>JALPQD010000036.1:7320051-8730051 GCA_023101885.1 Typhlomys cinereus
AGGTTGTGTCCTGCCGCCAGGAAATCTCTTATACTGATAAAATATGGCAGCAAGGTGGCAGGATTTAAAGTCTGCCAAGGTTTGATAAGTGAGCTCTAGAGTATGTGAGAGAAGACGGGCACTTATTGATTTTTTTATCTGACACCCAGTAGAGAGCCTTGGATGGGGAGCTCTAAAGACTGGAAAGGGTTTTACACAGGCTGAAGCTGGTTACATGAGTGACTGTCTTTGTAAGGCTCACAGTGTCAGTCCCCAAATTTATTATATCAGTGTGAGAGTGTTGACTGGTGGCTGGTACCATTTCATTTTGCAATGTTGTTGATAATTAGTGCTGTACTTTTTCTCTCCACTGTTGAAGAGCATTGTAGGTGGCCAATGACTGAGCATCTTTCGCTGTCAGCTGAAGCTCCTTAGGGATTACTGTTAGGACTTGGGAGGAGCCCTCACTCCTGCAGTTTCCCATTACTAGTTGGATCTGCTAGGAGGTCAGGGTCTTGCTGACCACGTGACTCTCCTGGAAGCATTGATTCCATGTCCCACCCGGCTGCCTTTCCTCTTTGCAAATGTGTGGTGCTGAGAATGCAGCTTCTGGGGGCTCCACAGCCTCTTCATCAACAGGTGACATTGGAGCTCTGGATCCTTCTATACCTGCTCTCTCACTGTCCCTGGGACAAGGGCCAAAATGTTGGCTGTCTCCTTACCTGACTGCCTTCACTGCATTTGCTCTCTGATCATGACCCCTAAATACCCAGCGTGCAGTTGCGCCTTCTTCACAGTGTCTTGAAGAACAGACATTTCAAATCTAGCCGTTGTACAACTCTAGAGACTGGATACTTTTTAAAAAAACACATACCATTTTTTAAAAGCCAGTTAAGTCAATTGATTAAAACAATTGACTCAGGCATCTAAGCATCTGCAGTAGTGATTTCAACTTCCACTCCTGACTCAGTGCTGATGGAAGCAATGTGCCTAACAATCTCAGAAGGACTATGTTCATCAATGAGTCCCACCTCCTGCTCCCAGGGTATCCTTCTGGTGTCTTTAAAAGTCATGGCTGGGCGTGGCTTCCTAACCAATCTGGAGGGAAGAGTCAGGAGGAGACTGGATAAGACAGAATCCCGCATCCTTACAATAAGTTCTCCCACATTCCATTTTTGACTTGCACAACTCTTTGACACATTTTACCTGATTGAAATCACTCTTCTATTTTAAAAATCTTCACTTTAGGAGAAAACCTATTTATCACATAATTCCTTCCTTAACAAATAACATTTCCTTTTTTTAACCCATACTCATTTCTGTCTCTTTCTCATCTTTCCTGGTTCCTTTCTGTCTTATTTTGTTTTGTAAAATCTTGATGTCATTTAGTCTTTTCTGTTAACACCATAAGAGCCTGGACCTAGGCCACATCTAAACAGATTGCCAAATACATCCAGAGGAGACATTAAATCCTAAATTGGCATTAGCTACGTCATCTTAGCATCTCACTTAGTTTGACTGGTGACACTCTGTGAGGTCAAGTTTGCACAGGTACTCTTGTTTACTTACAGGCCAGTGTGAATTACACCCTTCAGAAGGAACGTTATCATGGAATCATACCTCACAATACAGAAATAAAGTTGGACAACAGATATGTCAAATCATAGACACGGACTGACAGCTGAACCAGCACACCAGAGGACACATGAAAATACAGATGAACAAACTAACCAGAAACTCAAAGAACATGTTACAGGATTATATTTAGTGAGATCGTTTCCTTGTAGAAACATTTAACTCACAAAGACCCTCGAGCACACCCTAACACTGAAAGGCGGAGCCTGTAACTAGAATGAGTTCCTTGCAGGAAGTCCTCAGCAAGTGTGTAAGGGACAGGGTGTCTTTGAGTAGGGGGCTTTCAGACCCTGGTGCAGTTTGTCTGCCTGTTACCAATAAATTCATGATAAAACAAATGGGAACAGGGAGTTTTATTCTGGTTTATGATGGTCCTGTTATATTTCTGAGTCCAGTTCGGCAGGAGAGCGCATAACAATTCCAGGGGCCAAGGGAAATGGCCATGGTATAGTCCCAGCACTGCTGAAAGAGGGGAAACCTCCCTTGCTGAACAGCGGGTATGTCCAAGTATCCCAGAGAATGACAACTGCCCGGGTCAGTTCCCACCATCTAATCCATTGCTCAAGGAAAAGTCCCACCCACCATGGCTGGGTCTCCCCTCATCAATTAAGCCATCTCCTGCAGGTTTGCTCAGGAATTAGCTCAACTACTGATTCCTCACAACTGTGCCCAGAGCCCTAGGTTTCAAATGTCATGTTGACACCTGTATCTAAATATCCCAGGGCCCAAGAGTAGGTGATCTGTGCACCTGCAACAGACCAGCCTGCAACCTGCATGTGGAGCTTCTGGAATGGTATGTAACTGATGTGGCTCACTGGGAAAGTGGCCCTAATTTGATTCCTAGAAACTACAGCAAATTAAAGGAAAAGGGGGAGGAATGGAGAGATGGATCAGGGATTGAGAATCTGATTCTCAAACAGAAGACTCTGAATTTAGATCCTAGATTTAAAAAAAAAGCCAGAAGGAAACAGTGGTGGTCTGTACTTCTGATCCTGGTGGGCACAGACTAGATAACCCTACAGGAAAGCAAAAAGGAAGTAAAAAAAATCCAGGATGACTTCCAAAGTTCACTTAGTCCTCTGACACACACACACCACACACATACATATAATAAAGTCACACTTAAAATTTTTTTTAACTTTTATGTTTGTGTCAACAGACAAATTCTATGGTATAAAATTTAGATAGAGGGGCTGGAGACGTGGCTCAGGGATTAAGCCTCTGCCTTGCAGGCAGAAGGTCCTGAGTTCAGATCCTAGACCCCACTTGTAGGCTCTGGGCAAAGCGGGGGCGGCCTGCATTTCTGGTTCTGGTAGGGCTGAGCCTGTCAATCCCAGGGCAGAGTAAACAAGGAGGTGGAGGCGGTCCATGATGGTTCCTGAATTCTCCCGAGGTTCTACACACTCGGGTGCACACACACACACACACACACACACACACATACATACACACACGTGCGCACACACACAATTGAATAAATAATAAAAAGTTTAAATTTAGATATAACCATAGTCGTATTGATAACAGCAGAGTAGCATATGATGTTTTTTTCTACTAGGGAAGTTTTTTATTGTAGAACTTTCCCGAGGATCTAAAGTTCCAGTGTCAAGGGCTGCTCAGAAGTTTACTAGGAGGACACAGGAGTCTGCAACAGCTGATTTCACACAGGATTGTGTCTGCCACGCCCTCACCCCGTGTTCATAGTTTTAAAAAGTGTGAAAAAACTTCTGCCCAGGAAGGGGAAGGAAGGGAGGAGGACCACAGGCAGAACCGCACAGAGAAGAAGCCCAAGACCCCCAGCTCCAGCAAGAGGCTGCTGCTGGAACTGAAGAAAGGGGGTGTTGGGGGAGGGGAGGAGAGAGGAGAAAGGTGAGGATGACTCAGGACAGACTTGGAAGGGGAGCGGGAGAGGACCTGAAAAAGAACCTGGGGCCAGGGGGTTGAGAAGGCTTGAGGCGCTGGGAGGGTGGGGAAGGCACCAGGTGGACTCAGAAGAGACTCAGAGGGGCTGGAGAGGTGGCTCAGGGGTGTTAAGCCTCCTGCCCTGCATGTAAGAAGGTCCTGAGTTCGGATCCTAGACCCCACGTATAGACCCCGGCAGACAAGCATTTCTAGTCCTGGTAGGCGGAGCCTGTGAATCCCGGGGCAGAGTAATAAGGAGGAGGTGGAGGGTGTCCATGGTGGTTTCCGAATTCATCCGTGGTTCTACAACACACACAACACACACGCACACACCCACACACGCGCATAAAAAAAAAAAAAAAGCAGAAGGATTTGAGAGGTTCCTGAGAAGAAAACCACATGCTTTGCACGTGTCTCTCACTGCTTCTTTCTCTAGAGGGCTGGACCTCTGCCTTTCTGCGGCTTCTCTGCCAAGAGACCCCTGGGGCTCAGGCAGACATTGCAAGGTGGGGACTTGTCCCCCCCCTCGGGGGAGGCCCGGGGACTCGGAAGCCACCTCAGCAGAAGCCCTGGTTCTGGGCTCCCGCCCCACGGTGCCCTGCATCTCCTGAGTCACCAGAAAGGGTCGGTTTCCCCTCTGCTGAGGACAGCCACAGGGTGGGTCCTGGACGACCCCCGAGGAATATAGGAAAGATAAGTCCTAGGATTGGGGAATGAATGGCAAGACTGAGAAGGACCTGCCCAAACTGACCAGCCCACGTTTTCTAGAACTTTCACGGAGCTTCTGTTTGTGGCGAATCCTTCGCCCAGTGCCTGGACTTTCCCGCCTCTTCTTTGAAAGCAAGTGCAGAAATCTGCATGCAGACAAGGCCCAGGAGAGACACCATAGCTGAGCTCACCGGGCTCCTGCCTCGCCTCCTGCCTGTGCTCTGGATCCTGAGGGTCTCTCAGTGCCAGCCAAAGGCAGGTGAGTTCCCGGGGTCCCCTGGGGAAAGGAGAGTCAGATGCGGGGACCCTGCTTCTCAGAGGACTGGGTTCCTCTTGCTCAGCCTCTCTCCCCTGCCCTGCACCACCCTGAGCAGGGCCCCAGCCACAGGCAGGTTCTCTGCCACTCCTCGCCTGCTTCCCACCCCATGGCTCAGGGCAGAAGACTAACTGAGGAAAAGTTACCCTGGAGAGTGTGACCCGGCTGCAGGAAACACAGGGGAAGACAGCAGACCGCGATGTCTGAACGCTAATGCGACTCACAGGAAGCTTACAGCTGCCAGTAAACAGATTGAGTAACCAGCCTGCTTCACTGTGCTGACTTCCCTCTGTTCCCTCCACCCCCGCACCCCGGGCCCCACCACAGAAGCCCCTCACCCAAGGTGCCCTGGGGACTCCAACCTTGAAGTTCCCCTGTGATTGGAGAAATGCACAAGGGACTCCAGTTCCACATACAACATCCCCCTTTTTTAAAGTATGTTTTTAAATTTTATTTCTTGCCCGCGCGATGTACCTGCGTGTGCACATGTGTGCGTGGATGTGCGCGCACGCGTGTGTGTATGCGTGTGCGCGTGTGTATGCGTGTGCGTGTGTGTGGGTGGGTGTGTATCAGAGGGCACTGTGTGTCTTTATGGAGGACCAAGGGTGACTTCGGGAGTCATCCTGGTTGCTTCTGCCTCCTTTCTTGCTTCACTCTCAGATTTCCAAGCTCTGCCCACCAAGACAGAAGTGCAGGCCTTGGCCTTTTCTTTTTTCGTGGGCCCTGGGATCCCAGCCCAGCACTCAGAAAGTAGCCGAGTCCATTTCCTGACACACACAGTGCTGTAGACACAGCAGCACCTGGAGAGTGGACCATGGGCCCCTGAGCACAGGGTCCATCTGGTGAGGAGGAGCGTCTGGCGATCTCCTGGGACATGGAGGAAGCAGTATCACGTGGAGACACTGAAAACATGTAAATCTGAGCATAAATCTATCTTGCAAGTACTCGGATTCTGTTATAAGTATAAATTTGCAAGGCACTATCTCATTAAGCGGAATTATTAGACTTTTTTTCATATTAGCATACTTGTATCATTCAGTGGAACAATCATGTATTCTTCATGGAGTTTCTTTTTTTATTTATTCAATTGTGCATGTGTTCGCGCGCGCGCACGCGTGTGTGTGTGTATGTATGTGTGTGTGTGCGTGTGCAGAACCATGGGTGAATTCGGAAACCACCAAGGACCGCCTCCACCTCCTCCTTGTTTACTTTGCCCCAGGATTCACAGGCTGTGCCCTGCCAGGACCAGAAATGCAGGCCGCCCTATATGTGGGGTCTAGGATCTGAACTCAGGACCTTCGGCCTGCAAGGCAGAGGCATAACTCCTGAGCCACCTCTCCAGCCCCTCTTCATGGAGTTTCTAAATCTAAAAACTGACCCTAGAGCTAAAGATTTTTAAACATTTGAAACTTGTTTTTCATTTTCTTTTCTTGAGAGAGTGGGAGCAGGGACAGCGAGTAATACCTTGTGTGTGGAGAAATAAGGGAAACTTGGCAGAGTTAATTCTCTCCCACATAATGTGGGTTCCAGGGATATAAAAGGCTAGGGCCACAAGTGCCGTTACCCAATGAACCATCTCACCAACACTGTAAACCCACACACAGCTTTGGCAAGAGATATGCAAAAGTAGTGGCTTTATTAAATCAAGACCCGCAAGACATCTCACAGAGGTGATTTTTACTTTATCTAGACTACCTACAAAATTCATTCTTCCTGCTTCTGCAATGTGCTGCTCCTGCTATGAGCACCTCTTAAGCAGATTGTTCTGGAAAACAACCAATGCACACTTCAGCACTATCCACCTTGAAATGATGGGCGTGTCCACTGTAGTTCAGAGCAGCCAGGTGGGAGCTGTGGGACTCAGGAGGACTCATGATCCAGGCCGTGGGGGTGGACGTGGGGAGGAGGAATCTCAGTCATTAAGAGGAATGCTTTGGAAAGACATAGAACAAGATAGAAGAGAATGGGGTTGGGAGAAACCGCCAAGAAGGGAAAAAAAATGAAAAGTACGGGAAGGATGTCTTCAAGAGAACAGGAGGGGAAATTGCTTGAAGAGCAACAGACGAAGCAGCTCATAAAAATCCATCAATCTGACTTGCATGACAGGAATGTTTTGCGATGGGAGAAGGAAGATTGTACTTTGACATGTCCTTTTCCATTTCTTCAGGAGTATTTGTACAGCATCCTAGCTAAATACTTCTGTAACAAAACAAGCTTTACTTAAGATCCCGAAAATTGGTATACTCAGTCTTTGAGAGATTGATTTTGGGCAGTAATGGCCCAAAAATGGCCTGCTACTAGGTCCCCAGGTTTATATGATTCATTGGAACCTTCCAAGCTTTGCTTCTATACCACCTTAACTCTTCACACCTCCACCCCATCCTGCATATACCCAGGAGAAAGTGTACGTGTACATGCCAGGCTACTTCTTCCCATTTCTCTGTGCAGTCTACATAAGAGAACATCCCCGGATACTGCACTGCAGGTCTTCTTTTGCAATGAGTAGGAGTCTGGAAAACTAGGGACCATAAGCATGCTGGACCCAAGAACTGGCTGAGGAGGGAGAGGAGATATTGGGGCTTCATGCAGGTCAAAGACTGAGGTCAAGTTTATGGGAGCCTAACTGGACATTATGCTGGGCACTGTGCCCACAAGTGAGAGCTCCCCCTCATTGCCCACTTCCACCATCACCTTATGAACCCTCTCCTGAACACCACCCCATGATGAACCTGTCATATGTCCCAGGATGCCTCATTTTCCTTTTCATTACAGTGATTCCCTTTGGTCAGATTATAAATCTCAGGAACATTAATCCTAACAGCACCTTGTATGTTTCATATCTCACATCCATGATAAAAGTCACTAAAGGTGTTTTTTACATGAATCCTTCTAAGGATACTGTGTGCAGCATGAGGTTCCCTGGTAGTATCAGAGTGTCTTGAGAGACGGCACAGGACTGAGGATCCTGACAATGATGGAGACGTGGAATGGAGGCTGTTTCCCCTGACAGTCAGACCTTGCACAGGGAGATGGGGGTCACCGAAACAAACATGGCCCCCTTGTCCCTGTCTGGGACCTCACCTGTATGTTTCTCTCACAGATACACATTCTCTCTGGCTCAACCTCACGGTCAAAGCTCAGTCTGAAGATGGACAGCCCTGGTGTGAAGGCCAGTGCTAGGTGGAAGGAAATCACTTCCTTCGCTATAACTATTTTGAAGGAACAAAAATTTCGGGTCCCCTGGGAAAGGAGTTCAAAGGCACTGAATATCTGACCGAGAAACTGAAATACTTGGGGGAAGAGTTCAAGAAATGGCTGCTGGACATCAATCAGGATCAAAAGAATAACAGTGGTAAGTAAGGGATGGGGCACAGACACACTGTCAGTCAGCATCAGAGAGGGACGGCAGAGGTGCCTGTGATGAACAGAGCTCAACACTGGTCCAAGCATGGGCTCGTGGTTACCAATGGGAAGGAAGAAGAGGGGAGGGAGGAAAGAACAGCAGCCCCTATGGATCTGCAGAAGGCTGACTGAGGGAATGACTGAGTGGATAACGACAGTTCTAGTTGCAGGTCATCGCATCTTGCAGGCCAGGATGTTTTGTCAGCGTGAAAAAGAAGAAAAGGGGGCCTTCATGCAGTTCACCATCGATAGACAATATCACTTCTTCTTTTATGTAATGAACACAACTTGGACCGTGATGAATCCTGGAGCCACAGAGATCATGGAGAAATTAAAAAATGATAAGGACCTGGTAAAGGATCTCAGGAATATCTGCACTGGAGATTGCTTTCAATGGCTCGATGAATTTCCAGAGCAACTGCCAAAAACACCAGGTAGGAAGCTAAGTGTGGTAAATAAGTGTGGTAAGAAAGTGAATTACAATAGCTGACCTCAGCAGGTGGAGCGATGTGATAACTCCCTCTGAAGGTCAGAGAGTTTCCTGGGTGAATGTCAGCACGTGTGTTCAATGGGAAATTGATACATTGTGTCCTCCTGTCCAGGGTTCAGGTGATGACCACAAAGATTTCTCACCATCCTCTTTCCTTCTCACCTCCTGGTGTGTCTCTTCCCCACCATCCAATGACCCAGGCACTAAATGGCCTGCTACTAGGTCCCCAGGTCTATATGATTCACTGGGACCTTCCAGGCTTTGCTTCTTCCTTCCTGTATCCCATCAGATCCAAGCCACTTCTTAACAAAGGCTTCACCCCCGGCCACCAATGCAGTTGAACACACTCATACCAACCTCCAAGAAGCAGTAATCATAGTAAACATGTCTCCCTGCACGGCAAGGATGGAAATTTGCTTCCCTCGGTATAAAATGAATCCCACATCCCTTGTCATCTTCAGAACTTGAGACCTGTGGCTATCTTGGGATGGCAGGGTTGAGAATGCTGTACTTTGGTTATATCCAGTACTTTCTTTTTAGGATCCACATCAAAAGCTCCAGAATCCACACAGTCTCCATCAACCACTGAGCTGTCATCTGCCACACAGCTTCCATCCACTACCAGACTGGGATTTGAGATAGCAGTTTTCCTAGTTAGACTAATTCCACTTTCACATATCATTGTGATGCTGCTGTAGCTATACTACGAAAGAAAGGTGAGAAGCAGGCGGGACTCTGGCTGGTGGTGAAAGGTCAGTCTGGGGAGGACACGGCAGAGGTGACCCACTCATCTATCCAAACCACTGCCTTCTGCAGCGGCTGTCCTCCACCCGTGCAATGCTTTTTCTCAGTCTTGAATCTTAATCCTCAATAGTCAGGGTGGGGATGACTGTTATTGTGGTACAAGAAATGAACACAGGCAGCCCAACCATGACATCCGAGGAGGGGGGAGAAGAGCATCCTCCTGAGCGGGGAAAGGATCCAAGACATGGAAACCTTGGATGCAGCGCTGTCTCCTCATGATGCAACCCAAGTTCCCCTCAGTCTCTCTTTAAAAGCAGTTGGCTCTCTAAGGACAGCAAGACTCAGGTCAGCAACTCTCCTACATGCCACAAGGAGCCATCACGTGCTGTTCCTGTTCTGCTCAGACACCAAGAGGGTTCAAGAAGGAAGGAATCAAAAAGCCTCAGATCCTCATTTCATGAGCTCCACCACGCTCCTTGAAGGGTCCTTGCCCTGTGTACAATTGCTGATTTGAAAATTTCACCAAAGGCATTTGCTCCATCTGTCATAAATCCCTCCATGGAGCATGCCAGTGGGGAGGCCACTGACACTTTACTTATAAAGAAAGTGGCTTAGGCATGTCTTTCGTTTGATTTAATGGGATGTATTTGTGTGATCACACTTTTCGTGTGCAGTTGTAACTGGCATACAAAATCCACAAGTGACCTTGTGAACTCACTCCATACTGCAACACAAAATATATCACAGAGTGACCTGAGAATTCACCTATATTCCTTTGTCCTAGGTTGTCTCATAGGTAAAGGGGTAAAGAACATGACACTTACAGAAATGGGGGACATGCTATCTCCAGGTCAGGAGCACTCTCACCCAGAGCCTGCCCTCGTCATGACGCCCCGGCACTGGGGCCCTAGGATAGCGGGAATCCTCTTCCTCAAGGTTGGTCTGCACAGGGCTCACTCCAGTAATGGTCTCACATTTGGAAGGTGTCAATGTCAACGCAGAACAGGGGCTGTCATAAGGTCTGGTGTGGGGATCAGGAGCAGGTACTGCTCCACAGCATTGCTCAGGAGAGAATACATTCCAGGCAGGATGCAAGTGCTTAGTGATAGCAAGTAGTTTATGGAGTTTGTCCTTATAAGAGTTTAGAATTCAGGCTGGAGAGGTGGCTCAGGGGTTAAGCCTCCGCTTTGCAGGCGGAAGGTCCTGAGTTCGGATCCCAGATCCCATGTATAGACGCCAGGTGGAAGTGGGGGCAGCCTGCGCTTCTGGTCCTGGTAGGGCGGAGCCTGTGAATCCCGGGGCAGAAGGAGGTGGAGGCGTCCATGGTGGTTCGCGAATTCGTCCGTGGTTCTACACGTTTACAGAGACACACACACACTCGCGCACATACACACGCACATGCGTGCAGTTGAATAAATAATAATAATAATAAATTTAAAAAAAGAGTTTAGAATTCTTTGTCTAATTACATGGGGATATGAAAAACCAAAGTGAGTGCTTAAGGAAGAAAACAAATGAAATCTCTTTAGAATTTAGAATGATCTGGAACTTTGAATTCATGTCCTTCAGTGGACATTTAAGACCTACAAGACTTTGTTTCTTGTTTTATTGTATCCATTGAATGACTAGGTGTTTTAGCCAAAGTGCTATTAGTGAAATTTATTCTGAAGGCTTCTGGTATGGTGTCAGTATGGTGGCTATCATGGTATGGGGAGCATGTCGGTCATTCGAGCACTAAGGTAGTAGAGGCAGAAAGATCAGTAATTAAGTTCATCATTGTCTGCACACTTTGATGCCAAACTGGGCAAGGTGAGGTCCCATGGAGTGGCAACTTGGTACACCCAAAAGGCACCCCCACCAGCATAGACAAGCCAGAGAGAACCCTGGGGCCCATAGATGCAGACAGGCAGTTTAGAGAAGAGTGGGATAGATTGAGAAAGAGGAAGCGAAGCGGATGGGAAGGAAGGGGCAAGTACACAACATGCTTGTAAAACAAGAAAAATAATTAAAGAAAATATTGTTATTGGTTAGTATTATCTTTTAAATACCTAATTTTGCTTATTTTGTAACATTTTATAATGCTACTCTACTCCTTCCTGTCTCCAACAAATAGAAACAACTAATTTCACACATTTGTGTACATGTAATGAATTAAAAGACATTTTGAGATGACCTGTGTGTATGCCTATTTACTTGCAACACAATTTGAATTAAAGTCTTTGGGAGGACTGTGTCCTGTAAACATACTGCATATCTATACGTACAGGTGCATGACAAAGGTGTCAAACCACGGACATGGACTGACACCCAGATCTGCACAGGAAATGACAAGACATTCAGTGAGGGTCTTCGGTACAAACAAGATAGACACTTGATGTTTGAAAAACACACAGCTAAACTTTCACCTCCAGGGAGCCCAGTGAAGGCACAAGACCAAAGGAAAGCTGGTTCTGTGCACTTGTGTCTCTGCTTACTTCACCAGGAAATGATCCTGGAACGTACAATTGTCCCAGGGCTGGGATATAAAAAGTGAACACAAAGAAACACAAACAGAAAGAAAACCAAGTGGGACCTCACAGCAGGGGGGGCTTCAGAGAATCCAGCTGAAGGACAAAGAGGTCTTCCCAGACCACTTCTGTCAACTCTATATGATTGATTTTTTAGGGGTTAATCAAGTAGTCAGCCCTTAATTCTTAGGGGTTAATCAAGTAGTCAGCCCTTAAGGCTGTTAGTAAATCATATTGGGAAGAGCCCAGTGCAGTGACAATGGATTGGCTGGAAAGGGAGATGGGGAAGTGGGAGACTTCGCCCCATGTCCAGTCTACAGGTGGCAGCCTGGATAGCTAGGAGGATCAACATTCTATTGTCCACCCCACGGTGGACAGAACAGAGTCTAGACAGGAGACATTTCAGGTTCAAACAGATCGCTAAGGTTTCAGACTACACAAAGAAACGCCAGTGGGCTGGGTCAGCAGACTCCACTTCTCTGCACAGAAAACTCACAAGTTTGGCTCCGCTCAGTCTTCCGCGCTTTTTGTAATCAGGGAAGAAGATTCCCTTAGCTATCAGGCAGCATCCTGTGTGGACCTTCCCCCGGGTGCTCCCTGCAGGAAAGGTTCTGAGAGCAGCTGTAATGGCACCCTGCACTCTCAGTGTGAAGCTACCCAAAAGTGTGTGAGGGAGAGAGAACTTCTGCTCAGAGAGGAGTGTTTGGAGGGGCTTCGTGGGCAGAGAGGATCAGGGGAAAAGGGACACTCCGGGATAGAGCGGTGAAGCAGACAGGAGGCTGGGGCACAGGGGCCAGAGGTGGACCAGGGGCTGCTGCAAGGGAATCTGCTGAGACCCACAGGCCGCCCCTCTCCAATTCGGGGTCTTGAGACCAGACCCCAAAGGCTTAGGTGTGAGGAAGCTGCAGTCCTTCCCTGAGTGATGATGACTACAGAAGCCAGTGTGCTTGCGGGTCGCAGTCACAGCTGCATGTGCTGGAAGGGGATCAGGTCTCTTGCTTTGGGAACCAGTGCAAAGGTCAAATTTGGTTACACAGAAAAATAAACATTTTCCTTGCTGACAGGCTGAGCATCAAACTTAGCACAAGTGATTGAAGTGTTGTGTTTTGTGTTCCTGAAAATTTTGGGAGACAGAGAGAAGCCAAACAGAAAGAGAGAAGGGGAGCGGGAAGAGACAAAGAGAGAGAGCAAGAGAGAGAGGTAGAACCTGTGCCACTGTGAAGATCAGAGGATAGTTTTCAGGAGTCAGTTGTTTTCTTTCTGCCACTGACTTAGGGTATTTGAGTTCCAATCACTTCATTATTCATTATTAATTAGTCATCATTCATTAGTCATCATTCAGGACTAAACTGGGAAGCAGCAATGGCGCTTGGGTGTCCTTCACCCAAACTTTACCTTGTGGATCAATCCTGTTACTTCAAACCAAAGCAACACCTCCAGCAGGAAGGGGATTCATTCACAAAGTATCTACATGAACATCTGCTAAGAATCACTCAAAAGTCACATAAGGGTCTCAATAGTAACTTCTTCTGATGGGTGATGACCTTCAGACCTTGTGAGAACAGAAGTAAGAATCACTGTGTAGGATGTTAGCACAGTCAACAAAATTGACCCTAAACTCTCAGTCATGTAAGAGTGAAGCATCTCATAATAAAAATGTGTCTCAAAGGGATAAAGTATTTTAGCAACAGGACATCCCACTGAAATTTTTAGCAAGAAGATACTTTTCCTCTGATAATTAGTGAGTCAGCTTGCTTCCTTCTGGATGGCCACAGGGTTCTGTCAGTGGGAGCTGGATGGGACCAGTCCTTGCCTCAGTTGCAGCGACACACTAGCCCAACCAAAGCATCTTAAGAGAGAAGGTTCACTGTGGCTTACTGTTCCCCAGGGAGACAGTCCCTCGTGGGAAGAAGTGCACTGCAGCAGGCAGGGAAGGCACAGCAACATATTGAACCCACAGACAGGAAGGAGAAAGACAGAACAGGAAGTTGAGATGGACTGTTAATCCTCAAGGCCCCAGTGACATACGTCCTCCATCCAGGCTTCACCTCTAAAGACTCCACAGCCTTCCCAGATGGTGACCAAGTGCTCAACCTCATGAGGTTGTTGAGATGTTTCACATTCCAACCACAGCAACCTCTGCCCAAAATGAGGTACAATGCAGTTCTGAAAAGCAAACCCTGACTTTCTGGGGCCCTGCGGCACTTCTGCTCATCACAAACAAACCAGAAATGATAATGTGAATTTCCTTTGCAGTGATTAAAAGTCATATTCCTCTCAGAGTCGTGACTTTCTTTGGACCTTTGCTCATAACCAGCATAATCACCCACACAGCAAATCACGAATAATACACAAAAAATAACTATAAGCGAGAGCAAAAGACAAATGTCAAATCAATTACATTTTCTTATGTCATAAATGATCATTTAGAAATTAAAATTTTTAATTTTAATAGTATTACTGCGATAAAATATGAGATATTTGGATATAAATTTAAAAAGCACCAAGAATTTATTCATTGAAAACTCTAGTACACTAACAAAAGACAATAAAAATAAATAGCATACCCTGGACAAGAGTCAATATTACTAAGCCATCCATTCTATCCAAGGTAATTTTTAGTTTCAATAGCATCCTAATTAAAATTCATTGTTTATGTAGAAATGTATAGGATGTATCTAGGATATTGTGTATCCTAGGGTACATGTATCTAGGATACAAATGTATCTAGGATAGATAAGTTTGAAAATGAACAAGTTGGAGACACATGTTACCAGAAGTCAAAATTTACTAAGAAGCTAATGTAATTTAAGTAGCATAATATTGGCATGAAGATAGATACATGCATCAGCTGAACAGACGAAGCCTGGGAAATCTGAATGAAGCAAATTGGAGGTAGAAACACTCCAGGATGATTCTGGAAGTCACCCTTGGACTTCCAAGGAACACACAAACACACATGAACGTGCACATAAACACACACTCAATAAAAAAAAAAAAAGAATGAGAACCTGAGGGCTGATCTCCAGAATGTACACGAAAGCCAAGCTTACTGACTTGTATCTGTAACTCTTGTGCTGGTGGCACAGACAGGCAGATTCTTGGGACTCACTAGTTGCCAGTCTGGTCAAAACAGCAAGCAACAAGTTCCCTGAGATCTCCTGTCTAAAAATAAATAAATCAATCAACTGCACAATAATAATGGTAACATCCAGCATCAATGTTTTGCCACCCCCATAAAAGGGTGCACTCAACTGCACATGAATCACCCTTTCTGAACACACACACACACACACACACACACACACACACACACACACACCAAATCATACCCAGACAGAATTGATCCTTTTGTTGCATTAGGAGAAGTTTTCTGGCCTTGTCTCCAGGCACATGTCTGTGGTTATTTTTAAATACAGCTTAAGAAAGCAGCTCATTATCTTAATGTAGTATTCTAGCCTCCATAAAGCTGCCCATTTGGAGTGGAGCAGGAGACATTAAGAGTTTGCACATGACATCACAAGTCACTGGATTAGGATCTAAGCTGTCAGGGTCTTACTGATGCCAAGTGGGGGTACTTCATTTTTAGGTAGAGACTGTCATTTCTGCTTTTCTACCTATACACAACCTCTTAATGTTGCATCAAAGTGGAATCATTGACAAGCGGCTGAGATCTCATCTCTTCTAAGAATTCTTGCAGCTAAAAATAACCTTTGGAGGTCCCTCATTGCTACTTCTGACTGTCATAAGATCCTAAGACCACAAGCCAAAATGACTTCAGCCACATTCTAAGAGTTAATGGTGTGATTACTGACTGCAAGAACATTAAGGCACAGTCTTCTCAGTAGCATGAGATACATGCTGGTGTGTGTGGTGTGAACTGACCTTCTGTGTGGAGGAGAGGGGAGCCACACCCATGTTAAAGAAACTTCAAGGCCAAATAATTCAGTTGTGTGATTATGGGGGTCAAAATATTGCACATGAAAATCAAATGATCATAGATTACTTTTATTCCTTTTGAAAGGCATTCGTTGCATCCCTGTTTGTCTGGCACAACATCCAGATAACTATCAAAAACTTAAAATGCATTTTTAGCAAGCTACTAGCTTCCACATATCCGAAAGCTAAGAAATTATATTCATGTATGCAATATGAAAAAAATAAGAATGGAGAAAAAAGCTAAAAACCACCATCAGCCAGCAATTGAGACCTATTGTCAAAGATTTCCCAGCTTTCCAGTAAGTCACCCAGCTCAGGTATCCACCAATATCTTCAAAAGTGTCTGTTTTATAAGAAAAAAACAAGAGTTACCATTCCAATATCTGACAAAAGAGACTTCAAAATGAAGCAAATTATAAGAGATTTTGTTGATTTTGTTGTAGTTATCTGGCATGGTTACTAATGAACCACCATCAAACGGCTTAAGGGAACAAGGTGTTCATTTTCTTAAGACAGTCTAATTAGGGTTTGTAGTCACAGCTGACAGGAGAGCATGCATCAGCACTGGGGCCTAGGGAACTGGCCACACCATCTCTACATGAAGGCTGGAGGGAGGGACAATCCTCACTTGCCAGACCATGTCTGGCCAACTTCCTCAACCAGCTCTCTGTATTTTACTTCTAGTCCTACCCACCATGGGCTGGGCCTTCCCTATCAGGTAGACAATCTCTTGCAAGTTTGCTCTGGGCTTAAATCAACCAGGAATTCTCTACAAATGTGCCCAGAGCTCAAGCCCTCAATTATCAAGTTGACACCTGTGCCTAACTATGACAGATTTAAAAAGTTTACTACCTACTACTTCAGGGAACAATCCATCATGAAGACATTAAAATTCTAAACATAAATACACCAAATACAGACATACCAATTAATTAAACAAATACCAATAAATGTAATACAAAGAATCACCCTAAATGCAGTGACATCAGTAGACTTCAGCACCCCACTCTCACCAGTAGACAGGCTGACTGGTCAGACACTGAACAAGGGTACACTGACGTCAAGTAAACCCACAAATCAAATTGACCTGACAGACATCTACAGAACATTCCCCCAAACAATAAAAAAAACCCTTATTCTAGAACACAGAGCAGCATCCACAAACACAGGAAAACTGAAATTGCATTTTATACCCTTCTGATCACCACAGAGTAAACCTAGATAACACAAAGGCAAACAGCAGAAAGCACATGAATTATGGAAACTGAACAACACATAACTAAATGAGGAATGGATCGATAAAAAAAAAATAGGAAACAAAAAAAGGGGAGTTCAATGCAAATGAAAATACCAAAAACTATGAGACACAGTGAATGTTGCCCTATCTGGAAAGCTTATAGCACTAAATGCCTACAAAAAAAATCACAAGTAAACAACTTAAGGATGCACTTTAAGGCTATGGCGGAAAAAAACAAGAACCAATGAATAGCATATAAACTATACATATTTGGAAACATTCTCTTTGTTGCACAGCTTTTATATTAGTAGAAAGTACTATCCAAGATGCTGGGAGAAAAGCAATCAACAGCCTCATTAATCCATGAAAACTGTAAGTCTCAGTAGCAATCACACTAGGGAGAGTGGACCATAGTGACATGAAAGGCAAAGGGCTAATCAATACCTTTCTGATTGGATTTAAGACCCGCTTTTCAGCAGGGATCACATTCCTGGTACTGTAAACCAGAATAAGAACCTATGGGCTGGAGGGATGGCTCAGGGGTTAAGACTGAGGCCTGCACTTCCAAACCTGATGGGCAGAGCCCAGGAAATTACAGAGCAAAGTAAGAAGGAGGTGATTCCCGGGTGATTCCTGAAGTCATATTTTGTCCTCCACAGGGACACACATGCTCTCTGACACACACACATACACACACACACACACACACACACACACACACACAAATAAATAAATAAATAAATAAATAAATAAATAAATGAGAAAGAACCTATGAAAGGGGAGGAAAAGGGTGGATGCAAACCATTAAGGCTAAGGGTAAAAAGGCCATTATCAAACTGCCTTTTAAATATTTGACATCATACTCCTAGAATGGAGGAACTCATAACATTTATCTAAGAAGCTTCCTTATGCAATGGAAGGAGTTTTATTAAAGAAAATCACGGCTGTTGAAAGTGTAGAAAATAAAGGATGGAAGACAGCTCAGCACTGAACAAGACATGCATACCCTTGACACACCCCGAAGATTAGGGAACATTGCAGAAGAGGGAATGTAAAGACTGTAAGAAGATGAAAGGCAGAGGGAATAATGACAGACATTACATTCTGGACATGAAAGGCTGCCACATGTGTGAACACTCGGCAGCTGTACACATTTCTAAAAGAACGGCACATGATTTCTCACACCAACAAGGTCATACCAACAAGTCACCTGGGAAGAGCAGAGAATTCCAGTGGCCCCATTCCTCACTGAGAGACTGATGAAGGTCAACCCTCATGGAAGGAAGGACAAATGGTCTGGAAGATTCCTTCTGCTGTCCAGCTCTCATAGTACCAGAAAGTACTGTTCAAGCTCCTACAGTGTGAAAGCAATCAGCAGTCTCACTGATATGTGAAAGCTACAAGTTACAATAATAATCACCCTGGCAAGAGGTAGACATCAGTACAAGGGTGGCATGAATGTCCAGGGGGTGATCAACAGCTTTCTGATGAAATTCAAAGCCTGAATTTTCAGCAGAAACATATTAATGGTCATATAAACCAGGACAAAAATCTATGAAAGGGAAGGATGTAGGCCCAAGAAGGGTGCAAACTATTAAGGTTTAGCAATAAAGACACTCTATCAAACTGCTTTTGAAACATTTGTCTTCATACTTATACATTAGAGGAGAACTCAGCACTCAACCTAGAAGCTTCCTTCTGCAGTGGAAGGTGTTTATCACAGAAAAACACTACATGCAGAAAGTAAGTGTCTGCAGATTGCTTGGCCCTAAATTACCTGCTCCCAAGATATGGGGACATCATGGAAGAGAAAGCAGTAAGACTGCAAGAGCCTGAGGAGGATTGGGGTGCTTCCAGACACTACCTTCTGGACATTATAGGGGTGCTGCATCCATGAACTTACTGCAGCTCTGTCTATTTCCACAAGACCTAAAAAGATTTGTCCAATCAACATGTCACCATGGAAGAGGGAGATCTTAAGAGGCCCCAGACCTCCGAGAGAGACTGTTGAGGGTCGATGCTGGATGGGGGTGGGCTTGGAGGAAGATGCTTTCTTCAATGGCATGACCACGGATACAGGATTCCTTCTCCAGGAAGTGCGTATCCCAGCTAGAAGGAAGAAGACTTTGTGTTGCATGCATGAGGCAGAACATCTGGACTGATCCTGCCAAGGTCAAGGCAGTGGACTTGATCGCCACAGCACAAGGCTCTCCTGGTGTGGGGAGTGCAGACAAGGGAGCTCTGCTCTGACCTTGGCAGGGCTGGGATAAAGATGAAACTCACTGCGCCACACATGTGAGAAGACATGAGAGCAGAAGGGAGACTGGTAGGGAAGAAGAAGGTTGTTATGGGAAACAGGGGAGATGGGATTGGACATCAAGGTGTGAAAATATAAATTCACTCCATTCATAAAAGTCTGAAAGAATAACATCTATAAACGTGAGAGAGGGCTGTGCAGAGGAGCGGCATGGATGCTGGAAAAGTCACCTTGAAGGAGATTGATTGAAAGACCCAGGAAGGGCAGACCAGTTGCCTTTCTGGGGGAGCAGTGGGGTCCTTAAGACAGAGGCACATGGGTGAAGAGATGATAACTAGGCCCCAATACAGAACCACCAACACCACAACATTCCACTTTTGTGTCTGTGTGGGACCAGGCATTATAACTCGAGAAAAGTGACAACCTCAGTTCAGGAATAATCTGAGAGATGTCCCAGGAGAAACAGGTCTCAGATGCACTCTTGAAGATAAGTTGTGTCCGTGCACATCAAGGGAAGATGAAGAGAGGGTTTATAAAGCAGCCATGGCATTTGCGAATGTGAAGAATCTTGGCGACACAGGGAGGTCTGAAGATATGTGTGTGTGTGTGTGTGTGTGTGAGAGAGAGAGAGAGAGAGAGAGAGAGAACATAACAGCAAAGAACACAATTAATAACAACAAATATGAAAATGTTTGGAAAGATGTTCTACAAAAAGGCAGAAATCCAGAGTTGTTTTAAAACAAGACAGGACCCTGAGAAGGAGGGACTTTGTGTGTGTGCGTGCGTGTGTGTGTGTGTGTGTGTGTGTGTGTGTGTGTGT
The DNA here is from genome assembly GCA_023101885.1 of Typhlomys cinereus. Lineage (NCBI taxonomy): Eukaryota > Metazoa > Chordata > Mammalia > Rodentia > Platacanthomyidae > Typhlomys > Typhlomys cinereus. Next base: position 7,339,988 of record JALPQD010000036.1, read on the forward strand.
GTACATACTATCAGAACAAGAGAAAGAGACACAGAAGGAGAGAGTAATAAAAATAAAAAAGGTGTGGCAGGAGCCTTCAGAGAATAGAAATCCAGGGTCTGGGTAGAAGGGAAAGAGGTGTTCAGACAGGGAGAGGGTCACCCAGTGGGGGCAGAGGAGGAGTTGGAATATGTGACTCAGACTGCTCTGTGGAAAAACAGGGGAGTTGGCTGCCTGCCAAGCCACAATTACCCACCCTCCTGCAAGTCTCCCAGAACTTCTGTCCTGGGCTGCCCTGAAGTCAGCTGGGGCCACCAACTTGGTTCACACCACTGTCCTCCACCTTTGCTGCTGAGGATCCCAGAGCAAGGGGCCAGCAGGTGAGTTTAGGAAGAAGCCCAGCTGGAAGAGGGCGTGTCCACCAGCGCCTGGTCCATTTGATCCATGGCTGTACAACATCTGTGCACTGGGCGTGAACAGAGGAAGAGTCAGGCTTAGGGGAGCTCAGAAACCCAGCCCTTAAAAGTAAGGCTCCTCCAGGGGTGGAAGAGCCCAGTGATGGGGAGATGACTAAGAAGGGGGCGGAGTTACAGTCCCAAGGGAGCCCCTGGACTCTGGTCAACACCCTGAGAACAGACAGACAAGGACAGAACAGGCAGAGGACGACCACGGAAGACCTACAAAGGAATGTGAAATTGGAAACTAAAGCACACCCACTCGGGCAGAGTCATGCAGTTTCTTTCCTCTCTTCTGGCTTCTGTCTTGCTGAGTTGCCTGCTGGAGGCACCAGCCTAATTCTCTGCATTCCCCTCCGCATTTGTCCAGGAGGATCCCAGAGGGGCTCAGGTGAGTGGGGAAGGGACTGGCGATGCCACAGGACCTGGGGCCACAGGAGCCACCTGATCAGTTGCTGCCCCTCTTCTCTGGGCGCTGGGCTAAACAGAGGAAGTTTCTCTTGGCTGCAGGGAATGGGGACCTGAGGCCGGGAGACCCCCGCGTGACTCCAAAAAGATGGGGGTAGGGGAAATAGCGAACTATCAACCTGGAAGACTAGACAGTGGAGGAAGACCCTCAGTTCTCGAGGCGGAACTTGTGGGAACGTCTGCGCCAAGCCGCAGCAGAGTTGCTGAGACTTTTCCTCCTGTCTTCACAGCGCACCTCTCACCTGTGGCCCCCTGCTCTAGAGAAATGGCTGCAGCCACTGGGTTAGTGCGCTGTGCCCTGTCTCTGCTCCTTCTCTTCTGGCTGGGCTGCCTGTGTGCTCCGCGGACAGGTGAATGCCTGAGACCCAGCTTGGGGGTCGGGGAGGACCCCAGGATCAAGGCCCTGGAGGAGGGAGATTCTCCTGAAGGGTAGCTCTGTGACCAACCACTCAGCCCCTCCCCTCCCCTACCCCACTGAGGACAGATCTTCCTAGGGAGGAAGAGGATGAGGCCTGGGAAATAGAGGAAACTCGATGAGTGCGCTCTCCCTCTCTCTCTCTCTTTCTCTCTCTCTCTTTCTCTCTCTGCATTTCATTACCTTAAAAGGAAGTGGAAGAGACAAGGACAAAAGCTTGTTTAAAAAAAAACTTGTTTTTTTTACAATTGTCTTACGTAATTGTAAAAGAAAATTAAAGGCTGGAGAGATGGCTCAGGGGTTAAGACTCTGCCTCAAAAGTAGCAGGACCTGAGTTCAGATTCTGAATCTCTGGTAAAAACCAGACAGAAATATCTGTGGCCTGAACTTCTATCTAAAAAGTAGAGCCTGGGAAAACCCAGAGCAAAATAAAAAGAGGTAGAAGCAATCCAGGATTTTTTTAAAGTCACTCTTGATCCTCCACAGGCACACATAGGGACCTCTGAAACACACACACACACACACACACACACACACATACACACACACACACACACACACACACACAAATAAATAAAAAAATTTTTAAAATTTCCAAAATTTTCTCCTGAAAAGCAAAAAAGACAAAACTAATCCCACAAACCTCTCTGCATAATTGCATCCCCTGACCACAAACTCTTGGGAGGTAACAGAAAAATTAACCTAGTTCATCATGTGATGGCATCTTACATACTGGTTGACATCATCGTTCCTATTAAAAATTTTAGTCTAGTTGTTTGTAACATATGTGAGCATTAGAGATATTTCATGACCAAGTATTACTGTTGTAGCTTTCTGAGTACATGTATTTTTGTTCTAAGGGAATAAACTAAAAAATAAGTAATGAAAATTGCCTTCCTTAGTAAGACTTGAATGCCTATGTATAAACATTTATTTTTTCAAACAAATAGAAGACTACATATGCTTTGATACACTTGTGTTCTATCTTTGCAATCTTAGACCTTGACAATCTTAGACTAGCACATATATAATTAGATTTTCATTTTAACCTTCCATGAATCTCATAAAGTCTTTTAAACACTTAAAATTTGTTTTTCCTTTTTTTTTAATTATGAGAGAGGGAGTAGGGACAGTATGTCATGCCATGTGTGTAGAGGGCTAAGAGAAATTTGGCAGAGTTAATTCTCCCATATCTCTGGGGATGGCAGAGATTGAAAAGGCTCTTAACACAAGTGCCTTTACACACTGAACCATTCCACCAATACTTTTAACGTAGACACAGCTCTGGTAAGAGGACTGGGGAAGTTGTACGTGTATTATTTCACCCATGGTCCTCCAGAGGAATGCATAGCCCCCACACACACACATTTAATGTTGACCCCCAGATTTCCTCTATGGAGTACCCAAGGGGAAAGAGACATTTCAAAGTTGTGATTTTTACTTTATCTGAATTACTTCCGCAATTCATTCTTCCTGCTTCTGCAATGTGCAGCTCATACTATGAGCAGCTCCTAAGTGGATTTACCTGGAAAATATCTGCTGCAAACTCATCACTGTCCACCATGAAGTGATGATGGGCTTGTCAACCTGGAGTTCACACCAAAGTGGAAGCTCTGGTGCTGCAGAGCATTTGTGTTCCTGTGCATGAGACCCCCATGGACTGGACTAAGTGAGATAGATTCTGTCATTGAGAGGATGAGTTGGAAAGGCTTGGGCATGATCTAAGAGAAGACAGTGGAATTGGACGAAGCAGAATGAAAGAGCAAAGTGCTTGAAGAGGAACGCAAAACATCCACCAATCCAGATTGCATGACAGGGAGGTCATGATAGGACAGAGAGGAGAGAGTGTTTTTAACGTCTCCTTTTCTGATGCATCCTTGCTAAAGTCTTCTTCAATGAAGCAATCTTTACTTTTATGTTCCAACTGACTGGTCCTCATGTTGACACTGGGCACTTCTTACCATAACCCCAATCCTTTCCACACACACACACACACACACACACACACACACACACACACACGAAAAAGTATGTGCGTACATGCCTGACTACTTCTTACCCATTTCTCTGTGTAGTCTGCGTAGCAGAGCATGCCCAGCATACTGCACCACTTGTCTTCTTTTGCTTTGAGTAGAATCCTGGAAGACGAAGGGCCATAAGCATGCTGGGACACAAGAACTGGGTGAGGAAGGAGAGGAGTGATTGAGGCTTCATGCAGATCAGAGACACACAGAGATCTTTTCTTGAGAATGGGGTCAGAGCATGATTTGGGTAGAGAGGCTCCCAGAAATCTCAAACTAAGTTTATGAAACTCTCAGTGGACACTATGCTGGGCATGTGCCCACAGGTGGGAGCTCCCCTCCACTGCTCACTTCCACCATTACTCCACAAACTGTCTCCTGAACACCAGCCCATGATGAATCTGTCATATGTCCCAGGATGCACCGTTCCTTCACATTGCAGTGCTTCCCTTTGGTCATACTGCAAGTCTTGGGAACACATACGTTAGCAGCATCTTGTATATTTCATACCTCACAGCCATGGTAAAAGTCACTAAAGGTGTTTTCCCCCATGAATCCTCCTGGGGACACTGTGTGCATCTGAGGTTCCCTGGTAGCATCAGAGTGTCTTGAGAGACGGCACAGGACTGAAGCTCCTGACGATGGTGGACACATGGAATGGAGGCTGCCACCCCTGACAGTCAGACTCTGTAGAGGGAGATGGGGGTCCCTGAAACAAACACGGCCCCCTTGTCCCTGTCCAGGACCTCACCTGCATGTTTCTCTCATAGATACGCATTCTCTCTGCCTCAACCTCACTGTCAAAGCTCAGAGAGGAGAGAGTGTTTTTAACGTCTCCTTTTCTGATGCATCCTTGCTAAAGTCTTCTTCAATGAAGCAATCTTTACTTTTATGTTCCAACTGACTGGTCCTCATGTTGACAGCCCTGGCTGGAAATCCAGTGCTTTTTGCATGGAAATCTCTTACTTCGGTATGACAATATCAACAAGGACAAAGCTGTGGGTCCCCAGGGAAAGAAGATCAATGGCTCTGAGGCATAGAAACATTTGACTAATACTTCCAAATCCTTGGAGCAAGAGCTCAGGATGGCATTAAGTCATCTTAGCATGGAACCAGATAAAACCAATAACAGGGGTAAGTATGGGATGGTTAGCAACAGAGAGGGTCAGCAGAGCACATACGGGCAGAGCATGTGCATATGTTTGTGTGATGAACAGAGCTAACGTTGGTCCAAACATGGCAGCACATGATTACAAACGGGAAGAAAGAGGAGGTGAGGGAGGAAAGAACAGCAGCCCCTACGCCTGTGGAGAAAGCTGATTTCGGGAGGTGAGGGTTTGAGTGGATGATGATGGTTTTGAGTGTGGTTTGCAGGTCAGCGAATCTTGCAGGTCAGGGTATTTTGTCAGCATGAAGGAGAAAGAAAGGTGGTCTTCGTGCAGTTTATCATCAACAGAGAGTATCACTTCCACTTTTATCCAATGAACTCAACCTGAATCTTGATGAATCCTGAAGCCGACAAGATAATGGAGGAATTGAAAAATCTTAAGGACCTGGTAAAGGATTTCATGAAGATCTCCCAGGGTGACTGCTTTAAATGGCTCCAGGAATTCTCAAAGCACCTGCCAGAAATATCAAGTAGGAAGCTAAGTGTGGTAAATAAGTGTGGTAAGAAAGTGAATTACAATAGCTGACCTCAGCAGGTGGAGCGATGTGATAACTCCCTCTGAAGGTCAGAGTGTTTCCTGGGTGAATGTCAGCACGTGTGTTCAATGGGAAATTGATACATTGTGTCCTCCTGTCCAGGGCTCAGGTGATGACCACAAGGATTTCTCACCATCCTCTTTCCTTCTCCCCTCCCGGTGGGTCTCTTCCCCACCATCCAATGACCCAGGCACTAAATGGCCTGCTACTAGGTCCCCAGGTCTGTATGATTCACTGGAACCTTCCAGGCTTTGCTTCTTCCCTCCTGTATTTGATCAGCTCCAAGCCACTTCTTAACAAAGGCCTCATCCTCAGCCACTGATGCAGTTGAACACACTCATACTAGCCTCCCTAGCCATAACTAACATAACTAACATAAACATGTCTCCCTGCATGGCAAGGATGGACATTTGCTTCCCTTGGTATAATGAGCTCTACATCCCTCCTCATCTGTATACCCCAGAACCTGAACTCCATGGGTTATCTGGAGTAGCAAGGGTTGAGAATGGTGTGTTTTTGCTGTATCTAGTACTTTCTATTTAGGATCCACATTAAAAGCCCCAGAATCTACACACTTTCCATCCACTATTGAGTTGTCATCTGCTGCCCAGCTTCCATCCCGCACCAAGATTCTAACACAAAGTTTCTACCTACCACAAAGCTTCTATCTACCACCAAGCTCTTGTCTACCACAAAGTTCATGCCTACCACAGAGCCTCCACCTCCCACCGAGTCACCATCTAAGAAAGCAGCAATCATCTCTGCAGCCATCATCCTGCCTGGATGTGTCATCGGGATTCTCATGTGGTTATGCTGCAAAAAGAAAGGTGAGGAGCAGGCGGGGCTCTGGCTCGTGGTGAAGGGTCAGTCTGGGGAGGACTTGGCACAAGTGACCCATTCGTCTATCCAAGCCACTGTCCACTGCAGCAGCTGTCCTCCACTGGTGCCATGCCCTTTCTTAGTCTTGGGTCCCAATCCTCAACAATAGGATTGGGAATGACTATTTTCTGGATACAAGAAATGCTACCAGTACATCAAAAGTGAGATGAGACAGGAGCATCCTCCAAAGGTGGGGAAAGTATTCAAGACCTGGAAACCTTGGACAGATTGTTGTCTCTTCATGATGCAACCCAAGGTCCCAAGTCTCTCTTTAAAAGCTGTTGGCTCTCTAAGGACAAAAGATTCAGGTCAGCAACTCTCCTAAATGCCACAAGGAGCCATCATGTGCTGTTCCTGTTCTGCTCAGACACCAAGAATGTTCAAGAAGTGAAAAAAAGAGAGAGGGAGGGAGGGAGGGAGGGAGGGAGGGAGGGAGGGAGAGAGAGAGAGACAGAGAGAGAGACAGAGAGAGAGACAGAGACAGAAAGAAAGAAAGAAAGAAAGAAAGAAAGAAAGAAAGAAAGAAAGAAAGAAAGAAAGAAAGAAAGAAAGAGAAAGAAAGAAAGATCAGCTTCAGATATCTCATTTCATGAGCTCCTGTGCTGATCCTAAAAGGGACCCTTGTTATGTATATATTTAGTCATTTGAGAAATTCACTGAAGTGTTTTCCTTCTCCAGCTGTCACAAATCCTTCCATGTGACATGCAAGTGGAGTGGCAGTACGTTTGCCTGTGAAGTTCAAGGGTGATTTCAGGAATCATCCTGGATGCACCACCTTCTCTTTGCTTTGCTCTGGGGTTTCCCAGTCTCCACCTTCCAGAGCTAGTACTGCAGGCCTTCACCATCTCCACTTGGCGATTTTACATGAGATTTAGGATCCGAACTCAGGTCCTTCTGCTGGCAAAGCAGAGACTTAACCCCTGAGCCATGTCTCCAGCCCTTTGTGTACATGTATTTCATGCAGAAACCACGAGTTGATGATACTCACTTACTACATACCTCAACACAAAACATCAGACAGAAATGATCTGAGAATTAACATGTAGGTTACTATGTCCTAGGTAACTGCATCTTCAATGGGAACGCGAATACAACACTTACAGAAATAAGGAGCTTTCTACTTTGCGTTCAGGAGCACTGTCAACGGGAGCCTTTGCCTCGCCCTGACACCTAGGCAAGGTTGTCTGCACATTGAGAAACTCTAGTAAAGGTCTCACATTTGGGATATACTGATGTCATAGCAGCAAAGAAAAAGGAGTTCTGGTGTGCTATTGAGCGGGTGACTGACTGGAGATGAGGGTAATGTTCCTCAGCATTGCTCAGGAGAGGGTGAAACCCTGCAGTAGACACAGCAGAGGTGTTTAACAACAGCATGCAGTTTATAGAGCTTTATCTGAAATGTTTAAAACTCTTTATCTGAACACATGGTCATGAAAAACAAGAGTAAGTACTTAAAGTAGAAATAGTTTTAAAATTTAGACTACTTTGCAACTATGAATTCATGTCTGTCAGTAATCGTTGAAGACCTGTAAGACTTTGTTTCTTGCTTTATGAGGCCATCCAGTGACTAAAGGTTCCATTCAAAGTCCTTGTTATTGCAATTTATTTTAAAACTCTCTGTTATGGTATCACATGGTGTTGCATGTCTATAATCTCAACATTGAAGAAGTAGAGACAGGAGGATTGGGAATTCAGGGCCATCTTTGACTGCATATTTTGATGTCAAACTGGAAAACACGACATCCTGTCTCAAAAAAAAAAAAGACAATAGAATAATTCTGATCTGGGCAGGTGTCTGAGTGACTGCTGAATCTGGAAACTGTGGCAGGCTTTGCACAGTAGTAGCTGTAGGCTTAGAACAGTCTTAGAACAAAAATTTAAAAAGAAATCATCCAAACTGTGTAAGGACGTGGAATAATGGTGATCGTCGCACTCAGGAGATTGAGGCAGGAAGATCACTAACTTCAACGTGAGCCTGAGCTGCATACTGAGGTCCTGTTAAGAAAGCAGACAAACAAAAAAACACTAATTTAAATCGATTGTTCCTCTTTAGCTGAGCATGACATTGTGATCCAAATTTGAAAGTGAAGTATCTGTACTTATGAAACAAAGTGAACAGTTTTCTCAGAGTGTCATTATTACCTTTGTAATAATGTATGAGGACCGCAGTTCGAATCCCTAGCACCTGCATTTGATCCTGGGCATGACTGTAAGCGCCAGTATCCCTGGAATTGGGGGTGGACACAGACAAATCTTCAGAACTCACTGCTTAAACATCAAAAATAGTGAGCTGTTTGAACACCAGAAGCCAAGAAGCTATCAAGAAAGATTCCCAACACCCTGCGCTGGCCTCTGTGTGCATGAATGTATGTGTGTCTGCATATTCGTGTAATGCATTATATAAAGAAATAAATTAAATGAAATAAAATCTTTTTTAAAAACCAAGATGGGTGGCATCCTGAATGATAGATAAGCAAAGTTGACCTCTGGTCTCCACATGCACAGGAACATGTATCACACGATGCACACACACACAGAGGCATTTACAAATATGCACTGTAAATGAAAACACAGTATGTGAAGACTCAGAGAGATGATCACACCCTGAGAAAGAAAGGGGGTCTTTTTTACCATTAAAAAATTAACCCAGTGGGGAAAATTTAAAAAAGAATTACTTTTGTGGGGTACTATTTGAATATTTAAGAGGTGGGTGGCTTGCTGTCTTATAAAACAGCAAATTTTGCGACCTCATTTGTCCTTCCTGACTTGACCACTTGGGGTGAGGAACAAACATCTTCAAGACTCAGACCCCTAACAGTCTGTCGTGGCATCCCAGTTCACGGGTGAGGAACCCGGTGTCTTTAGACGCAGACTCTAACTCTACATGGCATCACAATTCACTGGGTCGGGCTCCTCAGAGTTAGGGTCTGATTATTACAGGACAGGACTTTTGTTTTTGATCTTCATGTCTTTGCATTTCCCTCCTGACAGATGATCAATATCTACTTTCTAGGTAGTTGCTTCAGGGAAGGATATTGGGGATGCTGATCTGCATGCTGATTTATCACAGAGTTAGAAGAATATATGGATAAAAGATCGAGCTACATTATGGAGAATTGAATAGGAGCTTATAGCAGAAGGCAGGAGGCTGGACTGTGAGGTCACTTGGAGGTCAGAAAACCTCAGTGGTGGCAGATGGGCATCCAGTAGATGTGATGGTGGCGGTGGCATCTGATATTCAGTGACCTCTAATCTGGAAGATACCAATCTCATCAGAAGGCTAAGTAGCCAGAGGCCAAAGACACAGAGGAACTAAAACCAGAAATAGGATGTAAGCAGGAGGAAAAGATAGTAAGAGTCATAAAAAGTGACAGCTAGGGGTGGCTCTGAAGTCAGGAAAGTGGTAACAGTGATCGGAGGATGAGGAGAAGCCCTCTGTCCAATCCAGGAGCCTAGCAACGCTGAGGCGAGGGGAAAGGATGGCGTTGTAACTCAAATTAAGTAAGGACCAGTTCAGGCTCTTTAAAGGTGAATTTCAAGGACCTCAGGGACGCTCAGGAGCCCTGTGGCTCCTTTAGTTTTCCTTTCCCAGTGTGTCATCTGCAGGAGGCATCATGGTCTCACTGACACTGTGACTTGGAAGTACTAGATATTGACCCATGTCCTCCAAGAATGTATGCCGAGAAGGGCTCACCTTTGGTACCTATCTGGCCTCTCTAGTCAATAGGTCAGGTGACCAAACAATTGAGCTGTCTCTTGTCATCTAGCTCCTGGAGTTAGTTCACCTCAGGGTAAGTGCAAAATATTTGCCATTGGGGGGAGGGCTCTTTATCATGTAAACATACCACTTACATGTACCTGAAGGTGGATGGCAAAGATACCCAGCTTAAACACAAGCCAACAGCTGGACCAGTACACAAAACGACACAAAAACAACTGCCTGAAAACGAAAGATGAGCCTGTGCCTTTAAATAGGCAGGCTGCCTACCTTGGCATGAAGACAAGCCAAAAGGACTAATCTGCCTAGATAAAGGAGACCCGGCCACTTCCCCCCTGGTCCCTAACTCCTGCAAGGTGCAGTAGAGACGAGGTGTGCACAGCACCGTCATCTTCACTCCTGTCACTCAAGTCAGCACTACCAAATCCTAATGTTCCAAGTCACATGTTCCCTGTAATAAAGTCACGTACCCCCTCTCAAGAGGTAGAAAGTTAGTCATTCCCTTCGTTTCATGGCCTTGGTCCTGCACTCTTCTGGACCACCCCATTTCCTGTGGACTCCTATACTTTCTTGAGACTTGAAGCAGCAGACCCCCTGCCAAGTGGTCAGCAGAAATAAAGGACCTGTTCCCACCTGAAGAGGACTCCTGTCTTTTTGAACCAGGATGCTCACTTTCCCACAGCTTCTGCCACATCTGTTTCTTTACACTGAACAGAAACCAATCAGGAACTCTGTAGCAAGAAACTCAGGCAACATATAACAAGACATTCAACAAGTGTACCCTCAGTACAAACAAGTTAGAAACACGGTGTTTGAAAGACACAGAGCTTAACTATAATATCCACAGGGGCCCAGTGTAGACAAAAGATCCAAAGGAAAGCTGGTCGTGTACAGTTGCCACTGGTTACAATACTACATAGGAAATGTTCTGAGGGAGTGAAAGCAGCTTTCAATGGCTCCCTGGGCTCTCAGGGCCAAGTTCCCCAGCAAGTGTGTGAGAGAGAGAGTCCATCTGATAGGCAGAGGAGTGTTTGGAGGGGCTCTGTGGACAGAGAGGAGCAAGGGGGTGAGAAAAGGGAGATTCCAGGGTTGGAGACGTGCAGCAGGGTCCGTGAACAGACAGGTAGGTGGCTGGGCAGAGCAGCTAGGTGAGGAGTGAGGGCGGGTGTGAGAATCTGCTGAGGCAGGACATCCCTAGGATGGTCAGGGCTAATGTGACAGGATCATGAATGCCTAGGTGTGAGGAAGCTGTTGCTGTTGCCTGCACGTTGCCGAAGAATTCACCGCCAAACAGTTCAAGAGAATAAGGGATTTTATTCTGGCTGTGATATCTATTTACAAGCTTAGTCTAGCCTGGCAAGAGGCTCATACCAACACCAGGAGCCAGGGGAACTGGCCACACCAGACTCTCAGGATTGCCGAGAGATGGACAAACCTCACTTGCCAGACAGCAAGTGTATCCAAGCCTGCCAAAGTATTCCAAGTTACTGAACTAGTTCCTCCATTTTATACGTCTGCCCAGGAATGGTCCCACCCACTGTGGGCCGGGTCTTCTTTACCAATTAAAAAATCTCTGCAGATTTGTGCAGGGATTAATTCAGCTACTAATTCTTCACAAATAGAGTTCAGCCTGCAATTATCAAGGTGACACCTGTATCCAAGTAGCACAGAAACTAAAAGTTCTTCTCTGAACTAAGATGGCAAAAGAGGTATAATTGGAGGATAGAGTTATGGCTTAATTTGCTGAGAGCCAGCCAGCTTTCTAGGTTTGGGGATGGGTGTGAAGCCAAATTTTGCTGCAAAGGAAAAGAAGTTTTTCCTTACTAAGAGCATCAACTCGGGCCAGGTTGCTTGGATTTTTGCTGCTGACACTTGGCCCTTTCCGCCCTGGATTCATCCAAGGATCCCCCCACTACTCCTCTAGGCCCCAAGGCCACGCCCTAGGTCCAAGGTGATCTTCCAGACAACTAGACACATCACCCTCTCCACCCTAGACCTGTCCAGGAAGGACCTACTGCTCCTCTGATAGGGCCTCCTAGACCAAGCAACAGGCCCCAGATCACCATTCCTCCCACCAGCCAGCCAGAGCTGCAGCCAGCCTGCTTTGGCTCAGGGGAAGGCTCCTGGGCCATGCCCCAGAACCCAGGTGATCTGCGAGACAACTAGACACATGGCCCATTCCGCCCTGGAGTCCTCCTGGAAAGACCCACTACTTCTCTGGGGAAGGTCCCTAGGCCACGCCCCAGGTCCCACGTGATCTGGGAGACAACTAGACACAAGGCCCTTTCCACCCTGGACTCGTCCAGGGAGGACCCCCTGCTCCTCTGGTAAGGCCTCCTAGACCAAGCCCCAGCCCCCAGGTCACCACTGGTCCCAGCTCTTCCCACCAGCCAGCTTGGAGCTACAGCTAGTCTGCTCTGGCCCAGGGGAAGGCCCCTTGGTCATGCCCCAGGTCCCAGGTGATCTGCATGACAACGACTCATGCCCCTTTCTGCCCTGCCCGGCACTTGGTCCAGGGAGGGCCCCCTGCTCCTCCGAATTCAACAGAGTCCAAGTAAACCTAAGCAAAGTTCTAGGGGACAAACACCATACATCTGAAGTCCTCCAAAGTCATCCTATCACGTGGGAGAGATTCTTCACTTCCAGCTCCAAGATAAATAAACCCTTTTTACCATCTTGTTGCTTCTAATTATTAGCCACTGTAGTTTAACTTTTCCATATAACCACCCCAAAACATACAACTTCAGGGACTATATACCATTCACCCTCATATTCACCAAGGTACTTAACCGAAAAAGTGTACTAACATGATAATCTTCATTCACTGTCCATTAACTTCACTTAATTGATATACTAACAGTCTATTAGCCTCATCTAGGAAATAAAACCAATTCCAGAGAAGCGTACCCAATTCTAAGGCAAACACTAATAATAACCGCTCAGTTCAGTCAAAAACACACAGAAACTAAAAGAAGGTCTTAAGAGATGAAACAACAATGCCCAAGTCACAGTACAATTCCATGAGAAACAATACCAAGAGAACAAATCTGCCACTGAAAGAATTAACCCCATAATGAGAGAATCCAACCAGAACAAACTCACAGAAAATAGCCAAGAAAGCCATATCCAAGATAATGATTTTCAAAGTCTGATCTTTACCATGATCACTACTATGAAAGAGGAAATCCGGGAGGAGTTAAATAACCACATCAATCACTTTGAAGAAGAATACCACTTTGGAGGAAATAAGAAAGAAGAGACAAAAATAGGTATAGATAAGTTAAAAGAACCTCAAGCAGAGTTTAAAATAGAACTAAAAGAGAGTAATTTTCAACTCAGAACTCAACAGAGAGTCTTATCAGCAGAATTAACAAAGCAGAAAATAGAATATCAGACCTTGAAGACAAAGTGGAAGAATTAACCAGCTCAATGGAAGAAGTTGGTAAAGCCAAAAAGATACTTGAGAGGAATATTCGAGAGTTATGGGACACCTGAGGAAGCTATGGAATACCAGAACAAGAATCCCAAAATATCACACCTGAGGAAATTTTTCAAATTATCATAAAGGACAACTTTCCTCATCTAAAGAAAGAGAGGCCCATTCAAATACAAGAGGCATTCTGCACCTCAAACAGATAGGACCAAAATAGAAACTCATCATGGCAAATAATAGTTAAAACACTCCACATACAAGACAAAGAAAAAGTTATGAGAGCGTCAAGGGGAAAAAAAGTCACTTTTAAAGGTAAACCTATTAAAATAACAAATGATTTTTCAGTGGAAACAGTAAAAGCAAGAAGAGCTTGGAGAGATGTATTTCAAGTACTAAATGAGCAAAAATGTCAACCCAGACTGATATACCCGGCAAAACTATCGGTCATGATCAAAGGTGAAAGAAAAATTTTCCAGCACAAAAACAACTTGAAGGCTTACATGTCTACCAAACCAGGCCTTCAAAAAATGGTAGAAAAGATACTCAAGCTTGAAGAAAAGAACAAGCACATCCAGGAGGACAGAAAGGAAGTATAATACCCCCAAAACCTAAAATCTAAATTATGAAAACCACTAAACATAAAAAGGGTCAGGAATTAAAAGTAATTTCTCCATTATAACACTAAATGTCAATGGAATTAACTCACCAGTCAAAAGACACAGATTACAAACTTGGATTAGAAATCACAACTGATCCATCTGCTGCCTTCAGGAAACATATCTCACCACAAAAGATAGACACATCCTAAAAGTAAAAGACTAGTCAAAAATTCTTCAAGCTAATGGAAACAAGAAACAGGTAGGGTAGCTATTATGCTATCGAACAAAGTGGACTTCAAGCCAAAAAAAAAATCATAAGAGACGCAGAAGGATACTACATTTTAGTCACAAATGTAATTCACCAGGAAGACTTCATAATACTGAAGTTTCCTGACCAGCGACTCTTTTCTCCTCCCAACCCCCCGCCCTGCCCCCTCTCCTCGAGTCTCCTCCCCGTGTGGGGGGCTCCCATCCATTCCGCCGCGGCCGCTTCTCCCCGCCCCCCTTTGGGGTCCCCCCCGCGCGCCCCCCGACTTCACCTCCTCCACGTCTTCAGCCTCGGTCGACATATTTATTTATTTATTTTTATTTTTTGGTGTGGGGGAAGAGGACGGTGGAAGAGAAAGTGAAGAAAAAGTTGCAACCGTCTCGTCTCGCCCGGCGCTCCCCGCCCACCCCTCAGCGGAGAGGAAGACGCTGGGGTGCCGAGGACGCGGCGCGGGGACGCGAGCGCAACCGACCCTCGCGATCGCGATCGCGCCCCGCGGACGGAGCCGGGAGGTCGGCGGGCCCACGCGCTGTCGATTCAGCGTAAAGCCATTGGCGTGAGGCAGCAGAAGTAAAGGGTGATGTGACGCCCTGGTCACCCCCAGCGCCTTTCACGGTGTGGTTGTTTCAGTCGTCTGTGGATTAAACATGAGGGGCTGCTTTGGGGCAGGAGTCCTAGAGAGAGAGAGAAAGAAAGAGAGAGAGAGAGAGAGAGAGAGATTGACATTCAGCTGGCGGGTTCTTGCTGACAATGGGCTTAACTCTCCCCTTGCCAGTCACCACCAGTCTGACCTCGTCTAGCTGCGGCACGATGGCGTGGCTGAGCCTTTGAGCACACCACCATTACATCATCGTGGCCAGTTAGGGAAGGAGGTGGGGAAAGAGGACTCACTGTTGTCATGGCCCAGGAGACGGGAACTCACATGGTCATTGAGAGCTTGGTAGCCCTGCTGGAAAGCGGAACGGAAAAAGTTCTGCTGATTGATAGCCGGCCGTTTGTGGAATACAACACCTCCCACATTTTGGAAGCCATTAATATCAACTGCTCCAAACTGATGAAGCAAGACAAAGTGCTGATCACAGAGCTCATCGAGCACTCTGCAAAGCACAAGGTTGACGTTAAGTGCACCCAGAAGGTGGTTGTGTATGACCAGAGCTCCCAGGACGTTGCCTCTCGTCCTCAGACTGTTTTCTCACCGTTATAAAAAAAAAAAAAAAAGTGTAGCCCATGAATCAGTATACAGTCGCACATCTGGCCATTTTTCCTTCTAGGCAAAGTGTACAACCATGTGCACTGCCCGAAGTTCTGCCCACTGTGAAGATTTCCCTTCTCCACTGTCCTTTAGGGTTGTCGCAGAAAGGGGTTGCAGCGCTGCAGCTGTCCACTTCTGGGTGGCACCAGAATAGCGAGCAGAACCATCTGTGAACCACGCCCTAGTCTTCTCTTCTTCAGTTAGCTGATCATAGGGCACACCCCAGGAGGCCATAGGTGCATGCTTGGGAATAGGCATTGCAACAGGCTGGGGAACCATAGGCATTTGGGCAACTTCTTCATGCAGCTTACTTGTGCCTTCAGGACCCGCTCGGGCCCTGTCTCGTATGTACCACTTCCGTTTGATAATAGATTGCTGCTGTGCCCGTCCAACTTTATGGCTTGCTGGGTCAGATAACACCCAACTCATGATGGGTAACTCATACACACCTAATATGGGCGCCTCTACATTCATTAAGCAAACGCTACAGGAACTAAAGCAAGAAATCAACTCCCAAACGATAATTCTTGGGGATTTCAATATCATCCTCCCAACATGGGATAGACCAACAGGTCAAAAACTCAACAGAGACACACTAGAATTTAATCAAACCCTTACTGAAATGGACTTTATTGATCTCTATTGAACTTTTCATCCATGAATCAGAGAATACACATTTTTCTTAGCAGCACACAGAACTTTCTCCAAAACAGACCACATATTGGACCACAAAATGAATCTCCACATATATAGGAAGGTTGAAATTCTAGCCTGTACCCTATCAGACCACCATGGTCTAAAGCTTGACATCTGCAACACAACAAAAAGCAGAAAATACACTAACTGCTGTAAACTAAACACTATGATGCTGAATGAGAATTGGATTCAGGAAGAAATCATAAAGGAAATTCAAGATTTCCTAGAAGAGAACGATAATGAAAATACAACATATCAAAATCTCTGGGACACAATGAAAGCCGTCCTAAGAGGTAAGTTTATACCCCTTAAGACCCAGATATAAGCCCACACAATTACAGCCATTTGATCTCTGACAAAGGGGCCCAAAAAATCCAATGGAAAAAGAACAGCATCTTCAACAAATGGTGCTGGCAAAACTGGATGTCCACATGCAGAAGATTAAAACTGGACCCGTACTTGTCACCATGCATAAAAATTAATTCCAAATGCATCAAGGACCTCAATATTAGGCCAAAGACTACAAAAACCCTAGTTGAAAGGGTAGGGAACTTTCTCGAGTTGATTGGACTAGGCCAACAGTTCCTAAACAGAAATCCAATAGCACAATCACTAGAATCAACACTCAACAAATGGGATCTTATGAAATTAAAGAGCTGTTCAGATAAAAAAAATTGTAAACTGAGCAAAAAGGCAACCCACAGAAAATTTTCATTAACCACATATCTGATAGAGCTCTGTTATCCAGAGTGCACAAAGAACTTAGAAAACAAAACATCAAGGAAACAAAGGCCCAATTAAAAAATGGGCCTTGGAACTTAAAAGAAACTTTACCAAGGACAAAATTAAAATGCCTAACAAATATCTTAAAAAATGCTCTCCATCCTTGGCCATCAGGGAAATGCAAATCAAAACCTCCCTGAGATATCATCTCACCCCAGTCAGGATGGCAAAAATCCACAATACAAATCACACCAAATGCTGGAGGATGTGGAGAGAAGGGAACTCTCTTACATTGCTGGTGGGAATGCAGGCTCATACAGCCACTCTGGCGAGCTGTCTAGCGATTTTTAAAAAAGCTAAAGATTGAAATGCCATATGACCCTGCTATTCCTCTTCTGAGAATAATCCCCCATAAAGTGAAAATTCACCTCAATGACCAGCATAACCATGTTCATAGCAGCATTATTTACAAGAGCAAAGTGGTGGAATCAACCCAAATGCCCAACAGTAGACGAGTGGATAAGGAAAATGTGGTACATTTCTATAATGGAATATTACTCAGACATCAAAAAAGATGAATTAATGAAATTTGCCGGGAAACGGATGGAATTAGAAAAAAAATTATATTGAGTGAAGTATCCCAAACACAGAAAATTAAGCACTGAATGTACTCCATAATAAGTGGATCCTAGTACCAAACCCACTTAGCGACATATTCAAAGATAAATCTCTGTAATACCTACAGTAATTGCAAAGATTATAAACAGGAGGAAGGAGAAGGAGCCCCCCCCACCTCAGAAATAAGAGATAGGGGATCATGCTATAGCAAAGAAAATATAGGTCACCATCAAGTATTGCAAGTAAGTAGTGAGATATGTGGTTAAGCCCACTCACTTGCCTTCCTGGTCACTTGCAACTGAGAGGGTTTGATCTCACCAGTCAGGGAGGGCACAGAGACTGACAGATAGATGGTTACCATCCTGCAAATGGGAGATTGACCCCCCCACACACACACACCATGGTCTCCTACTCTTATAGGAAGACTCCACATAAACAGCCTTTTATCTCTGGCTAGGAGGTGACCTCCAATACCAATCAGGATGGAGCCAAGGGTGGTGCAGGAACAGCAAAACTGAAAAAAACAACCAACCAGAATCAGAACATCAGGGACCCTACATTAATCACATGGAACCAGACCAGCCAAATCTCTCCCCATCCTAAAGCTCAGGGAAACTTGCGGAAGAGAGGGCAGTAAGATTTTAAGAGCGTAAAGATGGGGAGGAGCAACGATACAGAAGATATTCCGCACAAGTTAAGGCCGCTGTAGCCATAATTGGACTTTGCATGACCTGTGCAATGACTGGCATGTCAATGACCCCCCTCAAAGTCTAACATGGATCACAGGCATTAGGATCCTTAGAGGCAAGGGATTAACAGTCACAATAGTGTTCCCATACTAAAGGGGAGCACAAGAAAGGACTCTGGGTAATGCTACTGAGACCTTATACTTCATTAGAGTGGAGGACACAGAGGGAAGTTTGACCTTTACACTAAAGGATGCTCCAGAGAATGGGAGGAGGAAAAAGGGAAGGCACTGGGAGAAAAGGAGGGAGAGGGGCGAAAAGAAGGGGAAAAGGGGGGAGGTGCAAGGGGGACTGGGGAGAGGGGAGGAAAGGGACCAGGGTACCTATTAAGTTTGTATGATCGGGGAAAAAATAAACATTAAAAAAATTAAGGTTAAAATTATAAGACTTGACAGCAAGTTCATTTATCTGCTAAGCCATCTCGAAGGTTCCAAAGGGAATGTTTTGAAAAAGACATCCATCCTGGAAGCAAATCACAACAGAGAGATGACTAGATGCATTGTGAGTTCGTCAGACACAGGGCTGTGAGGGTAAACTCTCAGCTGTGTAAGAGCAAAGCATCTTCTCAGACTAAGACGTGCCTCATAGGAAAAAGAAAAAGTGTTTTAGCAACACATCTGACTGAAGTTTTGAGCAAAAAGATACTTTTCCTCTGAATAATTAGTAAGTCAGCTTGCTTCCTTCTGGACGGCCACAGGTTCATTCAGCGGGAGCTGGACGTGACCAGTCCTGCCTCAGTTACTCTTCCCATTGCAGCGATACAGTAACCCAGCCAAAGCATCTTAAGAGAGAAGGTTCACTGTGGCTTACTTGTTCCAGGGAGACAGTCTGTCATGGCAACAAGAGCACTGCAGCATTCAGGAAAGGCACAGCAACATAGAAACTACATTTAAGAAGTGGAAGAACAGAACAGGAAGTGGAGCTGGGCTAACAATCCTCAAGGCCCCCAGTGACATGCGTCCTCCATCAGGGTTGCACTTCCTAAAGACTCCACGACCTTCCCAGCCGGTGACCAAGTGCTCAAACTCATGAGGACATTTCACATTCCAACCACAGCAACCACTGCCCAAAATGTGGTAAAATGCAGTTCTGAAAAGCAAACCCTAACTTTCTGGGGCCCTGCAGGCACTTCTGCTCATCACAAACAAAACAAAAATAAAACCATGAATTTCCTTTGCAATGATTAAAAGTCATATTATTCTCAGAGTCATGACTTTCCTTGGACCTTTGCTCATAAATAGCATAATCACCCACACAGCAAATCACAAATAATTCACAAAAAAGAACTACAAGTGAGAGCAAAAGACAAATGTCACATCAATTCTATTTCCTTGTGCCGTAAATAATCATTTAGAAATTAAAACCTAAAATTTTTCATAGTAGTACTGTCTTAAGATATATATTTTATATAAATTAAGTATATAGAGATAATTTATTCATTGAAACTACATGCGCTGGTCAAGATTCAGTACTGCTAAGCCACACATTCTACCCAAAATAATTAATTCAGAGGCCTCTTAACTAAAATCCATCATTTTTTTTTAAATATCATTATTTTGTTTCGTGGACTGACTCTAGAACAGATAACTTTGAAAACCAAAAAGTTGGAGACTCATGTTACCTAATACCAAGATTTACTAAAAAGCTAACGTGCCTAAAGTAGTGTAATATTGGCCTGAAGAGAGATACATGAGTCATCTGAGCAAAATAGATCATTTTACAATACAACCAGACATCTATAATCAGTCAAATTACAGCAGAGTTGCCAAAGTAATTCAATGAAAGAAGCAGAGTCTTCCCAAAAAATGATATTAGAGTATGGGAGATTTTCAATTCTTACAAATTGATTACCTCACAGCAATAGAAAGCTAACTGATATCTTCCATCACTCTCTGTAGTCAACAGAACTCACTCACTCTAAAGTTATTTTCCAGATTTACTTGTTTTGTTTTGTTTTGCTTGGTTGAAAACTGCAGTTTCTGCCTTTGAATCATCAGTCACTCAGCAAACAACTACAAAATACAGTCTGGACTGTAAGAATTCTACCAGACTTCTTAAAGAATCACCACTACTAGGGAATCTAGAAAACGGGTTCCATTAGTGCCCCAGTGGGAAACTGGGGGACAAGAACACCTTAGATAGCAAGTATGACCTCTAAAGAGTCCACTGTGTGCCAAAGGACCTCCAGTCATTCCCGGCTGGGAATATTGCAACCACTGCAGGACAACAGAATTTATTTCTGCCATCTCCAGCTTTCAGGTCGCTGCAATAAAATAGCACACAAGTTGCTGGGACAGTAAAACTATCCAGAAACGGCACAGAAAGTTGCCACAGAGACTTCAAAAAACCAAAAGGCCTACCTTGGAGAGCGGAAAGTCCAGAGAACTGCAAGGAAGTGTCTCACAATCTGGTTTTCACAGAAACTCCAAACACAGGACAGCTGGTACCAAGTGCTGCCTTCCACCTTTCACCCACAGAGATCACCAGGGAGCACTGTGAACTTTGCCTTTGGTTTGTGCCAACTGTGCCAACAATCCATCAGATAAGTCCTTTCCTTAACCCTTTCCATGCACTTTATTTTCTCTTTTTTTTTCTTGCCCTTCCCCCCCCCCTTTTCCTTGTTATTTCATTTGCCAACCTAATTGAAAACTCTTATGTCTCATGACTGTGGGCTTCTGGATTGTATATTCAGCATAGCTGCTTAAAATTCTCCAACCAGGTTCTTACAGTGTTCTTCATCTACATCTTCCATAACCCCCTCTCCTGAGACCAATCACCTTCTCTGGGTCTCACACTTCACGCCTTTAACCCCTCAAATTGTAACAAATTTTAAAATCTGTCAACTCCAAAAGCACTCTAACTGTCCCACTCCTATCCTTTCTTCTCCTGTCCAAGCTAACAATTACCCTGCTTCTTTTCTTTGTAACCATTCTACTCTTTTTTTTTTCCTGCATGTGTGGGGACGTGTGTGTGGGAGGGGTGTGTGGGAGGGGTGTGTGTAGAGGCCCAAGGGTGACTTTAGGAATCCTCCTTTCAGTACTTCCTCCAGGCCACCTACCCCCTGCTGAGAGCCAATCCCTCTCTATGGTATGAGTCCCCGAGAATGACAATTGCAAGAAGCAGGTGGCAGACCCTAGCCAGCAGGGCTGTTGGCCTACACTGGCTGCTGTCAGCTAACCTGTGGGAAGAGATGGAGCCCAAGTGGCCAGAGGCCTTCTGAGCTGATTGTATGCATAGACCTGAACAGTGGAAGGGACAAGTTTGTGTGTGCCTGGACAATCTCAGGAACCATGACTTTTGGAGTGTGATCTGTGGGCAGTTCTTTGACCAGCATTTTAAGTTCATCAGTCTGAATTAGTAGTTTGTGCCATTTACGCAGCTTAACCTGTCATACCTGCAGCAGGAGCCCTGTGACTA
This sequence comes from Typhlomys cinereus, assembly GCA_023101885.1. Lineage (NCBI taxonomy): Eukaryota > Metazoa > Chordata > Mammalia > Rodentia > Platacanthomyidae > Typhlomys > Typhlomys cinereus. The sequence goes on from JALPQD010000036.1 coordinate 7,361,379, forward strand.
GGATTTACTCACCCATAGACCAAGTCTATGGTGCCTTGCAGCTACAGGGGAGAAGGTGAGGACCGATGGTTAGAAGAAGCTGGGGGAGATGCCGGTGCAGGTCAGGACCAGAGAAAGCCTCAAGGCTTGCACCGAGGTCCTGGGTGTCATGGATAACCTCAAGTCAGCTGTCCCCAAGGCTGGGTAATGGGGCATCACCACCTTCTAGATTCTGGGCTGCAGGGTCCACCTGCTCCTCCCCCACCACCACCCAGTAAACCTGGGATGGATAAGATCTTAGTTGGAATTGGCACCCCTAGCCTTTCTCTGGCGGAGTCCTTTCTTGAGTTGAGATAGGCCTGTGGTTCCTGGCTGTATAATTCCTTGTTGGATCCGCCCAGGAATCATGAGTTGAGATAGGCCTGTGGTTCCTAGCTGTATAATCCCTTGTTGGACCCGCCCAGGAATTACCCCAGGGCATAGCCGAGCACATGGGACCAAAGATGGTGCTGAGAGCTAGTGTCCTGGGCATAATCCTGACAACAACATTACAGAGAGCTCTAATTGGCTTTTAGGAGTTGACCTGCCTTCCTTACAGACATACGTTGAGTCTGATCTGTAAAGCTGGCATGCTGTGTTGACCTTTGACATAACTGGCTGCCCATTTCATGCCTTGCGGTCCTTTGTCCATATAAACTGTTTTGTTACCCCAATAAACAAGATTTTTTCTGACAAACTCCCCGTTGTGTCCGAGTCTCTGTAGAATTGAGGTGGAGGAGCAACAGTGAACTTGCCTTTCTCTGTCCTGGTGGCCTGGAGTCGTCCCCTAGTGTGTGTGTGTGTGTGTGTGTGTGTGTGTGTGTGTATGTGTAAGAACCCTACAATCCCTTCTGTGTTTCTTCCTGGATCTATGTTTCTTTTTTCCCTTTTTCTTTCCCCCTTAGAAGGCATTAATATGCATAAATGATAAAACAGGTTACACTCCCGTTGTCAAGTGAGTCAGATCAGGGAAACCACGTGTGTGGTAGGGAGAGACTTAGGCTTTCTGGGGCCAAGGAGGTTGTAGCAGTCACTCTTCTCTATTGCTGTGAGATGTCACTGAGGCACAAACAACTTAGGGAGAAAGGGAGATTTATTCAACCTACAGTTCCAGAGGGGAGATACAGGCCAGTAGGGAAGAAAAAGCATGGCAAGTGGCAGAAGCTGGAAAAGGCTTAAGTCATTGTACATATCAGGAAGGCCAAGAGCTGCTGCAAGTTCAAGAACGGGGAGGACTAACCAACCTCAAGGCCCACTCCTTGTGTCTGCCTTCCTCCAGCAGGTTCTACTTCCTAAAGGTGCCATGACTTTCTCAAACAATTAAAGATTCATACGCATGAGCCTGTGGAGGACTCACATTTCAAACCATGACACTCCATCCTGGTCCCCACAGGTTCATTCTCAACTCATTATGCAAACTACCAAATCCGACTTTAAATGTCCTCATAGACTACATCAGTAGTCCCAACATAATCCAAAAGTCCAAAGCCTCCTATAAAATCAAAAACCAATTATATACTTCCAACATACAGCAGCACAGAATAAACATTCCCATTCCAAAAAGAAGGAATGGAGGCATATCCAGTAAAGATCAGTCCATAACAAGACCAAAAACCAGCAGGACAAACTCCAAATCCTGCAGCTCCAAGTCCAACAGGTGAGCCTCTTGTTGAAATCATCTCAGTTCTAAAGAGCTTTGGTTCCACCCCTCCAATGCAGTTCCCCATAGAACACATCACTCTCTTGGGCTGACTCCTACCAGGGCAGCTCTCCTTGGCAGATGTCTCATATTGACTTTGGCATCTCTAACATCTTCACTTCTCAATGGCAAACTAGGCTTTAACTCCACAATACAAACTGCCCTTCTTGGGCCTCTAAATTGCAGAATTCCTGCTATATACTGTCTGGCTTCTGCCATTCTCTGAAACCTTGGAGGAGGGATCCATGACCTCCTCCCTCCTGCAACTCTATTGATTCTAAAACCAGGAGTACACTGGACAACATAATGAGTAACAAGAAATATATTTTTCCTTGCACAAGCATATAACAAAATAAATCACTGTTAGTTATAGACTTATCTGAATAGAAAAAACAAGTCCTAAATTCATTTCTAAAATCATCACATTTTTGCCAAGTTTCTTCTACAGCATTGAGACTGGACCCTGGACTCATAGCTGGTTCAGCTTCTCCATGCTGACTGTAGGCAAAACCTCTCTTGGGCTTTTGCTTTAGAGGAGTAGACAATTACCTTAGAACTGTGATTCTCAGTACTACCCTTCCAAAATAATTTGCATTCTTATGGGTGGAAGCCTTCCCTGAGGATATTACCCTCAGAGTTCAGCCTCTTCTAATATCCACAAACACAGCAGGCTTTGATTCACTAATGGAGCTCATCTCTTTAATAATAGCCACCATTTTGCTGTCTACCTCCTGCTGGCTCAACTCTTCAAGTTTGCCACCCCATTTTTTCCTCATCAAACCTCACACTTTTTACCTCTTTCTTTCTTTCTTTCTTTTTTTCTTTCTCATTCCTTGCTCTTTTTCATAAACTCTGAACAAGAATGCTAAAAAAAAAAAAAAAAGCCATACCACACTGTCAAGACTACACTGCCTTGAAAGCTCCTCCACTAAGCACTCAAATTTAAGTTCAGGCAAGCTTTCAGGATGACGGAAAAACTTGATCAAACTCTCTGTCAACACATTGCTCCATTTGTACCTTGTCAAGTTTCCCACACAATCTCTGTTCCCCTCTGGACCATCACAAGCTGGGCTTCCACCACCTGCCACTCACAGCATTGCTCTCTTCCAGGCTCTCACTAGAATCGTCCTTTTGGCCCCGTTTCCAAGATGCAAAGACTCTCCCAGCACAAAGTTCTAAAGTACTCCCTGTTCTTAAGTCCTGTTTTTTCTTTCCTGTCACAGATTGATGACACTGTTGATTACTTTTCTTCCTGCACTACGTTCTAGTACTGTGAAAGCTTGACAGCAATGAAGAAACTTCCAGACCAGTTCCAGCTTTTTTTTTTCTTGTGCATCCTGTGATCAACATTTGTGATGCCTTCAGCAACAGAGCCTTACTGTAAGTTTCTGGAGGGCAATCAAGACTAATAGCAAAAGCCTATACTGCTTGGGGGCCTCTGACCAACAACTTATTAGGAGGTATCCCATACCTGATACTTGGAAATTTGTTTAATTGCTTATGGCTTCTGGTGGGAGAATCATAGGCAATTTTCCATTACAACCTTATCACCCTTTGTCTGTCTTCACCTGTGTAGGGTATGCCTGTTCACATTCTTTTTGAGAAAAAAAAAACCTTTCTTTTCTTTTAAAAAGAGAATTTTACTCATTTACCAGTAGCAATATTAAGAAAGCACATTTTTTCATATAACAAAGTGTTTTCTAGATGAAAGATCAAATGCAAATGTTATACATTAACAGTGTCATCCATCTGTGAAAGTTAAAAGCTATAATAACAACCACTGTAGCAAGAGGTGATCATCTGCAATAGTGGCACGAATGTCAAGGGGACACCCAACAGCTTTCTGATTGGATTTAAGATTCGTTTTTCAACAAGGATCACATTCCTGGTACTACAAACAGATCAAGAATCTATGAAAGGAGAGGACATAGGCCCAAGAGGAAGAGGGTTCTAACTATTAAGGTTCACTTACAAAGGCACTCTACCAAACTGCTTTTAAACATCTGTCATTATTTCCATAGATTGAAGTAGCATTCAGCACTCAACCTAGAAGCTTCTTTTGCAATGGAAGGTATTTATTACAGAAAATCATAACTAACCTAAGTCCAGAAAAATTAGTGACTGCAAGACATCTATATCAATAACCCCCTAACCCCAAGGTTGAAAGAACTTAACAAAAAGAGCAGACAAAAAGACTGTAAGAGCCTGAAGTGGAGCAGAGGTGTCACCAGAAATTGTTGTCTAAACATGACAAGACTCAGTGTGTACTTCCACAAAATCCGAACAAGATCTGTCCTATCAACATTTCATCATGGAAGGGGAAAGATCTCAAGAAGCCCCACATCTCCCTAAAAGACTGCTGAGAGTTAATGCTTGATGGGGCAGAGGGAAGATGATTTGCTCAATGGTATATCTACTAGTATATGATTTGTGCACCAGGAAGTGCATGGCATGTGCCAGCAGGAAACAGGGGTTGCTCTGCACAAGGCAGAACATCTGGATTCTGTTCCTCCCAAGTTCAAGGTTGTGCTCTTAACCACCAGCGTGCAAGTCTCCTACCCCATAGAGAGTGCAGTCAAAGAAGCTCTGCTCTGATCTTGACAGGGCTGGGCTGAGATGAAACTCAGTGGGACACACATTCAAAGACATGAAAACAGAGGGAAGACCAGTAAAGAAGAAGAAGGACTATAATGGGAAACTGAGGGAAGATGGGATCAAGGTATAAAAATGTCATATATACACTGTATTCTTGAAGGAAATTCAGAAAGAATAATAAAGCAAGAAAGAGTCTACAGTAGCTTAGAGAGTCCGATCCCATCCAGAAAAGCAGCCTAGGAGCTGTCCCAGCCAGGATGTCTGTAAATATGAGGGAGAAATGCCCACAGGAGAGTCATGGATATGGGGAAAGCCACCTTGAAGGGGAGTTGAAAGACCCAAGAAAGGCAAAGCAGTTATCTCTCTGGGAGAGACACATAAGTAAAGAGACGGTGACTAGGCCCCAATACAGAACCACTAACACCACTTCATTCCACTTTTTGTGTCTGGGTGGGACCAGGCATTATAACTTGAGAAAAGTGACAACCTCGCTCAGTCCAGAAATAATCTGAGAGATGTCCCAGGAGAAACAGGTCTCAGATGCACTCTTGAAGATGAGTTGTGTCCATGCACATCAAGGGAAGATGAGGAGAGGGTCTATAAAGCAGCCATGAAACTTGCAAAGGTGAAAGAATCCCGGTGACAAGGGAGGTCTGAAGGGTGTGTGTGTGTGTGTGTGTGTGTGTGTGTGTGTGTGTAGACAGAGAGAAAACACAAATAAACTATGGAGGCAGGCTCTAGAGGAGTGCTTTTGATATGCGCTCCTTTGAAGCAATCTGGTCTAGGGGTAAAAGTGATCAAGAGATGACTAAGAAGGGAGTGGAGTTAGAGTGCACCAGGATCACCAGAGGGCAGGCAGCCAAAATAGGAATCACACAGCTTCTTTCCTTCTGCACTGAGGGTTTCCATGCTGTGTTGCCAAATGGTCGATTCTTTGCCTAATTCTTTACATTTTTGTCCGCAGTTGTTACAGAGGATCTCAGAGGGAGCGCAGGTGAGTTTAGGGGGAGGGACAGGGAAACGGTGGAGGGCTTGGGGCCATCGGAGCCTGAGCTGATTGATAAGTCCCTTTCTGTTGCCACTGGACACTGCATGAATGGAGGAAGTTTCCCTTGCGGTCCACAGAGGTGAGGACTTGAGGCTCGGAGACCTTAGCGAGGTTCCCAAGAAATCCAGAAAAGCAAACTAACCCTGTAGATGGCTTCACAGTGGGGGAACCCCCTGAATTCCTAAGGACCAAGGACCGGGTAGTGGAACTTGTGGGAATGTCTGCGCCAAGTCCTCAGCAAAGTTGCTGACACTTTCCCTCCTGTCTTCACAGCGCACCTCTCACCTGTGGCCCCCTGCTCTGGAGAAATGGCTGCAGTCCCTGGGCTAGTACGCTGTGCCCTGTCTCTGCTTCTCTTCTGGCTGGGCTGCCTGTGTGCCCCGCGGACAGGTGAGTGCCTGGAACCCAGCTGTGGGGGCGGGGAGGGCCCAGGACACAGCCCAGGAGGATTGCGATCTTCCTTACTGAACTACCACCCCAGGACCCTTGCACTCTCTCCCGAAGTTATTGCCGGAAGGTGGGAAGGAGGCTGAACAAAATGATACCCCAACAGCAGGATTCCTAGTGTAGTCCCAGCCCTTTTGTGGTCTGCAGGTTGCATAAACACAGGCACCTCCACTGAATGTGGTGGACAAGTGGGATTCTGATGAAAGCCTTCACAGCAGACACTCGCATTGCTCCTTGGCATACTCGGGACTTGTTCTTTGCCTTTATTTCATAAGCCTCCACCACTCACTGGGCTCTTTGCCCGTAACTTCCCAGTGATTATTCAGAGATCATCACACATACACCCCAAGGCCCAGCAGCCATACACTCCCAATTCCTTCCCTCTTTCTTGGTTTGTTTCCTTGTTTTGATTCGTTTTGTTTTCATTTTGCTTTGCTTGGCTTTGGAGGTAAGATGCCACTTGGCAGCCCAGGTTGGCCTGGCATTCACAAGAATTTGTCCCAATCCTCTTCCACTGTATCTCAACTATAGAGATGCCAAGGATACCGCAGCACACCAGGCGCATTTGCCTCTTGAGGAGCTGAACAACACCCAACTCACCTCCTTTTCCTGCCCATCATGCTCAGGGTCTTCCCACTTTCCCATCCAAAAAAGAGGACTTTGCCCCTGCCCTTTTTCAAGCTGGCTCCTTGTGCCCCAGACTCAGGACAAACCCCAATAAACCCTGTCACCCACAGGACCTAAAGCAGGAGGATGGGCACTATGTCCCCCTGTGAGGTTCTAGCAATGTGCTGAGCAGGTGCGTGTGTGAGCTTCCGCCTCTGTGTCCAAGGCCACTTAGTCAGCCTCCTGAGAAGGCAGCCTCAACTCCGCCTTCAGTGTGACAGGACAGAATGCATCATGGAAATGGAGGAGGGGCCAGAACTGGCCTCCATCCTAGTCTCCCGAGCCCAGATTAGGGTACATCCGATATCCCAGTATTTGTGCCAAGTTCATCTCAGCTCTGAGAGCATAGTTGAGCAGGCACATTAGACTGTATGGCTACAAACCCTTCACTGTTCCTACAATAGCAATTCAGCACAATCTGGGGACCGTATGTCTGAGCTGAATAGAAAAGGAGCCAGAAAGAATAGACGCACTTGCTGCAGGTTCCCGACTTCTTTGAGCCTGTCCTGTGCTCCTGGGAATGGACTCTGGGTCTGTCTGAGAAGTGGTTCTATAGTAGGAACTGGGTGTCACAGACATAAAGGACAGAAAATCTTTTAGTTGCTTGTTCCTCACCGCAACCTTATTGTGTGTTTCCTCCACATATGTCACTGTCTTTGTCATTGCTATGACTTCACCGTTCACCTATCATCATATGAAATCCAAGAAAAACTGAACAGAATGATTTTTCTGAACTACAGCAATAGGAACCACAAATTTAAAGCCGTGGGTCCTTCGGGGGAGGAATGAATGCCACAGAGGTTTGGGCAAAACATACTGATAGTCTGAAAGATGGAGGTGATCTATTCAAAAAGAAACTGCCACTCTTTAAAAATACTATTACATTCAGAGAAGTTTGAAAAGACCTCCTAGAGGAGAGAATTCTGTGGCAGGTTGGGGCATTCATTACCTTCATGTGAATATATATGTGTATGAATCCTACACAAGAAACTACATGCAAAAGCCAAATGCAAAGCTAAAATGTGGAGGATAGGCAAGGTCAAGAGAAGGGAGGACCAAAGATTTATCAATACTGATCTCTTTTCAATGGGACAGAGCCCCCCTCACCCTGTCATGCAGGATGTGTTGCCAGAGTAAAACCAGTAAATACATCCAAGAACCCATGATGTGTGGCCTCAATGGACAAAAAATGATCCACTTGAATGTAGACAACAAGATATGAACAAAGGATCATTCTGGATACAACTGGATGAAAAAGGATGAAAAAAATGATAGAGAAGTGACCAAGTTCTTCTACAGAACCTCACAGGTGGATTGCATCATATGGCTTGGGGAGTTCCCATTGTATTGGAAAGAAAATCTGAAAGATAAAGGTAAATGAGAAGGGAGAGAAATTGGAGCTTTCTTGACATAATGTGTTCCTGTGATTGTGAAGTATGTGAGCTGTGTGTGGGGGGGGTGGGGGAAGTGGGGTGGGGGGTGGATGTGTGATGTAGCCACCATGACTTCTGTAGTTAACCATTCTTCCCATCATTCTGCTCTTCACCTCCTCATATCTCTTGTTCATTAAATATAATTTTAGTCCCTTCACCACAGATTTCTTGCAAGTTAGCACACTGTGAATCATTCTCTTTCCAAGGCTTTTTATCTATTTTTTCTTTTCATTTCACCTGGTCTCTTTCTGCAAAAAGAATAAGATTATTTTATTTTTGTCCAGTTCATTTATCCAATGTTGAGAATGGGGTATTGAAATCCCCTACTATTATCATTTTGGGGCTCACTTGTGTTTTAGACATTTTACAACCTCTTTGACTGAACTAGTTTGTTCTGTCATTTTGTCTTCTAATTTTGATATTCTATTTTCTGCTTCGTTAATTCTGCTTATAAGACTCTGTTGAGTTCTGCATTAAAATAACTTGTTTTTTAGTTCAAGTTTAATCTGTTTGAGATTTTTTTTCAACTGCTGTATGCCTAGTTTTGTTTCTTCAACTGCTTTTCTCATATTATCCAAATACCTGTTGTTTTCCTGATCATATTGTTTAATGCAATTATTTAATTCCTCTCAGATTTCCTCTTTCATTGTTTTGATCGTAGTAAAGATTAGGCTTTGAAAATCATTATCTTGGGTATGGATTTGTTGGCTATTTTCCATGGGTTTATTCTGGTTAGATTCCATCATTATGAGGTTGATGTCTTCTGTAGATTTGTTGTCTTGGTTTTTGTTGTTTCTCATGGATTTGCATGGTGAAATGGGAATTTTTTTGTTTTCTTTTTAATGTCTTTCTTGGTGTGTACTTTTGACTGATATGTTAGGAAGTATTACTACACTTGGGCAGTTATTTCTAATGTTTGCCTAGGTGTTGAATGTGTCTGTCCTTGGGGCTATTTCCTAGATGAGGCTATTATACTGTTAGTATATTAATTATGGTGGATTTAGTAGACGGAGATTGAAGATAAGTATGGTACTGCAGTTTTTAGCTTTTACTTCCTTGGTTTTGTGTGAGGATGAGTGGTTAAGTCCCCGAAGTTATATGGGTTTTTGAGCGGATTATATGGAAATCTTATACTGTGATGACTACCAATTGAGAGTAACAGGAAGGTAAAAAGAGTTTACTCATATTAGAGTTAGAAATGAAGATTCTCTCTTGTTCCATGGGATGGTTTTTGAAGTCCTCAATTGTTTAGTGTTGGTACCCTAGCCTGTTGCTTGTGTTTTCTCTGGACTCTGTTAACTTCTTGAAAGTCCGTTCTTTAATGATGGAGGAGAAAGGAAAATGGGTAGGTGGGTGATGTTGAGGCTGCCAATGCATGGACATGGTCACTAAGAGTGTGACCTGCAACCGAGCAGCATTGGCAAAAGACACACGCACAAAAGGAATCTGTGACTAGCACAAAAACCACTGCCAACGCACAGCACTGGCTGGAGACGCAGACCTGCAAGGAATCTGATGGTAGTGCACTTGAGGGGTATGGTCACAAAGACAGTTGCCAATCCAGCAGCGCAGGTAGAAGACACAGGCCCAGCGACCTGGGACCAAAAAGGCCTGGTCATTCTTAATATGTTTGGTCAACAAGAGCTCTCCAGTCCTCTCAACACACAGAGGTCTAGAAGTTTCTCTGGACTTTTCTAATACTCCATACACTCTGGCATACGCACCCCTCTGAGACTTCCGTTCCTTTCTTAGATTCTACAATGCTTGGTTCCATGGCATGGGGCGTCTTCTGATCAGGTCCAGGAGGCTATCCCTGGATCACTGCATTATCAACAATGTTTATGAGCTGAGAGAATGGTCTCCTTAATAAAAGTCTCCATCCAAGTTAGATTCCATCCTCACCCAGCTCCGCTGTGACCCAGCATCTAGGACAGCTCCACACATCTGTCCTGTCTCCACACAGTCACCTGGGTGGCTCTTGAATGAGTGAATCTAGAAAGGCCATCCAGACTATTTTTACCTTGATAGATCTGGAAACTCATTCGTTAATAGAGGTTCTGGTATAAAGCAGTATGGCCATGCTTTGGCTACCTCTTCTAGCAAGAAAGAATCATTAGTCCACTTCAGGAAGTTAAAGAGGTTTGGGTGGGACTTCTCCTCATCCCCCAACCCCAGCCTTCTTGAAGAATTTTCCTAGTATCACAGGCACGAGGGAGAAACTATTCCTGAATCCCTTGTGCTCTACCCCAGACCTCAATGTGTGTTTCCCTCACAGCTGATCATTGGCTTTATTATAATTTTGCTGTTTGTCTGCAATCATATGAAATTCAAGAACTTCTGAATGAAATTATTTCTCTGAACCTCAGCATTAGTAACCTCAAGCTCAAAGCCATGGGTCCTCGAGGGATGGGGGAGATGAATGCCACAGAGGTCTGGGCAGAGCAACTTGAAAGATGGAGAGGATCTGTTCAAGACAGAAACTGCCACTTATTAAGCTCAGCAATGGCACACTCACAGGTCTAAGTTTGAAAAGGCCCCTGCAGAAGACAACAAGGTTTGTTGCTGTTTGAGGCATACATTGCATTTATAGCAAAAAAAAAAAAAAAAAAAAGATGAATGAGTATCACCCATGAAGGAGAGATGTGAAGCTAAAATGTGGAGGACAGACAGGATTAAGAGCAAAAGGGAAGGGGACCAAGAAGACAGAGCTTGTCAAAGCTGATCTCTTTCCAATGGGGACAGGTTCCCTCACCCTGTCATGCAGGATGTGTTGCCAAGAACCCATGACATGTGACCTCAATGGACAGGAAATGCCCCACTTTAACTCAGACAAGAAAGTGTGGAGAGAGGATCATTCTGGACACAGCTGGATGAACAAGGAGTGGGAAGAGGATACATACTTATCCAAGTTCTTCTCCAGGACCTCATGTGGGTTCTATAAGAAATGACCTCCAGAGTTCTCTCTGCAGTGGGAGAAAACTTGAAACCAACAGATAAGCAGAAAAAGAGGAAGAAAAGCTGAGCTTCCTTGACATGAGGTATTCTTGTGTGTGTGTGTGTGTGTGTGTGTGTGTGTGTGTGTGTGTTCCAGACACCATGACTTCTTTTTTTTTTGTCAATAAATATGTTTATTGATTAAATGAAATTATACAAAAAAACTTCCTTCTGCTAAGCCATGCAGGCAGAGTCTACAAAGACAACTTCCTTGCCAAACCCAGCTGATCCATTGTTCCCATGATCTTAGAAAAGTTTCCCACCCAAAGTGACTGTGCAGAGACCAGGAACCCAGCTCTGCTAAGGCTGTGGCTACTGCAGACGCCAAAGAGGATTAGTTTTTAGACTGAAGTGAACAGTTAAAAGTTTCCCAACTTTCTTACAGGCAGAAGTTGGCCTTAAAAGTCCACAGACACCATGACTTCTATACTTGGCCATTCCCTCCATTATTCTTCTCACTTCCTCATATCAAATACAATTTTAATCCCTTCACCATGGATTTCTTGGATGTGCACACTGTGACTCATTCTTATTCTACATCTTATTTACATCTTCTGAGCCACTATTTTATTTTTATCTCATGTGGTCTTTTCCTGCAAATCTTTCCAAACCACCAGCTGTGCCAACTCCTGACACCAGTCCCTACACTGATCTCATGCCACCTCTGCTTCTCCAGAAGCAGGGACGGAGAGCATCAGCCTGGCTTCTCCCGCCAGCTGTGTGAGCTGACTGAGGGCAGGGGACCTCCCTTCTCTCCCGACCCCAGGACTTGTCACAACAGCTGCTCCAAGGCAAAGGGGTAGAAACTGTTGCTGTGTTACATGAGTCAGCAGAAGCTCAGGTGGTCTCTCCTCTGATTTTGGGGGTCTGGAAAGGCTGACTCTGTATTTCTGTTTTAGTCTCACCATTACTTCTGGCCTCTACATCCCAGAAGCTTCCTTGTCCCTCTGTCCACATCCCATGGTCAGTGAAGAGCTCGGCCCTCAGGTTCAGCCCTAGTGTCCTACTCGTGATGGTTTTCCTCATCGGCTCCCTGATCCGTCAGCATCACAGGTACTGTGAGAGCATTGGGAGCGAGGCAAGGGGCAGATGGGCAAGGAGTGGGAAGCAAACGTGAACTGTGGAAGCCAACCCTTGTCCTTCTACTGCTCCACGTTATCCCAATCTGAGACAAGACCTCACTTCATGCACTTGCAAGCAACAGCTTGCGCATGCTCAGCCTTGACGTGGAGAAATCCTCCCTCGTCACACACTAGTGGAAGGAGAAGAATCCAGAGCAAGGAGCTGTATTCAGACCAGGTTTCCTGGAGGCCCCAGGGATGAATGATGTAGACACAGTAGGAATATAAAAGTAAGGGAGGGGAACCAAGTTTTGGTGGTAGAGGCATAATAGCTCCAATAAAGGGTAAAGGTCAGCTTTGTCCACTCAAAGGATAGAGAAGCCTGTGCCCAGTCACACAGAGAAGGACTAAAATATCTTTTAGCAATTAGTCTTCTGCCTGGGTGCTGTGTAGAAGGACCAGCACTGACCATGGGATGTGGACAGAGGGACAAGGAAGCTTCTGGGATGTAGAGGCCAGAAGTAATGGACAGAGAGAGATACATGACTCTCAGTGGCGTCAATAGATGGGGATGACGGGGTCCAGAACACCCAAGGGTTTCATCAGATGCTTAACAAGGCATTTCCATTGCTACAGGGTGAAGAAGCTCCCAGGAGAGCTGTGAGAATTCATCAGGTTCAACAGTTCTCCCTTCCACGGACCATCTCTCCTCACTAAACTTTCATCTCTTGACCAGAGAAGCTTGAAACCTCAACCAGATTGGGAAACCATGGACAAAACCTGATGATCCGATGTGCAAATGTAACATTTCCTCGCCTTTCCATGTGATGGTAATTGTTCAGGGGACTTTTCTTAACAACTTGTGCTGTTTTCTCTTGGTGCTAATATTGGAGTTTTGCACTTAACATTGTAACTGCTTGAACTTGTAGAAGTCTGAAGAACTTGATTATGTATCTATTGTAAGCATTGAGTAAAAAAACAGAACCACCAGATCTCTCCTTCATTATTATGTGGATGTGGGTTACTCCGTTTTATACAATATAACAATATGTAGATCAATGTGAAACAAACTAAGAAGATCCAGCCCTCCTTAGGATATTTGATGGGTTGAGCACTGTTAATATTCAGCTGTCAGGGGCTGGAGAGGTGGCTCAGGGGTTAAGCCTCTGCCTTGCAGGCAGAAGGTCCTGAGTTCGGATCCCAGATCCCACGTGTAGACGCCAGGCGGAAGCGGGGGTGGCCTACGCTTCTGGTCCTGGTAGGGCGGAGCCTGTGAATCCCGGGGCAAAGGAGGTGGAGGCGTCATCCATGGTGGTTCCCGAATTCGTCCGTGGTTCTACACACACACATACACACATGTGCATGCACATACATACGCACACATGCACAATTGAATAAATAATAATAAAAAAATAATTAAAAAAATATTCAGCTGTCGCTAGCACAAGTAGCTGCTGTGTGGCATGTACAATGGATGAAGGCAGATGTGAGAGAGACCACTTCTGCGTTCAGTGTTCTGACCTGTAACATTTGAATAATAAGTTTTGCATGTCACACTGCCTGCCAATCCCTTGAACTCCATGCGTGTGTATTCATAACATGAATGCCCTTCCTTGTGTCAGGCATCATGTGCTCACATGAGGAGTGCATTCCTGGGCCAGGGCTCCATGTGTTCGTACCATGAACTTAATCTCATTAGTTTTATTGGGACTTCTTAAGCATATGGAGCTGGAAGTTCAATCATAACAACTAACTGCATTCTATATGTATTTTTATTTTAGTGCTTACATTTTATATTATAGTCCAATGTGTAAGATCATGATATAAGGTTGGAAGATAGACAAGCAAGGGAATGTGCATGGAGAGGGTAGGAGAAAGGCGCAGCTATGATCAGAATGCATTGTATACATATATGATTGTAAAAGAATAAAAATATTTGAAAAATATTAATTTATGATAATCTCCAGGGAGAATATCTTATAATATAAAACAGATATAATATATATCATAAAGTGAATTTGTTAGATTAACTTACATTATAGACACTAGGCCATCCAACAGTGGCCATCTTGCTTGCCAGAGGCAGAAAACCAGTAGTGGTTCAGTCCAAGACGCTGCCGCCTGAGCAGTCTCCTGACACTGGAAACCTGTAAGATCCCAGGGAGTTGCTGGCATTGACTCCACACTGGATCATCAAAGAAACTGGAGTCTGATGCAGCAGAGATCGGCAGCAACAACCACAGACACATTTGCACCCTCTGATCATTACGAAGCAGCACCCACATTTGAGCTTGGGTCTTTTCCTCCAGTCACTGTCCCCCACATCTGTACTCTCCCTCACATTTCTCCAACCGTTGAAGTTCACAGCTCACACCAACCACTGTGGCCTCTTAATGTTTTTTTTTCTTATTTTTAATTTATAATATTTATTATGAATGCTATATAAGTACAATACTGAAGAAATACTAACTGCCCGCTTCCACCTGGCGTCTATACGTGGGGTCTAGAATCCAAACTCAGGACCTTCCGCCTGCAAGGCAGAGGCTTAATCCCTGAGCCACCTCTCCAGCCCCCTTTCCCCCCTTTTTAAAAACTTTATTTATTATGAATGCTATATAAGTACAATACTGAAGAAATACTAACTGACATAATATACATTCGGTATAAATGCAGTTCAACTCCCCTTTTACTACCTTGGTCCTTTCTTACTATTCCCTTCCCCCCCTTTTTAAAAATTTTTTATTATTATTTATTCAATTGTGCATGTGTGTATGTGTGTGTGTGTGTGTTTGTGTGTGTGTGTGTAGAACCATGGACGAATTCGGGAACCACCATGGACCGCCTCCACCTCTTCCTTGTTTACTCTGCCCTGGGATTCACGGGCTCCGCCCACCAGGACCAGAAATGCAGGCTGCCCGCTTCCACCTGGCGTCTATACGTGGGGTCTAGGATCCAAACTCAGGACCTTCCGCCTGCAAGGCAGAGGCTTAATCCCTGAGCCATCTCTCCAGCCCCCTTTCCCCCCTTTTTAAAAACTTTATTTATTTGTTCATTTATGGGTGTGTGCTGTATCAGAGGGCACATGTGTCCTTCTGGAGGGCCAAGGATGACTTCAGGAAACATCCTGGATTGCTTCTACCTCTTTCTTACTTTGCTCTGGGATCTCCCAGGCTCCACCCATCAGAACTACAAGTGCAGGCCACAGCCATTTCCACCTGGCCTTTTTATGTGGTACCTGGGATCCAAACTCAGAACCTTTGGTTTTCGAGGCAATCTTAACCCCTGAGCTCTCTCTCCAGCCCTCCCTTCCCCCTTTCATGTCTCATGTGTTCTGTTGCCTCCCCACCTGCTTCATTAAAGCCTCTTTTTCCTATCTCATAAGACTTTTTCTCATTTCCTGACTTCTTCTCACACATATTTAACTTTCAGAAGCTAAGAGAGACAGACAGCATGCAATATTTATCATTCTGAACCTGAATTACTTCATTTAATATAGTATTTTTATGTCCATCCATTTTCCTGAAAATTTCACAATTTAATTTTTCTTTATGATTAAATAAACAAATATTTATGATATGAATAAATAAATATGATTAAATTAAATAAATGTTTCATTATCTATTCATTTGCTAATGGGCAAGGCCAGTTTTATTTTGTTATTATGAAAAAAACTTCAGTAAAGATGGTTGCATAAATAGCTCTAGTCCAGGAGAGGTAGCTGGGTCATATGTTGGCTCTATTTGTTTTTATTTTTATTTTTTTCCGTAATGTCTCCACACTGATTCCATAGTGGTTACATCATTTTACACTCCCACTAACATCTTTGTAAGGTTACTTTTTCCCCCACATTTTGGCTTATCTCTGTCTCATTTGCTTTCTTCATGAAAACCATTTTGACTTGGCTGAGGAGGGATATCAAAGTAGTTTTATTTGCATATTTCTGATGCTGAGGATACTGAATACTGTTTTAAGTATTTATTGATTGTTCCCAGCATATGTGGTGTATGTGTGTATATGTTTGTGTGTGTGTGTGTGTGTGTGTGTGTGTGTGCATGCACTTGCATGCCTGGGTATGTGCATATGAGTGCAGTCACACATGAACCATGGTGCATGTTGAGGTAAAAGGACACTCTCTGCCTCTTGCCTTCCACCATGCTTGAGCAGGGTGTCTCTTGTTTCTGCCACTGCACTGTGTACCCCAGACTAGCTGGCCCACAGACTTCTGGGAGAGTCGGCTGTCTCAGTCTTCCACCTGGCCATAAGAGACCTGAAATTGCAGATTTGCAACTCTGCATTTAGCTTGTTCCAGGGACCCAAATTCAGGTTGTTTGGCTTGTTCATTCTTCCTTCCTTTCTCCCTCCTTCCTTTCCTCCCTCCCTTTCTTCCTTCCTTCCTCCATTCTTCCTTTTTTCCCTCCCTCCTTCTTTCCCTCCCTCCCTTCCTTCTTTCCTTTTTTTTTTTTTTTTTTTTTTTGAGATAGCGTCTCTCACTGAACCTGGAGCTAACTTACTTCACTAGACTAGATGGTTAGCAAGCCCCAGGATTCTTCTCTGCCCCCTGAGTGCTGGAATTATAAATTCGTACCCCCACACCTGGCTTTTTACATAGGCGTCAGGCTTGAACACTCAACTCCTCTTGTTTATTTGGCAGTTTACCACATGAGCCATCTCCCCAGCTGTTCACCTTGTGGGTTTCTTTGCTACGGCACTTTTTCATTTCATACAATGTCCATTTGCCAACCATTGGGGCTAATTCCTCTGCTACTGGGGTTCTATTTGAAAATTTCTTGCATGTATCTGTGATCCTGAAGTGTTCTCCTTATATTTTCCTTTAGGAATTTCAGTGGTTTTGATTTTAAGTTAATGTCTTAGATGCAGTTTGAGATGATTTTTGTACAGGGTCAGAGATAGCCCCTAGAAGGAGAGATTGTAGCAAAGGTAGCTAGGATTGTCTTCCCTTTACCGGGTTCACTGCATGAACTGAACCTGTCGGAAACAATGCACCAGAATGTTGTATGAAAAACCATTAGATCTTTCAATTGCCGAAGTGAGGACTTCGGTTGATGTAACAGCTGCCTAACTTTTTTTTTTTTTTTTTTTTTCCAGGCTGCCTGAACAAATAGAAAGGAAATTCAGGAAATCCTAACCAGAATTTGCAAAAAATAATCATCCTAGGACTCGCGAAGTGTAACCGGAAGGGAGGGCCATCCCGGAGGGAGGCGGAAACACTTTGAAAGGTGTGTCCTTTCAGAAGTTTAAAACCACTCTTGCTAGATTTAGCTCTAGACAGCCACTAGCAGCAGTCAAGTGAGGAGCGTGGGATGGCGGAGAATATTACCTAGGGGTGCGATTGGCCAAGGGGGTCACGGTTCCGTGAAGACTGCATAGGACCAAGAAAAGTCCGCGGACAGGGAGGGGCGGAATGTGTGAGAGGTCCGAAGTCAGGTGAGGGTTGCAGATGACGCAGAGGACCGCGGTATGCGAGGGCGCGGATAATCTACTGATCCCAGTCCGGTGAGGGGACGCTGATGACCGAGGGGTCCGCGACCAAGTGAGGGGTGCGGATAACCAAGAGGGGCGCAGGCGAATCTGGGTTGGGCTGCGCAGGGCAGACTTCGGTGCACAAGGATCTCGGCTCTGAGTGGGCGCACCTGTTCTGGCCAGCGGAGCGAGCTTGGTGCAGGTTGAGTGGGTCGGATCTGGGACTCGCATTGGGTGCGCTCGACCCGTGAGGCAGGCTAGGCGCGGGGGTTGGACGCGGGTGGAAAAGGCTGGGCGGGGGAGAAGGACTGGGCGGGAAGCCCCCCCTCCCCCCGGGCAGAGTGAGCTCTGCGGGGAAGGGGGGAGCATCAGGGTAACGTGCCTCGGGTTGCGTGCAAACTTGGAGCTTGGCGTGGGGCATAGGTGAGTTTACTGAGCCTGGAAACAATATCAATATCAGAATTCCCTCCGTCCAGCAAAGTGCACCTTGTTTTCTCTGGAGGGCTGGGCGTGTCCTCCAGATAGGTAGCTTGTGTTTTCGCGCTGATTCTCTATGAATAAACAAGCGGGAACAGTGCCTTATTGGAGGTCATTTTGTTTTTCCTTGCTATCCCGTGCTAGCCATTCCATCAAAACGCTAAGATTTGCAGTCTCCACCTAGAGGAGTCCGGGCATTTGGTAAATGGGGTCCAGGGGTCATGTGCGTCAAACACGCAGATCAGCTCAGACATCAGTTTCTAGTGGCTCCTAGCAGCAGGACGAAACTCTTCTTTCAAACCAAGCTTGTAGCTCGATTTCTTTTTTAGGAGAAAATACCACGAACCTTTGAGGTTGGTTAACAATTTTGTCACCAAGTTTAAGGCACTTGCAAGTCTCCAGTGGTATCAGGGAAATAAGTTTGTACAACGTGCACATTTAAATTTACAAAACAAGCGTAATTTTTTTCTTTCACATTTAAAAATGTTAAAATATTTTTAGAACTATATAGGCAATGTAAATTTGTTTGAGAGATAGCACAGGAATATAAGTATGGATGAATGGATGATTCTGCGTTTTTAAAATATTAAAGTACTTAAAACCCTCACTGTGTAGACTACTCAGAGGGAAATTCAGCGCCCACATAAACAGATGTTCTGGAGGATGGGAGGGAGAAGGCAGGAAGCTCCACGAGAGGAGGAGGAAAAAGGACAAGGGGGTGGGAAAACGGGGAGATTGGAATGGGGAAACAAGAAGGGGACAGAGAAGAAGGGGATACCTATTGAGCTTGTATAACTAGGCAAAAAAAAGTAATAAAAATTAAAGTACAAAAAATGACATGCTGCACAAAACCCCCAATGCTGATAAATGCCTCTATTTATAAGTAAAGACTCAGGAGTAACTTCATCAGAGATGTCTTCTTAGGATATTGTATATTCATTATATAATTATATATGATCTTTTACATACAAGTGTAATTTTTTGCATCCTTTAAAAAAATTTTAACAATATGTACTGTGTCCAGTGAATATATATATAATGCTGCTTCACAATATTTTTATTTTAATAATAGAATATATATCAAAGTTGTTTAACCTTTATTGTATAAATGAAAATATAAAAAGGCAATAAAAATGAATGAGTAAGATTAAAAATTAAAATTACATTATATATGTGAAGTAACAATCCTGAACATGGGAATAAGTTAATAATGAAAAGTAAAATAGCAAAAAAAATGATGTATTAGAGAAAGAGAGCTAGAGGAAAATGGCAGCAGCTCAGTCCAGAGGCACCAACTTGGGTCCTCGTCCTTCTGTCCTGCTGCTGCCACCTGACACCATCTAGATCAGGACAGTGAGTGGCTTCATCACCATCACAGGCAGTGGATCCCAAAGAAACCTATAGAAACAAGGGGAGCTGGGAATTTGGAATGGGGATGGTTAGGCAAAGAACGAACTACCAGAATTTAGAAGACCGTGTTTCTGGAATTTTCTGAATCTTGCAGTGGGGGCAGTTTCTAGAATTTTCTGAATCTCAAGGGGAGGTGCTTTCATAGTAGAGAATTCCTTATGCTTCCCTCCTGTCTTTTATTTCCTCCTCTCCTTAAGGACAAGTCACACATTCTGTTGTTGCACAATCTGGACAAAGGAATCATGGCTGCGCTCATTGTTCTTGGCACCCTGAGTGTGTTGCTCCCAGGCCTGCGGCTCCCGGTGGGTGCTCCTCCCCTGTCAAGTGAGTACCCAGGAGAGAGCTGGCATGGTGACTCAGTAAGCCTACTTGAGGTGCTGAAGGTGTACCTCAGCCCTGCACTACTCAGAACCCTCCTTTCAACCCAGCTGTCACTCTGGCCCCATCCCACCCTACCAGGTCCTGACTTGCAGAGAAGCTGAAAAGCACCAGGAAGGTGGCAGCAGAAGGATGGTTAGGGCTAGAGGAGTGGGGGGCAAGATGGCAGGCAGGACCCCAGCCACTGCGGTGCCAGTAACTGAGGCTACAGGACACACACATGACCAGCCTGAAGACCACCCCTTCCTGTGCGCCCCAGGCTTGCTCTGCTCTGCACACTGTCCTCCTGCACTCAAGTCCAGGGCTCCCTCAACGCTTTGTCCTTAAGCTTCCCCTCCCACCTTCCCACTGCACTTTGTCAAGGGATCCTCACATATGTACCCAAAGGCTCAGCAATCATAAAGCCCCAAGTCGCTCCTTTTGTATATGTATTAGTTTGTGCGTTTCTATTTAATTTTTATAAATTCTCTGTTAGAAGATAGATGTACCTCTATAGTCCAGGCTGCCCAAGTACTCACTAGAATTCAGGCTTAAACCTTTCTGCATCCTCTCCACTGCTCTCAGGATTGTCAACCACATACTCACTTCCCTCTTGGTTATGCAACCAACACCCTGCCTATGAGGCCCAGGACCTTTCCAATTTTTCCACCCAGCTGGCACCATGTGCTCTACACTCTAGACTCACCATCAAACTATCTTTTCACTCATGCAGTGTGAAGCAAGAGAATAGACACAATCTGCACCCTGTAAGGTCCTGGCAATGTGCTGAGCAGGTGCATGTGTGAGCTTTGACCTCTGCATCCAAGAACCCTTGTCAACCTCCTGGAAAGACAGCCTCACACAATGTCTTCATTTAGGCAGGAATCTGTCTGGTTCTCTCTAAGGGGCAGGCAGGGAGCATGTTCCACATGAAAGACATGTTGCACCTGTCTTTGCCTCAAATGCTCAGTTCTACCTTTAGGGTGACAACAGCAGAAAGCAGCATGGAAATGGATGGTGCAGTGAGCAGAACTGGCCTCTGCCATTATCATACATCATTAAACCAGCATTGGCGCCCAGTCCCCATTGGAGCTTCCTACAAGTGATGCCAAAGCTTCTATTTCACTACATATAGTGGGTATTGCTGGGCTGCCTTTGACTTCTGGGTGAACTGCAGGTGACAGGAGGTGTTCTAGGCTGTGCAGTCCATGGCTAGATCCATTGTCCTTGTGTGGATTCATTGATTCACTTACTCCTTAAAGACACTCCCTGAAGCCACAGCGTGAGCTGAAGAACACGTAAACTCAGGCACTGCTCTAAGACAACATATGATTCCAGCATCTAGACACACTGCCTCAGATGACAGGGTTGATTTCCCTTCTAGAGAGCTTGGGTTGCAAAGTCACTCACTATGCCCTTGCAAGTCTCATATCTGATTATCTTCTCTGACCACTAGGCCTAGACACCTGACATCCTGGGGGGAATGGAGCACAATGTGTATTGACCACCTGAGATCTGATGGTCCCTCTATAAGCCCTTCACCAGAGGACCCCTCTGTCCTATGGCACAGGGACATGCCAGGGGTCACACAAATGGTCTAAATATACTTGCTGTGATGGCACAGGCTGCTTTCCAGGGACTAGGGGGTCCATATTGTGGTCCTGCTCTGAGTTCTGCCCAACTTCCTAGCATAGTCACCTCAGTCTCACATCACTCTGAGTCACAGAGCCTGTCATAGTTGGGCACAGGTGTCAACTTAGTAGTTGTGGGTTTGAGCTCTGGACACATTTGTGGAGAATTAGTAGTTGAGTTGAGCCCAGAACAAACCTGAAGATGATTGTCTCGCTGATGGGGAAGACGCAGCCCATGGTGGGTGGGATTAGGCCCTGGAATAAATCACGGAGAGCTGGTTGAGAGAGTCAGCATCCTTGGCCAGACATGCTGGTCTGGCAAGTAAGGACTGTCCATCTCTCAGCTGTATTGTGGAGATGGTGTGATCAGTTCCCTCAGCCCTGGTGGTGGTGCATGCTCTCCTGTCAAGCTGGACTGAGAACTGTAACCAGACAGTCATAAAGAAATAAACCTCTTCTTCCCCTTAAACCATTTGATGGCCATTTATCAGCAACCATGCAGGTTGACTGCAACAGGGCCCTACGGTGGGTCCAACCAAGCTTGTTACTGAAGAAACAGTCTACGGCTGCTTTCAAAATGCAAGAGCTTAAGTGAACAGTAGTACCAGACTATGTGGCTACTAATCCAGACAGTACAATAGCCATTCGCAGCAAGTCTCATTGATGACTGGCTGAATGGAAGAGGAGCCAGAAATAACTGCTGCACTTCCTACAGGCAGAAGGTTCCCCAGATCTTTGAACCTGTGCTGTGCTCCTAGGAATGGACTATGGGTCTGTCTGAAAAGGGGTTCAGTTGTGGGAAATGGCCAAGGGACCCCCAGATGCCTCATGGGATGGCAGCTCTCAGCCTCCTGGTCATGCGTCTTCGAGGTCTGCCCTTCCCAGAATCCTTTTGCCTCTAGCTCCCATGTCAGGCCAAGGGCTGCATCTGCCTTTCTGGTCACAGTCCAGTGACTGGACACACAGACCAGTGTGTCCTCAGTGTTGCTGGCTCCTGAGCACTCAATATGGTGAGGATCTTCTGCCCCATAGGTCCTGGGATTCCAGCCTAGGAGTGCCGTTTCCCGCCATCTCTCTCAGCATGTCAAACCATCGTCACTGTTTTCGATGTTGCTTGTAGTGCCTTTGTCTCTGATCATCCTTGATACTACTTGGTGAACAAGAGTATTCTGCCTTCCCACAAATGAGAATGGACTGTATTTCTCTGGACATTTTTGTCGTTCAATCCACTGTGGCACATGCAGGTCCCTGACATTGCCATCCCTTCCCTCCCACCCTTAACTTCTAGATTTTTCTGTCTCATGTAGTGTGGGCCATATTTACTGGGTTGAGGATGCTCTTCCTGGGTCACTGCATTATCTCCAGGGAATCTGTCAGTGTTAATGTTTATGAACTGAGAGAATGGTCCAATCACAGGAAAGTCTCCATCCAACTTAGATTCTGTCCTCACCTCCTGCATTATGACCCAGCACCTTCTAGGATGGCTGCATGCACCTGTCCTGCCGCCACACTGTCGACACGAGCACCTTCTGTAGGTTTTCTTAAGTGGTGGGATGTAGAAAGGTCATCTAGGCCTTCTCCTGCCATAACAGGCTTGCACATGCTGACAGAGAAGGGTATTCTTCTAATAGAGAGCAGAGTTTGAACACTCCTTCCCTGACCTCTTGAGGAGAGAAAGAATCAAAAGTATTAGCCTTAACTAGTGCAATGGGGGATGGTAAGACTGGAACTTCCTTTTTCCCTATCCCAGCTTTCCAGAAATTTCCTAATGTCACAGACATAGTGAACAGAAAATCTTTCAGCCACTTGTTCCTCACCCCAACCTCACTGTGTGTTTCCTCCACAGATGCTCACCTCCTTTGCTATGACTTCACTGTGCAGCCGTCATCATATGAAATCCAAGGAAAACTGAACGGAATGATTTTTCTGAACTACAGCAGTAGGAATGACAAGTTCAAAAGTGTGGGTCCTTTAGGTGGAAAGCTGAATACCACAAAGGTATGGCAAACACAGACTGACAGTCTGAAAGATGGAGGTGATCTACTCAAAAAGAAAGTGCCACCCTTTAAAAACACTGTTTCACTCAGAGGTAAGTGTGCAAAGGCCTCCTCCAGGAGAGAAGTTTTGTGGCAGGTTGGGGCATTCATGGCCTTCATGTTCTATAAAAAAGATGAATGAGTCCTGCACAAGAAGGAAAGATGCAAAGTTAAAATGTGGAGGATGGGCAAGGCCAAGAGAAGGGAGGAAAGGGGCCAGGATGACAAAGGGTTTGTCAAAACTGATCTCTTTCCAATGGGGCAGAGCCCCCCACCCTGTTATGCAAGATGTGTTGCCAGAGTGAAACCAGTGAACGCATCCAGGAACCCAGGATGTGCAGCCTCGATGGCCAGGAAATGCTCTATTTGAATGCAAATAATAAGACGTGGAGAGAGGGTCATTCTGGATACAGCAAGATGAAGGAGGAGTGGGATGAAGTCCAAGACTTCACCGATTTCTTCTCTAGGACCTCCCAGGGAGACTGCATAATGTGGCTTCAGGAGTTCTCCTTGTTCTGGAAAGAAAACCTGAAACCTACAGGTAAATGAGAAGAAGGGAAAGAAGCGGGAGCTCTCTTCACGTGCTGTGTGCCTGTGATTGGGAGTATGTGAAGTGTCTGTGTGAGATGCAGCCACCGTGAGCTCTATGCTTGGCCATTCTTCCCATCATTCTGCTCCTCACTCCCTCATATACCTTCTCCATTATATATAGCTGTAGTCCCCTCATCATGAGTTCTTGAGAGTTAGCCCACTGTGAATCAGTGTCTTTCCAAGGCTTTCCATCTTCCTACAGTCACTATTATTTTCCATCTCATCTGGTGTTTTCCTGCACCTCCTTCCAAACCACCCACCATGTCCTCTCCTGGCGCCCATCCCCTCCACCACGCTCAGGTCACCTCTGCTTCTCCAGAGGCAGGAACGGAACACATCAGCCTGGCTGCTAGCAGCTGTGTGAGCTTACCGAGGGCAGGGGACATCCTTCTCTCTCTTCCTACCCACGACTGGTCATAACGGCTGCCACATGGCAAAGGGGTAGAAACTGTTGCTGAGTTACGTGAGGCAGAAGGAGCTAAGGTGGCCTCTCCTCTGATTTGGTTTCTTGAAAGGCTGACTCTCTGTTTCTGTTTCAGCCTCACCAAGCCCAGCCCCAGTCATCACCCCGGAGAAAGGTTCAGCCCCCAAGCTCAGCCCTAGTGTCCTATTGATGGTACTGTTCATGGTTTTCCTCCTTTTCTCCTCACTGCTTGTCATCTGTGGAGAATCCGTCAGAGTCTCAGGTACTTCGAGTGCATTGGGAGGGAAGAGGCAGATGGGCCAGGCATGGGGAAGGAAAACTGAACTGAGGAAGACCACCCTTGTCCCTTACTGCACCGTGTTATCCTGACCTGACCTTGGGCGTGCTCAGCCTTGACATGGAGAAATCCTCCCTTGCTGTGCAGGAGGGGGAAGGAGAAGGGTCCATGGAAACATGTGTCATTCAGACCAGGGCCACCTCCTCAAGGCACTTGGCTTCACTCACAGCTGCTGAGATGGAAGGCTACACGCAGAGTCTCTCCAGAAAGACACCAGGAGGGCAACTCTCTGGGGACCCAAGGCTCAGCCCTGAGGCAGCGCCCAGGATACAAGCCCTGCAGACGAACCCGAGCTGGCTGCCCCACTGCATTAGTGCTGTCCTGGGACACACAGGCCTGCCTGCTGGGTCTGCTTCCCCAGCTGAGCCGACAAATAACAGACAGTGCAGCAGGGACAGTTGCACCTAGAGCTGTGCCCACCATGCTCAGAGTTGTTGGAAAGATGTCTGCAGTGCGTGCAAGACCAGGAGCCCCAGGACCTAGGTCTTCTCTCTGGGCAGAGATCCTGCATACTTCTCTGGCCCCTAACATGCAGCAAACAACAGAGCTAGTCAGTAACTAGTCTTCTGCCTGCCTGCTGTGCCCCAGGCCTGGCATTGACCATGGGATATGGACAGAGGGACAAAGAGGCTAGAAGCTTCTGGGATATGGAGGCCAGAAGTGATGGACAGAGAGAGATAAGGGATCTTCAGTGAGGTATCAGTGGATGGGGATGACGGGGCCCAGACCACCAGGACATCTGAGCCAGGCTTTCATCAGGTGCTTAACAAGGCATTTCCATGGCTACAGGGTGAAGAAGCTCCCAGGAAGGCTGTGAGAATTCATCATCATCTTTTGACTGTCTCTCCTCACTAAACTTTCACCTCTTGACCAGAGAAGCTTGAAACCTCAACCAGACTGGGAAGCCATGGACAAAACTTGATGAGATGTGCAGATGTTATATTTCATGGCCTTTCCATGTGATGATAATTGTTCAGGGGACTTTCTTAACAACCTGTGCTGTTTTCTCTTGGTGCTAATATTGGAATCTTGTGCTTAATATTGAATCTACTTGAACTTGTTGAAATCTGAAAAACTTGTTATATATCCATGTTAAGCAGTGAGTAGAAAACAGAATCACTACTAGATGTCTCCTTTGTCAAGTGTTCATGCAAATAACTCTGTTACACATAATGAGATAAATATGTCATAAAAGAAAAACAGAGTGGGAAAATCCAGCCCTTCCTAAGGGAATGTGGCTTGGAGCTAAATATTTTAAGAATATTAATTTTATGATAGAGGTTGATTTTAATTACCTGTTTGAGGAAGAATAAGGTTATTTTATAAATGAATCATAAAAATCTAATAAATGAATTTATTAGATTAATTAACATTATAGACAGTAGGCCATCCAACAGTGGCCATCCTGCTAGAGGCAGAAAATCAGAAGCAGCTCGATCCAGAAAGTTGCTGCCTAGTAGTCTCCTTCTGACACTGGAAACCAGTGAGATCCCAGGGAGCTGTTGGCATTGAGTCCACACTGGATCATCAAAGAAACTGATGTCTGGCATCAGCAGAGAAGTGCGGCGTACTGAGCTGCCACAGTGATGGGGGGAGGGAGCTGCACTACTGCTATGTGTCCCTGGAAGGAAAGTATTTCACATCTCTATCGCAATTCTTCTCATGTTGGCGCAACAAAGCACTTGACATCACTGACTTGGGGAAAGAGTTTTTATTCCTGCTCACTGATGCACGTTGTTCCTGCCCATCATGTCAGAGATGTGACAGCAGTAGAAGCAAGAGCACTGGCCACATCACAGCCAGGGTCAAGAACAGAGGACAATGGATGGATGGGGGCTTCCTTTCCCATTAACACCCAGCTAGTTCTCTCCACCTCTGGCCGAGGGCATCAGGGATGGTCTCTCCCACAAGGTGCTGGGTCTCAGCATGTCAATTATGCAATCAAGACCATCCCTCACAGACGTGTCTAGAGGGCAAGCTCCATGTAGAGAATACACCTAAGAGGGATGATGAAGGTGACGATGAATGCTATCACAATCTCTGTGCTTCTAGGCAGTGACCAATAAAGCTTACTTAATTTAAACCTCATTTCATCAGTGATCTGTTGTTATTTCGCATTTTCACACAGAAAACAAAAGTATATAGCAATTACTATTTAACCTACATCCTTCTTCTGAGTTATCATCACCCATGAGTACTCTTCACCCAGTGGGAATCAACGAGAAGGGAAGAAGGTGAAGGGTGGGAGCAGGCTGCTGTGTGGGAGCAGGTGGACAAGGAAGGGCTCTCTGGGGATCTGATAGGGGACTTCTGAGCTGATGGAGGTGGGGCGTCCAGGCAGCAGGTGCTCAGGGACAAGGTCCTGGAGTTTCCCAGAAGGTCCAGGAGGATCCAGTGACTGGAAGAGGAGGAAGAATGATGGGGAGGTGTGTGTGAGTGGCCCAATCTTCATACGACCTGGACATCAGCTTGCGGTTTCTACAAGCTAGGGACATTGAGTGTTGTGAGACACAAGAGACATTTTATGGTTCAGTTTTAAGAATGCCCATCTAAGGGTTACACTTTATGTAGTGGTGTAATTAAGATGCCGGTAAATCTGCTTCTCATAGAAGCATTCACAACATGTGCAAATGTTGTCAACAGGCAGCCCTTTGAGCACTTCCAAATTAAACAACTTTTATCAATCTGAGAAGAAAGAAAATGCATTATTGTAGAAAACAATCTGAATCTTAGGAATACCATTGAGCTTCATGGTATGCTAATATCTCCTTTGCATTCCCTACACTCAACCCAGAAGTATCCGCTAAGAAAAACTCTAACACCCTGTAGCCCCGCCAGAACAGCAGCAGCCTAGCCTAGCCTAGAGGCCAGTCAGGTTAGAGCCTTTTTAAGAAATTCCAGCACTAGATGATGGTCACCAGTAATTGGGAATATGCCCCTGGGAAAGCCCCATGCACAGGGCTTGTATTTATTTGGCCACACTGAGAAGTCACCCTAGGTAGAAAGGGTCAGGGAAATGGCTCTGCCTATCCCATCTTTCATGAGATCGTGTTGGGAGGGCATCTTTACATCCTGAGGATAGGAAAACATCACCTTTCTAACTCCTTTTGGCATTGTCTTGAAATACTCTTATGAAAGAAACTGCAGGGAGGAAGGATTTGCTGTGCTCACAGATGCAGGGCGTGTACAACTCATCATGGAGGATAGATATGGCACCAAGGGCCTGTGCTGTTTAGTCACGTTGAATCCACAGCCAGGGAGCCAAGACTGATGAGTTCA
This sequence comes from Typhlomys cinereus, assembly GCA_023101885.1. NCBI lineage: Eukaryota > Metazoa > Chordata > Mammalia > Rodentia > Platacanthomyidae > Typhlomys > Typhlomys cinereus. Next base: position 7,389,363 of record JALPQD010000036.1, read on the forward strand.
CTGTCTCCTTTTTATTCACACTAGGACCCAAGGCTATGGAATGGTGCAGTGCTCAGTGGTAAGTCTTCCCACCTCAGTTCTCAATTCTAAATGGCCCTTCACAGACATGCCTAGAGGACCACTGCTTCACTGATCAGAGGAAGGTCTTTGACCTCTTGCCTTTCTGAACCCTAATGCTGGGAAACTACAGGAAATGTTGGGAGATTAAAGCATCTCTTCTTAAACCTCAGTGATTTTCCTATGTGCTTCTTTTCTTTCAGGTTTTGTGGGGCACTATTTCTGGTGGGGAAAGTTGGTGAGGGCCCCAAGATGCACTTGAACTGGGGTGACCATTTTTGCTCTTCCTGTCCAGTCTTAGTCACCCGCACCTCAGGTCTCTCTAGTGAACAGCACAGGTGACTTTACAGGAGCTGTGGGGACCCTTCTGGGGGTTCCATCCTCCTCTGAGACCCGGCAGACCTGGGCACAGGATGCAATGTATTGGCCGTCATCTCACTCTGCTGTCCTGATTGCTGTGGCCTGTGGTCACCACTGCCCAGCACCAGAAGGTCAGGAACAGCAGCTGAGCAACAAAATCAGTCATTTCACATTTTGTCAGGGAAAAGGGAGGATCTCGGGGAATATGTCGCCACTGAGGGACAAGGTTAGAGAGCTAACGTATTCACCAATGTGCCCACTGCTGGGACATTTATGCCCCTGTATATGTCCAGGCATTTGCCAACATGGATATCCTGGATGGGGACCAAGGGATCTAACATGCAGGGAGGGGACTTGGAAGCAGATGAGAAACTGGCTGGAAATGAAAATGTGCGGTGTGGGATACAAGTGAATGGGTTACACAAAATGAATACATCAATTGCTTGCATTTGTATATAAAAGCCTCCAAAAATTAAAAGAGAAAATTATCAAGCTGGAGAGATGGCTCAGAGGTTAAGACTCTGCCTTACAAGTAGAAGGTCCTGAGTTTGTGTCCCAGGTTTGGAACACCAGGCAGAAATGGCCACAGCCTGCACTTCCTGCTCTGGTGGGCCAGAGGCTGGGAAATCCTACAGCAAAGCAACAAGGAGGTAAAAGCAATCCAGAATGATTCTGAAAGTCACCCTTGGTCCTCAAGGGACACACAGTGATAGCTTCTGAGACACACACACACACACACACACACACACACACACACACACACACACAGTAAATAAATAAATAAAATATTTTTTGAAAAAGAAAAGAAAATTATGCATTGGTGTGAAAAGTATGGAAAGTAAGTGCTGTGTGGTTTGAATCTTAAAAAAAGGCATTTCAAATCCAGCCATTGTACAAGAGCCAAAGCTTGACAAACAAATCACTTTGCTAATACTTGGATTTTTAAAAAAATATTTTCTCAGAGACAGAGAGAAAGAGACAGCAAGAGAGAGAGATGGGGGAGAGAGAGAGACAGAGAGAGAGAGAGAGAAAGAGAGAGAGAGAACAGGCAGGTGGAGGAGGTCACTGGACAACTTGCAGAAGTTATTCCTCTCTTTCCACCTCATGAACTTCCAGGGTTTGAACTCACGTCAACAGTTCTGTGAGCAGGCACTTTACTTGCTGAGCTACATTGCTGACCCAAGACTCCATTTTCCAAGTAATTCAGAGTCTCACAAACTCAGGAGAAATTGTAATGAACTATCTTGGCCAAACAAAAATTTGCTCATCAAGCAAAATCTTCCTTTGAATCAATGCTATATTGATGTTGACTTCCAAAAACTTTACCTGTGTGGAGCTGTCCCTATCTATGTTTAACCGTCCTCCTTAGGACAACTCTCATTTTCCACACAAGTCTTTTCTTGTCCAATAGTATCATTTTAACCAAAAATGTGTTTTTACCCCTTTAACCATCTCTATCTCTTTCTCCCAAATCCAGATTTTTTTTCTATCTTACTTTCTTGTGTCAAATTCCTCATGGTATTTACTCTTTTCTCTTAAAGCCCTAAGAGCCTGGACATAGGCCACACCTGCTATTGTCGTTGTCCTGCTTTGAAATGTGTCCCCACAGTTCAGGTGTTTGCAAAGGTCATGGCACCATTAGGAGGTGGAGCCTTGGAGGAGGAGGGCAGTCACAGGGGTGGATTAGTCCATCCTACTTCCAGAGGTCAGCTCTTGCAGTTGGCAGTCTAGCAGCAATTAGTCTTCTGGATGGATGTGACCTGGTCTGTCTCCACCTTCTGCCACCAACAGTGCTGATTCTGCCATGAAAAACTGTATCTGCCCTGTGGAACAGTCAACTGAATAAATCTTCCTTTAATTCCACATTGCTTGACTTTGGGTGTTGTCTCACAGCAATGGAAAAGAGTAACTAGTACAGTCATTACAAAATCGATCTAGCTGGAGGATAGTATTAACACCTAAATTTTTAAATATATTGTTTAGTCTTGTATACATCAATATAATGAATTTTTGCTATTTTCATCCCTTTGTCCCATCTGCCTTCTTTTTACCCTTACAACCCTTCTTTAATCTCCAGTTAGACTCACTCCTGTTTTTCAGGGTTTTTTTCAACTTGTGTGGTCCACTGTGTTTCAACTAATTGGTCTTGGATGACATATGACTCCTATGAGTCAAGCTCCATCAAGTAGCATAGATCCGTGGTGTACCACTGAGCAAGGCATCTTTCTTTTCTTTCCCATCGGCCTCTTGAGATCTTTCACCATTCAGGGTGACATGTTGATAGGACAGTTCTGTGACACTATACATATCTGCCATGAAATCATGGATACCAAAAGCCTGTCATGTCCAGGAGTTAATGTCTGGTCCACCACTCTCCAACATCAGATTCTTACAATTTTACTGCCCTCTTTCCCACAAGGTAGGGGTGGGTGGAGCTTAAATGTCCTGTTTCAAGCCAAGCATTCCACAATCACTTATTTTCTGCATTTCCCCCAGCTGTGCTTGTCTGTGGTAAACACTGTCTCCTGCAAAATATTGCTTTGAGGTTGAGTGATAAGTGCTCCTCCAATCTATAGGTATGATAACAGGTGTTTAAAAGACAGTTTGGTGCAGTGTCTCCATAGCTAAAGTTTCACAGCCTGCTCTTCCCTGGGACTCATGTCCTGCCTTTTCGTTGGTTCTCGTTCTAGTTTACCGTGAGGTGAATAGGTTCTCTCCTAGAAGGGGGCCTTCTATGTGCTCAGAAAGCTGGTGGTTGTCTCCATGATGCTCATACCACTATTACACTGATAGTCACCTCTTGATGGGACCTTTGATTCCTTTCTCACCACTAGTTTTCTTAGCGTTCTCCGGTACTGTATTAGCTTGCAACAAAGGAGGAAGCTTCCAGACTAGTTTCAGCTGGTGCTTTTTCTCCATGTCCTGTGATCCACTTTTGTTACATCTTCAGTAACAGGGTCTTACTGTCAGTTTCTAGAAATCAACCAAGAAGACTGGCAAAAGCCTATACTGTTTGGGGGTGGGGCTATTGAGACGTCTCTTCCTAACAACTTGGTAGGAGTTTCACAATCGCTGCTACTTCTAGTATTGCCTAATTGCCTCTGGGTTCTAGATGGAACTCCCTGGCACGTTGTTCTTTTCCCCTGTTTTCTCCTCTATACCGGAACTGGCATCTTTGTTCTTTTTTGTAAACTAAAATGTTTTGACATATTAATATCATAGGAGGCCCTAACTGTTTGCATCCCACATTCTTAGGGCTTTCCTATTACTTCTTCAGTCCCTCCTACACCCTATTACTTATCTCCCAAATTATTCTCCCCCTCCTTATTCCCTCCATCGCCCTGCATCCTGTGGTATCCTATATCCCTTCTGCCAAAGTCTTACCCTAACCTTTTCTTCCCTCCCTTCCACTCTATGGTCCCTCTCAAGTTTTCTTATTGTTACTAGAGTCCCAAGACAAATACTTCATTCAGGAATTTAATGCTGGCATCTGCATATGAGAGAGAACATGCATTTTTTTCTTTCTATGTCTGAGATAACTTGCTTAATTTTGTATTTTTCTATGCCATTCATTTAACACAAACTTCCATAATCTCATTCTTCTTAATAGCTGACTAGTAGTCTCTGGTTTTTTAAATTCATTTATTTATTTGCATTTCAGTGTGTGTGTATGTGTGTGTGTGGTGTGTGTGTATCAGAGGGCATTATGCCTGTAGAGGACCAAAGATGACTTCAGGAATCATCCTAGATTGCTTCTACCTCCTTTTTGCTCCCTCTGGGATTCCCCGGCTCCACTCACCTGGCCAGAGTTGTAGGCCAGGGCCTTTTCTACCTGACATTTTTAAATGGGACCTGGGATCCAAGCTGAGGACCTTCTGCTTGGAAGGCAGTGTCTTAACCCCTCAGCTCTCTCTCCACCCTACCATTCCTCTGTTGATGAGTATGCTAGTTCATTCCATTTTCTTTCTATTGTGAATTTAGTGCAATGAATATGGATGAACAAGTGTCTTTGTAGTAAGATGTAGAGCCCTTTGAGAATTTTTCCAAACATGGTAGAGTTGGGTCATGTGGTAGTTCTAGTTTTAGCTTTCTGAAGAACATCCACAGTAAATTTCAAAGTGGTTGTACCAGTTTATGCTCTTACGAACAATGGGTAAGTGCCCCTTTTCTGTATCCTGGTATGTATTCACTGGTGTCTTCTTGATCTTAGCAATTCTGACTGGGGCAAGATGGTGTCACATGTAGTTTTCCTTTGCATATTCCTGATGACCAGCAAGTTGAGCATTTTTAAGGTATTTGTAAAACCTAAATTCTCATTTGTGCATCTCACTTAAAATCTCTGGAAACTTTGTAAAAGTTAAAATACTTTGTTTCATTTCCTGCATTTAATGGCTTCCCAGCAACTAAGCTTGCATGTATTTTTGGATTACACCCTTTTGAATGCCTTTATCACGTGATAAATGTACATAATATATGTCTAAAGATGGAAAAACAAGTACATCAAAACATCAAGTCAGCCTGCAGGTCAGGAACCCAATGACTTACCCGGCCCTTGCAAAGTATGAGCTGTCTATCTGAAGGAATATAGCACCCCCTGGAGGTAACGTCAATTCTGGGAGAAAGGCCAAGAGTCAGGAGGGTGGAGTTAGGAAGGTGACGTAAACAAGAAGTATAAAAGAAAACTGCACGCAAGTTTCCTTAAAGAGTGAGCGGCACCCGCGGCGACCAGGTGAGGAGGTGAGGAGCAGGGGAGACGGAGAGTGCTACCCGCACCGAGGGGCGCGGATTTAGGAGTGGGCAGCGATACGTGGTAGGGGCAGGGGAAGGACGGCATGGCGAAGGAGCCGGGACCACCGAGTGGACCCTATACCCTGGACCTAGAGCCCTCAGAGGACCTGCGGGGGGGGGAGTGGAGGGCGGGAAACTCTCAGAGACTGGAATGGCCTGGAAAGGCGGGCACAGCCTAGGCGGCCAGGGGTGGCAAAAAGGACTGCGATGGGGTAGCTGGGCACCCGGCAGCTAGCGCCCAAGCGGCCCCTCCCTCGCCCCCAAACTCCAGCGCTGGGCGATGCTTGCAGGCAGTGGTGCTGCTATTGCAATGGGGGCGCTGCGGGGATGCTTAGCAGTGGCGGCCGTGACTGGATGCAGCCTGCTGGTATCTCAGTGGCGGCGGCGATCCCGGACCTCGGTGCTGGTATGTCAGTGGCGGCGGTGATCTTGGGCGAGGTGCTGGTATCGCAGTGCAGCGGTGATCACAGGCACCGGTGGCTCTGGGACTCACAACCTCCCCGTGCCCTCGGTAGAGGAGGATGTGGTAAGGAGCTCTGAAAAAGTTTCAAGACTCCTGGCGGATGACCTCTTGAGGAAGTTTCTGGCTTCTGGAGTTCTCGAGGACACAGGCAGCCACCGCCTACGCCACCTCGCCACAGCCAGCGCCCCATGCCCACCGCGCCCCTCACGCTCGCGCTGGGTCTCCTTCAGATCAGCCTAGTGTTGCTGAACCCCGCGTCGGGCAGGCTCGCCCCTAATTTCGCCCTGCTTTCTGCTGGTCCCTGAACGATCTACGGTTCCCCCTGGAGATCAATGAGCAAAGGCACAACCGCGTTTTGCTCTAGTTACATTAACTTTTCTCAAGATCGGCCCGTGCTTGCTGACCAACTCAGCCATCAATTCCTAGTGGCTCAAACAAATTCGGAACTTGATTTTTTTTAATTGATTCATTTTTGAAGGAATTTGATTAACATATCACAATTTTTATTAGTTTCTAGAAAATGCAGGATTGCACAATTAGCTTACATTATATTCTTATTGGCTAGTACTGGTCTTTTTGGCTGCTAAATTCAGTGGCTACTAATTAATGGAGCCTTTAGCTTTGGGTTCCTAGAAAGGAAGAGATAGGGAAGGCTGCAAGGAGAGGTGCAAACTCAGGAAAGGGTTTTTTGGATGTCACATTTCACACATCCTCTATTCTTCCAGCTAAACACCAGAAACTATCCTGCTGAAGGAAAGAACAACCACCTATTTGCTTCAGGTCCAGCCATAAGTTTTGATTCCATCTCAACCAACACTGGGGATGATGCCATTTTTTCCAGGTCATCCAGAAAATGTTCTTCATTTACCTAGCTGCCTTTGCCCATGCTCTCCTGGAGGGAAGAGGCTCAGGCTGCAAGTCAGGAAGGTTTTGGTATCATCCTTCACACGCTTGTTTGTGTGGAAACTTGTTTCATTTCTCCTTTGTTTTCCTCTGGCCTGGAGCCCCTCGGTTCTCCATCAGCTCCTGGGCTTCTAGTCTCCTTCTCACTTTTCTCTTAGACTACAGTCATCAGATATTTATTTTAAACTTGTCTTTTAAAAAGCACTTAGTTCGAAATGCAGGTTATTAGCAATGGCTTCTCAGTTAGTAGTCCTTGTGTATTTGCTTGTAGTTTAGAGATGGGAACCCAGTTCCTTACACATCTTGGGGACTGGCTCTACCCACTGAGCCACATCCTTGGCCCACCTTAATTATTTTAAGTGGAAGAGTGAAAACACTAAATTCTTTCTGGTCCTACTCATTAAAGAATTCATGTGGTCATGTTGCTCAGTTGATCTCCTGGCCGTGCTTGCCAAATGTTGGGGGTCACTCTCTAGAAGAGTATGTATCCAGGTTCTTGTGTTCTGAGTGGAAGATTGAAACTAGAATATGCATGGTGGACTAAGGTAGAGTTTATTAAAGGAGAGAAAGAACAGAACTGAAGACATGGAGTACCATGAGGGGCAAGGGCGCCCTGGAGATCTCGTGGACTCCAGGCATGGAATGTATGAGGAGCATGGAGCTGGAAAAGAACTCGTGGATTCCAGGTGTGGAGTGCCATGAGGGGCAGGCGCCCTTGATATATTTTTTAAATGAAAGTAGTGTGAACATTTGAAGACAATTAGTAATTGTATTTCTCATTGAAGGGTAATTGCTGGTCTCCAGCAGCTTTAGGGAAATATTTTATACAATGTGTGCATTTAAACCTACAAAACAAGATTAATTTTTTCTTTTGCACAAAAAACTTGTTCTAAGCAGAACTTTTCTTCTTTTTTTTTTAGTTGCATGATTTTTTATTTCTCCAAAAATCAATTTGTTAACATTTTCACAAATGTCATTTACATTTTCAAAGGCCAATAGTTTTGCATTTTTGTTTAACTTAAGGGTTATCAGGAGGAACGTTTTCTTGTCCTCTTATTTTTCTCTGATCTATATGAACCCAAATTCTAGGATTTAAGCTCCCTTCGATAAAAGAGGCCTGTAATTCTGTAACAAGATTTAAAACCCTTAATAATTGTTTTTTATCTATCTTCATCTTTTCTGCTTTTAGCATTTGTCTCTCCTTTTTATAAGCCTGTCCCATTTTACTTAACTTTTTTTGACCTCTGATTGATGCTTTGGTCTAAACAACTCTCTTACATATGCCGGCTGAGTTCCCCGAAGTCCGAAGTCAGAACTTTTCTTCTTAAATATATGTATAGTCTATAAACAGTAAAATATGTTTGATGAGAGCTAGTAGTCACAGATACAGAAGAGGGAAATATAGGTGTTCAAGAATGTATGGTTTTTACCTTCAAACTACGTATTAGCAGGAAGGAGAGAGAGAGAGAGAGAGAGAGAGAGAGAGAGAGAGAGGAGATTCCAAGGGCAGCAACCCAGTGAGAAAGCTAGAACTTTACTCCTTCTCTTTCTGTTCCAGCATCTGCTCCGGAGGGTCACCAAGGGCAGGTGCCTGAGGGGCTTCACCATCATCCGAAAAGAGAGGGACCAGAGTTATGGGGACCAGCCAGATCCCAAACAGACCTACGAAAAGAAGGGGCGCTGGAAATGGGGAATAGAACACTAGACAGGGGAGGAAATAGCAGCATTTAAAAGGCCCACGCTTCTGGAACTTTCTGCATTTTTAAGGAGGGGTCCCCAGGAGAGACCTAACCGGGCTCTTCCTCCTCTCCTGCAGGAAAGCAACACGGCTGCTGCAGTCTGGACAGAGGAGCCATGGCTGCGCTCACAGTTCTCATCCTGACCGTGGTGTTCACAGGCCTGTGGCTCTGTGAGGGTGCTGCTCCCTCAGCAGGTGAGTGCCCAGGAGCCGCTGCAGGGGGCAGGATGGCATGGGACTCAGTAGGCCTGCTTGGGGTGCTGGGGGTGTACCTCAGCCCTGCACTGCTCAGAACCCTCCTTTCAACCCAGCTGTCACTCTAGCCCCATCCAACCCCATCAGGCCCTGACTGCAGAGGAGCTGAAAAGCACCAGGAAGGTGGCAGCAGGAGGGTGGTCAGGGCTAGAGGAGTGGGGGGCAAGACTGCGGCTCCAGGAAGCTGTAACCGAGCCTGCAGGGCACAGGCAGGACCAGCCTGAAGACCACCCCTTCCCTTGCGCCCTGGGCTTGCTCTGCTCTGCACACTGTCCTCCTGAACCTCAAGTCCAGGGCTCCCCAACTCTGTCCTTGAGCTTCCCTTCCCACTGCACTTTGTCAAGGGATCCTCACACATGTGCCCAAGGGCTCAGCAGTCATAAGCCCCACGTCCCTCCATTTCATATATATATATATAAGTTTGTGTGGTTGAGTTTTTCTACTTAATTTATTTAAGTTCTCTTTTGGAAGACAGAATGCATCTGTCACCTCTGTAGCCCAGGCTGCCCAAGTACTCACTAGAATTCAGGCCTAAACCTTTCCACATTGTCTCAACTGCAGCAGCTCTGAAGAATGTCAACCACATGTCTCACATCCCTCCTGCCAACACAACTAACACGAACCTCACCTTCCTTCCCTGCTCGTGAGGCCTGGGACCTTTCCAACTTTTCCACCCAGCTGGCACCATGTGCTCTACACTCTAGACTCACCATCAAACTATCTCTTCACCCTAACAGTGTAAAGCAAGAGAATAGACACAATCTGCCCGCTGTAAGGTCCTGGCAAGGTGCTGAGCAGGTGCATCCTGGAAAAACAGCCTCACACAATGTCTTCATTTAGGCAGGAATCTGTCTGGTTCTCTCTAAGGGGCAGGTAGGGAAGATGTTCCACATGGAAGACATGTTGCACCTGTCTTTGCCTCAAGTGCTCAGTTCTACCTTTAGGGTGACAGCAGCAGAAAGCAGCATGGAAATGGATGGTGCAGTGAGCAGAACTGGCCTCTGGCATTAGCGTACATCAGTAGACCAGCATTGGTGCCCAGTCCCCATTGGAGCTTCCCATAAGTGATGCCAAAGCTTCTATTTCATCACATATAGTGGGTAGTGCTGGGTGCCTTTGACTTCTGGGTAAACTGCAGGTGACAGGAGGTGTTCTGCGCTGTGCAGCCCACCGCTCACTCCATTGTTCATCGGTGGATTCACGTAGTTCTTAAAGACACTTAAAGACTTGAAGCCACAGTGTGAGCTGAAGAACAAGTAACCTCAGGCACTGCTCTAAGACAACATGTGATTTCAGCATCTAGACACGCTGCCTCAGATGACAGTGTTGATTCCCCTTCTAGAGAGCTTGGGTTGCAAAGTCATTCACTATGTCCCTGCAAGTCTCATTTCTGATTATCTTGTCTGACCACTGGACCTAAACACCTGACATCCTGGGGGGAATGGAGCACAATGTGTATTGACCAACAGATCCCTGATGGTCCCTCTGTCAGCTCTGTGACACAGAACCTCTCTGTCGTGTGGCACAGGGCCATGCCAGGAGTCACACGAATGGTCTACATTTACTTGCTGTGATGACACAGGCTGCTTTCCAGGCACTAGGGGATCCATATTGTGGTCATGCTCTGCGTTCTACACAGGACAACATTCTAGCACAGTCACCTCGGTCTCATATCACCCTGAGTCATATGGCCTGTCATAGTTGGGCACAGGTATCAACTTGATGGTTGTGGGTTTGAGCTCTGGGCACATTTGTGGAGAATTAGTAGTTGAGTTGAGCCCAGAGCAAACCTGAAGGAGATTGTCTAGCTGATGGGGAAAGTCCAGCCTATGGTAGGTGGGATGAGGCCCTGGATAAATCATGGAGAGCTGGTTGAGAGAGTCGGCATCCTTCTGTACACTTGGCCAGACATGCTGGTCTGGCAAGTAAGGATTGTCCATTTCTCAGTTGTTATGTGGTGATGGTGTGATCAGTTCCCTCAGCCCTGGTGGTGGTGCATGCTCTCCTGTCAAGCTGGACTGAGAACTGTAACCAGACAGTCATAAGGAAATAAACCTCTTGTTCCCCTTAAACCGTTTGATGGTCATTTATCAGCAACCATGCAGGCTGACTGCAACAGGGCCCTAGAGGTGGTTCCAGCCAAGCTTGTTACTGAAGAAGCAGTCTAAAGCTCCTTTCAAATTACAAGAGCTTAAGTAAAAAGTTATACCAGACTATGTGGCTACTAATCCAGACAGTACCATAGCCATTCGCAGCAAGTCTCATTGATGACTGGCTGAATGGAAGAGGAGCCAGAAATAGCTGCTGCACTTCCTACAGGGCAGAAGGTTCTCCAGGTCTCTGAACCTGTGCTGTGCTCCCAGGAATGAACTCTGGGTCTGTCTGAAAAGGGGTTCAGTTGTGGGAAATGGCCGAGGGACCCCAGCTGCCTCATGGGATTGCAGCTCTCAGACTCCCGGTCATGCGTCTTCGAGGTCTGCCCTTCTCAGAATCCTTTTGCCTCTAGCTCCCATGTCAGGCCAAGGGCTGCATCTGCCTTTCTGGTCACAAGGGCCAGTGTGTCCTCGGTGTTGCTGGCTCCTGAGCACTCAATATAGTGAGGATCTTCTGCCCCATGGGTTCTGGGATCCCAGGCTAGGAGTGCCGTTTCCCACCATCTCTCTCAGCATGTCAAACCATTGTCACTGTTCTTGATGTTGCTTGTTGTGCCTTTGTCTCTGATCATCCTTGATACACTTGGTGAACAATAGTATTCTGACTTCCCACAAAAGAGAGTGGACTGTATTTCTCTGGACATTTTTGCTATTCAATCCACTGTGGTACGTGCAGGTCCCTGACATTGCCATCCCTTCCCTCCCACCCTTAACTTCTAGATTTTTCTGTCTCAAGTAGTGTGGGCCATATTTACTTGGTTGAGGATGCTCTTCCTGGGTCACTGCATTATCTCCAGGGAATCTGTCAGTGTTAATGTTTATGAACTGAGAGAATGGTCCAATCACAGGAAAGTCTCCATCCAACTTAGATTCCGTCCTCACCTCCTGCATTATGACCCAGCACCTTCTAGGATGGCTGCATGCACCTGTCCTGCCGCCACACTGTCGACACGAGCACCTTCTGTAGGTTTTCCTAAGTGGTAGGATGTAGAAAGATCATCTAGGCCTTCTCCTGCCATAACAGGCTTGCACATGCTGACAGAGAAGAGTATTCTGATAACAGAGTTTGAACACTCCTTCCCTGACCTCTTGAGGAGAGAAAGAATCAAAATATTAGCCTTAACTAGTGCAATGGGGGATGGTAAGACTGGAACTTCCTTTTTCCCTATCCCAGCTTCCCAGAAATTTCCTAGTGTCACAGACATAGTGAACAGAAAATCTTTCAGTCACTTGTTCCTCACTCCAACCTCACTGTGTGTTTCCTCCACAGATGCTCACCTCCTTTGCTATGACTTCACTGTGCACCCGTCATCATATGAAATCCAAGGAAAACTGAACGGAATGATTTTTCTGAACTACAGCAGTAGGAATGACAAGTTCATAAGTGTGGGTCCTTTGGGTGGAAAGCTGAATACCACAAAGGTCTGGAAAACACAGACTGACAGTCTGAAAGATGGAGGTGAACTACTCAAAAAGAAAGTGCTACCCTTTATAAACACTGTATCATTAGGAGGTAAGTGTGCAAAGGCCTCCTCCAGGAGAGAAGTTTTGTGGCAGCTTGAGGCATTCATGGCCTTCATGTTCTATAAAAAAAGATGAATGAGTCCTGCACAAGAAGGAAAGATGCAAAGTTAAAATGTGGAGGATGGGCAAGGTCAAGAGAAGGGAGGAAAGGGGCCAGGATGACAAAGCGTTTGTCAAAACTGATCTCTTTCCAATGGGGCAGAGCCCCCCACCCTGTCATGCAGGATGTATTGCCAGAGTGAAACCATTGAACGCATCCAGGAACCCATGATGTGCAGCCTCGATGGCCAGGAAATGCTCCACTTGAACACAAATAACAAGACATGGACAGAGGGTCATTCTGTATACAGCAAGATGAAGGAGGAGTGGGATGAAGACCAAGACCTCACCAATTTCTTCTCTAAGACCTCCCAGGGAGACTGCATAATGTGGCTTCATCAGTTCTTGAACCTGAAAGAAACCCCAAAATCTACAGGGAAAGAAGCGGGAGCTCTCTTCACGTGCTGTGTGCCTGTGATTGGGAGTATGTGAAGTGTCTGTGTGAGATGCAGCCACCGTGAGCTCTATGCTTGGCCATTCTTCCCATCATTCTGCTCCTCACTCCCTCATATACCTTCTCCATTATACATATACATTATACATATACATACATCATGAGTTCTTGAGAGTTAGCCCACTGTGAATCAGTGTCTTTCCAAGGCTTTCCTTCTTCCTACAGTAACTATTATTTTCCATCTCATCTGGTGCTTTCCTGCAAATCCTTCCAAACCACCCACCATGTCCTCTCCTGGCGCCCATCCCCTCCACCACGCTCAGGTCACCTCTGCTTCTCCAGAGGCAGGAGCGGAACACATCAGCCTGGCTGCTAGCAGCTGTGTGAGCTTGCCGAGGGCAGGGGACATCCTTCTCTCTCTTCCTACCCACGACTGGTCACAACAGCTGCCACATGGCAAGGGGTAGAAACTGTTGCTGAGTTACGTGAGGCAGAAGGAGCTAAGGTGGCCTCTCCTCTGATTTGGTTTCTGGAAAGGCTGACTCTCTGTTTCTGTTTCAGCCTCACCAAGCCCGGCCCCAGTCGTCACCCCGGAGAAAGGTTCAGCCCCCAAGCTCAGCCCTAGTGTCCTATTGATGGTACTGTTCATGGTTTTCCCCTGTTTCTCCTGACTGCTTGTCATCTGTGGAGAATCCGTCAGAGTCTCAGGTACTTCGAGTGCATTGGGAGGGAAGAGGCAGATGGGCAAGGCGTGGGGGAGGAAAACTGAACTGAGGAAGACCACCCTTGTCCCTCACTGCACTGTGTTATCCTGACCTGACCTTAGGCGTGCTCAGCCTTGACATGGAGAAATCCTCCCTTGCTGTGCAGGAGCGGGAAGGAGAAGGGTCCATGGAAACATGTGTCATTCAGACCAGGGCCACCTCCTCAAGGCACTTGGCTTCACTCACAGCTGCTGAGATGGAAGGCTACACGCAGAGTCTCTCCAGAAAGACACCAGGAGAGCCATTCTCTGGGGACCCCAGGCTCAGCCCTGAGGCAGCACCCAGGGTACCAGGCCTGCAGACGCACCCGAGCTGGCTGCCCCACTGCATTAGTGCTGTCCCGGGACACACAGGCCTGCCTGCTGGGTCTGCTTCCCCAGCTGAGCTGACAGACAACAGACAGTGCAGCAGGGACAGTCGCACCTAGAGCTGTGCCCTCCATGCTCAGAGTTGTTAGAAAGATGTCTGCAGCGCGTGCAAGGCCAGGAGTCCCAGGACCCAGGTCTTCTCTCTGGGCAGAGATCCTGCATACTTCTCTGGCCCCTAACATGCAGTACACAGCAGAGCTAGTCAGTCACTAATCTTCTGCCTGCATGCTGTGCCCCAGGCCTGGCACTGACCATGGCATGTGGACAGAGGGACAAGGAGGCCAGAGGCTTCTGGGATTGTAGAGGCCAGAAGTGATGGACAGAGAGAGATACATGACCCTCAGTGAGCTGTCAGTGGATGGGGATGACGGGGCCCAGACCACCAGGACAACTGAGCCAGGCTTTCATCAGGTGCTTAACAAGGCATTTCCATTGCTACAGGGTGAAGAAGCTCCCAGGAAACCTGTGAGAATTCATCATCATCTTTTGACCATCTCTTCTCGCTAAACTTTCACCTCTTGAACAGAGAAGCTTGAATCTCAACCAGATTGGGAAGCCATGGACAAAACTTGATGTATCCGATGTGCACGTTACATTTTGTTACCTTTCCATGTGATGATAATTGTCAGGGGACTTTCTTAACAACCTGTGCTGTTTTCTCTTGGTGCTAATATTGGAATCTTGTGCTTAACATTGAATCTACTTGAACTTGTTGAAATCTGAAACACTTGTTATATATCCATGTTAAGCAGTGAGTAGAAAACAGAATCACTACTAGATGTCTCCTTCTTTGTCAAGTGTTCATGCAAATAAATAACTCTAATATACACAATGTAACAATATGTTATAAAAGGGGAAACAACTAGGAAAATCGGTCCCTTCCCAAGGGAATGTGGTTGGGAGCTAAATATGTTAAGAGTATTAATTTAATATAGATATTGATTGAAATTATCTGTGTGAGGGAGAAGAACATTATTTCATAAAATGAAGCATATATCCTAAAATGAATTTATTAGATTAGCTTATGGTATTGACAGTAGGCCATTAAATAGTGACCATCTGGCTTGCTAGAGGCAGAAAACCTGTAAATATATTGTCCAGGAAGTTGCTGCCTGGCCAGGCTGCTGCTGACACTGGAAAATAGTGAGATCCCAGGGAGCTGCTGGCATTGAGTCCACACTGGATCATCAAAGAAACTGATGTCTGGTATCAGCAAAGAAGTACGGCGTTCTGAGCTGCCATAGTGATGTGGGAAGAGGGGGCTGCACCACTACTGCTATGTGTCCCTCTGTCACAATTCATCTCATGTTGATGCAACAAAGTACTTGACATCACTGACTTGGGAAAAGAGTTTTATTCCTGCTCACTGATGCAGGTTGTTCCTGCCCATCATGTCAGAGATGTGACAGCAGTAGAAGCAAGAGCACTGGCCACATCACAGCCAGGGTCAAGAACAGAGGACAATGGATGGATGGGGGCTTCCTTTCCCATTAACACCCAGCTAGCTCTCTCCACCTCTGGCCAAGGGCATCAGGGATGGTCTCTCCCACAAGGTGCTGGGTCTCAGCATGTCAATTATGCAATCAAGACCATCCCTCACAGACATGTCCAGAGGGCAAGCTCCATGTAGAGAATACACCTAAGTGGGATGATGAAGGTGACGATGAATGCTATCACAATCTCTGTGCTTCTGTGTAGTGGCCAATAAAGCTTAATTACCTTAAACCTTATTTCATCAGTGGTCTGTTGTTATTTCGCATTTTCACACAGAAAACACAAGTATATGTTAATTACTATTTAACCTACATCCTTCTCTTGAGTTCTTATCATTACTCATGAGTACTCTTCACCCAGTGGGGACCAAGGACAAGGGAAGGAGGTGAAGTGTGAGGCAGGCTGCTGTGTGGGAGCAGGTGGACAAGGAAGGGCTCTCTGGGGATCTGACAGGTGAGTTCTGACCTGATGGAGGTGGGGCGTCCAGGCAGCAGGTGCTCAGGGACAAGGTCCTGAAGTTTCCCAGAAGATCCAGGAGGACCCAGTGGCTGGAAGAGGAGGAAGAATGATGGGCGAGGCCCAGAGTGTGTGTGAGTAGTGCGCTCCTTATATTACCTAGAATTCGACTTGGGGATTCTCCAAGCAGTGGCTGTGAGAACATAAAAGACATTTTCTGGTTTAATTTTAAGAAGGCTGTACGTAGTGCTGTAATTAAGATGCCTGTAGATCTGCTCTTCACAGAAGCATTGAGAACATCTGCAAACATTGTCAATAGGCAGCTCTGTCAGAACTCTAAACTAAACAGACTTCCAGTAATCTGAGGAGAAAGAAAATGCATTGTTCTTTTCTAGAACCATGTGTCTTAGGAAAATTCCCTGAGCTTTATAGTATGCTAATATCTCCCTTAAATCCCCTACACCCAAACCCGTGGGTATCCTGTAAGAAAAAACTGTTTAACACCCTACAGCCCTGACAGAACACCAGCGGCCTAGCCTAACCTAGAAACCAGTCGGGTTGAAGCCCCTGGAAGAAATTCCAGCACTAGATGGAGATCACCAGTAACTAGGAAAGCCTCCTATACAGGGCTTGTATTTATTTGGCCACACTAAGAAGTCACCTTAGGCAGAAGGGGCAAGAAAAATATTTCTGCCTATTGCTTCTTTCATGAGGTCATGTTGGGAGAGTATCTTTACATCCTGAGGATCAGCAAACATCTTTTTCTCACTCCTTCTCTTGGCATTGTCTTGAAATACTCTGATGAAAGCAACTGCAGGGAGGAAGGATTTGCTGTGCTCACACCTGCAGGGCATGTACAGCCCATCATGGAGGGAGATACGGCACCAAGGGCCTGTGCTGCTTGCTCACGTTGAATCCACAGGCAGGGAGCCAAGGCTGATGAGTTCACTCTCCTTTTTATTCACACCAGGACCCAAGGCTATGGAATGGTGCAGTGCTCAGTGGTAAGTCTTCCCACCTCAGTTCTCAATTCTAAATGGCCCTTCACAGACATGCCTAGAGGACCACTGCTTCATTGATCAGAGGAAGGTCTTTGACCTCTTGCCTTTCTGAACCCTAATGCTAGGAAACTACGGGAACTGTTGGGAGATTAAAGCATCTCTTCTTCAACCTCAGTGATTTTCCTACGTGGTTCTTTTCTTTCAGGTTTCATGGGGCACTATTTCTAGTGGGGAGAGTTGGTGAGGGCCTCAAGATGCACTTGAACTGGGGTGACCATCTTTGCTCTTCCTGTCCAGTCTTAGTCACCCACATCTCAGGTCTCTCTGGTGAACAGCACAGGTGACTTTACAGGAGCCTTGGGGACCCTTCAGGGGGTTCCATCCTCCTCTGAGACCCGGCAGACCTGGGCACAGGATGCAATGTACTGGCCGTCATCTCACTCTGCTGTCCTGATTGCTGTGGCCTGTGGTCACCACTGCCCAGCACCAGAAGGTCAGGGACAGCAGCTGAGCAACAAAATCAGTCATTTCACATTTTGTCAGGGAAAAGGGAGGATCTCGGGGGATATGTCACCACTGAGGGACAAGGTTAGGGAGCTAACGTATTCACCAATGTGCCCACTGCTGGGACATTTATGCCCCTGTATATATCCAGGCACTTGCCAACATGGATATCCTGGATCGGGCCCAAGGGATCTCACACACAGGGAGGGGACTTGGAAGCAGATGAGAAACTGTCTGGAAATGAAAACATGTGGTGTGGGATAGAAGTGGGTGGGTTATAGAGGATGAATGCATCAGTTCCTTCCATTTGTATATAAAACCTCCAAGAATTAAAAGAAAAAATTATCAGGCTAAAGCAATGGCCCCGGGGTTAAGACTTTGCCTTGCAAGCAGAAAGTCCTTATTCGGATTGCAGGTCCCTTGTAAAACTGCCAGGCAGAAATTGCCAGGCAGAAATAGCTACAGCCTGCACTTCCTGCTCTGGTGGGCCAGAGCCTGGGAAATCCCAGAGCAAAGGTACAAGGAGGTAGAAACAATCCAGAATGATTACAGAAGTCACCATTGATCCTCCATAGGGACACACAGTGATGCCCTCTGAGACACACACACACACACACACACACACACACACACACACAAAATACATAAAATATTTTAAAAGAAAATTATGCATTGATGTGAGTAAGTAAAGTACGTGCTGCATGTGGTTTGAATCTTAAAAATAGTAATTTCAAATCCAGCCCTTTACAAGAGCCAAAGTTTGACAAAACAAATCACTTTGCTAATATTTAGATTTTTAAAAAATATATTTTTCTTGAAGAGACAGAGAGAGGAGAGAGAGAGAGACAGAGACAGAGAGAGAGAGAGAGAGAGAGAGAGAGAGAGAGAACAGGCAGGTGGAGGAGGTCACAAGACAACTTTCAGAAGTCAGTCCTCTCTTTCTACCCTGTGGGCTTCTAGGATTTGAACTCATGTCAACAGGTCTGTGAGTGGGCAGTCTACCTGCTGAGCTATACTGCTGACCCAAGACTCCACTTTTGAAGTAATTAAGAGTCTCACAAACTCAGGAGAAATTATAATGAACTATCTTGACAAAGCATAAAAATTTGTTCATCAAGCAAAATTTTCTTTAAGCCTCTGCTGGCTATATTGATGCTGACTTCCACAAACCTTCCTGTGACACACTTTTCCTGTATGGTGCTGTCCTTATCTATGTTTAACAATCCTTCACTTTGGACAGCAACTCATTTCCACACAAGTCCTTTCTTGGCCAACAGCACTATTTTCATCAAAAATATGTTTTTGCCTCTTTAATCATTTCTATCTCTTTCTCAAACATCTAGATTCCTTCCTGTCTTACTTTCTTGTGTCAAATTCCTCATGGAATTTACTCTTTTCTCTTAAAACCCTAAGAACCTGGACATAGGCCACATCTGCTGTTGTTCTTGTCATTCTTTGAAATGTGTCCCCCACAGTTCAGGTGTTTGGGAAGGTCATGCCACCCTTAGGAAGTGGAGCCTTGCAGGAGAAAGGTGGATTAGGCCCACCTACTTCCAGGAGGTCGGCTCTTGCAGTTGACAGTCTTAACAGCTCTCAGTTTCCCAGTTGGATGTGACCTGGCTTGACTCCAACTTTTTTCACCAGTCATGCCACTTCCACCATGATGGACTTTATCTGCCTTTGAAGCATAAACTGAATAAATCTCCATTTATCTTTAAATTGCTTGACTTTGGGTGTTGTCTCACAGCAACAGAATAGAGTAACTAGTACAGTCATTACAAAATGATCTAGCTGGAGGATGGTATCAAAACCTAATTTTAATATTTTTTTAGTTTTGTATACCTTAATACAATGAATTTATGCTATTTTCACCCCTTAATCCCCAATCCCATTCACCTTCTTTTTCCCCTTACAACCCTTCCTTTTCTCCCTGCCAAACACCCTCCTATAGGGTGTGGCCCATGGTGTTTCATGTAGTTTGTCTTTAATGGCACATGACTGACATGGTTCATGCTCCATCAAGGAGAATAGATCAGTGTGTATACCATTGAGCAAAGCATCTTCCTTTTCTTTCCTATCAGCATTAGTCTTCATCAATCTCTCAGGGAGGGGTGGAGCCTCTTGAGATCTTTCCCCTTTCATGGTAAAGATGTTGTCAGGACAGTTCCGTGCAGTTCTTGTGACACTATATATATATCTGTCATGAAATCATGGATACCACAGTCCTGTCATGTCCAGGAGTTACTGTCTGGTCCACCACTCTCCAACATCAGACTCTTACAATTTTAATGCCCCTTCTCCCATAATGTACCCCGAGCCATCAGGTATGATGTCAGCATTTACAGTAAAGTGGGGTCTCTGAAAGGAAGCGACAGGAATTGGTTCCAAGCCGGGACTAGAGGGCTCTCAGCCAGTTTGCAACTGTACTGAGACAAATTTATTCTCAGCTAGATGTGCTTATAAGTATTACACATAGGGAATCATCTGGAATCTTTGACCATAAAGATAATAACAAGGAGCAGCAAAACCTCATGGGAACAAGAGACCCAAAAGTGAATATCAGGAAGGTGTGCAAGGAAATGCATAAAGACATCAGCAGTCCTAAGCAATCAACAACTATAACAGGGAAGGTGCAAGGAATTATATGAAGACATGTGATTTACTTCATCTCAGACAGTGAGTGATGTATATAGTTAACAATATCTTAAAGGATACATTTTCTGCTACAATGCTGGGAACAATGTGAACCTCAAATATAGTTTTAGGGAAAAAGCATGTTGAGCTGTATGGTATCTATCTTCCCATTCTGAGATTAGATCACAGGACAAAGACACCAGAAAGGCCAAACAGCAGGAGATAAGTCTCCACTACTGTCTGTTTCACACCAGCCTGATCTATCCTCAAGGAGTCCTGGGAAGGCCAGCTACAGCCCCTGCATTCTGCTAGGGGTGGGTGGAGCTTAAATGTCCTGTTGAGAGCCAAGCATTCCACAGACACTTATTTTCTGCATTTTTCCCAGCTGTGCTTGTCTGTGGTAAACACCATCTCCTGCAGAACATCGCTTTGGGTTGAGTGATAAGTGCTCTTCCAATCTATAGGTACAATAACAGGTGTTAAAGATTTTTTCAACTTTATTTATTGTGTGTGTGTGTGTTTGTGTTTGTGTGTGTGTTTGTGTGTGTGTGTGTGTTTGTGTGTGTGTAAGAGTGAGAGAGAGAGGGCACCATGTGTCCCTGTGGAGGATCAAGGGTAACTTTGGGAATCACCCTGGATTGCTTCTACCTCTTTCTTGCTCTACTCTGGGATTTCCCAGGCTCCACCCACCAGGAGCTAGAAATTCAGGCCTCTGCCATTTCTGCCTGGCATTTTTACATGGCACCTGGAATCCAAAATCAGGATTTTCTGCTTGCAAGGCAAAGTCTTAACCCCTGAGCCATCTCTCCAGCCCGATAACAAGTGTTTAAATGGCAGTTTGGTGTAGTGTCTCCATAGCTAAAGTTTCATAGCCTGTTCTTCCCTAGTACTTATGTCCTCCCTTTTCATTTGTTTTTGTTCTAGTTTACAGTAAGAAATAAGTTCTCTGCTGAGAAGGGGGCCTTCTATGTGCTCAGAAAGCTGGTAGGACTCCTTGAGGATAGATCAGGCTGGTGTGAAACAGACAGTAGTGGAGACTTATCTCCTGCTGTTTGGCCTGGTGGTTATTGCAACATGCAGATTTCAAAGATTGATGGGAACTTTTATTTCTTTTCTCCCCACTAGTTTTCTTTAGCATTCTCTGGTATTGTAATCTTCCAGCAAGGAGGAAGCGTCTAAACCAGTTTCAGGAAGTGTTTTTTCTACATGATCCACTTGTGCTGTATCTTCAGTAACAGGGTCTTATAAAGTAAGTTTTTGAGAACAACCAAGAACAATGGTAAAAGCCTATACTGGTTTTTTTTTTTGGGGGGGGGTAATTGAGACCTCTCTTCCTAACAGCTTATCAGAAGTTTCATATCCTTGTTACTTCTGTTATTGCTTAATTGCCTGTGCCTGTGCCATAGGTTTCATTGGAACCCTCTAGTAGTGGGCCAGATAAAAAGAACTACAGAACAGAAGAAGAGAGATTCTCCAGGAATCCTGCCTCAGCCTCTCTGATAGGTGTGACATAGCCTTGTCTCCAGCTTCGACTGGCCAGCCAACTATGCCACTTCTGCAATGAAAGTCTATTTCCCCCTAGAACTGTAAGCTAAATAAATCTCACTTCCTTCTTAAGTTATTCGACTTTGGGGGCTCTCTCACAGCAATAGTTAAGAGTAACCATTACACAGCACTTGTCTTTTGGTCTGAGATATGTTACTTAATATATTTTCTAATTCCATCCATTTACCACAAAATTCTATAATCTCATCTTTTCTGATGGCTGGTCAGTATTCTATTGTGTATGTGTACAACATTTTCATTGCCCATTCCTCTGCTGATGGGCATATTGACTGATTCCATTTTCTTTCTATTGTGAATTTAGCTGCGATGAACATGGATGAACAAGTGTCTTTGTCTCTCATAGCAATAGTTAAGAGTAACCATTACACAGCACTTGTCTTTTGGTCTGAGATGTAGATAAAGTCCTTTGGGAATTTTGCCAGAAGTCGTATAGTAGTTCCATTTTTAGCTCTCTGAGGACTCCATACTGGTTTCCAAAGTGGCTATACCAGTTTACACTCCCACCAGTAATAAATAAGTGTCCTAGGGGCTGGAGAGATGGCTCAGGAGTTGTGACGCTGTCTCACAAGCAGAAGGTTCTGAGTTCGGATCCCAGGTCCCACGTTAAAAAAACAAAATCAAATAAATAAGTGTCCCTTTTCTCCACATCGTGTCCTTCATTTGTTGTTATCTTCTTGATCTTAGCCATTCTGACTGGAGTAAGATGGTCTCACAGGGCAGTTTTAACTTGAATTTCAATGATGATCAGTGAGTTAAGCATTTTTAAAAATATACTGATTTCATTATTTTATTATTCATTCATTCATTCTGTGTTTGTGTGTGTGTGTGTGTGTGTGTGTGTGTGTCGGAGGGCACTGTGTGTGTGCACTGTGTGGTCTGGTCACCCCAGTTCCTTTTCTGCGTAAATCTGTCCTCTTGTAAATCTGTGTCGTCCCCCACCCCCCCCATAGCACTCTCTGTCTACCCACGATCACCATAGGCGTTCCTCTCCCTCACGCCACTTGTGGAAGTGTGTGTGTGCACTGTGTGTGACTTGGGGAATCATTCTGAATTGCACTATTTCCTCCTGCTTTGCTCTGGAGTTTCCCAGGCTTTGCCTTCCAAGGTCAGAAGTACTGCGCGTGTCATTTGTGCCTGGCACTTTTGCCTGTGGTCTGGATTCTGAACTTAGGACTTTCTGCTTAGGACCTCTGAGTCATCTCTGCAGACCCCAAGTTGAATACTTTAAAAGATATTTGTAAAACCCAAATTATTTCTGCATCTAATTTATATTCGCTGGTGACATTATAAGCTTCATAATAGGTTGGAGTTAAAAATACTTTGTTTACTTCCTGTATCTAATGAGTTAAAATGACAAAGTTTACAGCTGTTCTTGTTTACTTATAGGACAACATGGATTACACTCTTTTGAGTGCCTTTATCATGTAAACATGCCACACAATCTATATCTAAAGGTGTAAAACAGAAACATCAAATCATGGAGTCGGCCTATAGGCCAGGGGACCAGATGACACCCCAGCAGTTACTTGGAAAGTAGGAGCTGTCTAAATGAATATATCTCCCCCAAGAGGCATCATAACCTGCGCCAATCCAAGAGCTCTCTTGAAAAGGCAGAGTCGGGAGGGCGGAGTAATCGCTGTTGAAGAGGCTTCCACAAGTGGCGTGAGGGAGAGGAACGCCTGTGGTGATCGTGGGTAGACAGAGAGTGCTATGGGGGGTGGGGGACGACGCAGATTTACAAGAGGACAGATTTACGCAGAAAAGGAACTGGGGTGACCAGACTTTGCGGGTCCGCTCAGAGGACTTAGAGAGGAAGCGGATGACTCAGACCATGGAGAGGGGCGCGATGATCTGGAAAGGCCAGCCAGCCTTGGGCGGCTTTGGGTGACAGAGAGGGCTGGTCCGGCCACCTATCAGCGGGAGCGCGGCCCCACCCTCGGCCACCAGCCTGTGCACCGCTGGGCGGGAGGATCTCTGCTGATCCGGGTACCGCGCACGCGCGTTCCGAGTAATTTCAGAGCTCCCCAGGCGCGCACAGGATCGAGCTGCACAAGGTGTCTTCAGGGTCTCTACACACACACACACACACACACACACACACACACACACTCCATGTATCACTCAGATCCACCTACGATCTCCGGTTCCCACTGTGGACCTCAAAGAACAAGCGCACAACCTCAGCTTGTTAAAATCACTGTAACTTTTCTGGAGATCCCATGCCAGTCGCTCCCTTAAAGCGCTGATTTGCCGTCGCGGTTCCCAGCCAGGGTCCTGCATGCTGACTAACACAACCAACAATTCCTCCTGGCTCAAACAAAATTCAGAACTAGATTTCATTTTTAAAATAAAAGCACCATGTCTCTGATTTGCTGGTCTCCAGAGGTGTTAGGGGAATTATTTTGTGCAATGTGTGCATTTAAACCTACAAAGTAAGTTTAATCTCTGCTTTTAATACAAAATATTTTAATAAAAAGTTTTTTTAAAAAAATATACAGTATATGATCAATAAAGTAAGTTTAAAGAGAGGTAGTGACTAAAGTTGAAGAATGGGTGATGTTTATAACTATTTACATATTAGAAGAAAGAGACATAGAGAATCAGAGAGAGAGAGACAGAGAAGAAGAACAAGGAGGAGGAAGAGGAAGAAGAAGAGGAAGAGAAGGAGGAGGAGGAGGAAGAGGAAGAGGAGGAAGAAGAAGAGGAAGAAAAGGAGGAAGAGGAAGAGGAGGAGGAAGAAGAGGAGGAAGAAGAGGAAGAGGAAGAGGAGGAAGAGGAAGAAGAGGAAGAGGAAGAGGAGGAAGAGGAAGAAGAGGAAGAAGAGGAAGAGGAAGAAGGAAGAAGAGGAAGAGGAAGAAGGAAGAAGAAGAGAGGAGGAGGAAGAAGAAGAAGAGGAAGAGGTGGAAGAGGAAGAAGAGGAAGAGGAAGAAGAGGAAGAGGAGAGGAGGAAGAGGAGGAAGAGGAAGAAGAAGAAGGAAGAGGAAGGTGAAGAGGAAGAGGAAGAAGAAGAGGAAGAGGAGGAAGAGAAAGAGGAAGAGGAGGAAGAGGAAGAGGAAGAAGAGGAAGAGGAAGAGGAGGAAGAGGAAGAAGAGGGAGGAAGAGGAAGAGGAAGAAGAAGAAGAAGAGGAGGAAGAAGAAGAGGAGGAAGAGGAGGAAGAGGAAGAAGAAGAGGAAGAGAAAGAAGAGGAAGAGGAGGAAGAGGAAGAAGAGGAAGAGGAAGAAGAAGAGGAAGAAGAGGAAGAGGAGGAACAGGAAGAAGAAGAAGAAGAGGAAGAGGAAGAGGAAGAGAGAAGAAGGAGGAGGAAGAGGAGGAAGAAGAGGAGGAGGAGGAGGAGGAAGAGGAGGAGGAGGAGGAGGAGGAAGAGGAGGAAGAGGAGAGAGGAGGAGGAGGAGGAGGAGGAGGAAGAGGAGGAGGAGGAGGAGGAGGAAGAGGAGGAGGAGGAGAAGAAGACGACGACAACAGCCCAGTCCAGAAATCTGAATTTGATTCCTCCTCTTTTTGTGCTGGGGTCCATATGGCCAGTGCCTGAGGGGCTTCATTGCCATCCACAGGGGAGATGGACCACAGATATGGGGACACAGCCAGATTCCAAATGGACCTAGGAAAACAAGGGGCACTGGGAATGGAGAAAGGAAATGGCTAGACAATTGAGGAAGTGGCAGATGTTAAAAGGCCCAGGCTTCTGGAACTTCCTGAATCTCTGGGGAGGGATCCCCAGTAGACACCTACTTAGGCTCTTCCTCCTCTCCTGAGGGATGAATCACCCCAGCTGCTGCACAGTCTGCACAGAGGAACCATGGCTGCGCTCACTGTTCCTGGCATCCTGACCGGGGTGTTCACAGGCCTGCGGCTCCCGGTGGGTGCTCCTCCCCTGTCAAGTGAGTGCCCAGGAGAGAGCTGGCATGGTGACTCAGTAAGCCTACTTGAGGTGCTGGAGGTGTACCTCAGCCCTGCACTACTCAGAACCCTCCTTTCAACCCAGCTGTCATTTTGGCCCCATCCTACCCTACCAGGTCCTGACTTGCAGAGTAGCTGAAAAGCACCAGGAAGGTGGCAGCAGGAGGATGGTCAGGGCTAGAGGAGTGGGGGGCAATATGGCAGGCAGGACCCCAACCCACTGCGGTGCCAGGAAGCTGTAACTGAGCCTGCAGGGTACAGGCATGACCAGCCTGAAGACCACCCCTTCCCTTGCGCCCTGGGCGTGCTCTGCTCTGCACCTGTCTTCCTGCAACTCAAGTCCAGGGTTCGACTCTGTCCTTGAGCTTCCCTTCCCACCACTTTGTCAAGGGCTCAGCAGTCATAAGTCCCACATTCTACCTTTGTTTTTGTTGTTGTTGTTATTGGTTTGTCTAATTGAGATTTTCTATTTCGTTTACTATAGTTGTGTTTTGGAAGACAGAATACACCTCTATGGCCCAGGCTGGCCTAGCACTCACTAGAATTTGGACTCAATCCCTTCCATATTCTCTAAACTGTAGGGGTTCTAAGGAATGCCAACCACACAGCTCACTTCCCTCTTCCGAATCAAACCAACACACAGCTCACCTTCCTTCCTTTCTTCCCTGCCCATCATACCTAGGACCCTCCCATTTTCCATGAAAACAGGAGCTTTGATCCCCACCTCCACCAGCTGGCGCCATGTATGGACTCAGGATACACCCCAACAAACCATCCCTTCTCACCCATAACGCCTAAAGCAACAAGATGGGCAAAGTGCCAACCCTGTAAGGTCCTGGCAATGTGCTGAGCAGATGCATGTTTAAGCTTTGATCTCTGCATCTGAGGGCCCTTGTCAACCTCCTGGAAAGACAGCCCCACACAATGCCTTCATTTAGGCAGGAATCTGTCTGGTTCTCTCTAAGGGGCAGGCAGGGAACACGTTCCACATGGAAGACATGTTGCATCTGTCTTTGCCTCACATGCTCAGTTCTACCTTTAGGGTTACAGCAGCAGAAAGCAGCATGGAAATGGATGGTGCAGTGAGCAGAACTGGCCTCTGCCATTAGCGTACATCAGTAGACCAGCATTGGTGCCCAGTCCCCATTGGAGCTTCCCATAAGTGATGCCAAAGCTTCTATTTCACAGTCTGTAGTGGGTATTGTTGGGGTGCCTTTGACTTCTGGGTGAACTACAGGTGACAGGAGGACGTTCTGCACTGTGCAGCCAATGGCTCACTCCATTGTTCATCAGTGGATTCACATAGTTCTTAAAGACGCTCCCTAAAGCCACAGTGTGAGCTGAAGAACAAGTAACCTCAGGCACTGCTCTAAGACAACATATGATTTACGCATTTAGACGCTGCCTGAGATAACAGTCTTGATTCCCCTTCTAGAGAGCTTGGATTGCAAAATCACTCACTATGCCCTTGCAAATCTCATTTCTGATTATCTTGTCTGACCACTGGACCTTGACACCTGACATCCTGGGGGGAATGAAGCACAATGTGTATTAACCACCTGAGATCTGATATTCCCTCTGTAAGCCCTGCACCCGAGGACCCTCTGTCTCAGGGTAAAGGGCCATGCCAGGAA
Source organism: Typhlomys cinereus (assembly GCA_023101885.1). Lineage (NCBI taxonomy): Eukaryota > Metazoa > Chordata > Mammalia > Rodentia > Platacanthomyidae > Typhlomys > Typhlomys cinereus. Next base: position 7,416,416 of record JALPQD010000036.1, read on the forward strand.
TCACACAAATGGGCTACATTTACTTGCTGTGGTGGCACACGCTGTCTTCCAGGCACTATCGATCCATGTTGTGGTTCTGCTGTGAACTCTACACAGGAACATTTCCATCCACCCAATACACCTCAGTCTCACAGATCCTCCTGGGTCTAGGGCCCTAGAGGTGGGACCAGTCAAGCTTGTCAGTGAAGAAACAGTTCATGGCTGTTTTCAAACTCTAAGAGGTTAGTTTTAACAGTTGTACCAGAATATTTGGCCACAAACCCTTCATTTTTCCTACAAAAGCCATTCACAGCACAATCTCAGGACCATATGTCTGGGTTGAGCAGAGAAGGAGCTAGACAGAGTAGCCACACTTGCTGCAATGCAGAAGGTTCCCAACTTCTTTGATCCTGTGCTGTGCTCCTAGGAAAAGACTCTGGGTCTGTCTGAGAAGGGTTCAGTTGTAGGAAATGGCCTCAGGACCCATGGGATGGCAGCTCTCAGCCTCCTGATCCTGCATCTTCCAGTTCTGCCTCTGGCTCTCCATGTCAGGCCTCAAGCTGCATCTGCCTTTCTGATCACAAGGGCCATATGCCTTCCATACTGTTGGATCCTGAGCACTCTGCCTGGCACCACAGTGAGGACCCTCTGTCCTGTGTGTACTGGATTTCAGCTTAGGAATTCCATTTCCTCCCCTCTCCCCTCCTCAACCATAAGAGGTCATCATCACTACATTTATGACAATGCTTGTGCATTTCTCCAGCCTTCACACATCTGAGAGGTCTAGACATTTCTCTGGACATTTGAATTCTGGCATGTGCACCTACATGAGACCTCCACTCCTTTCCTCATCTCTCTTCTTCATTGCATGCAATTTTAGTCCTTGTCAGTTACCACATTGAGCATCAATCTCTTTCTAGAATCTACTTTTATGGGCAGGACTATCCTATTCTATCTTACTCCATACTAAGAAATCCTACCTCTAAGATGAGGTACTCACAAAAATGTTGTCTCCTGGGTGATACAGAACAGTATAGTCCTCAAAGAAACAAAGAAAGATGCAAGACCAAAATAATCAAAGCTGACCAGACAGATGGGGGGAGCTCATATCTCCAGCTGTAAGAACAGTGAGATTCTCCCCCACCCCCCCCATCCAAACAACTTTACATATACAGCAATGTAAAATAGGAGGTGGGGATCAGGGCTGTGATTAATGCGGAAGGAGATAAGGAAAATGAGAATGTCTGCAGCTTCCAGCCCATGCTCAGAGCACCAATCTGTGACTTCAGAAGAAGTCAGCATCACTGAGGGTCTGAAAGACAGTGTTTCATGAATTGCTCAAATACACAAAAAGCCTCTAATATCTGAATTTTACCTCAGATCAGAGAGGGACTCCAAAGTGTTGGTTGGCCAGGACACTTTGTACTTTCGCTTTTAAGGAAAGCTCATAAGTCACCATGCTCAATCTGGATGTACAGAGGTCCTCAGATAATGTGAAATTCCCTTGTCAATAGGACTGTGGCGTCCTAAGCGCCACGTTCCCCCAGGTGGCATGCTACACTGCACTACAGCCACTATTCCTTTTCCATCTCACCTGGTCTCTTTCTGCAAGTCCTTCCAAACCACCTGCCATGTCATCTCTTGATAACCGTCCCTTCTACCACCTTCATGTCACCTCTGCTTCTCCAGAAGCAGGGATGGAATACGTCAGCGTGGCTTCTCCCACCAGATGTGTGAGCTGGCCGAGGGCAGGGGACATCCTCTCTCTCCTGACCCCAGGACTTGTCCCAACAGCTGCTCCAAGGCAAAGGGGTAGAAACTGTTGCTGAGTTACATGAGGCAGCAGAAGCTCAGGTGGTCTCTCCTCTGATTTTGGGGGTCTGGAAAGGCTGACTCTGTATTTCCGTTTCAGCCTCACCAAGCACCACCCCAGACATCACTCCGGACAAAGGTTTGGCCCCTATGTCCAGCCCTAGTGTCCTACTCGTGATAGTTTTCCTCATTGGTTCCCTGATGCTTTTCATCTAAGGAGAATCCGTCAGCATCACAGGTACTGTGAGGGCATTGGGAGCAAGGCAAGGGGCAGATGGGCAAGGAGTGGGGAGCAAACGTGAACTGTAGATGCCAACCCTTGTCCTGCTACTGCTCCATGTTATCCTGACCTGAGAAAAGACTCACTTCATGCACTTGCAAGCAACAGCTTGGGCATGCTCAGCCTTGACATGGAGAAATCCTCCCTCGTCACACACTAGTGGAAGGAGAAGGGTCCACAGCAAGGGGACTGATTCACACCAGATGCCAAATAAAAGAACCTAAGGAAATAAGATATAGAGAGAGCAGGATGCAAAAAACAAAGCTGGGATAGAGGGGACCCAAGTTTTAGTGGAGCCCAGTAGCTCCACTCATGTGTGAAGGAGGCTTTTTCCCCCAAAGATAATGTAAGTCTTTGTCAATTCACTGGGCGAGGGATTGAAAAGTCTTCTTAGGACCCAGCCCAAAAGTCTGGAGTTCACCTCCTGAAGGCAAATGGCTTAACTCACAGCAGTTGAGATGGAAAGCAAAAAGCAAAGTCTCTGCAGATTGACATCAGAAGGAGGCCAACTCTCTGGGGAGCCCAGGCTCAGCCCTGAGGCAGTGCCTATGATACCCAGCCCTACAGCCACATCCGGAGCTGGTCGGTTCAGACTGCAGCAGTGTTGCATCGGAACACACAGGAAGGACTTAGCTGCTGGGGTCTATTCTCAGCTAAGCTGACAAACACTGGACAGATTGGAACAGGGACAATCACACCTAGAGCTACGTGCACCGTGATCCATGTTGAGAGAGATGTCAGAATGAGTCTGCAGTGTGACCAAGGGGAGGGGAAGCACGATGCAGGCCTCTCTCTGGGCAACACTGCTGCATGGATCTCTGGCACCTTCCATAGAGCCGTGAATCAGACAACAGAGTCCTCTGTCTGCATGCTGTGTAGCAGGCCCGACACAGACATGGGATGAGGGAGTAGGAGGGCAGAGGCTTCTGGGATGTAGAGGCCAGAAGTGATGGGTAGAGAGAGATACATGACTCTCAGTGAGCTGTCAGTGGATGGGGATGACATGGCCCAGACCACCAGGACAACTGAGCCATGGTTTCCTCAGATGCTTAAAAGGCTTTTCCATTGCTACAGGGTGAAGAAGCTCCCAGGAGAGCTGTGAGAATCCATCAGCTTCCACAGTTCTACCTTCCAATGACCATCTGTCCTCATGCCCAAAGGAGCTTCAAGTCTCAACCAGATTGTGAAGCCATATGCAAATCATGATGATACATTGTGTAATGTACGGTTTTATGGCCTCTCTATATGATGGTCATTGTTCAGGGGGTCCTTGTGCTGTTTTCTCTGGTGATAACGATGGAATCTTGCACTTAACTGTGTGAACTTGCAGAAATCTGAAGAAAAACATTGTACATATTCATGTTAAGCAGTGAGTAGAAAACAGAATCACCAGATCTCTCTTTCATTGTAAATTTTCCTTTTTTTTTTTTCAATTGTGCATGTGTGTGTATGCGCACATGTGTGTGTGTGTGTGTGTGTGTGTGTAGAATCACCGGCGAATTCGGGAATCACCACGGACAGCCTTCCACCTGCTCCTTGTTTATTCTGCCCCGGGATTCACAGACTCCGCCTTACCAGGACCAGAAGCGCAGGCAGCCCCCGCTTCTGCCCGGCATCTATAAGTGGATCTGAACTCAGGACTTTCCACCTGCAAGGTAGAGACTTAACCCCTGAGCCACCTCTCCAGCCCCTCATTGTAAGTTTTCATCTTAATTGTTCTATTGTATATAATGTTACAATGTCTAGTCAAAGGGAAAGAGATTTTGAAGATCCAGACCTTCCTAATGTATTTGTCTGTGTACTAAACACTATTAAGAATATAATGTTATGATAGGTATTTGTTTCAATCATCTCAGGGAGAAAATAAGGTTATTACATAAGATAAGCATATAATATATATCCAAGTGCATTATTAGATTGACTTATGTAATATACAGCAGTTTGTCCAGCAGTGGTTATCTCGCATGTTAGAGGCAGTAAACCAGTGGCTGCTAAGTCCACGAAGCTGCTCTCAGCTGTCTCTAGTACTGGAACATACAAGAGTCCTACAGAGTGACTGGCATCAAGTCCTTCCTGGATGATCCAAGAAACTGGAGTCTGATATCAGCAGAGAAGTGCAGTGATAGGGAAATGGGGATGGCAGAGGGCTCCATTTATTACCATTATTGTGTACTCAGAAAGAAAAGTTTAACATTCCGTCTCAGTTTCATCTCATGTTGATGCAACAAAATACCTGACTCCACTGACCTGGGGGAAAGAGTTTTACTCTACCTCACAACTGCACGTTCCTGTCTATCATGTCAAGGATGTGACAGCAGCAGAAGCAAGAAAACTGGCCATATACAGTCAAAAGCAAGAGCAGAACACAATGGATGAATGCATGTTGGCTTTCATGTTAACACCCAGCTACCTCTCTGTATCGCCAACCAAGGGGACTAGGGACGGTCTTTCCCACAGGTTCTGGGTCTTACATTATCAATTATGCAGTCAAGACAATCCCTCACAGGATGTCAACACAACAACCTCCATGGAAAGAATACTTCTCAAGTGGGCCTGTGAAGTTAACAATGATGCTAACTACCTCCAATTCTGTCCTTCAATGTATTTGTCAATAAAGATTAATTCATTTGAAGGTTATTTCCTCAGTGTACTGTTATTATTTGAGGTTTTCACATAGAAAACCTAAGTATCTGTTGTAATTAGCTATTTTATCTCCATCCCTCCTATGAATTCTTATTGTCTTTCATGAGTATCCTTTACGCAGTGGGGACCCTCGGACAAAGGAAGGAGGTGAGGGGTGGGAGCAGGTGGACAAGGAAGGGCTCTCTGGGGATGTGACAGGTGAGTTCTGACCAGATGGAGGTGGGGAGTGCAGGCAGCAGGTGCCCCAGGGAGAAGGTCCTGGAGTGCCCCAGAAGAATCCAGGAGGAACCAGTGTCCAGAAGAGAAGGAAGAATGGTGGAAAGGAAGTTCGGAGGTGTGTGTGAATAGCAGGATCCATATATTACCTGGACTTCGGCTTGGGGACATGGAGGGATGTGAGCATACATGAGACATTTCCTGAGTTCCAGGTTTAAGAGGACCTGTCTGGGGGTCAGATTTACTGCAATGGCATAGCATGCCTGAGGATCTGCTTCTCATAGAAGCAGCGAGAACATGTGCAAACATTAAAAATGGGCAGCTTCGTCAGAACTTTCAAAATTAGCCAAAATTCACATCAATCTGAGGGGCAAAAAGTGCATTATTCAAGTAAAGTGCCTAAGTTTCATGATGACAACTGAGCTTCATGGCATGTTAATATCTCATTTTCATCCCCTACACCCAACCCAAAGGTATCCTGAAAGCAAAACCATGTAATAACATGCAATCCCGATAGAAAACAAGCAGCCCAGCCTAGGCTAGAGGGCAGTCTGGGTTGGAGCCCCTGAAAGAAATTCCATCACTGGATGATGGTCACCAGGGCCTGGGAGGATTCCCCTGGGAAAGCCCCACGCATAAGGCTTGTCCTTTCCTGAGCACACTGAGAATCCTCTCTAGGAAAATCACCACGCTTATTTTGTCTTTCTGAGAACATGAATCTCATTGCTAGGAGCTCTTCCTTACCTGACCTGACAAGCAACTTCACCTCTTTCTAATGCTTTTCTTGGTACCATCTTGAAATACTGTGACAAAAGCAACCTCAGGGATTAAGTATTTGCTTTGCTCACAGCTAGCAGGTACCAAGCGCCTCTGCTAAGGGATCACATAGGAATCCACAGCCAAGTAGCAAAAGGGAATGAATTCAGTGTCTCCTTTTTATTCATAAAATACTGCTGCTCCCGGTTCAGATGAGTCTTCCCACCTCAATGAACCGCATCCAGATGGCCCTTACCAGGCGTGCCCAGAGGACCACCGCCTCGGTGACTACATGGAAAGATCATCCTTTTGGCTCTCTGACCTCCAAACCTAAAACGTGTTTGTCCCGCAAACTCACGTGTTGACTCTTCAGATGTTTGGGAACCTTTAGGAGGCAGAACGTTGCTGGAGGAAGGCTGTCAAAAGTGTGTGGGGGGAAGCTTGAGGTTGGTTAGCCTCATCTTGGTTTTTTGTGAGTCTGCTCTTGTAACTAATAGTTTTGCAGTTCTCGGCTTCCATGGTGGATGTGATTTAAGACACCTCTAGCTCCTGCCAGCCAGCCATGCTTTTCTGGTCATAAAGGACTGTATCTCCCCTCTGGAACCATAAGCTGAATAGTTCTCCTTTACTCCCTTGAGTTGTTTGAGTCTTAGTGTCGTCTCACATTAGCAGAGAAGAGTAACTGGTACACCTAGGGAATTACAAGGACTATGACAAGGTTAAAATCTTCTTAAAACCTCAGTTATTTTCATACATTCTTCTCTGCCTTTGGGTTTCAAGGGACAACGTTGCTGGTGGGGGGAGTTGGTGAGGTCTTTGAACTGCAGTGATCATCTTTGTTCTTCCTGTCTGGCTTGGTCACCCACACCTCAGTTCTCTCTGGTAAAAACCACGAATGACATTGCAGGAGCTGTGAGGACCCTTCAGGAGGACCTGGGAACAAGAGGCAAAATACTGGCTGTCATCTCACTCTGGTGTCCTGATTTGTGGGCCTGTGGTCCTGACTGCCAAGCACCAGCATGTCAGTTACACCAGCTGAGGAACAGGATTAATCATTTCACATTTTGGCAGGGAGTACGAGGATCTCAGGAGATGCATCAAAGGAATGGAATTAGAGAATGTTTATTTACCAGCCTGCCCACTGCTGGGTCCTTCATGCCCCAGTGACACACAGGCATTAGCCAATACAGGTGCCCTGGATGGAGCCCAAGGGATCTCACATGCCGGGGATAAGGGGATAGGAGGGAGACTGGCTTGAAAGGAAACCTATGGTGTGGGATGGTAGTAGGTGGATAATAGAGAATGAAAATGTAAAATCATTGCATTTTTATATAAAAGCCTCAAAGAATAATAAAGAAAATTATGCATTGACATAGAAATAAGTAAAGAAAGTACTATTGCTGGATCTTTTAAAAAAAAAGTCATTTTAAATGCAGTCATTGGATAATAGTTAAAACTTAGCCAAAATAGATCACTTTGTTAAGAGTTGGGTGGGGTTTTAAACTATTTTGCCTATTCAGGAGACAGAGAGGAGAGAGAGAGAGAGAGAGAGAGAGAGAGAGAGAGAGAATTTATGGGTGTCAGAGGACTTTTACAAGTCAGTTCTCTCCCCCCACCTTATAAGCTCCAGGGTTTAAAATCAGACTACTGGGTATGTGAACAGGCACTTTACCTGCTGAGTATGTCAATAATCCAAGACTCTGGTTGTTGTTGTTTTTTTAAGTAATTCAAAGCCTCTCAAACACAGTAGATAATGTAATGAGCTGTCTTGACCAAGCATAAAAAAATTCTCTTCAAGCAAAAATTCTTTAAACCCATGCTTTTTTTAGTTGCCCTGTACTAGCCCTCCTGGTAGTCCTCCATGATACACTTTACCTGTCTGGTTTTTTTTTTTTTTTGTCATCTATTTTTAACAATCCTCCATTTTAGGATAATATTCACTTACCACACAAATATCTTCTTATCCAACAGCATTTATCAGAAACATGATTTTATCCCATAACCTTCTCCAAATCTCTCTCACACTTCTTGCTTCCTTCCTATCTTATTTTCTTGTGTAACATTCCTGCTGTCATTTAGTCTTTTCTCTTAAAGCCATAGGAGCCTGAGCATAGGCCGCACCTGATTGTTTCTGTCAGTACAAAGTAGATCTTGCTGGAGGAAGGCATTGAGGTCTAAATTCTTTTTTTTTTAATTTTTTTATTTATTTTTATTTTGTGGTTGTGTGTGTGTGTGTGTGTGTGTGTGTGTGTGTGAGACAGAGAGAGAGAGAGAGAGAGAGAGAGAGAGAGAGAGAGAGAAGTATGTCCCTGTGGAGCACAAAGGGTTACTTTGGGAATCATCCTAGATTGCTTCTACCTTCTTCTTGCTTTGCTCTGGGATTTCCCTGGCTCCTCCCACCAGGGCTGGAAGTGCAGCCACCGCCTTTTCTGCCTGGCATTGCTGCTTGTCAGGCTGAGTCTTAACCCCTGAGCCATGTCTCCAGCCCAGGTCAAAGTTCTTATTGCTGCCTCTAAATTAGATTCTGTGGTGACATTTTATAGGTTTGTATAAGGTGAGATTTAGAATAATTTCTTTCATTTACTGCATCTGATGAGTTAAAAGGAATTAGGTCTAAACTTAACATGTGCCTTTGTTCAGTTATAAGACACATTAAATTACACCCTTTCGGGTATCTGGAGGTAGATACAGACATGTCAAATCATAGAGTCGGCCTTGCGAAGAAGTATGAGAGCAATAGAACCAGAACTCCCGCTAGAGGGCAGCTATTGCCTGCATAACCAGAGCCGGTGGACAAATTGTTGCAGCCAGCCAATCGGAAGTGAAATTTCAGACCCATCTGCAGCTGAAGAAAGTTGTCTCTTGTGAGTGACTGGCGGGTGCTGCAAGGTGGTAGCCAGAAGGCTGAGGTAGGCTGTGTGGGATGGGAATGCCAACAAGATGGACAAGGCTGCAGACCAGGAGCATCCTGACACCTAGGGGGCGGGGGCACCTAGAGGGCGGAGATTTCCATAGGACCGCCCCCACGGGGGAACGGAGCAGGAGCCGGGACGACCAGGAGCCAGAGGGGACGAGGAGGAGCAGGGCGGACGAGGGGAGCCAGAGCGCAGTGGACGAGGAGGAGCGGGGCGAACTCCGCGGACAGGAGCCGGGTAACACGAAAGCTGAGACCTGACACCGTCACTGCGCCGGGAGCTGCCAGCCAATCCCTGGGCTCACCTTGATCTGGGTCCTCAGGTGTTTCTCTCACCCTCGGCCGGCCGCCACCACCTCTCCAGCCAGCTGACTCGCTCCTTTCTGTTTCTTCCACTCTGAGAATGATCTGCCTTGTGTTCTGACTGTAGAAGAATGAAAGGGAGAGGGGCATGCGCACGCGCAGGCGAGAGACAGAAAGAACTCAGTCCAGTCCAGAGGCTCTAATCTCTTCCTAATCTTTCTGTGCTGCCTCTGTTGCCAAGGGTCCACAAGGAGCCAGGGCAGTGAGCGGCTTCATTACCATCCAATGGAAGGGGGATCAGAGTTATGGGGACCCAGTCAGACCCCAAAGGGACCTATGCAAAAAGGGGCACCAGGAATGGGGAATAGAATGGCTAGACAGGGGAGAAATTGGCAAATTTTAAAAGGCCCAGGTTTCTGGAACTTTCTGAATCTCTGGGGCAGGAGTCCCCACCAGATACCTAACAAGGCTCTTCCTCCTCTCCTGAAGGAAAGCAACACGGCTGCTGCAGTCTGGACAGAGGAGCCATGGCTGCGCTCACTGTTCTCATCCTGACCGTGGTGATCACAGGCCTGTGGCTCTGGGGGGGTGCTGCTCCCTCAGCAGGTGAGTGCCCAGGAGCCGCTGCAGGGGGCAGGATGGCATGGGACTCAGTAGGCCTTGCTTGACAGGGGTGGGGTACCTCAGCCCTGCACTGCTCAGAACCCTCCTTTCAACCCAGCTGTTACTCTGGCCCCATCCCACCCCACCGGCCCTGACTGCAGAGGAGCTGAAAAGCACCAGGAAGGTGGCAGCAAGAGGGTGGTCAGGGGTAGAGGAGTGGGGGGCAAGATGGGAGGTAGGACTCCAGCCACTGCGGTGCCAGGAAGCTGTAACTGAGCCTGCAGGGCACAGGCATGACCAGCCTGAAAACCACCCCTTCCCGTGCGCCCTGGGCGTGCTCTGCTCTGCACACTGTCCTCCTGCACCTCAAGTCCAGGGCTCCCAGACTCTGTCCTTGAGCTTCCCTTCCCACTGCACTTTCTAGCAGATCTCAACGCCCGCTCCCAGGGGTGCATGGACCTCTCCCACCCATTTCCTTTTCTGGTGGTGGTGGGAACAGGGGAGTAGATGTGAAGCAGGATTTCACCCTGTAACCAAAGCTGACCTTGACCGTGCAGCAGCCCCTTCCTCAGCCTCTCATGCTGGAGTTCAAGTGTGCGCAACTACCCCTCCCTCTACATTTCTCTCTTGACCCGGTGACTCACCACTCTGCTAGCCAAGCCAAGGGTCTTCCCTACCTTCCCACCCGCAAAGAGGCTTTGATGTCCACCTCGACTAGCTGGAGCCATGAGCTCCTGACTCAGGACACACCCTTAGCAAACCCATCCGTCCTCACAGAACCTATGCAGGAGGGATGGGCACCATTTTCACTGGGTAGGACACAGGCAGTGGTGTAAGTGGGGACATTTGTAAACTCCTCCAAGGGAGACAATGTCATACAATGCACTAATTAAGACAGGAGTCAGTTACTTTTTTGTAAATTTACAAGCAGTAAGTATTTTCAACTCCTTAAACCATGTCTTATCTGCCTTGGCATTAAGTAAATACTCAGATCTGTGTATTGTGTTATATCTGTGTAACAGTGGCAGAAAACAATATGCTAATGAATGCAGATCAAATTAGGCCTCTGTCCTGGTCTCCTGAGACCAGATGAAGAGAGAGCCAGTTTCCTAGCACCCAGTGCCCCTGAAAGTATTTCCCTAAAGTAAGTGAAGCCCAGCTTCTGTGTCACGCCAGCCGAAAAGTCCTCTTCTGTGTGTGGCTTCTGGGTGAAGTGCAGGTGACATGAGGATCCCACTGTTCTTCTTTCTGCCTAGTGGATCCCTTGGTTCATGTCACTCGTGGGGACTGGTGTGAATTGAGGGTGAGGTGGCAGCTTAGCAGAGGACTAATTGGAGTCACATCTTCCAGGATAAGGTGGTATTTTAAGGGTATATCTGAGAAACAGGGATCACTGTGTCAAAGGGTATTCTTCCTGAAGATCCAGAATATAGGTACGTGTGGGATGCAGGCTTCTCCTGCTGCCCATCTGACCCTTCGGAGGGAGTCCAGGGTGGGGGCTTCGGGGAGCAGGTCACTGAACCCTTTGTCCCTGGTCCAGGACCTCACCTGCGCGTTTCTCTTACAGATACTCATTCTCTGTGGCTCAACTTCACTGTCAAAGCTCACTCTGGACATGGACAGCCCTGGTGTGAAGCCGAGTGCTCCGTGGATGGAAACTTCATCCTTCAGTATGACACTATCAACAGGGCCAAGGCTTTGGGTCCCCTGGGAAAGAAGGTCAATGGCTCTGAGGCATGGACAGATCTGATTCGAAGGCTGGAATATATGGGGCGAGAGCTCCGGAGGAGGCTGTTTGACCTCAAACTGGAGAGAAGCACTAGCAGGAGTAAGTATGGCACCAGGTGTAGAAGCAGAGACAGCAAGAGAGAGGAAAGGGAGAGCACATTTAGGAAGGGAGCTGTGGCTGTATCAGGCAACGCTTCCTAATGAGTAAAAAGAGGAAAGGTACTGGCTCCTAAGGTTGTGGAGAGAGAAACAATCTTTGGGTAGGTGATGGATCTGTCCAGAGTGGTTGATGATGGTTTTGAGTGTGGTTTGCAGGTCATCTCACCTTGCGGGCCAGGATGTTTTGTCAGCATGAAAGAGGACAACACACTGGTGCTTCCTGGTGGTTTAACCTCAACGGACAGTATCCCTTCCACTTTTGTGCAATGAACAGGACCTGGATTAGGGCTAATCCTGAAACGGAAGAAATTGTGAAGAAATGGAAAAATGATAAGGACTTAGTAGACGATTTCATGGTGGTCTCCCTGGGAGATTGTGGTGCCTGGCTCAAGGAATTCTCAAAGCATCAGAAGGTAATGCCAGGTAGGATGTTAACTGGTTGCCAGGGTAATCTCAGCGGGTGGGAAAGATGTGGTAGCACTCTTTAAGTATCTCATGACTTCCTGTGTAGATGGTAGCATGTGTGCAGAATGGGAAACCTGATGCACTGCTTCTTGATGGTCTTCGTGTTTGCAATTTATTGATGACCACAAGGATTTCTCACCATCCTCTTCCCATCCGCCCTTCCTGATGTTTCTCTTCCCCTATTATCCAATGACCCAGGCATGAGTAAGTCTGTGGAGGCGTCCCCAAGACTGTATGCAGCACTGACAACTGTTAGGCTTCCCTCTTACAACTGCTCTTTTACCAGCTCCAATGCCACTTCTGTAAAGGCTGATAGAAATGAACGCCACCAACGGTGCCAACATTCAGAAAGGTCAACAATAACAAGTATGTTACACTTCATGATCATTGGATGGATATTGCTTCCCTTGATAGCACCATAAGAACATGGTGCAACCCTGTTCATCTCCATCCCCAGGCCCTGGTAAAAATAGTTATCACACATGAGTCCCACAGTCAGGGAAGAGCAGGTGCCAAGAAAAGTATATTTTTAAGTTTATCTAGGATTTTCTTTTTGTTGTTTCAGAATCAACAAGGAACCCTTCAGATGTCACACGGTTTCCAGACACTACCAATTTTTCACAAGAGTTATTCATTATCATCCTAACCACTTTCCTGGTTGTTCTGTCTGGGGTCATCATCGCAATCTGTACACTACGAAAGGTGAGGAGCTGCCAGGCTATGGCGCTTGGTGAGGTCTTAGTCAGGTGAGAACTAAGCGTAGCTCACTGACCTGACACATAGCCATCTTTCCATCTGGAATGATGTCCCTTCTTAGTCCTGAGTCCTTCTCCTCCCCATAGGGTTGCAGATGACTATTTGTGGACACAGGAAGTCATCGTGGGCAATCAGAGAAGGATTGAAACAGGAGACCTGAAAAAAATGGATGGAGTGTTGTCTCTTTCATGATGCAACCCTAGGCTCCCATAGGTATCTGTTCAAAAGCTGTTTGCTCTTGGGCTGGCAAGGCGGCTCAAAAGGTAAAGGTGCTTGTCAGACCTGACAACCTGAGTTCAATTCCTGGAACCCACGTGTAAAGTAGAGACCCAAGTCCTTACAAGTTGTCTTCTGACCTACACACATACACACACACACACACGCACATGCATACACACACACACACATACGCACTCACACACACAGTGATAAAGTGTTTAAGAAACACAATAAAATTGTATAATATGATATAGGTCAGCAGTTTTCCTTGAGATTATAGAAGCTGTTCACTACCCACTCTTTCTTCTCTGGACCATGAGAAACAGCACGGCTAGACCAACTCACCTTTGTTGACAGTCTGACTGCCTGTCTAATGTCTTCCTCTCAGACACCAAGTGTGGCCAAGATGTGAATGCACTCAGTTTTAGATGACTTGCTTCATGAGCTCCTACTATGGTCCTTGAAGTTACCCTTACTATATGTACATTTCGTCAGTTTGAAAAATTCACAAAAAAGTATTTTCTCACAATCAACTGAGTTTACCAATTTTACTAATTCATTCATACTTCTCCCCATGTGGGCTGAGGAAATGGCACAGGGGTTAAAACTCTGCCTCTCAAGCAGAAGGTCCTGAGTTTGGATCCCAGGTCCCACATAAAAAAACGCCCAGCAGAAATGGTGATAGCCTGCACTTTCAGCTCTAGGGAAATCATAAAGCAAAGCAAAAAAAAAAAGGTAGAAGCAATCCAGGATGAATTCCTGAAGTCACCCTTGGTCCTCCACAGGAATATACAATTCCCTCTGATACACACACACACACACACACACACACACACACACACACACAGCAAAATAAATACATAATTCTCCCCATGTAAGATGCAAATGGAAGGGCTGTTGACATACAGTGAAGAGAAAGGTGAATTTGGAATATATTGTTTTGGTTTAATGGGATTTATTTATGAGATCGCAGTCTTTTGTATACAGATAAGATAATGTGCAGAGCACACGTTGATTATATTGATGCACTAAATACCATTGCACAAAACAATAGCTACAGATTGAAGAGACATGTTCATTAATGCATACCTTTGCACATGCTCACCTGCACAGTAGAAGAGGCAGAGTGTGACACTGTAGATGGAACACTATATGAAAATGAGGACTGGAGAGATGGTTCAGGGGTTAAAGCCTTTCCTCATAAGCAAAAGGACCTGAGTTCAAATCCCCAGATCCCATGTAAAAACAACACTGGGAGGATATGGCAGTGGTATCCACTTCTGGCCCTGGAAGGTGGAGCCTGGAAAATCCCAGAGTAAAGCAATAAGGAGCTAGAGGAATCCAGGATGATTCCCAAAGTTACCCTTGGGCTTTACGAGCACACACAGTGCCTTCTGATACACACATCCACACCCACATCCATAAAGTACTGCTCACAAAATGCTCATGATTCCTAGATATGATGTAAGATCACCCAGATTTGTTAGTCTTATCACAGACACAAAGGAACATTTGTTTATTCAGGTTCACTAAAATAAAATCCTTTGATACTTGGGGCTGGAGAGGTGGCTCAGTGGTTAAGCCTCTGCCTTGCAGGCAGAATGTTCTGAGCGGATCCTAGACCCCACATATAGATGCCAGGTGGAAGCCGGGGCGGCCTACACTTCTGGTCCTGGTAGGAAGGAGCCTGTGAATCCCAGGGCAGAGTAAACAAGGAGGAGGTGGAGGCGATCCAGGGTGGTTCCCGAATTTGCCAGTGGTTCTACACACACACACACACACACACACACACACACACACACACACACATGCACACACATGCACACACACACATACAATTGAATAAAAATAATAATAATAATAAAATCCTTTGATACTTTACAGCCTCAAGAACATCCAGAGGACAAATGTGCTTAAACTGGCAAAGTCTTGAAAGTTCTCCTCCAAGAGAAGACAGGCCATTTCAACTTTTTATAGTCAAAGATAAGTTTCATATGTACATCTCACAGTAGTTCTAGCCTTCCTTCATGTTTGGTTTGCTGTGCTGTTACACTGCTGATAAAATGCATACTCCACTTGACATCATTGTCATGGTTTGAAATGTGTCCTCCACAGTCTCATGTGTTTGGCAAGGTCATGGCACCTTGAGAGGTGGAGCCTTGCTGGAGGAAGGCAGTCACAAGGGGTGGGCCTTGAGGTGGATTAGTCCCACCCTACCTCCAGGAGAAGTCAGCCTTTGCTGTAAGCAGTCTGGCAGCGCTCAGCTCTCTAAGATGTCTGCAGTGACCTAGGCCTCCACCAGCTTTGGCCAACCAGCCATGCTATCTCCACTTTGAAAGACTATTTCTCCCTCCTGGAACTGTAAGCTGAATAAATCTACCTTTCTTCTTTAAGTTGCTTGACTTCGGGTGCTCTCTCA
Source organism: Typhlomys cinereus (assembly GCA_023101885.1). NCBI lineage: Eukaryota > Metazoa > Chordata > Mammalia > Rodentia > Platacanthomyidae > Typhlomys > Typhlomys cinereus. Next base: position 7,431,668 of record JALPQD010000036.1, read on the forward strand.
CAGCAATAGTTAAGAGTAACTGTTAAGTTGTGCTGCCCTCCTTCAAACTGTTCTATCATTGACTCCCTCTTGGAATTGTTATGTTCTCTCTTGCCACATTTAATTATTAATTATTAATTTTTAATTTTTAATTATTTATTTTAACAAAAATTATATTTTTATCAAAAAATAATTACTTATCCCTTTAATTTCAATTTTTATTTAATTTTTAATTTCTTATTTGTTAGCGAGAATGGAAAAAAGAGAGCACAAACACTCGTTGCCACAGTGTGCAGGCGGGGGTCAGAAGACCACTTTCCAAAAGTAGTCTTCTTCCACCCCGTGTGCTCCAGCGATGTAATTCATACTACCACCAGGTTTGTGCGTGAGTGTCTTTTACCTACTGAGTGTCTCTTGGGCCTCTGCTATCAGTAGCTATCAGTAGATTTGTTTCATTCCTGAGCGATCTCAAAAGTTAAAATGATGTACTGTTCAGTACTGCTGTATTGATCAACTGTACTGTAAAACCCAGTGGCTTCTGACATTTTGATGTCAGCACTTATTAGAATACTATGGGCACCTGTCATTCTTACAAAATTCACTACGAAATTCACTATTAAATTAAATTAAATTTTAAATCTATAAATTAAATCTACATTTTAATGATTGAATAATATTGGACACTTCTTACATTTTAATGATTGACTAACATTGAGCACCTCATGATAGAAAGGCCTGATGACATTTGGTGCTGCTCTCAGGATTAGACTTCGCAAGCTACTGCATATTTTATTGTTTGCATGGTTTGATGGCTTGAGTCATAACAGCCTCCACTGCTATTCTACGGAATGTTAACCCTGAGCTCCAAACTCGGACCTTCTGCCATCCCGTTGGATCAGCAGGTTGAATCCCTGGCTAGTAGGGTCTTCGACCCTGTTCAGCACTGAAGAAGTTACAGAAAATGGATCTTCAGCCTTCCTCAACCCTTAAGATGAAGGGATCAAAGTCTCAGGGAGGGAAACCGAGGCAGGACAGAAAGACAGGGAAAGCTAAGGGGATGGGGGAAGGCAAAAGACCCCTTGCTCGGGTGTGTGGTTAAAGCCTCTTACCAGCTGAGAACCAATTAAACCAACATCATTATAACTTTTGAGATCTCTCAGGCATGAAACAAATCTACTGAGAGCTACATGCAGGTGTTTATATATTGAGAATGCAGAGGCCCAAGAGACACTCGGTAGGTAAAAGACACTCACGCACAAACCTGGTGGTGGTATGAATTACATCGCTGGAGCACACGGGGTGGAAGGAGAAGACTACTTTTGGGAAGTGGTCTTCTGACCCCCGCCTGCACACTGTGGCAACGAGTGTTTGTGCTCTCTTTTTTCTATTCTCGCTAACAAATAAGAAATTAAACCAACGTTGCCAACACAACGACGATATTTCTTATATGAAAATATTTTTTAGACACTGATTCCCGAATTCGTCCGTGGTTCTACACACACACATACATACATGTGCGCGCACACACACACACACACACACACACACACACACAATTGAATAAATAATAATAAAAATTTTTAAAAAAGAATGTAAAATAGCAACGAATCATGCTTCAGACTTAAGTGTAGACAGCGTTTTTCAGCTGTTCACCTGCAGTTTTCTAGAATTCTCATCAGACACTCCACTGTGCGGGCTCCCTGTGCGGCCCCCATGGCCCATGGTTTTATCTTGTCTGATAGTAATCACATCGGGGCTCCTCTGGAGCCCCTCTAGAAACTTGTGTAAAAGAGGAGAAGAAGAAAGGTCCTCCGCCATCTTTGGGTGGCAGCTGACAGTGTGGCTGGCCCTCCACTCTTATTTCCCAGTAGGAAATAAGAGAATTTGCCATCTCAATATAACTCAGAAATCATAAGGGATTCAAAGAGAACTTCAGCTGAGCATTGATCAACTTCAGTCAGACATTCACAGTGAGAACAGACCATAAAGACTGTCGCTTTGGGGTGTCAACATGCTAACCAAACAATGAAACTAAGCCTTGGGTTTTTAAAGATCAAGAAAATTGATAAATTTTCATCCAGTCTGATGAAGAAAAGACACAGCTAACCAGGGTCAACACTGCTGCACTATCCATCCCACCATGTTACTATTTAACTTCAATGACAAACTAGTTAAAATTCCATCCACCTTTGCTGACATGTATGAATTAATTTCTAGAAGATACAATTTTGAAAACCAAAAATTGGGGCTGGAGAGGTGGCTCAGGGGTTAAGCCTCTGCCTTGCAGGTGGAAGGTCCTGAGTTCAGATCCTAAATCCCACGTATAGACGCCGGGTGGAAGCTGGGACGGCCTGCGTTTCTGGTCCTGGTAGGGCGGAGCCTGTGAATCTGGGGCAGAGTAAACAAGGAGGAGGTGGAGGCGGTCCATGGTGGTTCCTGAATTTGCCCATGGTTCTACACACACACATACACACATGCACACGCGCACAATTGAATAAATAAATAAATAAATAAATAAAACCAAAAATTGCAACACTCATGCTAACTAATGTCATGACGCACTATGAAGTCGAAGTTAACAAGAGAGTATAGTATTGGCCTATGGGTAGACAAATAAATCAATTAATAAAATAGGTCATTTTATTTAAACTCTTTGTGTTTACTTATGAGAGAGAGTGTGTGTGTATGAAGGAGAGGGGGAGAAAGAGAGAGCATGTCACAGTGTATGTGTGGAGGTCAGAGGACAACTTTTGGAAATTGGCTCTTTCCTTCCATCGTGTAGGCTTCCAGAGATCATATCAGGTCATCGGGTTTTCAAACAGCTGTCTTTACCTCCTGAACCACCTCAAAATTATATAATTTTGAAACAGAACCAAGAATCTATATTAATCTGAAATACAACACAGCTGCCTCCTCAACAAATGGCATTAGCACATTTACAGTGGATATGTGTTACCACTTGGACACTGATCTTTTTTTTTCCACGGGAAGTGTGGATTTATTTATTTCATATAATGAAAATATAACTCCATGAAAATTTGGTGCAATGTAAGAAATTACTCTGAAAATTGGGTTTTCCTAATTTAAAAAATTCCAATTGAATTACATATTCCAGAAGAAATATTCATAAAGTTGTCAGTTTGTGTCAGTCACCTGTGTGGGAATAATGATGTAAACGTCCAGAGAAAGCAAGTTTAACAGACAGAGTAACTTTTCTTAAAGGCACATTCTTAATCTTCTATTTCTCATATTCAAATTTCTTAAAATCCAAATTTGATGAAATATAGGTTAATAAAAACTGTACCTATACATATTTAATAGTGATTAAGTCCATTTAGTTCTTTTTTTATTATTATTATTAATTCAACTGTGCGCATGTGCGTGTGTATGTGCGCACGCGCGCGCGCGCGCGCGCGTGTGTGTGTGTGTGTGTGTGTGTGTGTGTGTGTGTGTGTGTGTATGTGTAGAACCACGGACGAATTCGCGAACCACCATGGACGCCTCCACCTCCTTCTGCCCTGGGATTCACAGGCTCCGCCCTACCAGGACCAGAAGCGCAGGCCGCCCCTGCTTCCGCCTGGCGTCTATACGTGGGATCTGGGATCCGAACTCAGGACCTTCCTCCTGCAAGGCGGAGGCTTAACCCCTGAGCCACATCTACAGCCCTAGTTCTTAACTAATAGAGTCACTATACAAAATACAATTTTTTTCAGTGTTCCTTCTGAATGCCAAAAAGTAACACACCAATGATAACATACCAATAGGTATATTGAAGTATCCAATACTTTAAATATTAGAATATGGTAGCATCTTCTCAAAAGTCATTGGGAAAATATGCAATTATACATTGAACAAACAAGTTAAAAAGCATTCTATGGTTTATTTCCATATTTTATTCAAGTAAAATCACAAAGTTCATAAACTAATGCATAGAGAGTCTGAAGACTAGTTTCATATTCATCTTTTGAATATTCTAAATAATTATACTTAATATTCATCATCACCTTGCTAGGATCTAGAATAGTCTCAAAGACAAGATGCTGGACATACATTATGTATTGTGATATGCCTATGGGACGTAGGTGCACAATTGTGGCTTAAATGAAACATTATAACATATCAAATAAAGGTTGCACTTGTCCTCAAACTTCAGCATGTGTGATATGGTGTGTGTGCACATGTACATATGCACCTCTGCCACCACCACTACATCACAACACATCACATCACACACATACTCAAAAACAAATGAATTTTTAAGGTATATCAATCACCCTAACAAAATGAGAATTATAAAGAACAACAATTTTACTAAGCAGATACACAGCTGATCAATGTGTACATGAAATGGAACATCATCATGTTTTAAGTAAATTCCTAATAGGCTTTATAAGAAATTTCACCAGGATAGAGAGTTGAGTCATGAGTTAACCTCTGCCTCATAAGCAGAAGGTCCTATGTCCTATGTAAAACACAAAAATGCCAGTCAGAAATGGCCATGGCTTGCATTTCTCGTCCTTGAAAGCAAAGTCTGGGAAACTCCAGAGAAAAGAAAATGGAAGGTAGAAGCAACCCAGGTAATTCCCAAAGTCATCCTTTGACCTCCACTGGCACACAGACTGCCCTCTGAAACACACAGACACACATATAAATGATAATAAAATAAACTTAAAATAATTCACATTTAAAACATTAAGTTTTGAAATTATTTGATCATATCAATTGTTGGAATGTGGAGCAACAGGATTTCCTACAGTGCCTTATTGTGTGACTTTTCCTCAGTTTACACAAACAAATATTTGCTCACTGCAGATAGGGAACCAACAAATCACCAAAATAAATATTCTCCCCATGTCCAAGTTGGCAAGTCAGCAAGTTAATTACAAGACCACGGAAGATTTTAAGGGAAGCATGTCACTAAAAAGCTTAATCCAACCAACATGGATGACAACTCAGGAAAGTTCCAGGCTTGGAGCTCTCTGAATGACTTTCAGGCTCCCACACAGACTAGACCCAGTGTATCTCCTCAGCAGACCTCATTGCTTATATAACATTGCTGAGGGAGAGGACTTGTGACTTGAATACATTTCAGGGCCTTTCTGAGACTCATGAGTTGTTTACTTCTTAGGTCTTAATGAGACACTTTCTAGGATGGCATGCTTCAATTTGGAGGAAACTGATACTCAAGATACCTGCAGAAAAGGAAACTGTACAACTACTATGACAAAATGGTGGGTGATCAACTAATGAAAAATAATCAAAATCTAAGTGGAGAGACCAACGTTCCATGTATTAACAATAGAAATTCTCTCTCTCTCTCTCTCTCTCTCTCTCTCTCTCTCTGTGTGTGTGTGTGTGTGTGTGTGTGTGTGTGTGTGTATTAGAGGACACCGTGTGTCCCTCTGGAGGGGCATCACCAAGGGTAACTTTGGGAACCATCCTGGATCAATTCTACCTCCCCTTTTGCTTTTGCTCTGAGATTTCCCAGGCTCCTCCCTCCAGAGTTTTAAGTGTGGACACTGATCTTAAATCAAAAGCCTTGGCTGGAGAGATGGCTCAGGGGTTAAGACTGCCTCACAAGCATAAGTCCTGAGTTTGGATCCTAGGTCCCAAGTTTAAAAACAAAACGCCAGGTGGAAACAGCTGTGGCCTGCACTTCCGGTCCTGTTGGGCAGAGTCTGGAAGACCCAGAGCCAAGCAAAAAGGCAGTAGAAGTAATCCAGGATGATTCCGGAAGTCACCCTTGGTTCTCCACAGGGACATGCAGTGACCTCTGACACACACACATGCAGGCACACCTAGGCATGCACACATGTGTGCATGCGAAATAAAATAAAATAAAGAAGTCCAAACAAAAATAAAACAGCACAAAGACAGCTTCATTAATATAGACATTTTATTCTGTATTTTCAAAAGCCATCTTTGAGTCTTTCCTGAATCAAAACGAATTGCTAGTTCCATTCCGACACCAGATGGCACCAGCAAACAAGGCTTGGCCTTTCCTGACTTCATTTAACCTGTGACTTTCCTGAGTGGCATTTGCTCTTCGCCTCAGTATTTCTGCAGTGACTTTGGGGGAAAAACAGGTTTGTCCTCACTGAATGGCTGAGAAGGTGAAATAATTTCATTTCAGGAGTGCCTGGTGTCCAATGATCAATGAACATCTCCTCTCCTCAACTTAGTGGAGGGAGGGTGAAGGAAGGGATTCAAAACACATCATCATCTGCCTTCTGAACTAGTATCCTGAACTAGTATTCTGAACTGCCTTTTTCAACTAGTATCCAAACTCAAAGTTAGCTCTAAAATAATACTGCAAATCCGCACCCAAAAATATCACCCAGCATATGCAAATTACTACAATTAACCCACTATGACAAGGAGAAGCACTCAAACATTTTATCAGCGACATATTTTGTTTAATTCCTTCTCATGTTGCATGACAAAAATGCTTGAAGAAAAATTTTAAATATCAAAGAAGCAAACTACCCATTTTTTTAAAAAAATGGGCCTTCTTGCAACTAAAAAGAAACTTTTCACAGGATGAAATTCAAATGTCTAATAAATTAGGGACATGCAAACCAAAAACCACGCTGAGATATCATCTCGCTCCAGTCACAATGACTAAAATCCAAGACACAAACAATAACAAATGCTGTTGAAGATTCGGGCAGAAGGGAATCCCTCATTTTTTGCTGATGGGAAGGCAAACTTATACAATCCCTTTGGAGATGAATACAAAGTTCCTAAAAAAGTTAAAAATGAATATACCATACAACCCAGCTATACCACTCCTTAGACTATTAGACTATTCCCAAAGAATGCTACATCTTGCTATAGAGACACATATACGTCCATGTTAATTGCATCTCTGTTCACAGTAGCAAAGGAAAGAGGAAAGAGATCAGCCAGGTGTTTGTTTCCTGGGATGACACCACACAGCTGTTTTTCTACTCCAGAGAGGAGTTCCATGAGAGACCAAAGAAAAGATTACACCAAGCTCCAACTTGACAAACTAACAAGTTTATTGGGCTCACTTACAGGAGCAGGGGTGAGGGTCACTGACTGAGCAGGGGTAAGGGCCACTGATGAGAGCAGGGGCAGCTCACCACAGCATGGCTGGCTCGTTGTGGCTGCGCAGATAGTTCCATCCTCAGAGAATTTTTTTCATTTTATATGCCCGAGGGTTCCTCCCATCCTCACATGCGAAGACACGTGGGTGGGCACATGCGTTCTAGCCCCTCTCAGCCCCTCTGTCTCTGAGGAATGTCTACAGTCTAACAGATGTGATCTTAAGAGTCTTGGCAAAATGGCGGCTGTTTGTTTAGAGGAAGGCACCATACAACAATGTAGATGAATAGAGAATGAAAATGTGGTACATACACACAACGGAATACCATTCAGCTGTCAAAAATAATGAATAAATGAAATTGGCTGGTAAATGGATGGAGTTGGAAGACATTATACTGAGCAAAGTATCCCAGAGGCAGAAAGACAAATGCGACATGTTCTCTCTTATAAGTAGATCCTAATAGTGAACCTTTAGAATTGATATAATTTAATGGAAACTTCTATAACACCCACAAAGTATAAAGGAACACAGGTCAGGGAGATTGAGAAAGATCTCAAAATACTGGGGACAAAGAATATAAGCAGATAGATTTATAAGACAATTACAGAAGAAAAGTCTTAAAATGGAGGGAAGAAAGGGGATAGGATTTAGTCATAGGTAAGGGAGCAAAGAAGAAAAAAAAAGGCAAGTGGCTGGGGAAAGGAAAAGTGATCAATGGTCTCACCCAGCTGTGAATGTGCAAGCCACAACTCGAGTAAGAGGGGCCAGCAGTCTGTAAGGCCCAGGGGTAACCAATTACTCTCTGAATGGGCTCTAAACCCCACCCCTTATTGTCAGGGAACACCTGCCTGGTACTGTAAACCTGTCCAAACAATAGTGGAAGGAAGAAATAGGCACTAGACAGGAACAGAAGTCTTCGTGTTAATTATAAATACCTTACAGTAAACTACCATCTAAATACCTCTTAGTATACCCTTAGATAAGAAAAGCTCTCAGCATTCAACCAAATGCACCCTACTGCAATGGAAGATTAGTAAGGTAGAAAACCACAAAGTGTAGAATACTGGCAACTTATCAGGCCATCAAAATCTTTCCTCCTCCCAGGCTCAGGAAACCAGCGTAAGAATGAGTGGTAAGACTGTAAAAGATTAAAGATGAGGAGTGTACCGTGGGCCAAGGCTCTCTAGCCAGGACAGGGCTCGTGGCAGTAATGTCCACTGTCATGAGATCTACACAGTGACTGACCTATCACATTCCCCCAGCGAGGATCTCAGGAGAAACAACTACACTCAGAAAGAGTGCTGGACAGGGGCTGGTGCTGGACATAAGGGGAGCCTCCCCATTAGTGAATTGCCCACTGAAGGGCCACCTATACTACCACAGAGACCAGGTTCCCTACTAGCACAGGCATCTCAAAGGGAGCCCTGTGATCTACACATGCAGAGGGAAAGGACAGCAGGAGTGACATGGCTGGATTGGTGAAGAGAGGAGAGGGTAGGAAAGAAGGGGATAGGGGAGGAGGGGGATGGAGCAAGGATATAAACTCATTTTGTTTGTATATGAAAAAAATCAACAAAAATAATGCACATATTTTTATTTCATATATATATTAATTTCACGGCTTTATAGGTTGCCACAGTGCATATGTGAAAGTCAGAGAACAACTTTCAGAAGTTGGTTCTCTTCTTTCACCCTGTGAACTTCCAGGATGGAAGTTACCAGGTAAAGACACATTTACCCACTGAGCCAACTTGTCAGGTCCCTTGGATGACCTTCTAAGCATTTCACAGCCACTACTTAACTTATGTTAACCCATGAAGCATTTAAAATGGTTACTATAGGGGCTGAAGAGATGGCTCAGGGGTTAAGACTCTACCTTACAAACAGAAGGTCCTGAGTTTGGATCCCAAGTCCCACGTAAAAAAAACAAAAAAAATGCCAGGTAGAAATGGTGTCAACTTGTACATCTGGCCCTGGTGGCTGGAGCCTGGGAAATCCTAGAGCAAAGCAAAAAGAGGTAGAAATAATCCAGGATGATTTCCGAAGTTACCCTTGGTCCTCCACAGGAACACACAGTGCCATCTGACACACACACACACACACACACACACACACACACACACACATACACCTATATGCACATGTGCAAATAAACAAAGATGGTTAACGTAAATTGAAAGTTTGTAATCCCTAAAATCCAGAAGTGGAAACCTAATCCTCAATGTGATAGCGAATGTGTGTGTGGTGCCTGGCACTGAGCCCAGGACCCAGTGGATTCTGCATAGGCACTCCACCGCTGAGATGCTGTGATGGCTAGCAATGGGAGCCCACACCTAGGAGGTGAGCGAGCCTTCCCACCATCTGAGAGGCATTCTCCAGATTAAGGTCTACCTCTAGGAATGCCTGGGAGAGACTATTTTGATTGCATTAACAGAAGTTGGAAGACCCTCCCATTGTGGGCAGGACCAACCATTCTTTACAGGCCAGCCAAGGCTCTGTCACAGCAGGGCTCTGTTTCCTAATGTGCAATGCAATGAAGCTTGGCTTTCAGTAGTTCCAGCAATATGCAACTGGCGAGCTTTGACACCGACATTTTCCCTTGAAACTATTCCCACCATGAAGACATGGACATATGGATCACCTGTTTTGGTGCCCTGTGCCTCCCTGTGCACCTTCTCTCCAGTCTAAATTTCACAAGGTTTCTTCCCTCTGGCTGCCAGAAGGTGAATTATTCCCGGTTCAGAAGCTGTTCTGCCTGCTTCTTGCCAGTGTCCTTTCTCTAGCTGTGGTGTTTTTCTCACACGCATGGACTGGGATCAGTACTCACAGCAAAGACCACTAGACTCTTCCATAGAACCCAGGCCTCTGCGCACAGCTCTCTCCTCCTGGGACTCTGCTCTGTGAACCCCACCTCCTTACCCTTCCTGAATTCTCAACCCAGTTCTTCAACTCAGAGACTCTCAGTCTTTCTTCCAGAGGGAAGTAAGGAAAGCAAGGATGAAGGAAAGAAACAGAAAACTCGCTCAAAAGGAAGATGAGGTCGGCTAGGCTGAGTAGGCTCAGGGGAAATTGTTAACTTTGGCTTGCCTTTGCATGCTATATTCTCTCTCTCTCTCTCTCTCCTCTCTCTCTCTCTCTCTCTCTCTCCCTCCCTTCTTCTCTCCCTCCTATCTCCCTCTCTCAGAGATAAATACATTATTTCTAAAAGCTGAAAACAAGATAGTAAAGAAGCTAGTTAGACTTGGTGGGCGTTCTGAGGCACCTTTAACATCGTATATTATATACACTTATTACATGTATATTATATAAAGCCCCTAAATCTTACATCCTTAGCAAGCTAGGTTCTCATTTTTAGTTTCGCCTGTGGAAATCTAAGAATGTAGCATCCATCAGTACCACTTCCCCATCCCACCGACACCCACTCCCTCTCCCCGCCGCCGCTTTGGGAATTTAGCATGGGGGGAAAAAGCAGAACGTCGAATTCAAAAGATAAACGAAACTGTGATTCCCTGGCTGTGCAGGTCCCTTCAGTGAAGTAGCATCTGAGGTTCTCCTTTCATCGCACCCCAAGTGTGAGCGCCACTGTGAGTTGTCGCCCCACTAGCATCATCTCGCACCAGCTGAACCCGGGAGTGGGGGTCAAGGGGCGCGGTTAGCCCCGCCCCCAAGCTTCTCTCCGCGTGCGCCTCCGCCGGGCAGTGACCGCCGCTCACTCACCGGTCGGATCCGCGGAGCTCGCTGGTCCTGGCCGGGCGTGTCCATCGCAGGGGCGGCGCCTCCGGGAAGGGCAAGGGCGGTGCCAAGCCCGGTCCACGATGTTTCCCGCCGCCCCGGTGCTCGCCCGCATCCCCGTGCCCGCTGCCCCAGAGGAGCAGCCGGGCCCCGGGGACGCCGCGCTCTAGGGCCCGGGCCTAGCGCGCAGGAGGAGGAGGAGGAGCCCGGGCCGCGGCGCCCGCCTCGCTCCGGCTTCCCCGCAGCCGCCATGGTCCGCGCCACCGGGGACGGCGCGGCCTCCGGCGGGCACCGAGCGCTGCCGCGGCTGCTGCGGCTGCAGCTGCTCTGCCTCTGGCTGCCGAGCGGCTGTGCGGCCGGGGCTCTCGCCGCGCCGCGTTCCGAGATGCCCGCGCCGCCGTCGGGCGTCGAGCAGCTGCTGGAGGACTTCCACCGGCAGCTGCAGCAGGAGAGACCCCGCGAGGAGCTGGAGCTGCGCGCCGGCGGCGGCCCGCAGGAGGGCTGCCCGGGCTCGGGCGCAGCCGGCTACCGCGCGGTGCCGGACGCCATCATCCGCACCAAGGACTCCATCGCGGCGGGCGCCAGCTTCCTGAGGGCGCCGGAGGCCGTGCGGGACTGGCGGCAGTGCGTGGCGGCCTGCTGCTCCGAGCCGCGCTGCTCCGTGGCGGTGGTGCAGTCGTCCTGGCGCCCCGCGGCCCCGGCCGCCGCTCTCGGCTGTTATCTGTTCAACTGCACGGTGCGCGGCCGCGGCGTCTGCAGGTTCGCGCCACTCGGCGGGTTCAGCACCTACATCCTCAGCCGCGCAGCAGAAGTCGGCGCCCTCTCCCCGGCCAGCGCCTGGGCCTCCCCGGAGCTGGGTAAGCGCTCGATTGAAGGGTCTGCTGGGTCCCGCCGTCCTTGCATCTGGAGTCGGGGTGCCGATTTCCAACACCTGAGAGACCCTCTTAGGCAGGACCTCCAAGTTAATTCTAGCTGCGATCCCTGGGAGCCGGCGCGGGCTGATCTGACCCGACTGATGAGAAAGGAGAACCGTTGATCCCTTGCCACATGTAGTTTCAGTTGCGTTTTTAAGTCACGTAATCCGGAAATGCAGAGACAAAAAAAATCTAGATAAAGCCTTTTGACATGCACCCTTCCTTTCTGGCATAACTGCCAGGATTCCAGATCCCATAAACAATTCCACAAAAAAGTGGTCAGGGAAAGAGAAACTTAGTGTTTCATGTCAGCTCATTCCAAGAAGAAACAAAGTAGCAAAAGAAGTAACTGCCTTCTGGGGTTCTCACTACTTACCTGCAAGAAACTGACATTGCCCAAGGGCGCTTCCCTATCAGCCAGGGAAGAAAAGGAAACAGGACAGAAGAAGAAGAAAACCCACGACATTTAGAAAACCCACGACATCTGCGTGGAGGGTTAAGGATATTTCCCAGTGTCATGCATTTCCCCTGCCTTGATTCATCATAACCTGTTGGAATTCTTTGCTTTTGAGACTTTTTCCATCTTGAGTTACTATTTTAGTAGCAGCACTATTAATTTGTTTTATTCCTCTCCTTGTGAATCTTGTGAGCTTGTGGCATTAGTCTAAACAACAGTCTCAAAATGGCTTAGCAGTTGTTAATGGTCCATTTGAGGTGACATCCTGGCTCAGGAAGAAATCAGCCTGTATGTTGATGGACATCCTTGGATTTGGTGTCCAGAACTGTTTTAAGCTCTTTGCATAGGGTGACTCTGTCTGCCCTCACAAAAGTCCTAAGATCTAGTCCTTGATAACCCATCTATGGAAGGAAGGCTTACAGGGAACGAAGCTTGCCTGTAGTCACACAGGAAGTGGTTTTCTTATGTTCCGCCCCTAGTGATATATTGCCTCAGAGTTGGGGTAACTAGGGGGCTGTAAGGACTGTGGGAGAATGCAGGGGTGAATGGAGGCTGCTGGAGAGATGCTATGATAGGATGGCGCCTTCCTCCTAGAGCATCTGAAGAGAGGAGGTGCTTGAGGTCCTGAGCCCCCAGTTTGAGTCCAGGTGCCTCTCATCCGAGTCCTGCTAATCTCTTCCTTGGGAGTTTGAGTGGAAGTTTGCTTGCCTTCTAGTTTGGTATTGTGGCGAGAATCCAGTGTGGACTTTCCCTGGGAGTTGTCAAGGCAAGGCACACATCCACAGTATCACTGTAGAGCCTCCATGGCTGGTGTGGCAGACCGCAGGAGGAGGAGGAAGATTTGATACCTTGATAAAAACGAGGCCCCACAAGTGGAAGTTGAAGTGTGGGAGACCTGAAGGAACTGAGACTAACCTCAGGGCTCATGGACCAGAACCTTCCTATTGTTATTTTCTTTGACAGCCTGAATCCAGTATCTTCCTAGTAGAACTTGGAAAGGCAGCTCTTTGCATGTCAGGAAAATGCAAAGTCATTACATAGAGTTCTGCTGTCTTCCACAGATGACCGCCCACTGCACTCTCAGCCTTTCCCAGGTGCAAAGCAGGGACCACCCTTCCTGTTTGAAGGTGACCAGGGACCTTACTCTCAAAGGGGGAATACCCACATTTACAGGGTGTACAGTGCACTTTGAACAGCATAAGTGGCAGAATTTCTGGCCAAGAGAGGCCTGTCTCTTGGCAGTTCTTAGCCATTGTATTATCAAAGTCCTATTCATCCATTCAAAAGTCTGAACTTCGAAGCCCTCCTAGGCTGTTTGGAAGGGGAATCCAGAATGGGGGGCACATCTCTCCCACACACTCATATCAGCCTCCCTTTCCCTCTACCTCTCAGGGGTTTTGGGGTGGAGAAAGATCTGGCTGTTTGCTTCCACAGTTTTCATGGAAATAACTCCAAAGTAATCTTTTAGACATCAAAGGATGAAGGAAGAGTAGCTTTGATATTTACACCGGTGGGCTGAAAACTTTAACAAAAAGTTTCACTTTGTTCTTACACTTTATATTGTAGGCCGGGAAGGGGGAAAGTGGGAGCCCTATTTCTGCCTGGATACGCTCTAAGTACATTTTACAAAGTAACCAACTTGGATTTGAGCTAAAGAGAAAACGTTATCTCTGTTATTTTAAGTGCTTCTAACATCAAGTCAGAGAATTCTCAGATCATAAATTGTACCTTACAGAAATTGTTCTCCTTCTTTTAGGAGAAGCAGGATTTTTTTTTCTGGTATGTGTGTGTAGGTGCCTGTGGATGTAGAAGAGGGCACTGTGTGTGCCTCCGGAGGCCCAAGGGTAACTCTGGGAACCATCCTGTATTGCTTGCCTCTTCATTGCTTTACTGCTTTAGAAGTGCAGGCTACCACCAGCCACCATTTCCACCAGGTGTTCTTATGTGGGATCTGGGATACAAACTCAGGTCCTTTTGCTTGTGAGGCAAAGGTTCAACCCTTGAGCCATCTCTCCAGCCGAGGATTTTTTTTTTTTGTAACACATGCTCTTGTGGTCCTTCCATGTTAATATTTGAAGTGAGCTCTTTGAGGGTCTTAAAGCAATATGTTATTAATGATTCATAGCTACTACAAAGAGCTGACCCCCTAAACTTCCTCTTCTACGTGGCTTACAGTTAAATTCTATATCATGGTGCATTGCTGTTTTATTGTCTGGTATTTCTTTGTCTGTCTGGCAAACAAAACACCTCTCTTTTTAAGCTAGGAAAAAAAATAGGAGAGCATCTCTCTTACAGCTGTTTTCTTTCATAGACAAGGACAAACCTCCACTTAGCAAGGCTGGAAAGGATGTGGTTTTGCATCTGCCCACAGATGGGGTGATTTTGGATGGCCGAGAAAGCACAGATGACCACGCCATCATCCAGTATGACTGGACACTGCTGCAAGGTGACCCATCCGTGGGCATGAAGGTAATCCATGCCACCTTTGCTAATAAAATGTCTCTGGGAAATGTTTTGTTTTTGTAATGTTCTTCCATTCCTATTCCCTGATTGGCTCTATGCAAACAGAACAGGGAGAAAATGGGGACATAAAGTCAATGCACCTAAAAATAGCTTATGGTATAAATTTCTCTTTCTGCTTAATAAATAGTAATACTGATACATTTGTTGTGAGACTTGCCATGTTCTTGCTGCTGCTTTGTGGAAAAAGCACTAAAAGTTGTGTGTTTTCTTTTAGTAGCTCAGATTACTTTTTTAAAAATTGGATTTCTTCTTTTTCTTTGCACGAGATTCAGGTTGTATAGCCAAGGGCTATGTGATAGCACCTGTCTGTGGTTCCGTACTCAGGAGTTTGAGGCAGGAGGATCACAAGGGAACCTGTGAGATCCAGTCTATGGTGGGAGCACAGGAAATAAAGAGAAAAATAGCAATAGAATGAATCCCTCTTCACATGTTCCAGAAACATTGCACATAGTAGTCAAGCCTGAGTGAGACCTTGGTGCCTAGCATGGCCCTGCCCTGCCCTCACTGGTCTCCATCAGACTCAGCTGGGTACACTGTGGATAGAGACGTGTGTGGCTACCCGTACATAGGACTTCTGAGTCACAGGACAACTCAGGATGCCTTCCAGATAAGAGCTTTTGCAGGCTAAGTCACATAAACTGCATCTAAGCTGCTCCCCTTAGAGGATGAGGTACTGAGACACTAATGTATACTATATTAGAACAACAACAACAAAGGCAATAGTTGTTAGAAAAAGTGAGAGGAAAGAGAAGAGACACAGACCTTGGCTTCAACCACAAGGACTAAACAAGTTTTATTTGCCAAGGGCCAGGGATGGAGGTCGCTGCTGCCTGGGACTCAGTGTACGGGGTTTTTAAGGGCTTAGGGTTGGAAAGGTGGAATGTTGGCTGTTAGGTTTTAGCTGTCTACTCGTTTGTCAGTTTCTGACTAATACTACTCGTTTGTCAATTTCTGACTAACATTCGTCATCTGGGTCATTTTTTGTCAGGTGGGGAAATTCAGTGAGGTAATTCTGGTTTTGGCCTCTGGTCTGTTGATCTTGGTTTCTGATCCAAGATCAGAATATAGTCAGCTACTCCCATCATCCTGATTCAAGAACATTGTTTTACCCTGTGATTACATACTTTTAGAACGGGACCTGCTCCGAATCTTACTCAGCTTGTCATCCAACAGAGAGCCACTCGGAACTCCCCAGTGTCATCTGTTCTCCGCCTGGCCTTTCCAAGAACAGAAAGTAACTTATGTCCTGTGACACTATTGATCAGCCGATCTGTTAAGCGAGCAGTGTGTACCTCCTCATGACTTGCTCTTCCTTGGTCTTCCCTTTGGAAAAATGCTGAACGCTTCTTTCAAATTCTGTGTAAAAGCTTTTGTATTGATTTTTTCAAACCATTAACCATTAGATTTTCTTAGATCACCAATTTTCTTAAAATCTAACAGCCCTGATTGAATCCCTTGTTTATACTGCGCGGTATTTCCTGATCCACCCATGGTGACTTCCTGAGATCCAGACATTGTGTCTGCTTTGTTAATGAAGCTGATGACATGAGCTACCTCAGTATCTGGGCCGAACAATATATTCTTGTTGAGTCTTCTATTTATTAACAAGATTACCTTTCACCTCCTTGGTCTTTCCATATGACTGCTGTCAAAATGGTCTCCCCCCTCCTGTGTGTGTGTGAGTCACTGGTTGAACTCATGGGCAGCATTTTCTGGTCATTCTCCTTATGTCTCAGCCTTTTGGTTAATATATGTGGCAGAAGTAGTTTTCAACTTTGAGAATTGTCCATCATATTTATGGTCCTTGTGCACAAGGTTTATTAATGTATCCTCTTTTTTATGAGAAAGAGGTCATTAATATGTGTGTATTATACTGTTTGTGTTAGTGTGTGTGTGTGTGTGTGTGTGTGTGTGTGTGTGTAGGTTCATTTGCACGTGTGTGTGGAAGCCAGAGTTTGACATTTGGTGTCCTCTCCGGTCATTCTCCATCTTATCTTATGGGACAGGACCTTTTACTGAACTTGAAGCTCACTGATTTGATTAAAGTGATGGACCAGCCCCAGAGAGCTCCTATTCCCCTCAATCTCTGTTGCCCCAGTGTTGGGATTACAAGGGGATGCTGCCATGTCCGGCTTTTAATATGGGCACTGGAGATACACACTCAGACTATCTACCGTCCCAGTCTCCAGGATGATTAATATATCCTGATGAGAATTTTGAGAATTAAGGTTGATTAGGAAAGATATATGATGGGCCCTTGATGCCCCAGCTCCCTCCGGATGGACACTGTCACTTGGCACTTGAGGGATGTAACTGCTTAAGCAGCTGCAAATGCACCTCTGTCACTCTCTGGGTTCTCATACTCATGACTAAAAGTTTTATTCTGTACACACTGAGTTGCATGTGTGAATGCTAAATAGAAGGGATGATAATGACTCTGTATTTTATTTATTGAAAATATTTATACAGGAGCAGCAAATTAGGTATGTCTCCATAGCCATTTAGGCACTGTCTGATAAGGACTTCACTCAGAAAGAAATTGAAATGTCAAACAAATATCTTAAAAGATGCTCAACTTCCCTGATCATCAGAGAAATGCAAATTAAAACTTCCCTGTGATATCGTCTTACCCCAATCAGAATGGCGAAGATAAAAACACAACCAAGAGAGAATGCTGGTGGGGATGTAGAGAAAAGGGGAAACTTATTCACAGGCTGGTGGGAGTGTAAGCTAGTACAGATTAGTGTGCAGGTTCTCAGAAAGTTAAAAATTGAACTGCCATACAACCCAGCTATACCACTCCTAAGAATATTTTCAACATTTTATTACAAAGACACTTGTTCATCTGTGTTCATTGCAGCTCTGTTCACAATATCGAATCAGCCAACGTGCCCATCAACAGAGGAATGGGTAATGAAAATGTGGTACATATACACAATGGAATACAATTCAGCCATCAGAAAGGATGAGGTTATGGATTTTGCTGATTTGAAGAGCACTTAGCCTAGAAGTTTTCTTCTACAAGAGAGGTAGAGATCTCAACACCCTGACAGGATGGAGTCTAAGCCAGTAGAAGAGCAGTGAAATGGACAATAGGCAGCCATAATGTAGATTACTGGCAGCCTGGCAATGCTCACCCGGAATCAGACCATCCTAATCTCTCCCCATCCTAAGGCTTGGGGAACCTTGTGGAAAAGAGAGCAGTAAGATTGTAAGAACTGTAAGATGAGGAAGGTCCACTGTTGGACTAGACATTCCATTTAAGGCAAGGATGCTGTATCCAGGAACTCACATCAATGAGACTTGTTCTTACCAGACCTGTATAGTGACCGACATACCAACATGTTCCCATAGGCTATCGAGGAACTGAAGAGAGATAAAAACACACAGTAGAAATTTTAGGGACTAGAGCTGGATGAGTGAAAGGAAATATCCCCATCAGTGGAGTGGCCCAGGAGGGGCAACTTGGTGTGCCTTACAAGAGTAGATAGGATATTTATACAGGAGTAGTATATAAATATTCAGTGTTCTCTGAAGAAAGAGTCTTTAGAATGTAATATGTAAAAATAACTTTATTAAATAAACCCACAATAAAATAATACAGTAGGGAAGAGGCCCAATGAGAACAGAGCATCTTCTATGAGACAATTTACAGGAGACTGGACCAGCCAGGTGTATAACAGTGATAGCAGGGAGAGTTAGCAGTATAACTTCATTCTCTAAATGACAAGGGCAGCATTGACTGAGCAAATTTATGGAAGACCCCAAAGTCAACACTCGTGTTACAAGGACATCATCGTAATCATAGCTAGCACCCAGAAACACTCAATCTACGCCTGGCGGCTCAGACTACCTGTGGTCCTCAGAATAGCTAGCTGCACATTGGGTTCATCTTGGTCTGTGGAGAGATGGCCACGAAAATTGTGAAAGACATTGAAAAAGGCAAAAATTGCTGAATATTTTTTCTGTGGAATTCTGGGGTTGGCTAGGAGGTCCTTGAGGGTCAGCATTTGTAAGTTGTAGAGCACAGCTAGTAATGTATGTGGTTGTCCTTTATTGAAATGCAAATATATTTTTCATCTTTAGAGACAATAGATTTTTACCCTGGAGAATTAAAAAGGAGCCAATCTATGAATACACATATCTTTACCTATTGACTGGCAAACTCATTTCAGCAACAGAAACCTCCACAAGGTGTTTTTCATTCTTTGAGGTGTGGCAGAATTGAGACCTCTGGTTGTCAGCATTGTATATTGGCCTATAAGCTCTTCATCACTTTCCCTGCAATAAACTTTAGTGGGGAGCTGGGGAAGAAGCCCTAGTCCTTTGTTGTTTAGTTCAAAGAGAAGTTAAGCACTGTTCACCACCAGGCTAGTGCATCACCTTGAGGCATAACCACACTGAGAGAAGTCAAACCTGGTCACTTCACTCTTTACTGAAATGCACAAGGGTGGGGGAAAGAGGGAAAATAGAAAGAAAGAAGGGTAGTAGGGAGGGAACGAGAAAGTGCAATAGCCTGAAAACCATAGAGAAAGTTAGAGCTTTAGTTAGGAAGATTGAAACAAGAGAACAGACTTGAGGCCTTGGAGTTTGGGCTGTCTTTCCTCTCCCCTATCTTTTTATACCTCACATTCAATACTTTAAGGAAATCCCACTGCATCCATCTTAAAAACATACTCAGAGTGTCCAGGGAGAGGACTCAGCAGGTAAGGGTGTCTGTAGGAATCTGGTACCCCGAGTTCAGTCGCATAGTTCACAAATAAGAGAATTGACTAGCGACTTAGGAAAGTTGTCCTCTGACCTCCATCTGTCCCATGGTGTCTGTGCATCTATCTGCTTCCTTTTATCTCTCTCTGTCTCACCATTCCCCCCCCTGAATAAATAAAATGTTTAAAATATACACAGAAAGAATCTGAGCACTTCTTCTGATGCCCACCCACTCCTACCACCATGGTCTGAGCCCACCCTTGAGTCAGCCTAGGGCCCTCAGTATTGTCCCTTAAGGTAATTCAACAGCATGGAACTTTATTGGTCCATAAAACTGGGTGGGGCTGGGATATAGCCCTGTGGTAGAGAGCTTACATAACTTGCATGGACCTTGGTTCAGTACCAGGAAAAAAAATTCATTCAGCTTGAGATGAAAAGCAACCAGCAGAGACAGAGTGGGAGTGCTTGAGAAGTGGAGAACCCCAGATCTCGCTCCACAGGCACACTGACTCAGATGTTTTGACTCTGGGCCTAGAATCCACACCAGAAAGAAACATCTGGATAATCAGGCAGTATAGAGTTAACTCACTGCATCCCACCATTCTCCCTCTTGATGTCACAGAGCATGCTGCTGGTGTGTGCTAGGTGCTGAGAAATCCTCCAAGCTAAAGAAGTTCAGGGATCCGGATCATAGATTCGCATGTAAACACGAGCAGAGAGTTATTGTAACAGGGTAATGCTCTGCGGTGTTAAAAGTCCACTGATGGATCCATGTAATTGAATGCATAATGGCCAACATTCATTTATTTGCAGAGAACAATATCCACACCAATTCATTTAAGCAGAAAGAGGCATTTGAAAACAAGATGTATAACTAATTGAGAGAATCATTAATTAATAGAACTGTTAGAGAACTGAAGAAGCAATCTTTCATCCAGATGTTCATGAATGATTCCCAGCATCACAGTGCAGAACTGGGTCTTGGAAGGTGTTGCTCTGGCCACAGTCAAGAAATATCTGCTAACATCAGGAAGAAAGCAGAGGATGAGGATGAAGCCCTGGGTGAAGGTCCTTCAGCAAGAGATGGTTGAGAAACCTGAGCCAAGAAGCAAAGGGGTCAGAGAGACCAGATTGGCCAACTTTTTAAAATCATAATAAGAGGACTTACTTGAAAAAGTTAAGTAGATGTTGATCTTGACAACGATGTGAGTTTTTCCACATCTGCTAGTAAGTTTTGCCAGCAGAGCTTCAAGAGACTGCAGAGAAAGTGGCACACGGGTGGCTGAAGACTGAGCTCATGGAAGCGGCCAGTGCAGGATGGCTGGTCCTTCCAGGAGTTAAGCCCACGTGGGCAGGAAGCAGGACCTTGACTAGAGAGGACCCTGAGGTGGAGGGAATGTATTACTTGTTTTATTGATTTGTTTTCTAGGCTGAGAAACATGTGAGCACAGTGATAACCAAGCTCTTTAAAAGAGAAATCAATGGGTGGGCCAGTGTTCTGAGAATCATGGAAGTCAAGGTCTGGGAGGAGGGATTGGCCCAGATCACAGGAGAGACATTTTCCCTGAATAGGTGTCAGCAAGCAGGTAGGGATGACACAGGCTGTGCCCAGGAGGGTGTGGGCGCTGCAGCTGTTAACTGTGGTCCTGGTTTTCTTCTTGAAGGAGATGAAGTCACCTGTCGATAGAAGTTAGTATTGAGTATGGAGCTTAGGAAGAAACCAGAGGTTTAGGAAAGAAGCTAAGGATTATAGTTCAAGCACATTGTCAGTTGAGATAACATTGGTGGGTTCAAAATGGGGACAGCACAGGATGGGATTTAGTACTCAAAATCCTGGAGAGAAAAGACAGGTCACTGCACTGTGTTGTCCCTGGATCCTGGCTTCTGCGCTCAGCTCTCCTCACTGAACACGACTTGTCCTGTTTGTGTGCCAGGTGCTGCAGCCAGGAACTCTGAAGCTTTCCCACCTGCAGGAGGGCACGTATGTCTTCCAGCTGACTGTGACTGACAGTGTAGGTCAGACAAGCTGCGACAATGTGTCGGTGACTGTGCATCCCAGAACCTACTCCACAGGAGGTGAGAATCAAGTCCCTTTCCCAAGGCAGCCGAAACCCATCTGTTCATAAAGAATGTGCCAGACTGGGATTATTTCAGTATCTAGTGATGCATTTCTTAGGCTCTTTCATTTTACTTTCATGTTTGCTGAATAACAGAATTTTTGCTAAATGTACAATAACAAACACAGGTTTCGTTGTATTTGGGATATTTGGGCCCCATTGGTGGGTGTGGAGGGAACATTTCCAGGTGATAAGCTTAGACTTTGAGCTCCTGACCCTATGGTTGATATTCTCCTCACTTCACCTCCTAAGGACAGTGTCTGGCTTTTCGAGGAGTTTATCTAGAGACCAAGGGTCTTTTTGATATGTGTATTTAAGGAGTTCAGCTGAAGCCTACAATTAAAACAGCTCCTCACCCCCACTCATGGAAGCAGAGTATTACAGGACAGTAGTTCTTCAGGCTGGGGTCACTTATGTAGAAGATACTGGTTCACATTCTAGCTTGAAGGAAGGAGCAAGCTGTATGGACCAATTGCATAGTATAACAGCTATGACTAATAGGAATGTATATTTCAAAGTTGCCAAAAGACTAGGTTTTAAATTTCCTTACCATAAAAATTTAGTTGGTGAGGTAATAGTTTTAATCAATTAACTTGATTTAATAGTTTCATGACATATACATGTATCAAAATACAATATTGAATCCCACAAATATGTACTGTTATTACTCATCAGCCAAAAATGAAATATGAGCAAATCTTGGACTTTTTTGAACTCTCAGAATCCAGTACTTGGGATGGTAATTAAGTCAGCAGTTTGAAGACTAAGGGATATGAAAGTTATACGATGGAGTTACTTCTACTGTAGTGGATTTAGTCCTCCATCAAATACGTAGGCATGAGTGTGAGCTGGACATGGGGGCTGTGCATCTGTAGTCTCAAAACTGGGGAGGCTCAGGCAGGAGGACAGAGTTTAAAGTTATCCTGGAGTACACGGAGAAGTCCAGGTTTCCTGAGCATCAGAGCAAGATCATGTCAAAAAAAAAAAAAAAGGGAAAGAAAAGCGGGGGCAGCAAGGCTATCTCAACAAGTAGGGTACTGCTTTGCAATCTGGTGATCTCAGCTCCCTCCCTGGAAGCCCACATGGTGGGAGGAGAGAACCAATGTTTAAAAGCTGTCTTCTGACCCCTCTCTTGTATTATGCTATGCATGAGCGTACCTCTCTCTCTCACTCTCTCTCTTCCTTTCTTCGTGTGTATCTCTCTCCCCCTCTTTCAAATAAATAATGTTTAAAAATACTTTTTTTTTAAAAAAAGCAACATCCAAAAAGCCATAGGTGTGCACATTGGAAATGAAATTTGCCAAGTTAAGGTTTTTGAGTCCTAAGGACATGGCAAGCTTGATAATATGCACATGTGGCAATAAACCTTGGTGCCATGCCTTTTGAAGTGCACGCCTTCTGCGAGCAGGAGGAGGGGCCGTACATGGACAGGCCAGGTCCCGAGCTCCCGCCCAGCACCAGGTCTCCAACAGCAATGAGGTCCTCCAACCTGTGTGGGATTGAGTGGCCCTGGTATTTACTACGTGGAAACGCAGCACTGGGGTGCTCACAGTCCAGCTGGGCAGGGCCGCTAAAGTGTTGATTCTGGGAGGAAAGTGCTCTGGAAAAATGGGGGGGGGGGGAGCTGACATCTGCACAGAAACTGGACAAAACTTGCCTTTGTGCAGTCCTGGGGTTCACGCGGGATGGCTGACCTGTGTAGCCAGCAGCCAATAGCCGGCACCTGGCCAGCCAACGATTTCCCCTGGCATACTGACTCAAGTGGTGTTTCTGGACAGCAGAAGAGCACTTCCAGTTGTAAATTACTTCCTCAAGATGAAGATAACATGGGCGTGAAGGGTAGAGTGCTGTGAGTCACTTACAGAAAGCTGGCTTCGCCACCAGTCTTGGGAGTCTAGCTGTATACAAGCAACGGAAAAAGTACTCAGTGTGCTACAGTTCTTTCCTGGAACCACTTACTGGTTAAATTGGGGAATATGCTATGAATTAAAATGAACTGAATATACATAGTGAGACACAGAAGTAGGAATAGATAAGATATATATATATATATATATATATATATATTATATACATGGAAACCAAGAGTAGCACCTCCCTTGATCAACAGAAAAGCAGGCACTCCTAATTATAGTCTAGTTCAGTTTTGAATATGTTGACACTTTCAACACCTTTTGCCTGTTTAGGGAAACATCTATTAAGACAGCAAATCAGAAAGCACTTGCAATATAATCTAGAACAGTGGTCTCTAGATAGGACCCACACACACAGATGTCAAAGACATTTGTAGGACAAAAAAGACACTAGAGTGTCTACACTTATTTTCAATCTTACTAAAATTTTCAATATATTTCAGACAGTATATCCATTTAGAATATTATCACATGTATATTATCTGTAATTGCACTTTAAGTGCTTGTTCAATAATGTTTCAAAAACTCTGGAGATGACTAATCCATAAACAGACAAGCTATAAATACGGATCTGCCACTACAGAACCAAGTTAAGCCTTGAAATATTTAGGCTTTTCATATAAAAAGTGTGAGAGAGATCCCAACCACACCCCGCTTGGTGATCAGTTCCTCTTTTCCTCTGACTTGCACCTCCTGATGGCTGAAGTTGGCTCTCCAGGCCTGAGTGTCTGTCATGGCTGCAAGCTCCACTTCTTCCTCAGGAGCTTCTACCATTTCTTGGATTCCTTTCTTTCATGTTTGTATCTGTGGATGGGGCACGTAGTTGTGTTTGTGTGTATGTGTGCATGTGGGTGGTGTACACAAGCACATGGGTGCTGTGCCCACAGAGCCCTAAGGGTCATGTTAGGAATGATCCTCAATTGCTCTTCCATCTGGTCAGCCTGGGTCTCTAATTAAATGGCTCGTCTGGCTAACCAGCTTGCTTTGGGGATTTCTAGGCTCTGCTTTTCAGGCCTAGAATTATGAAACAAGGACCTCAACTACTGCACCATCTCCCCAACCCCTTCTTTTTTTCTTTTTCTTCCTTAATGAAGATATCCTTGTACTGCTTGGCACCCACATAGATTCCCTTCCAACCTTTCAGTTTCACTGTTTTTCAGTGAGTATGACTGAGATGTTATTTGAGTGTGTGGACTCTGCTAGCTGTCACCGTTGGTGGAATATTGCCACTCTCTCATGTTCCTGAATGGATCCTCTAGTTCATTCTTTCATTGTATAATTGTTGGACTCCTTAGGACTTAAATCTAGCTGACCACTTTGTGTTACCAGTTCCATAGCTGCCCAATCTTGTGCAGCTCAGTCTAGTGACTTAGTTGGCAAAGCAGAAAAGTAGCTTCCATGACTTGCACTGTGGACTAAAGCCCCCTAGAGTTCCGAAAGGGAAAACAGAATCATTGCTTCATGAAAATGCATTCATGCCAAGCCCATAGCTAAAGGCTATTTATTCTCTACAACTCTGAAGATATCCACAAATGCAGAAAGGTAATCCGAGTGAAAAGTACTATTAGAAAACAAGAATGTAAGATACAGAATAAGTAGGTATTGCCATTAAAACAGTCAGCCAAACCTACTGGAAGTAAATGGCCAGAATAAAAGCCTCAATGATGATGAACAATGAAGGCCAGAGGAGACAACCAAGGGAGAACCCCAGGGGCAATCACAGAAGCCAGAACCCCGATCCTGTGCTCCCACCTTCTAGGCAATGGCCTTCAAGCACATGGCCCTAGAGAGCCCCAGTTCAGTCAGGCATCAGGAAGGGATCCTGTAACGGCCCAGAGCCTGCTGCTTCAGCTCCGCTACGTTTTCCTCATTCCCTGTCACTTTGCTCAGGCACGTGTTCCACTTCCCCACGCTTCGCCCATCCTGATGCAGGGCGCTAACTTGCCTCTCATCCCTGTTTGCCCGGTTGCAAACAGGCTGCGCGGATGTTTGCTCTCGCTACCATTTCTTCTGTGACAACGGCTGCTGCATCGATATCACCCTGGCTTGCGACGGAGTGCGGCAGTGTCCAGATGGGTCTGACGAGGACTTCTGTCAGAACTGTGAGTTGTCAGGCGTGGGACAGGGAGGGTGCAGTAGAGATATCTGCGATCTTGAAGAACACAGGAAGCAAGCCTGCCTTGTTTTAGGAGCAACTTTATTGGCAAAGGCTATGCTCAGGAACTCAGAGTCTCCAGTCCGAGTTGCAAATATCTCATTTTTTCCCAATTTTATGAGTATTTTCCTATCTCAAAAATGTTGTACAGCACACACTTTAAAAAAACTGAGATAAGAACTGGAGAGATGGCTCAGGTGTTAAAACCTTTGCCTTGCAGGAAAAGAATCTGAGTTCAGATTTCCAGATCCCATGTGAAAATGCTGGGCAGATGTGGCAGAGCCTGGGAGACCCCAAGCAAAGCAATAAGGAGGTAGAGCAATCCCCCAGAATGATTTCAGATTTTACTGTTGGGCCTTAACAGGTACACACTCTCAAAGTGCCCTCTGCTACACATACATCGCACACACACACACACACACACACACACACACACACACTGGCATTCTGTCTTGATAATTTAATTTTGAGACACAGTTTTGCTTTATAATCTAGGCTGACCTCAAATGCTCAGTCCTTCAGCCTCAGCCTCCCAAATACTACAATTATAGATATATGGCACCACCATACCTTGTATTGTTTTGATAAGTTGTAAAAGACCTTTATGGCACACTAAGGTGTGGCTAAGCCAGACCATGAATCAATTTTATAGGTTGTATCCTAAGGAAGAAAAGCCACAGAAAGTAGCTTAATAAAGTACTGGTGGAAGGAAGGACGAAAAATATAAAACTGTAAGATTTAATTTGTCTTTGCCCATTTATTTCTGTGTAAGCTATTAAAAGAAGAGCAAACACATTATCCATTTGAAAACCAAGTGGAATAGTTTGGTTGCCTGTCTTAACTGTCTGCCATATTCCATATTACTCCCAAATATACATGATTTCACATCAACTGCAAATGTAGTGGTTTTAAAGTTCAAAAACAATATCCAGGGCTGGGCGATGCCTCATTCTGTAAAATGCTAATCTTGCAAGCACAAGGACCTACACTTAATCTGCAGAACATAGATTAAAAAAAAAAAGCCAGCTTGGTGCAGGGGCGGCACAGACAGGTGGATCCTTGGGGCTTGCTGGCCAGCCTGCCTTCTTGGTGGGTTCTAGGCCCATGAAAGATCTGTCTCAAAAACAAAGGTGGATGACATCAGAGGAATGGTAGCCAAAGTTGTCATCTGGCCTCCACATACAAATGCATACACAGGCATGCACAAAAAAAGGAGAAAAAAAAAAAGCAATACAATAAGTAACTGAGTTCTTCCACAGTGGGCCTCGATCGAAAGATGGTGACGTACTCGGCGACTAGTACTGCCCAACCAGGAACCACAGGGCTGAGTGAAGGTGCAGGGGACCCCTGGTTGGAAAAGACCCAGAAAACCACTGCTCCAAACCAACCAGCTACCTTGTCGCACACAGAGAAGAGGAATCGGTCCACCGAAGGGGCACTGGAGAATCAAATCGTTCTTGTTGCTCCAGGTAAATATGAAGCTCCCTTTCCCCATAAGCTGCCGTGTGGAAGTATTGCCTCATGGGAGTAAAAGAAAAGTACCTACAACGCGCATTTAATACTGGTGGAAACCAGGGCCTTGTGCATGCTAAGCGAGCGCTCGTCAGCTCAGATGACTTTTCTAAAGGTTTATTTGTCATGTTCTATCTAGATTTTACATTTCATCTTTTCATTTTGTCAAACTCTATTCTATTTTGTTTCTACATATATATGTGGAGGGGTGCATGCATATGTGTATGCATGTTCACATGTGGGCACACGTGTGTGTGAGTGCAAGTACATGCATGTGGAGGCCCACAGTTGATGCTGGATATCTTCTTTGATCACGCTCTGCATTTTTATATTATTATTAAGGCAAAGTCTCTGGTTGAGCCCAGAACTCACCAGTCAGCTAGGCTGGCTAGTCAGCTTCCCCTAAGGGTTCCAATTTTCACCTCTTGAATGCAGCTGCCCACGCCTGCTAGCTTTTATAGGGGCTGTGGAGATCCAAATGCCAATCCCCACACTTGCAGAATGAGAAGTGTATCCTCCAAGTCCTCTCCGCAGCCCCTCATTGTGGTAACTCTCTTTTCCTACAGAGGAGGCTTAGAAGCTGTAAGATGACAGTTCTAAGATCTGTGGACATGTGATTGACAAAACAGCTGTAAAGCTCATCTTCCTCCAACTCGGTGCCCAGAATCTACTCACGAATGAGGATATTTTAGTGTTTTTTTCTCACTATTTTGAGGGGCTTAGCTCCTCTCTCCTTGGTGTACTTATTCCTTAGACAATGTCACCCAAACTGTAATACACAGAGGCTATTAAGTGTCCATTGATCCAGGCACTAATAGAGATGGTGGTGGCGGAAAAGGACCTTCTACCTTCTACAGGGTTTCAGCTCAAAATTTTGGGGCAATGAGAGATTATATAATTTTTGTTCTTTGATAATCTGTATAGTTAATTTTGCCATGCAATCTCTGACACACACATGGGTAAGTTCCAAGGAAACACTTGTTTTTAAACAAAGTAGCATGGTTCATTTTGATCTAAAAAGTAATTGAATATCCCCAGCGTTTTGATATGATTAAAGCACACAGACCTATAAACAAATACACATATATTTGAGAGCAGTGGTTATGTGTGTGTGAGTGCATGTACACACATGTGTACAAATGTATGTGTGCATATATGTGTGCTTGTGCCTGTGCCTGTGTATGCATATGTACATGCATGTGGATGTGTGTGTGTTTGTGTCAGTATGTGTGGCTCTGGGAACCAGATCCAGACAGTCTCATGTACAGTGCACACGGCTCTGTTCCTTTGCCATATCCCTAGCCCCAACAGTGTTTTTTTTAATCCTGCCTTCATTAGTGGGGAAACATAATAATCAACTTGGAGTTGCTTTCAATATAGCTTCAGACCAGTTACAGAAGGCTGTTTAAAAGCCTTCTTGCACCTCAAAAGGCAGTGAATAAAAGAAGCTGGGACATAGTTCAGTGGTAGAGCACTTACCTGCATCCTGTGTGTAGCCGTGGGCTCAATATCCAGTGCTAAAAGAAAGTGTATGAGTGAGAGAGAAAGAAAGCAAAGAGAAGATGAGTGAGGGGCTTATGGATATAATAATCTTAAATAACATTTCCAGCATGCAGGCCAAGTGCCCCTGGTTAGCAGCAGTCTTGTCCTGGTACAATACTGAATTCTTCCTGAAGAGAGCTGCTTCCTGCTGACTTTGCAGACATGCGATGCATCTACCACTGACGAGCAGGAAAGGACATGCTGATGCTCACGTTGATGAGCCGGTGTAGCTCACAATCACAGAAGGCTGCAGAACATTCTGGAAGGCAGGCACATATGTCCATCACTTTCTCATCTGGTGCTTTTCAGCTTCTAGAACTTGAAAATGTTCTGGTGACAGAATGAAATTAATGTCACGTCCGTCCAGCTGCAGGCTTCCCATTGAATGTGCAACTATGCACAGTAAACACAGTAGGTCATGCAAAATAGGAAAAAATAATTCCCAGGATAGGGACTCTACAAAATCACTGCAAAAATACTATTTGAAAAGCAAATGCTATAATTAGGTTTTCCTTATTGATTTGGCAAACTGATTATAGTCTGAGACTTGAGTGAGTGGGAGAGAAGCATTCTGGATGGTTGAAGTTTAGGAAAAGTGGATCATGCTATCTGGGGAATTACAGTGAATTCCTTCATGAAATATAGAAAACAGACATTTCATATCCTGAGAAGGACCCTGCAAGGTCCCAGGAATATTCTAGAGTCCAGGGCAGCAGAACCTTCTGGCATCCCCTGAGCACATTCCCTTCTACTGACTGAGCCTTCCTACTTTGACGTCATTGTCTTTTCCCTGGGACAAAAGCACTTTGGAAAATTTTTAATACTGAAAGCCGAAGATTCAGATGAATTGTATTTTAAGTAAACTCCCAATGCCAGATTCCTTTCCAATTGCTGCCAACACAGGTCTCTACTGTATCCTTGACAGAGCTGCGTCGCAGGATTTCTTTTTTTCTTTTTTTTAAAATTTGTGTAGAGGTGTGTATATGTGTGTGGGAGTGTAGAGAGGGTATTGCGTGTGCCTCTGGAGACCCAAGAGTGCCTTTGGGAATCATCCTGGATGGCTCCGCCTCCTTACTGCTTTGCACTGGGGCTTCTTCCCAGGCTCTGCCTTCCAGGATCACAAGTGCAGTCAGTGTCATATCTGACTGGCATTTTTACATGAGATTTGGGATCTGAACTCAGGTCCTTTTGCTTGTGAAGCAAAGATTTAACCCCTGAGCCATCTCTTCAGCCCCTGTCCTAAGCTTTCTAAGGAGAAAATGGAAATTATGATAATACCTGGATATGAGCAAATAAATATGGCACTGCCTGTAAGTTCTTGGAGTAGAAAAGTTGAGTTGGCTAGCTGTGACCGCAAGAACAGTGTGGGTCACTGTGGAAGTTTCTCTGGGTCAGTCCTGGGTTCAGATTCCAGTCTTACCAGCTACTAAATACCAGGTAAGTAACTTCTATAAACTGTATTCACCTACTTGTAAGAGGATGTCTCCTCTCAGCGTGGCTGTAAATACTGCATGAAATACTCTAAATAGTTGTTGTTTTGAAGCAGACTGCACTATAACCCAGACTGTCCTGGCACTTATGCTGGAACCTATATAATAGCCTCAAGCTTGTGGACCATCCTCCTGCCAGCCTCCACTACACTCAACTATATCGATCATTTTTTGTCTTGCAGTAGATGTTTGCACTTAATGAGTTTTGCTGGAATATGTAAGCTCAGTGGTATGTGCTGGGAAACTAGGGAAAAAGCACCGTTGTGTTAATAGGACAGTTAATTCAAATAAAAAAATAGAGTGTCTTGATAGCCCCAATACGAATATCCTCTTCAGAACTAAAGTAAACAATCACATATCTCCCTTGGAAGGAAGTAAAGTAGAGGATAAGCATTGTGTATGTGGTTAGTTTGGTTTCCTGTTGGAATCTTTGGAGGGGAAAATTGTGTGCTCTTGGTCATTATTTTTCAAAACAGAGACATAAACTCCTTCTTCCAAATTTATTATTAGCAAAAATGGTGACAAAGAGCACATGTGTCTTATCTGGCAGTAAAACACAGGAAGAAAAAGAATCCTTAGCACAGAGTACTGCATGGGGGTTTGGACTGATTTGATTTCTAACCCCTTATCAGGGTTGCTAGTCCTGTGTGCACAGTTTCTGGGAACATCAAGAATTTTATATATCAGTGTGTTTTATCTTTCTAGACTACATAGCAAGACCGTGGAAATAAACCAAAGGAGGAATGAGGGAGGGAGAGAAAAATGGAAAGGAGAGATAGAGGAAAGAAAGAAAGGAGGGAGAAGAAAAGCTTATAGTGACTATTAAGTATTATGAAAGATACTCAAAGTTCATTATAGAAGCAACTTCATGAGATTTGTATCATTTACTGGTCAGAAAACTCCATTCTGGTCTGTTTACTAGCAATGAAAATAATTAAATAGGCTATGTGATCCTCGTTATTTCTCCAAATTGAATAGTGCCTTTCTATTCCAGTCCCTGCATAGAACACTTGTAGAGTAGCCCCCTAACTGGAAAAGTCACGGAACTACCCTGATCAGGAACAAGCATAAAAAAAGAAAATCAATGTTTTTGAATGAATCTTTGGAGACCACTGCCCTGTCCAAGTTCTGAAAGTTTGGTTGAAATACATTCTAATTAAAAATAGTAGTAATTTCCATGCATTGAGTGTCTGTACCGCTTTGGTCTTTGTAACAGTCAAGTAATGTGTAGGAATCATTATTTCCATTTTAAACATGAAGGCGCCGAGGTACAGGGGTGTTCACAACTCAGCCGAGATCATATGGCTGGTTCAGTGGTGAGGGCAGAACGTAACTGAGCCAGAATCCAGTGTCATGGCGGCCATGCCTGATGCTCGCTGTGTGCTGGCGAACGTCTCACTCGGCTGCAGTGACAGGACCTGGAGTCCAGAAATGACTCTAGATAGAGCTGCGTTTTTAATTTCTCTAGTCATGAGCACTTTTATCTTCTGGTCTGCTTCCTCCATGGAAGCAAATAAAAATAAATACATACTGTATTTTGACTGTTTTGATATAAAGACGAGCACAAACCAGACTGGCTTTATTTTGATGCATTCATCACTTACTTTGGGTTTATCCTTGTGAGTGTGTGTGTGTGTCTCTGTCTGTCTGTCTGTCTTTCTGTCTACCTGTCTGTCTTGTCTTGTGTATTAGGAGGCACTGTGTGTGCCTGTGAAGGCCCAAGAGTGACTTTGGGAATCTTCTTGGACTGTTCTCCCTTCTTTTGGCTTATTCTGGGATTTCTCATTCTCCTTCTTCCAGGGCAAGGGGTGCAGGCTGCCTCCATTTCCACCCAGCATTTTTACGTGGGATCTGGAATTCAAACTCAGATTCTTTGGCTTTCAAGGGAGAAGCTTAACCCCTGAGCCATCTCTCTAGCCCCCTTGTCCTTGTGATATTAAATGAGTTGTGACCCTTGTGAGCCCCATGGACCCTGGACTGTAACACTTGTTTGAAGTTTCTAAATCAGAAAAGCTGGAGGAGGGTCTTGAACCTTTGCAGTACCCAAGCCAAAAGCAGTGAAAACCCTCCGTCTTGGCAGTGAGGACAGAGCTGTGGTCAGAGATACTTAAGAGGTGTCTCGTGATGCAGAGAAGTACAGGTGAGCAGGGAGCCCAAGGCGTGCGCAGGAGGCCTGAGGGTAGCAGTAATGGCTAGATCATCAGCTACAGCTCTCCGGCTCCACTAGGTTCTGACTACAAATTCCTTCATTCAATTAACTTCATGGTGCTCAGTAAATTTCTTATGATTGCCAGGTATGAGTTACCAAAGAGATTTATATGCCATCTTTAAACTGTCTTAAATCACAGGAATTATGAACATTTATAGTGATGACATATAAATGAAGAAGCTTTAAAATTTAATTTTCAGTAAAATTCCTCGTGACTATTTCTAATTGATTTCCATTTAGCATGATGATTTTCATTATTCCACTTGAAATCACGCCACAGCAGGAGAGTAACTCAATCAACTCATCAAGTCCTTTATTATCAGTGTGGCCAACATGTAATACTGCAGATTTACTTGATGGGCTTTTTCTGGATGTAAAAAAAAATCCCAAGATGTGATCTTTGTGGCTGTTTCCCTTCCATTCTATATAATATTACTGGTATTGTGCATAATATGTGTAACACTGACTAGAAGAGTTAAGTAGTGTGTCATTACTCCTTACACCCGCTGACGAGCATCCCTTGCTGTGACCTGCCAGTTCTGTGACTCTGGATGGAAACCTGCTCCTGACAAACTGGGCTGTCAATAGATGCCAAGCAGGGCTGAGGCAGGAGCATGCTACTTCGTGTGTAAATGCCTCCTATGGCTGCCTCGGCTTCCCACGCTGACTTCCACAGGCTGCGCTTGACTGTGCAGCCCGAGGGCTTTCCTTTCCTTCCTCGGCAGTGGTGACAGGAGTTTGGGATAGAAACATTCTGTCCTTAGCCATTGACTGTGCACTAGCCACATGGTCTGTTCTAGTCAGTCTGTCACATTGATCTCATTGTTTAGTCAGGGCTTAACATCAAACTCAGGCCTATGTTTATTCAAGAAATGAATCCTGCAAATGCCTCCTCCAAGTCCATCTTTTAAAAGTAAATAAAGCTGTATTTTCCGGCTGGTGAGGTAGCTTAATGGGTAAGGTACCTCCTTGCAGTCCTGGATACTTGAGTTCGATCCCCAGCAGTTCACAAGGCACACGTGTGTGTGTGTGTGTGTGTCTGTGTGTCTGTGTGTCTGTCTGTCTGTCTGCCTGCCTGTCTGTCTGTCTGTCTACCTATATCTCTCTCTCTCTCTCAAATAGATAAACACTTAAACAGCTGTATTTTCATATCTATTTCCCAAAATTTCTAATGTACCATCAACATGTGTCTATTTGTTTTCTACAGATAGTGCTTCCTCAAAGAAGAATAGAAAAGAGGAAAATTATATTTTTGAGTCCAGGGCTGATCGAAAAGGAAGGGAGCACCCGGCCCCAGAAGCAGGTAGGCGTGCGACTTGGAATGCACTGCAAAATAGCAAGAGCTACAGAATCTAGTGTGTCCTGGCCACAATGCATCATGGTGCCCCTGGCAGTACCTTCTATGTCTGGACTCAGTTTCGTCTTTCACATGCCCATCCAGATGTGGCATTATAGAAACTGTCACATTGTGATAGAGTGTTAATGAAGATTCTAGGATCAAATGCCACAGTTCAAATCCTGGCTGTACCACTAAACTCAGTAACCATGCGCATGCTCCCTTCTCTCTGCATCTCAATTTTCTCACTGGTGAGATGAGATAGTAACTCTTCGTGCCTTGCAGGGTTGTTGAGGAGGGTGAACATTGCCAGAGGGCTTGGTTCTGGCCAACTGGTAAACTCCAAGTGTAGTGAGAGATCCTGCCTCAAAAAATAAGTGGGATCATGACATCAAAAGCAAAACAGATGAAACCTATTAGGCCACTATGTGAAAAGACTTGAAAATAGGAGGGAGATTAACAGGGAAGAAGAAGCATTGTAATAGGAAGGAGGGAGGATGGAATTGGGGATTAAGATGTAAAAATGTGTTTACTATATTCATGTAAGATACGCAGAGAATAATAGTAAAATATATGTATTATGAAAAACAGTGACAACTATTTGAAAAAATAAAAAAACAACTAGAAAGAAAAATAAGTTAGAAGACGGTGAGATAGCTCAGCAGGTGTGGTGCCTGTTCTCAAACCTGGAAACCAGAGTTCACTATCTGGAATGCCACATGGTAGAAGGAGAGAGAACAGGGGAAGTTGTTCTCTGATCTCCATCATTGCCATGGCATACATGTGTTCTCTCTTTCTCTCTCTCTCTCTCTCTCTCCCTCCCTCCCTCCCTCCCTCCTTCTATTCCCCAAATATGTAAATAAATAAAATCAGAATAAATTGGAGAGTGACAGAGGAAGACACTTGACATCCATCTCTGGCTGCACAGACACCATATACCCTACACAAAAGTCAATTAAAAGAGAAAGTCAAGAATAAATGCCAGTATTCTGGCAAGTGGAAAATTCCATTTTTCTTGTGATAAAAGTGCTAAGCAGGGATGAGACTTACAGCTCAGCAGCAGCATCTCTTACTTGAAAAGCAGAGCTCTTCCTGGATTATCTGTCCATATTTTGATTTTGTGCCTAGGTCATGGGACTGGGTTGGGGTTCAGATGCTCGCCATTCTTGGCTTTGATTAGCTCAGACAAGTTGTGAGGCCTAGAAATATCATCATCTTCCTCTCTGTAGCAAGCAGAACTTGGGCTGGATGCTATATTCCAATTTGTAAGAAGGGTTCTGGGCTCTGAGTTTCTGGAGAGGCTGAAGACGTCTCCTTTCTTGTCTTGTTCCTCGATTCCATATCCACGTCATGTGGCCCGTCAGGAAAGATGGAGAGCCGACAGCCCCAGGTGTCAGCCCTTTCAGAACTGCTTCCAGCCAGCAGCCACTGCTGAACCTAAACATCGGGGCTGTAGAGGGAGGCAGGCCCTGAGCTGCAGAGCCAAATGCGCAGCAGGGAAGACTGGGCGGCCACTGCGTGGTTCAGCCGCTCCCGAAAGCCCATTCAAAGTCCAAAGCATTAGTGTCGGGGAGAAGCAGTGATCAGGAGCCTGGGTCTTGGAGACAGCGCAGTACTGACATTCCGTGTGTGTGTGTGTGTGTGTGTGTGTGTGTGTGTGTGTTTAACAGATTTTTCTTTCATGATTCTCTAGGGGAGTACTGACCTTGCCATAAGATTTTATGCCCTATAGACACCCGGTTAGCTTCTACTTTCTCTCCTCCTGTGGCCAGACAGGACTGTCTTTAAGAATCTTGTTTAAGGTTTATCTTCTGTTCTGAAAACCTCTTAGTATGAAATCAGCGCAGGGTCATATCAGGAGACCAGCTGCATCTGAGGCCAGCTTGGGTGTCAAAAGTCAAGGTCACCTGGAGGGAACTTCTCAGCTACCTGCCACCCTAGGAACGTCTGTTTGCCCCACCCTACTTTTTCCAGTGCTAGACAGTGAGCCATCTCTTTCTTCCAAGACCATCCTCATCTCCCCGGAGCTTGATGTAGCCCCTCCCATTTCCTCAGTGACATCTCCCCAGTATCAGTTGCTCTCCCTGCGTATCTTTCTGCTGCTATGACACAACACTTAAGGGAGGAAGGGAGGTTTGTTTGGCTTTTGGTCCCAGAGAAAAGATAAAATCCGTTATGGTGGAAGAGACATAGTGGATGGCAGAAGCTGGGGCGGCTGGTTCAGGTCATCATATTAATCATGCAGGCAGAGACTGCAAGTAGGGCTGGGTTACCAGACCCGAGACGTACCTTCCTCCAGCAGGTTCCTAGATTTCTATGACCTTCCCAAATATTAACAACATGCAAACTCGTGAGCCTGAGAGTCAATTCGTGCTCCAACTGTGACACTCCCTTTCTCCGCCTGCTCATTCCCTGTGACTTCACCTTCTCGTGTACGTGTGGAGTGCATGAATGTATATTGTGTTCACATGTGTGATCCTGTGTATGTAGAAGCCTGTAGTTGGTATTGAGAATCATCTTTGCCCTTCTACCTTATTCTTTTTGAGACATGGTTTCTAATCAAATCTAGGGTTTGTTGATAGGACCTTGTCCTGCTGCCCAGCTTGGTTGGTCTCTACCTTCTAAGGCTTGAACTATAGGCAGGCTACACACACACACACACACACACACACACACACACACACACACACACACACAGCATTGACTCTCTGTGAGATCTGGGCATCTGAACTCTGGTCCTTTTCTTTGTGAAGCAAGTACTTTAATCACGAGCATCTCTCCAGCTCCAGGCTTTGCCTCTCAAACTCCTCTGAGCACTTCATTCAGCTGAGCCATCATTCACGGACACGGGTTTTCATCCCCTGGGTTCCCCAAGCCCCGCTCTCTGTTGCCCGACTACTCCGACCTGTCTTCTCTTAGTCCTCTTTGAGGAGCTTGTTCCTGACTCCCTTTCTCTGTCTGTGTATCTCTCTCTCCCCCTCTCTCCCACCTTCTCTCCTCCTTTCCCTCTCTCCTTTGATTTAGAAGCATATTCCTTTCTGTTCTGTTGGTACCAGAGCAGCTGGACCCAGGTTCTGGAGCTGTCCCTTGTGGGGCAGGATCCCAACTCCAACATTTATAATACAGTGTTAAACCCACTAATATCTTTGCTCCCTCCTTTATAAAATGGGTAGTAGTAGAACATGTCACATGCTTGTGAGAATTCAGTGATGTGAGCACAAGTGGTCGTAATACTGTTCATATTAGCTTATCCTTAGGGTCCGGTGTCCTTTAACTGACAAATATGACTTATCTTTGATTACTACCACCTAGGCCAGTGTCTATCTGGCACATGGGAAGCTATTAATAAAATGCAGAATTATTGAGCAAATGGAAGCATTAGATATTCAGGCTGCACATGGAGATGTTTGCTCCTCCATTTGCAAGATGGTGCAATTAAAGAGTTGCAGCGTTTCAGCTCCAAACCTCCAGGCTCCAGAGTCGCTGATCCTCAGAATAGTCTGAGACTGATTGGAAGGCCAAGACTGATTGGAAGGCCAATCCAGACACAACACGTGCCTTCCAGACTCCAGAAACCTCCATAGGCTGCTCTGGTCTGCTGTCCAGAACCAGCCCCTCACAAAAAACTAGAGTTGTTCCCTTATCTGCCTGTAGTCAAAATTCCATCAGCCCGTTTTGAAGTTAATTTTCAATAAAAATGTACTGACAATAGGGTCCCTAGGTTTTCAAAAAGAAACAAATATCTTAAGCCCTTACCATAACCAGAAACCAGGAACTAGTTCATGTCTAAATGGGAATGATCATGCATGACTATACAATCTATGACTAAAATGAAAACATTTCTTCTGCTATCTGTTAGACATAGGTGATCTCATTGCAGTGTTTGTACCCACTGATGCCATGCAAATTCTGTAAGAACTTGATACAGAATTTGGTTTTAAAGAGGTCTGGGTTTAAGACTAGACCTACAACATTATAGCCTGAATGCTCTTAGGGAAATTACTAAACCTGCCTACATCATAATTAACCTGTGAAATAGTGGTACGACTACCACCAATTGAACTGTTCAGATTCAATAAAATAGTGCATGCAGAGGGCTCATGAATAGTGATGAACTGTGCACACCACTGACTGCCCCTGTTGCTTCTCACCTTGCACAGGCGCGGTGCTGCCGCTGGCCCTGGGGCTGGCCATCACTGCTTTGCTGCTTCTCATGGTGGTTTGCCGACTCCGACTGGTGAAACAGAAACTTAAGAAAGCCCGTCCCATTACATCTGAGGAATCGGACTACCTCATCAATGGGATGTATCTATAATAAATGTAATCTAAACACCTGCAGGCAAGGACATATTTAACTGCTAATTTATTCTCACTTTGGATTCTGTTATTTGCAACGTTTTGTTTTTAGCTGGCCTAAAGATACTGTAGATCAGAAACCTTAATTTATCATGGAATAGTTTTCCTAGGAAATGAGATGTTTTGAAATGTACACAGGAATTCATGTGATTAAAGACTTAGTTGTCCCTAGACATATAAAAATCATAATTGATGAGGCAGGAAAGCCAGCATGAGATAACCTCAGACAGCAGTACTCACTTTTCATTTTTAAGAAGAAAAGGGTCAATCACTGGCCCTGGCAACCCTAGGCAGTTTGAGTGGCAGCTTCCCCTTTTTCTGTGGTCCTATTTGTCATTAAGTTCCAATGATCTTTTTCTTTTCCCCTGTCAAACACTTCTGAAAAATGGATCTTAAGTGAATTTTCACTTGCGTTGATGCTGTCTATGGAATGTTTGCAGATGTTTTCACAGGTCAGTGAGGTCCGACAGGAGAGGAGCGCGGGTTCTTCCCCATGCTTGTGACATCATAGTATGTTGTGGTCACCATGTCGGGATGATCTTTTAGCAAACCCTCAGATTTTGGATTAAGAGCCACTCTTATGATGGTTAAAAAAGCGAGATAAGAAAGCCTGGGTCAAAATTCTTAACAGAAGCATAATGCAGGCTAAGTGAGCACAGACAACTAATACTTTGCTGTATTTGCTCATCACAGATTTGTGGTCCAGAGTACAACAACTCTGTGCAGTCTCTGGCTTTTACTGTGAGTCTTTGTTGATGCAAAAGACAAGTGCAAATTCCAAAGCAAAACATAGATTGGACTTCTGGGTAGAGATTATATGAAAATGTCGCCATGGTGACGTGGCAGCAGGTGGTGTGAGCTAATGGAAGGAACCAGATGTTCTGCTGTGTTTTGTTTCGTTGTGTTGGAGCTGGAGCCCAGGGGTGAGTGCTCTGCTGCTGAGCTACGTGCTTTGTTCTCAATATTTTAATGTTATACAATAAGACAATCATCTAATGCCAGGATTGTTTCCAGAGAATGCAATTTTGCACAAATTTACTCTTACACTTAGTTGACATCTAGCTTAAACATCTTTCTACTTTTAATTTGTAGGTGTTAAAGGCAAATTAGTCCTTTTAGTTATTGCCAGGTTGTATACATTCTAAAAATCATTCCAAGAGAAAATGCACAGTGTGCTGCCTATTTACACTCATGGTATCCCCTCCCCCTTTTTTTCACTGTAAGTGGCAAATCTTATTAAACACTGAAAACATACTGTAGAGTCTATTCATTTTAGACTGCATCTAAAATACTTGGTTCCTTTAATTAGGGGCTTAATTTTGGTGGGGGATGTAGCTATCAAAATATCTTAACAAATGTAGTGTTAGAAAAATAAAGGATCATTTTCATTTCCTGAGAAGCTCTAGCCTTTTGCTGGATGTTTAGAACTGAACAGTGGTTTAAAATTCTCAATGGTAGTTTAGGAGAAATGAACCACGTAAATGAACTTATGATGTCTGTACTGTGTGATGCTGTGCCGTACACTTCTCTAGATGACATCACTTATAGCCATATCTGATAAAATAACTGGCAAGGCATGCATCTTTCCAAATATCTTTTCTATACAAAGAAATTACAGTCTAGAATTGTCGTGATTTTGAAACACTTGAGAAAAGAGGTCTTGTATGTAATATTCCTTTAATAAACTATTTTATTCTTATGCCTTTAAAAAAATCTTTCATTATAAATTTTCTGAATTTTTAGTATTGCCTGAGCTTTTACTATAATATTTACATTTAATCGTATCAACTGTGTTTTTACAAAGGGAAAATTGAGGGTTTGGGAAGAATGAGCTGCTTCTGACGACCGTATGACATCTACTGGAAGGGACGATGGTATCTGGCAGGTGTTTATGTGAACGGATGCATCAAATGGGACTTTGAAAAGTTACTGTTACCTATGACTATCTGGCTGAAAGAGCTCTGCATCAATGACGGTATAAAACTAGCTTGATAGGTATCTTAAACATGCTATGGCCAATCTGTTCCTAAGTGCACCTTGAAAACTCAAGCGTACTTTTCCTTTCGTTCTTAGCACAAGTTAACAATAGGTACTCTTACTTCCATAAGCAGTTTTGATATTTCATGTTACAACATTTCCAAATATGGTCTTGATTCCGTAGGATTTTTTCCCCATCTTTCTCTAGTGACTTTTCAGAACTCGTTTGGCCCTTTATTCTCTATTGTTTAACATCTCTTTTCAGTCACTACCATATTTTCTCTCAATCCAAACACAGAAGTGTATATTTCTATTCGACCCTCAATAAACCAAGGATGATACTTGGTTTATTATTTTAACTGAATTTCTAGAACTCAGGAATCCATCAATATCATGTAAGTGACTGCTCTTAACTAAGTCCTTGACGTGGGTTTCTGTAAAGTGTTGACTATTCATAGCATCCCTAAAGAGTTTCATATTTTTATTTCCATTGAGGTTACATTACTTTTTCTTAGCAACTACTTCACTCATATTTTCTGGACTGTGTTTTACTAGATTTTTGTATTAAAACTCAGTGAGATTTTCTAATAAAATGGTTCAAGCTGTACAGAGGGAAAAGTTAGTTTGCTGTACGCAAATGTCCTTGTGCCATTGGCTTTTTAAGCACCTGTACTAAGAACTTCTGGCTTAGTCTCTTGCTCAGTTTCTAGTTCTTCTGCCCTATGGAGTCCCATGATAAAGTCCCAAGGCAATGCTTGACTGGTGCTGGAGGTAGCAGTTTGTTACTTATTTATAAACTGTTTAACTAGATTGAAAACACCTTGACAGTAAGGCCCCTCTTCTATCTCTAAAACATAACATGAAGATTTGCATGTAACAAAATGTAATGGCTACCAAGGACTCAAAGTAGTGGATAAGCTGAAAACCATTAAGTCCTGACCACGTGGCCTTTGCACACACTCAAAAAAGAGTCCTGTACATCGGAGTTCACTGGCAGGATTCAGAAGCAACAACACAGTGAACTGAAGTGGGTAGGATTTTCAAGTTGGAGCCCAAAAAATATGAGCTTCTTCTTCCCAAAGAAGAGACACTTGTGAAAAGATGTCTGTAAATTTTTATAGTCATTTTTAAAGAAGTGATAATACTTAAGAGTGGGGAAGGGTTTCTCACAACAAAGAATCTCCTTGTCAGAATTCTGTACACTCACACATAAAAGGGCTTTGCTGGGAGGGTTAGTTCCGCTCATTGGGAGCTTTACTATCTCAAGTTCTAAAACCTATGCAAAAAGTTCTTCTTATAAAAATAAAGTCCATTTAAGTAAGATCCCAAAGTATCAATGTCTTCACAGAAACACATTTACAGATGTTAAATTAACAACTATTGGAGGGAGGGAGGGAACTGGTGTACTTAATAAGTTTGTATGAGCTGAAATAAATAAATAATAAATAAATAAATAAATAAAAATTAAAAAAAATTAACAACTATGTTTATAGATAAAAAATGGGTTTGGGTATGTTTATTCCTGACCATGTTCTTCCTGACATGAAATCGATCCAATCACCCGCTTATGCATTGGGCATTTATCCCAGAGCTACAGAAGAACAAGTTTTGTCCTGAAGAAATGTAGTTACGTGGGCGTGGACGAAGGCTACACCAGATTTTGCAAGTTGGAGCATTAGAGATCTGTTTGCCTCTGTGACTGTGGTCAGCCTGCTGAACCTGCTGCTCTTCTGTCTAGATTCAGACACCACCAATGCTTCTTTTGCTTTTAACTTTATTTGGCAAAGCAACACTGCATAAACTGTGCAGAAACCAGCACTTAGCTTACACAGCAGGTTAGTCATATACATCAGCAGCAAACTAGAAACAGGAAAAAACAATGCTGAGCTACAAGTCTCCTATCATTCTCAGAGAGAGGAGGAACTATGTCACACATGTCCTATCTCAGCAGTTGGCAGGACGCCACCTGCCCGTTGTCTTAAGTTTCAATATTTACAAACGCCTAGTTGTAAGGTAGCAAAGCAGCTGATTGTATCTACAACATGCTATTCTATGACACCACACCAAAAGCTTTGAAAAAGAAAGCTCATCTCTATTTTCTCAGTAGCATCTAACAGACACTCGAATACCGAGAATTCTGTGAA
Source organism: Typhlomys cinereus (assembly GCA_023101885.1). Taxonomy (NCBI): domain Eukaryota; kingdom Metazoa; phylum Chordata; class Mammalia; order Rodentia; family Platacanthomyidae; genus Typhlomys; species Typhlomys cinereus. The sequence goes on from JALPQD010000036.1 coordinate 7,473,800, forward strand.
TGGTGGTGTTATCTGATACACAAAAGAAATCTGATAAATTAATATTGGAACAGAATTAATGTTCAAGAAGAGGAAAATAAACCACTCTTCAAGATTAATTAACAAACTAATTTAAACTTTCCATTTTGCAGAACCCTTTCTTTAATATTTAAAAGTAAAACGTGGGCATGTTAACAACACAGAGTTATACTTCGCATCTTTCCTCTCTACCAATCTGGGTCTGTGCCTCTTTGAAGAATTAGAAAATCCTACAAAACCACACATTTTTCATGCTGAATAAAACAGTGTAACAAAGTCCAAAACAAGCTGTGATGCTGTTGGTTTTCAAATGCTTGAAGGACTGAGATGAGCGATCCACTGAAATAATATAGACTCGTCAGGCCAATGTTGTTACAGTTCATCCCTGGGGAGAGAAGAGAAGGACAACGTGAATAGGAGTCACATACTGTAAATGTGGCTTTCTAAATAGTTTAGACACAACACTCAAGTCAGCAAAACATGCGCTAATCCCCAATATATATTTTTTAAAAAGCACAAACAATCCCAAAGCAAAGCAAAAATGAAAATCAGTTGTTCCAAGCATCTTTCATGCTACTCCAAAAATGCCTTATGAATCCTACAATGCCTGAATGGTTATTGTCTGTTTTTAATTCTAAAGACAACTTTTCTTCCTTCAAGCTTAAAAGTTCAGAAAATTATTTCTGTCTAGAATCATCTTGCTAATAACTATTTACTTTTAAGATGACAATTGTGCCTTTAGAGTTCAAATGATATTTTTTAACAGTTATCTTACAAAACTGGACCAAAAAAAGTCATCTTTTACTAAAGAATCTGTTAGCACTTGCAGAGTGGGTGGATGTCAACCCAAACTCTCTGGGAGAAGAAGCATCGTCTGTAGGTATGTATACCTGTCAGCTGATTTCATAAGGCAGCTTTATCAGCTCCAAAAGAAACCATTCGCTCAGCCAGGTGCAGCACTGGGCCAGCAACTGCCAGTGAGAGGAAGGAAGGAATAAAAATGTGTCTAAGGTAAGTTGTATGGCACATCAATTCTACCTTAGTAAAGCTGCTAGAAGTGAAAAAATGAAACTATCGGAAAGAAAGCTCAGAGCCTCATACCTGAGGGTACTCTGAGTGACCAAACCATCGCTAAGCATTCAATACGTTAAGGATACAGATGTATGGCTTTTGCAATTAAGTCTCAAATGACTCAGGGAAAATAATACACGTAACGTTTACAGAGAGAAATTCGGAAAGTGCTAGCGACTTTGGAAGAAGAGCTCAGGAGTTCTTTGTACTATCCTACCAATCTGTTGCTAGCAAAAAATGAAATGTTTTGAAAAAGCTATTTTGAAAGATGTGAAATCAGGGTGTCTGTGAGGCAGTGGCACGGGCGTTCAGGGACTGCGGAATAACCTACCCTTGTAAGCTGAGTCTTATAAACAGTGCAAGAACCTGTGCAAAAAATTACTTCTCTCATAAGCTGCCTTAAACGTCACAGTGTGAACTTATCTCTAAGTAGTAAATTACCAGTCCTGATTCTTAAGTCTTCTAGTAACAGTATAATTCTCATAAAACAGCCTGTACTTGCAAACATTAAAATACTTGCTTATAAAGGGTTCATTTGTTCTATTCAAATTCACCTGTGCTTTTTCTTTTTTTATATATTTATTTGAGACGGGGGAGGAGCAGTAGGCATATGCAGTATGCCACCATGCTGTGGCACATGGGTGGAGGTCAGAAGACAACTTCCACAAGTCAGTTCTCTCCTTCCACCATGTGGAGAGAGAACGAATATACCTGCCATGGATCACAAGTGGGGGTCAGAGGTCACTTTGGGAGTTCAGTTCTGTCCTTCCACCATCCCTTCTAGAGATCAAACTCAGGTCACCAGGTTTGCAAGTAGGTACCTTATTCATTGAGCTTGCTCACTGGTCTTCTACTTATCTTTCTTATCCAACTTACTTGCATAAACAATTTACAATAAAAAGTAGTGTACCTAAAACGTTTAAAAAGGCTCTTCAAAACTGTTACAAATAGCAGCCCTGAAATACTCAGTGTCGCTGAGCCAGAGACGGACCCACTGGATTGACTCTCGTGGCTACTGAAAACAACAATAAATAAAACTTTTACTAGGAAATAAACAATATTGACTTCTATATGGACATATTTATTTAGAGTAATAAAGAATTCAAATAGTTTTTAAAAAGTAACTGATACAACCCTTATATACCCATAGTCATGGACATAAATACCACAGATTCTAGGTTTATGGCCTACAAATTTGGTATTCTAATTATTCCATCAAATTTTCACAAACATAAGGAGACACTAGCTACATTAAGGTTTGGAGTTTTATTTGGCATCAAAATTCAACATAGCCGATAATTACATTTTTTTAAAAAATAGAGTTTTATTCACGTTTCCTTGGCAAAAATTAACTCTCATGCCCATTTGAACACTACATCCTGGTTAAGATAAAGGAGGATGAAAGATGGCAAGAAGCAAGGGAAAGTCCCTTGGAAAGCATGAGGATATCTCCAATTAATCCTGGTTTAAAAGCAGCTCGTAATTCCCAAGTACATGGATGGTCTTAGAAAACAGTGGTAATTTTTGATGCAATTAGCAATCCACTAATCTGTCCTTACTACAAAAGGACTCTCACTTCCAGCCGCCATCATTTCGCCCCCGAATTGCTCCCACCTCCTGTTCAAACTTTTATTTCTTCTGCTCACGTGCTCTACAACAGCGAGAGTTGCCTTGTGGAAATGGACTTCAGTGGGTTACTAGCCTGGCGTTAGCACTTAGATTGGTCTCTACTGTGGTTGCCTGTTTGCTGTGGTCTTTATTTGGATCCCTTCATAACTTAACTAGAGCCACTTCTGTGAATGTATAAAGATGTACTTTAACAAAAAGAAAATGTGCAACAGAAAACATGAGGAAGTCCTCTGCGCGCTAGACTGCACTTTCCAATGATGTCCACATGGAAGATGAACGCTTGCACAGCCCTCGGCCACTGCACCAGGCCAACTTAAGCTTTGCAAACAAAAACAAGAAAAAGAAGCTTGTAGTAATTTAAAAGTTATTCTGGGGATGTAGGTTAAATCATAGAGTGCTTGTCTAGCACTCACACAACTTTGGATCCAACATTTAGTAACAAATGAAAAATAAAATCCAAAATTTTAAATGCAAATAGTTTGAACAGGAGTGAAGATTTGAGGCAGAGGATTGCTAAAGCTTATATAATTGGAGGAAAGGAAAACCTCTTTATGATAGGGTGGGAGGGGGATGCATATAAAGTTAGAGCCAGGTCAGGAAGGATCTTAGCAAGCAAGGGCTCTAAGCTTCAGCTCCATCACCTTCCAGCAAATCTACTGTGTGTTCATAAAAACATCTATAATCCCTTCACCATTGAGCTCTAGGTGGAAGGCCAAAGCCAAGGCAGCTATGCTCCAGATCAGAATTCAAAAAAAGCAATAGTAACTATAAATAAAGAATAAGATACAACTCCTATTAAGACCTCTTTAAAAAGGCCAAACTGAATTTAGTTAAAAATAAAGCCCTGCCAAACACAATGGTGCAGCGCTCAGGAAGCCTGGCTATACACTGAGACCTTGTCTCAAGCAAATTGGGTTATTGTTCTTTTTTTGGGGGGGGTGTTATTTTTACATTTAAACAGTTACCCAAAAAAGTGCCTGCTGTCATTACAGAAAGAGGTGTACTAAACTTAAAATTACTATCTACTTACTAAGAAAATAATTTTAGTATAAGGATCCTGTGTGTGTGTGTATGAGGTGCAAATGTGTGGAGGTCAGAGACCAATGCCAGATGTCTTCCTCGGTTGTGCTCTACCTTATTTTTTGAGACCTGGTCTCTCACTGAACCTGGAGCTCACCAGTTGCCTAGGTGACTGAAAACCAAGCTCCAGGGATCTGCCTGTCTCTGCTCCCCACTCCCTGTGATGGCCTTATAGATGGGCACCACACCTGGCTTTTGCATGGGTATTGAGGATCCAAATTCAGATCCTTATATGTGTGTGGAAAAGTGTTTTGCTGACTAAGACCCATCCTCCCAGTCCCCAAAGCAAGAATCTTACTAACTGAAAACAGAATCTGAGATGAGGAAACCCTGTTTCCTCCCTGCGGCATCCAGCGTCAAGCAATGCAGCCAACAGCTCTCGCGTGCACTAGTTTCATTTCTCTCCAGAGACAGGAGAGCAATGCCAAGAGGAGGTTATGCATGACATACAGCAGAAGCAGGGCATGTATTCCACTGAGCCATGCCAGGTCAAAGTGGCGCTTCATGCTGGGGCCCTCTAGGCAGGCTGGGAGATCCAGGACCTTTGCTAGAACAGCTTGAAATGGGCTGGTTTAGGCAGAGAAGGCCGAGGTGTTTACTCCTCATGGTAACTGAGGCAATAACAAATGTAAAATGGCCACAGACTTTTGGGCATCAGTGAACCTACAGAAGAAATCCACCCCAGTGTCCTCACTGGGACTCTGACATTTTGCAGAACTGGGACAAGTATCCCCTCTTTGTTCTCATCCCAGTGGAACAAAAGGGCATGGACAAGGCCCATACAGCAGCTGTCAACATGGCTCATGAATACAGAGTGATAAGAAAATACTCTCTTGCACTGACCTTTCTTAAAAACAAAATATCTTCGTGCCAACTAAGTCTCCCCCCTTTCCCAAGCCCTGGTTGAACTGAAAGAAGGGCAGACCAAGCAAAGTCTTTTACAAGTTTAATGTAATGTGTTTCTGATCTTAATGGAGTAGCATGAAGGCAGCGATGATAAAACGGCTCTTGCAATCTGATGCCTTAACGTCCACACCCTTCACCTTGCATGTGTGGAAGAAGAAAGAGCAGAAGAGAAATTCACTTCCACCTGGACCACTGCTTCTCTTTATCTGTTAAAGGCACGTATATCACCCCCATGAGAGGCTTCATTTTGACACTGCCATCTTGCAGCTTGTCATATTGCTCCAACATCTGGTTGCCACCTGCAGGACCAACTGGCAATATCAATCTTCCACCAGGCTTTAACTGGTCTATTAGCTAAAAGGGAAAAAAAGAAAAACCCCACATGTGAGTTATAACATTGTCTATTTTAATAGTAACTTTACATCATGCCCAGTATCCATGGGTAGAAGGCAGAAATGCATTTCATGTCACCATCTCTCAGTACCCTTGGGGGACAGTTCCAGGACCCCTCAAACATAACAAAATCCAAGTAGTTTGAGTGCCTCGTGAATAGGATAATATTTGCATATAACATATACACATCTTCCCACATGCTTACAAAGCAATTCTAAACTGACTGTGATTCTCAAAGCAAAGCCTACACAGCCCTCCAGTTGTATGTATTCAGTATAGTTCTTGGTATACAACAAAATTCAAATCTAGCTTTTTGGAATTTTCTAGATCAAAGCCTTTGTTTCCATGCTCATTCACATGGAAATATCTTTCCAAATATCTTCTGTCCGTGGTTGAAAGTATATACCAACTGTATATACTTGAGATGCTACAGTATTAATCGACTCCCCATCTATTCATTTACCTTCATGCCCCTAGCACCTGAGTATCTGGTATGACTATATAGCTGAAAGTGTTGGGACAGAACCACCTGATACAGGGAATACTAATGCCTATGTAGTTTATTCTGGTCTTGGTGGGCTGAAAGGGAAGAGGAAAGAAAGGAGAGAAAAAAATAGAAAAGGCAGCAAGAAATTGATATCCTATTACTGTTGAAGCTAGAAATTCACTGAAGCAAAGAAAAGAGGATTCCTAATGGCCTGACTGAATCTAGGGTTCCTGGCACAAAAGGAGAAGGGTCAGGCTAGAGTCCTGTAGCATCGGAGTGAGGACTCTCCTATTAATGCAGAAGCAAGACTACCCAGAAAACTCTTCCAATCAAAAAAGGGCTTAAAATAAAATCAGATGTTACCATTTGAACATAACCTTAGTTTTTGTCATTATTCAAAAATAGTAAGGAAAAAACCTGCCTTTGGAAAAAGAAGGTTGCCCTCAATTAAAATTTTGATCAGCAGATCTTGTTCTTTTCATTTTATTTTTGTCAGAAATATATTGAGTTATTTTTCTGAGTTTTAACACTTACAATGAATAATAGTAACTTCCTCATCACCAATCTTTTCCCCTAAATCCAGTCATTTAAAATGAGTTTTCTTGTATTATTTTTATATTTAAAAGTAGACGCTGGAAAAGGATTGGACTCTCTTTATATACAGTCCACTTCTATTCTCCAATCCAATCAATCGTAATTTAACTAAAATCATATGAATATAATTTGGCTACTGAGCAATGATTTGGCTACTGAGCAATAAGGTATCCAATCATTCTTTGAGATTCGGTTCAAGTCCCATTGTTATTTACAATGCTAATAATATGCTATCACAAGATAACGAAAATGCATAAAAGTTCAAATATATGAACATCATCTGGAAGTCATTTCTACATCAATTTTTTGGTTTTAATTGACCATACACAAATATAGAGGAAAAAAGTTCCAACTCACTGCCTGGGGCACAACTGGGGCTGCAGCTCCTACGTGAATAGCATCATAAGGGGCTTCCTCGGCATATCCCATTCTTCCATCACCCACTGAAAAAAGAAGTCACGCTTTGAAAACCCATGCAGATCAACTTAGTGAACTGAGAGCTGAAAATGGGGAAAGGATGAATTTTTAAGGAATAGTTATTTATATGAAGGAAGATAAAACTGGACACCTATCCTCATCATACACAAAAACCAATGTCAAGAACACCAAAGACATAAGCATAAAAAGGTAGTGCAAAAAGGAAATCATATATATAAGGGTCAGCGATGCCATTTATGGTAGAACAGCTACCCGACATGTACAAGTTTAACTCCAGTACCACAAAAAGAAAAAAAGAAAGGGAGAGAGGAAGGAAAAGGAAAAGAGAAAGAAAAAAGATTTTCAACATTTCAGATAGTCTAAAACAAGACATAGAAAGCACTGGGAGAAAACTGGTAAGCTTAAAAATATTAAAATTAAGAATTCCTACTTATCAAAAGAAACCAGGGTTGAGGACGTAGCTTAGTGGTATAGTTTGTACCTAACATGTGCGAAGCCAAGGGTTTAATCACCAACAGTGCAAAGGGAGTTTGGAGGAGAAGATTAAAATGTACACCACAAAGGAGAGAAGAAATTTATGCACAAAACAACAAAGAGCTAGTGTCTAGAAAACCTATAAATCAAAGAAAACTATGAGTGAGCCAATATCTGACAGGTACTTCACAGAAGAGGACATCTTAATGGCACGCATGCAGTCTTCAACCCTATCGATAAACAGAACATCTAAATAAAATCAGGAGATGCAGTGCTATGGTCCAAAAAGGAATTACTTTCCTTATTTAGTACTTATAATGAATATAAGTGAATGCATTTCTTGGCATTTGACAATGAAAGATGCCTGAAAGTGACTTCCAGATTCTTGTGGTACTCACCAACCAGGCGCACCCTCCCTGAAGACAGCAGTGCAGGGTCATCCTTCCTGACGTTATTTATTGAGTCATCTACTAGCTCTTTAATGTGATCAATTCCTATGACTTTTCCACTATATCCGACCTGAAAAAGAGAAGTACTTCAATGCTTTATTTGGTCAAATTTGTTTTTTCTGACAGGTCATTAAATGTTTCCTTAATTAAAGTCATATTCTGTGATAAGAATCAAAACAAAACAAAACCAGCTTAAACTTCCAATCAGATGATAAAATGTTCAGTTTATCAAAATTTTTCATAAAAATTTCTCGACTATAATCCTTATTTGAACAATTATATTTAATTGACCAGTTGTGTGTGTGTGTGTGTGTGTGTGTGTGTGTGTGTGTGTGTGTGTATCAGACGGCACTGTGTGTAGTACAAAGGTGATTCTGGGAATCATCCTGAATTGATTCTACCTCCTTTTGGCTTTTGTTCTGGGGTTTCCCAGGACCAGAAGTGCAAGCAGGTCTCTGCCATTTCTGCCTGGTGTTTTTAGTGGAATCTGGGTTTGAACTCAGGTCCTTCTGCTTTCAAGGCAGAGGTTTAACTCCTGAGCCATCTCTTCAGCCCCATAAATTAACCAAATATAATTTAGCCAATTATAAAATAAACATCACAAAAACTGTAAGAAAAATAATCTTTCTTAGACTTCAGTTTTTTAAACTTTTTAAAATTTTATTGTGTGTGTGTGTGTGTGTGTGTGTGTGTGTGTGTGTGTGTGTAGGACCAAGGGTGACTTAAGTCATTGCCCTGGATTGCTTCTACCTCCTTTTTGTTTTACTCTGGGATTTCCCAGACTCCACTCACAAGGGCTAGAAGTGCAGGCTGCCTCCATTTCTGCCTATTGTTTTTACAAGAGACCTGGGATCCAAACTCAGGACCTTCTGCTTATGAGGCATCTGCCAGCCCTATATTTAACTTTTAAATCCAGAACTTAACCTTAACTTTGATTAAACTATCAATATGTAATGGTATTGTAATAATTTTCACAAACTTAATCTAAAAAGTATAACTTTAAATATTAAAGTGTTCCATGAGCTGTTTTTATTAAACCCGGCACCTATGATCCCAGGCCTAGAAACTTGAGGGAACCGAAAATGCAAGGCGAACCGCAGTGCAGCTGTGGGCCCAAGGCCAGCTTGAATTACATCATGAAACCCTGTCTTCAAAAAAAAAAAAAATGCTTTTTTGGAGGTAGGATTTCTATGCTGATTCTATGGTTGCTAGTGGGGATTATGAAAATATATTAACTTATAAATATATATAAAGGACTCAAGTATCATTAGCAATTGTAAAACAATGAACAGAATAAAACAACAGAATAAAATAATCTTTTCCAGAACACCTGTTTTCTTATCCAAATTTTATCACTCACAACTATGTAACATTAGGCCAGTTAACCTCTCTTTCTATGAATCAGGTTCCTTAACTATAAAGAAGGAAAAGGAACAAATGAACAAGCAAATAAACAAAAACCTACAACACTTATGGTCTGCAAACTGGCTTAGTGGGTAAAGTACCAGAATACAAACTGGTGACCAGGGTTTCTTCCCTGGAGCCCACATGGCTGAAAGAGAGAACCAACCTCTCAATATTGTCCTCTGACCTCCATACCATGCTCTGTTGCACAATGTGCCTGCTCTCTCTCCATTCCTCCCTCCCTCTCTCTCAAATAAAGTTTTTAAAGTAAATTAATGCTAGTATCATTTTAAAAGGTAACTCAGACATCTAATGATTTATAAAATGAATACTCCTCTAAAGACAGAATAGAGAAGAGAGAATTAGTCACTCATTAAATATTTCCAGACTTTTAAAAATAAATTTCTGCTACCCAGTACTAAAGATCTGAACTCTCCTTAACAGAAGGAGAGTTCAAATATCAGAAATATATGTGACGGCTAACTGTGTTCCAAGTGCAATTCTAACATTTCAGATACAATAATGGAAACAACCAATTTAGGTAAAACTCCCATCTCCTTGAAGCTTTTATCGCAGTGGGTCTACTAATTTTATATTTATGTCAAGTTACATGAATTCTGGTCCAAGAGGAGGAATCCATTCACCTCATCTACAAAAGGTCAATGTGGCCTCTAAGCACAAGATTTCTCATAATCAACTGATTTGATTAGCACAAGATGAGCTCACATGGTACTGAAGTAGGTGCCTGATATTCTCAACAGTCCTTGACCAGATAAGCTTCTAGTGGTAAAAAATAACAGACATGGCATGCACCAGCACTGTTCCTAATGTGAAAGTACTTCCTTTGCTCCTGCTAAGCCCTCAACAGTGTCTGAGAACCAGGCCCACTCCAGTCTTCCCTGCCAGATGAGAACTTAGCAGTATGCATTGTGTGAGCTACTGGACTACCACTGAGGGATCGGGCTGGCTGACAATGAGGCTGACACGTGGAGGAATGTAAAGGCAAGCAAAAACACTGAGAGACCACTGTCGTGAAAACACTCACTCCTCTAAATCCAGCCGCAAAAGCCAGGTGTGGCCCACGTCTTGTCCACAAGATACTCAAAAGTTTTGAGCTCTAATGATTTGGGTTAAATCACTTGCAATAATAACAAAATCCTATTTAATACCTATTAAAACTGGCATCTTAAATTGAAATGTCAAACAAGTATCTTAAAAGATGCTCAACTTCTCTGATCATCAGAGAAATGCAAATTAAAACTTCCTGCAATACCATCTTACCCCAGTCAGAATGGTGAAGATAAAAAATACAACCAACAGAGAATGCTGGTAGAGATGTGGAGAAAAGGGGATACTTTCTCACTGCTGGTGGGAGTGCAAGCCTTTTTGGAGATCAGTGTAGAGGTTCCTTATAGAAAGTAAAAATGGAACTGCCATATGACCCATCTTATAACACTCTTAGGAATATTCTCTACATTTTATTACACAAGTCTCTACATTTTATTACAAAGACACTTTTTCATCTATGTTCATTGCAGCCCTGTTCACAATAGCAAGAAAATGGAATCAGCGAACAAGCCCATCAACAGAAGAATGGGTAATGAAAATGTGGCACATATACACAATGTAATACTATTCAGCCATCAGAAAGGATGAAATTATGGAATTTGCTGGTAAGTGGATGAAATTGGAAAATTTAATATTGAGTGAATTATCTCAGACACAGATAAGTATCACATGTTTTCTCTTATATGGGGATGCTAATACTGATATTCTTGTCAATGTATTTGGTTTAGAATTATTGTATGAGCCAGAAAATTCAAAAGGGACCAATGAATGGGAAGTTGGGAAGGAGTGGATAGGGTAAAACCTTTAAAAAAGGGAGATTTAGTATACCAGGGCAAGTAGAGTAAGGGAGGGAATAATTGGAAAAATACTTAGGAGGGTATGAGGGGATAGGATATAGGAGGGACAGAAGGACTTATAGAAAAACCCTAAGAGTATGGGAGGTAACCCCAGAGGGACATTATATACTAATAAGTAAAAAAAAAAAAAAAAAGTGTTTTAAAGAAAGGAACAAGAGTGTGGAGCCCCTATGCAGAGGAGCACAGAGTGAGGAAAATAGGATAAAACAAACAAACAAAAAGCCCAGAGCTGATCCTAGTACCCAGTGATAATTAGAGATATACTAAAAGTAACAGGAGTATGGCATTTCCTAACAAAATGTTGGTCAGAGAGGTCTCAAAGGCCCCCAAACAATATAGGCTTTTGCCATTGCTCTTGGTTGCTCTCCAAAAAACCATCAGTAAGACCCTATTACTGAAGATGCAACACAAATGGATCCCAGAACATGGGCAAAATACAGTAAATGGAACTAGTCTGAGAACTTCCTCCTTGATACTTACACAGTATGAAGGAATACTGTAGAAGCTACTGGGGAAGAGAAATAATCCCAGGCTTCATCAACTCATGAGATCTGCAAGTTGCAATAAAAAATCACCATGGCAACAGGTGACCACCAGTGTAATAGTGGCTTGAGTATTGAACTCAAGACCAGCTTTTCAGAATGGAACACATTCCTGTTACTGTTAACTAGAACAAGAACTTAAAAACATGGAAGGAAATAGATTAATAGGGAAAAACAGCCAACAAACATATAGATAGGAAGACAGTACTCCAAACTGCAATGTAAATAGCTACTATTATACTCATAGATTTGAAGAGCACTTAGCACTCAGCATAGAAGTCGTCTTCTACAGCATAGGTAGAAATCTCAACACCCTGACAGGATGGAACCTAGACTGGTAGAAGAACAATGAAGTGGACAATGTCCAGACATAATGCAGATTACTGGCAACTTGGCACTGCTCACCCAAAATCAGGCTATCCTAAGGTCTCCCTATCCTAAGGCTTTGGGAACCTCGTGGAAGTGGAGCGGTAAGATTATAAGAACCTTAAAATGGGAATGTTCACTGTTGGACAAGACATTCCAGTCAGGCAAGGATGCTGCATCTAGGAACTTACTGAAGTGAGACTTGTTCTTATCAGACTTGCATAATGACTGACATGCCAACATGCCCCCACAGACTATGAGGAACTGAAGAGAGATAACACACAGGGGAAACCTTAAGACTAGAGCCGGATGAGTGAAGGGAAATGCCCTTATTAGTGGGGTGGCCCACGAGAGGCAACTTAGTATGCCATAGAGGTTTGAACCCTCATACTAATAGACAAGCCAGAGGGAACCCTGGGGTCCACAGAAGCGGCCAGGTAGGAGGGTAGGAGACAATGGAAGAGATTGTTGAGGGGAAGGGAAGGAAACGGGAAGGAGGGGGGATGGAGGGATGCAGGGATTAGTCCTCAATATACTTATATAACTAAAAAACAAATAACTTAGAAAAAGACACTTTTAGAGGAGTAACTGATTAACATAGTTTAATTATGAAATCAGAGATAAGGCAAAAATTCACTCCAATAAATACCCACGATACTGCCAATTTTTTTTTTTTTTAAAAACTGCTATCTTAATAGAACAAAATAAAAATTGGAACCACTGGTGAAAATAACAGAGTCAAATCATGTACTATGCTTGTGAGGATCACAATGAAAAACAAAGCTCTTACCATACGTGCAAAGCATGCAGTGAGGATTCCACTTCCAGATCCCACATCAAGAGCTTTAGCACCTTCGTGCAATTGATCAAACAGAAGTTCCAGTGCATATGCATGCTGCCAAAAGAAAACAAACCCAACATTTGCTTTTCCAAAACTCGGGAATACACACACTGTATCAAATAAACAAAGTTGTCAACTCTCTACCAATTCTATTATTACCACAGATGAAGGATGAACATACACTAATATCCACTCAGGGATTAATCATGAGACAATCCTTCCATGTTAGTTAGGCTTCCTTCATTTAAAGTTTTTCAGTAACTTTAGATAACTAGTATATGGATTCAAATTTTTAAAATCAAAAGATCATTTCTATACATTTTAAGCTACACAAAATTGTTTTTCCTTTCATGTTGTGTGTGTGTATGTGTTTACATATAAATGGATGTACATGGTGGGGAGGATATACACAAAAGCATTCAAGTGTGTGTGCCTGTAGAGGCCCAAGAGTGACATCGGAAATCATCCCTGATTGCTCTTCCACCTTACTGTTTCGAGCCTGGGTCTCCAACTAAACACAGAATATGCCATTAGGATTAGTCTGGCTGGCTAGCTTGCTCTGGATATTCCTAGGTTACCCTTCCAGGGCTACATTTACATGCAGACCGCTATACCTGCTGACATTTTATGTGCTATCTGGGGATCTGAACTCAAGTCCCTTTGTGAGGTAAAGGCTTTAACCACTGGGCCATCTCCCCAGTCCATTAGACTAATTTTTAAAAAATGATCAACAGAAGTAGGAAAAACCAAAGTAGGAATAAAGTGGAAATTTCATATTCCACATTGCTGTTCTAAGTTATGAAAGCTGGACACTATAGTTACCTTGGGAATTGGGGGGACCAGAGGAGATAAGGGGCCCTCTGAGCTATTGCAACTTTCCTGTACCTTAGTTTGGGTGGTGGTTCGCCTGCACAGAGAACACTCACCAAGCTGTCCACTTAACACTTTCCACTAGATCTCTCCATACACATACGAAAAATAAGACTGTCCCATCATTAAAAGTGAATAATCAATCATTAAAGACTTTCTCATGTGTGGCAAGAAAAATAACCATTTGTGAAATGTTCTTACAAACATTTTAAGGCTGGCATGCTGGTATACTGCTGTAATCCCACTATTTGGAAGATGAAGGCAGAAGTATTAGGTAGGATCATATAGCTTTGACTACAAATTGAGTTCAAGGTCAGCATGAACATGAAACCCTGTCCAAACAAACAAAATAATTTGTAAGGAACTATTTAAACACCACAAGGAAATAATTAGCTGAGTTCAGAATTTAATAAATTCTATAGGACAAGGAGACTAGCTTCATTAAAAAAATAACATTCAAAAGAAATGATTCTATTACAATTAAAAGTGACTAAAATGCCTAATACAGACCAAAAAGATGTGATGAGGCTTTTGACCAAGTTAAACAGACTAACTGGGGGGAAGAACAGAGAACAACAGAAATGTCCAGCAAAGTCCACACATAGATGGAGGAATATTCCTAGGTATAATGGCATTCAGAGTTGTTATTAAAGTTTTTGATAATATACAAGGCATCTACAGGTGAAACAGCATGCTTTTAGAATTATTACTTTTTATTAATAAGATATTAAAAATTCCAATATTAAAATTGGAAGTAACCAAAGAAACAAAGTAATCAAAGGAGCAGAGTTTTCTGGAGACTAGAAATCCTAGAACCAGAATCCCTTAAGTGGCCAAATCCCACATAAAGAGACTTCAGAAGAGACTCTGGGACATCTCTCTCTCTCTCTCTCTCTCTCTCTCTCTCTCTCTCTCTCTCTCTCCTCTCTTCTTTCTCTTTTCTCTCTCTCTCTTCTTCCTTTTTCTTTCCTTCCCTCCTTCCTCCTCCTTCCTTCCTCTCCTCCTTCCTTCTCTTTTCTTTTCTTTCTTTCCTTTTTCTCTTTCTTTTTCTTTCTCTCTCTTTCTTTCTTTTTCTCTCTCCCTCCTTTCCTCCCTTCCTTCCACTTTCTCTCCTTCCTTTGTTTCTTTCAGTAGCATTTGCACACAGTTTTATTTTTAACTTCAAGGAGGATACGCTAAGTTACTATAAAAAGGTTCAATCAAGGCTGGGTAGATAGCTAAGAGGTTAAAAGTCTCTGCTTCCCAAGCAAAAGGATCTGAGGCTCAGATCCCACATTTAAAAAAAAAAAAAAAAATCATGGACAGATATCTCAGTAGCCTGCAATTCCATCCCTGGAAGGCAGAGCCTGGGAAAACCCAGAGCAAAGCAATAAGGATGTAGAGCAGTCCGGAATGACTCTTGATGTCACTCCTGGACCTCCAAAGGCACATATTAAATTCCCTCTTGTGCACTCGTGTTCACACACACACAGAGGTCCATGTAGTAGGTGTGGTGGTGCACACTTGTAATCCCAGGACTTGGCACCTGGAGGTAAAGGAAGGAAAATCAAGTGTTTAAGGACAGTCTGGACTAAAAAAAAAAAGTTCCATTCAGATTTGAAATATCAAGGTTTTCAATCACAATTAGTTTTCTTCTCCCCTCACCCCATATTTTTATTAGTAGGGCTAATCTTTTTCTAGAAACTTATGCTCATTTCTAAATCTAACAGCTAGCTGACTGGGTCTACAAGATGTCCTCTGGCCTACACAAACAAGCTGTGGCATGTACAAAATAAATAAATGTAAAATAAGGACAAGCTGGCAGATTTTAAAAGGTTTGTTTTTAGTTTTCAAATTTAGGAGAATTTTGGGCTGGCAGATGGCTCAGCAGGCAAGAAGCCTACGTGTAAACCTGGCAACCTGAGTTTGATTCTTGGAGTCCACAGGTGGAAGGAGAGAACTGA
The DNA here is from genome assembly GCA_023101885.1 of Typhlomys cinereus. Taxonomy (NCBI): domain Eukaryota; kingdom Metazoa; phylum Chordata; class Mammalia; order Rodentia; family Platacanthomyidae; genus Typhlomys; species Typhlomys cinereus. The sequence goes on from JALPQD010000036.1 coordinate 7,489,230, forward strand.
CTTCTGAAAGTTGTCTTCTGACTTCTGTACACTCATAAATAAAATTTTGAAAAATTTCAAACCTACCAAAAATACCTAGAAATGAAATGAACATGCTTTTTTCCTGACATAAACTACCATCTGTTTATATTGTGTCACCCATTTACCGACCCATCTGGAAATAAACTGCAGATATCATGATTACAATTATTAATCACTCCTACATACTTCAGCATACATCTGACAAAATCTAGGCCCTCCTCTCTCAAGCGCAGAGTATCTCTATGAAGCATGGAAATCATGAACTCAGTTATCACTCAATGTATCACATTCAAGTTTCTTCAGCTGTTCTCAAAATGCTCTATGCTGATGTTCACTCCCACCCTTTTCTTTAAAAGGTCATATATTTGTCAATCTAGAATGTTTCCCCTCAATTCTCTTCCACCACCACTTGTCTCTGTTCTTCAGAACACTGACTCAGACAGTTCTGTCCAGTTGATCCAACATGGTACTGTGACTGTGTCTCAGGATTAGAGTCAGTTCTTGGGATGGCTCGTCGGGTAGAGACACCTGTGTGCACACCTGGTGACTTGAAGTCTATCCCTGTAGTCCATGTAGAAGAAGAAGAGAACTGACCCCTGCAGCTGTCCTCTGACCTCCACACACACATACTCTCTCTGTGTCAAATAAACGAGTACTCCTAAGATTCAGCTCCCAATGTTCTGCATGCTGGCCTACTAGAAACCTTGAGCCCAGCTACTCCATAAAATGTGGTGATCCACACATTATTTTCAAGGACTATGTATTCTCTTTTAATTAAGATACGATAAATAAGGACTGATAATTTGAATATATAAATATTTTTATTCCTTAAGTTTTCTCTTTAATGGTTTCAGACTCACTAATAATCTGTTTAATTCAATTAATATTAGACTGATGACTACAAAAGTGATTTTTTAAATTTATTACTCCTTTCACATATTAACTGGCATTTTTGCTTTTCTGTGAAGAACGGTGTTATGGTTTGAAATGTGTCCCCCACAGTCTCATGTGTTTGGCAAGGTCATGGCACCTTGAGAGGTGGAGCCTTGCTGGAGGAAGGCAGTCCCAAGGGGTGGGCCTTGAGGTAGATTAGTCCCACCCTACTTCCAGGAGAAGTCTGCCTTTGCAGCACGCAGTCTGCAGCTCTCCGCTTCCAAGATGTCTGCGGTGACTTAGCCTCCTCCAGCTTTGGCCAGCCAGCCATGCCACCTCTGCTTTGAGAGACTGTACCTTCCCTCTGGAACTGTAAACTGAATAAACCTCCTTTTCTCCCTTAAGTTGATTGATTTTGAGTGTTCTCTTACAGCAACAGTAATAGAGTAACTGTTACAAATGGCTTTCATGAGCTGGGTGTGGTAGTGTCAGCCTGAAATCCTGGCACCTGGAAAGTAGAGGCTGGAGGATCTCTACTTTGGACAGGGAGGCCCAGACCAAACAGCAGCAGCTCTGGGTGTGACGTGGCTCAGTGGCAGAAATGACAAAACTGTTGATAATTCTAGTGTCGTGAATGTCTACAGTGGCCAGATTCATATAGATAAGAACATAGAGTGGCGTGGCAATGGGAAGGGCTGAGTGGGTGCAGAGCTTGGTTACGTAAGATAAAAAGAGCTGGAGCTGGCTGCCTAGCAACAGGAACATTGACACCAAAGTGCACAACTGAAAACTGGCTGAGATTGCAAATTTTATGTATTTTACCACAGTCAGAATTTATAAGGTGGGTATGGTAATTTCAGCATTTGGAAGAGAGGGGCAGGAGGATTGAAGTAAGTTCAAAGTCAGCTGAATCAACACAGCAAGTCTCAGACCAGCCACAGCTACACAGTGAGACCCTACCTAAAAAATAAATTAATTAGGGCCTGGAGAGATGGCTTAGGGTTTAAACCTTTGCCTTGAAAGCAGAAGGACTTGAGTTCAGATCCCACATCCCAAGTAAAAACGCTAGGCAGAAATGGTTGTGGCCTGCACTTACGGCCCTGGAAAGCACGGCTTGAAAATCCCAGAGCAAAACAACCAGGAGACAGAAAATCCAGCATTATTCCCAAAGTCACCCTTGGGCCTCAACAGGCACAAAGAGTGCCCTTTTCTACACAGGTATACACACCAGCATCCACACACACACAAAAAGAATAAAGTACACTTTTCTCAAAAGGAAAAAGACAATTCAATTATGAAATGGATGATAGATTTACACATTCAAAGTCAATATCCACATGGTCAATGATCACATGAAACAAGGCTCAGTATCATCAGTCAACAAGGAGATGCCATTCAACATAGAGAAGCCCCATCAATAAAGAAGACAAACAGCCGAAGAGTAATAAATGTCACCAGGAAGCAAAAATGTTGCTGGTGGGTTTACAAAGCTGATGTTGTTCTTCAAATGGTTAAATGCAGATTTACCCCATGATGCAGTAAAATCCACTCCTGGGTAGGCACCCAAAACAATGAAAGCATGACCACACAAAAACTTGTACATGAGTGTCTTAGCAACATTACTCAGAATAATTAAAAAGTGGAAAGAATCCACATGTCCATCCATGGATAAACAGATTTGTAAAACATGGCATACACACCTCACAGAATATTGTAAGTCATAAAAAGGATCAGAGTACTGATTTGAACTAACTTATAACACAGATAAGGTTGAAAACATGCTAGATGTAAAAAGTCGGTCACAAAAAGCCACAATTAATGATTCCATTTCTACAAAATGCCCAGAATATACAAAAACTAGATGAGTAGCTACCAAGGTCTGGGCAGAACAGAGGCTGAGAAATAACTTCTATTGAGTTTCTTCTGAGGGTGATAGACTTGTCTTGAAGTTGAATGGTGATCATGCCTCTACATCTCGGATATGTGAACTCTATCTTAGCAGAGCTGTTTTGTTTTTAAGTCTGCATCCTTTGTCATGGAATAATTTGCATTTAGCGATATTTAGCAATGAACTGAAATAGATTCAGAAATAAACATTGGAGGATGGAGCCCAAACACCAAAATATTTCCTTTAATTACTAAAAGTCCATTTCCTAAACTTTTATATGTACCTTTTTCTTTTCTTTCTTTTTTGTTTTTGGGACAGGGTCTTATGTCATCCAGGCTGGATGTGAACTTTCAGTCCTCCAGCCTTTCTTTCCAATACAGGAATCACAGACATGCACTACTACCCTTGGCTTCTATTTGATAATTCTTTCGGTGTTATAGATTGCATCTCTGTAGCCCAGGTGGCCTCAAACTTTCAGCAATGCTCCTGCTTCAGCCCCCCAAATGCTGGGGTTGTAAGTGTGAGCCATTAGTTTAGGCACCTGCAGTTACAGAGTTTGTTGTTTAATGGTTTCCCAACATTCCACTATCGGGACATACTATAATGTAAAACATCTATCTGTGAACTATGAGTACTTATGGCTGCTCTCTTGCTGCTATAAACATTCTGTCAATGAATAAAACTTGAATCAAGCCATTTTTCACTTATATAACTATATCATGGGATAAGCGTCTTAAAATTGCTAAGTCTGAGATAAATTTATTTCACATTTGGATTAGACATTATCTTCTAAAACACTGAACCTACTCTCCCACCTCAAAAAAAAGGAATGTGACAATCAGTCTCCCCTTCTAATATAAGGTATTAGAAAAACTTTGATCTCTGGCAAGATGATGATAAATGATAGATGAAAAATAGTATTTCGCTATAGCACTAATTTAAAATTTACTACATTTACATGACATCTTTTACTTACCAGTCATATTATTTGTATTTATTTTTCAATGAAGTTATCTACCTTGTTCTTTTACTCATTTTCTGGGAGATGTTTTGTCTTTTACTTACTAACTTAAATCTCTACACACACACACTTATTGAAAGGTATCACAAACACTTCTCAAGTTTTTTTCTTTTAATTTAGCCTGTAACACTTTGAAAACATTAATTATTTTGGGTTTGTCTGTCTGTTTGTCCTTTTCAGACAGGGTCTCATTACTCAGCCTGCTCTTGAAGTCCTATGTTGCTCAGGTGGGTCTGAAACTACTTCAGTTTCCTAAATGCTGGTATAACAGGATGTGTCACCACACACGGCTTTAAAGGGTCTCAATTTTTTATGTTGTAAAATGTGTCATTTTATGTCTTTGTTTTGGCTTCTGTATTTTTTTTTTATTTATTCAATTGTACGTGTGGTGTGTACGTATGTGTGAGTATGTATATGTGTGTGTGTAGATGAATTCGGGAACCACCATGGACGCCTTCATCTCCTTTTACTCTGCCCCGGGATTCATAGGCTCCGCCCTACCAGGACCAGAAACACAGGCCGCCCCCGCTTCCGCCCGGCGTCTATACGTGGAGTCTAGGATCCGAACTCAGGACCTTCTGCCTGCAAGGCAGAGGCTTAACCCCTGAGCCACCTCTCCAGCCCCTGTATTTTTTTTTTTTTTTTTTTTTTTGAGGATTAAGGTAGAGTTTATTAGAGAAGAGACAGGTTGAAACTCACAGACTCCAGACGTGGAGTGCCATGAGGAGCTAGAGTGCCTCCATGAGAAGCAGAAATGAAACAGAGCTCATGGCACTGTTTCATTTCTGCTAGGGAGCCCATGAGAACTCACAGTGCCTAGGCATGGAATTCATGAGGAGCAAGGAACAAGAAACAGACTCATGGCACTGGAGTGCCGTGAGGGGCTAGATTGCCTCCAAGAGAAGTAGGCAGCTGGAAACGGACTCATGGCACTAGAGGGCCATGAGGGGCTAGATCGCCCTTGGCTTCTGTATTTTGTAATGTTTCAAAGCCAGTTACATTTAATTTTTATAAATAAGTTATTTTTTCTTGGTATTATCAATTTGCAATAAATACATATGTTGAACTTATTTGGGATAAAGTTTATATATAAGCTTTTCAAATCCACATTTTTGAAGAGAATCAGAAAACTATTGTTCCTGTCACCAAAATCCATCAGAGCACCCATACAAAGAGCTAATATTTAAAATCCAAATTTCCAACAGATAAAAAAACACTAGGTAACCCTGCTTAAGTTTTTACTAGTCATACATCTTCATATTTATTATATTTATACATTCTCTAAAAGATTTTTTTTCTGGATAAAGTGTGAAAAGGGGGCTGGGGAGATGGTTCAGTTAAAGCTTTTGTCTCATAAGCAAAAGAACCTGAGTTCAAATCCCCACATTCCACATTTAAAAATGCCAGGCAGATATGGACATGGCCTGCCATTGTGGTCCTGGAAGACAAAGCCTGGAAATTCCCAGAGCAAAACATAAAGGAACTAGAGCAATTCAGGATGATGTCCCTCCACAGGCACACACACACATTCAAGTGTACTCTTGCACACACAGATACACGCTCAAGTGCACTCTTGTACATACAGATACACACACTCTTTCAAGAGCACTCCAGTACACACAGATACACGCACACATATGCACACACTTTAAAAAATTTTTAGAAGTATGAAATTTTTTTTTATTTTTTATTTTTATTTTTTTTAAATTTTTTTAAATTATTATTATTTATTCAACTGTGCGCAAGTGCGTGTGTATGTGTGCGCGTGTGTGTATGTCTGTGTGTGTGTCTGTGTATGTGTAGAACCATGGACGAATTCGCGAACCACCATGGACGCCTCCATCTCCTTCTGCCCCGGGATTCACAGGCTCCGCCCTACCAGGACCAGAAGTGCAGGCCGCCCCCGCTTCCGCCTGGCGTCTATACGTGGGATCTGGGATCCGAACTCAGGACCTTCCGCCTGCAAAGCGGAGGCTTAACCCCTGAACCACCTCTCCAGCCCCCTAGAAGTATGAAAATCTTAACTGGAATTTTTTTTTTTTAGACAAGGGCACATGTATCAGAGACTGGCCTCAAACTCCTTTTGGAGATATAACCTTGAACTTCTTATCCTCCTGCATATTCTGAGTGCTCGATTAGAGCCCAGTTTCTGCAGTTCCAGAGCTTGAACTTGACCCAGACATGCTAGGAAAAGCGGGGCACCGCCACAAGCATCTGTAACCCCAGGGGAGACAGGGAATCCCAGGGACTTGCTGGCCATACAGTCGAGCCAAAACAGTGAGCTCCAACTTCAGTGAGAGACATTGTCTCAAAAACTAAGGTGGAGAGGTATTGAGAAAGGCCCTGGATATTGACCTCTGTCCTCCACATCTGCACACTTGGGCATGCACACTCAGACACACATATGTATATACACCTAACATGCATACACACACCATTTCTTGAAGTTTTTTTCTCTAGGCAAAATGGTCATAGAGTAAAACATGATTGGTTTGTAACCAAATGAACAGTTAACTCACCATGTGTGGAGCGCTGATTGTTGCTTGGAAACCTGAAACACAAGAAGAGAAGGACAGATACATTCAGCTGAAAAAATACACCAATTTCATGCTCCTCCTTTTCTAACTTTCATACCCTGTATTTCACAATTCTTATTTTTAGTTTTTATGATGTTGAAGAAACAAAATCTGTTAGAGAATGGACAGAAAGTAAAAGTTAGAAAATCCAATCATGTCATATACTAAATTAATTCTATTAGTCCTAAAAACTTGGGAAAGACTTTGTTTCTTCCTTCTGTTTCTTTTAATATTTCTATCTATTCTTTGACAGTCTCACATGTGTATATGATATATTCTGATCACTGTCAATTCCTCACCCCTCTACTCCTGATCCTCCCCCCTCCCCACTTGAGACAGGGTCTCATAACCAAACTGACCTTGAGCTCACACTGCCTCAGCCTCCCAGAGTAACTGAGATTGCAGATTGGAATCATCAGACTCAGTCCGGAACGACTTAAATAGACTGAGAACTGGTAAGTTTCTTCACCTATTTTTTTCTTCAGATTCATAAAAAGAAAATAATCTTTTACGTATGTTGAGGATGCAACACTGAAGTGTTTCAGATTTCTGGTAACTCTTTTAACAAGCAGATAGTCAAACAGACTGCTTCAGTTTCCCCTCTAGGACAGGCTAAGGTTAATTCACACTGCCTCCGATTGGGCTTCAGCCTCATATTTCTTTCTTTGCAGTTGCTTTCGAGAACTGATTTACCTGCTTCTGCTCTGAAGCAGTTTTCACTGAGCGGTGGTAGCAGGTGCCTTCGGGGTTCAGAAGCTCCCCAGGATCTTCTTGCTGACTGTCACAGTGCTTCAAAAGACTGGATGGCAGCAGGCCTCAGGATCCTGAGGCACTTCTAAGCCTCAAAGGCGCCCGCTGCCAAGGCTCAGCAGCTCAGCAAAACCTGCTTCAGGAGACGGAGTTAAATATGGAACTTTCTAAACACAAATGCAAGCCAAAGTACTAGGGTAGTAGAGTAGAACAGTCAGCAATGACTTCATTATTTATTTCATTTAAATACTAATCTAAAAAAATTAATGTTGATTTGAAAACTCAACATTAAGGTCCCTAACAAAAACTTAAGCACTTAGCTAATACTCCTAAAGTTTTCATTAAACTTTGATTTTCATTAAAAATATTCTAAAATGTCTTTATACATATTATTTTTGAAAAAAAGACACATTTGGGCCAGTGAGATGGCTCAGTGGATAAAAACACTTGCTTCCTAGTGACCTGAGTTCAATCCTCAGAACCCATAAAGTGGAAGAGAGAACCAATTACTGAAAAGTTGTCCTCTGACCTCCACATGTGTACGGTGGGTACACACATGCACCATGCACACACACACACAAACACAGACACACGCACACTGAAAAAAATTTTTAAAGACATTTTATTTAAAAACAATGTATTTGAGATTATGAAAGTGACTCAAGTTTTTAAATTAACAGGGTAATAATACATAAATATCTGGGTGCCAAACTTTTCTTCTTTACAAAATTACAGAGTAACTGAATGAAAACAACCACTTTGAGAAATCCCAAGCTTACCTATTGATTGTGGAGAATCCATATAAGGGTTAGATTTTGCATAGTGGGAGCGGTCCGTAGCCAGCATCACTTCGAATACTTTATCGGTCTTGATGATTCCATTTTCTGAAAAAATTAGACAAATATTTTAAGTAAATATGACATCCAATGCGTTTCAAAATTCTTACTCTGGCTGCACTACAGAGAAGGAACTGGAAGGGTGGATGGTCCAGATGATGGGAACTTGGTTCTTAATGATAGCAGTCTGGATGAAGAGAGTAAAAGGATTTCAGTAATATTTACTGTATAATGTATACCTGACTTGATTGAATGGGGAAGCAGGGGTAACAGTTTGTATATAGAAGTAACTCAGTGATTTGAAAAATCCTAAAAAAGTATAAGGGTTCAGGAGGAAACTATGCTTCTTATTTAGTTGAGGGTTATGGATCATACAAGTAGTCTATTTGTGAATGGAATACTATTTATGCATAGAAAGGAAGCATTCATTCATGCTACCTGAATCTGAAAAATATGCTGTGGCAGAAGTAAGATCATGCATTACATGCTTTTTAATAAAATGTCAAAAATAGACATACCCATAAACAGAACACAGATTAATAGTGGCTTAGGGTTGCTGCTGAGAAAATAGGAAGATAACAGGAGGTGTCTTTCTGAGATCATGAAAATGTCAAGTGAGTACCACTTTGGCTGTCTACATCAATGGGTGAGCTAAACTCTCCAAATGAAGTCTGAATGGTAAAATACATGGTACAGAACTCTTCTTTAACAAAGCTGCTGAAAAAAGAACTTTAGTAGGACAGGGAACAACCACAAGCACTGTTCAGGGTAAGAATCAGATAAACAAGGGCAGCACCTCTTGGGAGATGTGGCAATGAAAAGAAAAAAAAAAGAGAAGCTAACAGACCAGCAAGAAGACACAGAAATTCCACCCTTTTCTTGCCGCCAAAGCAACACCAATACCTATCACAAATCTGCTAGTCACTAGGGAGAAAACTTCCTGGACCCTGAGCCAAGTATTGCCTGCAAACAGGACAGAGAGGAAAAGAAAACTTTATTTGAAGCTACTGTAAAAACAAGAAAACTGAACGAAACGAATCAAAACACTTCAGCTGATCTAACAACCTATATTAAACTCACCAGAAAAAGTAAAAGTATGCCTGGGAAAACGAGCTTCAACTTAAATTCTAGATAGCAGGCAGTCTACCTGCTCACAAACCTGATGACTCGAGGTACATGACACCCCACCTCAAGAAAACTTACCAAAGGACAGATATAAGCTTTTCAAATAACCAAAGAAAAGGTTGTAAATAATCATATACTGGCTAAGGCAAAATTTTTCTATTTTCAATAAATTAATTAACAGCAGCTGAGGCAAACTATTCAGGTAGGTTATTAAAATGAACATTGGAAGTAGCTCTTTAAATATCTTAAAAGCAGAGTAACACATTTACTTTAGTGATCACATCCTTGTCACAAGGGCTTTACACAAATACAGGACTGGTGTCAAGACACCTACAACCTCAGGACTCAGGAGTGCTACGTTCTCATAAAAACAAAAAAAATAGACATATAAACTATGTAATAATCTTACATAAATTATGAAATAATCTTTTATGATCTCTAGCAAGTCTATAAAGCAGACACTATTATTACTTTTTTTTTTTTAAAGATAGGGTCTCAAGTAGCCCAGGCTGGCCTCAAACTCACAGTGTAGCCAAGGATGGCCTTCAACTACTGATCCTCCTGCTTTTACCTCCCAAGTGTTGGTATTACAGACCTGTGCTACAACACCTAGTTTATGAAGTGCTGGGAGTTGAATCTAAAGGCTTGTGTATTGTATCAGCTCTACTACATCACCAGTCCATTATTACTACATTTTATATATAAAATTGAGAAGCCAGGCATGGAGTGCATGACTATAAACCCAGAACTCAGAAGGTAAAGCAAGAGAATCAGGAGTTCAAGGGCATCTTCTATTACAATGCAAGATCAAAAGGGTAGCTTGGACTATATGAAATAATCTAAAAAAAAAAACTAAAAAATAAACAATATGTATCTTAAAGACTCATTGGTTAAACAGTCCAAGATCATACACCGAGATATTAGATGCCTATTGAATACTTCGATGCTGCTAGTAACATATTCAAATGGCTTTGTGAGTTCTACTAATTCATGTCCCAAAATAATTCTTGCCCTCATCAATTCCAATTCCGGAGAATTGATTCACAGACTTTTAGTGTCACAAAAGGACTTATAAACCATCAAGCCTAACTTCTTCATAAATGGGTACCTTGTGCTCTGCTCAGAGACGATTCTTACTAAAGTACAGCTCTTTCCATGTTCAGAAAGTCTCTTGCATTAAGATGAAGCAAATCTCTTTTTTATAACCTATTCACAGGACACTTAAGTGTTTTCTCTGCAGCCACCAAAGGTTCTATTGAACTTCCCATCCAGCCAACCTGTTACACATCTAAAGATACTCAAAACATTATGATCACTTTGAGTATTACTTGCTTCAGGCTGAGCAACCCCACTCAATATTACCAATTATGTGTACATTGGTTTCCAAAGCCACCACCATTCATTTTATTCGCTGTTCTCTAGATAGATGCTCCTAAAATATACTGCTCAAGGTGCATTTCGAAAAGCAAGGAAATCAGAGGGATCACTGCCCTCATACTAGACAATACTTCTATAGAACACGTAAGTTTCTTTGGCTCCTTTCTTACTCTCATATATAGAGAGATAAAGAATTTGCTAAAAACTCTAAATAACTCTTAATAACTTTAAAACTCTAAAAAACTCTTAATAATATGTCACCAACCACTGATTAAAAAACTGAACATGTAAACCTCAGAGTAATTTTATTAGGCCATTGCTCAGTGGTTTGCAAGATTTCATCACAAGGTTGTTGCTATGTATTTTGCTGAGGAGCCTGTGTTTTGAAAGATGCATAAGCTGCCAGACATGGTGGTGCATACCCATAATTCCAGCACTTAGAAGGAGGAGGCAGGAGGAGCTCAAGGCCAGCCTAAGCTACATGTGGAATTCCTGGACAAGCTGAGGTATATGAGACACTCTTCCCCCCAAAAAAAATCCAGAATCAAGGTACATTTAATAAATTACTAAATCATTTCCCCATTTTTAGTAACCTATGCAATATGTAACTGTCAGGGCACTGAAGTACTTCCCTCAAGCAACAATGATATATTTACAGATGTATAAAAAAAGTAATTTGCTGTTTCACTCTGCACGTATAGCCTGATGAGAAATTAAATGTAGAATTACCATTAGGTTTTCTGAAATAGAGACAGCTTGAGAACCATCCATACTCAATGTGCTCGCAACATTAGGTTGTAAAATCCTTTAAGTGATTACAAGAATAGGAAATGTTGGTCCAAATAAGAAGCTACTAGGGTTCAAAAAAGGCAAAATAGAAGCCAAATTGTAAGATGAAAGCATGAAAAAAAAATATGGCTATGTTAAGAATGCGTATGTTTCTCTTTCCAACTTGAAGGATAGGAGAGGACATAGAGAATGGATTAAATTTAAGGAACAAACACATATACACATACAGATAAAACAAAGGCCATGATTTATAAGTGAAGAAGATTAAAATGTGGCATAATTTCAAGCAAATGAAAAAAGTATGAAAAAAGGAAAAATACTTGTTATTTCTTTTTACTGGTAGAGGTAGAGGTCTGTGGTACTGGATGCAGAGAGTGGAGAATAAAAATAAAACCCACAACATATTACTCAGCTCTGCAAAGTGCTGACATGATCATAAATATTAATGATAGTCACTGATTTCTAATTTTAAAGATTGACAGTACAGAAGATTTATTTACTGTTCAGAATAAACATAAATGTCAGCTTCAGTAAAAAACTTGTTAATAAGCTGGGAAATGAGATGGGGAGTTTGTTACTATTCTTAAAAAGTATAGAGTGTAGAGATTATACATTATAAACAAAGCAATAGAAGTTAAAGGTAGGGCTAGGGGTTTAGCTCAATTGCCTAGCATGTTACAAGACTTAGGTGGTATCTTGCCGCTCCTGAAAAAAGTTACAAGGTAACTACAAAAGAGGAACCCATTAAACGTTTGACTAATGACCCAAAAAAAAAAAAAAAGAGGAACCCAGAATTATGATACTAATTATGCGGAGATGTGGAACTTAGTGTACTCAACCAAACCATAAATCAGCAGTGGATGTGTAAAGGTTATAAAATAACAGTGATTTAAATTTAAGCACACGATTCAAAGAAATGAAGATAGGTCTGGGGAGATGGGTTGAATAAAGACCTGTGGGCAAACTGGGAGACTGAATTGGATCCCTGGAGAACACAAGGGAGAAAGGAGAACTGAAGGGAGAAAGGAGAACTGACGTCTAAAAGTTGTCCTCTGACTTCCACACACATGCCATGCATGTGCATGCCTGCTTTTTTTTCTGTGTCTTCATCTCAAATATTTTCTTTTTTACAGATTTGGGACTGGAGAAATGGCTCAGCAGTTAAGACTCTGCCTCTCAAGCAGAGAAGATCCTGATTCAGAAACTTGGTTCCATGTAAAAAAAAAAAAAAAAAAAAAAAAAACTCAGGTGGAAATGAAGTGCCTGCACTTGCAGCCTTGATGGGCAGAGCCTAGAAAATCTCAAGAGTGAAGCAAAAGGAGGTGGAAGCAATCCAGGATGATTCCCAAGGTCACCCTTGGCCCTCCACACACACAATCCCAGCACTGAGGAGGCTGAGGGAGAAAGATTGCAAGTTCAAAGCTAGACTGGGCTACACAACAAGGCCCTGCAGCAAAAAGCCCAGGGGAGAAGGTAGGTTTTAGCTGGGTTTGTTTACTTATTTCTTTAATTAATTAATTAATTAATTTAGCAAATGCAAATTTAGAATTTGCTAGTCCCCTGAACTGCAAACATCCTCTAGCCCCCCTGTAAGTCTTGGTAGGCTTACATCTGCCATCTTGTCAGTGGAACATGTGCAGTATGTATGTAGCAACTTTCCTGCCCTTAAAAGAAATGACTACTTACCTCTCCCTCCTGTTTTCTTCCCCACTAGTTGAACAGTACAAAACTATCTTTAATTTGTCTGTTTGGCTCATAAGGGTTGAAGCAGAGCAGTAAGAGAGCTGGAACCTAGTCTTCAAAATCTTGGAAACACCATTTTAGGCCTAAACTGGTAATACTTAAATCATTATGGGCAAGAGAGCTGTGATTTTGGGCAAACCACTGTTCTTTCAGTCACAGCAGCCAAACACAAACCCTACTGCACTAGAACCATAAGGAAGACAATGGGGTCAATCTGAAGAGCACCATGAAGCCCTGAAAGGGAGCCAGTGGTGTCTAAACTGGATACAGTAAGTACTGGAAGCTTAAGCAGAAAACTGAATACCAAAAAAACACCAGCTATCTTATCCAAGCAAGTGTGCACTAAGAACCTAGACTGGGATGCTGCTACAATTTGGATCCAGAATCTCCCCCCGCCCCCCGAAAGGCCCTTTAATTCCACTGGAAGCAAGGTCTAACTGGTGATTCTCGTGGCAGCTCGGAAGACCAGAATGTCAATAGGAATGCAGACAATAAATGCTAAGCTGATGGGGATCAGATGGAAATGAAGATTCTGTGGGGGAAATGAGCTAACCAAAGCTCCCATTACCCTGCAAAAAACACTCTGACTACATCTTGCCCATGCCCTGAGACTGTGGGAGCCAGAGCAGAAAGGGTGACAGACCAGTTTATCTCACAGAGGAAATTTCAGGGTGAAAATAACATTCAGGTTGTGGTATGAATCTTATTGGCTGATTTTAGTCAGATTTAAAGTGAAAAGTGGGAGTAAAAAAGTCTATGAGCAGAAAGAAAAAAAATTGCAGTTTAGCCAAAAAAGAAGTATGTAGAAAAGGCGCAGCTGAAGAGGTTGCAGCTGCTAAAGAGATTAAATTCACTAAAAAGAAGCCAAGTACTTTGAACCAGTACAACAGCATCTCAGGAATTAGAACCCATTCAACATCGTGGAAATTGATTTCAAAAACTTTCCAGGGGACTGAGGAGATGGCTCAGTTCGCAAACTACATGTCTTGCAAACATGATCCCATTTTAAAAATTAGCTTTCTAGGGGAATAGGTAGAAAGGGGAAATGGAGGAAAGCAGGACTGAGGATTCAATATGCTTCTAAAACTACAAAAATAAAATAGCTTAAGTATTTAAAAAATAGCCTTCTGAGTAGATTTAAGGCCAACTTTTCAGCATGGATCACATCCTTAGAACTGTAAACTAGAACAAAAATCTATGAAAAGACAGAACACAGGCCCTCAGGGGAGTGCAAACTATGAAGGTTTCACTATAAAGACACTGCATCGAATTGCTTTTAAAACTGTTGTTATAACCATGAATTATGGGAGCACTCAACATTCAATGTAGAAGCTTCCTTTTGCAATGTTTATCACAAAAAAATCACAACTAGACAAAATAAGTGACTATAGACACTAACATTAACAGGACATCTAAGTCACCCCACAAGGTTCAGGAGCAGAAGAGGTTAAGATAATCAAAGAAGCACTTAGTACCTGTTGCAGTTCGCCTGCATTGTTGCTGATAAATGACCATCTAACGGCTTATGGCAACAAGGGTTTATTCTCTCTTAAGATTCCTGATTATGGTTCTCAGTCAATCTTGACGGGAGAGCACGCACCAACACCAGGGCCGAGGGAACTGGCCACACCATCACCACGTAACAGCTGAGAGATGGACAATCCTTACTTGCCAGACCAGCATGTCTGGCCAAGTGAACAGAAGGATGCCAACTTCCTCAACCAGCTCTCAGTATTTTATTCACAAGTTTAGGGCCTAGTCCCACTTACCATAGGCTGGGGCTTCCCCATCGGCTAGACAATCTCCTGAAGGTTTGTTCTGGGCTTAACCCAACCAGTAATTCTCCACAAATGTGCCCAGAGCTCAAACCCTCAACCATCAGGTTGACACCTGCGCCTAACTACAACAGTACCCAACAAAGATAGACTCGTGTGCAATGGAAGAGACATAATGCAGAGAACCACAGTGGTCATAATACAAAGTGAAGGCATCTATGGACACTCAGCCCTATTCAAGACATCTAAACCACTTCCTGTCGCAAGGCTCTTGTAAAAGAGAGGGGGATGCTAAGAATGTAAGAACCAGAGGATGGGAAGAGGTGACGTCAGACCGCAGCCGCTATTCCTGTCAGGATTGTGATACCCAAGAACTCAATGCAACACTGTCTACTTCCACTAGACTGCTACAATAGCTGCCTAACAACACTTTGCTAGGGAACAGAAGATCCCATCAGACATTGCGCTACCACTAGACAAAAGAGGGGGAGTCTCTATAGTCTACAGTTTACCTACCATGGAGCATTTGTGCCCTGACAGGTGCCCAAGCACTAACCAGTGCAGGTGTTCTAGAAACAGAGACGTAGGAGAGGGAGGAAAATGAATGGGAGAGGAAAACAGGAAGAACGGGAAGGGATATGAGGTGAGGGTAGATAATGGGTGATGAAAGCACATAGTTTCATGGTTAATATAATTTAAAATACATACATATATTCTTATATGTATACATGAATGGGGGGAGCTGCACTGGTGAGGTAGTTCAAAAGGTAAAGGTGCCAGCATGTAACCTGGCAACCTGAGCTTGATCCTCAGATTCCACATAGTAGAAGAGAAATGATTCGCAAAGCTGTGCTCTGACTTCCAACACACAGCTTTCCATGTACCTATCTCCCCTCACTTTCCACAAACAAACAAACAAACAAACAATTTTTTTTTTTTTTTTGCATGTGTGGTTGTGGAGGGTCAAGGGTGACTTCAGGAATCATCCTGAATTGCTCTACCTCCTCATTGCTTTTTTCTGGGATTTCCCAGGACCCACCCTTCAGGGCCAGAAGTACAGGCTGCTGTTATTTCCATCTGACATTTTCTTATGAGATCTGGGATCCAAACTCAGGTCCTTTTGCTTGTGAGGCAAAGGCTTAACCCCTGAGCCATCTCTCTAACTCCTAGTTATTATTTTTTTAAATTTTTTTATTATTTATTCAATTGTGTGTGTATGCGTGTGCATGTGTGTGTGTGTGTGTGTGTGTAGAACCACGGACGAATTCGCGAACCACCATGGACGCCTCCACCTCCTTGTTTACTCTGCCCCAGGATTCACAGGCTCCGCCCTACCAGGACCAGAATCGCAGGCTGCCCCCGCTTCTGCCTGGCATCTATACGTGGGGTCTAGGATCCGAACTTGGGACCTTCTGCCTGCACGGCAGAGGCTTAACCCCTGGGCCACCTCTCCAGCCCCAACTCCTAATTATTTTTTTAAAAGCTGGGTGTGGTGACAGGTGCCTGTAATCCCAGCACTGGAGAGACAGAGACAGGAAGACCTTAGAACTCATCAGCCAACCAGCCTAGCCCTTGTCACCCAAAGCTGTCCTACACACATATACACATGCACGCATGCACCCACGGCAGAGTCTGTTGAGAAGAAAAGCCCAGGACACCGTGATCATCTACTAACATTTCAAGAATAATACTGCTTGCAACCAGCAAGACCCTCTCTCCAAGGTTACCGCAGATGGGGTCTGTTGCGTGTGTGCTAGTTGCAGACCTTGGCATTATCTACATGATCTAGTTCTGAAGCATGAAGAATTCAAGTTACCAGATCCCAGACACATCTACTGAGATTTCAATAAAACCTGGGAAGCCCTGCAATGTGTATAAGGACCAGAACCCCTTGCAAGCAGTCCTGAAGAGGGACACACAGTGAAGCTCAGTGGGTCAGAGCTGCCAGGAACATGGAACACTTGCCAAGAGAAGCTGCAGGCTGGAGTAACAAAAATATAAAATCAAAACAAAATAGTACGAGTGGGACTATCCGGATATGGAGTGGTAGGATCCATGGTTTTGGTCTTAATATTCTCTGACCTCCACCTTTTATCCTGCAATTACTCCCTCTTGGAATGTAATGTATGCCTTGGCTTATTGCAACACCTACTTCAGAAGACTGTAACTTAAGGGGACTCACAGCTAAGGGCTACCTTCAGTCAAAGAGACTTTGGACTTGGACCTTTGAGCAACACTGAAAGAGAGAATACTTTGAGAACTCTTGAAGACCTAAATGTTCTTTGTTCTGTAAGATGGACAAGAACCTTTGGGAAACAGAGGCAAATGTTATAGTTTGGATTGAGAATGTCCCCAAAGTCTTGGTCCCAGTTTGACAGTAATGGGAAGTGGTAGCAACTTTGGAAGTCGGGCTTATTGGAGGTTTTTAGGTCACTGGGACTGTGCCCTTGAAGAGGGTTGTGGGATCCTGTTTTTCTTTGTCTCATTTCCTGGTGGTCAGATGCTAGGCTGTGGTCCATACTTCTCCCATGATGCACTGCTTCAACATAAGCCAAAATCAATAGGGCCACTGGATCATGGACTGAAACCTCCAAAATCAACACAAATAAACCTTTCCTCTTTATAACGATAACTCAATGAGCCAGTACAGTGTTAGAAAGCTGACTAGCAATGAAAACACAGTAATGTCATGGTTTGAATGTGAGTTGCCCCTCACAGGCTCATTGTGTTTGCATCCTTAGCTGGCTTTAATGCTTGGGAAGGTTATGGCACTTTTAGGAGAAAGGAATGGAGAGGGAATTTGAGGTTGATGGTCTGGCCCTGCTTTCTCTGGATTTGTTCTTGCTATCTCTGCCTCTGATGTAACCTGAACAGACAGGCTTGTCTCCAGTGGTGTCTTTTGTCATGTGATTCCCATGATAATGAACTATAACCCCTTTAAAGCCATAAGCCAAATGAATCTCATTTTCTCCCTAAAGTTGCTTATCAGCACATTGTCTCACAGCAGCAAAAGAAGACTGAGTGCAACAAGTAAAAAGGGCAGATGAGATGGCTCTAGCAGGTGGGCACAAACCTGACCATCTGAGTTTGATCCCCAGCCACACACGGTAGAAGGAGGGAACTGATTTGCAAAAATTGTTCTCTAACCTTCACATACTAGCACATTTTCTCTCTCAATCTCTCTGTCTGTCTGTCTGTCTGTCTCTCTCTCTCCTCCCTCTTTCCCTCTCAAAATAAAACATTCTTAGCAAAAAATACTTAAAGGATGGCTATTAAGGACATTTAATGGATTGCCAAGTTATTTGATGTCAATCTGAAAGAAAAACTTGTTATTGAAAGACTTGATAGAAAGCAAGTAATACATGTAAACTTGAAGAAATTAAAGAGAGGACCAGTGAAGGCATGTGCGCGATAGATTTCAAATCTATCTACAAAGATACTTTTTCTAAACTTGCTGTAAAGTTACATCTTGAATACTGGGGATATAGCTCAATGACAGAGCACAAGCAAGGTCCTGAGTTTGATTCCCAGTATTAAAAATTTTTTTAAAATATAGTTATTTCTTAATATAATAAAACTACATTAGTTTACAGTACTTTAGTAGTTATTAATATCTTATCCTACATTTTTCTCAGCTACTAATGAAACAAATTTATAAAAATTTCACCTTTAACTTCCTATCCAGAATGAGGAGGAAGATGCTAACTAAAGCTTGAGATATTTTCATAACATATTCTAAAAGCAACTAGATTTAAATTTGTACTATAATGGATAATTCCTTATATAAAGGCAAATATATTATCTAAATAACTAGCACTTTTATTTTATTAAATTTAATTGATAAGTAAAAGTAAACAATACTACTTCTCAATGGAATAAGCAATGTTTCTTAGACTGTTTTTCATCTGTGACAAACTAAAATCTTATGTAAAGGCAGTGTATATTTTATGTAAAGGCAAGAAACATAAGTGTTAAAATGTTAACTACTTCTGCTTGTTCCTGAAACACACGTACCTTGTCAGCATTATGCAATCCATAATGCTATTTTAAAATCAGAAAATCTTGAATTTGGAACACTTCTTAGAGATCTGGTGCACATTAAAACCCGATGACAAAATCCCTCTGGAGTATCTCTTACAGTGGAATGGTCAACCACTTTTTGCTTTGACGTACTCAGTGACAGAAAACACTCTCTTTCAAAGATAGTTTTGAGTTCTGCCTTACAATGAGCCAAAATCTGCCACTCATTTTGTCCTGATTTGACCCTCTTCTACATGATACTTTTTCCAATTTTTAATATGTTATTCCCTAAAACCTTAACTATATTAAACTCAACAGCCTTGATCCCATCAAAATACCATGGAAGTGCTGACTCTTTTGCTATCTTCTTCAAACTTGTCTAGGGATACTTG
The DNA here is from genome assembly GCA_023101885.1 of Typhlomys cinereus. Taxonomy (NCBI): domain Eukaryota; kingdom Metazoa; phylum Chordata; class Mammalia; order Rodentia; family Platacanthomyidae; genus Typhlomys; species Typhlomys cinereus. Next base: position 7,508,416 of record JALPQD010000036.1, read on the forward strand.
GTTTTTCACCATTTTGCCAAAACAATATACAATACTAATAAAAATGTGCATAACAGTGCAATGGAAGCATTCCCTTCCTACAGCTTAATATCTCCTTAAGTAGAATGCAAGCATCTAGATATAGCAGAACTTGGTATAATAGAGGATGTTGATTGCCTTCACTGTCCAGTAGGGTATAGCCATTCTCTTCATGGAGCTAAGGAGGCTTGAGATACACCTGGTATAGCTGAAGAACTGAAAGTTTAACTTTACTTTTACTTAAATCAAATACAAGCACAAATTAGTGTGTGTGTGTGTGTGTGTGTGTGTGTGTGTGTTTAAAAACTAACATCACTCATGGTGGCTCATACCTTCCAGTACTTGGGAGGTTGAGGCAGGAGGATTGGCATGAGTTCAAGGTCAGCCTGAATTACATAGTGAGTTCCAGGTTAACCTAATATACAGAGTGAGACCCTGTCCAGATAAACAGTCTTTAAATTTTTAGGATTTTAGGAACTGGCTCTATTTATCCACTGCATAAAGAAGTAATGGGATATCAAGACAAAATGTTCTTTTCATAAGTGGAATAAAAAATAACTTCAATTTATGTGCAAAAGTAAATAAATGTTTTTAGGGCTGGGTATGGTGATGCACTCTCTCAACCCAGCACTTGGAGGCCTATTTCCAAGCACTCATGCCAGAAGTTAAGACCAACTTGGTCTATACAATGAGGTCCAGGTCATCCAGAGGTCTATAGCAAGGACCATGTCTCAAAAAAATAAAGAGATAAATAAATAAAATAAATGTTTTTAAGGGCTCAAAAACTACAAATTATAATTCTTAAATATTCCAATACTTATTAAAGGTCTCCACTTAGATGTTTTATAAGCATCTTAAATCTATTATTTCCCTCAATAAATTCTTGATCCAGTTCTCCCCACCACCACCACCAACAAAAGACTCTGGTGCTCACTAACCTATTATTTCTAACTCAGAAGATGGTGAAACATCTCAACTGTCAAAGCCTAAAGCTGTGTCATGCCCTTGTCCCCAGCCTTTTGCCCACACCTCATCTGATATTTCCTCTGTCTGGACTGCTGGTGCCTCAGCTCTGCATGGCCCCATGGCTTGTTTATTTCCTTCTACCAAACTTTGCTCAAGTGATACTTTAGTGAGGCATTTCCCCTACAACTACAAGCTCGCTGCCCCTGCCTTGATGTTGCCACATGATGTATTATTTACTTTACTTAGTTGCTCCAGATAGAAGTCAGCCATAAAAAGGAATAGATATTGGTTTACATTCACTTCTGTATACCCAGTGACCTGCATATAGAAGATACTCCACTAGGAACAGGGCCTTCAGGACCAGCTACTCGGAGGGCAAAGACAAGAGGATACTTGAGACCAAGGATACATGGCCAGCCTCAGAAACATACACAGATCTGGGGATGCTCAGAAACAGAAGTAGACCTAGGGAGGGAGGGGAAAAAAGAGGGAGAAAGAGGATGAGGGAGGGGGAGAGGGAGAGGGAGAGGAAGAGAGGAAAAGAGAGACAGAGAAAGAGAGAGAGAGACTCAAGTATCCACTGAATGACAAATGATATTGTATCTGCAAATGAAACACTAGAAGATACAAAAGAAACACAAGGAGAAAAACTGATACATTAAGGAACTCAGGTGAATTTTTTCTTTTATAAATAAAAACAGGCTTAAAAAAGAATAGTCAATAGTTAGCATTATTTTAAAAGCAGCCAGTACAGCACTTAAGATCTGTTATTAAGAGTGATTCCAAGCTGGGGAGGGGAGGGCACATGCCAGCAATCCCACATTCGGGAGGCTGAGGCAGAAGAATGACAAGTTGGAGGTGGGCCTGGGCCAGGCCCCCTCTTTGGAAGAAGAAAAAGTAAACCTCTGATTTAAATGTCTCTGCTCCAGGAGACTACTTTATATAATTTTGCTACCATATTTTTTCCTAAATTACCTCAATATCAGTAAAGCTATGTCAATAAAGGTATGGGGAAAATATAAGCAATATTTAAATAATCACCCAACCAGGATTAAGCAGTCTGACAGTTCTTTTATGTTAGGCTACTTTGTTTCAGGAACTCATTATCAACTCATAATAATTAAAAAGTGATTAATTTCTATAGAAAAAAATCTATAGACCTGTCATGTTCACTGTGATAAGCACTAGGTACATGTAGGTATTTAGGTAAAATAAAATTCCAGTTCTCAATTGTCCTAACAACATTTCAAATACTTGATATCATGAGTAGCTAGAAGGTATCACATTGGATGAAAATCACTGAAAACTCTAGAGGGCAGGACTATTGTAGAAGTTTTCTAAAGCTTTATTTAAAGCATTTAACTGATACAGCTGAAACACTGGCAAAATTTAACCTTGTAATTTGTAGTTCTCTATGTCTACAGTTTTCAAAATGTGGCCCCTAGACCAATAAGTATCACTCTAGTATTTGTTAAAAATATAAATTCTGCAACCCTGGCAAACTTTTTTTAACAAGTTCTGTGGGTGATCCAGGAGAATCTAAAGCATGCTCAAGTTTTATAGTCACTGCTCTAACTTACTAAAGAACAGCTCTGACATAAACCACAGGATGTTAAGAAAGCTACCAGTACAGTCTCAAAGTATATAAATCATGTATCAACTATGAAACTGTAGTCACATTTTATAATGTCTTTTAACACAGAAGAAAAATACATTATAAATGTGTTATAATAAAACTAAATAAATCATGATCATCATCATAGCTTTGTGGAAAATTAAAACTGTAACTTCCTCTTCCAATTTGCCGAGTTCCTTTTACTTTAGTATCAGCAAAATCGTGTTTCTAGCTTATAAGATTTCAAAGAAAAGCCTTTAGTTAGGAGGCTGGCAGAATACTCAGAAGAGCACTTGTACTACAAGGTGCTGGATTTAAACCTCAGCCACAAAAACAAAATTTAGGACAAACACCACTGGAGTAAAACAAGGGAAGGAGATATTTGCAATTGTGTGCTGATTTCAATGTTCACATGGGCAAATACTACTTTGAAAATAAACTAACAAAAATAAACGTATTAGTAAGATTGCCTCAGTAAATTTAAAGTTACACAAATGTTACCAAAAAGCTCAAAAAGAACTAGAATCCTCAATTTTCTCTTACCAATTATACATTTACTATAAAAATAAATATTTACACTATCAACAACCATGCATGTTAAATATTCTTTGCTGAATTTTCTAACAGCAAAATATTCTTGGACATTTCAGCTACAAACAGTAATTCAATACATTAAAGTGATTATAAAACCACTAGAAAAAGATCTAGTCTTGGCTTACCACAAATTTGGCCTCAAAGAGAAAGACTTTAAAAGCCTGATAGATTACAAATTTCTGCCACAGCCAAGTGTCTACTGCGATAACCTGCTGGTGGAAAATTACTTAGTCACAATCCATGTCTAGAATGCTATATACTGCAACAGCAGGCACTTAATTCATATTAAGAAACTGTACTAAAACATTGCCAATACATTTTACTTATTTCTAAGTCATGAGAATCTGCAATTAAATGACACACCTCAGTATTTAAACATCTATTTCCAATCAAATATCCCTTCACAAAGTGAATGATGACAATGGTTCATAACATTTTGCCATCTAAACACTCAATTCTCCTTCATAACCAAACACTGTAGAAAGACATAATTTCCATTTTTGATATTTTTTTTAAAAATCCAATGATGAATGTGTTAAATGCCCAACAATACTATTGAGTTCGCTCATTCACCTTTGTGTTTATTCCTAGCATAGACCTAGGCACATAACGGACACATTTTAATCAGCATCTGTGAAGAAAAGAACGAGGCGCAAGTTCTTTTATTAAAGGACTCAGTTTTTTAATGGCCCCAGCCCTCAAGGAGATTACGAATGAAGAAGACAAATATACGAAAAGCTTAAAAAGCATAAGTCAATTAAAACATCTCTGGAAAGCTAGGGTTGTTTGCAAAAATTAGTGGCAAAGAGAAGCTATAAATTTAGACCAGAGTGAGCTGATGGACTGCAGCCCTAATGGGTCTGGGCCAGGAAGCGACACTTTCTTTCAATTTAAAAAGCAAAGTGACACAGCATTCATCCCACCCTAAAATTGCCATCATAAGGAAGAAGGAATATGATAACCACGGGACAAGATACAAGCTGATGGTCGCCCTGAAAAAGTTAGACCGCTCCAATTCCACAAGCGTTTGCCGGACTCAGGACCTCCGAAGACTCCAAATCAAGTCTCCGGAGCAGCAGCCCCTCTTCTCCCCTGGGGTTTTCCACAAAGCCTCCTTCCGGGCGGCCGCCCCAGAAATGTCTTTCACCATCAGCAATCGCGATCCTCTCACCTTCCTCGCCCTCCCCGCGCCCGTATCAGACGGCGGCATCTCCCTCCAGAGGAAAAAACAGAGGGCGGGGGAAGCAGACACAGAGAAAGCTCACAGGGAAAAGACGGAGGGGCGAAGGGGGTGTCCCCGCGGCGCTGGCCCCGGCCCCCCGGGCCCCCGGCCCACCCCGCCACCCTGGAGTCACGCCCCTAGCCCGGGCGACCGCGCACTCCGGTGACAGCTGCACCACCTGTGTCACACCCCGACCCGCAGGCCCGCGCCGCGCCCCGCCGGCAGCAGCTCCCCTCTCCCTTCCAACGTCCACGTCGCCGACCAGTGACAGGTCCCGGGGGCGGCAATCGCAAACGCACGCTGTTCTGGAAGACCGGTGCAACCGTGCACCGAAGCCCTCCAGCAAGTGCAGGGGGTGCAGACATAACGTTCCGGACGGTCCCGAGGGAGGGGGGGTGGAGGAACCGGGAGCGGGGATTGGGGGGGACCCGACTCCAGGCCCAGCCTGCCCCTACTGGCCCGCACCGGGCGGGGGTGGCACTTACTGCGGAGATTGTGGATTAGCTCCGAGTGGCTGGCGCCGCCGGATTTCCAGGCCATCGCTAAGCACACCCGGAGCAGGTACAGGACCACCTTCAGCGCGGCGACGGTCCCCAACAGTTTTCCCAAGAGTGAGACCACCTCCCACGCGGTCACCGCCCCGCTCGGGTCCCCGCTCAAGCCGCCGCGGTTACTGCTGTTGCTGCCGCTGCCGCCACTGCGCGCTCCCGGCATCCCCCGCGGCACGCATGCGCACTGTGACGCCGCGCGGTCCGGGGTGCGGCCGGGTGGGGCCGGAGGCGGGGGGGTGGGGGGAGGCAGGCCTGGTCCCTTGGGATCGGCTGCTGCTGCGGGGCCACCTGCGGGAGGCCGGGCTGGGTCTCTCTTTCCGAGGCCGGCCGGCCTGGGCAGCGCCCCAGGCGGTGGGTCCTGCCTGCGCTTCTGGTTGTCCCCGCGCCGTTGCGAGCAGGCGGGACCGATCTGTGTCACCGCCGCGGGTGGCTCCGCGTTCGCCGCTCCGTCAGCGGCTGCGAGCGGCGGATCTGCTCCTATAGCTGTCCAGATTGCTAGACGGTGGGCTACCTCCGACCTACCTCACCCAACCCGGTTCACCGATATTTAGGCTGGCTTGAGTCGTCTTCTTGTGATGGAGCCAGAATAATAATAATCTGAAGAGTCCAAGGGCAAAGGGCCTCTCCAACCCGAAATCCACCAGTCTCCAGATGTAGGACAAGCTCTTCACTGGTTAAGCAGAGTCTTTGGGACTCTAGTTTGTTCTCAAGCCTAAAGCACAAACTCAAAGTGGAACAATATCATGACAAGTGACTGGAGAGTGGGCATGCTTTGCTAGTTTAGAAATAGACAAGCACCGAGCAATAATTGGTTACAAAATACCATGGTACCCAATGGCGAATGTGTAATTTTTTCATTCAAACATGGGTTTCACCGGATGAACTTTGCAAATTCCAGTCTTAGACTGGATATCAGGGTTTTTTTTTTTTTCTTTCATCTCTGCAAGATTCTGAAAAGTTGGCAGTATCGCACCCAACTGTACTAGTTAGAACTCAGACACTGAATGCAGCCATCACTCTTGTAGACTTAAAGGACAGAAACAAAAATTATGGAAAGGCATCCATGCTGTGCCACTGCATCAGCAATTTCCAAATTATACTTCCCACCAAATTTTACCAAAGGTGACATTTCATCCTGCTTCTTATGCGAATTATCTGCTTTCTTAACTTCTGTGACTGCAAGTGAAAACACATTTAAAACTGTTCTTTCGATATTGGGACTGAAGTAGTGAGTTTTGGACTGTAGTCTGTTTAGTGGGTTTCCATCTCATTTTTCTAGTTTTCTGATGGGCATGAAATGGAGGGAACCCTTAAATGAATCATCTGTTCCTTTACCTGCTCTTAATCATTTGGTTTTAACTGACTATGGACACCTCTTATGTGTCATTGTGATGGTTACAGTTGATGCATTTAATTTAATCACCCATCCCACCACTCAGCTACTGTCATACCTTAGAGAAAACAGATTTGAAGCTTGTTTTCCCATCTGCACTTGCTTGACCACTTTATGAATAAACGGGTACTTCCAAAGTCCATCATTTTGATGACTTGCATTTTGCACAAGGGCAGAATGAGCCAGGTTAGGAAACAGTCTTCCTGTTGGGGGAGGGGGGACTCAAAGTCTTCACAACCTAAAGCTCTCTGACTCAGATGGATTTTTTTTCCTTGTGGTGTTTCCATAAGCTGACTCTGTGAGCAGCTCTAACAGTATCAGATAGAAACAACATACCATGAGTTTTTAAAAAGGATCAACCCATTAATTAATTCCTATAATATAAAGGAGTTTTCAATGATAAGATTTCAAAGATTGATAACTCATATTTCTCATATTAAGTAGCATTACATCCTAATGGTTGAGGAGAATACATCAAAGAACAACAGTAAGCTAGAGATGTAGTCAGTGGTAGAGCACCTGCCCAATCAATTTACACAAGGTTCTAGTTCAATCTCCAGCCTCAGGATGCTTGTAGGGGTAAACAATAGCAACGGGACACAAATGAAGCGTCATTAGTGGTCTAGACATCATTACTGGACTTATTTAAATCATCGTATCAGGAAAAGATGACAAAGTCATTGATCCTTGAAATGTGAACAGGATTCTGAGAAGCAGAGTGGAGTGGAAAGATATTATAAGAGGTTACCAACTGCACAGAAACAATGTAGATTCACGGACTGTTGACATTAGCTATCAGCAAACATTGTTAATTACATTTATAAACGAATTCATCAGAATTATATACCAAGAGAAGAAAAAAAAAAAAAAACACGTCAAAACTAAAACCAGAGTTCTGGATTCCAATTCCAGGTTCTTACAGTGTGTATTAACTTTGAAGCAAAGGATCTGCTTGAAAAACGTAAGGGAAACTTTAAAATACTAAGTCCGTTTGTAGTGAAAGCCTTTCCTAGAGGATCTTCTCCTGGAGGCAAGGACTCAACCCAGAGCTTTGAGTTCTAGACCGTCTCTCTACCAGTGAATTACACACTCAGCCCTTTCTAAGTGCGATAAAGTGCTGCAGAATGAGATGGAATAGGGTGTTTCCTGCTGCAGTTTATTTTTGCTCTCTCAACTTTCGTATGCCATCACACAGTTTATTTCCCAGATACATTGCCTCAATATTCCCGGAATGATTTCTCAGGTAAGAGCATGTCTTATTGCCCGAGGGCACAGGCACTACAGATTTTTGTGTAATAGCTTGTAGATTGAACCGCGGGCGGCTCCCCTACTGATGAAAATTGGCTTTCCGCAGCCACCGTCTCCCGCTCGAAGTCCTACCCAATCAGGGCTCTGCAGGAAGGGGCGGGAGCGGGAGGCGCGCATTGTGCTTTTCTGGCTGTACCTCTCCAGGTTGATTCCAGCATGGAGGAATTTTACGCCAAGTTTGTGTCTCAGAAAATCAGCAAGACCCGCTGGCGGCCGGTGCCTTCCGGGAGCCTGCAGACCGCGGAGACCTTCGCCACCGGCTCTTGGGACAATGAGGTACCCCGCTCGCGGCGGAGCGCCCCTCTCTGTGCTCCACGCCCCCGGCGCCGCGCGGAGGCCCCTGGCTTGTAGCTCAGAGCCGGGGGTCCGATCGTTGTCCACCTTTGCGGATCTGTGTCACACCATCCTGACCCCGCCAGGGCCCTGCAGTCCGAAGCCAAACCCTTACCCTGAGTTCGTCTGAAATGCTCGTGGGGCGTGATTGCGCACAAACAATAGAAATAGTGCTTTCTGAGTGTTGACGTGTTCAGCGCCTCAGGTTAAAACTCTGTTTTGCAGGAAAATCGTGTTTCACTGTGGTCTATTGGAGATTTTGGGAACTTGGATTCAGACGGAGGGCTTGAAGGAGACCATCAATTACTGTGTGATATCAAACATCTTGGCGATGTCATGGATTTACAGGTTATATCCGTATTGTACCCACAAGCTAACTTTTGAAATCTGAGAATGATACATTTAGAGGTGCAGGCCGCCCTGTACTTTGCCTGGGCTCGCCCCCGGTTTACAGGGTGCTGCTTTCATCATGGGTTATGATTCGCCACCGTCCTTGTTTACACACTCAGTGCAGAATTGGGAAGGGGAGGACGCTTGCCACGCAAGCCTGACGGATGAGTTCAAGTCCCGGAACCCAGGTAAAGAAAGGTAAAGAGAACGGGCGCCACAAACTTGTCCTCTGACCTCTGCTTATGTGGTGCGTACCCTCATACACAGAAATGAATGGACAGGTAGATGATAGAATTGGAACTATTGGTCTGTCATTCATAGTTTTAAAATGAATTTCCATCCACTATGTGCCGAACCTTGTATGAGTTAATGTAATCTTTGTGTTTGCCTTTGAATCTGATTGTACTTATTCACTCATTTAAAATATTTACTTGAGAGAGAATGCGGCCCCACAGTGTATGTGTTGGAGGTCAGAGGACAACTTTCAGAAGCCCTGTTCTCTCTTTTCACCCTGTGGGCTCTAGGAATTGACTACCAATCACCAGGTTTTTACCCATGGAGCCGTTTTTCTAGAAGCATTGGGGTTTTGCTGACTGTTTTTATTTTAATTTTATTTGTGGTGGTGGTGGTGGTGTGTACCAGAGATGGAAGTACTGGGGGTGATCTCAGGGCCCCACCTATGCTGGGCTTATGCTCTACCACTGAGCTACATCCCCAACCTTTAGTATTGTTCCCTGCTTTACCAATAAGAAAAATGAGACAGCTATCTTTCACAATTATACTGTGTGGCAAATATGACATAGGACTTCCATGGAATTCATTTTTGAACTCCCACAACTTCATAGTAGAGATTAGCATTCACATTTTAAAGGTTTTTTTTTTTTTTTTTTTTTTTTTTTCAAAACTTAGAGAACATTTCTGAAAAGGTCTTAAAATCCCTAGTAAGTGGTCAGGTATGCAACTAAAGTTTTCTAAGCTGGATAGTTGTGGTAGCAGGTGCTTGTAGTCCTAGCTCCTTGGGAAACTGAGGCAGGAGGATTTCTTGAGCCCAGGAGTTCAAGATCAGTGTAGACAATTTAAAGAGACCCCCTCCCAATCTCCACAGAAAATTAAGTTTACTCTGTGGAAAGCTGCCTAGCTTTAAGAATGATACATTTGTAAGTGTAAATTGTTGTTGCCTAAAATTAAGTAAATTTTAGATGATTAAATTAAAAAAGTTATTTATCCTTCATGAAAATACTTTTGTTTGTGTAGCAGTTGCTTTCATATTATCACACTTGACATGCTTTAGCATTAGTAGGTGCGTGCTTTTTAAAATTCTAGCAGGTGAAGCAGATTTCTCCAAGGTGTCCAGCCCTGCCTGGCCTTAGCCATCTCAGGATGAGTTAGCAGGAGGCTCCTAGTGACTGACATGCAGGCTCAGACACCATCATGACACAGTTCCAGGATTTTGTGGGCCCATAGCCCTCCTGTAAATAAGCAACCCCAGCAAGATTTCTTTCACACACACACACACACACACACACACACACACACACACACACAATTCTAGCAAGTTTGCTGTTGAGTTGGACAAATGGGCTTCTTTCCTGCTATTATTTCTGGTTCTATAAATCTATAACAAGCAAGAATTTTTTGTTCAGTTTTTTGACCAGGAGAGAATCGTAGCTGCTTCATCTACAGGATCTGTCACAGTTTTCCTTCACCATCCAAATAACCAGGTAAAGAACTTTCACTGGAAAAGTAAGGTTGCATTTTATTTACCTTTGTGTGTGTTGTATGTATGTGTGTGTTGCATGCCTAGTCACGTTGGTATGTACATTCATGTGTGTCATGCATATGTGGTAGATGCCAGAGGTTGGCATCCAGTATCTTCTTCAGTTATTCCCACCTCTTTTTTTTTTTTTTAGAACATCTGAAATTTTTAATCCTTCCTTTACAAGTTATCTAAACCACTTTTGATTAAGAAAACTAGAAAGTTAGTAACTACAAGTGAATGCCAAGTGGTGCCACGTGTCACTTTTCCACAGAATCCCACTTTGCGGGGTATCTGAATGCATTGCTGGGATCTCTGCTCACTTGCTGGAATCATTCGAGGCAGATTTTAGTCCGCAGGTCATTTTCCCTCAAACTTCTTTGTAAACTCTTCAACATTCTTACAGAATTTTTACAGTCCTTAGAGTATTCTTCAGCTAGATCAGCCCAGAGAGTCTTCTCTGGCTGAGGAGTCAGTCACCAGTGTCACTAGCTTCCAATTCTCAGCACTAATTACTGGCAGGCAGACCTGCCCCTTTTCATCAATGTTTGAGCGATGGATCTTTGTTTTAAATGTGATCTTCAGTGGTTTGAAAGGATACTTTGCTAGAAAGCAATTTCAATTCTGAAGGCCCCCTTATCCAATGGAGGATTGTCAAGAACATAAGTCCTTGTCAAGTCAATAAATTAGCTTCTTCAACCTGGATGTTACAAAAGTTTTTCATTCCACATTTGTGCATCTCTTCAAGCTCCTTCATCATCCTCCTGCTGTCCATCTTGGATCTGATGCTGCCGCTTCCCCCCACCTCATTGTTTGGAACAGGTCTTTCACACTGAACCCAGAGCTTGCTGGTTCAGCTAGGCTGACTAGCAAACAAATGCCGGGGTTCTTCTTCCTCTGGAATTACAGGCATGTTTGTGCTACTTTGTCCAACTTAAAAAAAAAAAGCATGAACTCTAGAGGATCAAACTCAAGATACTCATGCTGGATCGCCAAGCACTTTGTGAAATGGGCCATCTCTCAAGCCCTGAGTTTGTATGTAATTATTTTTAAGAAGGCTTAAACAAAGATTAGGCTTATGCATAATATGCTTTATGCTTTGAGTTTTTAAGTATGAGGAAAGTTTACCATGTTGGGACATTCCTGTAGCATAACTATTGTAGAGACTGAGGGAGAAGGATATTTTTTTTTAACCTAATAGCTCAAGACCAGCAACAAAGCACAACCCAATTTTTTAAAAATTATTTTAGTGTTATATATATGAACATAGTACATTTGTGATATTATCACCCCTAAATCCTTAATCCCCTCTCCTTTCCTTACAACCCTTCTTCTCTCCTGCCAGACTCACTCTTATTTTCAAGTCTGTTTGTATGTGTGGCCCATTGAGTTTCATCTGGGTTACCTTTTTTGACATATGTTTGAGTACTTGGTAGAGAATGAATAATATATCAGTGGGTCTACCACTGATGGAAGCATCTTCCATTTCCTCCTCATCAGCATTAGTCCTCATCAATATCTCATTGAAGCATGTAGCCTCTTGATATCTTTTCCCTTGCATGGTGAAATGTTATAGGACAATTCCCACATAATTCTTAGGGAAATCCACATAGCTGCTGTGAAATCATAGATGCCACAGCCTCGTCATGTCCAGAAGATAATGTCTGAACACACCCCTGTCTCACTTCAAGCTCTTACAGTCATACTGCTCCCTTTTTGGCGAAGCACAAGCCCCATCTTAAAAGGAGAAAATATTACCCACATGAGAAGGGGGGGAAAAAAAAGAAAAAAAAAACCCTATTCTTGGAAAAGAACTCCTTGTATAACACTTTTCGATAATCAGTAATATGCTCCTTTCTTATGCCTAGACTCTCTCAGTCAACCAGCAATGGACAGCAGCTCACTACCACACAGGTCCTGGCAGTCCTTCCTATAGCAGTGCACCGTGTACCGGTATTGTATGTGACAACCCAGAGATTGTCACAGTTGGAGAGGATGGTCGAATAAACCTCTTCAGAGTTGATCACAAGGAAGCCATAAGAACTATAGGTGAGAAAAATCATTTCTTTCATCTGTCACATGGTAACTCAGACTAATGGACTCCACTAAGCGTTGGAAGGATGTAAAGCTACCCAAGGTAGTCTCCCTTCGATTAGGCACTGTGTTGATGAGAACAATTGAATGAACAGAGATGAGTGCACAGAGGACAGAAATGGTTTTTATTATCCAGAAGGGCTTTTCAGGTAAAGCATCAAGGAGCAAGTAGCAGTATCTCAGTTACTCTTACCTGTTGCTGTGAGAGAACACCCACAACTTAACAACTTAAACAACTTAAGAGAGAAAGGGAGATTCATTCAGTTTAGGTTCCAGAGGAGAGATACAGCCCTTCATGGTAGAAAAGGCATGGCTAGCTGCCAGGAGCTGGAAAAGGCTTAACCAGTACAGACCACCACTGAGGCAGAGAACTGCTTCCATAAGCTCAAGAGCAGACTCCCTCACTCAAGCAGGGTGAGGCAAACTAACCTCAAGGTCCACCTCCTGTGACTGCCGTCCTCCAGCAAGGCTCCACCTCCTGAGGTGCCAAGACTTTCCCAAATACAGCAGCAGCTAAGGGTTCAAACACTTGAACCTGTGGGAGACAACTCACATTTCAAGCCATGATAAGCAATTAACTTAATCTAGTTTCTACACCAAAGCTAATAGAAGATGACACATCAGAATCAGGGAGTAGCACAGGCAAAGCAGAGCTAACACAGAATGACCAGGCATGCAGTGACCTGCACTGGATATGAAGAGATGAAAGACAAAGCTAGAAAGGTAAATTAGGGCCACACCTGTCTCCAGGTCACGCTTAGAAGATATAGTGTAGGGGGTCTGAGCTGGGCGTCAGACTTGCCTGAAGAGGTTCCAGTGGGCCACCACCTGAGACCTTGGATCAGAGTCTCTGAAACATCAATCTTGTGTTCCTATTACAATTTAAGTTCTCAGTTGCATCGTTTGCTCAGCTGTTAAAGGGACCTTACCTGGTAGTGATGTATAGGAAATTCAAAGCACTTTGGGAAATCTGAAAATATGGCCATCATAAAAGCTGGATATAGGGGATACACCTGTAACCCCAGCACTCTGGATGCAGAGGCACTGGGATAGCCACAAGGTTGAGGCCAGGCTGACCTATGTAATGAGACCCTGTCTCAAAAAAAGACCTCAACAGTCACGAAGGACTTCACTGAGGAAGGGGAGGAGGGTAAAGATGAGTAAGTCTGACAAGAATTAGAAGAATAGCGGAAGATTAAAAATAGCTTTGTAGGTTTTCACTCAATCTTTACCCAATAAAAGGAAAGTTGTGTGTCAAGTATTAGTGGGAAATAAGATTGTATAGACAGTGCAGGACTGAGAGATGGTTCAGAGGTTGAGCCTTTATCTCAAAAGCAGAAGGACCTGAATTTGGATCAGGAGCCCACAAAAAAAAAAAAAAAAAATGCCTGCATTCTTCTAACTCTGGAAGGTGGAACCTGGGGAATCCCAGAGTGAAGCAAAAAGGAGGTAGAAGCAATCCAGGATGATTCCTTTGAAACACATGCTTGCACACAAAAATAAATAATTTTTAAAAGCAGTACAGCAGCCAAGTGCGGGGACTGGACACTGGGAGGCTGAGGAGACTAGTTCAAAGTCAGCCAAGCCACATAATGAGACCCTGATTCCGAAAACAAACAAACAAGTGGATGAAAGAAATGCAGTCTGGCAATCGTAAGGGGAAATGCAGAAAAAAATATGTCAATGAGCCCTCCATTGAGAAAACAGTTTTGATGATCTGTGAATGACATTTTCATTAATTTTTACATGAACATTAATTTGTGTTTTTCGACTCACTGGTAATTTTATTTGCAGTATTTTAATCAGTGTGTATGTATGTGGGGGTGTGATTTACAATTTTCTTTGAGAAAAGTGACCTACTAACATGAACTACCATTTTTAAATTTTGTAGATAATGCGGACAGCAGTACACTTCATGCTGTAACCTTCCTTCGAACTCCTGAGATTGTTACAGTAAATTCAATTGGACAGTTGAAAATATGGGATTTCAGACAGCAAGGAAATGAGCCCTGTCAAATATTATCATTGTAAGTCGTGACTTGTCATTTCAGTTGTGTAATGCAAAATTAATTTGTTTAGTTGGTTTTCACAGCCAACTTTGTATTGTAGTTGCATTTGAAGACAGGTGATCTCTAATAAATTTGATAATGAAAAGGTAATCTGATGGGTTTGATAGTACCATACTGTATTTAGTAAATGTTGATTGTATTGATTCAAAATTTTTATCTCTTTGAAGTTTATATTATTTATTAGAGAACTTATCAAATGACTATTGGTAGTGTGATTATAGACGCACTACAATCCAAAATATTTTTTTTCTGAGTAGAAATTCTTCTTTTTTTTTTTTTTTTTTGAAATCCTTCTTTTTAGGTAAGAATATATGTGTGTATTTTATCTGTGTGTGTATATGTAAATAACATAGCTATGGTGAATACTTACAAAAGTGTCTTAAGAAGAGAAGGTTTATTTTGGCTCACAGTTGAAGATAGTTTATCATGGCCAGAAAGTCAAGGTAACAGAAGCTTGAAGCAGCTGATGAGATTTTGTCCCCAGTGAAGAAGAAGAAAAGAGAGAAATGTCTGTTCAGTTTAGTATCCCAATCCAGGGGAATGGTACCACCCACCCTGGGCAGATCTTCCTACTTCAGATAACATAATTATAATAATCTCCCACAGGCATGCCAATCTCCCAAGCTATTCCAGATTTCCTTAAGTTGACAATTGAGATCAACCATACCAATACATATCTTTTGAAATTGTAAAGTTTTCTTACACATATTACCATTTGAAGTTGTTTTGCTTCCATATTTCCAAACTGAAAATAGTATGGATAATTTGGACCTTTAATGCAGAAATGTCTTACTATTTGTAAGTATGTTTAATTTAGAGGAGTATCATTAGATTCATTATCTCCAGTCACATAATTACCATGTAATTAGTACAGTGAACTGTGTCTTGAGTTACATAAGGATAAATTGTGCTTTACCACTTATCTGATATTGTTGTGTCTCCCACAAAAGGACTGGTGACCGAGTGCCACTCCACTGTGTTGACAGACATCCCAATCAGCAGCATGTGGTAGCTACTGGTGGCCAGGACGGAATGTTGAGTATTTGGGATGTTAGACAAGGCACTATGCCTGTGTCTCTGCTGAAGGCTCATGAAGCTGAAAGTGAGTATTGTAAGATGCAGGAAGTTTTTAATGGTCATGATATGCCGATGTCATGATGTGATGTGCAGGGAATCATTCCACATCTTCATTGTAGCTTTCAGTGTCTTTGAATGGTGGGAATTTAAGTAAGTGCTTTTTTACTTGATGTTTAAGTTCTTTAATATACTACATTATGATCTCCAGAGGTGCAGTAAATATTAATAGATAGTCATCTTTATGAGCCTGTTTTTTTAAAAAAAAAATTATGAGGGTGGGAGACAGAAAGTATATGTGGAGTTTCCACCATGGGGATTTTGGGTCAACAGGTTTTTGAGCAGGTGCCTTACCAACTTTGCCATCTCTCTACCCTGTGAGCCTATTTTCTTAGAATAATTTTTTCAGAAGTAGATTTGATGGACTAAAATATTTGCATAATTTAAAAGCCATAATGCATGTTGTGATTATAATTCTAAATAAAATGATATCTAATATTGTCATCCTCATATAATATAACCTTTTCCCACATAAAGTGTGTTACTTTTCAAATTTACTAATCTGTTGCACTTACTAACTAATTTTGTGTTTTTTCAGACAGAATCTCACTCTGTAGCCCAGGCTAGACTGGAACTCACTCTGTGTCCCAAACTGGCCTCTTCCTCACTGCAGTACTTTGGCCTCAGCCTCCTGATCACAGGCATGAGCCTCACTCCAGCCAAAATAGTTTTTGTTCTCTCTGTTACTGGTGATTGAGCACATAGTGTTCTACCACTGAGCCTTATGGTCCTCACCTCAAAAATCTTTTTTTTAAATATTTTTTTTTAATTTTTTTTTTTTTTTTATTCAACTGTGCGCATGTTCGTGTGTATGTGCGCGCGTGTGTGTGTCTGTGTGTGTGTGTGTGTGTGTGTCTGTGTATGTGTAGAACCACGGACGAATTCACGAACCACCATGGACGCCTCCACCTCCTTCTGCCCCGGGATTCACAGGCTCCGCCCTACCAGGACCGGAAACGCAGGCCGCCCCCTGCTTCCGCCTGGCGTCTATACGTGGGATCTGGGATCCGAACTCAGGACCTTCCGCCTGCAAGGCGGAGGCTTAACCCCTGAGCCACCTCTCCAGCCCCAAAAATCTTTTTATGTTTGCTTTTGAGGCAGAATCCTTCAATTTATTATTTTATCTTTAAAATAAAAAAGCACAATAGATACAGAAGCTATATCATACTAAAAAATTAATTTGAAAATTATGATTTCAAAGAAGTTTTGTGGTTAACTCTGCTTGCATAAAAATATAAGAGGACAATCATTAAGTTAAGAAAATTTCAAATGAAGACAGTAAGATAGTACAAAAACAGAAATAATGAGTGAAAATTTCCAAGGTTTTAAGCACCTTTTAGGCCTCTACCTGAGAAACTCATGAGTAATTCTTATCTGAAATATCTTTTTAAGAAATATATATAATTTCTAATCTATATGTGATATAGATTGATAGGTAAGTAGATAGAGGTATATAGAATATATGTGCAAGTGTAATTCTTTGCAACTTTTTTAAAGTTGACAATACTGAGTCCCCAATGAATATGATGCTACTTTATTACATTTTTTTACAACTATTTTTAAGAATACATACTAAAATATATATCAACATTATTTAACTTTTATTGATTGGATAGAAGTATTTCCTTTTTGTTATTATTACTTATTCAATTGTGCGTGTGTGTGTGTGTGTTTGTGGAACCATAGGCAAATTCGGGAACCACCATGGACCCCTCCACCTCCTCCTTGTTTACTCTGCCCAGGGATTCACAGGCTCCGCCCTACCAGGGCCAGAAACGCAGGCTGTCCCCACTTCCACCCTGCATCTATACGTAGGGTCTAGGATCCAAACTCAGGACCTTCCGCCTGCAAGACAGAGACTTAACCCCTGAGCCACCTCTCCAGCCCCTGAATGGATGGAAATATAAAATAATAACTTTTAAATTTCATCCAGGTGTAGTGTCATACTTGGGAGGCAGAGCCAGAGGGTCAAAGTTCAAGGCCAGCCTAGATACATGAAGCTGTATTTCCACACACACCCAAAAAATTAAAAAAAGAGAGAGAAAATGTTTACATTATAGTCTTGGAACGATAAATAACTTAAATATTATACTAAAGAGACAAAAGAACAGAAAATTGCACGCCTCTTCCACATGCAGCTCTGGGGTATGCTGTCATAAGTCCTGATATTGGGTAGGCTGACGTTAGATTTATAAGCTTTCAGATCTGCTTGTTTTGTGTTGCTGGAGATGAGTCCTCCCTAGACAAGTGGCCTGCCACTGAATTGTTCTCCATTATCTGAGATCTTTGCTTACCAGCTGTCTTTAACCACAGCATGATTATTAACAGTGCACGTAAATATAGTGGCTTGTCATATAGTGTTTTGAATATATCCTAATTGCTAGTTATAAATGAAGTGAGTTTTATTAGGGCTTTCTTTACCAATTCAAAAATAAGTACATAAAAATGTAGATTTAGGCAATTTAATCATAGCTCACTGGCTATTTTTATTTTGCTTTGTGGGGTAAGCTCAAAATACTGGACAGGTTCTCTGCCAGTAAGCTACACTTCTAATCCCTCACTTTGTTTAATGGAATTATGAATGTAGTATGGAAACTCCACATGCTTTATGGCATGACACTGACAAATGTGAGCGTGAATACAGCCAGCCATCTTGCAGACATGCCATTCACTCTCCTTACTGATCTTTAAGGTCACCTAGGGAAGACTCCAAAAGTCCTTGTTCAGAGACTTCCTCTTTTTCTGGGTGCTGCAGGTAACTGCCTAGGGAGTTCTGCAGTGTCACTGACACAGATGTCTGTGGACACACAAATGTTCCCTTAATATACAGACCTAAGCATTAGGGATACAGTGTCATTAAAAACAGCTTCTTAGGAAGCCTCTATCTAATAGTTGTTTCATTCTTAGAACACTTCCAAATTTTGATTTGCTAGGGCTTAGTTCCTGTGGCTATGATATAGGCTAACAATATTCATTGTCTTGACATGAGCAAAATTGTGTTCTCTTTACTACTTTTGCGTATTTCTGTTACTTCAAGTCTTTTCAGTAATGTATCCATCAATGACATGCTAATTGAAAACAAGAGAAATTGCCAATTTTGAAAAAAAGACTTTTCTTTACTATCCTGTAGTCATTCTTTACCATTAATGGGTTGAGTGATTTAGCAATTATTTTCAGGTCCAATCCACAAGCAGACTTAATTCTTTTTTTTCTATGTCTGGTATAGTCACCAAAAGATTATACTCTGTCATGTCTTCTATCTTAAAGCCTTTGATTTTTAGCCAACTCAAGATTTATAGGTCTGTGGAAGAGGTTAGTGGAAGATGTTGCCTAGAGAGGTTTTGCTTTTTGCTAAGCTAATCTTCATAGGAATAAGTTGCTCATTTTTATCTTTCAGTGTGGGAAGTGCACTTTCACCCGTCCAACCCAGATCATCTGTTTACTTGCTCTGAAGATGGATCCCTGTGGCACTGGGATGCCTCCACAGATGTTCCTGAGAAATCTTCGCTTTTTCATCAAGGTGAAACGTCTTAGTGACAGTTCCTATGTATGTATGGTGTCAATGCCTGTAATTCTAGCACTCGAGAATTGCAGATGGGAGGATCAAGAGTTCAGTGTCAGTATTTAATATGTAGTGGGTTCAAGTCCAGCCTGAACTACATAATAATTGGATAATAGATGGCTAGTTGGATGACACAGTAGACATTTTGGGAAGATGTGTGTGTTTATGCACATGTGTGCGTATGGAGATCAGAGGACTACTTTTAGGAGTCGGTTCTCTTCTGCCATTTTGTGGATTCCAAAGATTGAACTCAGACACCAGGCTTCCACGTAAATAGTTTTATCTGCGAAGCTATCTCACTTGCCCTTCCTATTTTTAATTCTTCAGGCTGGTCTTGAACTTGCCATTTAACTCAGGCTGGTGTCAAGCTCAACATTAATATCATCTGGTCTCAGTCTCTGAGTGCTGGGATTACAGGCATGCATCACCATGCCTACTGGCATTCTTACTTCTCACATTAAAAGAAGGGTAAATGTTTCTGTTCTTCTATATCACATAAATTTGAATATCAGAGGGCTTGAAACATAACTGTTTGTTACTTCCTACTGTACTTTGATGATTAGAAATGCTACGTAGTGTGTGGTGGCTCAATAATTTCAGTCCTTGGGAGGCTGGTTATAGGGCTGTCAAATTCAATACCAACCTCAACCACATGGTGTGGTGTTCCAGGCTTACCTGGGCTAGAGAGAAAGACTCCGCCTCAAAAAACAACCAAAAAAGACAGCCAAAATTCTTCATGAATATATTTGATTTGGCTACGTACCAGCATCTTTTATCAGATTCACTAAACCTATGTTGCATGAATGGAACATTTAAAATACATATGTTCTGATTACAATAAATGATAAAGGAAAAAAATACTCATCTAAAAGTATATCCAGAAATTCTTTTCATGCACTTTTTGTTACCGAAGAACTTAAATTTCTGTGTATTACCTATATTTTGGTTTCTTTTTTTTTTTCTTAATATTTCTTTTGGATGCATTTCTGAAACTTTCCATTAAGAGATAAAGAGGAAAAACATGACATAATTCAAATTTTCTGCTTTTCTTGAAGATTACTAGTTTAGTATCCATATTTTGTCTTCAGATATAGAATATTTCAGATCAGTACATCTTTGGTCAAAAATGATGATGCATAATAAATAGAATTATTTGCCTGTTATTTTTTTCATTACTTTGTTCTTTTCTTTCTCTCTTTTCCTTTCCCTCTTTCTTTTTCTCTTCCTTTTTCGTGTGTGTGTGTGTGTGTGTGTGTGTGTGTGTGTGTGTGTGTGTATGTCAGAGGGCACTGTGTATCCCTGTGGAGGGCCAAGGGCTTCCCTCTGGGATTCCCCATTCTCCGCCCACAAGCAGGGTATTTTTTACGTGGGATCAAACTCAGGACCTTATGCCATCGCTCCAGCCCCATTATCTTGTTCTACTCTCCCTTACCAACCTGTTCTAGTTGAGTGTGAAATCAGTTGAAATCATTACCTTTTGAAAGGTCAGTTTTGCTGTCCACTAATATACAGTAAGTCGTGAAGGTTTGTTCCCTCTTTTCTTTTTTTGCCCAGGAGGAAGAAGCAGTACTCTCCTCTCCCATAGCATTGGTAACCAGGCTAATGCCCAACAATCTCTCATCAGTTCCTGGCTCAGCACTGATCCTGCCAGAGACCGTATTGAAATCACAAGCTTGCTTCCCAGAAGGACTCTATCTGTCAACAGCTTGGATGTTTTAGGTCCTTGCCTTGTGTGTGGAACTGATGCAGAAGCAATTTATGTTACTAGACAGCTGTTTTCATGAAATTACTGTTAACTATAGGATTTCAAGAATTCCAACTTACTGTAGGATTCCAACTTCTATGCAAAATGTTATCAGAAAATTTTTTTGCAAGAAAAACATTAGTAAAGTATTATAAATATCAGTGCCCAGTTTTGACTTTTGTTAAATGAATTTTCCCCAACACTTGCAGAATTTGACAGATGACTGGTGGCAAGAGTTTGAGTGTACAGAATTGAGAATGGTGCTTGTGTCATTGTCAGGGCCTCCATGTAGGCTGCTCATGACAGCTTGAGGAACCAGGCTTCGTTCAGTGTTACAGGATTTAGCATTGCGCAAGCTAAGTTCAGTAGTATATGGAGTGCACTCCCCTGACGCCACTAGGCAATGTTAGCAGTATTTCCATAATGTTAACTTCAGGAAGAATCGGATAAGCATCCGACCTTTATTACCACTTATTTTGTGTTTTGGAGTACTAGGAAGTAAATCCAGGGCCGGGTCCTGGTTGAGACAACTGTGATCCCATTGAACTCCATCCCTAGTACCAACTGTCTTAAAGGTGAATGTATTTTGGCAAGTCCTTTGTTAAAGTAAGTTTGAAGAGAACTCTGAAGTTGCTTAGACCCACAGCGCCTTGAACCTGAGCAGTCTTGAAAGTGGACATGCAAGTTTGTGCTTCCTTGATGTGATGTGAGAGGACTAAATGATGCTACTGCTTAATAAACATCGTTGGCCTAGAAAATCTATCTGACTTTCATTTTGTGGGATTCCACAATTAAGTGTAAATATATGGTGCTTCAGCTTGGGAGATTTTTTTTTCTCTATCACTGAATAAAAACAGATCAAAAAACTTAGGTAATTTCTATTACCCTAACTTTCACAATTTTCTTATTTGAATTGTTATTCCTGTGGCAAATGAAATTCCTCCTTGTTTGTTTAATCGTCCCCTATCTGCCTACTTTATTCTCAGAAGAAAGGCAAGACAAGAACCTAATTTAAAAAATCGGCCATCTCTGGAGGGTGGCTCAGGGGTTAAGCCTCTGCCTTGCAGGTGGAAGGTCCTGAGTTCGGATCCTGGACCCCACATATAGACGCGGGGCGGCCTGCATTTCTGGTCCTGGTAGAGCGGAGCCTGTGAATCCCCCCGCAGAATAAACAAGGAGGTGGAGGCGGTCCATGGTGGTTCCCGAATTTGCCTGTTGTTTTACACACACATACACATAACATACACTCACACGCACAATTGAATAAAAAAAAAAAATCAATCAAATTTTGTAGTATCAACAGGTACGCTAGGACTCAAATTTGATTTCTAATACAACGATCAAGGAAAGGAACGAGATTGTTGGAGAAATAGAACAGGTTAAGAAATATGTGCGATAACTTGGTGCATGTTACAATGCTGGAAAGTTCTAAAAACATCCAAAATGGGAGTGTGGCAAAGTGATGCAGGAGCCTACTGTCTAGTTAGACACAGGTGTCAACTTGGCAGTTTAGGGTTTGAGCTCTGGGCACATTTGTAGAGAATTAGTAGTTAAGCCCAGAACGAACCTACAGGAGATGGTTTAGTGGATGAAAAAGGCCCAGCCCACGGTGGGTGGGACTAGTCCCCAGGCAGGTGAATAAAATGAAGGGAACTGTTTGAGAAAAGGGGCATCCTTGTGTATACTTGGCCGGATGTGCTGGTCTGGCAAGTAAGGATTGCCCTCTCTCAGCTGATATATGAAGATGGTGTCATCAGTTCTCTTGGCCCTAGTGTTGGTGTGAGCTTTCTCATCAAGCTGTACTAAGAAATGTAACCAGACAATGTTTCCTTAGGCTGTTCCTTTATCAGCAACCCTGTAGACTAACTGCTACACCAACTGAAAAGCTCCAGGAACAATCTGAGGCAGGAGATAAATACCTGGAGTACAGGAACCTATCTGGTCCATACTGATATGTTTGAACTATTGAATGAGAACAGAAACCAATATAAATTCCAAATTTTTGTTTAGATTCTCTACTGTCACTGAGACAAAGTACAACCCCACTACTTAAGAGTGGGCTGCATTTGTCCGGAGTCTTGAAGATTGTGTGAGTTTTTGAAAGCTTATTTTCTCAGGCCCACGGGTTCTCATGTGTTTCAGGTATATTTCATAGGGAAAGGCTCTATATCACTTCTTAAAACTCCAAGCATACCATGTCCGAGCATGGTGATCCATGAAGCTGTCCTGGGGCTGAGAAATTTGAAAAGGCAGAAAGGGAAAGACAGATGGAAATAGAATAGTTAGGAGAATGGTGAAAATCTGCTGCAGAGTCTACCAAACTTAATTTATACAAAGGGGATAGTTAGGAAATAGTATGCAAATCCAGGTGTGGGGCCTCTGATTTTTCAGAAGGAGACATAGGGGAAAGAGGGCTCTTCAAGTGTCCAACATGCTTCAGAAGACCAGCCTGAGACTCCCAAGAGAATGACATTCTCCCAGAGAGACATCTGCACGTGAGACATCCCTGGTATAAACAGATACCTCGAGATCTCAGGCTCTGGCTTTATTAATGGTTTCAGAACAGGCCACTGGGTTAGATTAACATTTCTGTAGTTCTTTTTTCCATGGAAAACTCAAGAATTTTAACTCCCCTTAGCCTTCCTCTTTCAATTAGGGAATGAGATTTCCTTTTCTAGAGCAGCATCCTATGTATCACTATCTACCACTAGGTGGTACTCTACAGTGTTTCCCTAATTCTCTAGTTACCCTAGTACCAGTGGGGACCCAGGATGTATCAAGAACTCAATACAATGGCGCTATGCTAAGGAAGATTTTTAAAGGAACTGGCAGGTACAGCCATTTTCAAACATCAGAACCTACAGTAAACATTTCCCTGGCCTTGCCTCATCATCCCCATGCAATCCCAAGTACTTTTTATTTATGTCCCGCTTGCTTCCCTCCAGGGTAGGATGAATAGGCCTGTGGCCTATTAGATTCATGTATTTCATGTACTTTTATTGCTAAAGTATCCTTTGTCCTCCAGTTGAAAAGATCTTACGGGATATTCGATCACTTCCCTAGGGTTTATCCTCCATACTCTACAGTCTATTTGGCTTGTGGAAAACAAAACTGCATGCTGTACGTACGTGTGCGTGTGACTACACAAGGGCACAAAGACTGAACCAAGAATGCTAAGGAAGTACCCGCCTGCGCTACCATTGAGCTACATCCACCAGCAGAAATCTTGACAGGTTTTCACATTTGAACTTTTAGGTACAGCTCCCAGTAACACCAGAAAAAGTAGAGCTGGATCTTGTGGGACAGGTCTGTAATCCCAGCTATTTGAGAGGCTGAGGCAGGAGGATCACAAATTAAGGTCTGCTACGCTACCGTAGGTTCAAGGTCATCCTGAATAACTCAGCAAAGCTCATTTTACTTTTCAAAATGAAAAATCTACTTAAGTGATAGTGGCAGAGCACTTGCCTGCTGAATGCCTATTAACAAACTTTAGTTTTAAATTGTTATATTCTCTAGCAAAAAAAACCCCAAACAAACTGAAAAATGCTGTTTTCTAGAGGCAAAGTTCGGAGGGGGGTCATGTCCATAAAAAGTGTACTGACCATTTAGACTCCCAGCCCAACGTGGGCTGCACAGTTGAGCCGGTCTGATGCCACCCCACCCACAAGCGAACAGTACATTCAGATTCCTCCAATTCAATTTCTCTAGAATAAGACCTCGTCTGCCACCGCCTCCGCTATTTCACTTCGAAATCTCTGGCTCCGCTAACCGTGTCCGAGCTCACATTCACTGGGACTGTGAGGACTCCCGGGGGAGGGAGGCAGGGCACGAGTGGGGCTCGGCCGCCGCGGGGATGCGGCAGCTCACGGCCGTTTCCCGGGGAGCCGGGCTCCTCGCGCCGCCCCTGGGCCCCGTCCCTCGGTCCTCCGACTCTGCCCGCGCCGCGCGGGCTGGACCCGCGACCACGCCGTCCGGAGGCCCCGGGCCGTGCGCTCGGCTCCCCGCCGCGGCGGAACGGCCAGAAGCCCCCAGTCCTCGGCCCCCGCGCAAGCGACGCCGGGAAATGCCCACATCCGGGAAACCCGCGGCGGAGTGCGGCGGCGGCGACACCGAGTGGAAGGTAAAATGGCGGCGGCGGCGGCCTGGTGCTGAGGGGAGAGCCAGGTCCCCGCGACCCCCGCCACGGGCCGCGCTGGCCGGCCGCAGCGCCCCCGGCGTCGCCCCCTCCCCCGCGCTGCCTCCTCCCGAGCCCCGCGGGAACCTCGGGGCCCCGGGGTCGGGCTCCGGCCGCCTGGGCGCCGGTCCTCGGCCCGCGGCCGCTGTCCAGGGGCCCCGCCGTCCCCCTGCAGGTAGGTCCGCCGGCGGCGGCGGCGGCGCGGGTGGGGCTCGCGCTCTCCTCCGGGGCCCTGGCCCGCGGGGCGGTAGCCGGCGGCGCCCACGCCCATCCCCGCTGGCGGGGGGTCCAGGGGCGGCTGAGGACTCGCGGGCCCGGCCGGCCGGCTCGGGGCCTGAGCGGGCTGGTTGCGCTGCGCTGGGCGAGCGAGGGTTGGCCGCGCCGGGCGCCGCGGGCGCAGCCCTGGGCACCTGGGCCGGGCGGCTTGCGGGCAGGTCGGCCTCCCACCCGCTCTCGGGTCCCGGGGGCTGATGAGGACCAGCGATTGCGGGGAGACGGCGCTGCAGGGGCGGCTGCTCCTGGCGCGCTCGCCGGCGGGCCGCGGCCATCTGGCTGCGAACCTGCTGTGTCCAGTCGGCTGTGCGTTAGGTTAGCGCCTGGTGGGAGGCGGTGGGAGACAGTGGGGACTGTAGGGAGCAGGCGCGGGTGTGCAGACACGGAAAAATACAGCAAGACAGAGGCGGGAGCGCGGTTTATTCTAAACCGAAGAAACAACGCCATTCTGACTTCTCCAGTTGAAAGTGATTGTTTTTAAACAGTAAAAAGTTCAAATGTTTGTCGACTCCTAAGTAAATATGACTCTCAAAATAAGTATGTCACCGTAAAATTTTAAGTCCAATGAGCCGTAAATGTTACATGTTATTGTATCATTCCAGTTTTGGAAATTAACTTGAATGCCTGGGATCATGAAACTTCCAGACCTTTTTGGATTATCGAAGGTTACCTTTTTTTTTTTTTTTTTAAAGTCAGCCTTTCAGAGGAAGAAAAGATAGGACATTGTGCTTGGAAGAATGTTCTCTGCTCATGTTACTCCATTTTTGATCGTCTCAATTAAGATTTGCTCTTAACCTTTAAGTGCGTTGACAGATATGTAAAATGGACTAGACGGTTTCCCCAAGGCAGTGGAGGAATTTGAGTTTGAAGTAAAAGAAGTAGCATTGTGTTCCTCATAGGCTGTGATTGTA
Organism: Typhlomys cinereus; assembly: GCA_023101885.1. Classification (NCBI taxonomy): domain Eukaryota; kingdom Metazoa; phylum Chordata; class Mammalia; order Rodentia; family Platacanthomyidae; genus Typhlomys; species Typhlomys cinereus. The sequence continues at coordinate 7,534,523 of JALPQD010000036.1, forward strand.
GGAAACCAGATCGTGGCACATACTGAGAAACAGACACATTCTTTCTGTGCCCAGCTACTGAATGGATATGCTTTGCTGCTCTCCAGAATAGGTAAAAGATATTTTTCCTGTACTTTGTGTGGTATCTGTCTTTAATTATATAGTTTGGATTTTTGTTTTTGATGCTAATCTTTGTTATTCTGAATATATATTCTTGGAACAGTTCCTACTCTGGTCATTTATTTTATATATGGTATTATATTAGAGGGCGACTTTTGTATACAAATCATTTAGTCATTAAACATTATGAAGTAGAAATGACCATTTCTGGAACCTATAAGGTATTTTAGCAAGGAAGGCACCTGCTCCCAAACCTGGTGATCTAAATAAATTCAATCCCTAGAAGCCCACATGTTGGAAGGACAGAGCTAAACTTAAGTTGTCCTCTGACATCAACCCTTGCACTGTGATATACAAGAGCATCTCCCTTTCTCTCCAATAAATAAGATAAAAAGAACAAGAGAATGACATTAGCATTATTAAAAATGACCACTTTTTAGTATGCATCTAAAAACAGTGGCTGGTTCATTTTTTTTCCTCTAGTACTGGATACAGAACATAGGACTTTGTGGATGCTAAGCAAACACTGAACTGTATCTCTAGCATCCTTTACCCCTCTCTTTTTTTCCCATTGAGACAAGATCTCACTAAGGTGCCCAGGCATATGCCATGTGCATACACTCAGCAGTTTTCACTTATTTATGTATTTGTGAGGAACTGTCATGTAGCCACTGTTAACTTGGATCTCACTATGTAGCTGAGGATGACCTTGAACTTCTGGTCCTGATCCTCCTGTCTTCATCTCTCTGCTGCTGGGACTAGGAACATGTACCACCATGCTGAGTTTTGTTTGGTGGTAGAGACTGAATCAGGGACTTCGTCATGCTAGGCATGCACTCTACCAACTGTACTATATCCCCAGCCTTCACTTTTGATCCTCGAATCTTGGACAGTAAATGAAAGAAAATGTCAGTAGGCAGAGAGCTGTGTCAGTGTTGATTTCTGAACAAACTGTGACTATGCTTCTAAGAAACAATGCATATAGAACCCAGTGAGATGACTCAGCAAGTGGAAGTATGTGTCCATAAGCCTGATGACCTGAGTTCAATCCCAGAACCATACAAAGGTGAAAGGAGAGAACAAATCCTGAAAGTTGCCCTCTGACTTAGGTTGCACCCTTTTTCCCACACAACAAAAAAAGAAAGGAAAGGGTACATATTGTTATTATTATTAAAGCATTTAAGCAGGTTATCTTGTTATAAAGTCATTTCAACCCCCTAGGTAACACTTTGAAATCTTAAAGTGAATGATACTTATCTTTTTCCTGTTACACAAGGAAACATATTTTTGAAGAAGATCCACTTTTTTTTAAAAAAATGAAAGCATTCTTTGGTGTACAGCAATTTAAGTGGCCCTTCAAAGTATCAGTGAAGTAAATCTCTGCTGACTACATGAACTTGTGCAGACCACTTCATTTTTGAATCCATTCTTTCACACATACCAAAACAAAAAATTTCAAAACACCATATGCTCTGAATAGTAGAGATAAGACTATGACAAGAACCTATTTTCTTTGAATTGTGCATTTGGTGTTCAGAGAACGATACCAATGAGGAATTTGATGAGTTTCTGTTAAAGGAGACATTTGAATGAAGCCTTAAAAGTGGAGTATAATTTCTACAAAAATTTTATGGCAAGGGCATTCCCAAGAGTAAACAGAAAGAGTAAGGACAGAAAAGCAGACAATCACAAATACATTAGCTGATATAGTAATTTGGCTTGGTTAGGATCTAATGTACAAGTATGGAGATAGTAGAAAGTATGGGCCAGAGATAAGGAGATAAGAGTCAGGTGCTTGTTCTAAACATGCATTAAAGTTAATTAATATTGGCAGCATCCTTATGAGCTAGAACTTATTTTCACTTACATTTCCAGGTGAAGAAACAGGCACAAGGGTTAAACAGCTTGCCAAGGTCACTCAGTAAGTTTCAGAGCTGGAAATCACATCTGGCAGTGTACTTCCAAAATTCTTGTTTTAGCCACTACTGTTGGAAAATTCCTTGAAAGAAGGGTTACTGAAGGTCATGGACTAGGAAAGGACCGTTCATTAGACAGAATCATCTGACACCAGTGCACCATGAGTTCTTGCTCTGAAGAATTTTTAAAATTGTCATTGCCTACTATTGATTTGAATTTTCATATATTTATAGAATAAAGATTAAGTGCATACATTGTTAAAGAGATTGAACATTAGTACACTTTTCTGAAAGGTAATCTGACAGTATTAAAATTAATCAATCAGTTAATTAATTTTCATAATGCTGGAGATCACACCCCAGATCTAGTTTTTGTTTGTTTTCCTTTCTTTCCCTCTCCCCTTTCTTTTTCTTCCTTGTGTCCCTCACTCCTTCCCTTTCTTCCAGCTTCTTTGCTTATGTGGATGTCAGAGGACATGTGGATGTCAGAGGACAACTTTTGGTAGTTGGTTTTCTCTTTCCACTATGGAACTTCCAAAGTGGAACTCAGGTGCCATGTTTGTGTGAAGGTGCTTTGCCCACTGAGTGGTATCACTGCCAACACTTTTCTGGATTTCCATCAGTCGTAAGCACAAAATATAAGTACAGTAAATACATAACCAGTAGCATATCCATTATTGTCAATTATTATATATTGTACATAATTGATGTGTTATCATTTTGTACAGTGATTAGCCAGTAGTTTGTTTCTTTTACCATCATCACAGAAGTGGAGTGATGCATTAATAAGATATTACTCGGTGACAGGAATTTTTCAACTTCATTAGAATCTTGTAAGATCACTGTTTTATATACAACCTTTCATTGGTTGAAACATCAATATATGACACATGAGAGTACTTTACCATATAGCCAATAGCAGTCAGTATATACTTCTAAGATTCTCTTTCCAAACTCTTTTTTTATAGGTCTGTAAAGTCAGGCTTTTTGATGCCTTTTTTTCCCTCTCTTTTCTGTATATATATATATATATATATATTTTTTTTTTTTTTTTTTTTTTTTTATTAACAAGCAAAATAACTAAGAACAAAAAACACAACAACCTTAAAGGTAGAATAGCAGTTAAGTTAAACTGCTGCTGGAATTCACGGATGTACCTGAGGTACACGCTTCCTCAATGAGGGGCAGGATATAGTCATGTGACTGTGCATTTAGAATATATATATATCCTAAATTAGGATATATATAATCTCCAAGAAGAATCTGAGAAATGGAAACCACTGGGAGCAGAAAGTATGAAGAACTTTTCATCACACAGTCCCAAACCACTCTGCTCTTTTCCTCTTCTTTGCCTCTGTATTCTTCTGTAGTTCCAGTTCCAATTGAACTTGTGACAATTCCAAATTGCTCCTTCCTTTTTTCAGCTTACCATCACCTTCAGACTTTCTAGAGATTGAAGATATATTCAAACCAAATCTTTGTGCTCTTTCCTTTAGCTTGTCCAGGTTGACCATAGGCTTGGTGTCAGATGACAGACCTTTTGTTGGACCTGAAGAAATTGCAAACCTGGCTGCACGAGCAGCTTTCTTACTTCCAAGCTTACAGGCTCATTCAGCCCTCTTCTGCATTCTTTCAATCTGTGGTATTTCAGATGTAATTTTTACCACCTTCTCTGATGCACATCAACAGCTTTTTCAGGAGTTCTTCCTCTTAGCAGGCAGTTCTCTGGTTCTTCTTCCTCTGTTTCATCATCTAATACATCTTCATTTGCTTCCTCTTCAGCATGTTCTTCAAGATATGCCTGAAGCCTACTAATGAGGTCTTCTTTTATTCCCTTGGTCTCCAATCCTCGAGCAAGACGCTTGCTTTAGTTCAGCAAGCTTCAGTTTGTGGAGCTCTACGGTCTCTGCTGCCATCTTGCCACCCTCCCTCTTTAATGCCTTTTAAGTTATTATTGCAGCACATTTTCTGCTTTGTTTTGTTTTTTTATAGGATCTTACTAAGTAGTCCTCCAAACCATAATAGAATTTACAAATCTTCTGTTTCAGCATCCAAACTTTCTGAGATTACATGGCACTACACTATAGTTTTCTCAAATATAAGACATAGTTGTCTGTTTTCCCAGCCTCTAAGATCAGTTTATAATGACTCATTGAATATATAAATAGACAGTGACCAGACCATATATAATACTAGCATTCTAACCTCTATGACTAAAGTTCTAAATAGTCAGGAACTTGGCCAGTAGCTATCAGCTTTTCTATTTTTTTGTTTGTTTGTTTAATGTTTTGTTTTTGAGACAGGTTCTTAAGTCCAGACGGGACTTAAACTTCTTATCCTCCTGCCTCAGTCTTCCCAGTGTCTGGGATTAAAGATATTAACTACCACGTGTGGCTTTTCAAATTTTGGTACATATTTCCAATTCAGGGCCAATTACAGAAAACTAACTATATTTCTCAAACTAATCTTGTGTGATCCTAATTAACATACCTAAATCACATCACAGCTGAAGCCTTTCCTCTTTTTGTTTTTTCCAGAAGAAAGTTCAAGGATCATCTTATTAGAATTTTACAGGCAAGCTATAAATCCTGACAACTTCCAGGAGGAAGAACCTGGAAAGGAAGAAGAGATAAAGTCATGTCTTTTGAATTAGGGTCAGCAATGGAAGTCTGTAAGCAGCTGTAGATATATGTAGAGGAAGTGGGTGGATCTTCAGAGAAACAGTGAGATAGTGCAAAGTATTGAGATAAGCATGTTTAGGATTTTGGCAGGTCTTCGAAGAAGAGATAGAAAGGAAGAAATGAAAAATTAGACTTTTTGAGTTAGAGTTCAGAAAAGCAGGCAGACTTAGCAGTGATGATCCAGGATCCAAAAGCAACTCGCCTCCCTTTTCCATAGTAACAGACTCACGCCTGCTTGACCTTTCATGTCTGTACAACCTTTAGTACTTAAGCCTTGAATAAACAGCCTCTGCTTACTCTCATTTGATAGAACTTATCTATTTCTAAATTATTAGTTATAATGATATCTTAGTTTCTTTTCCTATTGCGCTATAAAATATTCTGACAACAGCAGCTTAAGGGAGAAAGGGTTTATCTAATCTCACAGTTCAAAGAAACAGTCCCTCAGGAAGCAGAGAGAAAACAAGGCTTGTGCTTCTTTTTATTCAGTCCAGGATCTCAAACCAGGGAATGGTGCCATCCACAGTAGGTAGTCTTCCCCTTACCCCTTCAGCTAATCTAGTCACAACAATCCTCCACAAACCGGTGTCCCAGATGATTTTCAATCTCACTAAACTGGCAATTTAGATAATTAACAGGACTTGTTAGACTGTTGCTGCGGTCACAGTTTCAGAGGTTTCAGTACTTCATGGCAGTAAGGGCATGGCAGAACATTGCACATCACATCAGCCAGGAAGCAGAGAAAGACCTCCTCCATTTAGCTTGTTCCCTAGAGTTTCTGGAACCTTATAGAATAGAGTCATCAGCTGGGGATGTTTCTGATATCAGAATCACAGTTCCTCTTATACTTAAATGTTGAAATGAATGCTTCTTTTATCTCCTCTGAGAAACTATTATTGATCCACATGTAGTGGCATATGTCTAGAATCCTGACACTCAAAGGCAAGAGCATTATAAATTTGAGGGCATCCTGGACTATAAAGCAACTTCCAGGCCAATCTAGGATATGAGGCCTAGTTTAATTTATTTTAATTTCAATTTACTTTGTTATTTAAGTGGACCTTAGGTGACTGTTCTTCCAGTGTACTATGTAAGTCAGGGGTAGGACAGGTGGGCCTCAGGTGGGTATTTTTCCTATCCAACTTTTTTTTTTGTTACTCTTTGATTTTTTTTTCTTATCCATACTTGATATCGTTACCATTTTATTATCTATCTTATATCTATTGGACATAAATGTAAATATAGAAGATATCCATATCTATATCTTTCAATTCAGAGAATTAACCCAACATCACTTTTGAAGCTTGAGGGGAAAATAGTTTAAAACTCTTTTTAGGTTTAGTGAGCAAAGCACTTGTAGAAGCCTGATGACCTCATTTCAGTCCTTTGAACCCATTGAAAGAGGAAAGAGTTGTCTTCTACTTCCACATTCATGCCATAGCACACACAAAGTTTAAAATATTTTTTAGAGCAGTAATACTCTTGTAAAGAAATGCTGAAATTTGATTTGTCAACCCAAAATTGGAAGGAGAGGTTACCTTGGTTGACTTAATAATCCTTTGCATTTGTATGTACTTTATTTTTGTATATATTTTATTTATTTGTTTGAGAGAAAGGGATGGGGGAGAGAGAAAGAGAACACGAGCGTGTCATGCCATGGTAGAGGCCAATGGACGGCTTTTAGGAGTTAATTCTCTTCTGCCATGTAGGCTCATGGGGATTGAACTCAGAATGCTAGGTTTGCAAGCAGGCATCACACTTACTGAGTTATTTTGTTGGCTCTGCTTTTTTTTCTATCATTTATTGGGGAAGAGGGGGGCACAGAAAGAGCACAGACATTCTAGCATCCTCAAACATAGAGGTCTACATGCATAGCTCAGAGGATAACAACTTTCAAAAGTCAATTCTGCTCTTTGACCATGTGGGCTGTAGGAATTTACTCAGGTCACCAGGTTTCCATGCAGGAAACTTTACCTCCTGAGCCATTGTTCCTGCCCTTGCATATGCTTTATATATTTAGTAGAACAGCCTTAAAGATTTATCATCATATCTACTACTTGAGGTAAATCATGTAAATTCACTTGAGCATGTAGGAAATAAGCAGAGAGGTAAAGTAACTAGCCCTAATCTTACAGTACTGCTCAATGATGTCAGCCTTAGCTTTTAACTCCAGTGGCAGCAGTACTAAATACACAGCACTGCTTTGCTAATCACTTTATAGTTTCCATTGATGACTGATTGACTGAATTTCTTTCTTTTGGGTTATTTAGATTGTATGGAATTTCAACATTCCTGGGAACGTCCCTAAAGGATCATTTTTGCTTTTGCTCAAGAGGAAGCTCTGAATTTATCAAACTAGCTCTTCAAGAAGTCCTTTGTGTGGGGACATATATAGATGTTTTCATGAAGAGGAGTGAAAAGCCAGAAGGATATAGACAAATGAGGCCTAAGACCTTTCCTGCCAGTAACTACACTGGCAGCAGTCGACAAATGTTGCAAGAAATTCGGGAGTCCCTTAGGAATTTATCCAAACCATCTGATGCTGCTAAGGCTGAGCATAATGTAAGCAAAATGTCAACAGAAGATCCTCGACAAGTGAGAAATCCACCCAAATTTGGGACTTACCATAAAGCCTTGCAAGAAATTCGAAACTCTCTACTACCGTTTGCAAATGAAACAAGTTCTTCCTCCCGGAGTGCTTCAGAGGTTAATCCACAAATGTTTCAGGACTTACAAGCTGCTGGATTTGATGAGGTAAAAACTTTAATTCCTTAAAAAAAAAAAAAAAAAAAGCTATTCTCATCTTTTACTAAATACCACTTAGGTGAGCTCATGGCGAAGTCTTTCCTTTGAGAGAATTTATATATATGTATACCAACATGTGTAGTCCACCAACAAAGAATGTCAATTTACAATTGTAATGCAATAAGATCGTTATTTCTTTAGATTATTGGATGCTACCTATTACTAAGTCCCGGAGTCCTAGAAGTTACAGTTATGAAGTCATAGTAGAAGTGCAGCTGAAGAAAGCAGCAGGTGAGGATGAGTGAAGAGCAGTTGGTGAGAAATGTGAGCCTATGGGCTCAGCGGTTGCTGGAGAAATGACAGCTCCAAGCGTATGAAGTCTAAATCTATAGAAGGGAGAAAGAAGTATAATAGTTAAGCAGCTATATTCTTGTCACTCAGGCCTAAATCTTAAATTCTCCCAAATCAGTGAAATTTCAGTGCAGGCTAACAATACTAAGACTCTAAATAGACCTTCAGGACCCATTTCAAAACTTTTTCATAATAAGTATGTTTAATTGCAATTTGTCTAGGTTGTTGTTAAAATTCAAGGAATATTTTAGGTGACAGTATTTTAGACAAAAATTAGCTCCTTAAGATGTAACTGAATGTGATCAGTTAAAGAGTTCTAACTAGGTATGGCGGTATGTGCCAGCACAAGCCAAGGTAGGGTTGTGAGATCTGAGAGAGTCTGGGATACATAGTGAGTTCCTGATTAGCTTGGGTTGGAAGGCAGCAAGACTCTTTTAATCACCAAAAGCTAAATTTAAAAAAAATTCATTACAAAAAGTTAATTTAAAAATTGCAATAACTTTTTCGAATTATAAAAGTATTGTTTCGTATGTTTGTGTGTGTATGTGTAAATGAATGTTCATGTGTATGACTACAGGCACGTGCATGCTACCTTGCACTTGTGCACTTGAGAGCACAACTTCCAGCGTCTTTTCTTCTACCTTCAAACACTGTACACCAAGCTACCTGGCCTATGAGTTTCTAGTGATCTTCTGCCTTTGCCTCCTGTCTCCGAAGGAACACTGTCTTAATGTGGTTCTGGTACTTACTCTCAGGTTCTCATCTCCCTAGACTACTAGAGCATTCTCTTCTGTTAAAAAAAAAAAAAAGACATTGAAAATTATCTCATTCTACAACTCAAATGTAGCTTCTGTTAAATTCCTACACTACAAGGCTGAGGAGATGGCTCAGCCAGTAAAGTCTGACAAACTGAGTTTGTATTCTTCAGATCCTACGTAAATGCAAGTGTAAGCATCCATAATCCCAGCATGCCTACAGTAGCAGCAATAGCTAAGAAACCTGGTCTCAGATGAGGTGGAAAAGTAAGGAACATATCATATCTGAAGGTCCTCTGACCCCCAACATGTGCACCATGGCACATGTGCACGGACGTATGCACAAGTACACACTCACATATCATAGACACACACACACCCATTACACACATGAATACAGAAAAAAATTCCTTCAGTATATTTTTAGATACCTCTGTGTAGTCATGCATGACTCAGTCAATGAAGGGAACACTAAGGCAATTTGTAATTTGGACTTAACAAATCATGTGAATATTACAGAAAGTACTTACACAGGCCTAGATAGTATAACCTTGACTATGTTGGTCTTTTGCAGATGGAATACTGTGTGGCACATGACATACAATTTTTAAGAACAATTTAAAGCATATTTAGGATTGTTTTTGAGATGGGGATCTTTCTCTGTAGCCCAGGTTAACCTCAAACTGAACTCTCCTTCTTCAGCCACCTCAGTTATGATGGAATTATGGATGTATGCCGCCATACCCAGGACTGTATTTCATTTTAAAAGTGAGAATCTAAGTACGAATATAGTAAAGTTTTTGAAAAGAGAGGTTACAACTCAGAGGAGGAAAGTTTTTTTCCTAGATCATTCTTTTTACCTATTTAGTTAATGTTATTTCCCATCATTTATATATTTCCATATTCTAAAAATACTAAATTTGTGGGCTGGAGACATGGCTAAGGGGTTAAGCCTCTGCCTCACAAGGAGAAGGTCCTAAGTTCAGATCCCAGATCCTATATAAAAACGCCAGGCAGAAATCACAGCAATTTGTACCTATGGTCCTAGAAGATGGAGCCTGGGAAATCCCAGAGCAAAGCAAAGAGAAGATATTGCAATCTAGGGTGATTCCGAAGTCATCTTTGTGGGCTTCCACAGGCATATGCAGTTCTCCCGGATGCACACAGAGACACACATAAATAAATGATAAACGAAAAACTGAAAATACTGAATTTTTAGTGGAAAACAGAGGAGGGATAGGAAAGGACCAAGAGTAAATATTTATACAAGATTAAGAAAATGCCTTAAGGTTCTTCAGAGTACTTTGTTTCTATTAAAATAAATAGAGCTGGAGAGATTCTTTCATTTTATTTCCTTTTGTATATTGCTAAGGCAAGAGCTTATTATATTCCCTATAAAACCCCTTGAGTGGTAAGGTGTTATGTCAGATAAGCCACCAGTAGATGTGTGACTCCACCTGCCAGGGTAATACATCAGACTAGACAAGACCCATATCTTTAAGTTACTTGAAAGTTCTCTCTAATTATTAGAAAATTTTAAGATCTTTAAGGTATTGCTCAGTATCTTTTTTTTCTTCTGTGCTTGTGATTTAATCAGGCCTAGAACCTTGCACTCTATCACTGAGCTACATCACCAGCCTGTTCTTTATTGTCAATAAGAATAGTGATTCTTTGAATTACAAAGATGTTAACTTTAGTATTATCACTATATTTCAAAGCTGTTGCTTTATAATATTAATATCCTTTAAATAAACTTGCTTACTGAAAGCATTTGGACATTTATGGTCATTCATTTGTCCAAATAATTGAAGGCATGATGTTATTTATTCCAGTGGTAATATAAAGAACATGACAGTCTAAATTCAGGTGACCCCATCTTCTCAGAATGATCAAGGATAGTCAAAGCTGCCTAGAGGAAGGGGTCCTTCATGCACCAGTGGTATTGCCACTGAAATATTGCCTATACTAAAGCAAGTGCCCAAGCAAATGCAAGAGCAGGTAGTTCTTTATTTGACTTAGTGCAACACATACAGAGATCAGACATTTGGGTGGAAGGGAAGTTTGTCTGGAAGCAGATTTTCAGTGGGAGGAGAACTTGGAGGTAGGATAATGGGAGAAAACAATAAAAATCCATTTTAATTTTAAATAATTTAAGACTAATGCCAGAGAGAAGAACTTTATTCAATTTATTCACTGATAAGTCATCCATGTGCCAGGAGGTTCTTGGGCATTTGCCAGCACAGACATCCCAGATGAAAAGCAGTGGCCACATATGTGAAAAAGACATGAGAGCAGGAGAGAGACAGCTGGAGAGGAGAATGAAGTGGGGCAAGAGGGGAATAGAATTGGGAAGTAAGGTGTGACTACACATAAATTCATTGTATTTATATGTGAAAATATCAAAGAATAAAAAAATGTAAAAGTTAAAAAAAAAACAAAACCAAACAAAAACAGATTTCCTAAATATTAACAAAAGATAACAAGTGCCAATTTTCTTTCAGTTGATATGGCACTACCATGTGACAATTTCCCCAAGGCCCAACCTTAATTTAAAAAAATCTCTCTCGGGGTTGGAGAAGTTAAGCCTCTGCCTTGCAAGAGGAAGGTCCTGAGTTCGGATCCTAGACCCCACGTTTTGACAACGGGTGGAAGCGGGGGCGGCCTGCGTTTCTGGTCCTGGTAGGGCAGAGCCTGTGAATCCCAGGGCAGAGTAAACAAGGAGGAGGTGGAGGCATCCATGGTGGTTCCCGAATTCGTCCGTGGTTCTACACACACACACACGCACGCACGCACGCACGCACGCACACATGCACAATCAAATAAATAATAAAAATATATATATATATAAAATCTCTCTCAAGTGGGCCCAGAGGTCTGCCTCCTAGGTGTCGGGTTGACAGCTGTACCAACCTCACAGGTGGGCAACTGTTACCCACAACTTCTTTGGTCTCATATTGATTTCTAGTCATTGTTACAGGGAAAAATCATTCATCATAGATTATTCATCCAGTATCCTTCTAAGTGATGTTTCATTTTTAAATGTCATTTGAAATGCTAAATCTTCTAGGACAAGTAAGTTGAAAAGTGCATGTCAGTATGTCAGTGCATACTTGATGTTTGCATTTTATTTAAAAGGAGTGTGGGATGACAAACAACATCAGAGTTCAGTGCTTATGGGCCTTACACGTTTCTTTTTTAATCCTTATGACAGCATTATAAGTTTATTAACAGTTGAAGAAATGGAGACTCTGAAATATTAAATAACTTAGAAAGTTCTCACAGTTCTAAAGTGAGTTGCTGGTATTCAACCTCAGAGCAGTCTCATTCCAAAATTTTTGTTCCATCTACTCTCTAACTCCATAAAAGTCTTTATCACATAATCATATATCAGCTAAGTAATTTTTCTGTTTTCTCTGTACTTGTGTCCCTGTAAATATATTTCCTGAAAATATGAACTTTTTTATTATTTATTCAACTGTGTGCATATGTGTGTGTATGTGTGCGCGTATGTCTGTGTGTGTGTAGAACCAGTGATGGAACTCGCGAACCACCATGGACGCCTCCACCTCCTTCTGCCCCAGGGATTCACAGGGCTCCGGCCCTACCAGGACCAGAAGCGCAGGCCGCCCCGCTTCCGCCTGGCGTCTATACGTGGGATCTGGGATCCGAACTCAGGAGCTTCCACCTGCAAGGCGGAGGCTTAACCCCTGAGCCACCTCTCCAGCCCGAAAATATGAACTTTTAAGAGAATAAAAGAACTATGTAGTTACAAACAAGTTTGGAATCATTAGGAATTTGTCTTGTGGTATTTACGGTGTTCTTTCCTTCTATTAATTATAACAAATGTTTCTTCTTTCTCTTTCTTTCTCTTCCTTCCTCTCTTTCTTTTCTTTCTCTTCCTTCCTTCCTCTCTCTTACTCTCTCTATCTCTCCCTCCCTCCCTCCTTCTCTTCCTTTCTTATCAGGATATGGTTATCCAAGCTCTACAGAGAACTAATAACAGAAGTATAGAAGCGGCTGTTGAATTCATTAGTAAAATGAGTTACCAAGATCCTCGTCGAGAACAGATGGCTGCAGCAGCTGCCAGACCTATTAATGCCAATGTGAAACCAGGTAATTCAGTAAACATTTTTTTCTATTTTGTGTGTGTGTGTGTGTGTGTGTGTGTGTGTGTGTTTGCATGTAGATTGGTGTGTATGTATGTAGGTGCATGTACACATGAGTGCTCTTTTCTGTGCAATTTCAAGGGTTATAATTGGAATTATCCTTGATCATCTTCTATCTTCATTGTTTTGGACTGGGTCTCTAAATCTCTACTTGCTGATAAGGCTACTTGTTCTGGGGATTCCCAGGCTCCGCCTTCCAGGAATATCTGAGGATCCAAACTCTTGTCTTCTTGCTTGAGCAACAAGCACTTTAACCCTGATCCATCTTCTCAGTCCCGATTGTTTTTGTTTGTTTTTTACATTTTTATTTTTTAATTGTGTGTGTGTGTGTGTGTGTGTGTGTGTGTGTGTGTGTGTGTGTGAGAGAGAGAGAGAGAGAGAGAGATGAGTACAAATGCATGTGTTCCAAGGTATGCATGTTGAGGTCAAAGGATGGTTGAGGTCAGAGGACAACTTTGTGGAATAAGTTCTCGCCATCTATTTTTACGTGGCTTCAGGAATGAAATTCAGGTTGTTATGCTTGTGCAACAAGTACTCTTATCTCCTGAGTCATCTCACTGGCCCTATGTATAGTGTTTTGTTCTGTTTCAATATTTTATATATAAGAGACTTTGGAACTTTACATATGTTGATAGGTACATGGCCTGCCATTGAGCTATAACTGGACGCTTATTGATTATTTCTGAGTTACTATTTTATTTCTTTGTTAATCTTGTGTTTATGTTTCCTATTCACTTAAAAAAAAAGGCTTTTATTCATTCTTCCTTCAACACTTTTTCTTTTGCGCACATACAAGCGTGCGTGCGTGCATGTGTGTGTGTGTATCAGAGAGCACTGTGTGTCCCTGTGGAGGGCCAAGGGTGACTTTGGGAATCATCCTGGATTGCTTCTACCTCCTTCTTGCTTCACTCTGGAATTCCCAGGCTCTGCTCACCGGGCCAAAAGTGTAGGCTGCCACCATTTCCATCTGGTGGTTTTACATGGGACCTCGGATCTGAACTCAAGTCTTTCTGCTTGTAAGGCAGAGTCTTAACTCTTGAGCCATCTCTCCAACCCTCTTCAACACTTTTTTTTTTGAACCAATCATTGTTTCTGGTCCTTTACCTAGTGGTTGGGTAAGTTCCTGTTCTTTTGTAGAACTTACCCAAATAGTCCCACAAATACACGAGATAGAAACTCTACAGGGAATGGAAGAAGAGCTTTCCTGCTTTCCTTGTTTTAAATAGAGAAGTCTGTTGAGCATAGTGGCACACACCTCTGGTCTAGCACTCAGCAGGTGATGTGAGGAGGACCTCTGTAAGTTAGAGGCCACCCAGTCAACACAGTAGGCTCCAGGCCACTCAGAGCCACATACTGAGAGACAAAAGAGGAAAGACTTAGATATATTTTGGAGATGATTAAAGACTCTAGTTAAGAGAATGAAATCAGAAGTTTAGAAGAGAAGAATCAAGTAAGGTTTGGAGAAGCAAGAAAAGGATAAGACCAAAGCACAAGGGGAGGGGTTGTTGTTCTCTCACAGGGGCAGGCAGGCCAGATTATGTAGGTAAGATAGTTATTTTTTGATGCCTTCTCTTTTCTCTAAAGCATTTGGGTAAGGAGAGAGACAGGCTACGTGATGATTCTAGGGACAATAGTAGAGACCAGAGAAACAGTAGGACTTCTTGGATAGGATTGAGGTCATCTGATGATACTGAGGATGAATTTATTGTGGAGCCAAACCGCTTGTTACATCATGAACAAAAAGATTGCTAGACTTTCCCATGACCAATTTTAGTATAACAGGTGGAAAAGTAAGACAGTTAATATTTCTGAAAAGGTAGTTTACCTCCTTTATCTGAAAGAATATAACCCTCCTTTGCCTTCAGTGCTTCCTGTTCCTTCCAAAGTCCATGGTTTGGCTACTCCTTCTATTGCATCTAATAGCACTCTTCCCTTCATTGCTGCTCTGTAGCCTTATTGAGTTTCTTTCTTTTTTGAAAATACCAAGTTCTCACCTCTGAACTATTGTCCAGTTTTAGCTCATATACCATCACATTGAAGGAATATTCCTTTTCTCCCTCACCCCCTCTCTATTGAAAAACAGTTTCATGTAGCCCAAGCTGGCCTTGAACTTGCTATGCAACTATAACTGGCCTTCAATTCATGACCCTCTTGCTTCCACCTCCCAAGTGCTTGGATTTTCAGGCATAGCACCACCATGCCCAGCTTGAGGAGTCTTCTTACTGCTTATCCTTTTCTATTTCTTGTTACCTTCTCTCATTTGACACCATTTTGCACACAGACTTCTAATGCTATAATTAGTGTCTTCCCCTAAGAATGTGAGTACTATGAAACTAGTTCTGTTATCCTGTTCACCGATGTGTTTGGATTATGTAAAAAAGTCTGTCACATATCATGGATGCTCAGTAAACAGTTCTTGAATGGATAGAGAGTGGAAGGGAAGAAATGCAGAGGGAGGAAAGGAATGACACATGGATTTAAGTTGGAGGAGAACTTAATAAAGTATTAATCTTAGAGGCCTTTTTAAAAAATATTCGAGGAGAGAGAGATGCATGTGTGGCATGGCACATGAGTAGCTGAAGTTAATGAGTAAAGCACTTGAAGAGAGAAATAGATTCTTAGCTCTTAAAGAGATAGAAGCAGGAGTTTTACAAATTGAAGAAAGCCTGGACTAACTACATAGTAGGATCCTGTCTCAAAAAAAAAAACATAGGTGAAGCAAAAAATATAAACCCTGGGGTTTAGTCTGTATTAGGTGGCGGTATTGGGGAAGAGAAAACTCATTATGTCAGAAGAATGAATGTGTCTGCCCAAACTGGCTTTTTAAAAGAATAACTAGAGAGCACAGAAATAGAATCACTTTTTTTTTTTTTTTTTTTTTGGTTCCGTTTATTTTTGAAGAAAAACCTTACTTCTTTTTGTTTTTATCCTGATTGTTTTGAGGTTGGGTCTCTGTAGCCAGCCTCAAACTCCCATGTGTACTGTGTTCCAGGCCAGCCTGGGGTATATAGTGACACACAGTTTCCAAATATCTCCCCTCCCCCAATAAAATGACACTGCTTACTGAAATTTTATAACTTCTCCCTTTTGGGATAAATCAAACTAATTAACATGTACTATGTCACTATTTTAGGAGTTGTAATGGGAATACTTAATATCTATTAGGTCTGAGTGTGGTAATCTGTTCTTGTTAGCTCAACATGTGGAAGTCTGAAGCAGGAGTATCAGAAATTTAAGCCAGCCTGGGCTATGTAACAAGTAAAAGTTAAAAAAATTAATTATTCTTGGCATTTTTCAAGAATATATTAAGTATAATCACCATATTGAACAATATATCTTTTTAACTTCCTTTTTTTACAATTTCTGGTGCATATAGCATGCATGCTGATGTGTATATGTGCATGTATATGCTTGCTCTGTCATGTGTGAAGGGAAAGGTATAACTTTTCAGGAGTAGGTTCTCTCCTTGCATTTTGTCTTGAAGAAAAGATCTCTCTTGTTATGTTTGCCACTGTGCTGCATATGGGAGCTTCTGGACACTTCTCTGGTCTCTCCTTCCCATCTCCCAGTAGAGTGCTAGACATGAGCCACTACATCCACCTCTTTAAAACATGGATTCCAGGGACTGAACTCAGGTCATCAGGTTTGCGCAGAAAGTGCCTTTTCCTCTATGCCATCTCATTTGCCCCCATCCCCTTTTTATAATTCTTAAAAGAAATGTGACTGTCATTTTGTTATATAAGAATTTTGGATACATTTTTCAAAAAGAATTTAAGAACATTTCTATTCTGTTTCATGACTGTAGGGAATGTGCAGCAATCAATTAATCGCAAACAAAGCTGGAAAGGTTCTAAAGAATCCTTAGTTCCTCAGAGACATGGCCCACCTATCGGAGAAAGCGTGACCTATCATTCGGAAAGTCCCAGCTCACAGACAGATGTAGGAAGACCTTTGTCTGGATCTGGTATTACAGCATTTGCTCAAGCTCACCCAAGCAATGGACAGAGAGTGAACCCCCCACCACCACCTCAAGTAAGGAGTGTCACTCCTCCACCACCTCCAAGGGGCCAGACTCCTCCTCCTCGAGGTACAACTCCACCTCCCCCCTCATGGGAACCAAACTCTCAGACAAAGCGCTATTCTGGGAACATGGAATATGTAATTTCCCGGATCTCTCCTGTTCCACCTGGGGCATGGCAGGAGGGCTACGCTCCACCACCTCTTAATAATTCCCCGATGACTCCTCCAAACCAGGGACAGAGAGGCATTAATTCTGTTCCAGTCGGCAGACAACCAATCATCATGCAGAGTTCTAGCAAATTTAACTTTCCACCAGGGAGACCTGGAATTCAGAATGGTGGTGGTCAAAATGATTTTATGATACACCAAAATGTCCCTGCTGGCCCTGTAAATCGGCAGCCACCACCTCCATATCCTTTGACCCCAACTAATGGACAAAGCCCTTCTGCTTTACAAACAGGAGGATCTGCTGCTGCTCCTTCATCATATACAAATGGAAATATTCCTCAATCTATGATGGTGCCAAACAGAAATAGTCACAACATGGAACTTTATAATATTAATGTACCTGGACTACAAACAAGTTGGCCTCAGTCATCATCTGCTCCTGCCCAGTCATCCCCAAGCAGTGGGCATGAAATTCCTACATGGCAACCAAACATACCAGTGAGGTCAAATTCTTTTAATAACCCATTAGGAAACAGAACAAGCCATTCTGCTAACTCTCAGCCATCAGCTACTACAGTCACCGCAATCACACCAGCACCTATTCAGCAGCCTGTGAAAAGCATGCGTGTGTTAAAACCAGAGCTACAGACTGCTTTAGCACCTACCCATCCATCTTGGATGCCACAACCAATTCAAACTGTTCAAACTAGTCCTTTTTCTGAAGGTACCACTTCAAATATGACAGTTATGTCACCTGTTGCTGAAGCTCCAAACTATCAAGGTCCACCACCACCTTATCCAAAACATCTGCTACACCAAAACCCATCTGTTCCTCCATATGAATCAATAAATAAATCTTGCAAAGAGGATCAGCCTAGCTCACCCAAGGAAGATGAGGGTGAGAAAAGTTTTGAAAACGTTGATGGTGGGGATAAAGAAAAAAAGCAGATTACAACTTCCCCTATTACTGTTAGGAAAAACAAGAAAGATGAAGAACGAAGGGAATCTCGTATTCAGAGCTACTCTCCTCAGGCATTTAAATTCTTTATGGAGCAACATGTAGAAAATGTCCTCAAATCTCACCAGCAACGACTGCATCGTAAAAAGCAATTAGAGAATGAAATGATGCGGGTAAAACATTTTAAATATCTATTTTCATTCTTGATACCTGTCTCCTTGGTGTTGAAGACTGTGCTCCAGACTTTCTATTCTTATAGCTAAATGTATAATATGTGATCAATCATTTGAGTGAGTAACCTTGGAAAATATTTTTGACAATAACATTTCATTTTAGTAAAGATTTATTGAGAAATTTCTATAATAAAATTCTTATGTAAATTATAAAATATGTAATTTATAGTATACAGATATATGAAAATTGAAACAAAGGTTGATTTCTAGGTTTTACCCATCTTATAACATTTAAAATCAGCTAGAAATATCTTGATTATCCTTTGATACACATAAGCAGTATTTCTTGAGCTGGAGAGTGGCTCAGGGGTTAAGACACTCCCTCACAAGCAGAAGTTCTGAGTTTAGATTCCAAGTCCCATGTAAAAAAAATGGCAGGGGGAAATGGCAGTGATCAGAGCAAAACAAAGAGGAGGGGGGAAGCAATCCAGGATGATTCCTGAAGTCACTCTTGGTCTTCCACAGGATACACAGTGCTCTCTGATGCACATACATACATATATACATAAACATCTAAAAGATTTTAAAAATACTTCTTTTCACTTGAAAATTATTGGAGGAGGTCTTGCTTATTCACTTCATAGTAATACTCTGCATGCAGTCTTACCTCCTTCTAACTATATTTGAGAAAAATGTGCTGAAATTATTAAGTCAGTGTTTGCTAAAAGAGAGCTCAGGGTAAGTGAGCACTTACCATTTTTATCATATGCTTAGAATTCAAAGATGTGAATCTTTATGAATCTTCATCTTACATCTGCCAGAATGTAAGGAGCTCACACTTGTGATTAAATACCTCACATACTGAAGAGAACTTTAAGATTTATTACTAAAAATCTCATTTTACATTTAATATGGTATTATTTTTCTTACTGTGAATTAAAGTCTCTTAAATGGGAAATTTCATGATTATTTCTTTTATTCATGTTATGGTTCTTACGATTTCTTATTCAAGTCTGTCTGTATATATTTTCTTAGTTGATTTTTCCTTTTTCCTCTTCACTTTCACTAATAGCTGGTTTAAACTTTTATGGTGTTGGAAACTTTGCTGACTTCTGTAGCCTCCATTACTGTGTAGACAAGTAAGATTTTTAAGAGACATAGTTGTATACTAAGTCTGGCATGCTACTAGTGTTCTTGAAAGATTTTGCATGCAAATATGCCTCCTAACAGAAGCATGAGGTTGCTATATTTAGTCTTATGTTTCTAAAATTAGACCCTATTTTTCCAAATGAATTCCTTTTATGTTTAGATTCTTTTGTAAATTCATTAGCTAAAAGAAACATCTCACCTTCTAAATTCAGGTACTCCATATCTACTTAAAAGTTTTTTGTTTTCATCTGTTCTTTTTTGATAACATCATAAATCACAATGAAAGATACTTTGAAAATGAACAGGTTGTACCCTTTAAATGAGATAGAAGAAGCCTTTTGCATTTCATTAGACTGTTGAGTCTCGCTCCTTCCTGTCATATTCTAAGAAAGATTAAAGGAATTCCATCGTGACTTTTGTTTATTTCTTGACAACGAGAAGGTGGTCAGAGAAAGCATTATATTGTTTATAATATATTAGAGATTTTGTTTTAAGAATAAATGAGCCTAAAGTGAAAGAATTTCTTTAGGAAAAGATAAGATGAGAGGAAAAACTATTTGAGGTCTAGGCATTTTGTAAGCAGCAGGATTTAAGGGAGGCAGTCTGATCCTATACTTTGGGATGAATATGCATGGAGAGAGTTGAGAATGCATGATAACAGAAGTTTGTTTTACTGTGTATTGGAAAGCTACTTTTTGAGTGCTTTAGAAAAGAATAGAAATCTCACTGTTGGTATCCATTTCTTGCTCTTCACAGCTGAATTCACATATATGCTCACTTTACGTGTCTTATTTACTTTCTCTTAAGCTGGACTTTGATCATTAATTTTCTATGAAATACATTCTAGAAGTCTAACATGCTTCATTAAAATCATTGTGCATTTAACTTTTAAATACATGCCTGAATTTTTTTTCTTGAGCAATTTCTTACTATTTAGCATTGAAGACAATTCATTATTTGACATCTAGTTTATTTACCTAGGTTGGATTATCTCAAGATGCCCAAGATCAAATGAGAAAGATGCTTTGCCAAAAAGAATCTAACTACATTCGTCTTAAAAGGGCTAAAATGGACAAGTCTATGTTTGTGAAGATAAAGACACTAGGAATAGGAGCATTCGGTGAAGTCTGTCTAGCAAGAAAAGTTGATACTAAAGCTCTGTATGCAACAAAAACACTTCGAAAAAAAGATGTTCTGCTTCGAAATCAAGTGGCTCATGTTAAAGCTGAGAGAGATATCCTGGCTGAAGCTGACAATGAATGGGTAGTTCGCTTATATTATTCATTCCAAGACAAGGACAATTTGTACTTTGTAATGGACTACATTCCTGGGGGTGATATGATGAGCCTCTTAATTAGAATGGGCATCTTTCCAGAAAATCTGGCACGATTCTACATAGCAGAACTTACCTGTGCAGTTGAAAGTGTTCATAAAATGGGCTTTATTCATAGAGATATTAAACCCGATAACATTTTGATTGATCGTGATGGCCATATTAAATTGACTGACTTTGGCCTGTGTACTGGCTTCAGATGGACACATGACTCTAAATATTATCAAAGCGGTAAGTAAACTCATAAAATTTTAGTTTACCATGATATGATTTATTTATCAGTCAAATTTGAGATGGTTTCATCAGTGGATGAGAACAGAAGATCCAGGTTCTTGACTCTCTTCGATTAAAAACTTAGTTGAATCCTTTAAACATTTATATTTATTTGTGCAATAGTATGATACCTGTATTTTTTTTTTTTAACGTGGGACCTGGGATCCGAACTCAGAACCTTCTGCTTGTGAGACAGAGTCACAACCCCTGAGCCATCTCTCCAGCCCCCTGATACCTGTATTTTTAAGTAGCTTTTTTGAGGTAACTGCTACACAATTTTATATTTTTGAAATACGCCTTTTAAAATAATTTTAAAATTAATTTTAAATTTTTTTCTTAAAAAATTTTAATTATGGGCTGGAGAGGTGGCTCAGGGGTTAAGCCTCTGCCTTGCAGGCGGAAGGTCCTGAGTTCGGATCCCAGATCTCACGTATAGACGCCAGGCGGAAGCGGGGGCGGCCTGAGCTGGTCCTGATAGGGTGGAGCCTGTGAATCCCGGGGCGGAGGAAGTGGAGGCGTCCATGGTGGTTCCCGAATTGGTCCGTGGTTCTACACACACAGACACAGACACACAGACACACACGCACGCACACATACATATGCACACACGCACAATTGAATAAATAAAAAAATTTTTTTTAAAAAACTTTAATTATAATTAATATATTAATTTAAAAATTATTTTTAAATGAATTCTCCATATCCACAGATAAGTAGTATTTAGAAGCCCCTAAACAGTCACTTCCCCTTCTCTCCTCAGAAATAACCATTATTTCAGAACTTTTTAATCTGTTCTTTACTTTTCTCAGTGTCTCCTCCTCCCCCAGTACTGGGGAATGGACACAGTGCCTCGCATTCTAGGCAAGTACTCTGACTGAGCTATAAGCAAGTGTTCCACCACTGAGCTACTTTGCCCTTTTTTGTATTTTTTAAAAAATATTTTATTTATTTCAAAGAGAGAGGGAAGACACACACGTGCACCATGAGGGCTTCCGGGGATAGAAGTCAGGTTGCCATCCGAGCAGGCATCTTAACTACTTGTTGACCCATCTCACCAGTCCCTGTTTTTGTTTTGTTTTGTTTTGTTTAAATGTAGAACGTCACTAGGTTGCCCAGGCTGGTCTTGAACTTACTTTGCAGCCCAGGCAAGCCTTGAACTTGCAGTCCTCCAGCCTCAGCCTCCTGTGTCACCTGTATCACAAGGCTGTGCCATCAGACCTGACTAGCATATTTTTATTGCATTATTTATATTTTTCTCAATATGTTACTTCTTTTTGCTTACCCTTAAATCTTTATTTAACCATTCTATATATGTATTCTATGTTTATCTTTTTTATTCTTATTTCTCTTACATTTAAGCCTTACTCATGCTATTGCATATAACATTTGGTTTCACTGCTATTTATAATTCTGTGTTACTGCTACACAATTATTTAGCCCTAAACACATTATGCATATGGATCTCTTAACTGTATGACACTAAGGAGGCAGGATGAAGAAAATGAGACTTAGGTGAAGTAACTTATCCAAGGTCAGATAGAAGTTAAGTGTAAGGGCTAGGCTTTGAACCTAGGTTTGTCTGATTACAGGGCCCATGCTATTTCTACCACACTGCCTCACCAAGATCCTTTCAAGCGCTAATGGAAGTGTAAGTTGATCTAACATTGTTGAATACTTAACTACATACTTAGGTACTTTACATATATTCTAATTTAATACTTATACCAATTCTCTAAGGTGTTATTAGCCTCCTGGACTTTAGCTGCTGTGAACACAAGTAGATCTATTTATTTATTTTATCTTTATTTATTTATTCACTTATTTTTAGGATTGAGTCACACTATGTAACCCAGGCCATCTCACTTTACTGCCCAAACTAGACTCAAATTCAATAGCACTCCTGCTTCGTTGGCCTCCTGAGTTCTGGTATTACAGGCATGAGCTACCATGTCCAGCACATATTATTGTTCAATGGTTAGAATTAATTGTCTCCCAGACATTACTTTATCACTTGTGAATCTCCTTACAAATTGATTCCCAGGATCTCTCCCAATCTATTAAGATAAAATCTTCACTGGAAAGTAGAAATTATATTTTATCATAATTATTAGTTAGATTAATTCCAGATACATTTCCTTAAGTAGTTTCATCCCCTTGCAGCTTTAAATACCCCATATATGTTAATAACTTTCATGTCTCTTTCTAGACATGATTTCTCCTTATCTCTACTTGGATTTCAAATAGCTGCTAAAACTGAGGCTACGGGCTTTTCAAAACTAAAAGGGAACTTTTAACTTCTACACCTTGTGGGCTCACTCATTTCCATTCTCATTTTTAGAAAATTTTGCCATCACTAACACCTCCTAATTTGTCTTGATTGTTCTCTATGTCTCCCACCTCTGTCCATTCAAGTCTATCTTTCCAAAATGTACCCAAATCAGTTCACCTCTGCAGCTCCATTGCTTACCCTCTTAGTATAAGCTTGCTGGTAACAGTCTAATTGATCCATTTTCACTCTTGACCTTAAAGTCTGTTCTTCACAGTGCAGCTGGAATGTTCGTTTATCTTTTCTTTCCTTGTCTTCCTATTTCTGCCTCCAAACCCTGTGGAATTTTCTTTTTTTAAATGCATAAATCAGGTATTGTCATCCTTTTCCTTCAGACTCCACAACATCTTCACACTGTGAAAGCTTTGTGTTCCTCCTCCATTTCCAGCCATCCTCCCCTTTGTCAGCTATATTGGCCTCTCTATTGCTGCTTCTGTGAGAAGCCTTGTCCTAAATTTCAAATATTTGAATCCTTGTTTTTTGCATCTTAGCAAATGATACCTTCTCCATCACTGTCCTCCAGACTCACTGGTCACATTTGTCTAATACCTGTATTATCTTTGTAGGATATTTAATACTTATTTTTTTCTCTTTTAAAAAATTTAAGATCTATTTTTCCTAGACTGGCCTTGAACATCCTGGGTTTAAATAATCCTGCCTGTCATGTAGTTGGATTATAGGTCCATGATATTGCCCAGTGTACACTCTCTCTCTTTTGGTGGTGGTGAGAATTGAACCCATGACTTCTTCCATACTAAACATAGACTTTATCACTGACTTACATCCTCAGTTCGTTCGCTCCTTCCTTCCTCCCTCCCTCCCTCCTTCTTTCCTTCCTTCCTCATTCACTCATTATGTAACTGAAGGTGACCCTGGCATTCTGATCCTCTTGATCTAGCTGGGATAATGCATGATGCCATGTACCCATTTTTCTGCTTGCTGGGGACCAAACCCAGGGGTTGTGCCTTCTAGGCACAGCAGCATCCCTAGCCCCACATCATCATCTTTCATTTGCATGTGTTTGTTGTGTTCTTTCTCTGGTAGAATAGGAATTGCTTAAGTAAAGACACTTTTTTTTCTTAGTTATTGTCATTCATTCAGCAAAAGAAACACTGATTGAATTTGCCAAAGAAATAACAGAACAGTTTGAGATTCTTACCCAATCTCCTTCTTACTTACATTGTTATCATTTCCCTATTGCTGACTCAGGAAATGAGTCCAGTCAGTAAGAGATGTCATCAGTGGGCTTGGCAGTGCTTTCTGTATAGTATTGGTAGCCTCAAATCATATTATCAAAAGATTGAACACATCGAGCTTTACTTTTGTACTTTTTCCTTTCATTTAATTTTTTCTTTTTATTGTACAGGTGATCATCCACGGCAAGACAGCATGGACTTCAGTAATGAATGGGGCGATCCCTCAAACTGTCGATGTGGAGACAGACTAAAGCCACTGGAGCGGAGAGCTGCGCGCCAGCACCAGCGATGTCTAGCACATTCTTTGGTTGGGACTCCAAATTATATTGCCCCTGAAGTGCTGCTACGAACAGGTAGAGCATTTAGATGAGCTAGCCCTTTCAAAGGCAAAAAGTTATACTAGATTGTACCTTATTTTTTGACCTAATGTTATTTGTATTAATTCTGACTATATTTTAAAAATTCTTATAGTAGATAAAGTAACTTTATAATTTTATATCTTTAGGATATACACAGTTATGTGATTGGTGGAGTGTTGGTGTTATTCTTTTTGAAATGTTGGTGGGACAACCTCCTTTCCTGGCACAAACACCATTGGAAACACAAATGAAGGTAAGATAAAAAAACCTATACCAAAAATTGTCATAAAGTCCCTATACCATAGAACTTTATGTACAGTAATAATTAAAGTATACTTTAATGTATCTTTTTTGTCCAAAACACTTGAGGCCAGAAGTATTTCGTATTCTTCCAATTTTCTTAAATACTTGCACATATATACTGTGATATCTTGAGAATGGGTCCCGAGTAAACATAGAATTTATGTGTCATTACATATGTGTCAGAAGGTAATTTTATGCAATAGTTTTAAAGAATGTTATCATTCATCATTATGTTCTTATATTCACCTTCGCTTACACAAGTTTGAGAGTGAGGTAAGTATATCCATTCTCACCAGTCTTCTGTTCTGAAAATCTTAATTGTCACTGCAGTGCATCAATAAAAAAGGTTGTATAGGAAGAAAAGAAAAAACTTTGTCTGTTCATATATAACAATTTAACAGTTTGACATAGAAAAATGCCAGAGCTTCTTTTAAAAAACTCATGGAGGTAAGAAGTTTAACCAGTTGGTAGGATACAAAGATAGCATGTAAAGATCAATTTTATTTCTATATTTAAATGTTGACCAACTAGAAGCTGTAATTTAAAGCAATACCATTTACAATTGCACTTTTTCAATGAAATGAATAGGTGTAAGTCTTAGCTTAGAACATGAACATTATGTTTATGATGTAAGATGCAAAATGCCAATGCCATCGAAGGAAATCAAAGTAGACATAACAAAAGATACATACTGTGTTTATTGATTGGAAGACTCAGTACATGATACTAATGTTTTGATTTGTTTCGAGCGCGCGCACGTGTATGTGTGTGTACCAGAGGGCACTTGAGTGTATGTAACTGTGGAGGCCCAAGAATGACATTGGTAATCATCCTGGATTGCTCTTCTACTTTACTGCTTTGCTCCACCTTCCAGGTGGAGGGCTAGAGTTGCAGGCTGCTGCCATATTCAACTGGCATTTTTACATGGGATCTGGGGACCTGAGTTCAGCTTCTTTTGCTTGTGAGAAAAGGCTTTAACTCCTGAGCCACATCCCCAGTCTTCAAGCAGGGTTTTTGTTTTGTTGTTTTTTTTTTTTGGAAAAATTTGTGTAAATGCACAAAAGAACTAGAGGAGCAAATTAATTTTCAGAAAGGTTCAAGCTGAATTGGTAAGCTGCCTGACATTAAAACTGAATCTACAGTAATCTAGATTGTACAAATTGGCAAAAGAATTGCACACAAAATAGTCAATGAAATAAAAAATGTAGATACAGGACCCCACCAGCATGACCATTTGATTTTTGATAAAGGCCTATATGGGTAAGGATAGTTTTCCACAAGTAGTATTGGAAAATTAGTTAGCTATATACAAAATAGAAAAACCCTGAACCTCAGCTAGTCTCAACTTTTACATAAAGATAAACTCAAAATGAGTCATATGTACAAGGAGAAAATACAGAGCTATAGTAATCTCCAAAGGAAATAAAGTCTTTGTGGCTTGAGTGAGTGAATAATTCTTAGAAATGACACCAAAACTACAATTTAATAAAGAAAAAATTGATAAGACAGACTTCATGAAATTAGAAAATTTTTACTCTATCAGACACAAAGGAAAGAGAATGAAAGATAAAGAATGCAAAAAGAAAAATTACAAACCACATATCCAAAACAGGTTTGTTTGTTTTTTTTTAATCTATACCATGTAAAGAACCCTCAAATTTCAACAATAAAAAAATAAATATCTTAAGCTAGTGACCTAGCCAAGCACGGAATTACACATTCTTAATCATAACACTTAGGAGGCTGGGGAAGAACTGCCATGAGTTCCAGGCCAACCTGGACTATGTAGCAAGATTCTATCTGGGGAAAAAAAAAAAACAAAAAACTTATAGATTTCCTTAAATGTATTAATCAAAAAACTATACGTGGGGGCTGCGATGCTCACTCATTTAAGTGCTTGCTATGCATTCATGCATGAAGATTCGAGTTCTATCTCTAAGAATTGATAAATATATTCTATTAATGTTCCTTTACTTTAGAATCTATTAATTTCATCTTCTTACTATATTGCCACTTGATCCATATCTTAGTCTTTTTCTGTTCTTAGAATATTTGAAACTACATAGGCATAACACACACACATGCATGTATCCCATACATAAATTCATAAACAACTAAAAAATATAGTAGAAGTAAATCTGTGATACAGAGAGAATAGAAGTAGTAATTATTTCCACTGGAAGACTTAAAATGCAAGGCAGAAAAATCTATTGTAAGTCTGTTGAAGTGGAAGAGAATAAGAAAGTGTTATTTTCTAGCAGCGATTCATTATTAAATGTGATAAAATACAATGCAAATCATTTAGAATAACAAATAATACACTAAGATTAAGATATAACGGGAAGATTTTTTATCTCATTTCTTCCTAAATTTTTAAAACTCATCTTTGAAGGTTATCAACTGGCAAACTTCTCTTCACATCCCACCACAAGCTAAACTGAGTCCTGAGGCCTCCGACCTGATTGTCAAGCTCTGCCGTGGACCAGAAGATCGCCTAGGCAAGAATGGTGCAGATGAAATAAAAGCTCACCCATTTTTTAAAACAATTGATTTCTCTAGTGACCTGAGACAGCAGTCTGCTTCCTACATTCCTAAAATCACACACCCCACAGACACATCCAATTTTGACCCTGTTGATCCTGATAAATTGTGGAGTGATGGTAACGAGGAAGAAAATGTCAGCGACACTCTGAATGGATGGTATAAAAATGGAAAACACCCTGAGCATGCCTTCTATGAATTCACTTTTCGGAGGTTTTTTGATGACAATGGCTATCCATACAATTATCCAAAGCCCATCGAATATGAATATATTAATTCACAAGTTTCAGAGCAACAGTCGGATGAAGATGACCAACATAGAAGCTCCGATATCAAAAATCGTGATCTAGTATATGTTTAATATATAGTTAAATATACTAGGAAGTATATATACTAAGATATTGCAAAAGGTCTGAAGTGCAGGGTGTTTTGAGGTTTTAAGGGTAAGATATGCAAATGTGACAGAGCCTTGGATGTGGGTTCTGTGTACAATATTTTATTTTCCTAAATTATGGGAAGTCCTTTTAAAATGTTAATTTATTCCACTCTTTTAAATCAGTAATTTAGAGAAAATTATGTTATAAGGAAAATAAATTATGAACTGGGTACAATAGTCAGTTCTTGGTACTTAAAGTACTTAAAAATAATGCTCTGTTTAAAAGGAGAAGCCTAATATCTATTTGTATATATGCTAAATAACTTTAAAATTCAAGAGTTTTTGAAAGACAGTTTTAGTTTTATTTTGCTTTAACCAAATATGAAATATACCCATATTTCCCCCTGTAACCCTGGTTTTAGCTCAAAATAAGCTAAAGAAATTAAGCCATCATTTTGAAATGTGTTCTTAAGCTAACGATAATCTGTACAAGTCCTATCCTGTAACCAAGAAACACAGACTGGAAAGAATAGAGAAAGTACTGCAGCTTACCTCCTCTACCTGCCATGGAATATTTAGTCTAACATTTCTCTCAGTGATTACTTTAATAGAAGCCACAACACTACTAATTTTGTTTTCATGTTGGTATTAATGCTGCTTCTACTTTTAAAAGGGAACAAAGTTGACATAATGCAAAATTTTCAAATTTTAAAGGCTGTGTTTATCTTGAAATTAGAAAAAATAATTTCCATCTCTCACAAAGTAGTTATTTTTAGTTTTATAAAATGTTGATTAGACTTTTTTTTTTCCCCTCTGTGTGCACTCATTAAGAAAGTACTTTTCCTAGAGGCTAGGGGTAGGGTTCAGTGATAGAGCACTTGCCTAACATACAAGAAGCTGTGAGTATGGTCCCCAAAGTCCCTTTGCTGTACAGTCACCAGTCTTGATATGTCGTCAGTAGTGTTTTCAGAGCAGGACTACATATACAAATTGTTAGCAGAGGAAAATGTAGCTGTTTGGCAATACTATATCTAAGAGCAGATTAATTGTTCTTAATAGTTCTTAATTGTGATGCCACTACTAATTAGGAAAAGATACATAGTGGTTTAGAAAATTGAGGACTTCCTAATTTATTTAATATGCCTATTTATATGATGCTTGAGTCCTAAGGAGTTGTGGTTTCACACCAAAATTATATGATAGGTTTGTCTTTTAGGAAGACAAACCAGGCCCTGTTACAACCACAGTAAAGTTTGTATCTCCCCTCCTTTTCCCAAAGTTTATTAACATGAAATTGTTTGAGCAAATTTAATGTTTGTGAATAAGCAGAATAATGTTAGTGCTTTTCAGATTTTTCACTTTCTTTATATAAAAATTAATTGTTGAAAACCAAAACTAAAGGCAAAGCTATTTAGTGAAATTGGAAGAGGGAAGCAAACATTGTTAACTTGCATTTTCCATGCTCAGTGTGGAAACCACTGCAGTGTAACGGTGGGTCATTGGTGCCATAGGTTCCTTTAAGAATCCAATGAAAGCTGTGCGAACTGGCCCTAGGGGAAAATGCACATTAATACAAGTACAGAAAATAGTGAATGCAGTTTCAGTAGACTCTAGACATGATGAAACCTAACACAGATCACAGGTTAGAGACTTTTGTCCTATAAGAAAACCGATAGAGTAAATCAGTTACTTCACTTTTCATTTACTGTACAGTTATTACAGTGCATTTGCGTAAACGATTATCTCTTATGAGGAAGGTATGTAACATGTAAAATGACCTTATAAATGCTGGTACAACACTGAAATATTCAAAACACCATTTCTAGGGCACTGAACTGTTTGGTATTTCTGAAACATTTCAATCAGAATTATAAAAAAAATCATGAAATATTTGATTAGTTCAGTAAAATCCTATGCAAAAAAACACCCAAGAGTTTTCAGCTTACCATCCATATTTATAAGATACTGTCTTGCCTTTTCAGTGAGATTTAAATTTTCCTTTAGTGGTTTTACTCCTGAACTATGGTGCAATACAGTAGAAAATCAACTTGGTTACATTTATAGTGCAGGAAAGCTAAGGTGCTGCTGCTTCCCCACAAACTCTTTCTTTACGTGTAAGACACTACAAGCTTGGTATCTTTTTAAAGTTTCCTCTGACTGTGCAAGCTTTTTATGTTTATCTGAAGCTGTATGCAAGCCTTTGATATTTGCAGTTTTAGTATTTTGGATATTCTTCCTAGTACTCTTACTCCCTGACTACATCCAGTTTTTCCAGCATGGAATCTGGTGCTTCCTGGCCAAAACACGACAACAACATAAAACATTTGGAACATAAAACATCTGTAAATTGAAACAGTGAAAACATTGGTTCTACATGTTTTCTTTTTAAAATTATTTACTTTTTAAAAACTTGCTGTCTTTCTTATGCTTGCCCCTCTATGTATATCAACAGTATTTATGAAATGGTCTCTATAATTATGTTATTGTAGATACAGTTATATATTGTTCAGTGACTTCCTAAGGCAGGCCCTGTTGGTGTATCTTTTCTACCTTCCTATTTGTAATAGAAACTATAGAATGTATGACTAAGAAGTCACTTTGATATTGACTTTTTTAAAAAGTTACTACCTTCTGCTGTTGCGAAGTGCAAAACTGTGAGTGGAAATATTTTATTCTGACTTAATAATATGTTAGAAATTAGAGAATACAGTGGGAGGATTTTTTAGATATTGCTGCTGCTGTTACCCAAGGTACTTTAGAATTTTTTTCTTTAATAAGCAAAAAAAAAAAATCCCTCATATTTAAAGTAAACCATTCAGCCTGTTTGTTTTAATCTAAAACAAAAAGTAATTTGGGTCAACACATTGATATATTTGTAAAGCGCCTTAATATATCCCTTTGTGGAAGGCACTTCCCAGTTTACTTTTATATTATATTGTGTATATAAATATTTTGTATTGAAATGGAATCAATGGCAACACTACAGTTTTATAAAATAATGCTTTGCTAGAAAAAGAATTATGGCTTTGCAATATAACAATTGTTTTACATATTTCTGAATGTAATAGAACAAATAATCAGCCTGTGTTTTTAATGAATCTATTTGTATTTTCCCAATCATTTCCTGTAGTGTAACATTTTCTGGGTTAATAAAAAAATAATAAAGAAAAATACAAATTTTCAATTATGTGTGGATAATTTACTTTTAAGCTGCTGAAATGTGTTTGTTTTCTTAATTTATATTTTAATCTTTTATCTCAAAAATTTATGGGTAATAATTTGATATTTTGGAATTAAAGTATCTATATAATAGTAAAGACAAATTGAATATAATATTGAAATAATAAACAGTAACTCCATTTTCCAATTGCATTCCTGTGCCTCACTGTGCCCAGGCTCCCGTCTACTTCATGGGTCCATGTTTGACATGCTTCAATTTGTGAGGAGACTTTGCCATAGTGACATACACATACCCTCTTACGCATCTGCTTATGTATAAAAGGAGAAAGTTTGATTTTATATTTTATATATGTCTAGACAACAATTGTCTGCAATATCTAGTCTTTCCTCTTATAGATACCCAGATATCCTGAATGTTTTGCTGGATTCACAATCTGGATGGGTTTTGAGTTCCCTTTAGGGAGAAGAGAAAAAAGGAAGGATGGAAAGGAAAGAAAGGAAGGAAAAGTTCTCATGAGTACCTAAATCCTAGAGGTTGAATAATAAGAGAATCCTCTTACTCTCCAATATCCATTCTGCAATTCTTTTATAACAGTGTTCCTATCCACCACCAGATTTTGGCTATCCCAATAAAAGCCCATATTTATAAATCCTTCGTAATTTACTTAACCTTGTGACAATCATTAGGATAGGAGCAAATAGGCTAAGTGTAGAAACAAACTCTTGAGATTGACATTGGTTACTCTCAATGAATGAGTTTTTGCATGTGTGTGTATCAGAGGGCAGTGTTTGCCTATGGAGGCAAATCACTTGGATTCTATCTTTGCTTTTGCTCTGGAGTTTCCTAGGATCTGTCTTCCGGGATCAGAAATACTGGCCACTGCCATTTCTGCCTGGTGTTTTAATGTGGGATCTGAGATCTAAACTCCGAACCTCTGCTTAACCCCTGAACCATCTCTCCAGCCCAATTATGGTGATTTTTGATTAGGAAAACCAGGAAAAGACTAATGACTAAAACAAAATTAATATAACCCTATTATCTGAGAGAATGTATGGAAACAGGGTTGTCTATTGTGAACTGATCAACTGTAAATGTTAAAGAAAAATACATTCAACTCCATCTGTTACTGCTGCCAAGTTTATTATATCCTAGTTAATATGGTATATAATTTATATTGTATAATCTGGTTTATGGAATAACTTAGATTGTTTTATATTTTGGATTCCCTCCCAAGCAGTTAATTGTAAATTCATTCATTTTTATCTTTCATACTTTTGTCTGATCCATCATCTTTATGTTCACTGTTACTAAGTTGGCCTAGATCCTCAGCCTGAATGATAACTTTTTTTTTTTTTTTTTGTCTTTTTGAAAGACAGGGTCCTCACTGTAGGCCAGGCTTGTCCTGAACTTGTGATCATCCTGTCTTGGCCTCCTTAGTGTTGAAATTAAACATACACGACCACGTCATACTCAGCTCTTGAATTATAACTGTCTCAAAAGAGTCTTGGATTTCATTCTTGCCCTTCAAGCTTATTACCTAATCCATCACCTACATGACATAAAAAATGATTCCAGGTTTTGGCTCTGGTGAACAAGTTAGCTCTTAATGAACATATTATTTTACACATAACAACTCTAAACTATAGGGAAAATAAAGTTACTTGATGCTGGAGTGGTATTACAACTAGCAGATTCTAGAGGCCAGTGGAAGACAGGAATGTGTGATACAAGATATATAGTATTTTGATCTGTAAAAGTTCCCCTTCTGAACACCTGTTTGTTTGTTTGTTTTGAGCCAGGGTCTTCTGTGGCCCATGGTGACCTTAAGCTAAGCTCAATTTGGCCTGAGCTACAGACAGGCTGGGACTATAAACATGCACCACTATACCTGAACTCTGCCTGAATCTTGAAGCACACGTTTAGGACCAAGAATAAAAGGAATTAATTGACATTTAATGTTATGCTCAGGAGAAAAGTAGCCAGATCAAGTTAATTTCGTATTTTATAAAAGAAAACAGTATTTACAATGCAATGTTTCTAATACCTAGGATACAATCTAAAATTACTTGACACCTAAGCAATATAGAATATGACTATTCCTGAGAGGATACAATAGTGGAACTTGACTCCAGCATCTGGAATTGGTGGACAAGGATATTACAAAACTGTAACTATGCATAGTGATGTAAAGAAAATGTAAAACAGAAAAATCTAAGAATCAAATACATATGTAATCGATATACTTCTTTTCCCAATACAATAACAACATGTAAAAAAATGAAATATTGGTTGCAGATTTAGCAAAATGCTGGATAATTCCCTCAAGCTAGCATGGTGGTATTCACCTGTACCTGGGACCCCAGGATTCAGAATTTTCAAACAGGAGGACTGCAAACTCAGGCCAGCACAGGCCACATAACAAGATTCTGTCTCAAATAAACAAACAACAAAACAAAATCTTCCACAACTTAGAAAATCCATAGCAAACTGCAAAAAAAGGAATTGACCACATCTAGACAACTTCCAGCAGCTATGAAAGTAAACCTGTCAGATCTGTTGTAAGTCTGACTGATGACCTCAATTGATGTGCTCTGAATCCCGCCTCATCTGTCCTACAACCCTCGCTGGCTTCCAGTCAATGACTGGCCCAGCTGGGATACAGAGCATTAATCCTGAAGACCTTTCAGAAAATACTCTCTGACTTGAGAATTTTCCACTTGACCTTGCCAAGATTTACTTAGTAGAGAAGAGAATTGTCACCTACCCAATGTTCCTTCTCTCCCTCATAGGACAAACCTGCATTAGGATATGATCTCTCAGCTGCCTCCTGAAACTCCCCATTTACCTTCATAGGAGTCTAAGCCAATAATCACTTCCAATGAAAGACTGTGTGTTTGGGGCAACTCAAGGCAAAACTGTCGAGACCTAACTTTAAGGGAGGAAACCTTAAACGAGAAAAGAAAAAAATGATGTATTACCGGTTGAGTGTCCACTGGTTTATCATAAAAATTCATACAGCAAAGTCAGAAGACAGTAGGATGATATTGTGTGACTAAAAATTCAATGAATCTGGGGCTGGAGAGTGGCTCAGGGGTTAAACCTCTGCCTTGCAGGCAGAAGGTCTTGAGTTTGGATCCTAGATCCCATGTATAGATGCCAGGCGGAAGCGGGGGCGGCCTGTGTTTTTGGTCCTGGTAGGGGGGAGCCTGTGAATCCTGGAGCAGAGTAAACAAGGAGGAGGTGGAGGCATCCATGGTGGTTTCCGAATTCAATTCGTCTGTGGTTTTACACACACACACACACACACACACGCATACATGCACAATTGAATAAATAATAATAAAAAAATTAAAAATTAAAAAAATTCAATGAATCTTATTCACGGTTTGGGTTTACTTTCTGTCTAAAGAGATAGTTCAAACTTTCCCTGAAAAGGAATAGTGCTAGATGAGCAAATTATATTTGGATTATATATTTTAGATTAATATAGTCTAATTTATAATTGGACCTGAAAGCCCTAGTTTCTGATGAAATGTAAAAGTATAATTTTTAAGAATGATCTTATTTATTCTACATATATTTAATTAATGCAAAATATTCCAAACAAAATACCTGACTTTTATCTACTGGGGCAAAAAATAAATAAATAATGTCTGGAGGTGGCCCTTTGTGGCTATTCCTCTTCTATGTAGTTCCAGATGTTACATTTTCATCTGAACACTTTGTTTAGTGAATGAAGTATAACTCTTTGGCTGATATATATACCCTCTTGCCTCTTTATCCATTTTTCTATCCTATCGCTTTGTCAAATTAGTCTCACTATTCCCCAGGAAAAGTGCAGTTTCTGACTGAGTTTGGATGGTATGGTTTTAGAAGGGTGGTAGTTCTGCGAGCCAACTGTTAAAGTGACTGTTGCAGCAGTTAATGCTGGTGGCTCATACTTTCCCCAAAGCACATGGTCAATTGCTTACTCTGACCAACAAGAACGGTTGTATATCTACATCGAGGAGGAAGCTATGTAATTTATCTTTTTCTCATGCCAGGGTCTCAGGATGGTACATACCCAGCTGTGAACATGCAGAGTAGCTAGGAAGATCTAGGGGTATGCTCAGGTTGGGCTCAGAATTGAAAAAATAAAGGACAAAGCAGACAAGAAAAGTTATTTGACAGCACATAGGATGCTGGGTTTAAGGCTAGCCTAGGCTACATACATAGTTCAAGGCAACTCAAGAGCAAGTGAAATTTGAAAACTTTGTGTTTTAAGGGTTCTATTACAACTATGATTTTTAAAGAGAGAGAGAGAAAGAGAGAACATGTGGGAGAAGTCAGGCACCCAGATGCTCAGGCTGCTAGGTTGGCCCTCAAGTACCTTTCCTCGTTGAGCCATTTTATTGGCCCTAACTTTTTTGACTTGTATAAGTGAAGAAATAGTGGGTCACTAAGGACCTCTCTGAATGTCTACCCGAAACATCTTCATTGAACTCAGGCATGGTGAACTCACACCTGTAAACCCAGCACTTGAGAAGCTGAGACAAGAGACAGGAGAATCTCTAATTCAAAGCTAATTTGTGATACATATTTGAGTTCCAGGCTGGGCTGGGCCAGTTTCAAATCAACAATAGGTGAGGTAGCTTAGCAGATAAAGGTATCTGTGTTAACTGTTGACCTGAGTTTCATAAAAGGAACACACATAGCAGGAGACCTGACTTCAAAACTTGTTCTCTGATCTCCATTTCATACTGAGGTGTGTGCCTGTACATCTGTCCTCTAATAAAGATGTACACTTAAGAAACTCAGAAACTTCATTGAGACATAACACATAAAATGCACCCATTTTATGTCTACTACTTGGTGAGTTCTAATGAATGTGCACACCTGGAAAAGCACCTTGCCTACAGAGCATTTCTTTCTTCTTCTTTTGGTCATTTCCGATTCTGCCTCTTAAATCTCACCTCAGGCTACCATTGATTAGGTTATTATGGATTCACTTTACCAAGTCTAAAATTTTCCTACATGGGCAGCTATACCATGTGTATTCATTTTGCATCTTGAGAAACTTTTA
Source organism: Typhlomys cinereus (assembly GCA_023101885.1). Lineage (NCBI taxonomy): Eukaryota > Metazoa > Chordata > Mammalia > Rodentia > Platacanthomyidae > Typhlomys > Typhlomys cinereus. The sequence goes on from JALPQD010000036.1 coordinate 7,570,654, forward strand.
AATTAGTTTTATAAGTTAGCATGCTTTTGCATTAATTAAAAAATTTATTCATCTACTTTGGGTAATTAACCTGTTATCTCCTTGAATTGTTTTTCATTTCTAAATAATGTACTGATTGTAATTTTGGCAGTAGCATTTATAGCCAAATGCAACACAACCATTACTCTCTATTTTAGGTGTGCGTTTTACAAGTCGTTAAGCCCCAAGAAATATTCTGTTTTCCAGAGCATTGCATAGTTGGTGTCAAGCACTGTTTGGCACGTCATGGTTGTTCAATAAATACTTGTTTGAATTAATGTGTATATTTTCCCTGAATTGCTTTTATAATCGCGGCTAACTGACTGGAATGTTCAAGTGTTCGAAATTTAATTGCCATGTACACCTAAAGGGAACTCAGTGTGTGGACTCTGTTCCACCAGAGGGAGGCAGAGTATGGTGAATAGCATCGTTCAGTAGCTGTAAGTAAACGATGAAGCATTTGAGTGGCTACATTAAAAGGAGATCGAAAAAAGAAAATGAAACACTACACGCACTACGCCCGGGTATCTTTGCTTAAAATTTATTTTATTCCTGTTATACCGGGACACGCATGGGCTGCAGCCCAGAAATCCGAATTCCAAGCACTAGGTTCTAAAAGCAGGGTTCGTCATAAACGAATTGTTGACCACTGACACTCACCTGTAAAACGCACACTCATTTTCTAGCCTCTAAGGAGTCTGGTTAAAGTCACGGCCGAGGAAAAGTCAGCCAGCACTTGGATGACCCCTCAGGGCCGCGGGAGGAGGTGCTCAGGCGCGCTGAGCTCCGCACCTCGTCTCCTCGACCGCGAGGCGGCGTCTCAGCCGGCGCGCAGAGCCCGGCCACACCCCCGGGTTCCACCGGCGCAGACCGCGCAGGCGCGCGTCAAACCCGGCCACGCCCCTTGGGTTCCGCCCGCTCGTGTTTGCCCCTGGAGGCCTCACTTCCGGCGCGTCGCCCCGCATGCGTCCGGGTGGCACAGGCTGTCCCGCCGCCGGAAGTGGCCCCGGCGGGTCTGACTTCAAATTCCTTGCGAGCAGAGGCTGCGCCTGGGGCCGGAGTTGCGGGCGGAGCTGCGGCGCCGAGAGTGAGAGCGACGGTGCGGCTCGGGCCCGGCCTCCTTCCTCGCCGCGGCGCCTCGGCCGCCCCAGGTGAGTGCTCGAGGCCTCGACCCTCCGCAGCCCGGCGGCCTGCGAGGAGAGCTCGGTGGCCTGCGAGGAGAGCCCGGTGCGCGCGCCGCCGGCTCGCTGACACCTGTCCCGCCCGAGGCATCCTGTCCGGCCGGCGGCTCGTCGGACTCCTGGAGGACCCCCGCGCCCTTATCCTTAGACCCCACCAGAGAACGTATATGAGGCTTCCTCTCCCTTTTTTCTTTGCCTTTGGTAGGGTCCCGAGTTCCACATCGCCCACCTCGAATCCCCCACTCGGCAATATACCGAAAGCTTGGACGTGGAGTTCACGCTCCCTTCTCGCGTCTCGCCGTGTAGGCGTCACATCGTCGGTGGTGCTTCTCGGTGCCTCTGAGCCCAACCTCTTTGATACCACATAGAACACTCATCCCGCAAAATATGTGTTTCCTAGAGAGTGTAGAGACAAAATTGGTAACACGTGGAGCTGTAAACTGCCTCAAGTCCTTTGTTTGTCTATTTATTTATCTTTGTTTTTGTGATAGGATCTTAGGTAGCTCAGACTGGCCCCCAGTGAAGCAGCTGGAGCAGCTTGTGACCTGATCCTCCAGTGCTAGAATCCAGTGCTTGTCCCACTGCGCCCAGAGGAAGCCCTTATTTAATAAAAGTTTTCTTTTTAACCTCCAAGTGCCATGTTTATTTTAGTTACCAACTTCCTAAAAAAAAAAAAAGAAGCGACTGCCCCCTTTTCTTTTGAAAGTATTCATTTCTGCATACTTTGAAATCAGACTTTGCTCCTGAAAACATTCCTGATGTTTTGGAATATGTGTAATAAATGTGTCTGTCTCTCCCCGAGACACAGTGACAGTCACCATAGCAGGTGTCAAGAAATATTCTTGTCATTTTATAAAGGGTGTCTCAGCATGAGATTATGTGAAGATGTTTTTGGTGAGGAATAAGTTCTTCCATCAAAAAAATAGCAGAACTGTCTCCTGTTAACATTGGCAACGTGTGACCTGTAGCATGCTTAAAAACAAGAGGCAGTGTTCAGCTTTCAATGGTTCCAAACTACTATCAACTATGTGAACCTTCTTTATGACATGATTATTCAAGAAGGCTTTGTGTTTTCATTGCTTGACATGCTATATGATCTTCAACGGACTTTATCACGATTCTAAGTGTTAGGGATTAGAGAATCTCCTAGACTTCATTGTATTCACATTGTTAACTATTTACAACACTTGGCTTAGGTTTGTTTGTTTGTTTGTTTTTGTTGCCTGTTTGCAAGAAGATTGCATATCAAGATCAATGTGATTCAGGTACTTAATGTTCAAAGTAGGTTTTGCATGTGTTGTTTATTGATAAGGTTTTTGAGTGGCTTTTAAGTTAACATTTTAATTGTTATACTTAAACAGTCTGTTCAAGATAAACTAAAAGTCTATCAATACCTATATTATGACCTTCTTTTCCCTGAGCATTTTCCTTTTGGTACTTTATTTTAAATGGTGATAACTCTTTTTATTTGAGTATTTATATGATGATTATAAAGGTAAAAAGAATGTGTGTCATGTTTTAATTGTTCAAAGAGGTCAGTCATTTATTGTGCTTATTCATAGTTACCATTGACTATATTAATTAGCATGTGTGTTTTCATATTTCAGAGCTGAATGTAATAAAAATTTCTTGCCTGCTGATTGCCACTTTGACAGTCACTCAGGAGGGCTAAAGAGGTGGCTCAAGGGTTAGCCCTTTGCTTTCTTTGCAAGCCAAAGGACCCAGTTTAGGTCCCTCAACCCAGGTAAAAACCCAAAAGTACCTGGCAGAAATGATGTGGCCTGCATTTTGGTCCTGAAAGGCAGAGTCCGAGAAACCATAGCAAAGCAGTAAGGAGGTCGAGCAATCCAGGATGATTTCTGAAGTCACCCTTGAGCCTTCACAGGCACACACACTCCAGTACCCTCTTCTGAACACAACAGAGACACACGTGTGAGCTTGTGCACATACACACACAAAAAAAGTCTCCAGGAATAGAGATGATTGCATTTTTATATTTCCTTTTGTTTTCAAGAAAATAAATTTAGTGGGACTTATTTATTGCAATGTGGGAATCAAACTCATCGCTTTGCACATGCACCCTACCACTGAGCTGTGTCTTCAACTCATGCAGATAAGTACTTCTTAAGCTTCCAACATGTTTGATGTTGATTTTTTTGTTATGCTTTGGCATTCTGATGTTTTTATTTCCCCTTTTAAAGCAAACATTGAAAAGAAAACACATAGAATAAAGAAATATTCTTTCTATAAACAAGAATTTCAAAGTGATTTTATTTTATTTTTGCCTTCAGTGTTAAGTGCTTGCAATTCAGTCTGCTTTGTTAAGCATAGTTTTTTTGTTGTTTGTTTTTTGTACGTACGAATGTGTGTGTGTTTGGGACAGGATCTTCCTAGCCAAGGCTGGCTGTGTAGCTGGGATGATCTGAATTACTGATTCTTTGTCTCCACTTCTCGAGTGTTGGGATTGCAGGTGCACACCATCAGAACCAGCAGTTCAATCTACTTCTGTTTTTGGAGAAATTTTTTCCAACTCAGGAGTGCTCCATAAATATTTCATAAATGGGTAAACTATGCACATTAAAAATTACACTATCAGTGGAGTCCAGCCTGAGATGCCTATAAAAATTTAATGAATGTGGTGCATATGTATATATGCATATTTCCATTTGTGTGGCCATGGATATGGGATGTCTGAAGTTGACATCATGCGTCTTCTTCCACCCTTCTACACTTTATTTATTGAGCTAGGGTTTCTCAGTTGAACCCAGAGCTCACTTGGATAGTCTAGCTAGTCAGCTTGCCCTGGGAATCTCCTTTCTAGATCTTCTGAGTGTTGGATTATAGGAAGTTGCAACAATGCAAATATTAATGGATTTTGGGGAGCCAAACTCCACAGTTATCAACCTTGCATAGCAAGTTTCTTATCCACTGAGTCATTTCCCTAGCTTTGGTACCCTTTTAAAATGTGAAATAGAGCTTGGTATTATTATTATTCAGGGGGAAGTTTAGAATCTTAGTACTGAGCTGTTTGGTCATATTGCCTGTTCTGTTTCAAAGTCTTGGCTACTTTTTCTAAATGACATGAAAGAAAAAACAGTGCTTCGTCTCTGTGGAGGAACTGTCCTTTTTCAGTTTCTAAGATTGTTAATAACTGCTCTAAAATTGCATTTTGTATTATTTAGATTTGTTACTTCAATTAAAATTTTATGTTGTATCTTGCTCAGTTTGAATAAGCAAATTTATCAACTGAACTACTCATGTTTTGTCTGAATAATGTAAAGGAAAAGCTGTAAGATAAGGAAAAGCTGGTTGATAGTGTTTATAGTGATTAAAATTTTGTGTATAGCTTTTTTCAAGTAGAAGTCATTCCTTCAAATACTACCAGATATTCTATAAGTAGATCCAGTTTCTATTCTCTTACAGTGTAATTTTAGTGTGATAAGGAAAATTATAGAATTTTATCAAATAGATTGTTCATATTCAACTGAAGTGTTTTAGACTTAGATTTTTCCAAAGGAATAGGAAATATTTACAGTTTAATCTTAATGTTCTGTGTGGGTGAACTAATGTGAGCTTTGGCATTACATTGTAATCACATTGTTTCTTTGATATTCAAGGACTTTACCGATTCTGTGTTATGCGGTCTTGAAGTGACTGTATTACTGTTAGAAAATATCAAGCTAGGCATGGAAGCTTATGCCTGTAATCCTAGTAGTATTCGGAAGGCTGGGCCAGGAGGACTCCTATGAATTCAAGAAAGGCCTGGGTTACAGTGAAACCCCTTCTCTACCAATTTTGTATCCCTCCTCGAAAAGAAATGTTTTTTGGCTGAAAAGAAATGTTTTTTGGCTTGAAAATAATTTTATCTGACTAGAAAGGCAAATTCAGAACAGAACCTTTGTAGAAAGCTTGTAGTAACTTTTATGCATTTGGGGGCATTAAACCATGAATCTCAGAGACAGAGAGACCCTTGATATTCAAAGACCATACATATTCACTGTGTACATTCATCAGTGGCCCCAATTATACTCTTCCAACATGACTGTCAGACTAGATGCTGCTGTAGAATAAGTATAGTTTCAGGACAGAAGTAGCACTGTGAAAATCATGCAGCAAGTAAGCCCAACAGGAATGAGCTGAAAATCCAGGAATCTAAGAGTCTTATGGCTCAGAAACGAGACCAAAGTAAGAAATCTTTGCAGTTAAGACCAAACCCTAGCAGTGCTCATCCATTCAAAGAGGTACTGAAAGCTCTCAAGGTGGCTCAGTGGGTAAAGGCACTTGCCAAGATGAGAAGCCTGATGACCTGTAAATCCTCAGAGCCCAGCTATTGGAGTTACTCTTGTAAGTTGTCCTCTGACCATCATATGTGTGCCATGACAGGAACACCACTGCCCCACCCACAAGATAAATAAATGCAGAAACACTTTTGAGAACTTAAAGGTGTACTGAGGTCTATGTGTAATAAACACATGTTTCTGCGTCCTGAGAATATACCAGCCAGCAAAGGAAACAGTCTCCAGCCATGGAGCTTTTAATAGATGAAACTTTGTCAGTGACCATGACTCCAAGGAGTCACTATTTAGGTCATGGCATTTCTTTCTTCTTCCGGACCTCAAGTGCCCATTCGTGAGTTACTCATAGGTGACCTGATCTCAGTTCATCACTATATTGCTTCATAAATTACTGCATAACTTAGTGGCTTAAGCAACAGACATCTATCTCACAGTTGCCCTAGATCAAGAATGCATAGCTTTGTGGGTACTTCTGATTCATGGTGTTTCACAAAGCCTTAATGAAGAATCGTTAAGACTGAACTAAAGAAGAAGTTGGATTCATTTATGTGGTTCTTGACAGCATTCAGCTCATCGTGGGCTCTTAGTATAGGGAACTCAATCCATACTGATCAGAGCTTACTACATGATAGCTGGTTTCCCTGTGAGTGGGTAAGCAAAGGATAGTGAGCAAGGAGAAAATTACAGTTTAATCTCAGGAGTGAAATGTCTTTACTTTTGCCTATTTACTATTCAAGGGATATCACTGCACAAGGTACCAAAAGGCAGAAGTTATAGAGAGCTATGTTAGAAGTTGACCGTGAATGTAAGGTTTTTTTCTTTTGTATTTGTTGTTTTCTTACACTTTTTTTTTTTGAATAGTGTTTTATGTGACCCAGGCTGGCCTTGAATTCACTGCATAGCTGAGGGGCCTTGAACTCCTGATCCTCCTGCCACCACTTCCCAAGCAGCAGGATTGCAGCTTCGTGCCACTGCGATTCTAGCCCAAGGCGAGTGGAAAATGACACAGACAACCTTAGGAGTTACTGTGTTGGTCTTTGTTTTGATCAACTATCTGTTCTGGCCACTAGATATGAAGTACTTTGTTGTCTGTGCCTGGTTTTTAATCAGTGTTGTTAGTTCTGTGGTAAGCAGAAGATGGATAAGGGGCACCAATATTGACCAGGAAAATCAGTGAAAAAAGAGATAACAAGATCACCTGACCATTTCCTTCTAAGCTGCCATTCACTGTAAGTCACAATGGGACCCATTTACCACCTAATTCATTGATTTTCAGGATATTGGTTCTTGGGTGAGTGTTGAGTGAACATTTTTCCTGGGGAGATGGCCACAAAATGATCTGTTCACCCAGATAGGAATTCGATAACCAACCTGGGTAATCATTATACCAAGGTCCAACTTGAGGAACCAACTAGTTTATTCGGGCTATTTTTAAGAGTTGGGGTGAGAGTTACTTCCAGGAGCAGGGACAATTCAAAGGCAGCTGCGTCACCAGAAGCCTCCCTCCAGGAGACACACAGGAGCTGCCCCTGGAGGTCTCTGCCTGACTTGCTCCTAGGAGAGTCTCCTCCAGGCTTCCAGACTGCTCTGGGTTACTTCTCCCACTTCTTGGCTGTTCACCGGCCTGTTCCCCAGTCTCTTTCAGACTGACTGCTCCAGTCTTTTTTGAACTGAACTTCAACTGCTCAGCAGTCTCCTTTTTACTGCTTGCCTGGAAGTCTCTTCCAGCTATTGTTTACTATTCCAGCCCCCCCCCCCACCCCAGCTTACTGCTTTGAGGAGCTTCCTGGGCCTACCCACTGTTTACTTTGAGAGACTTCCTCTAGGGTGGGCGTATCAACATCCTCCTTAGCATAAACTGTGAGGAAGTCCAAAATGGCTTTAAGCTGCACCCAGAGAAAAGAACACCATACAAGTAGTCAGTCAACCTTCCTAAGTGCATGGGAATGTCTAGAGTGGTTCCCAGAAAAGGGCTTGACTTCCTATCTTGCCTCATACTTGGAAATCGAGCCTAATACTGAGCTGAAAAATATTTGGGTTTAATAATTCTAGGACAGTATCTAACAAAGTACATAAAATGTATTAATTAGACATAGCTCGATAAAGGATTAATTGTAACTCTAGTTTGTTCACGAATGAGAACTACAAAGGGTGTCATGGAATCTCCTGAGGTTGGCTTCTTTCTAAGGAGCAGAATACCAACCCTCTTGTGTTGTGGTCAAGCCCTGCTGATTTTAGCTCTTCTACTAATGTTTTTGTCTATACACCTCTAATTTTAGGCAGTTTAGATATGAGTACCTTCTCTTGGCTATTGGCAGAAAATCTTTGTGGTTCTAAAATATAGTGAGTCTAATAGATGGGTATGCCTTCCTTCATCACATTACCCCATCCCCTATGCAGATTCTATATTCAAAAGCACACTTCGGAAATTTATTTTTCATGCCCCCCCCAAAGAATTTCTCATCCAAGAGTAAAGAAAAATATTCAGAGCATAAAAATGGTCTTTTTTCTAGTAAGTCATGGTGACATGTGCTTGTATTCCTAGCTGCTTGGGAGGATGAGGCAGAAAGATTACAAATTAGAGCCCAGCCTGGGATATGTAATGATGATCAAGTCTATCTCAAAGGAAAGAAAAGATGAGAGGGGAAGGCAGAAAGGGAAAGGAAAGGAAGGGGTGGGACTCCCTCTCATTCTTCATCTCTATCAGATTGAATCTTAACCATGGGTAGGGCAGTGCATCATGAAGCAGGTTCAGAAAACACTTGGCTGCATTAAGTAGTTAGGTGTGAAAACAAAGGTCATGCATGTATGTATGTATTTAATGTTAGGTGGTGCTTCAGCTTGGAGCCAAGGTCTTGTCTTGTGTGTGCTCTACCTCTTTTCCTAGTTCACAGTGATTCTTAACTTGGGGGCTGGTTTGTTTGCTTGTTTGTTAGTACCAGAATTGAACCCAGGGTGTCATGCATACCCCAACACCCCCAAGATGTTTTCTAAGTATGGAAATAGTGCCAAGGCCTATAAAGATATGGAAAGTACCACATATGCTATTGTGAGCTTTTCGAGGTGTATGTGGGTGTGGGTGTGTGTGTGTGTCTGTCTGTCTTTAATCCACGTCTATTTTTTTTTTCTGCTCATACAAACATAATAGGAATCCCTGTCCCCTCCCTCCCTCCACCCCTCCCTGGACCTTCCTGTTCCCTCCCCGCTTTGTCCCTTCCTTTCCCCCCCTTCCTCCCTTTCTCCCAGTGCCCCCTCCCCCATCTCTGAAGCATCCTTTAATGAGTATATCAAACTTTCCTTTGAGTCCTCCTCTCTAATGAGGTGTAAGGACTCAGTGGCAATTCCTAGAACTCTTTCTTGTGTTCCCCTTAAATATAGGAACACTATTGTGACTGTTGATCCCTTGCTTCTAAGGATCCTAGTGCCTTTAGTCCAGCTAGAATTTGAGGGGTCAGTGATATGTTGGTCATTGCGCAGATCATGCAGAGTCCTGTTATATTTGCTTCGGCCCTAACTTGAATCCATGTCTATTATTAAGACAGGATCTGTCAGTAGAGCCATGAGCTAGCTCAGCAGTAGGCTAGGGTTATTAACCAGCTTGTCCTGGAATTCCCTGTCTTTGCCTCCCTAATACAGAGACTACTAGCTGCTATTACACCTGCCTGACTTTATGTGGATTCTGGGGATCCAAACTCTGATCTTGATGCTTATGAGGCAAGTGCCTCATCTTTGAGCTGTCTCTCCAGCCGTGGAAACTATATAAAGTGGCACTTTAAGAAAAAAAGTGTGTGTGTGTGTATATGAATGAGGGCTGTGACATGTTTGTGGAAGTCAGAGACAGCTTGTGGGAGTTGGTTTTCTCCTAACGTGGACAAGATTGAACTTATATGGTCAGACTTGGCACCAAGTGCCTTTACCTACTTATATCCATCTTGTTTTCATTGTGGTACTCATTTTGAGACATGTAATGCAAAAATGTTTGTTGTTTCTTTTCTTAGTGTACATTGGAGCATGAGTCTTCTCATGATCAGTGAGAATGTGAAGTTGGCTCGTGAATATGCATTGCTGGGAAACTACGACTCTGCAATGGTCTATTATCAGGGAGTTCTTGACCAAATGAACAAGTATCTGTATTCAGTCAAAGATACATACCTCCAGCAGAAATGGCAACAGGTGAGAATCATGGTTGCTGAGTACTTAAAGTATGTTGATTATGTAAACATCCAGGAGCATATTACAGGTTTGTTACATGGACGTGTGTATAATATTATTTAAAACTTATAGCAACAGTTTTCTTTTACAGCAGCAGTTTTAATAATCTAACTATTCTAATCACTGCAGTCTAAGAAAAAAGTTTAAAAACATCTTTTGATCTTAAGCATTTTTCCCAATATCAGATTTTTACCTAAAATTATGCTTGGCTTAATTAAGATGTTGCCAAGCTACAAAGGATAAACAATTTTTACTGGTACCAGATTTCCTGTAGAACTTTTTATACAAAGTCAGTTATATTTGAATCCCAATTAAGGACTTTCTAGCTGCTGTGGGCTAAAAGAAATTTACATTTTGAAACTAAAGTACAGTAACTCCAGTGACATTTATAGCAAGTTTCAGTGATTTTTAACAGGAAAGAAATGTTAAGGAAATTAGTAGTTTTTTGAGTTGAATTTCTGGGTAAAATATTATTCCCTAACTACTGTTTAAATTCTACATTGTCATTAATTTCTTGGACAGAAATATCCTTTAGCACTTTGAAATTGGCTTTTTTCTTAGATTTGTCTCATTTGATACCTGTGCTGTTACCAGAAGAGGGAACATAACTTTTACTTCATAGAGCCCTAAGTTTACTACCAAAAAGACTTTTTAGACCTTATGTTGTTAATTCTAAAGACTTACTTTAAAAGCTAAGATTTATAGAAAGACAGTAAAACTGAAAATCATTTCAGATTTTTTTTTAATTTATTTTTTGAAATAAGGTCTCATTTTACAGCCTGGGCCGACTTTAAACTCATGGGTTTTAAAACATTTCCAACTCAAGGGGCTGGAGAGGTGGCTCAGGGGTTAAGCCTCTGCCTTGCAGGCGGAAGGTCCTGAGTTCAGATCCTAGACCCCCAAGTATAGACACCGGGCAGAAGCGGGGGCGGAGCCTATGAATCCCGGGGCAGAGTAAAAGAGGGGATGAAGGCGTCCATGGTGGTTCCCGAATTCGTCTGTGGTTCTACACACACACGCGTGTGCACACACACACACATGCACAATTGAATAAAAAAAAAAAACATTTCCAACTCAAAATTCATTTCAGTATTATGGGTATTAATACAGAAAAATGTATGTATAATTGATTTTAAGTTCAGCAGTGTTAAATACCTTCATAATGTTTTATATTAATCACAATATGTAGTGGATTTTTTAAAGATTGCACATAATTATTTTTGTGTGTACACGTATGTGTATGGTGCCAGAAGGTGTGTGGAGGCCAGAAGGGTGGTGGTTGTCCTGCTGTAGCATCTGCCTCATTCCTTTGAGGCAGCGCCTCACACTGAATTGCAAGTCCCAACAGTCCTCCCATCTCCTCCCCTAACAGCACTGGGTTACAGCTGTGTGTGGCTACATCCAACTTTTTGTGTAGGTACTGGGGATTTGAACTCAGGTCACTATGCATGTGCAGCAAGCATTCTTACTGAGCCAGCTCTCTAGCCCTATAGTGGATTTTGATCATGGTTTTAAATTTTAATTAAACCTGTTAAAGTAGTACACAGCTGTAATTCCAGCAATTGGGAGAATGAGCTTGGGGAGATGGCTCGGCAGTTAAAGCTTTTGCTTTGCAAGCAAAAAGACTGAGTTCTGATGCCAGGATTCCATCTGAACATTCCAGGTAGATGTAGTAGCAGCAATCTATAATTCTGGTCCTGAAAGGCAGAGGAGCATGGTGAACCCCAGAGCAAAACAATATGGAGTTAGAACAATCCAGGATGATTTTCCATGTCATGCTTAGGCCTTTGCTGGTGCACACACTCAAGTGCCCCCTTTCTTGTACACAGGTACACACACAAATGTACGCCCACCCACATGCAAAACACATACACATGTGCATACCGAAAAAGGGGGTAATTAGTTAAATAGCATAAAAACCACCAAAGTCAACTTGAAAAAATTTTATAAACTTCAAACTTAAAAGTTACTGCTAACTTTTCAATTTGTTATGTGGTTTGATTAAGTGAGTAGGCTAGGGAGATTGGCTGAGTGATGTTTGCTTCACAAGCAAAAGAACCTGAGTTCAGATCTCCAGATCCTGCATAAAAATGCCAGGTGGTGGCAATACTTCCGTCCCTGAAGGCAGAACTTGGGAAACCCCAGAGCAAGGCAATAAGATGGAAGAGTGATCCAGGATGATTCCCGATGTTACCCTTGGGCCTCTGTTGGCACACACACTCAAGTGCCCTCTGGTACACTCCTCTGCACACATGTGTACACACACACACACACACACACACACACACACACACACGCACGCGCAAAAAAGTATAAGACAAATTAAGAGCAATGTGAGTACCAGTTTGGTTAGAATTTTAAATTCATTTTATCAGAATTTCATAATTTAAAAAATTATGAGCTATTAGAAATTTTGATAGAATATCAAGTTCAATTTATTCAATTTATTGAATATCATACCAAGATGGGGGGGTTAACCTCTTTAATAAATGGCTTTACGTTTCACTTTGGCAGTGATTTGTTAAAGAGCCATATTCCTCTTTAAAACCAGGTTTGGCAAGAAATCAGTGTGGAAGCTAAGCATGTTAAAGATATCATGAAAACTCTTGAGAGCTTTAAACTAGATAGCACCCCCTTAAAAGCTGCACAGCATGAACTGCCGGCCTCTGAAGGAGAAGTCTGGTCTTTGCCTGTACCCGTCGAACGAAGGTAAGTGGAGACTTTAAGAAAACCAACCCAAGGACCCATGAGATGGCTCGGTGGTAAGGGTGCTTGCTGCCAGGCCCAACAACCTGGAGCCCACATCTTTAATATTGGTAGCCTCCAGACAACTCCAATCATCTGGTGTTTTCTTTATTGATACATCTGGTTCGCTGTCAGGTTAAAGCTACACATTTCTTAGTGGTGGTTGGTTGAAGCCATGGAAAGATTTTTAGAAGGATTGGTCTGAATGGTTCAAATCTCCTTGTTGAATCACTTCATCTGATCAGTATCACCTCTTACTATTCACCATTACCTGTTGGGCTGTGCCTTTTACTGCTTTATACAAATTAAAAGTTTCCTTTTTTCACTCCTTTTTTCCCTCCTTCTTTTGTAGTGTCTCACCATATAACCCAGGCAGGCCTTGAATTTGCAATATTCTTGCCTCAGCCTCCTTAGGGCTGTAATTATAGTCATATATCACCATGGCCAACTGAACTCATTTCATTACTTTGCTTTATTCAGTGTTTTTATGTGTGTGTGTGGGGGGGTATACAGTTGTGTTTTTTGTCTAATAAGCCTGTGTTTCCAGACCCAACTTGCTTTCTGCCTTCATGAGGCTGTTCTCAGCTGCCAAAGTACTAGGGTTTTTTCACACCATATAGGAGACTTGCCTAGTTTTAAGGTTTTCTTTATGTTGGAATATACTGATGTTTTGTTTTGCGTGGCTATGTGTTAGTACTGTCTCCACACCAATCCAGGAGCCGAATAAATTATTTAGAGATATGCATTCTGCTGAAGAGTGAGTTGTACACACATAAAGTACCTTCAATGAGTTTTTGTAATTGTCCAAAGCTGGTGTTTCTACCAGTTGCTTAAAATGGGGAAATGATTATTCTCTTTTCCGACATATGCTCCTAATTCAGGTTCCAGCAAACAGTAATTTTCCTTTCATGTTTGATGTAAGGCAGTGTCCTCAGGCGTGGGGACTGTTGCTTTCTCCTTCATTCTTTCAAACACGACAACTGTATTTGTGTCATTGGCTGTAGCAGCTATGTCAGCTTTAACCTTCAGATCTTAGTTTTCATTGTCTGCAGGTTGTGCGGGCCTGTTGTGTGCTCAGGTTTTGAGTTGATATCTGTCGTTTGTGGCTTCTTGCTCACCCATATTTGGACCAGCTGCATTAGTTGATTGTGATGTTAATGATCATTGTGTGTATTTAGACCCTCACCAGGACCCAGGAAACGCCAGTCTCCTCAGTACAGTGAGCCTAAACCACATGGCAACCGCCCAAGCACTGCAGTGAGAGCTCACCGTCCGTCTGCACAGAATCTTCACAATGACAGAGGGAAAGCTGTTCGTTCTCGCGAGAAGAAGGAACAGGGTAAAGGAAGAGAGGAAAAGGTGAGCCTTGCTGATTTCATAAGTGAAATATTATTAGCCTTAAAAGGGAAAAGTTAAAATCATGAGCCATAATTTTCAGTTCCTTTTAATCATCAGTGCACCAAGCTGCCATTGGACTTTGGTCATGGCTGCATCTAGGTTGGAACTTTTCCCATTCAGCATTCAAGAAATATTTTTGAAAAAAAAAAAAAAAAAGAAATATTTTTGGTTATTCATAACTTTACATTGATACCATTTCAAACTCACAAATCTCTTGTATGGTACAAAGAACTTCTATATACTTTGAAATTTTACCAATTTCACTTAGTTTTATCATTTTATAGTGAGTTCTTGAGCTTTCTTTGGGACTGTATAAATAACCGGTTTCTTGGCAGTATTCATCTGCTTGTGTCCGCATCCTGCTTCTCATCTGAATCAGTAACTCCCTGGCCAGTGGTTTGCTAATGCATCATTGCTGTTCTGTTAGCCTTTTCCTGTATGGAGAGGCTTTGGTGTCTTCTCTATTCCTTTGCATCAGTATGGATTCATGGATTCTAATTTTATACAATGAGTTATAATCCATCACTGTCATCTTGCTGTTCAGTTGTCCAAGGTTTGAGAAATAGGAGACCTTTGACTTTGGATCCTGTATCTTCTTGAAATGTACCCATTGTAACCTGGCCAGTTTCTTGTTTTCTAGCAAAATAGTATGTTCTAAGCTCATCTTGTACTGTGTCTGCCCTATTCTTGAAATTGCTGTTTCTCCAGGAATCTATGGACTCTATTAGTATTAATAATAATAAATTTACTACAGTGTAAACAACAAGATTTTGTTGCCAGTGATTCGTGTTTTTGAGGGATTACATTGTCTGATAGTGAGGAGAAATGGGACTTAAGAACTTAATTTCTGCCTCTCTGCTACTTCTCTCTCTTCCCTAGGATCATGACATAGTAAAGCACAGGTTAGTTTATTTGGCATGTTGTGTCAGAGAACATCTTCATAGCTCCTGGGCAAAAGTCCTTAGGTTGCCTTTTCATCTGTTCTTTTCTAAGTCAAATCGTTCCCATACTTTAAGTTCTTTTTCACGATTTTTTTATTTAGCTTTATAATTCTGTGTGAAAACTTCATCCAGTAGCTAGCAAAGTTCTACTTTTTTGTTGAATAAAACACATATTAATGTAGCTCTTGATTTTATGTTATCTGCCTTATTTCCCACTATATCCCCATTTCTGAGTATTTACCCTTGTAAATTTGCATAGTCTTATGAAGTATGTTTTCAGTGGTTGCCATGGCCTAAAATCCTGTAACCCATTGCCTTCTGAAGTTTAATTGGTCTTCTACCTTTGTACCTCCACTTTCATTCTCTGAGAAGTGATATTCAGAACCTGTTAACAATAGAGCCACTGTTCAGGAGACACTGTAAAGTAGGGAGCTAAAAGCGCGTGTTGTGGGTTCAGGTAGACTGTCTTGAGACACAAGCCCCACTGTTTCTGGCTGTCTTAAGTTATGTGGTCTTCTGAGTTTGATTTCCTCAGATATAAAGTATATTATTAGTTCATTGTATCAGTAAGATGATCTCTCAACTTTTGATGGACCAGGAAACAGAGACCAGACTGGAAGTATGACTGGGCTATCAAATTTGCTTATGATTTGTGGATAGTCATTAGCATCCAGGAGAATTCATACTAATATCAGGAGCCACAGAAACTGGCCAAACCATAACCACCCAAAGAGCTGAGAGAGGGACATCCTTTCTCACTTGGCAGCATGCCTGTGTGCCAGAGTAACTCTGCACTCATTCTGCTCACCTTCCTGGGGAGCGTTCCCATCCCTGTGGGCTGGATCTTTCCACGATCATTTAGCCAATCTCCTGAAGGCTCAGCCTTCGATTATTAGGTTGATAGAACTGTATCTAGTTGAAACAGTGATCTCAGTACTTTTTGGGAGACCGAGACAAGATGATGTGAAATTCGAGTCAAGATTGACTTATATAAGAAGACTATCTCAAAAAGTTACTTTTGTTCTATCTTTGTTTCTGACTCATGGGAGAAAATACAGTTTGTCAATCAATTGAAAGCTCTTTTGCTTTCTCTATTATAGAACAAATCACCTGCTGCAGTTACAGAACCAGAAACAAATAAATTTGATAGTACTGGATATGACAAAGACTTAGTAGAAGCCTTGGAAAGAGACATAATTTCTCAGAATCCCAATGTTCGATGGTAAGTCTTGCCACAAGGCATTTGGGTGCTGGCGATGGGTTTTAAAATAGAAAAATGGAGAAAATACGAGCATGCTCTAAAAATCTGTCTTGGAGACAGAACCAAAAGATAGGCAGTATCCACAGGGTACACAATGAAAAACTGTATTTCGATTGAGGTTGTACCAGTATTTTGTGTGAGAGTCTTTCGTTGTTGTTTGTTTTGAGGGTTTCATGTAGACTAGGTTAGCCTCAAACTGGCTATGTAGCCCAGGATACCTTGAACTTTTCGGCCTCTTGCCTTTACAGAGGTGCATCAGCATAGCCTGTTTATACAGTGCTGGACATCAAGTCCAGAAGTTTGTGCTAGACAAGCACATCACTGGCAGTTCTACGCCATACCTTGCCTCTTTATGTAACCCAGCTTTGATCTTTGTAGGATGGAAAAAGGTCAAGATTGTTATGCTGATCTTGGTTTTCTACAGCTTTTTTTTTTTAATGTTTATTATTATTATTATTATTTATTCAACTGTGCGCATGTGCGTGTGTATGTGCGCGCATGCGTGTGTGTCTATGTGTGTGTGTGTGTGTGTGTGTGTGTGTGTGTGCCTGTGTATGTGTAGAACCACGGACGAATTCGCGAACCACCATGGACACCTCCACCTCCTTCTGCCCCGAGATTCACAGGCTCCGCCTTACCAGGACCAGAAGCACAGGCCGCCCCCGCTTCCACCTGGTGTCTATACGTGGGATCTGGGATCCGAACTCAGGACCTTCCACCTGCAAGGCAGAGGCATAACCCCTGAGCCACCTCTCCAGCCCTTCTACAGCTTTTGATAGATCGTGCTTTTATTTTTTGCTTTTAAAAAGAAAAAAAAAACATTTTTCTGTGTGCATGTACGTGTGTGTGTGTGTGTGTGTGTGTGTGTGTGTGTGTGTGTGTGTGTGAGACACGCACTCCATGGAGTGTTTGTGGAGATCAAAGGACAGTTTGTAGAAGTCAGTTCACTTCTTCCACCATATGGTTTTTCCAAGTATCAAACTCAGGTCATCAGGTGTGGGGACAGTTGCCTTTATCAGTTAAGCTATCTTACTAGGCCTTATTTCCTACTTGGTATAGTGATTTTGTCTGATTCATATCTAATGCAAGTTCTATACTTTTTCATAGGTGGAAAAGCTCACTTTTCTACAAATTTATACTTTTAACGTATTTTCTACTAAAACATGGATTTGGGCTGGATAGGTGGTTTAACAGTTAAAATGCTTCCAGATTTCAGATCCCCAGATCCCATGTAAAATTCTGGGTAGGAGTATTGACACAGTTCTAATTCCAGTCCCAGAATTAGCCTGGGAATCCCCAGAACAAGCTGGTTAGCCAGACTAACCCTGTAGGGGAACTTTGAGTTGGATTAGAAACGCAACTTCAAAAGAATGAGGTGCAAGAGCTATTTGGGATGATTGGTGATATCAACCTCAGGCCTTTCCATACATCACATACATGTGGTCATGTATCCATGTGCTCTCACAAATATGTATATGCACATGTACGCCAGTTCCCCACATATTCTCAGAAAACAAAATAAATCAGAAATAAAACATGGGTTTGTATTAGCCATTTGGGGGGGCATTGTTTTTTAAAATGTTTTGATGTTCAATATTAAGCAGAAAAAAATTATTTTCTTAGTGAAATTGCCATACATATGTGTAGGTAGGTGGTGCTATTGTTCAGAAATTAACTTCATAATACTCTTGCTAATACTTTGACATCTACTTCTTAGTAAGTTGCAAGCAAAGCAGCAGAATTTTAACCTGTGTCTGCTTTATGCCCTTTTATTCTCTTTGTTTTCTTAATGGGTTCATTGTTTCTGAACCATGGGGTTTTTGGATGTACATTGTATGAGCAGGAATGATCATGCATATTCAGTATCTCTATACTGAAAATTAAAAATCTGAAATGCTCTAAGAGCCACAGTTTTTAAATCAAAGACATGATCCTTAGAAAAGGTTCAGGATTTTTAGATTAATGAATGTTCAACTGATGGATGTCTACTCAAATATTCCAAAATCTGAAAGATTTATGGCCTCAACTTTTCAGTTAAGAGTCCACTCAGACCGTCACTCAAGAGGTTTTAGAGTGCAGTAATTACAGCATTAGAGAGGCAAATTTTAAACTAGTCTGGCTACACAGTGAGACAATGAATGGATGGGTGGGTGGGTGGGTGGGATGGATGGATGGATGGATGGATGGATGGATGGATAAATAATCTAGAAACCTAAGTGAATGAATGACCTCTAGAATCCTGTGCTTTCATAAACCAAACTGAAAATCATTACTGACAAGAACTAAAGACCAAGTTTTGTTGCATATTCACTGGCTGGTGTGGTAAGTCTAATCACAGTATTAGTTCACTTACACCCAGAGAGTGGCATAACTCTGCCTGAAATGTGGAATTGTGTGCTCATAGTGATTCTGAAGAGTAACTGCATAGGGTTAAGTATGTCATGTAAGAGGTTGGCTGATAGAGCATCTTTTCTTTCAGGGATGATATCGCTGATTTAGTAGAAGCCAAAAAGCTGCTTAAAGAAGCAGTGGTATTACCAATGTGGATGCCAGAATTCTTTAAAGGCATTAGGAGACCCTGGAAAGTAAGTCCATTATGCTTAGGCATTGTCAAAGTAAATGACATATGCTAAGAAGAGCTATTAATTCATGTGGAGAAAGTGGAAGAGACTTAGAAGCCAGATGTAATGGATCCTGTTTGCATGCACTCAGAAGGCTGAGGCAGAAGGATCACCTGAATTTACGTAGTTTCAGGACAGTCTTACTAAGAGCTAAAGCCCATCATGAAAGAAAGAAGGAATGAAAGGAATTTTTAAAAGTATATGTTGTATAATTCCGAATTTTTTTTGACCAAAAGTTATTGCAAGATTCTAAGAATCTTTTCTGTAGATTTAAAGTGATCTTGTATTTACAAATGTCCTAGTCAACTAATACAAATTACACTATTTCAATTGTTACATAAATCGTAGCCTATAGTTTTGAAATTGTTTTTGACAAATGCAGAAAATCTGCATACAATGGATACTTTTTTTAAAGTTCTGGAATGATATGAAAAGAAACTTTAAAAACTTAACCTTGGGGATTGGAGAGATGGCTCAGGGGTTAAGACTTTGCCTCACAAGCAGAAAGTCCTGAGTTAGGGTTCCAGGTCCCACATAAAAACGCCAGGCAGAAACAGGTGGCCTACACTCCAGGCTCTGGTGGGCGGAGCCTGGGAAATCCGAGAGCCAAGCAAGGAGGTAGAAGCAATCCAGGATGATTCCCAAAGTCACCTGTGGTCCTCCACAAGGACACACAGTACCCTCTGACAGACAGACAGACAGACAGACAGACAGACAGACAGACACACACACACACACACACACACAGTGTAAATAAAATATAAAAAAATTACCTTGGATTTGAAAATATACTACCTTTTTAAAGTCCTGTAAATGTTAAATGATAAGATATAACATTCAGAGATATGAGTTATTTTGCTCAAACAGATTCGCTTCTTTTAAATATAACTGTATTAACATAAAGTACATCTAGTAGCTAATGATACCTTTATTAGGATATAGGTATTTACCTGCTTTATCTTCCTTTTGTATTGGAAAAAGTAAATTTGTGATCAAGTATTCTTTGCTTTATATTTCATCTGCTCTTTGTCTTCATTGTTAGTAATTATTGTGAGTTATCACAAGGGCAGGCTGAACAAGGTGAACCATGTATGTAGTCCCAACTTCTCCAGAGAATGACTCAGGATCATCTGAACCCAGGAATTCAAGGCCTGCTCTGGTTTCATAGGAAGACCCTTCTCAAAACAAGAAAAGAAGTAACAATGGCAGATGAAGCTTTTGCAAATTACACTGTCCTATTCTCTACAGGGAGTACTGATGGTTGGCCCACCTGGCACAGGAAAGACCCTCCTTGCTAAAGCAGTGGCTACAGAATGCAAGACAACATTCTTCAATGTCTCTTCATCAACTCTGACTTCCAAATACAGAGGAGAGTCTGAGAAGCTTGTCCGTCTTCTGTTTGAAATGGTGAATGTTTGAGACAGCTCTAGTAGTGACGCTTTACCTCTAAGTTACACAGATCAGCTAGGCAGGATGCCGTTCCGCCAAGAGCGTGGTTCCAGTGCCCATTATAAACATGATGACTTGAGTTCCTGTTTGTCTCCTTTCCTCCAAAGGTAGATCCTTGTCTGCTAGCTTCTGTGCATGCTCACCTTATGGGATCAGCATTACTCTCATGTGCTATAAAAGTCAGAAGTAGTCATGGTTTTTTTTGACCAGTAGGCCTAAGAATGATGTAAAAGTCTAAGGATGAGAACCAGAAATAGTTGTGAAACTTGTATCATATCTCCAGTCTATCAGAAAGGAAAACATTTTTTTTAAATTTTATTTATTTTTTTGCACATGCATGCATGTGTGTATCAGTGAGCACTGTGTGTCTCTGTGGAGAACCAAAGATGACTTCAGGAATCATTCTGGATTGCTTCCATTTCCTTTTCGCTTTGCTCTGGGATTTCCCAGGCTCTGTCTTCCAGAACCAGAAGTATAGGCCGTTGCCATTTCTGCCTGGCGTTTTTTTTTTATGTGTGATGTGGGATCAGAACTCAGGTCCTTCTGCTTGCGAGGCAGAGTCTTAATCCTTGAGCCATCTCTCCAGCCCCAGGAAAACATTTTTTATCATCTGGATTAAATAGTTTGTTTATTGCTTGGGGTCGGGTGTATTGCCAGTACTCTGTAATAAGAAGGCCTTAAGCTAAATAAGTAAATAAGCACTTTAGAATCAGGAGGCCTGTATTCAAATCCACTGACTTGTTAATGCAGTTAAATTGCTCTCCTTGGGCCTTCAGTCCTTTGTCTGTAAGAAGACTTTAATACACAATTTATGGAGGTAGGGAATTAGCTCATTTAACAAAAGTGCTTACAGTACAAGCATGAAGAACTAAGTTCAGTCCCCAAACCCATGGACAAAAGCCAGGAGAGGCAGCACACACCTTAATCCTGGCATGTTGGGAGACAGGCAGACAGATATCTGGGTCTCTGTTGATTAACAAGCCTAAACTATGTGGTGAATTCCAGACCAGTGAGAGCCAGCATCCAAGGAAGGACACTGGAGTTGATATCTCCACCTGCTTCACCTGCATGCATACATGTTTGCACATACAGCGAAGAGGTTTGTTCTAAGCCAAGGTCTTGAGCATGCTAAGTATGTATTTCCAGCCCTGAATCCTTAAAAAATACTTTATTTACTCTGTTATATTGCCATGTTTCCACCTGTGCACCTTTACCCACTGAGCCATCTCATTAGCCCCCATATTTTTTATATTTTGGTTTATAAAGGCATATCAGAAAGCATTTCTTTACCAACTTCCATGGAGCTGCTTAGGAAATCATGAAATCCCTTTACATCTGGAATGTGCTACCAAGAGTGGTCAGTAAACATTGGCTGAAATCACAGTTACTACCTACAATTTAGAGTTCCTACCCTTGTGATCTTGAGTTAGGACCCACATTTGAAATGAGCTCATTTTTGTTTTGTTTTGATTTTGCATGTGTGTGTGCATGTGTGTTTGTGTGTTTTGTATGTGGGTAGGTGTTCAGAAGTATACTTCAGAGTGTGTGTCTATGGAGGGCCAAAAGACATTGGGCATTGTTGCTCTTCTACCATATTGCTTCGCTACAGTGTTTCCCAGGCTCTGCCTTCCAGAGCCAAAATTACAGGCCACCCCCATACCTGCTGGGATTTTTACATGTGATCTAGGGATCAGAACTCAGGTCTCTTTGCTTGCAAGGCAAAGGCTTATAACCATTGAAAATCTCCCCAGCCTGAAGTGAGCTGTTTGTTTTTTTACTGCTCATCATGAACTCTTTCTGAAGTAATGACACTGCTCTGCTTCTATAACTTGATTTTCATTCACTTGAGGTGATAATTTTTGGTTGGTTTTATTTTTTGAGACAGGTTCTTGGCTACATAAGGTTTGTTGGCCTCAAATTCATGGCAGTATACCTGCCTCAGGTTTTGAATGCTGAGTCTATAGGCTTGTGCCCAACCAGCTGAAAACACCATCTCTTTTAGGTGGTCTTTTTTCCATACATGATGCGTGTATGTGCTTTGTGCCACAGTATACATGTGGAGAGCAGAGAATAACTTGCAAGAGTTGGTTCATCTTTCCTTCCATAGATTGAGCTCAGTGTCACGATTCGGTAGCAAGTGCATTTACCCACTAGCTCATCTGGCCAGCAGAATGTTCTTAATCTTAATTTAGCATTTTGAGACAGTGTCTGATGAGTGTCCAGGCCAGGCTGGCCTTGACATTGCTGAGAATAAGAATGACCTTGGGCTTCTGACCTCTCTGCCAACCATTTAAGACCACTTAAATTTAGTGAAAACATTCAGGATTTTTTTTTCTATAACATAATAAACACAAAAAATATTGTCTTTTAGAACTTTTGGGGCTGGAGAGGTGTTAAGCCTCTGCCTTGCAGGCGGAAGGTCCTGAGTTCGGATCCTAGACCCCACGTATAGACACCAGGCGGAAGCCGGGCGGCCTGCGTTGGGATTCTGGTCCTGGTGGGGCGGGGCATGTGAATCCCGGGACAGAGTAAACGAGGAGGTGGAAGCGGTCCATGGTGGTTCCAGAATTCGCCGGTTCTACACACACACGCACACACGCACAATTGAATAAATAATAAATAATAAAAAATATTTAAAAACTTTTATTTTCAATTTAAATGAAAATAATGATATGTAGGGCCGTTTAATTAGAAATATGGTGGGACGATACCAAATGTCTCCCTCTGTTTCCTACCTGTGAGTGCTGGGGGTCAAACTCAGATCCCCAGGCTGACCCAGCAAGCACTGTTAACCACTGATCCAATCTCCCCTTAGATTATTAGGCTTGCCAGGACCCTCCAATTTAGAATCCAGAGAAATCTGAATCTGAGCTTTTTTTTAAATCTGTGGGGTTGCTTTGAGTTTAGACAGGTCTACGAGGTCACTAAAAGATCTGTCAGAAGTTTAAGTCTTTTTTTTTTTTATTTAACTGCGCATGTGTGTGTGTGTGTGTGTATGTGTAGAACCACGGACGAATTCGTGAACCACCATGGACGCCCCCACTACCTTCTGCCCCGGGATTCACTGGCTCCGCCCTACCAGGACCAGAAGCGCAGTCCGTCCCCGCTTCCGCCTGGCGTCTATACGTGGGATCTGGGATCCGAACTCAGGACCTTCTGCCTGCAAGGCGGAGGCTTAACCCCTGAGCCACCTCTCCAGCCAGAAGTTTAAGTCTTATTTTAATATCCTTGTGGTAGTTCTAAAGAAATTTCCCTTGGGCTGGAGAGGTGGCTCAGGGGTTAAGCCTCCGCCTTGCGGGCGGAAGGTCCTGAGTTCGGATCCTAGACCCCACGTATAGACGCCGGGCGGAAGCGGGGTGGCCTGCGTTTCTGGTCCTGGTAGGGCGCAGCCTGTGAACAAGGAGGAGGTGGAGGCATCCATGATGGTTCCCAAATTCATCCGTGGTTCTACACATGCATACACGCACAATTGAATAAATAAATAATAATAATTTTTAAAAAATTTCCCTTGGGGCTAGAGAGGTGGCTCAGGGGTTAAGCCTCTGCCTTGCAGGCAGAAGGTCCCACTTATAGATGCCGGGCGGAAGCTGGAATGGCCTGCGTTTCTAGTCGTGGTAGAGCGGAGCCTGTGAATCCTAGGGTAGAGTAAAAACAAGGAGGAGGTGGAGGTGGTCCATGGTGGTTCCCAAATTCACCCGTGGTTCTACACATACACACACACATGCGCGCGTGCGCCTGCACAATTGAATAAAAAAATAAATGAAAAAAAAAGAAGAAATTTCCCTTCATTTCCATTCAAGCAGAAATCCAGGGATTAACATCTGGACTCATCTGAGTACACACAAAGTGTAGTGATGTGATTAGTTATGCCTGAATCATCTTCTGGAGCTTTTAAAGTATTAAAGAGCACTGAATTTACAAGCGAAAAAGCTACAGACGCTCTGTAGACAGAACCAGCTTGTGTCCATTGAAAAACCTCTGCGCAGCAGTTTCCCGTGAAGTCAGGCTGTTCCGATACAGGGCTTGAGAAGAATCAAACTAGTGGTTTTGGCTTGGTGTGGCAGCAAATGGATTGACATGTTGTTTTGTGGATGTGAGTTCTTATGACATATAAATTGATTTTTGTATTTTCTGGCAGCACTGGAGATTGAACCCTAAATTGACTTTTAATAAGCTTATTGGCATTATGTATACTTAATAAGTTGAAAACAAAAAGGTCATTTATGTAGAATTTCTCTAATTAAGACTAATTAGAGAAATCATAATTTTATTTAAGGTAATGTGGGTTTTTTAAACCATTTTTTTTTCTGGAATTTTCGAGTATTTAACCAGTATCTATACATTTCCCAACAAATTTGTTAATATCATTTATAGATTAATACTGTGTTTATAAACCAGGCAAGTATATACAGCCAGTTGTATTATAGAATGGAACTACAAAAAAGTCACGTCATATTTAAATAAGTCTGCATTAGAAACTGTTTATAGGTGAGTGTGATGATGCATGCTGGCAATCCCAGCACTAAGATCTAGAGTTCAAGGTCATTCTCAGCTGCACAGTAAGATTGAGGTGATCCTGTTATGCATGATATCCTAATCTTTCTATCTGGCAAGAGGGAAA
This sequence comes from Typhlomys cinereus, assembly GCA_023101885.1. NCBI lineage: Eukaryota > Metazoa > Chordata > Mammalia > Rodentia > Platacanthomyidae > Typhlomys > Typhlomys cinereus. The sequence goes on from JALPQD010000036.1 coordinate 7,595,396, forward strand.
GGTGCAGTGTGATTCAGCTGTTTTCCTATTGCTAACTCAGATTGCTTGTTTTTGTAGCATTTGAAATTAGGACCTTGTGTGGCCCAGGCAAGTATTCTAACACTGGGCGAAATCTCCAGGCCCAGAAATTTTTTTTTTTAAGTATGAGGAATGGAGTCAAAAACTTTTTATTGCATTTCTTCCCTTAGGCTCGATTTTATTCTCCAGCCACCATATTCATTGATGAAATAGATTCCATTTGTAGTCGCCGAGGGACTTCTGAAGAACATGAAGCAAGTCGAAGGGTCAAAGCCGAGCTGCTGGTTCAGATGGATGGTGCGTATGTGTCTAAACATACAGTAACTTGGGATGGTGGTGGCTGTGGATGTTGCTTCACTGGGTCAAGCCTTATTTGTAGGGCTAACAGTGTTTTTAGTGTGTTCATTCTCCAGATGGACAAAAGGAGATTGGCATGCAGTAAATTTGATATTCTTTAAAATTCTTTATTCATTTAGTGTGTGTGTGTGTGTGTGTGTGTGTGTGTGTGTGTGTGTGTCAGAGGGCACAGGTTCCCTGTGGAGAACTAAGAGTGATTTTGGCAATCTTCCTGGATTGCTTCTACCTCCTTCTTGCATCGCTCTGGGATTTCCCAGGCTCCGCCCACCAGGGCCAGAAGTACAACCATTTCAGCCTGGCATTTTTGTTACCTGGGATCTGAACTCAGGACCTTCTCTGCTTGTGAGGCAGAGTCTTAACCTCTGAGCCATCTCTCCAGTCCCATTAAATTTGATACTCTTGATAGTGTTATGTTAGAATAAAGGTCATTCATTCACAGGATACCTATAGATATATATGCTGATCTCTTACTTTTAGTCATTGAATTCAAAGGTGATGTATGACTTGAAAAAAAATTAGTAGTTGAACAGGTGTTTCCATTAAATCTATTTTGAGTTATGTGTTTGGATATCCCAAAAACGCATTTTCTTGGGTTACAGATTGATGTATTTACTAGTTAAGTCTCAAAGCTTGACAACACTGCTGTGATTGTGTTGAATGAGCATTTTGTACAGTCCAACTTAGTACCTTTTTATTCTCCTTACTCTTCCATAAGGTGTTGGAGGTGCCTCTGAAAACGATGACCCTTCCAGAATGGTTATGGTCTTGGCAGCCACTAATTTTCCTTGGGATATTGATGAGGCTTTAAGACGTCGTCTTGAGAAACGAATCTACATTCCTTTGCCATCAGGTATCACCAGAGATTGTGTCAGAAAATGTCTCAACTTTCAAGGAGTTTTGTTTAATTTATAATTTGATACTAATCTTCCCTTAAAGAGACAGAGATAGATGTATGCTTTCTTTCCTTGTGCCACTGTTTAGCTACATCTAACACCTGGAAATCTTTTTTTTTTTTTTTTTTTATTCAATTGTGCATGTATGGTGTGTGCGCATGTGTGCATGAATGTGTGTGTGCGTGTGTGTATGTATGTGTGTGAGTGTAGAACCACGGACGAATTCTGGAACCACCATGGACCACCTCCACCTCCTCCTCATTTACTCTGCCCCGGGATTCACAGGCTCCGCCCTACCAGGACCAGAAACGCAGGCCGCTCCTGCTTCCACCCGGCATCTATATGTCAGGTCTAGGATCCAAACTCAGGACCCTCCGCCTGCAAGGCAGAGGCTTAACCCCTGGGCCACCTCTTCAGCCCCAACACTTGGAAATCTTGATAACTAAAATATTAAGAGTTTAGTGAGAAGCAGTGCTATACTTTCAAATAAATGAGCTCTAAGAATTGAGAAACGACATACAACCTCATAGAAAGCAAGCTTGATGAAGACGTGATTTACATCTAAGTCCTAGCACTTGGAGGTTGAGGTAGAGGATCTTGAGTTCAAGAGCAGCCTGAACTGGGACCTACAGGAGACCCTCTCAAAAAAGAAACCAGCCAGAAAAGGCTTGAAAAAAATTAATACATTCTGTTTATGTTGAAGGCTTATATTTTGAAATGTGTTTTCACCATTAGCAAAAGGCCGGGAGGAGCTATTAAAAATAAGTCTTCGTGAGCTGGAACTGGCTGATGATGTTAACCTTGCAAGTATAGCAGAAAACATGGAAGGTTATTCTGGTGCGGACATCACCAATGTATGCAGGTATGTAATTCTGTTTTAGAAGCAAAGGTTTTGGTGAGTACAAACTTCTATTAGGTTTTTATATAATATTGATACAGGTGACCCGCTTTGGGCTGGGAATGTTAACTCTTCTAGCATATGGTTCCAGATTTGATCCGAATATTGGGGGAAAAAACCAGTTCTGTAACCCATATATAGTTCATGATCATCATCACATTTTAAATTTGTGTTAACTAGTGTTAGTAAGATATTTGTATATGAATGGTCTGCACTTCATATGAAAACAGTCTGAATGGAAAATCCTTGCCTTGGGCTTAAAGTAATGATACATTTCTTTATTGTTGTATGAGAATTGACGGAAATGTCGAAAATGTATTTACCATACCTGTGGAGCATAGTAATACAATCTTGCTTCTGTGATCCTGTCCTAAACTTTAGGTCAGCAGTAAAAAGAAAAGACTCTTTAGTTCAGTTGAAGCAGTTAGTTCTGTCCTAATCTAACTCTCAGGAGCTTGACTGCATGAACTTCCTCTTCCTCATTTCAACACTCAGTAAAGGTCAGAGATAACATATGTACACATAAAGCAGCTGCACTGCTCACCCTGCAGATACATGTTGTCATAGTTAAGCACAGCTGTCAACTTGATGGTTGAGGGTTTGAACTCTGGGCACATTTGTAAAGAATTAATGATTGAGTTAAGCCCAGAGCAAACCTGCAAGAGATTGTCTAGCTGATGAGGAAGGCCCAGTCCATGGTGGGTAGGACTAGGCCCTGAACAGGTGAATAAAATACTGAGAGCTGATTGAGGAAGTTAGATCCTTCTGTTCACTTGGCCAGACCTGCTGGTCTGACAAGTAAGGATTGTCCATCTCTCAGCTGTTATGTGGTGATGGTGTGGCCAGTTCTCTCAGCCCTAGTGTTGGTGCATGCTCTCCCGTCAAGCTGGACTGAAAACTGTAACCGGTAATCCTGAGAGCGAATAAACCCTGTATTCCCTTAAGCCATTTGTTTGATGGTCATTTATCAGCAACCATGCAGATGAACTGTAACACATGTTGATATGTGTTACTGTTTAGCTACATCTAGTATCTGGAAGCCTCGATAAGGATTGCAATGCAGTGAAAGAGAAGAAGTACTGGAGGAGCTAAGGATGTAGCTCAGGTGGTAGGGTGGTTGCCTAACATGCAAGAAGTCCTAAATCAAATCACATTTTCACATAAAATCAGGCAGTGGCTTATAGCCAGTTTGAAGCTAGTCCTGCCACATGAGACCCTGTCTCAAAAATGAAAGAAGTACTTGGATGTAAAGTTTCTGTAATAGGAAAAAGGGAAACCCACCCTGATTATCCTTTATGTGGAGAAAATATTTAATTTTCTAGTGAACATTTTCTGTTATGTTCTATCTTATATAGAACTCATAATGAAATTCAATAACTTTGTATTATATCTTCTTTTTCTTTGGCTTTATGTTTAATATTAATTACTTGATTAGCACTATTTCATCAAGGAAGACAACTCAAAATCTGTTTTTTATTCCATGTAACATCCAGCGCAATATTATGTATATGTAAAACGTGAGTACATATAGTATCTTAAGATGTTATACCAACATGCATTCAAAAAAATTTATTCAATCAAAATAACTTTTGTTGTTTTTTTTTTTAAATTTTTATCCTAGGGATGCATCTTTGATGGCAATGAGAAGGCGCATTGAGGGTCTGACTCCAGAAGAAATTAGAAATCTTTCAAGAGAAGAAATGCATATGCCTACAACTATGGAGGACTTTGAAATGGCTTTAAAAAAAGTTTCTAAGTCTGTATCAGCCGCAGACATCGAAAGATATGAGAAATGGATATTTGAGTTTGGATCATGCTAAGTTTTCACATATAAATTGAGAAATCTGCCTTAAGTCTTTGAAAAATAATTAAATGTAGTATTTCATTGCACACTGAGTGATAAATTTTTTTAAACTTTCATATTGATAAGATTTTTAAATTCCTTGTGATTCTGAATAAAGGCAGTTTTTTTTTCTAAGTTGCACATTTATTTTACGGTAGCACTGTTTGATTCTTAGTGTAGCATGCTCTGTCCTACTGTTGCTGTTACTCTGTGGCAATACCTAGACACTATACTAAACAGTTTTGTACCAGTTGCTTATTAAAGATATTTTACTTACTTATTAAAGAATAAATCAGAGCCAGTGGATCTTTCCCACCTACTATCATAACTTTAGCTTCTCTTCTTTTGGTAAGGGTCAAAATAAATCTTTACTGTAAATTTAAAGGAGGGAAAATAATGAAGTTATTCATTGAGAGGCCATAAGGTAGACATTTCTGCCTGTGATGATCATTGTACCCCAAACTTACCCAGTCATGAGACCACAGTGAGCACAAAACAAAACTCCGGTATGGTACAACTGGAAGCTAATGAGGGAAATAAGGGTTAAAATTGTTTAGAGGCTGGGAAGTAGCCATTAGTAAAGCTTTGGAAGCATGCAGATCTGAATTGCCTCCCCAGAACCCACATTAAAAAGAAAAACTGGTCATGATGGCACACACTTGTAATCAATCCTTCACTGACCAGCCAGCCTAGCCTGCATGTGGAGTTCAGATCAGTGAGACCCATCTCAAAAACTGCCTTGAGAAATAACATCCAAGGTTGGCCTCAGGCTTCAAAAAATGTACACATGCATTCACACACACACACAAGGAAAAAAGAGGTAAGATTTCCATTTGTGATTACTTGAAAATAACTGATCATCCAACCATAAAAAAAACAGCCTCAGGGAAATCTCAGTACCTTGCTGTGGTCACAAGTCTTACTAGTAAGGAGAGAAGCTAGACTAGGAAACCTGTTTTTCTTTTCATTAGAATCTGGTAAGCTTATTCCTAAGGGATGAAATAAGGCCTTGTCATCCTTGGAGTTTGAAGTGATACTTTCTAATTTATGGAATGAACAAGAGCATAAACAACTGTAAATTATAAGATGAAGTATATACCATTATTATTTACGGTATGGAAATAGAAATAGCCCCCATGAAATATGCTAATTATATATTAGGGACACAGTTTAGTAGGAAGAGTCTTTTCCCAGCAGGCATGAAGCTTGGGGAATGAAAATGTGTGCACGTAACACATCACTAGAATATGGATGCCAGAGGGTAAAAGTTCAAGGTTGGGCCAGATGGCTGTACCATAAAGATGCTTGCCAGCAAGCCTGACTACCTGAGTTTGATACCTGGAAGGGGAGAGCTGGGTACCCCCAAGGTGTCTTTTGAACTTCATACATGTCTATGGCAGGGTACATCCCCTCCCCCACAAACATTTACATTTTTAAGTTCAAGGTCATCCTCAGCTACCTAATGAGCTACACAGTAAAATCCTGTCTCAAAACAAAAAACAGAAAAATAAGCTTCACTATTATGGCTGCCATCTTTCCTTCTTACGTATGGTATTTAGCTTATATATATAAGTCATTTAAAAAACCAGCCAGCACTTTCTTGGACAGTGTTTTAAAACTGGGTTGCAACCAAAACCTTTTGTTACTTGAAATGGCATCACTATGTAGCCAAGACTGGTACAGAATTCAAGGTACTCCTGCCTTGCTACCTAACCTTGCCACCCAAGTACTGGGCTTACCAGTATGTCCCACCACACCTATTCTCATAGGTCAGTCTGAGTAATGGCTGAGAAAAAGCAAGTTAAAAATGTTTTTAGAGAGCTGGCAAGGTGGTGGGTAAGGCAACTGCATCATTATCTAACAATATGAGTTCCATCCCCATAGCCCACTTGGTGGAAAGAGAGAACGGACTTTAGAAAGTACACATCTGTGCACTGTGGCATCTGTGTGCCCACCTTCTCTCAAACAATATATAACATATTAATATAATATATACATTTCTAAAAAACATACTTGTAGGGCTCAGTGAGATAGCTCAATGGGCAAGGCACTTGATCAGGAACCTGACAACCTGAGTTCAATCCCTAGAAGCTCACATGGTGAAAAGACCTGATTTGTGAAAGCTGTCCTCTGACTTCCTTGTGTGCACTGTGGCAAGCATGCCCTCACCTTCTCTCCCTCCACGTTCAAATAGAAAAGACAAACCCACACTTAACACTGGACTACACTTAGAATCGTAAGACCAAGGCTACTATCTAATTCCATGATAACAGGAGATTATTTAGGTGAGCAAAGCCTTGGTTTTACTAGAGCTAAGCCTGTACTTACAGACAGGTAATTCTCACCTGAGCAAAGTTTTTATGTAATTTAATCAAAATAGTTATACCGTTTCCTTAAAAAAAAGTTTATTTTAGAGTGAGAACATGTCACTACTGTTGTAAATCTTGGTACATTCAAGGTAAGTGGTCTTGGTTACAGGAAATGAATCATGATATACTTCAGTGATTTTTTTTATACTGAGTCACATATAATATAAAGGCACATTGCACTGAATAAGAAAGTGTTAAGTTCTTGAGTTTTTAAATTAAAATCTCATAAAGTGCTTTTTACAAAACCGCATATATTATAGTAATTATGTGGATTTATTTCCTTAGCAAAGGCACCTTGAAAGTTGTTGGCACGTGGCACTGTCTTCACTTTTGTTGCATTTTGGCAATTTCAAAATTTTCATGCCTTCTCTTCCGTCAATTCCTTAATTCATTTGAACAGCCAGCCCTTGTATGGAATAAGGTGAACTTTGGCACTGTAAAGGTCAATTTTCAGGCATCAGGCATCTCAGGAGTTTGGCAATTTTTATGCATAAACTGATTCTTAATGATTTAAAGAAAGTAGTATTCAAATGACAAGTTGATAGCAACAGACTAGTTCAGAGTCCATGATTTGAGCCGGTATTTCAAATAAGTGGTTCGGTGTTTCAAATAAGTGTTTTATCTTCAAGGTGTTTTGTTTTCTCAGAGCCATCTGGATATAAGCTAACAGTTGTCACAGGTACAATACTCATTTTATCCACCTGAAGAATTCCTCTGAAATACAAGATGATTAATTATTATCAGAATGACATGCATGACCTTTTGTAGTTTGAAGAACAGTAAGTTACCTCACGATTAGAGTTACATGCCTGTGGTAATGCTTTTCTTCACTCAGTAGTTTACGAAGACGGCAAATTCTGAGCCCAGAGTTCACTTTAATCAAACATACTGACAGAAGAGAACCAGAGATCACTGTCTATAGCATATTACACAGAAGCAAAGCATGGGGTAAGTCTAGGTCTTCAAGGCAAGAGTATTAGTCCCTAGATTTGTACAGATGGGTGAAGAGCCCAAGGAGCCTCCTAGGTTGTTTCACAACCTAGATCTTCAAGCAGCATTTTTTGCTACTAATCCAAGATTAAGTTCCATGTTACTCCAATCAAAAGAGCAACAGAGTTCACACAAGCGGATTATAAATGTGGATGGAGTTCAGGCCGTTCTCTGCTGTTTCTACAGCAAGTTTTTCAGCCAAGCCTTGTTCTGACTCACTCCATTTTGTAAAGCAGTTTTCCCCATCTTCAGTGCAAATGCTGAGACAGAATGACTCAATCTGATTACTAAAATCAAACTGCCACCACCTGTCCAGTACATGCCACAAGGCTGATAACTTACTGCTTACTACTCAAATGACAAACACATGGATGAGCTTTGTTAGAGAAACCAGGCTGGTGAAATTACCAAACATGCCAGACCAATGAATGATAGGGTCTCCTAATAAGGATTACATATAAAAGACTGTAAATTAGGTATGGCAGTCCACATCTGTAATTTCAGCACTCAGGAGACAGAAGCAGGAGATCACTTGAGAGCTTAGACCAGCTAAGGCTACACAAGATCTGCTTAAAAAATAAACAACGAAAACTAAACAAGAACCAAATAAGTGTGACAGCATGAGCAGGTGACTATCATCAGGCCACCCAAATGCAGGATCCACAGGCAGCAACTGTCCTCATCTGACACAAATTACCATTGTTAGGACAGCTCTACCTAGAGCCAGCTTTGTGCTTTAGCGGCCCAGCCAAGTGTCTGGACAAACTAGATTCTGTCAATAGTCAAAACTGCAGAGATATATAGCTACAAGCTGTCTGCCTTTTTAGTAAGGCCCCCTAGGCCCCTGTGAATACTTTATAAACCCCTTCTTAGCCATTTGGTAACACATTGTGTGACATATAATGTGAGAACCAAGAATGATTATGAGAGACTGGGAAGATGGCTCAGGCTTTAGTTAAAACCTTGCCTCAAAAGCCTAAGGACCCAAGACACACCTCAGATACCATGTAAAAATGCTGGGTGGAAATGGTGGCCCTGTAATTCCAACTCTTCAAGGCAGAGCCTGGGAAAACCCAGAGTAAAACAAAACGAAATAAGAACAATCCAGGATGATTACCTATGCCACCCTTGGGCCTGCACAGGCACCCACACTTTTGTGCCCTTTTGTACACACACCTATACACGAGCACACCAAAAAAAAAAAGGAGGGGGTTACAAGTAATTAAGTCGTAGTGGACTCAAAGAACCTGTTTGCCAGTAACTCCTAGTACCCAACAAATCAAGAATACTCTTAATTGCTGGGTGTGGTGACACACTGTAATCCAGCACTTGAGAGGTAAAGCCAAGAAGATCAAGAATTCAAAGCTATTCCTGTCTACCTGCCCAAGTCTGAGGGTAGCCTGGACTACAGGAGATCTTGTCTCATACAAAAAGCAAGAATACTGACTGGAAGCAGACAGGATTGCCTAGCTGTCACTAAATTCTAACACTGTTTAAAGACACAAATGCGTCTTATCTATATTATTGCCAGTGGCTCGCTCAAAGAAGAAAACTACAAAGCTCTAGTATATAATTGTCATGAATTATGTATGTGTGGCACAGCATGTTCAGTGGTGTGTATGTTCGCAGCGTGTTCAGGTGTGTGAGTGTGGGTATGGCACAGCATGTTCAGGTGTGGGTATGTGTGTGTGTATGTGGCACAGCGTGTTCAGGTATATGTGTGTGTGTGGCACAGCGTGTTCAGGTGTGTGTGTGTGGCACAGTGTATTCAGATATGTGTGTGTGTGTGGCACAGCGTGTTCAGGTGTGTGTGTGTGGCACAGTGTATTCAGATATGTGTGTGTGTGTGGCACAGCGTGTTCAGGTGTGTGTGTGTGTGTGTGTGGCACAGCGTGTTCAGGTGTATGTGTATGTGTGTGTGTGTGTGGCACAGCGTGTTCAGGTGTGGGTGTACACACGTGGAGGACAGAGGTCAAATTCAGGTGTCATTCCTCAGGAGCTGTGCACCTTGTTTTTTGAGTCAGGGTGTCCTTGGCATCTGAAGCCTGCAGAAGAGGCTAGGCTGGTTGGACAGTGAGCCCGAGGAATCTGCCTTCCTCCACCTCCCCAGCACTGGAATTCAAACCACAACTCCCGGCTTTTTGCTGGGTGTTGGGGATCAAACTGAGGCCTTCATGCTTGTACTGCAAGTGCTTTACCAACCAAGCTGCTTCTTTAGCCCCAAGAAAATAGCTACACATTTCTTAAAAGAACGACAGACAAAGAGAAAGTTGCCCATGCCAACTATCAAAGATCTTACTAAAACATATGACCAGACAAAGGGGGACTGATAGTAAATCCAGCATTCGGGAGGTAAAGGCAGGAGTATGTTGAGAGACCAATAAGGGTTACAAAGTTAAATTCAAGGCCAGCCTGAGCCATACAGCAACATCCTCCCTGAGGTGTATATAGCTCCGTGGTAGAGTACTTATGTAGTAGGCAGGAGACCTAAAGTCTGGGCAAAAAAACAATCATAGTACTCAAGTGGCTACTGGCAAAGGAATAGCCCAGAGTCCCAGAGTCCAGAAACAGATTTTAGTGCACATGGGACTTAGATGCCTTAATTGCTAAGGTTGCTAGATCAGTAAGACGGCTCTGTAGGAAAAGGCACTTTGCTGCCAAGCTTGATGACCCAAGTTCAAATCCTGGAGCTGAAAACGTAGAGGGAAAGAACCAACTTCCAAAAGTCTTCTGACCTTCATTCTTGCGACTTGGCAAGCATGTACACACACAACGTTTCAAAAAAGGTGTATGGTTGGTGATGTAACAAAGCAGCAGAGCACATGTGAGTCCCTTTGTTTGAGACCTAGCACTCAGAAAGGGGTAAAAGTTTTCTTTAATTATTCTTTTATTGCTTCATACATGAATATAGTGAATTTATGATAGTTTCACACCTTAATCCCCAGCCCCATCTTCAAGCCTCCCCTCCCCAGTGTAATAACCCTTCTTCTTTCCTGCCAGTCTCCTTCCTGTTAACATGGGACTTGAGAGGAGGGGAAGTAAAAAAAAAAAGGTTTTTGTTTTTAAATGAGAAAGGCCTATTTTTTGTTTGTTTTGGGTTTTTGAGACAACTCTTGCTATATAACCTTGGGTGGCCTGAAACTCACTATTGTATATCAGGTTGGTCTAAAACTTGTGACAGTCCTCCTGCCTTTTCCTCCGGAGTGCAGGGATTATAAGCACATGCTACCCTGCATGGCTATTTAGGCAAAATAAAAACCCAGAAACCATAAAATAGTAACATGAAGAACTTGCACCTAAAATGAAGAAATGAGAATTTTAGGGATTTAATAATTCTATAATCTAACAAAGCACAATATAATTTAGGTAACTGAAAATTTGGGTAATCCCCATTGAGATTTGCTTCTGTTTTCAAGAGTGCAGACTGGTCAATGGTAGAACCCTTGCCTGACATGCAGGAGACCCTAGGTTTGACCTTAAGCACCACAAAAGGAGGAGAAATAAAATAACTAATGGGCTAACTTAAGAAAATGTTAATAATGCATTATAAAATAATTTCTTGGGCTAAAAAAGGGAACAGGAAAACAAAAGTTTATCCACCTGTCATTCTCACTCTTTAGGAAGAACTTACTTTCTCATTTGTAAACATTTTCTACATATTTGTGAACATATTGTCCTTTGTTTTACACAAATGTGATCATTACTGTTTTGCCAACTGCAACTTATAGTATATGTTACTTATGAATCAAGTCCTCACAGAGGCTTCTCATGCTTCTTTCTGTTCTCTTAAACTGTGTGTGTGTGTGTGTGATGAGACTCCATGGCTGCACAATTGCCATGGAGTACACGTGGAAGTCAGAGGACAGCTTTATGGAGTCGGTTTTCTCCCTCCACCTTCATGTGGATTCCAGGGATTGAACTCAGTTGTCAGACTTAGGTGGCAAGTGCCTTTATCTGCTAATTAATCTTATGAGCCCATGCTTTTGTTTTCTATTACAAACAATGCTACAGTGACTATTCTGCAAACTCTGAAATTTACTACACTTTAAAACACATGCTTTGGAACTGAACATAATCAAATCTTGGTTCTGCTGATTTCTAATCACACCCTTTGCACTTTCCATTATATCTATTTCCTTTCTGTCCCAACTGGACTTTTAAGTTTATCTTTGTTATTCACATTTGATTTCCAAATACTATTTTTTATAGCGAGTAGCCAGTAAGTTTATAACTGGACTAGTAAAAACGTAAATTTACCCTGCTGACATAGTGACTTTTTTCTTTTTGATAATTAAGATTACTAACGTCTCAAAAATAAGCAGTACTTACTTGTATTTTGGAACTGGGAAAAGCATCTTTAAGATGGTTATGACTCCCGCTGCTCCTAGAATTCCAACCACCAAGACGTTCAAAAACATGAAGAAGACAGGGAACATGCTGCTCCAAAACTTACAGAGAGCTTTCCTGAACTTTTCCATCCACTGACACATTACCTAAAAAATGAGTTTTGATTAGATATGCTAGTTCCATATTATAAATTTTAAGTTGTCTTAATGTTTTAGTATTGGGATGATAGATGCAGCCTGTAGCTTGATTATAGTGATGGATACATGAGTGTCAAAACTAACTGTGCAAGAAAATAAAAAATATGAAAGAGGGGCTGGAGAGGTGGCTCAGGGGTTAAGCCTCTGCCTTGTAGGCAGAAGGTCCTGAGTTCGGATCCTAGACCCCATGTATAGACAGTGGGCAGAAGCAGGGGGCAGCCTGGGTTTCTGGTCCTGATAGGGTGGAGCCTGTGAATCCCGGGGCAGATTAAACGAGGAGGAGGTGGAGGCGGTCCATGGTGGTTCCTGAATTCATCCGTGGTTCTACACACATATATACACACACGCGCACACAGGCATACACGCACAATTGAATAAATAATAAATAATTAAAAAATAAGAAAGAAAGCTAGCTATGTTCTTACAACTGTGGCTCTAGTTTGGAGATGAAGCGCTTATTCAGAATGTCCCAAGTTCGACAGTGGAGGTGCGATGGGGAAAGGATACATAAGATGAATTTTCTTTCAGAATGTATCTCAGTAAAATTATATACAATTCTAAACATTATGTTCCTGGGGTCAGCGAAATAGTTTCAGGTGGGTACATGAAACTCCATAGGAGGAGAGGACTGATTTCCAGAAGCTGTCTAGACTGCTACCTGTGTGCCAAGGCAAATACGTGTTCCATCTTTCAGTTTCTCCCTTCCCTTCTGTTCCTCTCTTCCCCTTCTCAAATTCTCAAAGAATTAAATATATATATATTCCACAAACGCAAGCCCAGAAATTATTTATCCTGTTGTCTAATTACAAATCAAGTGAAAATAAATACTGACAGATTAATCAGGCCTGTCTACTATAAACACAATGAGCCAGAGTCAGCCATCTGTTTCAATAGCTGGAAGAGAACAAAGAGGAAGACAGACTTATTTACAGCTTTTAGAACTAGAGGAAGTCAGTGTATAGAGTGTGCTTTATATTTTAAGAGTGAGAGAGAAACTAAAGGTGGCACTGCTGGGGGGGCTATGAAGGTATCCTGGGGGGGCTGCTGTGCTGGGAGGTGGAGGACAAGAGACAGGTTAGACAAGGCAAGAGGGCCAGAGTGAAGACTGCCAAAGTAACCTAGATTTTTCCAGCAACTCCATACAAACAATTCTGACCTTTAACAAGAACAAATACGTGCAGACTAATCACAGAGCTCACCTGTATTTAGGTAAGGAGCCTAGCCAATATACAGAGACATTTAGGATATTCTCTGAACTATATCTTTTTTTTTTTAATTTTTGCATGTGTGCCTGTGAAGGTCCAAGGGTGACTCTGGGAATCACCCTGGATTGCATTATCTCTTCTTTGTTTTGCTCTGAAATTTCCCAGGCTCTGCCTTCCAGGGCCAGAAGTACAAGCTGCTGCCATTTCCCTCTGGCATTTTTACGTGGGATCTGGGATCTGAACTCAGGACCTTCCACTTTCGAGGCAGAGGCTTAACCCCTGAGCCATCTCTCCAGCCCTGTACTGTATGTTTCTAGTGAACAGATATCATAGGTTCTTAGTAGATGACAATGCAGTTTTACATGTGATACCATTTTATTTAGTCCTTACAATATCTTAATGATGTACTTCACAGTACTTTTTAGGTAAGCACAGATAAATAGGTGAGAAAGGTTAAGAATTTATCTAAGGTCACACAACTAGGAAATGGTACATCTGGTTTTAAACCTAGGCAGTTTGACTCCAAATGTACAATTTTAACTGCCTGCACTGAACCACTGCGTAAGATCTTGGGGAACATACAATGCACCCATGTGTGTACACATGGCGAGAGCTGCAAAGAAGAGAGGTAGGTCATGGCAGTGAGATGTCTCCACAGGCAAACACTTGCTGCGGAGCCTGATAGCACCACAAGCCCATGTGGTGGAAGGAGAGAACTGACGTTGACAAGTGTCCTCTGACCTCACCAGTGCACCACTGCACGTGCACCACACACATAGTTAATGAACGTAATTTTTAAATTAAAAAATGGAGTTGGAAGAGGAATTTTGGAACACAAGATTCTCAAGTAAATAAAATCTAGCACTTTGATAATCATAACCTGACTATTTAATTAGTAAAGGAAACTACAAGGAAATAGGAATACCTAGCTGTATCACATTAAGACCATGAAGAGCCAGGAATACTTATAGCAGCAGCATTCAAAAGGGTGAGACAGGCTGGACAGATGGCTCGGGGCTTAAGACTGCCTTACAAACTAAGGTCCTGAGTTTGGATCCCAAGTGAAAACGCTAGGTGGGAATGGTGGCAGCTTGCATTTCTAGCTCTGGTGGGCAGAACCTAGGAAATCTCAGAGCAAAGCAAAAATGAATTAGAAGCAATCTAGGATAATTCCAGAAGTCACTCTTGGACCTCCACAGGATGTTCTCTGATATGTGCGCGTGCACGCACACACACACAAAACACACGCCAAAAAAAAAAAAAAAAAAAAAAAAAAAAGGCTAATGACAGGAGTTTCACCATGAGTTTGAGGCCAGCCTGAGCTAGAGATTGAGATCCCATCTCAAAACAAACAAAAGCTCCCAATGACTCCATTATTAGCAGTGTCCCATGGTTCTTATGGTTTCTACCTCACTTTATTTTCCTTTTTCATGTGCATGTATATGGGATTCATGAGTGTGTGGTTTTTGCATATTGGCACAGCATGTGTATGCATGGGCGCACATGCACATGTGTGGGGGGGGGTTCTTGTGCACCAGAAGTCATCCTTCATTACTCTTCCACATTACTGTTGGGTCTCTAGTTAAACCCAGAGCACACCAATGGGGCTAGTCTGGCTAGCCAGCTTGCCTAGAGATTCTCAGGCTTTGCCTTCTCGGCCGGAATTCCACCCCCACACTGGATATTTACTCTGGACTAGGCAATGCCTTTAACCCCTGAACCATCTCCCCAGCCCCTATCATTTCTTTTCTACACTGTAACGTAAATGCTTATGAAAATGCCACATAAAAATCACACCAAGTGCTCTATTCACCTTATATGAAGATGGAGGCTCTGCTCTGAGGGGAGTTTCTGGTAACTTCCCAGGTAGAGCACTTTCTTCTACAGTGGTTTCCACATTCCTGATGGGATATTGGCTGGTGGTCTGCAATGAGCTAATGGTGTCTGCTGAGGAGGAAGAGCATAGTTACCAAATGCTTGAGGTGCTGCTGTGTCTTGCCAAGTCCTAACATTATCAAAGCGACAGCACTGAGTGTTTTGAACCAAACATGGGAGAAAAAGGTTATTCACTGACTTAACACAGGAAGAATGATCACACTTGAACCACTGGAAGTGGCTGTAGAAGTTACTGTTTTGTCATACAGGCCAGGATGGTCTAACACTTGTAATCCTAGTACTTTGGGGCAGAAGCAAGAGTTCAAGGTCAGCCTGCTTTACCTGGTTAAGTTACAGATCAGGCTACAGAATGAGACTGTCTCAACCAAAATAAAATAAAATAAACAATTTTAAAAGTTCTATGCTTCATGGAAAATAAATACTTTTTCCGCCATGATAACCTTTACAATATTCATACACATAGTTCATGATGAGCCCTGGAACAAGAGTGGATAATTATTGAAAATGGCATTAGACATTCATCGCTGGTAACATTCTATCCAAGATTTTACCCTTGCTGTTAGTGCTCTGAAATACACTGTACTTCCAAAGTAGTTTTTAAAGAAGCTTATTTCCAAATATACTAACTATAAGTAAAAATATATGATAGTATTTGCAAGTAATCTAAAAATGAAAAGACTATGAATAAATAAGCCTAAAGGAATAATTTCATTAATATTTTAAATAATGGTCTTTTAAATTACCTTTTTTTGAAAGGTCAGGAAGCGTAACTAAAATGTCACCATCTTGGGAAATAGAATAAAGCATGCTTTCTTCCAGAGGAAGGGTATAATTTGACCGCCTGAGTATTCTCCGGTTCTTAACTAAAATATCAATTTCTGCAACATCTTTTTGAAGAGCCTGTGAAAGGACAAACAAGTACCTTTTATCTTAAATAATGGCCCAGAAACAGAAGATTTAAAAGTGAGCTGCTTCCCCGTCCTGTGCAAAGGACTTTCCTCCCTCTTTCCCACTCCTCCTTGGCCACCTAAAGCATGTTCCTCCAGCACACCACTGCACGGACACAGACACCAAATAAATGAACACAATTCAGCTTCTGTCCATTACATTTTAAGTGACATAAAAATTTGTCAGTGTGAAATTTTTTTAATCAATAAACTTCCAAAAGTAAACAAATTCTAAACGATTAAATACAGGCAAGATCAGGATACCTTCCTCCTTCTTAAGTCAGAAACAAAACTGAGCACATGCATACTTAGCACAAATTAAATCTTACAATTTAATACCTAATTAACAACATGCTATCTTACTTTTTTCCCATCAATTTCTACTACTTCTTCTTGAATGACAATTAGTTGCAAACTGGAACCAGATGTCATAGGCCACTCATGAACTAAAATCCTTACACTGACGGTCCCAAAATATTCTTTTTCCTCCAAGTTTTCCAGATTTTCATTTTTCACTGTTTAAAAGAAAAAGTAGTGAAATTAAACAAAAATTGCCTCCAAGTCAGTTCCTGCATTTGATTATTTTGATGACATTTACAGGGAACAAGATGGCTAGAAGCCAGTTTCGCCGGCTTTCTTCATCCTTGACCTTTATAACTGTTTCAAAGTTCTGAAAACATAGATGACAGGCCTTACAATGGCCTGGCCTGCTCTCCCATGAGAAGAGAATGCTTGCTGGTCTGCACGGCAGCATCTTCTCTATCCAGGAGCAACACACCACAGCTGCAAAGTGGCAGCCAATCTCATGAGAGCAAAGCAGTTGTCTTCACAAAATCCAGCCTCGGATGTAAGTTACAGGTTTTTGTTTTGTTTTGTTTTTTGCCAATTTTTTAAAAAAAAGTTTTCTCAATCGTTTCCCCTAGCAAGTGACTTGTTACAATGAAAGCAGGCAGGAATGGGGAAGAGTGAGTGAGGTAGTAATGGTGACTAGCCATAGGCCTCTCTACCTGTCAAGACCACCACTCCCATATATAATAGCTGCAGCTATTAGAGACCCAATGGCCAGTCTACTAAATATAACGTGTACAGAGGAGAGTACAGCAGCAAGGCATGGAGGAGGCGCTTGCACAGAATCCAGCATGTGGGCAGTGAAACAGGAGGACGAGTTGAGCTCTGCATAGACCACATAGTGTATGCACATATGCATGCTCACATACTTCCAGAAAAGGAGAACTTATGGCAGTCAATGGGTAAGGAGATGGCTCAATCAGTAAGGTTCCTGCTGCCTGAGCATGAGGCTGGAGTTGGAAGCCCAATATCCATATAAAAAGCAGTTTCAAGCACATTAGAGTCATAAATTGCAGAAGGAATGAATACCATCACTTTAAAGTGGAAGCAAGCATCAATCCAATATACTAGTTTAGCATTAAGAGCAGAATAACTTTGAAAATGACTCAGTAGTACTCACCTATCAAAGTCTGACAGCTTATTCGGGTTACACCACTATTTACAGGTAAGTCATTTACATAAACCTGTCCATTCTCATAGGTAATGTTGAGAACAACCTTAAAATAAAGCAGCACATACAATAATTCCAATGGTTTATAAGAATAAACTCTTCATGTAAAAAATTCATTATCTAACTGAATTAGTAGTATACTGGGTATCGGAATGCGGTTTCCTACACATTCATGTGTTGGAGGGCTGGTCTTGGTGTGGTGGTACTGAAGAGGGGACTTCCAACATGCAGGGTCTAGTAGGGGCCTAATCACTAGGATGTCTTCAGGGAGCTTCAAAGGGACTCCAGTCGGGCAAATGTGACCTCTTGACCTCACATATGCTCCTTACATGTGCTTCTGGTAACGTCTACCATGAGACCAAACTAATCTGGCAACACATTCTTGACTCTCTGTGAGCTAAAGCACGCAACCAAAGTAATGATGTGGCTTTTGTTTGAATGAAGCTTGCAACTTAAGGCAACCTTCTTGCTGCAGTCTCCAAAGCAGAGGTGTGAGTCACTGCGCTCAGGGGCATCAAGAATGTGATCAGGTCAGCTACGGACTGATGTGCTCTTTTATAGAAAGTAGCCGACCTTGGTATTTCATTATAATAATAGAAAATGGACTAATACGGTTGGGAAAAAAACTTGCCTAACTGTTATATTAAAAACATTAACCAAAAGGAAACAAACCTGTTCTTTAGATAATTCCCCATCATCTTTCAGGGTAGTTACATTAATTCTGATGCCATCCTGTAAAACAAATGTACAGGTTAGACAGGTACACATTTCAAGAGTTGTGAATAATCCAGTTCTTTTTCTTTCCCCTCTGTATTGTATTGTCACTTAATGCCACAAAAACAGTATTTTAGAAGATCACTCTTGTGTTGGAAACATGGCTCAGTGATAGAGACTAGCCTAGCATGCACAAGGCCTTGGGTTCAATCTGCAATACTAAAAAGTTAAAAAGAAGAAAATTTAAAAAAGACTACTCTCATTTTCATGTCCTTATTTACAATTTCAGTATTTAACAATCTACATACATTTTTACAGTTGTGAAATATATCATATATGAACTTCCAATGTACAAATGTAGAGCTTAAAAGATTACCATTCATATACCCACTGTATAAGTTAAAATCTAGAATATGGTCTGGGAGTTGCACAGAGGTTAACACATATGTTCTGCAAGCAAGAAAACCACAGTTCTGATCTCCAGAACCGACATAAATGCCCAGTGGGCATGGCAGAACACCCATAAATCCAGCTTTGAAAGGTGGAGACTGTCGACCCACAAAGCAAGTTGGCTTTGTCAGACGAGCCCTTTCAGGAATCTCCAGATTTGATTTAGAGTCTTGTCACAAAAGAATAAGATAGAAGAGCATTTTTAAGGTAATTTCTGATATCAATGCATATGCACATACACACATCACATATACAGGTGCCCACATACGTGAACACACCATAAACATTCACACATACCCTTTACACACAAGAAAATGAAAAAGAAATCTTCATAGTCCACTGGATCCACACCTCATGGACACAAGTGGTTTTTAACTTACTTATTTTGCTTTTATAAACAAAGTTGTTTTGACCCCTCCTGACTAAATCTCTTGGACAAGTATCTGCAGTAGGAAGTTTTATTTCTGCCCAAGGTCAGAAGCAGTCTACCTAAATATTTAAATTTATGGTCTGGATATTTCCTGTAGAAAAGAAAGCATTACTTCAAAAAGTATTCACCATTGACCATAACAACTAGAGCCTGTCCTTTATAATCAAAGGCTTTCCTGAGGAAGCTAAGGATGCAGCCGACTGGTAGAGTGACTGTCTAGCACGCTGGAAGCCACTGCGCAAGCATGCCACAATCCCACACAAAAGCAGGAGGATCAGCAGTTCAGGTTCTTCCCTCACTACATAGTGAATTTGAGGCCAGCCAGGAATAGATGAGACTCTATCTCAGAAAAGAAATAAATGCTTTCCTACATTTTCCATGGTAGACACTATTTGCTGAGAATAAACAATATTCTCAAGTATTTTATTCTTTGGGTTGTAATCTTGACTTTGAAAATAGGAAATCTGAGCCAGGCCTGGTAGCACCCCTGCAGTCCCAGCACAAGCAAGAGAGTCAAGACTTTAAAGGCATGCCGGTCACAGAGTGTATTTGAAGTCAGCCTGTGCTACACATTCAAACAAACAGGAAGGGAGGAATGGAAGGAGGGGGGAGGAAGGGGACAAGGAGGGAGGAGGAAGGGGGAGGGGGAAGGAGGGGGGAGGGAAGAAATGAAAGGAAGAAAAGGAAGGGAGGAAGGGCAGGGCAGGACAAGGAAGGGCAAGAAAGGGCAAGGAAGGGCGGTAGGAAGGAAGGAAGGAGGGGAGGGAGGGAGGAAGAAAGGGAAGGAGGGGAGGGAGAGAGGAAGGGAGGGAGGGGGGGAGGGGGAGAGAGAGAAAGAGGAGGAGAGAAAGAGAAAGAGAGAGAGAAAGAGAAAGAGAGGAAGGAAGGAAGGAAGGAAGAAAAAAAGGAAGGAAGGAAGGAAGGAAGGAAGAAAGGAAGGAAGGAAGGAAGAAAGGAAGGAAGGAAGGAAGGAAGGAAGGAAGGAAGGAAGGAAGGAAGGAAGGAAGGAAGGAAGGAAGGAAGGGGGAGGGGGGGATAAAGGTGGGTGTGGTAGCTGGTGCCTGCATTTGGAAGGATGAAGTACTGCCTCATGTTTGGACTAGAGAGTCAGCTCTGTCTTGAAAACAAAAACCCCAAACAAAAATATAAGAAACTTACTCACATATCAGAAAACAACATTCAAGCATATTTTAGGCACTGTCAGTATCTCCAATCTTTTTTTTCCCTGAAGTCCAGATTGAACCAGAACCTTGCACATGTTATTAGCTAAATGTTCTATCACTGGGCGACATCTCTATTCCTTTTTGTGGTTATTTTGGGTAAGATAAATGATGGCTAATTTCCTTTGTCAACTGGCTTGGATTCAGAATTATCTAGGAGTTATATCTCTGGGTGTGTCTACAAAGGGCAAAAAGGTTTCACTGAGGAAGGAAGACTCACCCTTATGGTAGACAGCCCCACCTCACAGGCTACACTCCTGGATTGAACATGAAGGGAAAATGGAGATGTGAGCACCAGCATTGGTCTCTCATGCTCCTGTATGCAAGGCTTCTCCTCCAAAATGGACAACATTCCTCCCAACAGCACAAATAAGCTTTCTTCCTTTCTTTGCTTATTGTCAGTTATTTAGCCACCATAACAAGAAAAGTAACTAACACAGGGTCTCGCTAAGCTGCCCAGGTCTCACTCCTCCTCCTCAGTCTCCTAAGCAGCTGGATTGCAAGCTGGCTCCCAACATTTACATTTATACTCAGTCGTGTGCTTCGTCCCATTTTGGTCAATGGACTGCATATATGATGATGGTCCAATAAGATTATACTGTTTTTTAGCTAGTACAGCCATCTTCAGTTTAAGTACACCGTTTAGTATTTATACAATAGTGAAATTATCTACAAACACATTTCTCAAAGCATCCAGGTATGAGTCAGGACTGTGAGATTCCCAACAAGCGAGAGGGGAAGACTGACGGGACTTCACAAGGCTGCCTGACTCTGGGGACGATGTGATTCATCACACAATAAGGTGCACTCCACACATGTGACTTTAGTGGGTGAACTTCCAACTTCCCTGATAGCTCCGGAACTTTCCAACTATTGATTATTTAGATCCAACAGAGCTTTTAAAGAGTTCACTTTGATTTACACTGAGCACGTGTTAGAACTGAAAGAAACACAAGAAGAGAAGGACCAGTGAGATGGCACCACGACTATGTGCCCGCCAGCAGCCTGGTATCTAAGTTTGATCCTCTGAAGCATACATGTGAAGGAGAAAACTGACCGCTACCTGTGCACCCCTGCATGTTCCTCTCTCGCTCTCATAAAATAGTATTTTAAAAAAGAAACACTAAAAGAAATTGCTCAGTAGGTCATGAAGTTGGAGGTATGTCACTTTGAAGTCCAGTCAAAAGTTCCTCTTTACTAAACTGGAAGACTATAGAAAATTACTGCTCTTTTACCAGACCAGAGAAAGTCCCCAACAATGGTATAAGAAATCTTTTAACAGATTCTGCCTTTTAACAGTGAATAGACACTACTGTGTAGACACTCCCGTGTTAACAATTATACTTACACATTGCTACTTGCTTAGTAAAATCAGGCCTTATGAAAGACAAAAGACTCCAAACATACTACACTCTTTTTTAAATTTTATTTGTGTGTGTGTGTGTGTGTGTGTGTGTGTGTGTGTGTGTGAGGGCACTGTGTATCCCTGTGGAAGGGGCAAGGGTGACTTCGGGAATCATCCTGGATTGTTTCTACTTCCTTTTTGCTTTGCTCTGGGATTTCCCAGGCTCCATCCACCAGGTCTAGAAGTACAGGTCACCGCTATTTCTGTCTGGCATTTTTTTTTTTTACTTGGGACCTAGGATCTGAACAGGACCTTCTGCTTGAGATGCAGAGTCTTCACCCCTGAGCCATCTCTCCAGCCCCCGTACATTTTTCTAAGAACCAAGTCCGATTCTTTTTTCTGAAGATCTAGCAGTACAGTTCAGTGATGGAGCATATGCACCCCTGGGCTCAATTTCCAGTACATACATGTTCACGCGCGCAAACACACACACACACACACATCTTTTTTGATGCTCTTGAAGGATTTCACTGAAGAAGAGAGCTCCAGTCCTAACTGCCTTCTGATACTAGGTTCACCATCAGCTCAGATTTCTTGTTCTGTGAATCTCTGAATGAATTGGGAGGTGGAGCTTCCAGGGTTGCACATGCTTAGTAAGTGGGCGACTAAACAGAAAAGCTTCTGCTCACTTCTAGTTCTTCCCTCTAATTCCTTCGCTCATGTGCCACCTGGAATGCAACTGTTGTCCTAAAGAAAAAGGGAATACATAGTGATAGTTAATCCTGGGTGTCAACATGACACACCTGGTATTAACTAAGATCAGCTGAGACCACCTGAAGAGATTATATCAGCTCTAGATCCCATTGGAACCTCCATAGTTCTCATAGGAAGCTCCCAGTAATGGACCATATAAAAGGGACCACAGAATATAGGAGAGAGAGACACTCCAGGAATGTTCCAGCCATGTGCATTATCTGCTGTGACTTAGCCTTCCTGCCTGCCAGCTTCAGCCAGCCAGCCATATTGTCTCCGCCGTCTGTGTACCTTCCCTTTGGAACCCTAAGGTGAATACATCTCCCTTTCTCCCATAAGTTGTTTGACTCTGGGTGCTGTCTCACAGCAATAGTAAAGAGTAACTATTACAACATACTTGGTTTAAAATGAGTAAGTTTTAAGGAGACTACGTGAAAGTGACACATGTACAAAGAACTTGTCAGAATAGTTCTGTGAACAAGCTACAATTAGAAGAATGTATCACAAAAACTCCTGAAGGTCAAGGGTGCAGCTCCATGGCAATGTGCTTATATGGCATGTCAGACTCCCTGGGTTCATCCCAGCACTGAAACAAAACAACAACAACAACAAAAAGAAAATCAAAGAGCTTTTCGTTTACACTATGACAACTGCAGATATCAAAACAGAAAGACGCTTACAATGAATGGATTGCTGGAGAAAGATGGACATTTCCTTGACTTCAGTTTTCTTAAATTTGTATCACACTGAATGTATGAATGGAGAATGGATAATCCAAGTGTAGAAGAATATTAATGTCGGGGCTGAATAGCTCAGGGGTTAAGCCCTGCCTCCCAAATCAAGGGACCTGAGTAGGGATTCCAGATCCCTTGTAAAAAATGCCAGGTGGAAATGTATTTCTGGCCTTGTAAGGCTGAAGAAAACAGTAAGTAAATAACGCAATCCTGGGTGATTCCCAACACCATCCTTGGGCCTCCACAAACCCACATTCTCTACTCTCCAACCCCCCCCTACACACATGCAAAAAATAAAGAAAAAAGAAAACTGTTAATGCTGATTGATTTGTATCTTATGTCCAGTCAATGCTAATGTTAACACAAACTGTTCAATACAGAACCCCTAATCACATATGGCTGTAAGAATTATAATTAATTTAAAATGTAAAAAAACAGTTCCTCACACTGGTCACAACAGTCTACATGTGTCTGTCTAGCCTGCAGCTCAAGGGGCACGTGTGTCCCAGGATAACTAATGTGACCAGAACATCTGGAGACCATAGCTTGTTACCCTGTCAAAAGGATGGCTCTAGTGACTACTACAATGGTGACAGAAAAATTAACAATTGCTGCACAAAGTCTAATAAAGACCATAGGACCAATATGGGCGACCACAATAAAGTTGTTTCAATTTTTCTGTTCATCTGAAATTTTTTGAGATGAAAAAAAAACTTAAGTAGGTTTAGATTTCAGGCTACAAGTTTAGAGTAGTAAGGTTGTCATCTAGCTACCTATCATTCATTTGATCTGTGAACTACTGAGTGAGGATCTGAACTTTCCAAAACCCAAATGAGACCGAGTGCCCACGGTATCATGCACTTTATCTTCCAAGTAGAAATGTTTTCTTCAGACCAGATAGTCTGACAGATCTGAAGGTCTTTCAGTTCATAACTGATGATGATGAACCTTCAGAATCTGGACAGGATAAAAACGAAGATCCACATTTCCCTAACTTTAAAATGAGCTAGTGTTTATTTGGTTTCTCGGTGCCTGTCCTGTACCTTCCTAGTTTGCCCAGATGCAGCAATCCATACCTAAGTAGCTCTTAGTGCTGCAATGTTGTGGCCGACCCGAATGTGCCAAAACTGAAATCTGAATATGCCTGTCACTTTTGTAGCCAGGAAAGAAAGATCATAACTCTAAAGTATCGGAAGTCAAAAAAAAAAAAAAAAAGAAAGACGATATTTATCAAGTCGGTCACTTCGGCATTTAGTCTACTGCTATTCAAGTCTTGACTAGAAAGAAAAGAGACCCTGGTTTCTTATCTTCTTGGGAAAACTTGCAAACTTTTACCTCGGAGTCACCTGCAGGCTCTGCTCGCGGAGCGGCCAAACCGCGTTGCTCCGGGATGCAGACGCCCACGACCACCCACCACCCCGGGACCACAGGTCCAATAAAAAGACGAGTCGGGACAGGTCTTAACCCCTCCTCTGACCCAGGGCCCCGCGGCCAGGAAGGCGCCAGCTCCCTAAAGCACCCGACAGGCACAGGTGGCCTGGAGAGCTACTCGCCGACCGGCAACTTCCACATTCCCCGAGCACTCCGGGCTCAGACCCAAGGAGGAGCCATTACAAAAGCCCGAGGTCACCGAGGATCCCGCATTTTCGCCCGTACAGCCAGGCGGGAGGAGCGGGAGTCGGGATCGCGCCACGGATTTCGAGTCTGACGGTCGTGGGCTCAGCCACACACTCAGGGGCGCCTGCCCAGCCCCTCTCCGCCCTCTCGCGTGCACCGCCCGACGCTCGCAGGCGGACCCCGGCCCCTGCGCCGGCCCGAGGTGGGAGGCGTCCCTGCGGACGGCCCGGCCTCCCGCGGCGTCAGGGCGGAGGCGCGGCCCCTCGCAGCGCCCGATCCTACCTGCGGGGCTCCGGACGGCGGCGGCTTCGGGGCGCTGGTCGTCAGCCACCCGGCGGCCGGCAGCGCCAGGAGCAGCAACCGGAGGAAGAGCGGCGCCGGGAGGGCGCCCTCCTCCATCTTGGACGACACCGGCGACGGCTGTAGGGGCGGGGCCGGGTGAGGAGGGCCGGGGCGGGGCCAGCGGGTGGGCGGGGCCGGGCAGGAGGCCCGGGGCGGGGCCAGCGGGTGGCCGGGGCCCTGTGGCGAGTCGGGAATGGGCGAGGCCAGCTGGTGGGCGGGGCGAGGTAGGATTCTTTGCCAAGAGGCCAGTCGATGCGATGCTAGGGTTGCAGACCTTGGGAAGAGTTGTTGATGCCACGGGGCATCAGTGAGTCAAGTTTAGTTTATAAAGCTTTCCTGGAGTTCCATGTTAGAAAGCAGGTCCCATGAAAATAGGTGTAAATCTTTTCACTGTCATTATTTTGGAGGGAGGGAGGAGGTTGTTTCTTTTGTTTTGTTTTGTTTTTAAAGACAGCCCAGGCTGGTCTTTATCCCCGATTCCATGTCTGGAGTGTGGAATTGCAAGCATAGACCCTCTTTTCAACTCCCCGCGACAGCCATTAGCTTTCAACTACCACTCAGCAATGTGTCGTTTATTTACAAAATGAAAAGTGTCAGTCCTTCAGAAGATGTCTATGCATTAATTAACATTTACAGGGGATTTTATTTATTTACTTTTAAGACAGGGTCTATGTTCTCTATGTAGACCTAGCTGGTATCTTGCTCCCCCCAATGCTGGAATGGGTCATTATGTAGTTTCAACCTTTGACTCTGCAGCCTTTTAAAAAGCACTGGGGTGAGGCATTAAAGACTTTGCTTTGCAAGCAAAAAAGACCTGAAATCAGATTCCTAGATGTCACATAAAAACACCTGACAGAAATGGGGCGTTGTACAACTCTAGCCCTGGGAAGGCAGAGCCTGGGAAACCTCAGAGCAAAACAATAAGTAGATAGAACAATCATCCAGGATGATTCCCATATTCATCCTTGGGCCTCTACACACACACACACACTCAAGTGCACTTTGATATACATCAAACACACACATCATAGGGGTCTCCTTGGGCTCCTTAGAATCTGATTTAATTAGTCTGTACTAATCTAGGACACCCGTAACTTTAATGTTCTCCAAATGACTTATGGCAGGGAAAGGTTGAGGAGCCTATTAAATTCTCCACTTCACCCATTGTACCACTGATGCTGAGAGAATATGCTAGCAATTGGAACCCAGTTCAACACACACAGAAAGAGCTCTAGTTACCTTCCTAACCTATGGAGTGAAGTGCACATGTATGTAGACTTTTCTCTCACTTGTCAATCTTTTACTTTTAAGTTTGTGAAGTCTATGGGGTTGGACAGATGACCCATGGATTGAGCCTCTGCCTTGTAAACAGAAGGACCTGGGTTCTGATCCAGGATCCCACATAAAAATCATGGAAATGGCAGTGGCCTGTACTTCTGGCCCTGGTGGGTGGAGCCTGGGAAATCCCAGAGGGAGGCAACAAGGAGGTAGAAACAATCTATCGTGATTCCTGAAGTCACCCTTGGTCCCCCATAGGGACAAAAAGTACCCCCCCACACACACACACGTACGCATGCATGCACGCAAACGAGCACACGAATAAACTTTTAAAAAAGATCGATTAAAAGAATAAATAAATTTATGAAGCTTTCTAATTTAGAAAATTCCCAGACGTTCAGACACTTCATAATATCAGCACTGCATGCTGATTGTGAAGTGCATAGACACATGGCTGGTCAGGCAGAAAAAGAAACATGTTCTTCCTTTAAAATAAAACCTTTGACATGAAAAATGAAATCCGTTTTTCTGTCTTGAATAGGATTTCTCTCCTTCTCCGTGCTGGCCTTCTTCCAGCAGAGTGCAAGGAAGGCAGTCACTGAAGATAGGTTCTCCTGCACACCCAGCAGCTCGTAAGCACAGGAGCTGAATTTGCTGAGTTCTGACTGCTGGTCAAAAGAATGGAGTGTACAGTGTATCTCTGATGCTTAGTAGAGGAGACATGACATTCTAGCTGCCCAGAAGATCATAAAATTTCGGTTTAACTGGAAGCTTTCAGGCAAAGAACAGAGCCTGCCATGTCCCCTTCCTTTGGAGTTACTCTTAGGGCTGGGGAGGTGGCTCAGTGATTAAGTGCTTCACATAAACAAAAGGACCACCTCACAGCCCATCTGTAATTCCAGCTATGGAAGGGGATTCTGGGACTCTCCAGAGCAAGCTGTCCAGCCAGATTAGCCTAATGGCACATTCTGGGGTTTTATTAGAGATGCAGGATCAAAACAATAAGGTGGAAGTGTGATTAAAGATGATTCACAGTATCATCCTTGGGAATCCATACACATGCGCACTCATGTGCACATGCATCTGTACACACGTGTGCATCCACAGCCAAACATGCATATGTACATGCACATACTCTCTCTTTATCTCTATTTATGTATAAAGTTAATCCAAGGCTGAGAAGATGATCAGTCCATAAACTGCTTGCTGCTCAATTATAAGGACTTGAATGAGAGCCCCAACAACCACAATAAAAAAAGACCAGACGTAAAGTCAACCTCCACACTGGTGGAGCACACATGAGTACACACACACACACACACACACACACTAAAAACAAATAATATCCTAAGAAAAGCTCAATCCATATGTGCTTAGTTAATAAAAGGCTTGGAAGCCCTAAGTTCAGTCCCCACCACCATATAACACTGAGTGAAGTGAGACGTGTCTGTAATCCCAACACTTGGGAAGGAGAATCAGAAATTAAGGAATTAAGGCCTGGTACATATCTGATGTATATAACACCCTGTCTCAAAAGACAGAGAGAGAGAGAGAGAGAGAGAGAGAGAAGAGGAGGGGAAGAGAGGGGAGGAGAAAAGAGGAGGGGAGAGAAAGGAGAGGAAAGGAGAAGGGAGGAGAGAAGGGGAGGGGAGGGGAGGGGAGAGGAAAAAGGAAGAGAAGAGAGGACAGGAGAGGAGAGGAGAGAAGAGAAGAAAGAATTTACCCAAGTGGTCTTATTATGGGATCAGAAAAATCTCTGTAGACATTGTCCATACCCACCTTGAGTGTTTCTTTCACATGGTTCTTTAGAAAACTGTCCACCCTCATCTTTGAGAGTGTCGCACTTTACCTTGTTAAAAACTGCACCATACACCTGTGTCTCCCCCAAACTCTTTTTGTAGATACCAAGAACCAGGGATCCAAGGGGACACCAGAATGATACCTCAGCAGCAAAAGTTCATTTCTCCAACTAACTTCTTCTCACCTACTGTTATTACTGTTGTTTAATGCTATTAAAATTATTAATGAAGTACCAACTACATCTAGAGTCTCTCAAACCATTGGCCTTTTCACTCTTTAAAAACTTTTTGAATGAAAAATGAACTGAAGGGCTGGAGAGATGGTTCAGGGGTTAAGAGTGTCTCAGAAGCAGATGGTCCTAAATTCTAATCCCAAGTCCAACATAAAAAAACACCAGGCAGAAACAGCATCAGCCTATACTTCTGGCACTGGTGGGTGGAGCCTGGAAAATCCCAGAGCAAAGCAAAAAGGAGTAGAAGCAATCCAGGATGATTGCAGAAAGTCATCCTTGGTCCTCCACAGAGATACACACATATACATAGGCAAATTTTTTTTAAAAAAATTACAACTATGATGAGTGTCATGGTTTGAAATGTGTCCCCCATAGTCTCATGTGTTTGGCAAGGTCATGGTAATTTGAGAGGTGGAGCCTTACTGGAGGAAGTCAGTCACAAGGGGTGGGCCTTAAGGTGGATTAGTCCCACCCTACCTCCAGGAGAAGTCAGCCTTTGCAGCAAACAGTTTTGCAGCTCTCAGCCTGCAAGATATCTGCAATGAGACAGCCTCCTACAGCTTTGGCCAGCCAGCCATGCCACCTCCAACATGAGAAACTGCTTCTCCCCTCTGGAACTGTAAGCTGAATAAGTCTCCCTTTCTCCCTTAAGTTGCTTGACTTTGGGTGCTTTCTCACAGAAATAGTTCAAGAGTAACCATTACAATGAGTTACAAAAAATAATTAAATGCTCAATTAAGCAAGGTACCACTCGTCATCCATTAGAAAACCCAATTTCATATACTTGGCCTATATCACATTAATATAAAGAAAATTGACTTGGCAGTTGCATACATGACAAACTCAGGTTAATGTAGTATACTCAGATCTGTGACACTGAATGTCAGCTTAACTTCTTTAATTATAAAACTCATCTAGGAATTCAATTTATCTAACATATAAAGTCTTATTTTGTGCGCGTTTCATACTTCCAGCTCTTTAAAATAATCTTCCATATGAGTAAATATTCTTTATAACATCTAAATTGCCTAGAAAGCTAAGTATAAAAGATAAAGAAGAAACACATCTTCATTCTCTCATGAAATAATACCCTTGGACCCCAAAACTGTATATATTTTCTTCTTTAGCAATTTATTTTACAGTTATTCCCATCATTCTTACAATCAAAATTTGAATTTATTTTTCTGCAGTTTAAGGAAAGACTGACACCAGAAGGAATCTGGGGCACATACTGTGTCTGGTTGTAATTTCGGAGACAGAGTGACTCACTACACTTTGTTACAACACATTGCACTCCCGTGTTTTCCAGGGTTAGTCAACTACATATTTTTGAACTTGCTGTAGACCCCTCAAGAAAGGATAAGAGGGAAAACAAATAAAGCTCTGAACATTTATGTTTCCAAAGTAATCCACAAATATTGCCTTGTTTTGTGAGATATTTTTATTGTGAGTTGTTTTCCTGGAAGCTTTTTTTTTTTTTGTGGAGGGTGGGGACTTGAGTGTGACTGAAGAGGCCCAAGGGTTACAACAGGAATCATCCTGGATCACTCTACCTCCTTATTGCCTTGTTCTGGGGTTTCCCAGGCTCTGCCTTGCAGGACCCAATTACATTCCACTGCCATATCTACCCAACATTTTTATGTAGGATATGGGAATCTGAACTCAGGTCCTTTTGTTTACAAGGCAAAGCCTTTAACCCCTGAGTCACCTCCCTTGTCATGTATTTACACATGAATTTTTATTAGATCCATGATGATGTATCATATACAGAATTGATTCATGGGAATACTATAGCCACCAGCATTTAATACATACATTTGTTTAAGTGCTTTCTGTATATTTAAACTCCACAACCTAGTGGCATGATTGCAATTTGTGTGTGTATATGTACATAATCAGAGTTTGCATGGTAAAAAGACTAGGTTCAGATAACCCCTAAAAGCTGGACTGAATCACAGTTTCCTAAAATAGCAATTAAAGAGATGGCCAGTCTGAGAGCCAGAGAATTGACATTTCTGATACCTTGCATAGCCCAGAGACAATATGTACATGAAACAATCCATAAACAGAAACCTTAAGCTCTCAAGCTATGGCCTTAATTCTTTTTTTTTTTTAATTTTTTTTATTATTATTTATTCAACTGTGTGCACGCGCACGCGTGTCTGTGTGTGTGTGTCTGTGTATGTGTAGAACCACGGACAAATTCGCGAACCACCACGGACGCCTCCACCTCCTTCTGCCCCGGGATTCACAGGCTCCGCCCTACCAGGACCAGAAGAAACGCAGGCCGCCCCCGCTTCCGCCTGGCATCTATACGTGGGATCTGGGATCCGAACTCAGGAGCTTCCGCCTGCAAGGCGGAGGCTTAACCCCTGAGCCACCTCTCCAGCCCGATGGCCTTAATTCTTAATTAAGGACTTCAGAAACATCATTTCTGTACTTTAGTTTTCCATTGAAAGGTCATGATTTCAACTCCTCTCAACCTTCCATGCTTTTTATCAGGGAGTAAGATTTCCTTTTCAAAGGTGGCATCCAATACATTACTTTCTGTTGAGTAACTCTCTACATTATTCTGTATTAGTTATACATGAGTTTCATTATGACATTTTCATAGATGTACACAATATATTTCATCATTATGAATCTCTTGTCCCTTTCCCATTTATGTTAATCCTGTCCCCTTTCCCAACTAGCACCACTTCTGTTTTTATGCCATTTTTTTTTTTGGT
Source organism: Typhlomys cinereus (assembly GCA_023101885.1). Taxonomy (NCBI): domain Eukaryota; kingdom Metazoa; phylum Chordata; class Mammalia; order Rodentia; family Platacanthomyidae; genus Typhlomys; species Typhlomys cinereus. The sequence continues at coordinate 7,626,519 of JALPQD010000036.1, forward strand.
GACTGGATGGATTTCATCGTGGTTGTTTACAGTAGCTATGGGGAGAGTCTGTTTACAAGAGCACAGGCACTTTGCCAGCGGTTACAGCACTAAAATGTCTCATCTTCACCATCCACCATTAACTATGTACAAGTCCTCAGAAAATCCATGAAAAGTATCTCCATTTTCATGGCAGTACTGATGGGCAATCTTGTACAAGTAATCACAACTGCTGAGAGTTTAGAGCATGCTAACCATCCATGCCCACAAGTCAGTGTTCGGGATCATTCCCCTATTCCTTCCTCCAGTCTTACATTCTTTCCACCCTTTTCTTCAATGGTCTGAGCTTTGGAGGGGATGATATAGATGTCTGTTTTAGAACTGTTTAAATTGTATCCCGTAAGTTTTGGCATGCTATATATTCCTTTTAATTAGGTTCTAGAAATTTTAAAATTTCTTTAGATTTCTTCAGTGGCCTATTTATTCCTCATATGATAACTGCTGTTAATCTTTATGAGCTTTCTACAATCCTCTGTTCTTCTGATTTTATTCTATGACAGGCAAGATTTAATACAAGAAGTTATTTTAATTCTCCAATATTTGTCGAGTTGTTCCAAGAATTAATATATGACCTATTTTAGAGAAAGTTACATGAGCTGCTCAGAATGTGTATTACACATGCTACAGTGTTTGAATGGATTTCTGTAGATGTCTGTTAAGTCTATTGATCTATGATGTCACTTAACTCCAATATTGCCATTTATTTTTGTCAGAAAGACCTGTTGGTAAGAGTTGAGTATCACTGCATTGTGATGAGCCTGTGGCTTTGTATGTAGTAGTCTTGTTTTATGAAATTGGGTTCACCTGTGTTTAATGTATATTTAGAATTGTACTGTCCTCTTGATAGACTATTACCTTAGTCAGTACAAAGTACCCTTCTTTATCTCTTCCAAGTTCTGACTTGAAGTCTTATTTCATCAGATATTAAAATGCAACATTTGCTTATTTCCTAGCTTCATTTTTTTTATTTATTCAATTGTGCGTGTGTGTGTGGTGTGTGTGTGTGTATAGAACCATGGGTGAATTCAGGAACCACCATGGACTGCTTCTGTCTCCTCGTTTACTCTGCCCTGGGATTCACAGGCTGTGCCCTACCAGGACCAGAAATACAGGCTGCCCCCGTCTCCGCCAGGCATCTATATGTGGGGTCTAGGACTCGAACTCAGGACCTTCCATCTACAAGGCAGAGGCTTAACCCCTGAGCCACTTCTCCAGCCCTTCTAGCTTCATGTTTGAATATCTTTTCCCATTCTTTCATCCTAAGTGATTATCTTTAATGATCAGTTGTGTTTCTTGGAGGCAGCAAATACTTGCATTCTATTTCTTAATACAATCTGCTAGTCTGTCTTTTGATTGAAAATTTGATACTATTAATACTTCAAGTTATTGATAATCATATATTATTTCTTGCCTTTTATTTTGCAGTGCTGGGTGTTTTCTTTTGCTTAAGTGCTGATGTAGCATTTTTTCCCTTTAAAGCTTCTTTAATGTGCTATCATTGTCTTAAGCTTGAAAAATTCATTCTAGTATCCTCTGAATTAATGGTCATAAATAGCTTGTCTGCTTTTCCTGTGGGATACTTCTTTTCTCCATGCACTACAACAGATAGTTTGGCTGGACACAGTGTCTAGGTTAACAAATGCAGTATTTTTGAACTGAAATACATCACTTAATGCTCTTCTGGTTTTTATTCTGTTGAAAAATGAGCTTTTATTCTGATGGACCTCCTTATATAGATATATGACTTAAAAGCTCTCAGCACACTTTTTTTGTTCTGAATATTTAGCATTTTAACTATGTGTTTCTCTTCAGTAGGGGCAGACAAAAAGGGAAGATAAGGTAATTTTGCCAAAATGCAGCTTGAGAAGTGGTAAAGATAATTTGATAATGGTACAGAGACCCTGCAAACCAGGCCACAGTCCCTTGGGAAAGGAAAAGTAAAAAGAAAAGAAGGAGAGGCCAGGAAGGCGACACAATGAGGTTAAGTTGGCCTACTGAAATGACAGTGTATTGAACAAAAACAGAATAGATACAGAGGGATAGACCTGGGTGGACATACAGGACACAAAACTGAGTGACAGGATTGTTGAATTCCATCTGGACTCTTGTGTTCAATCCTTGGTTTCCAGAATCCTGTTTCACTGCTCTCTTTGGGGATGGATGGTCCTGTTCTTCCTTAGGAGTCTTCCTTTGGAAGATCGGCTTCCCAGTGTTGTGGGGAGTCTGTGGGCAGTTTTTCCTAAGTAGTGTCAAATGTGGTGACTGCCAGTTCCTTCTGGATTCTGGATGTAAATGCTGGCCCTGCCTCTTCACCATTTTTGAAAATGTCTAGCACGATGCTCACAGTCTCTGTGGAACTTTCTATGTATATTCTCACAAGATTTACAGCCCACTGGATACTGTGTGGATCTGACTCAAACTTTTTTTCTTTAGGACACAGGGTCTCATGGCTTTGAACTTCTAATCCTTCAATATCTATAATCTGAGTGCTGGGCTTATTAGCATGTGTTACTATTCCTAGTCTATATGATGCTTAGTATCCAATTTAGGGCTCCATCCATATAAGGCAAGTACTCTACCTTGTATGGTACTTGTACTGAGTTACACCACAGCCACCCAAAGAAGTCCTTATAGTCTGACACATATTAAGGAGTTCAATCTTGTTCCATAGGATGGTCATTCCAATGTGTGGTCAAGGTATCATGATAATTGCTCTCATCTTGGGGTTGATCTGTTGTCCTGAGAGGTTCTAGTCTAAGATTCCACAATGACTGAAGAGCAAAGATTAAGGAAAATAGCACTGCTGTACTTTTAATCAAAGCAAAAGACACAGACACAAAATGAAGGTAGAGATGCTGGGTTTTCATCCTGCTTTTAGTTACACTGTGGTCTAAATAGGGAGTTAATAGTTTTTAGTAAAAGCTGCTGTAAGTACCATTTTCAGGGACAGAAACTGAGTCCAGGGTCTCACACACTATAAAGCAAGTGCTATACTACTAACAAAGTAGCTAAATAAAGAAATAGCATAAATAATCTAGGCTAAACTTACTCATTTCCAATATGCCAATGAAAGAAACATAATAGTGAGAAGTAAAGAAACTTACTAGGAAGAGGAACAATTAACTGCCTTAGTTAAATTTATATATATTCTAGCTTCTTTAAGGAGTTTAATCTTGTTCCACAATCCCCAAAGGCCAACCTGCCAGGAATACAGTTCAACAGAAAGAAACAAAAACTAGAGAGACCCCGTCTCGAAAGGTAGGAGAGAATTAACTCCCTAAAGTTGTCCTCTGACCTACATATGTGCCCCCAGCCTGTATCATAAACACACGATAAATACAGACTATAACATGAAGTTCTCTTGTCCAGGGAAAAGTAGGTTAAACGAGAATGTAGTCAGAATCCAGTGATATCAACAGAGGCCCAAAGCAGTTTTCCGAGTCTTCTGAAAGTATTGATGAGAAACGTCAGGTGGAAACGCATCGTGTTTCAGCTTGCTGCGCGCGCACATACACGCACGCACACTATATATATATTTATATAGACAAACCTGTATAGTTTCTGCTCTAGACACGACTGGAAGGTTTTAAAAAAAAAAAGGAACCAAAACCAACCTCCGAACGCTGTTAATCACTTCCAGAGCGCAAAGTGAGGCTCGGACCTGACCTCTGACTGTGAGCTAAGACAGGGTCCCCCGAGGCCCCCCGAAGGCTGGAAGGCGCGCCGCCGGCTGGCGGGACGGGGCTTTTGCGCACAAAGGCCCTTCGGACCCGCAGGCTTTCACTCGGTTACTAATCACAACTGGCCCGACAGGCCGCCGAGACGCTCGCACGCCGCACGTCCACGGGGCGGGCCCGACACGCGACTTCCGGCCAGGCCACCGGAAATTACCTCAGGGGAGGGGCGGCGGCGCCGGCTGATGACGCACGCGCCCGCCGCGCCGAGAAGTGACGTACACAGCGTAACCGCAGACAAACTGCGCCTGTCACTGCGAAGACTCGCCCGTCGGGGGAAGCCGGCGCCATGGCGGTTCTTCTGGAGACCACTCTGGGCGACATCGTCATCGACTTGTACACCGAGGAGCGGCCGCGCGGTGAGCCCCGCGCCCCTCCCGTCCCTCCCTCCGCCGCCCCGCGCCCCTCCCGTCCCCCCTCCGCGACCCCCGCGGCCGCGGCCCGAGGTCTCGGCTGGCCGCCGGCCCGTTGCCGTAGCGAGCCTGGGTTCGGAAGTTTTTGTGAGGAGAAGCGGTCTGAGGCCCGGCAGCCGGCGCAGGGGGCGCCCAGGCCCTGGGCCGGGGTCTTTGGCGCGTGCGGGGGTGGCTGGCGGCCTGTCGCCTCTGCGGCCCTACTGCGCTCTCTTGTCTGCTGGAGGAACGCAGCCCACAGGGCTTGCCCCGCGCCTCCCGCCCCCCATCCCTGTTTTTGGCCTCCCACCCCTCCTTGGGGGTCTGCTTTTTCCGTTGGGGGAGAAGGAAGAGGTTTCACGGCGTGTGATGGGAGAATACGTCTGTTGCTATGGAAACCAGGTCGCGTGTGCAGTCCGCCGTGGGGGTGGGGAGGAGGGAAGCAAGGAAAGGACTGAACCCCGAGTTACCGTTTCCACCGACGAGCGGGAGTTAGGGTTTTCCTGAGCCGCCTGCGCGCGTTTCCCCGGCGGCGGCAGGAGGGCGCGCGGCGTGTCGGGCGGTGTGTGCGTCGCGCTGGCCGCCGCGCGTGGGAGAGTCGGGGGGCCCTGGATGATGATGATGATGCTGCTGATGATGATGAGAGCCTGGGAAGGTGCTCGGAGCAGGATGGGCCTGCACGTGATTTGCAAACGGTGTCAGGCAGCTGTGTGGGGAACGTGACTCTCGGGTGGTCTGCTCCCCCAGAATGTACTTTACCAGAGACCCACTGTCCCCCGCGCCGCGCCGCGCCCGCCCTCGGTGGTTTTCCTCTCCACCCCCAAAACACTTTCTCTTGTGTGCGCTCTGCCCGTAGTCCTCAGACTCCCTAGCGATTCCCATCGCTCTCTTTTGGGTAGAGCTCCTTGACCCTAAATAAGGTGAAGGCTGCTTCTTCTCTTTCAGGAGGTTTTATAGATCACATGACATTAATTTTATTAGAACATGTATTTACCGACCTGGAACTATTTGTACATCTCAAGAATGTACTGCAAGGAGGGTAGGAACTGTACCTTAATATCTTCATTATCTTGAGAACCTAGTACATCGTCTGCCACTTTGAGGACACATATCACTGGTTCAGTACAGTGAGCAATGAGCAGGAAATGTGCTGTATTAGTTGTTATATTTCTCCGTCAAGTGATAGAAATACAACTAAAGCTGGCTCTAATGACTTGGTTGCCTTGTGTTAACTATAATAAGCTATCAATTAATAGTAAGCATATCTAGATTTACCTTCCTTTTCATTAAAAAATTACTGAAAAATTTTAAAGCAATTCAGAATAGAGACTCATGTAAATGAAGTCTTGTGTGCCCACGACCAGCTTTCTGACTGTCCATAACCTGCAAACGTTGGGTATCAGCCAAGGCAGAATGTGATTTTTTTTTTTTTTTTGTAATGTTAACAATTAACCAACAGGTTCAGCTCTTGGCCACTTCATAAATTGCTCATGTCAATTTTTTTTTTTTAAGAGACGGTGGCTTGTTGTTTTTACCTAGGTTGGCCTGAAACTCATGGTCCTCAAATCCTTTGTGTGAAGCCTCATACCTTTTTAAAAAAAAATTGTTATTTTGTGTGTGTGTGTATGTGTGTGTGTATGTGAGAGGGAGAGAGAGAGAGAGAGAGAAAAACACTGTATGTCCCTGTGGAGAACTCAGGGTGTCTTTAGGAATCATCCTGGATTGTTTCTACCTCCTTTTTGTTTTGCTCTGGGATTTTCCAGGCTCCACCCACAAGGCCCAGAAGTGCAGGCCTTTGCATCTGCCTGGCATTTTTTAATTGGGACCTGAGATCTGAACTCGAGTCCTTCTGCTTGTGAAGTATAGTCTGAACCCATGAGCCAGCTCTCCAGCCTGAGACCCCTGATGTCTCCAATGTCCTGCCTTAGGCACCAGTTGCTAAAATTACAGGTGTGTTCTCCTCAGACATGTGCCCATGCCTTGCTAGGACCTAATTTTATGTAAGTTTCTTGAGGTCAAAGAACCTCATATGTTTACTCTGCATTTTAAGATCTTGTTAGCATGTATCCCCATGACTAGGCTATGAATTTTAATGGTATTCGTGATTACAGTGCTAAATAGCTAGAAAGTACATGGTACATGTTTGTTGCAGTCAGCCTGCAACATTGCAGATAAATGACAATCAAATGGCTTAAGGGAACAAGGGGTTTATTCTCTGACGATTTCTGGTTTCGGTTCTTAGTCCAGCTTGACGGGAGAGCACGCACCAACACCAGGGCCAAGGGAACTAGCCACACCATCACTGCCTAACGGCTGAGAGATGGACAATCCTTACTTGCCAGACCAGCATGTCTGGCCAAGTGAACAGAAGGATGCCAACTCTCCCAACCAGCTCTCTGTGATTCATCCAGGGTCTAATCCCACCCATCATGAGCAAGGTCTTCCCCATCAGCTAGATAATCTCCTTCAGATTTGCTCTGGGCTTAACTCAACCATCAACTCTCAACAACTGTGCCCAGAGCTCAAACCCTCAACAGTCAAATTGACACCTGTGCTTAACTATGACAGTGTTTGTTGGATAAGCAAGTGAATTTACATGAATGAATTTGGTAAGTATATGGGTTTTTAAAAGTATTTTATTAGAGAGACACACACAAAGATAGATGAGAGAGAGAGAGAAAACACATGCATGCCATGGTTCACAAGTAGAGGTCAGAGGACAACTTTTGGAAGTTGTTTTTCTTCCACCATGTGGGCTTCTAGAGATCAACCTTGGGTCACTAGGTTTGCAAGCAAGTACCTTATCTGATCTGATAAGTTATCTTACAATCATGTGTGGGTTTCTGTGAAATACTCTATGAGGCTAGGAATGGAACCCAAGGATCCATGTATGCTTGGTAAGTACTCTACAACTAAGCTACATCCATAGCCTATAAAGTACTTTTTTTACTAATTGTAAAAAAAGTCCCAAAAATGTTTGATTCTCTAACTTAGTCTGTACTCGTTTTTCCATATATTCTGTATTTCTTGTCTTTGTAGCATCTTCTATATTTTCTCTTAAAAAATCAATAAATGATCGCTTATCCCAAATAAATAATAAATATCAGTTATCTTCATTAGCTCAGATATCTAAAAGTTGTAAGGGAAAAAAGGTAGTTTAAAATATAATTAGACAGGCTTATTGTCTTTTATTATTTTTTTTGTGTGGGGGGGTATATGTGTGTGTGTATCAGAGGGCATTGTGTGTCCCTGTTGATGACTAAGGGTGAGGGATCATCCTGGACTGTGTCTTCCTTCTTTTTTTGCTTTGCTCTGGGATGTCTGCCAAGGGCAAAAGTGTAGGCCAAACTCAGGACTTCCTGCTTGCAAGGCAGAGTCTTAATCCCTGAGCCTCTATATTTTCCTTTTTTAATGCTTATTATGTTTTTAGTATTTTTTTAAATGTGTGTGTGAGAGTGTGTGCACACATGAGATAATGCACATATGGAGCTCAGAGACAGGTTTCAGGAATAGTTTTTGTTTTTGTACCACATGTGGGTTCCAGGGATCCAACTTGGTTCGTTAAGCTTGACAGCAAACATCTTTACTCACTGTACCACCTTATTGGTCTTTTTCTGTTATTTTTTTTTAATTTTGTTTTTCTTCAGCAGTCATTTAGAGATTAAATTATTCTAACTATGCTTTTACAACCTCACTTAACACTGAAATATTTTTCTTAGGATAAATGTAATTTTTTTTTTTTTTTTTTTACTTTCTTTCAGCTTGCTTAAATTTCCTGAAGTTGTGTAAAATAAAGTACTACAATTATTGCCTTATTCATAATGTGCAGGTGAGTTGGTACCTATCAGTCATGTCCTTTTTTATTGGAACCATGTAACAAACCCCTGATTAACAAAATATTCTGTGTATTATAGAGGGATTTTATCATACAGACTGGTGATCCTACAGGGACTGGCCGTGGAGGAGAGTCTATTTTTGGGTAAGTTATGTATGTGTATATGTAGAGACAGGCTGGCCTTGAACTTGATTGCTGATATAGCCGTGATAACGTTGAATTCTTGAATTTCTGCTTCCACCAACCAAGTTCTAGGATTTCAGACGTATACCTTCCTGTCTAGTTTATGTGGTATGGGGTATTAAAACTAGAGAGACCTTTGTACATGCTTGATAAGCACTCTACCAATTGAGGTATATCTCCAACCCTGTTTTATTTATTTGTAAGCAAAATGCCTTACTCATTGAGCTATTTTGCTGGCTCCTATTTATTTATTTGTTCTTTATTGTTTTGCTTCTGAGGTAGGGTCTTGCTCAATAGCATCAGCCAACCTTGAACTCATACGTAGTCTAGACCGGCCTCAATATTCAAGATTCTTACGGCTTTGCTTCCTAGTGCTGGGATTACAGGTGTAAAGGAACCACACTTGTCCTAATTTTTATTATTATTCATAAGCGAGAAAAAAATATAATTTCTTTAGTTTAATTTTAACGTTAAGATATGTTTAAATTCTAAGGTATTTCTTTAAATTTCCCAAATATCTGTAGTAAAAAAGTGTTTTGAATTATCACAGTGGCATTTCCGTTACATAGCAAAGTAGATTATGTTGTAGTCTATTTCATTTGGAGAGTATTTAACATTTTATAATTTTACTGTTTTTTTTCAGACAACTGTATGGCGATCAAGCAAGCTTTTTTGAGGCAGAAAAGGTGCCAAGGATTAAACACAAGAAGAAAGGCACTGTGTCCATGGTGAACAATGGCAGTGATCAACATGGATCGCAGGTTAGGAAATGGGTGGGAGATAACTTTGCTTAGAAGTGAAGAATTAACGGTTTCTTTGAGTTTGTTTTTCTGGATTATTTACTAATGAGAGAATGCATTCAATGACATTTTCCCTAAATTATGCTACACTGTTTTTTTCTGTATTAAAGAAGGAATGAGGCCCAGTGGTAGAATGTATGCTAAGGGCCCTGATTAATTCTTACCACAGTGCAAAACAAAAGTGTTTTCTTAAATGTAAGACATGTCTTAAACCCAAGTTTTGTGTGTGCATATGACAGTTTTTTATGAAACTGTATATATATATGTATGTATATAGTTGTCTTTCTGTGTAGTTTCTTATATAGAAAATAGAAAAGTACAGAGAATATTACTTATAGTCTCACCACTCATGAATATTACTATTCACATCTGTGCCTTCTTTTCTTTATTTAATATTTATGTTTTAGGTTTTGTTTTATTGTTTGTGTATTATTGCAATGCTGGGAATTGAACCTAGGGCCTCACATATATAAAGAAGATGTTGTACCACTGAGCTACATCCTCTACCCCTTAGTTCTTGGTTTTTGTTTTTGTTTTTTTTTTACTATTTTAATTACATTAGAACAGATTATGCTGAGTTCCTTTTTTCTGTGTGTGTGCCCGTTGTTTCATCTTTGTAACAATTTGATTGGTTGAGTGCTTTTATTTTTCACTATTACCACCAAAAGAAACTAAGCTATGGAGTTATTCAAATATTTTAAACAATCGAGATTTTCTGTGTAAATGTTGGTATTTTATAAATAAGATCTGTGGTTTTTTATTTAGTTCTAGTAAGAAACATTTCAGAATTAGTGCAGTAAATCTAGAGTTTGGGTCTTGTATTTTTTTGATGGCTATTGGTGATTTTAGTTATATTTTTTATATTTACATTTATCATGTGTGTTTCTGTACAGTTTCTTATTACCACAGGAGAAAATCTAGATTACCTTGATGGTGTTCATACAGTGTTTGGCGAAGTGACTGAAGGCATGGACATAGTTAAGAAGATTAATGAGACTTTTGTTGATAAGGATTTTGTTCCATATCAAGATATCAGGTGTGGCTACAAGTCGGTAATTCTAAAGTGCTGGGATGTTTTAGTGCTGTTGTGTTTACCATATAGTGACATGGATGAGGTTTCTATGTATAGGATTTTCTTCTGAATAATTCCAAAGTAGGAATAAATATAAGAAGATAAAAATTCTTAGAAAAAGAATCCTATATTTTTACTTTTGTGCTAATTATTTATAAGTACTAATGTGGGTAGGAATATTTAATGCTTTGATCTAGCTGTAAAATGTAGATTAAGAAATAAGACACGAATACTGAGTTTAGAAATTTAATTTTTTTTTTTTTTTTTTGAGGCAGGGTCTTTGTCTTGCCTGAAACTCACTGTATATATATATAGCTTAGGCTAGCCTTAAGTTTGTGGTAATTTTGCCTCAATTTTTTGAATGATAACTGTGAGCCATTAGGCCCAGTTTGTTTTACATCTTAAAGTAATTCAGAATAATAATGTAACAAACAATGAAATACAGTACCACTCATTGTAAAAAGTATACTTGTGCAATGTGGAATCTCTAGGTATCAGAAACCCAGCAGAATGGAGTGAAGGGAATTGCAGGAGCAGCAAAACTGCAAAAGAAAATCAACAAACCACAATCCAGAACTTCAGAGACTCTATATCAATCACATAGAACTAGGCCAGCCTAATCTCTCCCCATCCTGGAGCTCAGGGACATTTGCGGAAGAGGGGGCGGTAAGATTGTAAGAGCAAAAGGATGGGAGGAGCAACGATTTGCAAGATTCTCAACAATAGTTGGGGCCAAAGCAATCATAATGGGACTTTGCATGCCCTGCGCAATGTCCAGCGCACTGTTGCCCTCATAAAGTCTAGCATCTGTTAAGGGCACCGAGACCCCTGGAGGCAAGGGATTGACAGCCATAGTAGTGATCTTATGCTTAAGGGGAACAAGAGAAAGGGCTTATGGAAATGCCACTGGGTCCTTATATGTCATCGGAGAGGAGGACCCAGTGGAGAGTTAGGCGTACACAATAAAGGACTCTCTGGGAATTGGGGGGGAGGCACTGGGGGAAGGGGAGGGGGAAGAGGGAGGGAGGGAGGGAACTGGTAAAAAATTTTAAAATGTATAATTAAATTTTTAATAAAAAAAAATAGATAAAATCAAAAAAAAAAAAAAGAAACACTTGTTGTAATCCATGAAAATGTGCATATTCTAAATAAACACATTTGTTTTGTCAGGATAAATCATACAGTGATTTTAGACGATCCATTTGATGATCCTCCTGATTTACTAATTCCTGACCGATCACCAGAACCCACAAGAGAACAGTTAGATGTAAGTAGAGCTTTCTTGTACTGATAAATTGATGGTTTATATGGATTTAGCTTGATAGTCTGTTAAAATATTTTTCTACATAATCCTTTCCTTGCTTAGTCAGTTGTACTGTAACAAGTTTAGTTTTTTTCTCTTCCAAAGAGATACTTTGAAGCTATCTTTTTATTACCTTGATTTGCTATCTTTAGTTTCTATGCTATTAGAAGCCTTGGTTCTGAAAGCTTCTATCTTTTTTTAATCTCTTAACTCTAGTTTAGTAGAATGAGCTTTGAAACCAAATTAAGCAATCTTTTTGAGGCACTTTTCAACTGGGAATGTTCTGGAGGCAGACTGGAGCCTAGGCATATCTGTAGAGAAGTGCAGGTTGCTAAGTTTCTGTTATAGGGCGTCTTTAAAACTGACTTTATAGTTGAGATTGGTGCTTGTTTCTCAAATCATTTATCCACTCTGTTTAGTACTAATAGTATCCTGTATACAAGTTGATTTTGATTTTATAATCACAAGCCTCCTCTGGCTATTACAGAATCAATTGAAATGAATGTTCAGAGGTTTGTAAGTTCATTTGTGTTGTTAGTCTATATGAGAATAGAGCATAATGTCTTTTATGTTTCTCAGATTTTTAAAATTTAAATATATAAGTAGCTTCTGCCTTACAGAGTGGTCGAATTGGGGCAGATGAAGAAATTGATGACTTCAAAGGAAGATCAGCTGAAGAAGTAGAAGAAATCAAGGCAGAAAAAGAGGCTAAAACCCAAGCTATTCTTTTAGAGATGGTATGATAATTACCTTTCAGCTGTATTGTTCCTGTTCAAACTTTCCCTTTAAAATTCTAAGTCATTGATAATTTTTATTGCTTCTTACTGAACAACAACATGGAAATAATTGGGCATTACAAATCTCAGAAAACTAGATTTAAGATAATATTTCTCAAAGGTTCAAAACTAAACAATAAGTTGTTACGAATATGTGTATGGCAGAATGTCTTAGAAATATGAAAAGGAATAGACAAGGACAACTAAAGCCAGATTATTTGTGATCTCTGATGAAAGAGACAAAGAGACAGGGTGACTGGAGGGCACATTAGCTACTAGGCTAGGATATTTTTATGTTCATGCTTCATAATTTAGACATATTTTATAGAAAATAATTTTTTAGCAATATATTAAAAAAAATGTGAAAAAAAGAAAAATGAGAATAAATTTGAGATTTTGAAACCAGATGGAGCTGGGCTTGATTCCTGCTATAATGTTCACTTTCATTTAGCCTTAGACAAGTTACTTAATTAACCCTGTTGAACTTTACTTGCCTTTAAAGTAGAATTGTGCCTGGCATGGTATCGCAGACATGTAGTCCCAGTAGTCAGTAGACTGAGCCAGGAGGATTACAAATTCAGAGTTAACTGGGATGTAGGAAGAGCCCGTCTCAAAAATATATAAGAGCTGGGGAGATGGCTCAGCAGTTAAAGCACTTGTCATGCAAGTGTGAGGACTGGCATTCTGATCCCAAGATCTCATATAAAAGCTGGACAAGTGCAGAGGCCACCTGTGATCCCAGTATGTGGGAGGGCAGAGATAGGTAATTCCTAGAGCAACTAGCTGGACAGATGAGCTGAAATGCCAAGCGCTCTGTGTTCAATAAGACCCTGCCATAAAAGATAATGTGAAGAACCATCAAGGAACCAGCAGCCTCAGATTTCTGCATAGCACACATGCACACATACACAAACTCACACAATTACGTAAACACATGCATACAAATCACAAAAAAAATTTATGTATTCAGTTTGTGTGTGTGTGTGTGTGTGTGTGTAGAACCACGGACGAATTCCGGAACCACCATGGACTGCCTCCCCCTCCTCCTTGTTTACTCTGCCCCAGGATTCACAGACTCCACCCCTACCAGGACCAGAAACGCAGGCCGCCGCTGCTTCTGCCCAGCGCCTATACATAGAGTCTAGGATCCGAACTCAAGGACCTTCCACCTGAAAGGCAGAGGCTTAACCCCTGCTACCTCTCCAGTCCCCACAAGAAAAAATTTAAAAAAAGGAAATTACAGGATTTTTTGAACAGTTAACAACAATATATTTTAAGTACCAAGTGCAATATTTATACAAAATGAGTTAGGTAAATATTAGCTATTAATATTGTTAATACTAGGAAGATTTTGAAAAATTTTGTTTTTTAAAAGAATTTATTGTGTGTGTGTATCAAGGCACTGTATGTTCATACAAAGGACCCAGGGTGACTTTGGGAATCATCCTGGATTGCTTCTACCTCCTTTTTTTGCTTCACTTTAGGATTTTCCAGGCTCCGCCCACCAGGGCAGGAAATGCAAACCCACTCCTGTTTCTACCTTGCTTTTTTTTAACATGGGACTTGGGATCTGAACTCCGGCCCTTTTACCTGTGAGACAGAGTCTTAACCCCTGAGCCATCTCTACAGCCCTGTTTTTAGTTTTTTTTTTTAAACCCTGCGCTTATAGTTTATGATGTATGTAAATTTAGTTATTTCAGGGAAACCAATGGCGTGTGCTCGGATAAAGTGTTTAGGAAAGAAATGACTTGTGTTTTTGTTTGTTTATAACTTAGGTGGGAGACCTACCTGATGCAGATATTAAACCTCCAGAAAATGTACTTTTTGTGTGTAAGTTGAATCCTGTCACCACAGATGAGGATCTGGAGATAATATTTTCAAGATTTGGGCCAATAAGAAGGTAATCCTAGTGAAAGAAATTTTAAAATATTTACTTAGTTGTGATTTTCTAATACATTTTTGATCAATCTGCCAACATTGAGTAAGTTTTATGCTGGTGATTTTTCCAGGTGAATGTTGAGATATTAGGAAAGAAAAGTGTGTGTTTACACACATGCATAAATTAAATAATTGAGTGATTCTCCAATTCCCAACATATATTTTTACCCTAAAACAGGAAATAAGTAAGACAATTTAAGTCTTGTTTTTGAACCACTTTGTTTAATATTTAAAATCTTTATTTCATTTAAACAACTCCTAAAATTATCAACAATTTATGTCAAACTTAAACTTTTCAAAATTTATTTATTTAGTTAGTTACCAGTTAGCCAGGGATGATTTTGAACTTTCTCCTCCTTTCTATTCCTCCTGTCTCTGAGTTTTCAGATTATAGGCATGTCCAGCTTAAAGCATTTTATATAGTGTGAGGGACTGAACCCAGAACTTTATGCATGCTAGGCAAACACTCCTATCATCTATGTTGCATCACCACCTCTTCTTTTCAAAAATTTTGTTCTTTAAGACTTTACAAATTAAAAAAAAATTTTTTTTATTATTCAATTGTGGGTGTATGCATGTGTACGCGTGTATGTATGTGTGTAGAACCACGGGCGAATTCGGGAACCACCATGGACCGCCTCTATCTCCTCCTTGTTTACTCTGCCCCGGGATTCACAGGCTCCACCCTACCAGGACCAGAAACGCAGACCGCCCCTGCTTCCACCTGGTGTCTATATGTGGGGTCTAGGATCTGAACTCAAGAGCTTCTGCCTGCAAGGCAGAGGCTTAACCCCTGAGCTACCTCTCCAGCCCCTCTTTAAGACTTTTATACAAGAATTCAATGTATTTATGTTATTTTCCAATCTGATCTTCCTGCCTTTTTCCACTATAAGTCTTTTTCCCTATCAGTATCCCCCACTCGCATGTCTCTTTACGTGTGTGGCTCATTGAGTTTCATCTGGGTTGCCTTTGATGATATGTGTCTAGGCACTTTCTGGAGCAAGTATTATGTATCAGTGGATAAACCATTGAGAAAAATAGCTCCCTTTTCTGCCAATCACCATTAACCTTCAGTAGTCTCTCAAGGAAGTACGGAATCTGTTGCAATCAGCCTGCATGGTTGCTGATAAATCACCATAAAACCACTTAAGACCACTTAAGGGAGCAAGGGGTTTGTTCTCACAATTCGTGGTTACAGTTTTCAGTCCAGCTTGACAGGAGAGCTCACGCCAACATCAAGGCTGAGGGAACTGGCCACACCATCTCTACATAATGGCTGAGAGAAATTTACTTGCCAGACCAGCATGTCTGGTCAAGCGTACAAAAGGATGCAAATTCCCTCAACCAGCTCTCTGTATTTTATTCCAGGGCCTAATCCCACCCACCATGGGCTGGGCCTTTCCCATCAGCTAGACGATCTCCTGCAGGCTTACTCTGGGCCCAACTCAACCACTAATTCTCTACAAATGTGCCCAGAGTTCAAACCCTCAACTGTCAAGTTGATACCTGTGCCCAACTATGACAGAACCTTTTGGAGATCTTTCCCTTTCCCTTAGGCTGAATCCTGTGCAGGTCTTAAGGACGTTCACATAGCTGCAGTGAGTTCATGGGTGCGGTAGTGCTGTTGTATCCAGAAAATACTATTTGGAAGCACTCCTCCTCATCTCAGGTCTTTCTTTTTTACTGCTCCCTCTTCTACAATGCACCCTGAGCCTTGAGATGGGGAAATCACTTTTTTTTTTTTTTTTTTTTTTGTCTTTTGTCTGTTTGAGACATGGTCTCACTGTGCCTGCTATCCTAGTGCTAGGAGTGCAGGTATGCAGCAATGCACCTTGATTTAAAAAAAAAAAAAGTGTGCATATGCAGATCCATGTATGTGTATGGGAGTGGGTGAAGGTAAGAGACAATGTCAGATGTCATTTTCTTCAGGTTATGTCCACCTTATTTTGAGCAGGGTCTCTTACTGGTCTGGACCTCATCAAGTAGGCTAAGCCTCTGGGATCTACCTGTTTCTGTTTTCTCAGTGCTGGAATTAAATTACCATACCACCATACCAAACTTCTTTATGTGGTTTTAAGGATCAAACTTATGTGTTCGAGGCAAGCAGTGTGTGTGTATGTGTGTGTGTATGTATGTATGTGTGTTTGTATATGTGAGCACATATGTGTATCAGAAGGTACTTGGGTGTGCCTGTGGAGGTCCAAGGCCAAAATTGGAAATCATCCTGGATTGCTGTACTTTTCTTACTACCTTGCTTGGGGTTTCCCATGCTCGGCCTTCCAGAGCCAAAAGTGCGGACAGCACTATTTCCACCTAGCATTTTTACCTGGGATCTGGTATCTAAACTCAGCACCTTTTGCTTACATGACAGAGATTTTAGCCTCTGAGCCATCTCTTTAGCCCTATGAGATAAACACTTTTACTACTCAACTATCATCCTAGGCCTATGCTCCCTCCTCCCAAAATTTTTAAAAATTTTTTCAGTTAATTTTCCCTACATTATTTATATAAAACTCTATATAAAGCTAGTATTTCTGTAAGAAAAGATATTTTCTAATTGATTAAAATCTTTCATTTAATGTTTTTAAAGTGATACAATACATGGAGAAAGAGACAATCCAGTTGATTTCAACTCCAGCTTATTGGCCCTTTCCCTTGAGTATTGTCTATCAAATTAGTTCTGTGTAAGAGTTACTTACTTACATTGTAGAATTTAACTTTGTTTATATCAAAATTCCAAACATACCAAACATTGATGTTCATATTAAACATTTATATCTGTATAAATATATAGATATTATAATAAAACAAGTTCTGGACTAGGATACAGTTTGATATAAAAATTTTACTGATTTCGATAGTTCATAAGAAGCACATAGGAGGCCCAGCCAAAAGGATTCCTGTGAATTTTAGGCTTCATAGTGAGTACCAGACTATCTTGTACAAAACGGCGAGAACATGTCTCATTAATATAAGAACAAATAATTTTAAAAAAGTTGAAAATAAAAAATAGGGCTGAAGAGATAGCTTAGGGGTTAAGACTTTGTCTTGCAAGCAGAAGGTTCTGAATTCGGATCCCAGGTCCCATGTAAAAATGCCAGACAGAAATGGTGGTGGCCTGCACTTCTGGCCCTGGTGGGCAGAACCTGGGAAATCCCAAAGTGAAGCAAGAGGAGGTAGAAGCAATCCAGGATGATTTCCAAAGTCACCCTTGGCCCTCCCAAGGACATAACAATGCCCTCTGATACATACACATAAAATAAACAAACAAAATATAAAAATAAAAAATACTTTCAGCAATTTGTTTTTGTTAAAGGAAAATTAATTTTTCCAGTATTTAGGGAATTCAAGAGCCTATCTAGATCATTTAGAGTAGAATTAGATAATTTAGTTACTGGATTAGTATTTTTTTTAAATAGAATTGTTACTGATGAAATTTGGAGAAATATGCTTATGAGTTTAACTTTTCCCTTTAATAACTTACTTTCTTTTGAAAATTAAAGTGAATAGTTTCTTTTTTTAAGTGACTATTCAAAAATTTTTTTCAGTTGTGAAGTTATCCGGGATTGGAAAACAGGAGAATCTCTCTGTTATGCTTTTATTGAATTTGAGAAGGTATGTCATAACATTGATGGACTAGATTCTGATTGTTTTTCAAATGGTCTTGCTGTTTTGCCAAGACTAACCTTAAACTAGTGATTTTCCCACCTCAGTTTTCCTTGTAGCTAGGATGAAAGGTATGTACCACTTTGTCTTGCTGTTTTGCTTTCATATGGTATTAAAAATGAAAAAATGTAGTGCTCTTTCTAGTTCTAGGATTGTGCGTTAATTATCATTCACTGAGATGAACTTTATTGACTTTATATCAATCTAATATTGTTAATGTATTTTTACTGTAGGGTCAGATGCATTTTGTCCCATGGACTTTTAAAGTTTACTTATTCTAATTAATCAGTTGTATGTGTGTCAAAGAACGCATATGGAGATCAGAGGATAACTTCATGGAGTCAGGTCTCTTTCTCGCTTTTTCTTTCTCTTTTTCTTTCTCTTTTTCTTTCTCTCCCTTCCTTCCTTCCTTCCTTCCTTCCTTCCTTCCTTCCTTCCTTCCTTCCTTCCTTCCTTCCTTCCTTCCTTCCTTCCTTCCTTCCTTCCTTCCTTCCTTCCTGCCTTCCTTCCTGCCTTCCTTCCTTCGTTCCTGCCTTCCTTCCTGCCTTCTTTCGTTCCTGCCTTCCTTCCTGCCTTCCTTCCTGCCTTCCTTCCTTCCTTCCATTCTCTCATTTTTCTTTCATGTTCTCTCTCTCTCCCTCTCTTCTTCTCCCTCCGTCCCCCTCTCTGCCCCTCTCTCCCTGATCTACATGTGGTTCCAGGGATTAAGCTCAAGTCATTATACTTGGCAGTAAGTGCCTTCATCTGCTGAGCCTCCTAGTTTTCGTTTGTTTTTGGAACTTTTCAAATTTTAAGAAAAGTCCTTCACGGGCTGGAGAGATGGCTCGGGTTAAGACTCTGCCTTGCAAACAGAAGGTCCTGAGTTTGGATCCCAGGTCCCACGTAAAAGCACCAGGTGGAAATGGCTGTGGCTTGCACTTCTAGCCCCTGGTGGGAGGAGCCTGGGAAATCTCAGAGTGAAGCAAAAAGGAGGTAGAAGCAATCCAGGGTGATTCCCCAAAGTCACCCTTGGTCCGCCACAGGAATACACTGTGCCCTCTGATACACACACATACACACACACACACACACACACACACACACACACACATATACACACACAAGAAATAAAAAAAAGAGATGACTCTGACTTTTCCCAATGGTGTTATCTTTGGCTGCCTCTGTATCTCATTAGCATTTTTTTCCTCTTGAGACAATGGTGGTAATGGATAGTACCTCATATGGTTGCTGCCAGTATTAATTGAAATAATAGATGTATTCAAATGTTAATTTTAGTAATCTTTTTTTATTTTGGTTTTCGTTCTTGCTACAGAAATATTTCCCATAAGTATTTATGCTCCAGTGTTTATTATTACCAACAGGAAGAAGATTGTGAGAAAGCATTCTTCAAAATGGATAATGTACTCATAGATGATAGGAGAATCCATGTGGATTTTAGCCAGTCTGTTGCAAAAGTTAAATGGAAAGGAAAAGGTACATTGTCTTAGTTCCTTTCACTGGTATTCTGTTCTGTGCCTTGCACATATTCTTTGGTTTGTTTATGAGAAGTGATAATTGATAGACTTCAAATCACTTATGACTTTATAAAGCTGCCATCTAGAATGTGCACTGATGGATGAAAATATCTGAATGTTCTGTGTGTACTTGTATTATAAGTTAGAGTTAGTTACTTACTGAAGGCATACCTGTTGCTGAAGTAAAGGCAGACCAGCCAGTCAGTCTAGGATATGGGTGGAACCTGCATCTTCATCTGATAGGAGGTGGGCTGAGGAGTAGAGAATGGCTGCATTCGGTTTCTTCCTTGGTGACCTGACATTGGGGGAGGCCACAATGTGACAGTAGTTTTATTTTCTTGAAAGGATTAATTGATTTCATTTTTGTTACTTGGGAGAAAAAAATGCCTATAAACCAGAATTTTATATAAAGTACTTTAATATTTTACTTATTTGAAAGAGAGAGGAGAAAGAGAACAACACATATATGCCACAGAGGGCTTGTATAGGTTAGAAGACAACTTTTACAAGTTTGATGTCTCCTTCCATTATATGGGCTTCTGGGGATTAAACTTTCACCATCTCCCAAGTTTGTTTACTGGTGTCTTTATCTATTGAACAGTCTTGCTGTTCTCGCAAGTCAGAATTTTAGAGCAGGGATGGTTTTCTTTGCTGCTTTCAATCACCTTTCTGCATTTCTTCAGTGAAATGTTCTACACATGTTCTGTCGGTCTACTGCTCTGTTGAGAGGATGATCACAAGCTTTACTTCTTCTAATCTTTTCTTTAAGACTCCAGATTTAAATTCTAAAACTTCAGTTTTCCTCTGGACTTAATATTCTCATGGGCACAATGGGGTTTAATTTATTCAGTTTAATGGTGTAGTGTTCACATATGTCATTAGGTGGCAGCATATGCCCACCTGCAGATCAGTTATAAGCCTGAAGGTTGAATTACTATGGTTCTTCTTCCTCATCTTTTTTCTATCTCCCATACATGCCTTTTATAAAATGGGACTTACATGTTTTATTAAATAGTTATTGTGTCTGATTTAATTATGTGATTTTTTTAACCCTTATTTCCCTTAATAGGTGGGAAATACACCAAGAGTGATTTCAAGGAATATGAAAAGGAGCAAGATAAACCATCCAATTTGGTTTTGAAAGATAAAGTAAAGCCCAAACAGGAGTATCCTTAACCAGAATCAGTGAGTGCATTAACTCTCCATTGTGTGTAGTGTACTGTGAAAATCACAGAAGGTGTTGAAAACGATCTTGAATCCAGATCATCATAAAAAAAGTTTATTTATTGTAGCATTTTAATGTCTTTGCACACTTGGCTTTTTGATTGCATCTTGTATTATGAAGAAAATTAAGTTTGGAAGAAATCTTTGGCTTAATTTTTTTACCTCCTTACTTTTAGATTAAATACTTTCTTACCTAGTGTTGTTTTCAGATGATTTTCAGGTAAACTTTTAATTTTTGTCACATAAATATAATAATTTATATATATAATTATATATAATGTATAATAATTTTAAAACATTTCTCATTATCAAATTTCTTTGTGTGGATCTTATGTTTAAGTTCTTTATTACAAGATTAGGTTGTATCTGCACAATTCATTGTCATTTACCAAAAAAGATTTGCTAGGTTCTCTTGAGTTGACTTTTAAAAGGTTAAAAAGAAAATCCATTGATGATCTTCCATAAATTTTTGGTTGAGACAAGTAAAAGCAATGAAACATGCTGTTCATATTATGTCATTTTAATTCGTTCAACTCACTTTTCCCATCATAAATCTATCACTCCACACCTTGCAAGGGTTATTTCTTTTGTGATCATTTCTGGTAAATGGTGTCTTTGTTTCCTAGTTTTTGCTGGTATTTCAGAGATTATCCTAAGTAGACCTTTCTTTTCCAAGTATTCATCTAGAAGAGATGGATATCATGTTGACCTTTCTGTAGTCATGTGTTGACTGTCTGCGGTGTACAAATGAGTGTGAGGCATTAGTGCTAAAGCCTGATGAATGCTGAACACATTGACTTAAGAGGCTTTTCACAGGCAGCCAGACCAACAGGCCGAGGTTTGGTCTTAAAAGAGCGACAGAAGAAGGCCTGGGAGTGAAAGCCCAGAGTCAAAAGATCTAGATGAATACCTTGGCTCTGCCTTCACATTTTTGAAGGTAACTCTAGGTTAACCACATGAAAAAGAATGTGGGGAACAAATAGAAGGAATTACAGTTTTAGAATATAAAGCAGAGGTTTCCCTAAAACTGTTTAGGACCAAGTCACTTAGGAACAAGGGGTTTATTCTAGGCTTACAGTTCCTAGTAACTAACACTTGATCAGTTTGGCAGAAGAGTTCATACCAACATCAGGAGCCAAGAGACATGGCCACACTGTGTCCACACAAAGATCTGATAGAAGGGCATACTTTCTCACTTGCCAGAAAGCCTGTGTATTGTGTTAAACTGCTGAACCAGCTCTCTCTACCTTTTTCACTTGTTCAGGAGATGGGTCCACCTGCCATGGGTTAGGTCCTTCCACATCAGATAGATTATCTCCCACAGGCTTGCTAGGACTTGGCACAACTACTAATTCTTCATAAATGTTCCCAAAGTTCAGCCCTCAGTTGTCAAGTTGACACCTGAATCTAATGCATAAAATAGCTGGAGGTAGCACTAGCTAAAAGAAAGGAACGAATAGTGTTAAGATGTTTTAAATTTATAACACTGTAATGTTTTAAACTCAAAATGGTAGGTTAGTAAGAGTTAAAGGAGGCTAAGCATATTTGAGAATAAGTCTCTATGCTATGGCAATGGAATTTTTTGCAGTGATGAAAGTATCCTTGGGTCCATTGTCATTGGCTACTAAATGTGGCTAGTGAGCATGTAAAGATGGGCTCAGAAACTTGGATTCAAATTTTCATTTTAATGAATCATGTATTGGTTAAATCCACATACAAACCATTGTTAATCATTCTCAAGTGATTAACAATGTAGAACAAGAAAAAATCATGAATCTCACCCAGCAAGGGTAGTCTTTTGTTCTTATGGTTCTTGTTGAGAAATTTTATTTTATGGATATTTGTAATCTTAGATAGAATGATAAAGGAGTAGCTAGCGCACATATTTATAGTATGGAAAATGCCAGCTGGTTTTTCAGATTGTATATTACTTATGGCAAATGGAAAGGCACTCACAGGATAACTTAATGTGCAAGTAAATTCTCTTAAGTCAGTTGAAAGACATGGTGGGGCTTTGTTTTATACAGATTATTAATAAAAAGCAGGACATGGGAGTTTAGACCTTGGGAAAGGACTTGGAAAAAATTAAGCCCATGAGATCACACATTTGTGTTGTATACAAAGACTTTTTCAGTGACTTTACATCTTCTGAAAGTGCTAGTTTTGTGGTAAATGAGAAATAGCAGCTAAATGAAAGCAGGGTGACAAATATCTTGGTGGTAGAACAGGTAATCAGCAAATATCCAACCTCTTTACATGCCCAGTGTGGGAACGAAAGGTACTTTGTCTGGCCACATGGAGCTTCCATTTTTTTATTGTTGGAGGGAAGGAACTAACAAAGTCATTACCATTAATTATGTCTGAAGGATTGCAAAGAAGTGTGTTTATAAGATTAAAACCAGAGCAGACATCCGCTCACATAGCACTGAGAGAAGTGAAGTCAGAGCTTCAACTTCTCAATGGAGCAGAGGAAGGCTGAGTCTTGTAGGGTTTTGTTGTTGTTTTGTGACAGGGTCTCTAGCCTAGGCTGGTCTCATACTCTTAACCAATGCCTCCTGGGTGCTGGGATTTCAGGTTATGTGTTATCAATAGAAATCTAGAAAAGACCGTGTTTCCTGTGATTTTATGTAGATGTGAATCGTGCCTACGTAAGTCTCACTGTAGCATTCTGAAAACAGACATGAGACTCTAATTCTAAGGGAAGTGTGTCTGCTTACTTCAGTCCCACATGCAACTGAGGCAATGCCTTTGTGCTGGGCTTCCTCATAGCTTTCCTTTGAAAACCACTGTTCCAGCCCAGGTCAGCCTTCCTCAAAACCACTTCGGAAACACATTGTTCTCAGTAGAGGTTATAATAGTCTGTTTTCCCTTATTCTTAGACCTTGTACTATATAGAGAAATTGCTTATTTCTGAACTAAAGTGTTGCTGTTACTGTGCTATGATCAAACCAAACTTGAACATGATCACAAGCACTCTGCAATTGAGCTATATCCTCAATCCCAGTTAAAGTTTAAAAAGTTATAACATGATATTTGAAATAAAATTCTTCTGTCATGTACACAATGCTTTTTATTTCTCGTTGTTTGCAAGCCTGCCCTCCCTCCCTCCCTCCCTTCCTCTTTCCTTCTTTTCCTCCTTTCCTCCCTTCCATCTTCTTTTTCCTTTTCCTTTCTTTTCTTCTTTTCTTGGTGTGTATATATGTGTCTGTCTTTGTATATGTATGTGCACAGACACACCACACACTTGATGCTGTGGCATGCATGTGGAAGTCAAAGGACAGCTTTATGCAGTTGGTTCTCTTTCCAACCTTTATGTGAGTCCTGGGGATCAAGTGCAAGTCGTCAGGCTTGTGCAGCAAGTGCCTTTACCTACTGAGCCATTTTGCTGGCCCCGTCAATCCTTGTATCTTTCATAAAGCTTGATGACATCGTAATTATTTTGCTTATCCCTACCAAGACAGTCTTGCTATGAAGCTTC
Organism: Typhlomys cinereus; assembly: GCA_023101885.1. Lineage (NCBI taxonomy): Eukaryota > Metazoa > Chordata > Mammalia > Rodentia > Platacanthomyidae > Typhlomys > Typhlomys cinereus. The sequence goes on from JALPQD010000036.1 coordinate 7,650,470, forward strand.
AAACTCATGATCTTCCTGCTTCAGCCTTCCAAGTAGTGGAGATTTAAAACTATGTCGGTATATATGTAGTTTTTCATTTAAGTTTCTTTTGTTACTTAGTTTTCCTAAGTAGTCCTTTCCTTGGTTTTTTTTTTTTTTTTCAAAGTATTGTCCCTTTATAACCTTCTTTATAATAACTTATCATGGCGAAGTACTAAAATATATTTAAATGTATAGTTATTACTAAATATTTGGTCATTCTCATTTTCTGATAACTAAAAGTGATTCTGATTTGTTTCTTTTTTGTTCATTTAGCTTAATGTTTACAGTTCTTGGGGTTTATTGTTTTTAGAGTAGTGGATATTGAAAACAGAGCCTTGTGCATTCTAGGCAAACACACTGGGGTATTATATAACCCAGCCTCATTTCTTATTAGAATTGAAATATGATCACTGTTGATTTATGTTGCTATTTTCTCCAACTGCTCTGAAGAGTCATGTATTATACCTTTCATCTTGTGTGACTTCTCAGGAATTAGAGTTTATAATGTCATTTTTTTTCCTAATTGACATTATGCTTTATTTTCTAAATTTGAATATATTCATTGTTGACAAGTATACTATTTCTATTCTACTATTTTTGCCTACTAATTGTTGAATTGGTTCCTTCCATTTCTTTTAAATATGTGTGAAAAGCATTAAATTACTTTTGTTTTAGGAATGCACTCTATGCTTTGGTGCTGTTTGCTTTAAAACATTGTGAGCCTGATCCTCCCTTGTTTATTCTTATGTTTTGCTATCTGTCTATTATCTATTCTATTTGTCCTTAATTAAGTGCCTCAGTGAGAAGTATGATCTCATACTAGATGAGCAGGCCGAAGACTCAAAATCAAATCACTCACAAACAAGTAAAAAACACAAGAAGAAAACCCGTCACTGCTCTGAAGAAAAAGAAGATGACGATTACATGCCAATCAGAAACACCAATCAGGTACTTTTGATATCCAGGCTTAGATGTAGAGAAAAATATTTCATCCCTTTGTAGATTGTATCTTTAGTTTCAAATTCACACACTCCTCTCTTTTCTTGCCCCTCTTCCTTATTCCTCTGGGAAGCTTCACTTCTTTCATTACTCTATACATCATGATCATATGTAACTGTATGAAATCTAGAAACTACAAATCAGAGATACAATGTAATGCTTGTTTTCCTGAGGCTGGCTTAATTCAGTAATTGATTATCTCTAGTTGGATCCATTTTTCCTCAGACAGCATGACTTCGTTCTTTATAGCTGAAAAAAGAAGACCATACAAGTGTTAGAGGACCTCTAAGGCTAGTCAAGCTCAGAAATATATGGTTGTAATTCCAGCATTTGGAAAGTGAAAGGAGGAAGGCCAAGAGTTTGAGACCAGTTTGAGCTACGAGGGATCTTTTAATAAATAACCAACCAAAAAAACCCTTCAAGGTTTTGACAAGTACTGTCCATAAAACACATGCTGATTTTCAATGTTGCAGCACAGTTCATAGTAGCTAAGTCAGAGAAACAGCCTAAGTGTTCAACAACAGAGCGAAAGATAAGGAATAAGGTTTATATACACAACGGACTATATGTATATATAGTAGAATTTTTTTCTTATCTCCTTGCTTCCATTTTACATCATGGAAGACATTGGAGCTGGGCCTGGTGGGAGACAGGGTCTCCTGCAGCCCAAGTAGGCCTTCAACTTACTGTGTAGCTGAGACTGACCTTGAACTCCCAATCCTCTGGCCTCTACTTCCTTACCTCCCAAGTGCTGAGATCAAAGGCATGCACTACCACACGCGGCTTCTCTTCTACTTTCAGTTGTTACGTACACTACATTTTAGCCAGTCCCAATCACAAACCCAGATTCACTTATTTTCTGAGCATGTGCAAAGGGCAGAAAACCCTTAAGGAGTGATTTCTCCTTCGTGGTACCTGAGGATCAAACTCACGTCTTGAGGCATGTCCTTCAAATACCTTTGCCCATTGAGCCACATCACTAGCTCCCCATTTATCTGTATATTGCAGTGGACACTGAACACTGAATCCTGGGCCTTGGTCTTTCTAGGCAAGGACCCTACCACTAACTTTCCTACTCCATTTTACCAACAGCTCAGAAACCCACTTTTATTGTCTTCAGGGAAGGGGATTGTTCTGGTTTCTTAACTCATTTTTAGGAAGTAGATTAAGTAGTAGAACAAAAAACATGTATCAGCCTAGTTAGAACATGCAAATGTGTGTGAACAGGTAAAGAGAACCATTATAAAATAAAACACTTTTCAATTAATCAGGGCTTTAGGAATAGTAGGATGTGGCTTAGTATACATGTGCCCTGGTTTGATTGCAAATGTGTATGAACAGGTAAAGAGAACCATTATAAAATAAAACACTTTTCAATTAATCAGGGCTTTAGGAATAGTAGGATGTGGCTTAGTATGCAGGTGCCCTGGTTTGATTCCCCAGACATCCCCTCCTCCCCCCCAAAAATTGAACTAAGCTTGGTTCAATTACAGGCCTATAATCCCAGCTATTTGGGAGACTGTAACAAGCTCAGAAGTATAAGCTATGTTATTTAAATGATACTTTATGGAATTATTGAAGGGATTTTAGTAGTTTCATTGCAGTTCAGTGATGAATACATTTTTTTGGGAAGTGGAGGAAGGGAAAATGGAAGTTTGAACTGTCTAATCAGAACTTTTGATTGCAACCTAATTTTAAAGATTTGTTGTAAATAGAGAATGTAGCTCATTGCCTGTGTAAAGCCCTGGATTTAATTATTATACTGTTAGAAAAAAAACAAATTTGTCCCAATTTTACTTGGGCTATTTTAGTTTCATGTTTTTGAATCTGATCTTTTTAGCTCAATTAAAATAGTAGTTGCAGACTAATGAGATTTATTTGAAAAAAAAAAGGTTGAATATTTTCTGACATTTTTATTTAGTTTATGAGGTTCTTGGTATCAGTTGCAATATTTACATTGAAACCATGATGGCAGATATCCCAGCATTTAGGAGGCTGAGGTAGGAGAAATGTGAATTCAATATTAGCCTGAGTTACAGAAATAAATGTGAGCCATTAAAACAGCTTGCTAATAATAGACTTTTTTTAGGCTTGGTTAACTGAAAGTTCTCATGATATGTTTATTTTACTGATTGACTTTATAACTGCATTTCTTTAACAGGATATCTACAGGGAAATGGGCTTTGGTCATTATGAAGAAGAAGAAAGCTGTTGGGAGAAACAGAAGAGTGAAAAGAGGGACCGACCTCGAAACCGCAGCCGCAGTCGATCTCGAGAGAGGGACGGTCACTACAGTAACAGCCACAAGCCCAAATACCAAACAGATCCTTATGAAAGAGAAAGAAGTAAAAAGAGGGACCGAAGCAGAAGTCCAAAGAAATCCAAAGACAAAGAGAAATCTAAGTATAGATAAAAGAGGAAGAGTCAGAAATAATGGCTGAAATGTTTACTCTTGCACAACTTAGAGGCCCTTTAAAGAGGTTCAGATTTTTTGTCAAAGCAGTTAAACTCTTTGCTTATTCGTTTTATTTTTCATTTGAGGATAACAGTCCTTTTAGATTAATAATGATAGTGTAGGTCACTGAGAGATAATTGAACATTTTTCTGTGTATATTTTTTTCACACTAACTTTATTGTTGTGCATACATGGTAGAATTCATATTCAAATATTTCATATTTTCAGTTTTTTTGAAATGAAGTATTTCATATTACAGAAATACATAAATTTGTATATATGACTTAAAGAATAATAAATACAAATATTTGTGTCTTAAGAAATTGACCATTACCTATTTTAGAAGATCCAAATGTGCCCTCCCTCGCCTAAGTAATTATTCTGAATTTTGTGTTTGTTGTTCTCTTGCTTATTGTGGTTGTATAGCATGTATATATGCCTACATGATGTCAATTTTGTACGTTTTTGAATTTTATATAAATGGCATAATGTATGCTTGCTTTTGGTGTTTTTTAATTTAGTATGTAATAGTATACAACTAGTACAGTGCATTCTTTTGTTGATGGGTTTCTGGGTTTTGTTGGTCTTTGCAAACAATGGTGCTCTGAATGATGTTTAGTCATGTGATTTGAATATCTGTATATGAGATGATGCAGAATTATTTTTGAAAGCAGTCACGGCTGTTAGATCCCTGCCAGCACGGTGTTTCACTATGTCACCTGTGGGGTTTTGTTGTTATTGTATTGTTTGCTTTGTGTTGAGCCAGGGTCTCTCATAACCATACTGTTCTCAAACTCACTATATAGCAGATCCTGTTTCTACTTCTCAGGTCCTGGGATTACACCACCACATCTAGCTTCCAACACTTGTTAATTTCAAATTTTTTAATTATTATTCATCTGGTAGGGTTTTTTGTTGTTATGTTTTTTGAGACAAAGGCTTGTCCAGCCTGGTTTCAAATTTAAGAGTCTCCTGCTTCAGTTTCCTTAAACTGTTGCAATTACTGTTGTATGCTGCACGTGTGACTATAAGTAGATGTTAAGTGGTATCTTACTGTGATTTCCAAAAAGAAGACTGTTTCTTCTTAGTTTGATCATTTTACATGGAAGTTGTCTTTTGTGTTTTGTCTGCTCCTCAGGTATTGTGTATTTCTGAATTTAAGCAATTTGATCTGATGTGCTCGGGTAAGGTTCCCCCCCCCCATTGTTTTATCTACTGAAAATGTTTGCCTGTGTGTTACAGTTCGCTTGCATGGTTGCTGATAAATGACCATCAAATGGCTTAAGGGAGCAAGGGATTTATTTCTTTAAAACTGTCTAGTTATGGTTCTCAGTCCAGCTTGACAGGAGAGCATGCACCAACACCAGGGCTGGAGGGAACTGGCCACACCATCACCACATAACAGCTGAGAGATGGACAGTCCTTAGACCAGACCAGCATGTCTAGCCAAGTGTACAGAAGGATGCTGACTCTCTCAACCAGCTCTCTGTGATTTATTCCAGGGTCTAATCCCACCCACCATAGGCTGGACATCAGCTAGACAATCTCCTGCAGGTTCGCTCTGGGCTTAACTCAACCACTAATTCTCTATAAATGTGCCCAGAGTTTAAACCCTCAACTGTTGACACCTGTGCCTAACTATGACACTGGAACTGTGGTTCTCATCAAATGTGAAAGTATTTTAGGCACTATTTCTTTGTGTGTACATCTTTAACTTTGACTCCTCATTTTTCTCCCAGAGCTGCAACTGCTTCTCTGCTGGGCTGCTTGAAAGCATCTCAGCCTCATTGATGCTGTTTGATGTCTGTCTGTCTCTTAGTTTTTTGATACAGACTCTAGTTCAGTAGCCCAAGCTGGTCAGAATAAACTCCGTGTCCCAGGCTGGCCTCCATTTGACCTCCAGCTTACAGCTGCACTCAGCCTCAGCCTCAAGTGCTGGGGCTGCAGGTGTGACACCCTTGGTTCTTTTTAAAGTCTGTCCCCTGGTGTTGTGTGAATGGCAGTAGCTGAGTACTCCTATTGACTAACTTTTGTTCCTGAAGTATTGAATCTGCTTTACATCTTTTCCTGACAATAGTTCTGGTACAAATTTTAGCCCGCACATGCGCACGCGTGCACACACACACACCCTTACACATACATACAGTTTGTTTGGCATTTTGTTATTTTTGAGATAAGATCACCAGTGCTACAGTTGAAGGTGTATGTCATCACATCTAGCCAAATACAATGTTTTTAACCTTAGAAATTACATCTGGTTCTTGTCTCTTCTTAAGTCATGCTTTCCTCTATTTGGGGGTGACATTTTAGTCTAATAGTTGTTTTAAAGTATCATTTCTATGGATTGATTCCCATCCCTACCCTAATATTCAGTTGTAGTTTCTAATTGTAGAATTAACTGATGGAGTTTTCATGGTGTCATCTAGTCTCTTTCCTGTAGCCAGAAGTCAAGTCTAAAGGTTTGATTGAAGTTAGGTTGTACATTTTGGTTAGAAAACAGGGTTTTGTTGTTTTGAGATGGTTTGTAAGGATGGCTGGCTTGTGATTTGTTATCTTTTTACCTCAATCTCCTTGGTTCTGTGTTCAACCATCACACCAGCTTAGAACTTAATGTCACACTCATTGGCTTTCCCTTCCACTGTTGTTTTGTATTCTGTTTTATAAATTTACTGGAAATAGGGCTGTGGTAATAGCTAAATGGTAAAGTGTTTGCTTAGCATTCATAAGGCTCTGGGTTTGATCACTAGCAACCTCAAAAAAAAAAATTCCATCCTGAGGTAGAATAGCCTTTGTTCTAACACTCAGAAAGCTCTGCATTTTCACATCTGAAGCTTCAGCTGTACATGTATGTGTATGTCCAAATTTCTAGTTTAGATTTTGATTTTCTTTTTTTTTTTTTTCTATTTTTTTTTTATTAAAAATTTAATTATACATTTTAAAATTTTTTACCAGTTCCCTCCCTCCCCCCTCCCCTTCCCCCAGTGTCTCCCCCCCAATTCCCAGAGAGTCCTTTATTGTGTGCGCCTAACTCTCCACTGGGTCCTCCTCTCCGATGACATATAAGGACCCAGTGGCATTTCCATAAGCCCTTTCTCTTGTTCCCCTTAAGCATAAGATTACTACTATGGCTGTCAATCCCTTGCCTTAGATTTTGATTTTCTTAAACATAGGCATATAACCATTTTTCCAAAACCCATCATCAAGAGGATAATCCATTCTTTATTTGTTGAAGTTCTGTTTATCATATGAGGGGTTTATTTTATGGAGCTTCTGTTCCACTGACTTACTGCCCCTCTCAGGTCATTACCAAGCACATGCACTTCTGTGGTTTTGTAAAAAATTCCTCTGCCTGTTCCTTGGTTAGCAACGGTTAGTTCTTTATTCTTTGCAATTCTGGAACCAACTCCCAAAGGCTTCTTTTAGGACTCTTATTAACATTGAAACAGATCATGTTTAGAAGGGAAAAAATTCTCACTGATTCTTCCTATTTGTTAAACTAGCATATCTTAGTTCTTTTCTAAATGGATCTTTGGAACAACCTTTTTTGGACTTATTTCCAGTTTCCCTTTTAAAAAATGTTCTATTGTAAATGGTATTTTTAAAATACAATTTTTGGTTTGCTGACCAAAGAAGTTGAATTTTTGATTACTGTTCTTCAGTCATTTGGTAAACTTTATACTTAAAATTTGTAGGATTTTTGCACTTTTTATGCGAACAGTAATGTCTGTAAAGTTATTCAATTTTTCTTTTCAAATTTTGTGATGTAAAATATGTATGTGTGTATATATATCCGAGGGTTCTTTTTTGTTCGTATTTTGAGACAGGGTTATCCTAGACCTGCCTCAAATTTACCAAGCATTGGAAGATGCTCTTGAATGCTCGTCTTCCTGTGAGTGCTTGTGTCATGGCCATGTGCCCCCTGACGATGTTCTCCTGGATTTGTTTTCAATGGAATAGTGATTGCTGATAATTTTGACTGGCTAAAATTTCTTGAAATTGGCCTGTAACTTTTGTTTTTTACATCGTTTGATTTTGATGCTCAGGTTATGTGATATTTTGGGGAATGTGTTTTACCATTCTGTTCTCTTAGAAAAGAAGGAAGAGACTTTTAAGTCATATGTTTCTTTAAAAGTTAGATGGAGCTTGCTTATAAATTGTCTGAACATTATATATTGGTGAAAACATTTTGTAATTTAGGTGATTAGATTTCAGTCATTATTAAATAATAAGTCTTCCCATTGTTTTAGTGTTAGTTTGGCTCTTAGACTTTTCTGGGAATTTTTTATTGAGGTTTTAAATTTATTAACAAAGTTGTAACAGTTCATCTTGTAAACTTCTTATGTTTTAATACACTTGTAATTTTGTATGCCTCATATAATTATACTAACTATGGATTTTAGAGCTCTTTGATGTATTTTCTTTATTCCTACAACTTTGGTTTTGTTGGTCCATTGGGTTTACTTAGACATGCTCTCTGTCCAGTTCAGGCTGGTCTTGAACCTTCAGTCTCTCTGCCTCAGCCTGCCAGATGTTGGGATCATAGGCGTGCACATCGCACGCAAACATTGCCTTCCTTTGGAATTTTATTTGAATTTTACCATCCATATTTGTTTTTGTCTTTCTAATTGAAAAACCTGGGAATCATTAAGCATCTCTTTTTCAACTTCTGTTATATAATTGCTCAGTATTTTAGTTTTTACCTGCGAATTTCACCTTAAAGTAGATACGGATTTTTGTCGTTTTTAAGACAAGATCTCACGCTGTCTTGAACTTGTACTCCTGTTTCAGACTCCCAACAGTAGCAGTACTGCTGTTTGCAAGCAGGGAATGTTCAGTCTGACCTGGATTAATGATTCTCTTACTCATCACTCAGCTCTTTCACCTTTTGTCTGGGCGATTTTTCTCTGTTTAAGACAATTTCTTGCTGTGTAAACTGGTCACCTGGCAACTCTGAACACCAGGCTGGCCTCGAACTTGCAGCAGTACTGCCTCTGTCATTTGATGGCTGTGATTACATACCCTGCTACCCACGTCCTTTAAAGTTTATTTTTCTGTATTGACAACTCTTGAGTTGACAGCTTTTTCCTTGTATTCCAAAGATAACATTCTATTATCTTTTAACTTTCATTACTGCTCTAGAGAAATGTACTGTGAATGGAAGAAATGTACTACTGAACGGAAGTAATTAACTTTTCTTTCGGCTTTCTTTTTTGAAGTTAAACTGTGAATTTTGGAGATGATCTTTGATTCACATAGTTTTTTTGTTTTGTTTTTAATATTTATTTTTTGTGTGTATCAGAAGGCACTGTGTATGCCTGTAAAGGACCAAGGGTGACTTTTAAAATCATCTGGAATTGCTTCTTTCTACCTCTCTTTTGCTTGGCTCTCAGATTTCCCAGGCTCCACCCACGAGGGCTGCACTTCTACTGTTTCTACCTGGTGTTTTTAAGTGGGACTTGGGATCCGAACTCAGTACCTTCTGCTTGTGAGACAGTTTTAATCCCTAATTCATGTACGTTGTAAGAACTAATAGATGAGCGTCTCCCAATGTGACATCTCAGAACTAGTGCAGTATCACCCTGGGATGGTGGCATCACGCTGTGAAGAGGCAGAGTGTTTATGCCCTAAAGGATTCCTCACACTGCCCTTCTGTAGACACCCCTGGTGCTGCTTCATTGTACTTGCACATCTACTGACCTCTAATCTGTTTTCCATTTTTATAATTTGTCACTTTAATTATCGATAAATGGAATTACATTGTAGGCAGCTTTGGGGATTGGTTTTCCTCCAGCTTAATTACATGGAGATTCCTTCGAATTGTTGTATGTGTCAATAATTCACTTTCATAGCTGACTAGGATTTCCTGTTATGAATAATCCATGGTTTAACTGTTCACTCGTGGAAGGATATCTGGATAGTTTACTGTTTGAAGCAGTATTAAAGCTACCATTGGCTTCATGTGAACATAGTCCTCATTTTTCCTGGATCACTGTTGAGGAGACTCTTAGAATAGCATGTTGCAGTGCATGGGTGATCTAGTTCTCACCAGCAGTGTGTGGGTGAGCTAGTTCTCACCAGCAGTGTGTGGGTGAGCTTGTTCCCCCAGACCCTTCTCAGCATTTGGGTCCTCACTGTTTTGCCTTAGCCATTTGTACTTACAAATGTACAGTATCATCTTCCTTGGGTTTTAATTTCTGCTTCTACAATTGCTAACGATGCTGAATATAGTTAACCCTTAAATTTTTTACATTTATCATGTGTGCTGCAGCACACAAGAGCAGGTTGGGGGACAACTGGAAGGAATTGTTTCTCTTCTTTTGCCATGTGGGTTCAAGGAATTGCGGTCAGGTTCAGTTTGACAGCAAGTATCCTTACCCACTGAACTATCTTACCTGTCCTCCTCCCCCAACCTTTTTTGAGACAAGATTTCATGTGGTTCAGGCTAATCTCCAACTCACTACATAGCCTATGATGACCTTGTATTCTTGGTCCTCCTTGTCCATTTCCCAGTACTGGGATTACAGAAATGAGCCATCACATCTGGCCTGATGTTACTGAATATCTTTTAAAAAACAACTTAATTTTTGACAGCCAGTCTAATCAAATCAGTGAGCTCCAGGTTCAGCGAGAGACCGTGCCTCAAAAAATAAGGTGGAGAACAACAGGGAGGCACCAATGTTGATTTCTGGCCTGTACAGTGTACACACCGTGTACATCAGCACATATGAACATACACAAACATATTCCATACACACAAAAGGTAATGAAAGCCTCTGTCATCCTGAATCCAGAAACAAAAATGTTCATGAAGATTCTAAAATGAAAACATTCTGAAAACATGAGCAAGAGAGAACATTGGTTTTGTATGACAGGAAAGAGGAGAAAGAAATAGCCAACTTTTCAACTGAATCGAATACATTCAGGGGAAAATTAGTAAAAAAGCATGTAGCTTTTAAAGGAAAAACTATCCTTCATTGCAAATTATGAGAAGCTGTGGTTTTATTTTTTCCTGCTCACTGTATGTATAAACTGTGTTTATAGGGTTCAATATGTTTTGATACATGTGCATATTCTGGAATGAGCAAATCATTTGTACCTGTCAACAACCTCTTTTTGGTCAAACACAAAGTCTGTGCTAACAAATATATTAACTGTTGTCTCCGTGCTGTACAGCAGATCTTGAATATTCTTTTCTTTAATTCTAATAGAAAACATGCAAAAATCTCACTGCCTCCCACCCTATACCATAGACTCAGATAATCATACAACACTTAAAATGTCATATTTACTTTCTGAGCTCAGCTTTTTTTCACTCTACATTAATGTCTTCAAGGTTCATTCATGCTGTTGCAATTGATAGTTTCCTTCCTAAAAGATAAACAGTATTCTATTTTGTGTGTATGCCACATTTATCAGTGGCCCCTTGAGTTGATTCCTGGTCTTAGTTGTCTTGACTAATGCCTGGGTAGCAGCTCAGCATTCTGATTTAAGTTTATTAGAATTGTGTGATCATAGTGGTTCTATTTTCAGGTTAACCCCCACAAGTTTTTGTACTGTTTTCCAGTTATAATAATTCACATTCTCGGAGTTGGAGAGGTGGCTCAGGGGTTAAGCCTCTGCCTTGCAGGCAGAAGGTCCTGAGTTCGGATCCTAGACCCCACATAGAGATGCCAGGCGGAAGCGGGAGCGGCCTGCGTTTCTGGTCCTGGTAGGGCAGAGCCTGTGAATCCCGGGGCAGTAAACAAGGAGGAGGTGGAGGCGTCCATGGTGGTTCCCGAATTCGCCCGTGGTTCTACACACACACACACACACACACACACATAGGTGCGCGTATGCATGCACGCACAATTGAATAAAAATAATTCACATTCTCAAAGACAATACATATAAAGACTCCCTTTTGAGAAGTGTTTTTTAAATATGTGTAAGGGAAACTGAAATGAATACTCAATGTGTTTGTAAAAGTAGAAAAATAATGAAAAAAAGGTGGAAAGGAATTGATAGAGATGACATTAGGTCTTCTGTAGTACTAATAGAAGAGTGAAATAAATAAGAAACATCTTGATAAACATAAAAACGTGTAGAACAGTAGAACTGCATTATTCACTGATTTTTTTTTTTTTTTTTTTTGGGCCAGGTCAAGCTTGCTATGTTGCTGAGGATGTCCTTGACCTTCTGATCCTCCTGCCTAATGTGCCAGGGTTATAAGCATGTGTCTCATGGGGCTCGGTTTCTGTGGTACTGGGGATTGAACTAGAAGGTGTGCATTGTGCATACTAGACAAGCACTTCACCAACAGAGCCCCATCTCCAGCCTACTTCACCTAGTGATTTTAATACTAGGGACTTCTCATCATAACATCCATCAGATCTTGATTAGAAATAAGGCAGATGTTGGTCTGTGTTACAACTCATGATACCTGGTTAAAGTGATTTATGTTTCCCGGTTTCTTTGGTTTGGTGCCTCTAGATTTGAAGCAAATTCTGTTTTTTCCCTTTGACGTTAGGATCAAACCTAACTTAACTATACCCCCAGTCACTGGGTAAATTAAAACCAGTCTACTATAACTTCTACTGACTTTAACTAAAACTGAAAAAAAATTGAGTGAACTGTGAGTAGTCAGATTATATATTAAGCATTAATAGTTAATTGAGCCTAAGTTTCTCATTAATATAACTTCATGGTGGATTTCTGACATACTCTTTTTTGCCAGTTGAAGTTTCTTAGATTTTGGTTGGAACTTCAATAGGTTTTTCAATAGGGTAAAATAAGAAAAACCCTTCAGTTTCACAGGTCATGCTTTACATAGTCTTTGAATAAATTGCTTTTTGGTTACTGGAAGATGAAGCACCATCTTTGTTTGCTAATTCTTATAAAAATGTTATGTCAAATTTGACATTTCTTACCCATGTAGATTGAGTCACAAAGAATATATAACAGTAAAATCGAAATCACAAAAGCTTCACCTTTTAGTGGGTGTTGCTATGAGACCATGTTTTGATGGGAAATTTGAGCAAAGCTTGTGTTTCCTGTTGTTAAATGAGAATGTGGAGATCCCCTTCATGTTCACAACTCTCTTTTTCAAAGCAAGCAATCTCAGTTATTCTCACTAATGGAACAGTTGTAACCACACAGGGCTGATGAACAGGAGCACTGCCAAGAGTTAGCAGCTTCACACTTTGCCTCTCCTGGTCCTTGTCCACAAGAGTGGGCAGATAGGTCTGCTTTAGAGGGGTCTCTTCCCTGTGGAATTACTGGTTGTACTGGTGTTACTTGCTCTGCCTGGAACACTAGGAAGCTGACACAAAGATCACATACATTAACAACATCTCAGCAAGAGAGTTTGCACAAAAGGAGAAGTTAGAAAAGCGTGTTGCTGAAGCTCTAGGATAGGACCACAATGACTTCTGGTTCCTGAAAATAGTTTTGTTTCATACTGTTTGCTTGGTTTGGTGGCACAAATTCAAGTTTCCAGGCAAAACTGCAGCAAGAGCAAAGTCCCAGGAGCAAGATGCTGAGGGAGAACAAGGTGATGGTCTAACTATGAAGAGAAATGAGGACAAAAAGAGGAGAGAATGGGGAGTATAGACCCCAGAAGCTTGGCTATGACTTGCCAAGCTGTAGAACTATTCCTAAGGAAGGAGTTGGCATGGCACACTTGAGGAAAGTGGCCGTGGGCAGTACAACAGTATCCTCAAGGGTGGGCACCATGTTTACCAGAGGACTCTGGATATGAGTCATCCCATAGCTAACACCCGATATAACACCAAATGCATATTTGCATCAAGCTTCCTTCCCAGAGTGTGCAACAAGTAAGCTAAAGCCTGCATTTAATGTCCAAGTTGGAGAAATGCTCTGAATTCGCATTCTTAAGTCGGCCAGATGCTTCAGTAGGTAAAGAAAGATGCCCACTGCCAAGCGATGATCTGAGTTCAATCCCTGGAGTCCGTGTGGGGGAAGGAAAGAACTGACTCCTACAAGTTGTCTTCTGACCTCCACATGTATACTGTGGCTTAAGTGCATGCTCACACACACCCGTTCTAAAAGTCATAGAGTCTTTGCTGCACAGATACTTGGTGGTGGTTACAGAGAAAACTCAGCTGCCTTTGGAATGGCTATGGACGACTGTATTAGTAAAACTTTGGTATGGCAGAAGTAGGGTAGAGTTTGGGTTGAAGTGGTCTCTGTTTTCTTAGTGGCCACATAGCAAACATTCTTGGGAGCAGTCACCCTGTCAAACTCACTTCTATACTCCACCTGTAATCTCAGAGGGCCAAATTAGATATTTTTAGTCATAAGGAATGTTTCATTATTATTACCTTGATAATTATCTACTATCTACTTTGGAAACAAACCAACAGCACAGATTCATAGCTCCCCCCCCCTTACTTATGGGAAATACTATCTGGACTTCACCATGAAGCTGTTCCCCAGCCTGCATCTGATGTTTTGATGACTTTGAGGCACAGACAACAGTTACATCATACTAGTAGTCCCCAATACTCCAAGCATGAAGCACCCTGCAGCCTGTTAGATCACACTAGTAGTCCCCAAGACTCTAGGCCCAGGGCACACCCTACAGCCCTGTTGCCACCTTCCCCTTGAGTTGTGGGAGCAGAGTGGTCACTCTGAACAGCTCCGAGGGGCACTCTTAGAGGGTGAAAGGGGTGCATTCACTTCCTTGGACTGCCATAGTAAATTACCACAAGCCTCGATCTCAGTTCTGCAGCTCCAAGTCCTAACTCAAGGTGTGGATCATGCTCCTCTGCAGGTAATAATAAACTCCCTTGCTGTTTGCTGCCTTCTAATATGTTCTTTGGCTAACAAGCATCGCTCGAAACTTGGCTTCTGTTGTCACATGACCTTTGTCCCCATGTTTCTGTATCTTGCTCTTCAAGACACCACCCATCAGATTTGGGGCCCCCTCTAAACCATCATGACTCCATCTTCCCTGGATGACGTCTGCAAAGACTGCTTCCAAATAAAACTGACAACACAGATGTGGGTGGTTAGGGGTGGAAGCTGTCTTTTGGAGATAACTTGGGGTATCTTGGAATGGGGTGAGATGTTAGGAGTTGAAGGTCTTTGGCAGTACTTTGGTCAGAGGTCAGTGTTCACAGGTCAGAACACTGATTGGAGAAATGGTCTTTCTCACCTCTGCCACTATCAGACACATATGCAGCCCTGCAGCCACATGTGCAGTTTCTGGGGGCACTAGAATATATTAATAATTATTACTATTATGATTGTTGCTTGTGTATGATATACATGCATATGGTATGTGGTGGTTACATGTGGAGGTCAGAGTATCACTCTGGGGAGCTGGTTCTCTCCTTCCACCTTTGCATGGGTTCCAAGGATTGAACTGATATTGTCAGTTTTGTGTGGCAAATGCTTTTGTAGCTGAGCCATCTTGCTGGCCTTAAAATGCTTTTTAAAAAGCATTTGCATTTTCTGAGCCGAGTTATTTCACTATGAACCTTAAGTCAATATGGCTGTCAGTCGTCCTTATACTTCAGAATCTGCTATGGCATCCAGCCTTGTTATCTATAAAGTCTGCCTAAGAACGGCAGTCAAGTCACACACACACACACACACACGCACACGCACATGCACACACACGCACACACTACAAAACCTCTCATGATGTTTTAACTTTTCGATTTTTGTGTTAGTCTGCACTATTAGCTGTCCTTGGTCAAATGCAGTTGCAAATTGGACTCATCCCAGTGTCCCACCACCCAGAACTTTCCAGCGCTCTGGCCGTCTTCACCTGAAACCTTGCTCATCCTAAGGGCACCAGAGCCCTCAGTCCTCACCCCCTGCCTCCTTTGCTTCTTCACACAGTCAGACTCTGTCTCTCTGACCTGACATTGCATCTGACCATCTGTCTAGTCTAGCGATTTTCAGCAGGGGACAATTCTCCCTTCTGACAAAGTCACAGTAGGGAAGAAAATGTGCTCCTGGTGGCCCTTGACAGACATGGGGGCTGCTGGAGCATCCTGCCAGGCTCAGTGCAGCCTCCTCCCATACCACGAACAAAGTTAATGATGTCGGTGTGTCCCTGGACAACTGGTTTAGAATCCCCCAAAGATGCAAAGTTGGCCAGAGATCAAATTCATAATTAGCATGGTTTTTACCTGTAAATATGCCCATCCATCCTGCTTCAGACCATCTCTATGTATTTATAGTACCTATAAGCAAATGTTACAAGTAGCTATTAGATACTACTCTTAGAGAGTGACAGGGATAACTTCTGTAAGTACTTCGTATTTTTTTTTGTATGTATTTTCTATCCATGGTTGGTTGAATCCTTGACAGAGAACACAGGAATGTGGAGACTGGATCTACTCAGTGCCGAGCTTGACAAGCCTTACTTTAGAATAACATTTACTTTGAGGTTATCACTGTGTACAGTTCCATCTCTGCTCATTCAGAGGCAGACACATCGTTCATTTGGTGACCACATTCTGAGCCCAGTACATGATACATAGAAGCCCTGACAGTCAGTCTGATCAATCAATTAATCAATCGGTCATACCCACAAACTTCTGACTTGTAATATAACTTGCTTAGCATTATGCCCCAGGGTTTGATCTACGACACCACAAAATAAAATATATAGGTAAATGAAAACATTTATGCTCAAAATGATACTGTCCATCTATTGAGTGCTTAGCATATACCAAGCATTATTTTAAGTACTTTATGTGTTTTGATTTTTTTCTTAAATACTGTTTTAACACCTGTCTTCTGTGATGTTAGGGATCAAACCTCAGGCTTTGTATCTGCTGGGCAAGCACTCTGCTTCTGAGCTACATCCCCAGCCCTACACGTGCTCATTTAATTCCCACAGTCCTTTATTTGTGGGTTAGATTATTGTCCCCATTTTCACATAGGCAGAAAAGAAGGCAAAGAGAGGTTAGCTAATTGACTTGAGGTTACACAATCAATGTAGAGCAATCTGCTGCTTCAAGTTCATGACAGCAAACTACCTATCATAATCTAGATTCTTCTTCAGCTTTGTTCATGAATAAACATTATTAGCTCATGATAAAAGATCTGATTATTAAAAAAAAACCTAGATGGCTAGAGAGATGGCTTAGGAGTTAAGACGGTCTCTCAAGCAGTAGATCCTGAGTTCAGATCCCAGGTCCCATGTAAAAATGCCAGGTGGAAATGGCAGTGGCCTGTACTTCCAGGTCCTGGTGGGCGGAGCCTGGGAAATTCCAAGTGAAGAAAAAAAAAGAGAGAGAGAGAAGCAATCCAGGATGATTCCCAAAGTCACCCTTGGTCCTCCACAGGGACACGCAGTGCCCTCTGATACACACACACACATTAAACTAAAACTAGAGAAAAATGTCTTTTCAGTCTCAGAACAGGGAAAGACTTTTTGTTGAAACAGCACACATTATGAATGAAAAAAAAATCATTTTGATTACACAAAATAAAAATAGATCCTAAAAATATATAAACCAAGTTAAGACACTGTGAGACTGAAGATGCTGATGACATATACAGACCAGAAAAATGCTTAGCGTGAAGTGCTTTATCAACTAAACCTGTCAAAGAGGGCTGGGGACAGGGTTCAGCGGGAAAAATTCTTGCTGCGCAAGCACGAGGACCTGAATTCAAACCCCAGCACCCATAAAAGATTGAAGCCAGGCCTTGCTGGCTTATCTGTAACCCCAGTACTGGAGTGGATGAGGCACAGACAGGAGACTCGCTGGTGCTTTCTCACTGATGACCTAGCTCCAGGTTCATCTCAAGGAAATAAGGCAGAGAGTGCTAGAACAGGACGCCCGCCCTCCTCCTCCAGCACACACAGCACACACATGTGCACGTTCCCAAACACACAGCTACAAATCAAAAGGAAAAGTGCTAAGAAGATGACCCATGGAAGAGAAAAGGAGAAAGTCATATAGACAATAATCTCCTGACCATATCCTTCGGTTTCTTAGCAACCAGAGAAGTGAAAACCGATGTGCCAGAGACAAACACGTCAGGTGGCCACACATCAGAATGTCTCTGAGTCCCCAACCCTGGCAGGATGGGACGAAATGGAGACTACCACCCACCGCTGGAGGGCACATCAGTGTGGGGCAAAGGAGAAACCATTCGGGACGAGCCTACGCGTCCTTCTTCCTCACTGCACGTAACTGCTTCAGCTCACGGAGAGGACAGAGTACACCCCCAAGACTGCTGTTGAGACTGCAGCTGCAAGGACGCGCCTGCCTGCGCTTCCCGGCCCGGCTCCGAGGCACATGCTACCCATTCACACGTTTGTTCTCCCTTTGTAACAAAGGTCTGTCCTCACGTCCCTACACCCCACACCGCCAGCCACTTCCCGAGCGGGCACAGACCTTAGTCTTCGTCTTACCACAGAGGCAGAGAGTAGGCAGAAGTGGCCTCGGGCCAACCAGGCAGAAGAGGAAAGGGAAGGAGGAAACTTGCCACCCTGCCCTCCCTCAGGAGTCCACAAGCAGTTGGAGGGGTGCGGGGCAGATAGGCCCGAGTCCCAAGAGGGCAGCTGCCACCCCTCTTCTTCCTTCTTTCATTTCTTTAGCTCCAGGGCCTCCTCGCACATGAGCTGCTGCCTTTTCCTAACTTCACTTAAGTAGAGCCCACTTTGGCGGGAGTGGGGGTGGTGGGGTGGTGGGGGGTGTCAGTGACACAGTTTCTGACTCCAGTGGGCAACGAGTCACCCAACAGTGGCTGATTTTTTGCCCAGTCACAGCAGCTGAGTCATGTTAATGTGGGTGAACCCACCTGAGCTTCTTTAAATCGGATGCTGTACAGAGACCGCACAGTGGTTCTTTGCTTAACAAAGACAACCGAGTAACGAATTTTCTAGTCTAAACAATGTCTCCAGGAATTAGGACACTGAATTGTTGGGAGGCCTCCACCCAGTACTTTCTAGTTTGCTGATCGAGGTAGAGCAGAATTGTGTGTGTGTGTGTGTGTGTGTGTGTATGTAGACCAGGACAACCTCAGGTATCATTCATTTTTCTTTTTTTTTCAAATAGGATCTCTCTCTCTCTCTCTCTCTCTCTCTCTCTCTCTCTCTCTCTCTCAATGTGGTTAAAATTCACCACATTGCCCCCAGCCTGAAAAATCTTAGTTTGATCTCTGGAACCCACACAGCAGGAGAGAACTGATCCTCTGACCACACATGCACTGTGACATGCATACACACGCACATGTGCATGCATGCGTGCGCGCACACACACAATAAATAAAATGTAAAAAAGAGAAAAAGAAAATAGTATTTAAAAGAGATTATCAAGGAACCCAATACGGTACGTGCTTCTAGGTTCTGTTGCTTTGTTCAGTGGGACAGTCATAGAATGTGGCTCTTGGGAAGCATTAGCTCATTCATGCATGAGAACCCTATCCTGAGGTGAGAGATGAGGATCGCCTGGCATCTTCTATAGGGCTGCAGCTGAAGACATCATGCGATAGGATACTCAACATTCGATTTACATTTCTTGTAAAATTTAGTTCCAAGAAAATATTTATTTCTCCGAGAAATTCCATGTGCTTGGAAGCAATGTGTAGTTGTAAAGACACACCTGGGGCTTTGGGTTTTAATCCTGACTCCATTATTTACTTGGGCAGTTCAGTGACCCAGCTTCAATTCCAATAAGCTTACCTTGAAACAAGAATAACTATCCTTTGGGACTCTTTGTTGTAACTTATTGACTATTTTGTAAGTGATAAGCAAATGGCAGCTGTCATTAGAAAACCCACCCTGACGCCAGCAAATTGAAAACTGGAGCTGATACTCTAATGTAGTGGCTATTTCAGTCTGGCTTTCTTTTTTCTTCTGGAGATTCTGATTATGCTTTGAGTTTATTCCAGTTATCCCTATCTATGTGTGGGTGTTTTTTTGAGGGGATTGGCAGGGTCTTGTTTAACCCCGACTGGCCTCAAACTTGCTGCATAGCTAAGGTTGACCTTGAACTTCTGATTCTCCTGCCTTTACCTCCCACGTGCTGGAGTTACAGGTGTGCACTGCTGTGCCTGGTCTCACGTAACGCTGGGGATCAGACTCAAGGCTTTGTCATGGTAGGCAATAACTGCTAACAAAGCCACACGCACAGCCCACTAGTGTTTCATTGTTTGCTTATTCAATACTGTAGACTTCTTCAGATCGTTGTGGATGTGTAGGGAAATAAATTTCAGTTGATTTGGACCATTCTTAATTCCTCTGTACCAAGTCCTGGGTGCTTTATATAGATATATATATATTTTTTTCTTTTCTGACAAAACACTAAATATATTTACAAGTCATCTTTGTCTGGAACCCAATGGGAGAGAAATGGGTGCAAAAGGGAAGGGGGAGGAGGGGAAGGGAAGGCTTAAAAGTTCCAGTCATTCACACAAGATGAAGACATCTTCTGATAGCAGCACTGAAGCAGCCGGCTGTGCCGAGCAGGCCATCCTGGTCAGCTGCCGACTGAATGTGTCCCAACAGGAGTCTCAAAGCCCTCACTGGTCCAGGGGAACCGGTAGGAGTTTGATTATTGCTGTTGTTGCTCGTTCTGGTCTTGGCAGTTATGTTAAATACTGCAACTTTAACGAGTCCTGGGCAAGTATGAGGTCAGTGTTATAATTTTTTTTAATTTATTCAATTGTGCATGTGTGCGCGTGTGTATGCATGTACGTGTATGTGTGTGTGTGTGTGTGTGTGTGTGTGTGTGTGTGTAGAACCACGGGCGAATTCGGGACCCACCATGGACGCCTCCACCTCCTCCTTGTTTACTCTGCCCCGGGATTCACAGGCTTCGCCCTACCAGGACCAGAAACTCAGGCCGCCCCCACTTCCGCCCGGCGTCTATACGTGGGGTCTAGGATCCAAACTCAAGACCTTCTGCCTGCAAGGCAGAGGCTTAACCCCTGAGCCACCTCTCCAGCCCCCCAAGTCCTGGGTTCTAATCCAGTTTAATCCCCTGGCTGAATCCACAAGCAAGTCACTGTTAAGGATGTTGCTTTGTGGGAGGTGAGCAGCGGTGTGGTTGCCTGTGTTCTTTCCTTTTATGCTGACTGCTGTGGAGCACCCCAAATTTAAGAAATAAGAGTTCTGAGTGTGCTGCCTATACCTGCTGAGGTGGGCCTGAGGTCAGGCTTCACCTCCCTCAATGAAAGCAGTAGTCACCCCACCCCACCCTCCACCCCCCGCAAGGAAGTCCTGAGGTGGGGCGCATGCCCGGGCCCCCTACGCAGGGTCTTTATTATTTGACAGGGACTTGCTTGGGACTTCTGTCTTTGTGAAGGAAGGGGCAGGGTCCTCTTCTGTACCCAGATCCCACGTGGACCCCTTAACCGTCTCTGTTCTCTCGAGGAGTGACTCTTCCTCTTACCAGTTGCCCTGTCTCATAGCTGAGCGGCAACTTCCCCTACAAGCACCTTCAGAACAGATGTGTGTCCCAGCTGCAGCGGGAGTGGGAACTTGGAAGCTGGTTGTCAAGGCGATTCTCTGAGCTTTCCTTCCTGGTCCCCTGGCTCTCCTGGGAGGAGGCGGGTGCCTCAGGAGAGTTTGTTTGCATGGCTGCTGAACTTTGGCTGGCTGACTCATGCGGAGGCACCAGCTGCGGATCCTCCTCCTGCTTCTGATCGCTTTCTTCCTTTCCTTTTTAACTCGAAGCTCAAGTACCTTTGGCAGCTAAATGTGACTGGTGCAGGAAGTGCAGCGTTGGCATGGAGTGGCCTCTGGCAGTGGCTTGGGCCGGGCCAGCTGTCCTCCACTGATTCCAGGGACTTCTGAGGGGCTGAGCCCTCCCCAGCCACAGACTGTTGGCATGACGGCTCAGGTAGCTGGGCAGCATCTACTGAGAGGACCCTAGGAATACACCCCACGGTGAGTGCGTGTGCCCTGCGGTCAGCCAACGTGGCGGGCTCCACAGAGACTTCAGCCAAGGGTGTGGGAGGAGAGAGGCCGAAGCCTCCATGGGCGAAGGGCAGCGTGTGGGTAAGAACAGACTCCATCAATCTGACTTCCCACGTTTGAAATTCTTTCAAATGCTCATGGTGAGAAATAAGGTAAGCACCTGCAGCTGCCTTTTGGTGCGATCCCTGTTCATTTTTAGTAAAGGTTTCATGGGGGGGATTAAACTCTTGCATTTAAGTAAAATCTCCACAGCTGTGACTTTTGCAGGATGTTCAGTGCTATGAAGTCAGAAGTAGACCTCACTTTACCTTTCTCCGGGCTCATGAGAGTGTCTGCTGCTCTAGATATTGGTTGGCTGCTGTCTGTGCTCCTGGCCAAATGTGGCATGCCCAACACATGAATAGAGATATTGGCCAGGACTGTAAATACCATTCCTGAACCTCTAAGTGACTGATAAGAATAGAAAAGAGGGGAGACAAGTATGTGGAGACAGCCAGTAGCTAGGCCAGCACACCCACATTTGTAGTCATAGTAGCTAAGAGTGAACGGACACATGGATGAATACAATGTGTGGAATACACACCTGGGACTCTTCTTCAGACTTAAAGAGGAAGGCAGTTCTGATACCCAGTCCGGCATGGACTGGCCTAGAGGACATTAGATTAGGTGAGATGAGACGTGATAGAAGGACCAATGTGGTATCATTTCACTCTGGAATGGAATCTAGAGTGGCCAAATGCACAGAGGCTGTAATTGGAACAAGGGGAATGGGGTTGTATCAATGGATAGAGAGGTTTCGTTTCACAGGGTGGAGAATTCTAGAAATGGGTAGTTGTGATAGTTGCCCAACATGTGAATATGCTTAACAGTACAGAACTGTTCACTTGAAAGTAGTAGAAATGATAAATTTTACGTTGTGTTGTATTTTAACACAAATATATCTATGTGTTATACATGTATATGTATACATATAGATACACACATATGTATACATACACATACATATGTAGTTGTGTTGGGACTAGAACACAGGGCCTCGTGCATGCTAAGCAAGTACTCTGCCACTAAGCTACATTCCTAGCCCTCTAAATTCTTTTTAATTGCAGATTTTCCTTAGAATGGGGGGAGGGGGCAAAAATACCAGCCCTGTATGATGAAACTTTTGTTTCTCAGTGACTTCCTCAAAATTAAACTAAAAAAAAAAAAAAAAAAAAAAACAAAAAAAACCTGACAACTTGCTCCAGAGAGGGCCTGGAAATGAACCCGCAAACTTTGTCATGAGCTCTGTTGAGAAGCTGAAGCCAGGTCGACTTTCTCCTCTTCTTTGACCCCATTTCCCCCCCCCCCCAACAACACACCAGCAGCAGATCCCTCTCAGAGTGGCCTTAGGGGCAGCCACACAGTGTTGAATGCTGGTATTTGTGACTTTGCACGCCGAGTGCCTGTTGCAGATGACCACTGGAGGGCGCTTTCTGGCCTGGGCTGTGGCTGGCTGCTGTAGGACCCTGGGTAATATGGAACCAAATGCTCTTTTCCTCACAGAAACTGCAACAGGAGTGTCATAGTTAGGTACAGGTGTCAACTTGACAGTTGAGGGTTCTGTTCTGGGCACATTTACAGAGAATTAGTAGTTGAGTCAAGCCCAGAGTGAACTTGCAAGAGATTGTCTAGTTGATGAGGAGAGCCCAGCCCATGGTGGTGGGGACTAGTGATAAGATGGAGGAAACTGGTTGAGAAAATTGGTGTTCTCCTGTACACTTGGCCAGACATGTTGGTTTGGCAAGTAAGGATTGGCCCTCTCTCAACCATTATGTGGATATGGTGCTGCCGGTTCCCTTGGTGTTGGTGTGGGCTGTCATGCCAAACTGGACAAGGAGCCAGACAATTGTAAGTCAAAATTAAAATCCTTATTCCCTTAGGCCCTTGGCTGTGAATTTATCAGCAGCATGCAGAGAAACAGCAAGAGGAGGAATGAGGGAGCACCCTCCATCTGTAAGAAGGAGGCATGGGGGCAGCTGCCTCTCTCTTATCGTCACCCTTCGCCTTTTCTCCTCTTTCACTTGCACTTGTATTTCCTTAGTCCAGCCTCCTGCCCCCTTTCCTTGGCTTCTAGTCCATTAGGTGTCTCTCTCTGACTTCGGATTCTTCCAGGACACCTCCCCATGACACAGTTGTCTCCTCTGAACATCATAAGGATGGAGGAGCCTGGGATGCAGATAGCAAGAGCTCATAAGGAAGTGTTGATGATTGTATTACTAATCTTCCGGTCTGTTGGTGATTTCCAGTCAAGACTGAGGAAGAAAAGGGAGAGGAGGTTGTTTAGAGTTCCAGGTCTTAAAAACAGGCAAAGCAAGTGTCTGGGGTGCTACAGCTCAAGGATCATCACATTGGGGGAAAACTCTTGAAAACGTCCCCCTCCATTTTCCCTCCTTTATTTAGAAGACATTTGTTTTAAAAGGAAATGAAATTGGTTTTAAGGTCCCAAGGGGGAATGTTTTTCTGAAGTAGGTGAATTCTTTCTGTCCGTTTGGTGTAAACATGGTCTGCTCCTATACATACCTTTTTGAACTTCTGCAATAAAAGAGAGCTGGGTGGTAACCGGCAGACTCCATGAACAGCTGCAGCTGCGGACCCCTGGCTGCCCACCCCAGGCATCTGTCTGTCTCCCCTGACTGCAGTCACCAAACAAACTCTGGTCTAACGCGGGTCTTCTCATGACTCCTTTGAGGCTAAAGAGCAACGGCCCAGTTCACTTTGGCTTTTCCATTTCTGTGATAGTCAGGTGTTGCTCTGTCCCAAGTACAGCTCAAAGTGACAGGTTATTTTCAGGACTTAGGGATTGTCACTCTCTGCCGTTTCCTAGCGAGGTAACCTGCACTCCATGCCACGCTGGGCCCTGAAAGGAGATGCCTGTCTGCACTGTCTTTCCATCAGAAGTAACAAGTGTAAGTGAGAGTTTAGAAAAGTGATGTGGAAACCACAGAAAGCTGTGGAATAGGAACATATATTTCTTTCATTTCTTTTCTACTCTTCAACAGGTTCATGCATGCACATAATGATTTGACGTCATCTTCACGCCATACTTACCCGATCCCATCCTACATTCCTCCCGTTTTCTTCCCAACAGTCTCCCTCCAACTTTCATGTCTTTTTGAGTTTCCTAAGTGTCATCTGCATTGCTGGAGCATAGGCGATGTACTTGTGAATACACTGCTAAAATCAGTATTTCTCCTTCGCACCAGAACCTGATGGTAAGACCCCATTGCTCAAGACACCACATACTCTGATAGGACATGGAGAACTCAAGCTGGAACTGACCTGGAAGACTCCTCCCTGCTTTCACAGCACAGGAGAATGCTATGCAGGATGCTGGGGAGAGAAGCCATCAAATGTCTTACTCCGCTGTGAATTCTGCAAGCTCCGTTAGCAACCAACCTGGCAAGATGTATACATTGATATAACAGTGCCCTAAGTGTTATGGGATAGACAACTGCTTTCTGATTATATTTCTGTCTCCTGTTACTGTCTTTCTGCTCTCCTAGTCTCCCTGAAATGTTACCATGTATGCATGAGCAGTGAGGGGCAGAGGTGGGGTCCAGATGGAACTTCCCCAGACTGGGATGGATATGACAGTGAGCTTAGGCCGTGGAGGGAACAAGTGTTTCAGGTAGAGGAAGAACCTGAGAAAAGGCAACGCGGGCCAGTAGGTGACTCTGATGTGAGATGGTCAGACTGGGTGAGTGTCTTCTTAGTTTGCTCTAAAGCTAGGCCCCCATCTAGGTCACTAGTCACAGTGAGAAGGTTTCACTGGACCAGAGACTCGTAGCCAAGAAGTGGGAGGTAGACAGGACTCAACTGTGAGACTTGACTCTAGTGTGGAAGAGCTTTGCCTTTTACTTGGCTCAAGGTGGAAGGGTGTGAACGTTCTGGGAAACACGGGAATCTTTGAGCAGTGAACTGGGGTCTAGTGTTATTGGGAGGCAAACGGATTGGAGGCCCTCAGAAAACCTACCGGGGGTCTTGGAGGGGAGCCATGTGGCTCTTCTCTTACACGGTAAAGCTGGCTCCACCCATCCTTGCCCAGCCCTTCGAGGACCTCCCTTGCTTTTCCTCACCTTTCCAGAAGAGCCTTCCTCACCTGTGTTTCAAAGGCACATTTTTCTAATCAAAACAGTCCTCCTTATCTTGGGTTTATGGCTTCTTGTTTACATTTCACCCAGTCTGTTTTCCAGTGTAGATTATAAGGAAGCAGAGGGGGGATCGTGGCTCATTTTATTGAGGGTGCATTCAGGGAGTATTTGCTCCATGAAGGGGAGAGGACAGGATAGTGGTGGTGTGAAAACTCAGAGGGCCGGATGCTATGCAAAATGTCCAAGAAATAGAATTAGTCACTCACTGGCTGTGGAAGCCCATATTAAAGGTAACATTGATGTTACATCTCTGGAGGCTGTGAAGGAGCCCAGCCGGTGTGATGAACACTTGAAGAGGGAAGATAACGTCATTCTCAATAATCTAGGAAAGAAAAATCTGCGGCACTCCTCAACTGTGCTGGGTACCACACCGAGTGCTGGTAAGTCGGAGCATGTAGATCAGGACCCCAGAGGAATCCACAGGCTGTTGAACAAGACAAGCGGCAAGTCATTTATGTAATCATCAGGTGGTAGAAGAGGTGACCGTGCTCTCGTTCTGTCCTTAGAGTCGGGGACAGCCTCCTGAGTGACGTGAGTTGAAATTTAGTTTGCCGAGCCCAGAAGAACATTCCATATAGAGAAGGAAGTGTGTGTATGAGAACATTCTGGAACACTTAGGGAAGAGGAAGAGTCACTGTGGTTCTAGAATAAGAGACAGGTGAGCCACGGTGGGTGGTGATGTGGCTGGGATCAGAATGGTGACAGAAATCTGATGTCTTTCTGGAGTCGCCAAGGTTGGGGACAAGATTGTGGTCATAAGGAGGAGATATAGTCTGATTTTCATTAGAAACCCATGAGGCACAAGTGACCAAGGCACAGGACGAGGTGAGCTGGGACTGCAGCTGAAGCCTGTCTGTCCAGAAGGTTGGCTATGAAGTGTCTGTGGGGGGCTATGAAATTAGAGTGGGAACCTGGCATAGAAACATGCACGCTATGAAAAATTAACCAGGGAGAGCTAGACGAACGGAATGGGGGGGTAAACAGAGAGAGAGATAGGACTCTTCAATGAACTCAGAAGACAATAAAAAGCAAATGACTTAAACTTCCAATGTTTGTATATAGCTCATCCTAAAGATCAGCATCCATCAGCAAATGGCATCCTAAAGATCAGCATCCATCAGCAAATGACAGCAACAGGAGATAGAAATATAATCAGAAAGCAGTTGTCTATCCCATAACACTTAGGGCACTGTTATATCAATGTATACATCTTGCCAGGTTGGCTGCTAACGGAGCTTGCAGAATTCACAGCGGGGTAAGACATTTGATGGCTTCTCTCCCCAGCATCCTGCATAGCATTCTCCTGTGCTGTGAAAGCAGGGAGGAGTCTTCCAGGTCAGTTCCAGCTTGAGTTCTCCATGTCCTATCAGAGTATGTGGTGTCTTGAGCAATGGGGTCTTACCATCCAGTGGGCAGGAGGCCAAAGAACCTGCCTGGGAATGAAATTCAAGATGCATTTTAAAGAAGAAAAGCAAGCTGCTGATCATAGCATGCAGCGTGGCATCCTTCATGTAAGAATAGACCAAACCAAAATACTACTTCCATATTTGTGTGTTTCTATTAATATGGTAAGTACACAGAGAAAGAAAGCAAACATCATTAATTAGCATAGAGTGAGTATTCTCTCTGAAGATGTGTGAGAGTGCATTAGCCTCTGCATTTCTGCATTGTTTGAATTCTTACAGTAATATGTTTACACGATTGTGTCTGCATTTTAAGCCACTTTTGAAAATGAAAATGCAAGTCTTTGTGGGTAAGAAAGGAGAGCGTCTAGTCTTGAGTAGTGTTCCCACTGGCTTTGCTATCTTCTTTTGAGCATACTTCAGACTGCAAACCTTTTCTTGACATTCCACGGAGTGAGACCAGGCTCAGAGACCCAGAGAGGAAGGGTCAAATTTGGGCCAGGACCTTCTGTTGTTAAGGTACACCGTGGTCTGTAAGAAAGTTGTGCTAGAGCCTCATCTTTCTGAGAGTGGAACTCTGCAGGGGACATTTGCTCCTGGGTGAGCTGGGGACCTATAGTGTGCACCCTGGTTGCCATCAGGGGTCTGGGGCTGACACAAGGGAAAGTCACTGCCCCTGGGTTCCCAAGGCCAGAGATCCTGGGATCAAAGTGTCAACCGTGCGGGTTTCTGCCAATGCCCCCCCACCTGTGCACAGCCCAGTCTATGGTGGTGCCATTGCTATCCTCAGGTCATTCCTCTGTGTGTCTGGGTCTAAAGTCCACCTTCTTGTAAGGACAGCAGTCGGGGGCTGAAGGTACACCCCAAGAACCTCATCTTAAATAGTCAATCTCCGCAGTTCTGATGCTAAGGGCTTCAGTATAGAAATAGGGAGGGGCCAGGGACGTGTCCCTAAGAGAGTCGCAGAAAGTGTTTCCTTGGCTGGGTGCTCTTGCTCAGCTCCCGCCACCTTGGTCCCTGGCTAATGTCCCCTGCACGTGTACACAAGAGTGAAGGCCCCAGGGAACACGCTAGTAAAAGCGGAATGTCTGTGATTGCCCGCTGTGCTGCGCCCAAGGGGACCCGGCCCAACGTGATTTCCTGACAGATAAGGCCGGGAGGGAGGGCACGCACACAATGTGCCTCAGTCACTGGTGCCCGGCTGCCAGGACTGCTCAGCAAACACCTGACTGCGGCTTTTTCTTTTTAGCTCATGCCTGTGGGGCCCTGCCAGAAGGAAGTCAGGCGCAGGACCCGTGCCAGGCGCCGGCTGGCCCAGGATGGAGCGTTCCAGCAAGATGGATTTCTTCCAGAAGCTGGGCTACAGCCAGGAGGACGTGGTCAGGGTGCTGGGCAAGCTGGGCCACGGTGCCCTAGTCAATGACGTGCTGCAGGAGCTGATCCAGACGGGCAGTCGCCCCAGGGCCCAGGAGGGCGCGGCCAGCAGCTCAGCACCCCTGCTGGTTCCCCGGGGATGCTGCCGGGGCCTGGACTCCGCCCAGCAGAGCCTGGGGCCAGAGCTGGAAGAGGCCCGCGGGGACACAGCCAGTTCCCTGCGGCCCATAGTGATCGATGGGAGCAACGTGGCAATGAGGTAGCATTCCTGCTTCCCTTCATCCGAGCACGCGGCTGGGGGCGGGGCGGTTCTCAGGAGCCCTGGAAACCAGCTTCTTTTTGTGGGATTTTATGATAACATATTCATACATGTGTGTCACACAGTTTGCTCACATGTACTCTCCATTGTGGGCCTTTGTCTCCCTTCACCCACACTGATTCGCCCCAAATAGACTCCTTTCTGCTTTCATGCCAATATATATATACACACACATACACATACATACATGTATGCAAACGTATAGATCTAGATTCCATATATGCGAGGAAATGTGATCTTTGTCTTTCTGAGTCTGGTTGAATTTGCTTAACATGGTAATCTCTGCTTCCATACATTTTCCTGTAAATGACATAGCTTCATTTCTTATGTTCCAATAATATTCCACATGCTCATGTGTGTGTGTGCATGTGGATATGCATGTGCATGTATGGAGGTCAGAAGACAACGTCCACTATATAGGTTCTGGGGGTTGGACTCAGGTGGTCAGTCTTGGTAGCAAGCAGTTGAGCCGTCTCACTGACCCTGTACCACATTATCTATATCCATTAACTTGGTGGTAAATATGTAGGATGATTCTATAACTTGACTATTGCGACTGGGGCTACAATTAATATCTCTGTGATGTGCTTAATTTAGACTTTTCTGGGTCCATACACAGAGGCTGTAGAGCTGGATCATATGGTAGTTCTATTTTTAGATTGTGTGTGTGTGTGTGTGTGTGTGTGTGTGTGTGTGTGTGTGTGTGTGTGTGAGTTGATGGCTTTGAAGCCCCGGTCTACCTCCTAACAACTGTGTGAGTGAATGAAGCAAGGATGCTTTCTGAGCCTCACCTCCTCTCACATCCCCCCCTTTAGAAGGCAGTTGTGGGAATTGGAGCCATACAAAATGCCAAGGACAGAGCCTGCTGCAGAGTTGGTGTTCAGCAAGTGGGCACAGAGACTGTCCCCACCCAGAGGTGCAGCCTTCTTCAGGAGAAGGAAGTAGGGAAGGGGGGGGCAGAAGCCAAGGTCAGGTGTTGGCAGATGGGACTTTTTCTAATTGCTTCCTCTTCCCTGTGTGAGGCTGGTAGACGTCTGCTCCTTCTCTTGGGGGTTTCAGAACCACATGGGAGAAGTGCTCAGGCTGTGTTGGAAGCCCTCTGCTGGGGGGGGGCTTGGTGGGGAGGCCGGGTTGTAGTTTCCGTACTAAAGCTGAGAGACATGTTTGTGGTCGTCCCCTTCCGCCTCAGGCTGGGGTGCTATTCATGTCTTGGCCTGTTCGTTGGGGATTCCAGCACGATGCCACGTGTGGTTATTGTGCCTGACTTGGCAAAGCTCAGCACGACACAGTCTCGCAGCTGCCAAGCTCCGTGCTAGGCAAGGAGACCATTGCGCAAACGCATCAGTCCCCTGCCGCTTGGCTGAGTTACAGCCGGGCAAAGGGCAGAGCCATAGGAAATAGCTATAAATACATGTGCTTCCCTTTTGAAAAGCTGAGTAGGAATTCCGAAAAGCAGTTATCAGCGGCTCCCACTGTGTCAGCAGGCATTTTAAGTTCCCCCCGGGGATTTGGGGCTCACTATGGATTTGGCATTGCAGGACAGAAGCCTGGAGTAAGTCCACTGCTGCCCAGCTTCGACGCTTTCTGCACAGGCCCAGTGTGGTGTGTCCGTTCTTTTCACCTGCTAGGTCTCCCCATCTAGAGAATATCAGCGAGAAACCAAGGCCCCTGCTTCTCTTGGGGCTTGGGGTCTGTTCCCTGACCATTCTCACGTTCTTATCCACATCGCCTGCTGGCACAAGATGGGCAGTCAGTAACATCTTGCTCAATTTAAGATCCCTGGAGTGTTGAAGGACTTTCGAGAATCCAGTATACTCTGACAGTTCTGAAAAGTGTGGGGTGTCCAGCCCCTGACCTCTGAGTGACCGGGACAAAGCTCCTGGCTTACTGGATATCAGTCTGAAGAGGACTGTGAATGAAAGTCGCTATTACACAAATCAAAATCGTACCCAGCCCTTATTGGTAGGAATTCCCGGAATCAAAATATCAGAATGGCCGTAGGGGAAACAAAGTGTGTCAGGGACTACGACGGGGAAACTGCCAGTGCTTCCTATCTGGGGACAAGGAAACTCTCATGTTATGATGGGGAGTCGCTGCAGAGTTTCCTTTTGATGGGTCTCTGCTGCTGCCTGAGATTCAGCTTAAACTATACCCCCTATTTAAGCATGACCTAGAAGTGTCCAAGGTCAGCCCACCACCTAGGCCACCCCTCCCCCACCACTGTAATCAATTTAATCCTTTCCTGCTCAAGGTGTGTGGATGGCAAATGACAAGCATCACAAAGAGTTTTCTTTTTTTAACTTAAAATATTTATTCATTAGAGAGAGAGAGAAAGAGAGAGAGAAAGAAGGAATGCACATGCATGCCATGCGTGGAGGTCAGAGGACAAGTTTCCTTCTATCATGTAGGCTTCCAAGTATCAAACTCAGTACTCCAGGTTTTGAGAGCATAGGCTTTACTCACTGAGCTGTCTCTCTGGCCCCAGCCTAAGTGTTTTCACACATTTGCTGTCTACAAAACACCTTAGTTACACACACACACACACACACACACACACACACACACACACACACCCCTTCTCCTGCCCCCAAGTCCCAGAAAGAAGCCTAAATGTCACAATCATCCTTGATTGTAGATTGTGTTCCCTTGAAAGGTGAGTTCTGGAAATGGTGTTTCCACGTCCTGCTCCGTTCCTGGTCTTTCTCCTACAGACCTCCACCAGGCCTTCTGGGAGCTTGGACAGGACTGGTGTCCTCAGGATCTGCCAGATCCTCAGCTGTGAAGAGAGGCTGGCAGCCGCCACCCCACGCAGCCTTTACAGAGAGTAGAGGGCAGAAACACAAACCATGTGTCTCATTATCTGCTGATACCGAATTCAAGACTTGGAAAGATGATTTGGGAAGATGGTTCCCAAGATTCCCATTTTCCTGTGCCCTGTAGGGTCACAAGCATTGCTGCCCTCGACTTCAAAAGATGATCTGTGCACTGTGTGGACCCAAAGAGGGGGCTTGGAGCCCGAGTGGGATACCAGTCCTTTCTACCCTTAGCATACGACGAGCGTGGCTTCTGTTGGCAAGGACATCTTCCACAGCCGACTGTCCCCTATGCCCTGAGCTGGCCCAGGCCTTTGCTTGTAAGGCTTGGTTTTCAATGCTGGAGTTTCACTTCCTCACACTCTCAGGGAGGCTGCGTTGCAGTGGACCCTTGCCATCTCCACCTGAGCGAGTCTCCTGTTTGATGGTTTTAGCAACGCGTCTTAATTTGCTCCTAGTTTTGGAGGATGTGGGACTTCTAAACTAAATTCCAGAGTTCCTTTCTGGAAGCTCTTGAGATTTTTCGTACATTACTGATCTGGGGTCCCTCAAAGCCAGGGATGGCTTGAAATCATACATACATGTGTATACGTGCTGTGAATCTCTGCAGTGAATGTGCATGGTTATTTATTGTGTGTTTGCTGGTGTGGGGTGAACATGAGTGTCCACAGTACACAGGTGGAAGTCAGAGAACAACTTCTGGGAGTCAATTCTCTCCTTCCACCCTGTTGAGAAAAGGTGTCTTATTTCTGGCATGGCACAGCGTACCAGGCTAGCTGGCTGTAGGCTTTCAGCAGGTTCTCCTGCCTCTGCCTCAGAAGTGCTGGGATTGCAGATCTGTGCTGCAACATCAGCTTTTTGCTGGGCTTTTGGGATGGAACTCAGGTCATCAGGCACTGAGTCATACCTCTGGCCCCCACACATAGTATTTGATCCCTAAAATGTTAGCATCAACCAGCGTCAATGAGAAATTACAGATAAATCAGAGTTTGGTTTGGTCAGTGATTTCTTTGACCTCTGTCTTTCAGGAGGTGCTAAATCTCCTCTTCCCTGTCATTCCAGAGAATGTTTGACTGGGCCATTGTCACAGTTAGGCACAGGTGTCAACTTGACAGTTGAAGGTTTGAACTCTGGGCACATTTGTAGAGAGTTAGTGGTTGAGTTAAGTCCAGAGCAAACCTGCAGGAGATTGTCTAGCTGACAGGCAAGGCCCAGCCCATGGTGGGTAGGATTAGGCCCTGGAATAAAATACAGAGAGCTGGTTGAGGAGTTGGCATCCTTGTGTACACTTGACCAGACATACTGGTCTGACAACTAAGGATTGTCCCTCTCTTAGCCGTTGTGTAGAGATGGTTGTGGTCAGTTCCCTCGGCCCTCGTGTTGGTGCATGCTCTCCCTTCAAGCTGGACTGAGAACTGTAACTGGATTGTCAGGAAGAAAATAGACCTTTTGTTCCCTTAAGCCATTTGGTGGTGATTTATCAGCAACCATGCAGGTGAACTGCAGTAGCATCTTCCTTACATCTGACCCTCTCAGTTGTCCTGGAAGGGATGTGACAGTGGGCATGGTGAGGGTCAACACTGGCAAGAGTCAGACCTGACTTAGGTATATCCCTAAACTTGCCACCCTATGCAGAAGTTTCCATGAACTTCTCTCCCGAGTGCTTCAGGATGCTAAAACCCAAAACTGTTGCTCATGCTGAACCAGATGACCTGGCCTGACTGTTCTCTGTGGGTGAGCAGAGGCCTCCTGGTTGAAGGTGTTTCATAAGCCGTGGGGATGTATTTACTCAAAACATACACGAGTGTGAACTTTATGAAACTCATTCTGACTGCATGCCATTTACACAGAAGTAAACTGTGTCCCACTACCACGTAATGGACTTTAAAGCTTTCCATTTCCTCTTTACAAGGGCATGGGGGAGTCCTCTGGCTTCTTCTAAGCAGGGCCAACAGCTTGATTTGTCATTCTGTAAGCAGCAGGTCAAATAAATGAAAACTTTAAATTGGAAAGTGGATGAGTCTCTGGCCAGAGCCTCAGAAGCCAGGACTCACAAATGCTCCAAGTCTCGTAGCAGCTCTTGTCAGAGTCTGAAGGGCCAAGTTCTGACCAATATTCCAGGGTGGTCCAAGACAATTTTGAGGATGGGGAGTTCTAGATCTGCACTGTTGCTAAGGTGGCCACGTGGCTCTTGTACTATTGAGCACTCAGAATGTGGCTAACGCAACATAGAACCTGAATGTTAAAATTCACTTCCTTTTAATTCATTTAAATTAACTGTAAACAGCTTCACATATGAAACTATATGACCCAAATAATTTAGGGGAACAAGGAGATTTTTTTTTGAACCAGGGGATTTTTATTCAAGTTACAGTTTTAGTTCACTGAAAGAGGAGTGTTAGCAGAAGGTGCCGGGGGACCAGCCACATTGTCTTCCCAGCAAGAGCAAGGGCCTGGATCTTCCCACATAAGTTATGCAATTAACACAATGTCCTACTAGGTTTGTCCAGAGCTCTGCCTAAACTGAAATAATTCCTCATACGTGTGCCCAGAAGCCCACCTCAAGTGTCCAGTAGACATCTGAACTGACCGTCACACCAGGAGTAGTGATGACCTGAGTTTGATCTCTGGACTCCATAGTGGAAGGAGAGAAACAACTTCTGAACCTGTCCTTTGGCCTCTTCACACATGGTAGCATGTACGCATCCTCATTCGTGCACATATCACACACACACAATTTTAAAAAGCACACAATTGTCCTGTCTCATCTTCCTCAATGCTGGGTTACAAGGTATGCAGTTTTGTGGTTGTTGTTGTTGTTGTTGTTTTAAAGAGATGGTACTTTCAATAAGAACCTGCTAGAAGCTTCATGGCTGGGTTTGGGGAAGAACATGGATTCTCAAGGGTCCCTGTAGCCACATGTCCTTGTGGAAGACTGGTAAACTTGTAAATAAATGCGCCACCTGTTTCCCATTCCCTAGGCAAATCCAGGGAAGGTGGGGGGTGGAACACATCCCCAACTCAGCAGAAAGCCATTTTTTGTATGGCTGGAGGAACACTCCAGGTGAATGTATCCTCATGGGGGTGTCGGACTCCAGTGTGTGGGTGTAGACGCAGGTGTAGACGCTTAGGAAAGCTGCAGACTTGGTTTCTTCAGAGAAGTGTTCGGCTGAAATTACATTTTGATTTCATCAGGTACCCTCAGGAAGTGACGGGGAAGAGATGGATGCTTTTCTTCTATTTGTTTTCTTCCTGTTGATCTCTTTCTGGCTCATTCATCTGTGTGAGTGCAGGTACATATGTGTCATGGCGCATGTATGGAGACCTTTCATGTCTGTGGAGACCTTAGCTGTTGGTCCTCGCCTCCCACCTTGTTGGAGATAAGGTCTCTGGTGTTCTGTGCTGCCCACATCAGGCGAGCTGGCGCTCAGATTTCCCAGGATCCACCTGTCTCTGCCTCCCGTCTCACTGTGGAAGCCCCTGAATCAGACTCCTGATACAGTGCCAGTTTTATGTGGGGGATCCAGGCTCAGGCCTTGTGGTTCGTGGCAGGCGTTTTATCCACCGAGTAGTCTCCCCAACCCTGTTTATTTTCTTCTGTTTTGAGATAGAATCTTGCTGTGTCACCAGGCTGCCTGTTGGCGTGTAGGTGCATATCACCATGCTTTGTTTAGCGGGACTTCACTTCTCACCCAAGGGTCGTACTGACTTCTGAGGCCCTAAATCTGCTCTGAGCTGCCTCCTCTTGGGCTCCTCTTGAAGTCTGTACCCATTTCTGCCTTACAAAATGAGGGTGATCAGAGCAGCCCCCTGCCCACCTATTGTCCCCGTGACCTGAAATGGGCACAGCTGAGTCCCTGATTGTCCTGGAGTCACGGGCATCTTTCCTTGCTCATCTCTTACTTTTCTCCTGCCTCAGGCCCATGGCTTTGCCCCCCTTGAGCCGCCTTGTGAGCCCCCGACTTCTGCAGGAACTTCTTACTCAAGGATACAGTATGTACAGTTGGGTCTTCCAGTTTCTGCAAATGACAGTTACTAACTGCCCCGCACACAGCTAGTCGCGCTGGCGCAAGTTGTTTCCGATCCCAAGCACTTCCCCTTTCCATACCCGTATTCAAAACCCCTGGGGCTCCCGTTTCCTTTTCCCAGGCTGGTGGCAGCAGCTTCTCAGCCTCTGTTTACCAGTCAGTGAAGGGTCCTCTAGTGGGAGGATTTTAACTGCACATGAGGAGGTACTGCCTTCTGGGAGCTGCTGTTGGGGCTCGGGGATCTCCGGCAGAGGGACAAAGAGTTGGTAGCAAGAGGTTCTGCAGGCCGCCGTCCAATCAGGCAGCGGGACACATTTCTTTGCTTCAGTTCCCTCAAGAGTAATAGGGGTGAAGGTCATTTCCTCAAGAGAAGTAACAATGATGAAATGAGCCAAGCGGTCTGGCACACAGAGCTCTCTGCAAATTTGAAGATGTGCCCCATCCACAAAAAATCAGTTTCCCAAAACAAGTGGAATATCTTAAAGAATATTTTAAAGAGAGAGATATAAATAGATATAGATAGATATCTATCTAAAGAGATAGATAGATAGATAGATAGATAGATAGATAGATAGATAGATAATTATACAGATAGATAAAGACAACTATAGGAAGTTGGGTCTGTCCTTCTACCATATGGATTCCGGGGATTGAACTCAGGTCATCTGATTTGTGCAGAGTCATCTTTACCCACTTAGCCATCTCACTGGTCCTGCCTTTTTCTTTTCTTTCTCCCCCCCCCCAAAGAGTTTCAAACTCCCTATGCAGCCGAAAATGACCTTGAACTTCTGATTTTCCTGCCTTGGTTTCCTGAGTGCTGAGATTATAGGCGGCTCCACGGGACCCAGTGTATTGGGTGCTGGGAATGCAGATGAGGCCTCGTGCATGCTAAGTAAGCACTCTACCTACTCAGCTGCATTCGCAATTCCGGTGTCTTGCTCTGTCGTCCAGTGTGGTCTGAAACCCTCTATTGGCCTAGGCCAGCCTTAAGCAAACTGTTCCATTGTCTCATCGACCTCTGTTGGGATTTCAGTATGTGCCAGCCACTGTGTCCTGCTGGGGTCTCTCCTTAGCACCCAGCACAGAGCCTTGTCGTAACCAATGTTCTTAAGCTGGTGCCCAGACAATGAACCATGCACAGCCGAGCACACGGCCCTCCCCGGGGAGGGGACTGGCGTGGCTCTCGTCTCTGTTAGGGCTCAGTTTCTCTTCCTTTTCCTCCAACTGAATGACTTCAAGTTCAGGGTACTGATATAAACTTTAGGTTTAACCAGGGGAAGAATTGGAGGCAAGAAGTACTCACAACTAGACAGGCGTGGTCAAGGTGGGGACCACCCACTGCTGTTTCAGATCCACTCCTGCAAGGTGATCAGTGAGTGGTCGTTCCATCTGTTCATCACTGTCCCAGCCTGAAAGGACCAGTCTGGTTCTTACATCATGGATGACGCCCCTGCCTGGAAAGCCTTGGTTGGTGGGGGCCAATGCCGTGGGTCCTGTTTGGCTTTGATGGGAGCTATGTTGGCTTGAAATTTTCTCCTCCAGCAGGTACCTGTTGGTACATTCCTAGGCCTCCCATCACCTGAGACCTACCAGAGATTTGGAGAGTTGTTTTGCTCCCTCCCCTGAGATTCAACCCAGGGGGCTCTGCTAGGATTTCTGAGGGCGTGGGAGCTTTTTCGGCTGTGCTGGGCCTCAAGGTTTCAGCCTCTGGTTTGAGTTGATGTTTCCACATGTCCAGTATGCTCAGTGGGAAGAGCAGGGGTGGGGGTCTGGGGCCTAGCACCTGGGGAGTGCCTTCCTCCAGCTCCTGTCAACTTCTGCGTGGGAGGGGCTAGTGTTCTGCCTCCTTTTCCTGTCCTACAGTACTCACACTTTTTTTTTTTCTCCCTACTATTTGCAACAAGCCTCTTTCTCTCTCTGTGTTAGAGGGAGAAATGCTGGCCTGTGCAGCTGTGCCTCTGTCTTTGTGGCCACTGAGTGGAAGGATTCCCAGAGTTCTCTTGTACTGCCTCAGAGTCTGACTTCGGGAAGTACTGAATACATCCTTAGACTTCCCTTCTTGTTTGTGAACACACTGCCATCCTGCCTCCCTGAGAAAAAGTCAGCAGCAGTCACATGGAGAGACAGCACAGTAAGGAAGGCCTAGTGTGGTCTTCATCCAGAAGTGGCTGGCTGCCTCTGGCCATGTTTCCGGAGCCCTTGGTCCTCAGTCCTTCATCTTCTTATTGTGTATGTGTGTGTGTGTGTGTGTGTGTACAGTAGAAGCACAAAGGTGACATCAGGAATCATCCTGGATTGCTTCTACCTCCTTTTTGCTTTGCTCTGGGATTTTCCAAGCTCCACCCACCAAGACCTGAAGTACAAGTTGCCTGCGTTTCTACCTGGTATTTATATGTGGGACCTTCTGCTTACAAGGCAAAGTCTTAAGCCCTGAGCCATCTCTCCAGCCTCTCAACGTGTTTCTAGTGAACACTTACTGCTGGCCAGACATCACGCTGGGTCCTGGAAATTTAGTCTCCTGGGAATGAGTGGTGTTTTTGCTACTGTTTTTGAGTCAACAGTCTCCTTGAATTTGAAGCAGTTCTGCATTTAAATCGGATTACAAGTGGTCGGATTGTAATGCACCACTGTGTGTGGCTGGAGTAGCTAAGTGTTCGTAAATGCTAGGAAGTAGTAGACGATGCTGGGGTCTGATGAGGTCTAGGAGGTCGAGCAAACACTTTTCTGAGGAAGTAGGGGTGCAGCTGAGACCAAGAGGAGGAAGAAGGGGGGGAGAAAGAGGAAGAGGAAGAAGAAGAGGAGGAGGAGGGACTGGAATGACAGGACCCAAGGAGTGGTGGAAAGACCCTGCGGTGGGCGTGAGGGAAGGTGCAGGGCTGAGAAGTAGGGAGCAGAAGTGGTCTGAGCCGGGGCCAGGCTCAGCGGCACCCGTGACTAAGTCTGTCGATTTTGCCTTTGCTGTGTCTGTCCACTTGTCTATCCAGAAAAATGCTGGATTGTGACTTGCATTGACCAAGTGCAGGCCTCACCTGCCCCCCACAGAGCCCCTCGGTTGCTTCTGTCTCATGGCCACTGGACAGCACACTCAGCTGTTTTTCTTTATGCTTTGGATGGATCTTTGTGAGCTCCTTGGAGCCCCAGGCCAGCTCCTGCACCCCAGAGTTATTCCAGGTTCAGCTCCGGGCTGCTGCTTGTTTCCATGCTGTGGTTTCAGCTCATGCTTAAGCACAGATGACCTACAACTTGCCGTTTACCTAACACGTCCACCTCAAGGTCACAAAGCCAAATTCGTGAGCCAGCAACTCCTCCCTTGTAGAATTTCCCTGTCGGTGGCCATTCATCCACTTGGGTAAAGACTGTGGAAGCGCCTGGTACCTTCTTCTGTCACTCTCACGCCTAACCAGAAACTAAGTTCTTGTGCTTTCTGTCTTAGCTACTCTTGTATTCCGTGATAAAATACCTTGGCCAAAGCTATCAAGGGAGAAAGGGTTTCTTCTGACTCACAGGTCAGAATGCAGTCCTTCAGAGTAGGGAAGTCAAGGCAGCTGGAAGCAGCTGGTTACGGGGTAGCCACAGTCAGGATGCAGAGAGGGGCGGAGGTTTTCTTGTGCTCGGTTCTCTCCGTTTATACGGTCTGGGCTCCCAGCCTGGTCAGGTCTTTCCGTCTCAGTTAACCCGATCACCACGTCCTTCACAAAGGCCATGAGCTGAGAAGTCTGCTAGCTGGCTGTCCAGTTGGCAGTTAGCATTAGTCATGGTGCCTTTTAAATGCCTGTAAGTAACTTCACTTGCTCTTCTCGCTTACTCGCCACCAGCGGCTCAGGCCCAGAGCTTGGAGAACCACCGTGGCTTTTTACCTGGTGTCCACACCCGCTTTCCCTCCCTCCGGCTCCCTGTCCTCGGTGCTGGCCAAGCACTGCCTTCTGCTCATCGGTGCCCATCATATCCTCACCTCTACTTGACCTTTTTCTTTTCTTTCTTTTTGAGGCGGGCTCTCCTGTAACCCAGGCTGCCCAGGAAGTTGCTATGCAGCTGAAGACGGGCCTCGATTTTCTCATGGTCTTGCTGCCTTCGCCCCTCATCTCAGTACTGGCATTGCAAGTTGCTCATTTCTTTACTTCAGTATTGAAATTCTCCATACATGTCAGTTTTTTTGGGAGAAAGAAAATGTTTTCTTTTTAATGTTTTTTTTTTCTGAGACATTTCATATAGCCAGTCGTGTGTGTGTGTGTGTGTGTGTGTGTGTGTGTGTGTGTGTGTGTCTCAGAGGGTACTGTGTGTCCCTAGAGGGTACTGTGTGTCCCTGTGGAGGCCCAAAGGTGACTTCAGGAATTATCCTGGATTGCTTCTACCTCCTTTTTGCTTCGCTCTAGAATGTCCCAGGTTCCTCCGCGGCATGTTTTTACATAGGACCTGGGATCCTGACTCAGGACCTTCTACTGTCAAGGCAAAGTCTTAACCCGTGATCCATCTCTCCAGTCCCCCTTGGACTTTTGATGCTCCTGTGTCTACTTTCAGAGAGCTGGGCTTTCTGGCCTGCGCCACCATGATCCACTTAAGGACACTGGCTTGGTGAGGCCCACGCAATCCGGCATGCTCTCACTCAGCTGTTCCTTCTCTGCCATGGGGGTCTTTGGTGGGATCTGTGGGGCACTGGCCTGCATGCTTGGACTTGAGGAAATCCAGTGACACAGGTGCAAAATAGGTACACCCCTCTGTCAGGGTGAGAGCACGTCTGAAGATGGCTGTTTTGGCCTGTTTCATGTCAGTTCTTAACCACCTTCTGTGGAAGTCTGGTCAGTTAGCCTGGGACTAATTCCCCCTTGAAGCAGGAGTGCCTCAATGTCCCCGTGGAAAGCTGCTTGGTTCTGGCTAGCCGTCAAAGAACGGGCTGTCTCTGAAGTGGACACTCCCCTGGTTCCCTCTAGGTTATAGGCTGTGCCCTGGGATGCTCCCAGGAGAAATCCCTTTCTGTGTCTTCTCAGATGTCATGTCTTCCCATTGTAGCCATGGAAACAAAGAAGTCTTCTCTTGCCGGGGGATTTGTCTGGCTGTGGACTGGTTCAGGGACAGAGGACACACCTACATCAAAGTTTTTGTCCCGTCTTGGAGGAAAGAGCCTTCTCGATCTGATGCTCCTATCAGAGGTATGCATGCACGCTTCGGTGGTAGCGGTCCCCACGGTGGTGGTCTATCACCTATTCAGTTACTGGTTTAATGATCTGACTTCCTCACTGTGCTATGAAAGCTCCCAGTACCCAGCACCTGCACACAGTAGGTGTACGACAGAAACTTGTTGAATAGGCAAAACTCTCTATTTGCCCATTTATAAGCAAATATATGACTGTTATTTAATGTGAATGATTGTGTGGCAAAAATAATTGGGTCACAACTTTTAACACTATGAAGAAAGACTGGTTTTACATCCCACTTCTAACAGTAAATAGAATCAGAAAGAGACATTTGTTTGTCAGGTAATTTTTATTATTTACTAGTGTCTAGTCCAATCTCTTAAAGAAGTAGAAAGTAAGTTCTAGGAAGTTCTTCCTCCTCCTCATCCTTCCTCTTGTTTTTCTTCCTCCTCTTCCTCCTCCTTTTTCCTCTTCTTCTTCAACAGAGGGTTGATCCCAGCACTTCACACAAACTAGACCAGTGTTCATTCTACCACAGAGTATCCTCTCCAGTTTTTGTTTGTTCTTCATTCAGTGTTCTCATAACAAGAACCCAAATGTTAAGTCTTTGCTGACATTGTCTCAGCCAAATCAACAATGGAAGAGGTCATGGCCTCGGGCATTCTGTAAAGTTCTTGGACTTTTTTTTTGAGACAAGATCTCATGTAATTTAGATTGGTCTCAAACTCACTGTATAGCCAAGGATGACTCTGAACTTTTGATCCTCCTGCATCCATCTTTGCAGTGTTGGGAGTGCAGGTGCGACTCACCACACTTTGTAAAGCGCTGCAGATAAAACCCCAGCATCCCCCACATGCTAGGCAAACATTCTCCTAACCAAACCACAGCTTGTTTTCTCATATGCTAGGCAAGTACTTTATTAACTCAGCTATGGTTTGTGTGTGTGGGGGGGTGTTTGGGGGTTATATGGCAAGTATATGTTAGTATACATGCCTGGTTGTGCACAAGCAATCAGAAGATACTGGGTGTCTTTCTTTATCACTTTCTACCCCTGCCCCCCTTTGAGATAGAATCAGTTTCAGTCAGGCTAACTGGGATCTTCCTGTCTCCACTTCCCCAGACAGGAATACAGGCATATATGGCCATACTTGGATTTTACATGGGGGCTGAGGATTTGAACTCAGATCTTCTTGTTTTCACAGAGAATGCTCTAACCCACTCAGCTATCTACCTAGTCCACTTTAGTTTGTTTCCATTAATAGTTACCAGTTGCTTCTCTTGCTATTCCCCTCTGTATTTTTTTTTAAGTAAAATGCATTCTCATGGATACAGCAAAACTCTTCTTGACTATCTGTAAGGTAAACTTTTTAAAAATTTATTTCCACTCATACAAACTTAACAGGTACACTGGTCCCCTCCCTCCCTTCACCTCCCCATGCCCCTGCTCCTCCCTTCCCCTCCCCCCTCCCTCCCCATCTCTCAGTGTCTCTCCCCCCATCCTCGGAGCATCCTTTAATGTGCATGCCAAACTCTCCTCTGGGTCCTCTCTCAGATGAGGTGCAAGGACCCAGCGGCATTTCCCAGAACCCTTTCCTGTGTTCCCTTT
This sequence comes from Typhlomys cinereus, assembly GCA_023101885.1. Taxonomy (NCBI): domain Eukaryota; kingdom Metazoa; phylum Chordata; class Mammalia; order Rodentia; family Platacanthomyidae; genus Typhlomys; species Typhlomys cinereus. Next base: position 7,692,700 of record JALPQD010000036.1, read on the forward strand.
AAGCATAGGACCACTACTGTGGCTGTCAATCCCTTGCCTCCAAGGATCCTAGTGCCTTTAGTCTGTGCTAAGGTAAACTTTTTGAAAAGTTCTTTTAACGCCACAAGCTTTGTTGATATTTTCAGAAGTTGGTTTTCTTCGCTCATTTTAGTCACTGTCACTCTTGGATTTTCCTCTCTAAAGCCTGGTGACCTGACTTAGCCTTTCTTGTGTGTGGGGACTTGGCTTGGTTAAAAATAAATTGTGTCAGTGCCCAGGGTTTCTCTCCTAGAATGGACACTGTTCCCAGGGTGGGCTGACCACGGTATCGACAGTCACGTTTCCCTTCTGATGGCCCTCTATGGAGCAGGAAGCCAGAAGAGTTCCTCTACTGATCTCCAGGTCCAATGCCGCACCACGAGGGCTTTATTCAAGAGGTCAATACAGCGAGGTCTTTCTTCTTGCCAGCTGAGTCCTCCTCTTCTTCATAGTCATAGGGGTGGGGAATGAGAGCAGGAGCCACCCCTCTGCTAGCCCTCCGCTTCTGCCTGGAGCACGGCACTGACCCCCAGGGAACACCCCTCCCACTGCCCCTCAGCCTGCAGTGCCCATGTAAGTAAGTGCCGGGCATGGACATCCAAGGAACTCCCCACTGTCCGGGCAATATGGCCTGCTCTGCTTTCTGCTTCCCCGAGCTCTCTTCTACCTCCCAGCTCGCATCCAATGTGCACACAGACCCTCTTCTGGACTTCTCCCCTGACATTTCTGTAGGATGTATGAGGAGGAGAGAAACATTTCTGTTCAGTTCTTTATCGTGAACTGAAGACATCAAATCATTTTTTATGGTCTAGGCATGTGGTTTCAACCATGCCCTTGTGAAATATTTAAATATAGTATGCGTAAATAGGGAATCAGGTTGGCGCAATGGCTCAGGGTTAAGATCCTGAGTTCATATCTCAGGTCCCATGTAAAAATGCCAGGAGAAAATAGCTTTGTCCTGCATTTCCAGCCCTGGTGGGCAGAGCCTGGGAAATCCTAGAGTGAAGCAAGTAGGAGGTAGAAACAATCCAGGATGATTACCGAAGTCATCCTTGGTCCTCCATAGGGACATACAGTGTTCTCTGATACACACACACACACACACACACACACACACACACACACACACACACAAAGAATAGGGAATTATTTGGTGTAGAGAAAATGAATTTAGCACAGGGCGTCACCATATAACCCTAGTCTGAAACTCAGTATGTAGCTGCAGTTGGTCTCCAACTTGTGATGATCCTTCTGTGTCATTTTCCCATGTGCTAGGATTACAGGCATGTACCTGCACTCAGCTGCTGCCAAAAGGGCTTTCCTGTGGAAGAAAGATGTATAAACGTGACCGTATACAATAAAAGCTTCTATTCATTAACAGAGGAATTACCAAAACCAAATAAGAAACATAACACGCATGTGTGTATGCACACATACACGGGCAGAGGGGTGGAGGAGGAAGGGTCCTTACCCTGAGGTAGGCTGTACCTCACATTTAACCGGTGAATTATTTCTGTCTAGCTCTATGGAGAACTTCTTCCATTAATAGACAGATCAGTAACAGAAGAGAAAATGACAATGGACACTATAAACATATGCAAAGATGTCCAATTTATTAGTAACTGGAGAGAAGTATAAAATAAAGCCACTGTAAGGGGGTGTGGTACAGCTGGCAAACTGGCAAACCGTTTTGGAAATCTACCTAAGGGAGCTCTTGGACTCTGGTGCCAGGGTGCGCAAGGCACAGCAGGACATTGCTCACAGTGGGGAAGGCAGTGTGAAGTGCAAATAGAAAACCATTCTACTCAGACAAAGTCCAGTGTATAGCCACATGGACAATGGTCCTCACAGGTGCATTTACAGAAAGCAGGGGAACTGTAAACACCAAGTTCAACAGCTAGAGATATCTGAAGAGGAAGGGAGGGGACTTTAAACTAGGAGTAGACAGCAGGGACTTTCCATCTACTTCTCAAAGGTCACAGCACTGCTGGCCTTGAACTCACTGTGTATCCAAGACTGACTTTGAACTCCAGACCCTCCCAAGTGCTAGGATTAAGGTGTGTGGCACCAAAGCTGGCAGTAGACACCTCTCTAAAGCTGGTGGATTTGTCGTCTTGGGAAGGACCTAGGCTTCAGGGAAGACCATGAAAACATGCTCTAAAATTCTGAGTAACTGCCACGTGCAGAAGGGGCTTACTTTTTTCGTGATTTCAAAGGTGAAACTGAGATCAAACTAAGAGCTGCTATTTCTGGGCGCAGGACTTTGGCCTCCAAGAGTTAAAACTCGGCAGTCTTTGAGCATGTCCACCTCCTTCCTAGATTTTTTTGCAAGAATTCACACATAGTTGAGTTCATTCCATTTTTTCACAATACCAGGGCGCACATAGGTAAAGATGGCACTGTTGGCCCCATTTTATGAATGTAAAGCCCATTTAAGAGGGGTGAAGTAGCCGGGTATGGGGGGTGCAGGTTGGTCATGGAGGCACTCAGGAGGCAGAAGGAATGCCTCCTCCTGTAATCCTGACTTGGAAAAAGAAGAGAAAAGAAAGTAAGAATGGAGAAAGAGAAGGGGAGGGAAGAAGGGAAGCAGAGGGAGGGAAGGGAAGGGAAAAAAAGGGAAGAGAAGGAAGGGAAGGAAAAGGAAGGGAAGAGAAGAAGGGAAAAGGGGAGGGGAGGGGGAAAGGAAGGGAAGAAGGGAAGGGAAAGGGAGAAAAAAGGGAAGAGAAGAAGGGAAGGGATGAAGGAGAAAAGAGGCCAGGTTACTAGTATTATTTGAACATACTTTTTTTGAACATCGTTTGCCAGAGATCCAGCTAAAGCAGGAAAAGGTTCCTCCTAGAAGCAGATCCTGTTCTACCACAGTGGGCAGTGGGACAGGTGACCCTTAAAAAGCCAAGAGCTGGACTGAAATTCCTGGCTTATCTCATTTTCTTGGTGGGATTCTGCTATGTAGCCCACTGTGGGCCTGGCACTCACTGTGTAGTCCAGGCTGGCTTCAAATTCGGCCCTAACGTGTCTCCCTCAGCTTCCCCCAGTGCATGCCAGGCATGAGCCACCGTGTCAGGCTGAAGTGGCCCTATTTTGTGGGGCACCATCCTTCCGACTGTCACAGCGAGGGCAGGACAGAAGCAAACAGGCCCCTGTTGGCCCCTTGATTTGCTCTTCTGCAGGGGGAATTCTATGAAATTTAATGAAAAAAGGGACCATCAGGAATGGGGGGGAGGTTCATTGCAGCCCCAGGGAACCTCCAAGTGGTCAAGCCGTACTTGTGGGAGGTGGTGGCTCAGGGCGGCCCCCGGACTGGATGGTAGGTCCTTCCCCAGAGCCCTGACCACAAGTCTCCACATGTGGCCACAGAACAGCACCTGTTGGAGGAGCTGGAGCGGCAGGCGGTGCTGGTCTACACCCCGTCCCGCAAGGTCAACGGCAAGCGAGTGGTCTGCTACGATGACCGCTACATCGTGAAGGTGGCCTACGAGAAGGACGGCGTCATCGTCTCCAATGACAACTACCGAGACCTGCAGAGCGAGAACCCCGAGTGGAAGTGGTTCATCGAGCAGCGGCTGCTCATGTACTCCTTCGTCAATGACAGGTACATGGGACCCCGCCTGGCACCCAGCTGGTTGACCTCAGAGACCCAGTCCTGGAGACAGACCCAGCCCTTGGGTAACCAGGCCTCCCCCAAGCCACGCGGTGTCCTCTCTGAACCTCGCTGTCTGCTGTCCTCCTGAGCTGCTCTTTCCCTCACAGGGACAGTTTAGTCCATGACTTTGCCATTCCCACAGCTAAGTAAAATGACTCTGCCAACTTTCGCAACAGGTAGACCAAGAGTGTACTTAGTACACTATAGACTTGTTTTCTTTTTATTATTATTATTATTTATTCAATTGTGCATGTATGCATGTGTGCGCGTGTGTGTATGTATGTGTGTGTAGAACCACGGATGAATTCGGGAACCACCATGGACGCCTCCACCTCCTCCTTGTTTACTCAGCCCCAGGATTCACAGGCTCCGCCCTACCAGGACCAGAAACGCAGGCCGCCCCCGCTTCTGCCTGGCGTCTATACGTGGGGTCTAAGATCCGAACTCAGGACCTTCCGCCTGCAAGGCAGAGGCTTAATCCCTGATTCACCTTTCCAGCCCCATAGACTTGTTTTCTTAAGTAAACAAGTGCATTAAGGTAGTCATCTTCTTATAGAAAAACCCTAAGATTGTGGGAGGTAACCCCATAGGAACCTTATATGCCAATAAAATGCCAAAAAAAAAAAAAAACATGTCTTTTAAAGAAAGGAACAAGAATAGGCAGCTGCTGTGCAGAGGAGCACAGAGTGAGGAAAACAGGAAAAACAAAAAAAGCCCAGTGCTGATCCACTTAGTACCCAGTGATAATTAAAAATACACTAGAAGTAACGAAATGTGGCACTTTCTGATAAAATGGTCAGAGAGGTCTCAATGGCCCCCAAACAATATAGACTATTGCCATCGCTCTTGGTTGCTTTCTGAAAAACTGTCAGTAAGACTCTGTTACTGAAGACACAATATATGTGGATCATAGAACATGGGCAAAATATATCAACTAGAACTGGTCTGAGAACTTCCTCCTTGCTGGACAGCTTACACAGTACCAAGGAATAGCATAGAAGCTACTGGGGAAGAGAAATAATCGCAGGCCTCATCAACTCATGAGATTCACAAGCTGCAATAAAAATCACCATGGTAACAGGTGACCACCAACGTAATAGTGGCATGAGTATCAAGGAGACAACTACTAGCTTTCTGATTGAACTCAAGACCTGCTTGTCAGTATGGAACATGTTCCGTTACTATTACCTAGAACAAGAACCTAAAAAAGGGAAGGAAATATATCAGTAGGACAGCACATCAAACTGCTCTGTAAATAGCTACTATTATACCCATAGATTTGAAGAGCACTTTGCACTCATCCTAGAAGTCTTCTTTTGCAACAGAGGTAGAGGATCTCGACACCCTGACAGAATGGAGCCTAGGCCAGTAGAAGAGCAGTGAAGTGGACAACAGCAGCCAGCCATGATGTAGCATACTGGCAACCCAGCGATGCTCACCCAGAATCGGGCCATCTTCATCTCAACCCATCCTAAGGCTTAGGCAACCTGGAGGAAGAGGGGGTGGTATAAGATTGTAAAAAACCTAAAGATGGGAAGTTCCACCATAGGACAAGACATTCCATTCAAGGCAGGACTGCTGCATCCAGGAACTCACTGCAGTGAGACTTGTCCTTACCAGACCTGAATAATGACTGACATACCATCATGCTCCAATAGACTACGAGGAACTCAAGAGAGATAAAAACATACGGGGACTAGCACTAGATGAGTGAAGGGAAATGCCCCTATCAGTGGGGTGACCAGAAGAGGGCAACTTGATATGCCACAAGAGGTCTGAACCCCTACAAGAGTAGAGAAGCCAGACAGAATCCTGGGGTCCATAGAAGCAGACAGGTAGGAGGATGGGAAGGACGGAATGGATTGATGAAGGGAAGAAAGGGGGATGAGAAAGAGGGGGATAGAGGGAAGCAGGGACAAGTACTCAGTATGTTTGTGAAACTAAAAAAAAAATAGTCATCATGGGGAGAATTTCAACTTGTTTATATTTCTTTTCACCTATTTTGAGTTTTTATCTTTTTAAAAATATTGACGGGTCGATCAAACAGTCCCATGTAGCCCAGGTTGGCCTCAAACTTGTTTTGTGGCCGAGGATGGCTTTGAACTTCTAATCTTCTTGCTTCTACTTCCCAAGTTCTGGGATTACCAGTGCGCACCACCATGCCCAGTTCATGTGGTACTGGGAGTAGAGCCCAGGGCTTTGTGCATGCTGGGCAGGACACTCTACCAACTCTGTTAAGTTTTGAATTACCATAGGAGCCTGTGACAAATTCTTTTCTGTGGACTGTAGCAATCTTAACCCGCCCGGAACTGACTCTCCATGTCTCTGGGTTCAGACAATTGCATCTGGCCCTTAGATGGGTCCTGTGGATCACATCAGCCCTGGACCAAACTATTTGTAGCTGAGGATAGAGAAGACACAAACCAGTCTGCAGGCGCTGGCAGAGGACGAGGGCGGAGGTGGAGAGGAAACGACGGCCTGTGCACAGCAGACATGCTTGCTGATATTGGCAGGCAGATGTGTGTCTGGACGCTAGGCTAGTGTGGCACTCGGCAGGCTGGGGCGCCACTCCTACTTCAGTTTCTGTTTCAGGTGATGGGTCTTGGCTGGCCTTCTGGCATGCAGTTTGAGACCAGGTCCCCCACTCCATAAAGACCATCCCTGCTCAGCTGCCATGTCGAGGGCATATCTGGCATGTAGCAGGCACAGCAACGAACGAGTGTATGATGCGTGAACGAGTATATGATATGTGAATGAGTGTATGATGCCTGAATGAGTGTCTGATGCGCTAAGGAGTAGCTGTGGCCTAGGCAAAGGGAGGAGAGGGAGAGGAACTTGGGTCAGGTCTTGGGCAGCTTGTCCATGAGAGAATGGAGCTCGATCCCAGGAGGCAGTGGGGTGCAGTGAGAGGCCCAGAGGCCAAGGCAGTGTGTCTGCTGTTGATGGGTGGCCAGTCCTGCAGAGTGGAGTGTTCATCTTGAAAGGGGACTCACAACTTGTGATCCGTGCGACAACTATGCCCCAGGAGGAGGAGTGGTTATTCCCAGGTCAGAGTTAGACATAGTGCCCCCAGGATACTGCTGATCCCTTAAAACCTGCCCTTGCACCCAGGGAGAGATGTCCTTCTGCACCCAGGATTAGGTACTCAGTGCTAGCCACCTTGAGGTGATCCTATTGCTCTCTGCGGACTCACGGGGAGCGGCTTTCTCTGTCCAGCTTTGGCCTAGAACAATCTGGCAAGTTTGGTAACTCTGAGGGTGGTGGGTCCTGGCTGCCTGTGACCTGGTGACATCAGCCAAGTCCTGCTGACACATGGGCCCCCTTAAGGGGTGGTCAGAAGGCGGGGCCTGCCTTCCAGCGAGTGAGTGAGAGTGCCCGGCCGGCTCCTGGGGCACGTCCACAGGGCCCTCTTGGCACAGCCCCTGCTTCTGAGAGAGCAGGAGGTAAAAGCCTTTGAGAACTTTTAATAACTGCGGCGGGCGGTTCCCCAGATTCTTGGTCGGGTCCCAGCTCAGAAACACCAGCTGCGCAGCCAGATTTGAGCCCTGGAGGCCGAACTGGGTCAGAGATCACCCAGAGCTCTCTGAGTGGGGTGGGCCTCAGCATTAGAACCCATCTCCTTTAAAACCTTTGGTCTAGAAAGAACTCCTGGGAATAAAGAGATTTGCTTTTAAAAAGGAGAATTTTAGTAAATGGGAGTTTTCCTTCTGAGGCGTTTATGTTTTTCTGGTACCGGATGGAACCCAGGTCCTGTGTATGCTTGGTAAGCACTCTACCCCTGGGCTACTAACTCGTTAAGTTATCCAGACTGGCAATCCTCCTGCCTCAGCTTCTCCCATAGCTGGGATTGCAGGCACAAGCAACATGCCTGGCTGCTAGGCATTTCCTTTCCAGTTTTGAGTCCTGACCACTCTGTGCCAGGGAGCAGGGCAGCCAGGGGTCAGGCTGGCATTGGATGATCACAAGCACAGAATCAGGCAGCTCCACAAACAGAAATCAAGCCTACAGCCTCCTCCTTGTGGTGTTTTTTTGGGGGGGTGCAGAAAAGGGGACCCAGCTGGGTTGTGTGTACCTGTCTGCTCCTTCAGGATTCACGGGCCTTTATTTCTGTCAATACTGTTGCCTGCATAGGCCCAGCTCTCTCTGCAGGGTAGGATTCCATAGGGCTGTTATAAAGACAGACCCTCCCCTCATTTAGAATCCACGAAGGAGGCAGGGGCCCGAGCCTCCCACAGCTCCTAGGAAATGTCTGCTGAAGGCCATGACTCCCTTCAGCTTTTGTGAAGGGTGATGGGAAGAGGCAGGCCTCACAATTATGTTTCCATTTTCACAGATAAAAATCACCTGGGCATGCAGTGTCCTGGGACTGGGAAAATCACTCAGTAGCAGGGGGCTTATCTAGCGTGTAGGCAGCCCCGGGACTGGCTCCCCATATGCATTTCCCCAGCAATGCATAAAGGAGGATTAATGGAAGTTCAAAGTTATTTAAGTCCACTTTAGGGCAAGTTTGAGGCTAGTCTGGGCTACATGAGGCTTTGTTTCTCTTCTCTCTCTCTCTCTCTGTCTCTCTCTCACACACATACACACACACACACACAAAAGCAAGAAGGAAGGAAGGAAGGAAGGAAGGAAAAAGAGAGGAGAGGAGAGGAGGAGAAGAGAGGAGAAGAGAGGAAGAGAGAGGAGAAGAGAGTTGAAGAGAAGAAAACAGCAGACTCCTAAACAAGTTCCCAGTTCTGATTGAGCAGAAGCAGTGTGAAGCGTTCTTAACAAGTTGCTGGGTGACTTCGGAGCCTGCTGACTGCATACAGGAACCCCTGAAAGAAGCCAGGGTGAAGAGAGGGAGGGAGGCCTTTGCCACCTGTGGCTCGCCTGCTGGTCTAGGTGTGTTCCTCTGTGTCGTCAGTTCTGTATGATCTGGCAATGGCTTCTCTGTGCTTACTTTCCAGGTTCATGCCTCCTGACGACCCCCTGGGCCGCCGAGGGCCAACCCTGAACAACTTCCTGAGCAAGAAGCCAAGGCCCCCAGAGCCATCCTGGCAGCATTGCCCCTATGGTGGGTGGCACTCAGGTCATGTGGGCGCTGCCCTGTGTCTGGAGTGGGGAGGTCCTGGGGCACAGTGGGAAGGGCTGGCCTGCAAGCTGTGTGCCCCCACCATCCTCCTGCCCTTGAAGAGGAGCTTACCCTTCCTGAACTGCAGTCCCTCAACCGGGAGATTCTAACCCTGCACACCTTTGTCTGAGCCTGCATGAGGTCTGGGTGCAGGAGACACACTCAGGGCAGTTGTGTCTGAGGAGGAGGAAGGCATTCTTACTTCATTGTCCTGTCATTCTGTCTCCCTATCTCCCCACTTCCAAACTCCAACCTGCTATCCATTTGGAGTTAAGAATTTTATCCATGCTGACCTTCTAGCTAGCTTTCACTGCCTTGCCAAGTTATGTAATGTCCCCTGGTGTGTGTGTGTGTGTGTGTGTGTGTGTGTGTGTGTGTGTGTTCGTTCGCGCGCATGTGTGCACGCAAGCTTATAGAAGTTCAGCAAGACATTGAGGGACATTTGCAGTTATTTCTTGTTAGAATTAAGGCAACTACCCATTCTCTCTGGTATGTGGGTTCAGAGGTTCATCCCTGCTGGAACAAGTGTAGAGAGGAGGTAATGGTTAGCACAGTGATGGGGGGGGGGTGGAGACATGGCAGCGGTGGAGATAGAATCCTTCACGGAGCACACCAGCCGCCACTCCACAAGTCCACCTTATCCAAAGGGTCCCGGGAAAAGCAGAGGCTGAGTTCTGCTTTGGTCTCAGACCCCAGTCACAGGGGGCTACTGGACCTATAACCACTCTGCTGATTTCCCACCCCCCAGTGTTGACCACCCTACAGGCTCCCAGGGCACTTGCCCACCTTGCCTTCCAGATCCTGAAATCTGATTCATGGTGGCAAGTCAGCCCGGCCCTGGGGGAAGATCTTCACCGAGGGGGGCCAGGGCTCGGTGCCGCCCCAGGCACAGTCCCGGCAGGCCCAGGGCCTTACTCTGCACTCTCTCTGCCCTGGTTCTTCTAGGGAAGAAATGCACATACGGCATCAAGTGCAAGTTCTACCACCCGGAGAGGCCCCATCGTGCGCAGCTGGCGGTGGCTGATGAGCTCCGAGCCAAGACGCGGGGCTGGTCGGGCGGGGGCTCGGAGGAGCTGCGGCCACTGATGGCCCGGGGCAGCCACGCTGTCGCTCGGCCTGTCCCCCAGGAGCGCAGCGCGCACAGCCTCCCACCAGCACCCGCGAACCTGGCCGCCTTGCGCGGGAGCTTCTCCAGGCTGGCCTTCAGCGACAATCCCGCCAGCAGCGTCGAGTCCCGGCCGCGTGGACGTGACTGGCTGGACACGGGTGGCCCGGCCGCCCGAACCTCGCCATCCCAGCGCGTGGGTAGCGCTGCCTCTGCAGGGCCGTCGTGTCCCGGGATGCAGGGTCCCGGCCTGCACAGCCTCGCGATCCCCATGGCCTCTGGTGATCTTCCGCCCCCGATCTGCTCGAAGGTCCAGACTCCTGGAGGACACAGCCCCGGGGATGAGCTCGGTGACCTGCCTCCCCAGCGCAGGCCGCCTGACGACCGCTGGGCCCTGCTGCCCAGCTCCGACAGTTTTCTTAGTCACCCTGCTTGGGCGGAGACTGCTTGGAGCGACCCTGCATTTGGGGGACCTTCAAGGTCTGCGCCCCCCGAAGTCAACGGTGGCGAAGCAGATGCTCTTGCTCTGGCACGCACCTTGCTCCGCAGCGTCTTCCCACCGGATCAGGTGGACCACGTGATGGCCTCAGTCCCAGCCAGCTCCGACCTGACGGGGTTCATCAACATGCTGCAGAGATCTCTAAGGACTGGGGTGCCCTTGGCAGACCCTTAAGGGACAAGTTCAGAACACGGCAAAGAGTAGCCCAGTTTTACCTCGGAAACTGGGCAGGTGGGACACGCAGATGGTTGCCAGACTAGATGTGAATCACTGCAGTGGGACCCCATTTCCTTTAAAGCTTTTCAGGGGAGGCTATTAACTCCTTTTCCGTGGTGAGTGTCCACCGGGCTCTGGGTGACCCTTCCCAAGGGGCCTCCTGCACGGAGGGAGTGATTTCTGATATGCTTGGAAGGTTGCAGGTCCAAGCATACGCTTGTGTGTGTGTGTGTGTGTGTGTGTGTGTGTGTGTGTGTGTGTGTGTCTGAACTTGTGCACATGGGCATGTGACCTGGAAGCCATGTGAACTGTGTGCATCACAGCTGAAATTTGAAATAGGCTGATAAATGATATTGATTTTCATAGCATCATTTAATGTTTTAAATATGTGGTCAGATGGCCAGGGATGGTGTTGATGTCTGGAAGTTTTCATGTTATCATTGCAAACCTCACTTATAGGGGAATCCAGCCTGTTGTCTAAGCGTTTCTGGGGGGATGGTGAGGTGGCTTGAATGTCTCAGGGACACTTGATGTTAAGAGCCTCTTCACCCAGCCTTCACCCCTTTGCATGCATATGCACATATGCAAGCAGACACACACCACAACACTCAAATATTGCATATCACACACGCACCTACGTGCTTATACACACATACACATTGCCTTTCTTAGGGTTCAGCCTGTTTTTTCTTCCATATGCATGTGTGTGTTGCCTGTATGTCTGGGGGGGTATATGTCTGCATGTGGAGGCCTGGGGAATCTCCCTTGATCCCTCTTCCACCTTATTCTATGAGGTGGGATCTTTCACTCAAACACAGAGCTTGCTAAAAGGGCTAGTCTACCTTGCCTGTTTTGGCCTTCCAAGGCTGGAATTACAGGCAGGATGCCACGCCCACTCCACATTTATATGGGTTCTGGCATCTGAACTCCAGCCCTCTTGCGCACACAGCAAGTGCTTCGGCCCCTGAGCTATCTCGCCATCCTCTCAGCTCTTCTCAGTCATCTGTTGTGGTTGTTTACTGAACAAGCCCTTCTAAGCCACACCTTACAAAGCTGGAGAGAGAATCAGGATCCCCCTGAACCTCTTGGTAGGTCAGTGGAGAGTCTGGTGGTGCTGTGTCTTCCAGACAGTTATTGCTTCATGGTGGGGGGAGAAGAGATCCATCCATTTGCAAAAGATAGGAAACGAGATCGATGCCCAACATTCTCAGGGCCCCGGCATCTCCAGGGGAACCTATCTCCATTGTTTACGATGGTAGCCTGGCAAGTCGTGGCTCATCTGTTCATGAGGTACTCGGTACCTCACTGGGTCGGGGAGTTCATGGGGTACCTGCCATGTGGAATTCAGTCCCCTGTTCCCACAGTGAGGCGGGTGCACGGAGAAACTCTGCTTACTACAAGGCTGTGTGTGTTGAACGCATGCCAAGGGCGAGCCTCAGGGAAGAGCGCCATCGGAACATGCATGGTAAATGCCACCCGTTGGCATTAGAGCAGAGACATGCCTTCTTCCCATGATTCCTTCCTCTTTTTAAACCAGATTCTTAGCATGGCTTCACAAAGATCTGTTGCTCTTCACTTCTTTGTGCCAAAGTTGTCTTTTCCCAGGGGCGAGGGCAGGGGTGGGAGGTGGGGAGGTCTCTGTCCTGAAAAGGGCCCAGCCTTTTTAGATGACTCTTTTTTCCCTCCTGAGGTGTGAGTCACTTCTCTGTGAGATAAGCTTGCCTTGATCAGGGTCGCTTTTGGATTCTTGGGACTCAGCTCCTGGTGGGAGGATGGGGGGGTTATTTCCTTGCTTCTCTGTAGATAGAAAAGTTTAAACCGCTTCCTTTGGGGACAAAGTTTGACTTTTAGTAAGCTGTGAAGCTATTTTATTTGATTCAATGTGGTTAAAAGAAGTACAAAAAAAAAGTGTAATCCCCTTTGGAATTCTTCCAAAGTCTTAGTATGTCTTTGTGACATGAAACCTGGGTGGGACGTGTGAAGTGGAACGTTCCTAGTTGCATAGCTGTTACTGTGCTCCCAAAATAAATCCCTTTTCCCACACCTGGACTGTGTCGTGAAATTGCGTGTCAGCTCTTCCCTCTTCCACTGTTTTTTCAGTCAGCGTTGTGGGTGAGAAGCCTTCGGAGGTCACGGTCAGTGGTGACACTGATGATGACTGACAGAGACAGACTGACACTGATGGACTGACATGACGCTGATGATGACTGAGAGTGAGTGACAGACGCCGACTCTGACTCCATGGCGGCCTCTTCTGACTGATGGTGGCTCGCCTTGACTGGCAGAGTTTTCATCCCTTCTGGTTGCACCATGACAGCTACCATTTTGGGTTTGGGGGACACGAGGTCCATCCGTTTGCAGATGATACAATGCATGGATCCAATATTCTTAGGAACCCCAGCATCTCTGGGGGTTGCCCACCCCATTCTGTTTATAATGGTAGCTGACACTGAGTGACTGTGAGGCAGAATCTTACCCCCCTAAGGCATCTCTCCAGGCCCCCATACACTGAGTGTCAGTGACTGACTTTCTTTTGACTGGCTGACACAGAGTGACTGTGTTAGGATTCTCTAGAGGAACAGAACTGACAGGATGGATATATAAAAAGGGAATTTACTGGATTGACTTATGAGATAAGGTAGTCCAACAATGACTGCCAGAAGTAGCTGCTCTGGTCAGGAGCTGACTATGTCGGCAGCACCAATCCTTGGCTGAAGGCCAGAGGATTTCTAGAGTGTCTCTATAGTCACATCGGAGGGTGAAAGAAGTCAGGTTCTGATGGTCACAGGAGGGGGAAGATGAGTTTGCCAGCTCAGCAAGAGACTCAGTAAACTCTTCCTTCTTAGGATTTCTTTATCTGGTCTGCAACTGGGAGAGTCCATCCAGTTTCCTCGGTGGTTTTTGTGTTGCAAATATCTTAAGGTGGTTTTTGTGTTGCAAATATCTTAAGAAGAGTCCGGTAGTCTGACACTTATTTTGCGAGTAAATCCCAAGTGTAGTCAAGATAGCAACCAAGATTAGCTATGGCAAGGGCCACACTGATTGTGACTGGCTGCTGCTGGCTGCTCAGTTGAAGCTTGGTCAACCCTGCGACTGTTGGAGAACAGGGTTACTAAACCCCGAGGGTTCTGACCTTCTCTGCATCAAACCGACTCTTGAGCATAGTGTTTGTATCAGTGTAAGAAGTCTTATCAAGTGCCAAGGTTGGACCATGCCTGAGTGAGATTCCCCTACAAACCAGGCACAAAAAACACAGGTAAGAGGTGAGGATCTCCTTAAAAGTGATTTTGCCCCCCGCCCACCCTAGACCACCTCCATCTCTCATATCCTCAAAGCTCCTGTTGTACTCGAAGCCCCCACTGTAAGTCCTCTGGGGTCTATGCTTGGCTTGATCACAACCCTTGGCTCTCAGTCCCTCCCCGCTTTCTAACCCTTCACAATACTCATATTTGCCTTCCCTTCAGATCCTGCCTCTTGACTCCTCCTCCTCTCCAAAGCTTTCCCTGACCACCCTAGCACCTGGGAGCCTCTCAGCTACTTCACAACTATCCTTTCTGGGGCTGCCCATTTCCGTGTTCCTCTAAGGCACCTTTGCAATGACTTTGCTTTTCTTTAGTTAACTCTTCTTCGCATGTAAACCAGACTTCTCATGCAGACCATGCGTACGTAAGGACCAGATTCTGTCTTGACTGGGTCTCCACAAGCCTGGTCAGTCCTGACAAGAGAGTTTATGCTCCGGTAGCAACACAGGCCTGGGCCCCGGGGTCAGGGGGCAGGGTTGGCCTCCTGTTGTGCTGTGTCTCTGTTGGGGATGATGGAGGCTGTGTACATGGAGACCCCAGCTAAGGGAGGATGCTCTGAAATGCACACAGTTCCTCGGAGTCGTAGATCAGCACTTAGTTTCTGGAGTGGGATGGGGGGCAGTTCACGGCATCCTACTGAATGTCCTCCTGTGGACAGACACATCCTGTGGTGGTCTAGAAAGAGAAAGGATTATTATTATTTTTTTGACTGAAAACCCTGAAGGAAGGGATGACTTGGATGGAACATGGCAGCTACACTTGTAATGCCCTAACCTTTAAGACAACATTGGGTGCTAGCGAATGAGGGTCACATGAAGTAGAAGGGCAGATGAATTGTTAAAGGTACCGTGTGACCTCTTTGAGGAAGGCGGCATTTCTCTGTTCTCTGTGCTCTTTGAGGAATTTGGGGGCAAGCCATTTTCAACACCCTTCATGATCCGTGTGGTGCGGAGGCAGCTGATTTTTGTCTCTGGACCTCCAAGGTGTTGGCAGTACTCAGCCTGGGGTGCTGGAAGTTTCCTCTGCTTGTTCACTCAGAGTGATTGCAGGAGCTTTGCTGTCAAGAGTTTCCCTGTTTCTCTCTCTGGAACCCCCATTCTGTAGACCAACCATGGGTTCTCTAGTGGGCGGGGCGCAGCTCACAGTTCACGCAAAGCAGAGTCCCCCATGGAAACTCTCCAGAGTGACTTTTTATTGTGTCCCTGAGGCCTGCACTCTGGCCTCGCCCCTCCTTTCCGAGGGGCTCGGGACAAACAGAATGGATGGTTATTTCTTCTGATTCGTATTATTCATCCTCATTATAATTCAGCCTCATTATAATTCCCCAGCATAGCCAGGGCTGAGGTGTTGGGACAGCTGGGGACTCCGGGCGTTGACAGTCACCATGGGCTTCCTTCTCTGGGGTTGTGAAGGAGTATGCAGCTTATACTTTCATGTCGTACTACAGTGGGAAGAAAACTCAGAACCCCGGGGCTCCCCACCTGGGGAGGTTAAAGAGCTTCCTCAAGGCACTTTAGGATCTTACGGCCTAAAGCCATTCCTTTCCTTAAAGATTTCTGGGAAAAAAATTCACTTATTTATCCACCATGCTTATTATTTTACGGTTCAGCTGTTTGCCTGGAATTGTTCTAGATGCTGGGGAGAATCCTGTCCTCAGAGAACATCCTTCCAGGTGAAGACAATGTACTGTGTGTTGCACGTGGTCATTGTGCCCGCGCCTGCTGCGAGCTGCCCTGTTCATCCGCACAGTCTCCGGGATACTTGCTGTGAGTCCCAGAAGAGGAAACCGAGGCCCAGAGAACTCGCGCCAGCTTTCTTTTGAATTCGAGTAAATACTAGAGATCTCGGGATCTCTACTTGGGAGTTTTCACTCTGGAGGAATGCAATGACTGCTATAGAAACCGATGGTGGTACCCTGATGATCGTCAAAAAGACTGGTGGAAATAATGCCCATTTCTCAAAAGAAGATGGCTCAGAGTCAGTGCTCAGCCTGGCAGACCTCAGGCGGTACACTATCCGAGCCTGCCATGCGGTCTATGGTCTCTTCCTTTGCCGGAAGATGCAGGCATGAGGGGTGCAGCCCGTGCTGTGTACCCCATGCCTTTCTTTCCTTCTTCCTTCCACCTTCCCTCCTTCCACCCTTCCTTTCTTTTCTTCTTCACTCTGAACTTTCCCCTCTATCTTTAAAACAAACAAGTACATCTCTCCCAGTCCCATTTCTCAACTCCTCTTCCCCATGGCAGGTTGGGTTACATCATGACTGCCCAGCCCCAGAACCTGCAAAACTGGGTGCAGCAGAATTCAGCACATCCACACCAAAGCGGGTATGGGAAGCACACAGCTCCACCCACAGCTTCATGCTGCTGCTGCTAACTGATTCCAGAATCTAGGTAAAGAGATGACCTCGGCCGCCATCCCCAGCCATGCTTTCTCCGTCCACCAGAGCTTGATGCGGGGAAGAGAAGAAGTGAGAGAAACAGGAGGAAAATCAGTACCTGATTCAGTGCAGGCCCAGCTGTCTGCTCTAGTTTGCTGTTGATTTAAAACAAACAAACAAACAAACAACAAACAAAACAAACAAACAAACAATCTGGTACTATATACAAAAGCTAATCAGAATGAGTCGTCTAAAGGTGAAACAAACATAAAGCTATAAAAGTTTTGAAAAAAGAAACTCTTTGTGATGTTGAGCTAAAGATTCTTAACTATAGAGATGGTCGGATGGCTCAGTGGGTAAAGATTTTGCTGCTAAACCTGATAATCTGAGTTTGATTCCTGGAATTCACGTGATGGTAGGAGAAAACTGACTCCTGCGTTATCCTCTCACATCCACACATGTGCACACCTCCCCCTACAAGGTAAAGAAGAAAATGCAATTAAAATTAAGAGTGCTACAGTGCCAAGTGCACGATCCATAAAAGACTGAGCTGGTAAACTGCGATGTGGTCTGGCTCCGTCTGAGACTCTGACAAACCTGTGCATTTTCATTGCATTACGGCCCACTTGCTTGGAAATGGAAAAGGTGCATGGTCCACCCCAGGGACTCCAGAAGGTTCCTCTGTCCAGTGTCATGCCAGTGTGTGTTCCAGGCATTGCTTTTAAGGGGTTTTAGACCCTGTCTCAGTGTTGGTGGCTCCCTGGAGGCAGTTCTGTAGTTTCTGGAAGGGAAGGAATAAAACTATCTAGAAGGTTCTTAGAACAGTACAGCTCTTGGGAGGGGGGGGTCATGCTTCTGCTGCAGCTGAAATGTTGCTGACCAATCATAACTTCTCACAGTCCAGGGGCTTGTCTTCTTTCACACCGACAGGTGCAGGCAGCAACTAGCCACCAATCTGACCTTTCAGTGTTCCTTTGAGGGTCCTTAAGTCCTCCCCACTCAAAGCGCACCACAGTCCCTACTATGACCACTAGGGGTCACTGTTGTCTCGTGACACACTTTGACCTAGGGTGGAGACGTTTAACTCCAGGTTTAACTGCCATTGGTGGAATTCCTGCATGTGATACCAATCCTTCCAGTCTTGAAAGAGAAGGCCCTAAGTTAGTGGCCAGTGAGCGACAAAGGATGGCCTATCACAGGTGACACACCTATACCCACTATCTGATGGGCACAGCCTTTTGTGTTGGAAGACACAGCAGCGTTGGATCTTACGGGCTACTGGAAAGGCAAATCAAATATAATTTCATGTTGTACTTTAAGATTCATACTAAACTACTGCAAATATACAGATAATTACATAGAATAGTATAACACATGCCCAAATTGATTCTTAATATTTTGGCATTCTGCCATAGTGTTTTACTATTTATTCAACTGTGCATATGTGCGTATGTATGTGCGCGCGCGTGTGTGTGTCTCTGTGTGTGTTTGTGTGTGTGTGTGTGTGTGTGTGTGTGTGTGTGTCTGTGTATGTGTAGAATCACGGATGAATTCGCGAACCACCATGGACGCCTCCACCTCCTTCTGCCCGGGTATTCACAGGCTCCACCCTACCAGAACCAGAAGCGCAGGCCGCCCCTGCTTCCGCCTGGCGTCTATATGTGGGATCTGGGATCCGAACTCAGGACCTTCCGCCTGTAAGGTGGAGGCTTAACCCCTGAGCCACCTCTCCAGCCCTGCCATAGTGTTTTATTTCATTTAATAATAATTGGAAATTTTTTCTCAGAGTGCAGAATGCTAACCATCATACTATGGGACCACACAATTTGTAATTTTTTTCTAGACAGGTATTGGCACATATTTTATGCTTGGATACCTACAGGTTTTTTTCCCTTTTGCATGTGTGTGTCTATGTGTATGTACGTGTGTGACTGTGGTGTCCTGAGGGTGATTTCAGGAATCATCCTGGCTTGTTCTGCCTCTTATTTGCTACACTCTGGGATTTTCCCAGGCTCCACCCACAACAGCCCGAAGTGCAGGCTGCTGCCATTTCTGCCTGGCATTTTTACATGTAATCTGAGATCCAAATTCAGGTCCTGCTTTTGCTTGTGAGGCAGAGTTTTAACCCCTGAGCCATGTAGGTATAGAATATGTGCATCTCTATGGGAGCCAGAGGACAGTCTTGGGCATCGTTCTTTAAGTGCTGCACTCTGTTTCTTTGAGACAAGTTCTCCCACTGACTTCTCCCAAGTAGGCTATGCCAGTGAGCCAGCCCATCCCTGCCTCTTCCAATGCTGGGATTATTGGCATTTTTATATAGGTTCTAGGGAGCAGATTCAGGTCCTCATGCTTGTGAGGCAAGTGCTTTACTGATAGAGCCATCTTCCCCGACCTTTACTATCACCATAATATTTTACAAATGTGTTCTTTTTCCTTCATACTTTCCCACTTCTATTATGGGCACATTTGTCTGACTAAATCTCCGGTTACTGGTTGAGATATTGTTATAGTTAGAAAACTGATATCAACTTGATGGTTGATGGTTCGCGTTCTGGGCACATTTGTAAAGAATTATTATTGAGTTGGGTCCTGAATAAACCTGCAGGAGATTGTCTAATTGATGGGAAAGGCCCAGCCCATGGTGGGTGGGACTTGTCCCTGGGCAGGTGAATAAGATAGAGGGAATTGGTTAAGGAAGTTAGCATTCTTCTGTATACTTGGCCAGGCATGCTGGTTTGGCAAGTAATGGCTGTTCCTTTCTTAGAGGCCCTGTGGTGTGGCCAGTTCCTTTAGCCCCTGGTGTTGGTGTGGACTCTTCTGCCAAGATGGAGAAGCAATTGTAACAATTGTAAGTCAAAATAAAACCCCCCGTTTTCTTAAGCTGTTTGATGGTGAATTTATCAGCAGCAAGCAGAGTAACTGCAACTGAATTTGTACCACAGAAGTGGGGTGTTGCTGATAAATCAGGCTACATAGCTTTTTGAATGGTTATTTTGGAGGAATGTGGAAATGTTTGGAAATAATGAAACTATATGCTATAAAAGTATTTAGTAGAGTTTAGAGGGCCATTTGGAAAATAGAAATGCTGATAGAATTGTGGATTATTTGGGCCCAGATTGTGACAAAAGGAACAAGGACTCTGGTGAAGTTGAATTTATAGATGACGGACTGGTTTGCTTTGTAGAGGACAGGTGTGTTGGCAGCCTTGAAGTTTGGATGTGGAAAGGGCAGATAACAGAGTAACTGTGGTTATTGGAGAATTAATATCATTAGAGAAAAACCTAGTGCTTTGTATTGGGATAGTGGGGAAATGAATACCACCCTATGGAGATTTAATTCTGCAAGACCCCAGATTTGTTGGGGGGACAAAACCCACATTGAAGCAGTTTCTCAGCTTTCAAATGCTTTGGTTGCCTAGAAAAGGGCTTTTCTAGGATCAGCACACGAAAGTTGGTACAACTGTGGTTGGAATGGGCCAGGCTACATCTCAGCCTTGCTGCAGAATCTTGTAGCAATGTTCAGGCGTTACAAGCTTTGAGTATTGAGGGGTTCAGTAGTATTGAGGGGTTCGTGGAGAGCAGCTGAAGCTTCTCACTGAGTGGCAGGTTTCAAGTTCCTGAAAGGAAGGCGAAGCTTATAGCTGCAGAGCCAAATCCAGAATGTTGTTGGAGATGCCAGAACCATGGGATGTGTGCTGAGCAGGATGTGAGTGTAGATTTATGGCCCAGAGAAATGCTGCTTGTGCAACTTTGAGCTAGAAGGAGGGACTGGAATTTTCCAGAAGAATCTTTGAACTGCCATGACTGCATGATGAGCAATAGAAGATGGACATTGAACTATAGGATGCAGTATTTGCTTTCTCAGACTACAGCCTTTTGATTTTGAATTGATATTTTCTTATGGTGTTATAATGTTTCCAATTTAATATTTATTCTGTGTTGAAGTATTTGATTATTTTGATTTGATAGAATCTTGCAGTTAAGAGACTTTGAACTTTTAATTTTAAATTTTAATCGGAACTGAACTTTTAATGAAAGAAATTTCAAATTGGACTTAAATTAGAATTAAGTAATTAATTATAATTAATAAAATTGAATGTATTTTATATCATAAGATAAGTGCAACACCTATGGAGACAAGGATTGAAAGATTATAGTTTAAAAGTGATGTGATTTCATGTTATATGTATAAAGGGTTATAATGTCATAATTATACACAGGTATCAACTTAATGGTTGAGGGTTTTGAGCTCTGGGCACATTTGTAAAGAATTGATGGTTGAGTTTGGTCTCGAAGCAAACCTGCAGGAGATTGTCTAGTTGATGGGGAAGGCCCAGTCCGTATGGGTGGGACCAGTCCTTAGGCAGGTGAGTAAGATGGAGGGAACTGGTTCTTCCATATATCTGGCCAGACATGCTGGCCTGGCAAGCGAGGATTGTCCCTCCTCAGTGGTCCTGTGGGCATGGCGTGGCTAGTTCCTTTGGCCCCTGGTACTGGTGTAGCCTCTCCTGCCAAGCTGGACAAAGAACTGTAGCCAAAGAACGTAAACCAAAATAAAACCCCTTGTTCCTTTAAGCTGTTTGATAGTGAATTGATCAGTAGCAGCATGCAGAGTAACTGTGAGAGAGGATTATATTCTTTCATCTGTTGTGGGTTTATTTATTTGAGATACAGTCTCCATAGGTAGCAGCCCTACCTGGCCCAAACCTTGCTATGGAGACCGAAGCCTGGTTGTGAACTTGTGGCAAGCCTTCCTTTTCTGCTCCCGAGTGTCAGGGTCCCTGACCGACAGCACCACACTCTGTCTCCTTCAGAACTGGAAAGCACCAAGGCGTCTTTGCACCCGAGATCAGCTGCTTTCCTCCATTAGGCCTGACAGCAGAGGCATTTGGGGTGGTGGAAACCTGCTCTGACACATTAGCTAGCGAACATTTGCAATGGGTTAGTGTGATCAAGGAGCTAACTAGCGATTCACTCCATCTTAACTAATTTTTTTTAAAAAAATGATTTATGTATTTGAGGAGGGAGGAGAAAGAAAAAGAGAGGGAGAGGGAGAGGGGGAGAGAAAGAAAGGGAGCGAGAGAGAGGGCTGTGAATGTGCATGCTGTAGCCCACAGGTGGAGGTCAGAGGATAAGTTTCTGAAGTAAGTTCTCTCCTCCCGCCATGCGGGCTCCGAGGGATCAAACTTTTGTGAGCAGTCACCTTACCCACTGAGCTATCTCACAGGCCTCAGCCTTCTAAGTGATTTAATTATACATGTCAATAGCCACACGTGGCCGTGGCTGCCATGTCATTGGACAGTGGACAAATCCAGTTGTGGGCTATGTGGCTGGGCGCTTGGGTAACTATTGAACCTCTACTTTCTGTCCGCTCGTGGGAAACACAGCAAAGAAGACAATGCTACGGTTTCCTTTGGGAAACATAAAATGCCACTGGCGCCACCCCAAAGCTGACGCTGCGGAGAAGGCCCATGCCCTTGTGCTGCGTGTCAGAAGGCAAAGCCTTCGCCAGCCAGCCCTTGTGCTTCTGCTCCTTTTCCTAACAGGGGAATCTGCCCCTCCTTATTGTATGCCTTCTAGAACCAAATCCATGCTCAGAGTGAAAAATACTAGCATTAATTAGTCTTCAGAGAAAAATACATGTGGATTTGAATATAAAAGACAGGCACATACTGTATAGAAAACACCGAAAATAAAAAGAAAGTGACAAGTAAAAGAAAAGAGATTACCCACTTAACATTTTATTTTATTTTCTTCTACTATATCTCCAATACATGAGTTTTTTTTTTTTTTTTTTTTTTTTTTTTTAGGTGTGTGGTTAGAATCATACTGCAAGTATAATTTAAAATCCTGGTTTTTATTCTTATAATAATATAACATGGGCATTTCTTTATTTTATAAACTTTGCAGAATGATCTGTTAGAACTATAATTTCCCAATGGAGAGACTATAATTTACATAATTTGTTGCACATTATTTTTTTTCTGCTATAAGCATAAATGTCTTGGCATAAAACTTCCCAAGATTCACAGAAACCATTAGTTACAAGCCCATTAGCCAATATTTGAGGGTCCCTGATGCCTTTGCTAGTCTCCTTTGCAGCCAGGTACGTGAGAGTTTATGCTGTCACCAGGAATCCACACACCTTATCATCTCGTCATCAGCAAGAACTCAAAAGCAGAACCCCAAACCACCATCATGGGTGCCACACTAGCAATTTGCAGGGCAAGAAACCCCAGCTCTGTTTCCCTTTGATGAATGTTTTTTCCCAGGCTCTTCGTGTGTTTATTTCTTCAGTGGCGAGCTATCTTTTCAACTATCTCCCCTACTTGGTTACCGAAATCTCCGTGTTTGTTTATTCATTGTAAGCAAGGGAGACCTGTTAACCACACCAATCTTCAGTCTGTTTTATTTGTTGTGAGTGTATTCCCTCTACCCGCTTTTTAAAACTTGAATGTTTTGACACACTGATGTTTTGAAATATTGTTTTCCTGTAGCTTTCGCCTGCTCTGCATGGCAGAGAGGGTGCTGGCCAGCTCCTTACTTCTGGCCGGTTCCTTTCTATTGGGCATCGCACTACATATACTTAGGGGCATCTGTTCCCCAATGGGCTCTTTATTTAAAAATATAATTTATTGTGCTTTTCTTATTTTTTTAAAATTTTATTTATTTGTGTGTGTCCCTCTGTCCAAGGGAATCACCCTGCATTGCTTTACCTCTTTACTGCTTTGCTTTGGAGTTTCCCAGGCTCTTCCTTCCAAAGCTGGAAATGCAGGCTGCTACCATTTCTGCCTGTTTCTCTCTCTCTCTCTCTCTCTTTTTTAATGTGGGATGTGGGATAGTAACTCAGGATATTCTGCCTGGGAGACAGAGGCTTAACCTCTGAGCCATCTCTGCAGCCATTTTTTTTTTTTTTAAGACATAAAATCTTGCCTTTCTGCTCAAACTGGCCTCTAAGCCCTGGGCTGGAGCAATCCTCCTGCCTCAGCCCTCCAGGTAGCAGAGCCTCAGGCCACGCACAGCTGCCATCCCTGTGACCCAGGGGCCTGGACTGACAGGCTCCAGCCGCAGGCTGTGCTTTCCTCAGTTCCTGCCTCTTTCTGGATTCTTTGTGTCTCCAAATGGTCCCTCCGTCCACCTGGCCAGCAGGAAGCCAAGACATGCTTGGCCCTTCCTCTTCGTGTGCGTCTCCTGGCATCCTGCCGACTTCCTTATGGCTTCTGCAGTGGCTTCTGCGGAATGCTATCTTAGAGGAAAAAAAGAAATCTTATTTTTGGCCCCTAAACTTTGCTAGTAAAATGCTTAAACGTATAAAAGTTCTGAAAACATATCTATTCTACTCAGACTTCATAAATGCTGACACCACCTGCATCCGAGCTTTTAAAGAATGAAACTATCGCCACAATGTTGGGTGGGACCTCACAGATCTTGCCATGCGTGCCGGCCTCAGCCATATTTCTGGAGCTGAGGAGTAGCACACCATCTATTTCTTTTTAAAAGTTTTTTTAAAAATTATTTTTGTGTATATATCTGTGTCTGTGTGTATTACCGTATGTGCCTGTGGAGGCCCAAGGGTGACCTCAGGTAATCATCCTGAATTGCTTCTACTTTCTATTTGCTTTGTTCTTGGGTTTCCCAGGCTCTACCTTCCAGGGCTGGAAGTACAGGCTGCTGCCATTTCTTCCTGGTATTTTTACGTAGGATCTGGGATCAAAACTCAGGATCTTTTGCTTGCAAGGCAGAGGCTTAACCCCTGAGCCATCTATTCTTCATGTGTTTGCTACATACATATAAAAGGGAAAACTGCAAACTATTTTGCATGAAGTGCAGCAAGTGTCACCTCCCAGGGTTCAAGGTGGCAGCTGAAGCTAACAGTTGTAAAGAAGAACTTGCAACACTTGCAGGAAAATGGATGCAACAGGAGGTCATCGTGTTATGTGACAAAGCGAGACTCAGGACAAACACAACATGTTTTCCTCTTGTATCTGGAGTCTAGATTTAAGTTTGAGCACATATGTATTCTTGTGGGACGTGGAAGCAGAGAGGGGACTCTGAGAGGGGAGAAGGAGGTCTGAAGGCTGGGGAGAGACATAGAGGGGCTGAAAGAGGGAGGGAGGAGGCAGTGTGAGAGGCAGAGCAAAGCATGATTTCTACGCCAATACCACCGTGAAGCCTAGTTCTCGCATGTGAACCAAAGATCTAATAATACAGAAGCCTGGGGCAGTAAGGTAGGGTTAAATGCGTGCTCCAATCTCCTTCTTACTGGACGTGGTGGCTCTCAGTTACATCCTGGCACCTGGGGGTGCTGAGTTCCTGGAGAGCCAAGGGGTAAAGAGTGAGTTCTAGGCTGATCTGAACTTCAGAGTAAACCAAACCAAGTCAACCGATAGAGTGACCGACTGACTGACTGACCGAACAACAGTCAAACATAAAACAGGGGCTGGAGAGGTGGCTCAGGGGTTAAGCCTCTGCCTTGCAGGCGGAAGGTCCTGAGTTCAGATCCTAGACCCCACGTATAGATGCCAGGCGGAAGTGGGGGCGGCCTGCACTTCTGGTCCTGGTAGGGCGGAGCCTGTGAATCCTGGGGCAGAGTAAACAAGAAGGAGGTGGAGGTGTCCATGGTGGTTCCCAAATTCGCCTGTGGTTCTACACACACACACACACATACATACACACATATGTACACACACACACAATTGAATAAATAATAAAAAATTAAAAAAAATAAAGCCCTTTCCCTTTCAGACACACAAGCACTGCTTATATGGCTTTCTACTACTCTGGCAGATCCTCTCTAATGCTGGGAATCGTCCTTTCTCCTGCTTCCAGGTGCATTTAGTTAAGGCAAGTCTGGTGGGATGAAGACAGGGCTGAGGCTGCAGGAGGAGGAGGAGGGATCATTGTGAGGGTCCCTATGGGGACACAGGGTGGCTTTTTAGACAGGGGGCCAGGAAGGTGCATGTGAAGAACTGGGGACTCACTTAGCCCCTCCCAGTGCTCTTCTGCCTCTCCATAATTGTAAACAGACATTTGTAGTCAGCCCCCCTCAGGTATCAGGACCACCAAGATCTCAGGGTTCCTAGACGGAAGGCCTGAATCTCCACACCATGTGCACCCCAGTCAGGCCCAAGTGATAGCTGAGGCTGAGGTGACCTAGAATGGATAATGGGGGACATGATGATTGGCAGATGTACTCTGAGACCAGATGTGGGTGTCACTCCCACATCTCGGTTCTCAGGAAGAGAGGCCTCTGGGGACCCCAGGCCTGAAGAGCAGGAGTTAGAAGAGAAAAAGCAGATCTGGGGTACAAGGCTGGCCTGTGACAGTTAAGAATGTGGGGTTCAGACATGCTATTGGGGGAGTAGGGCCTAGGCTGCCAAGAGAGCCCTGAAACTGCTTCTGGTCTTTACGCTGCCATGGCTGTGTGAAGCTTCTATAGTCTCTCTCTCTCTCTCTCTCTCTCTCTCTCTCTCTCTCTCTCTCTCCTTAGCCTGAGTATACTGGACTGCTGCTCAGCCTGTTGCTGGAAGACTCTGGGACTCTCAGTAGCTCTGACTGAGTTTCTTAACTATACATCCTTTTAGGTCCTCCCCTTCCACTTTACCCCCAATTCTTACATCTCACTCAGGCTCTGAGCCTGAGAAGCACCAGAGAGGCTTCTTGGATTTAAATGATCTGATGCTGAGTGTCTAGGTCATGAGAGAGATTCTACAATCAACTTAGGATATCAGGGGAAAAATTAGGGCAGCCTTTCATATGCTGTCAATTGATAAGAATTTGTTATATTAGCAACATGGTCTTTTTCTTTTTAAACAGGTCTCTGGGGGTAAAAAGGTCTCGCTGAGACTAGCTTGCAGCCCGGCACCTGGGACTACAGGTGACAAAGCGCCGCCTGGACTCTCCTGGTTTTCTGGCTCTGGCAGCTCAGGCTGGGAGATCAGGCCTGCTGGCCCAGGATGGACGTGAGTGACCTCAAAGCACTCTGCTCTTTACAAAGGTGGCCAGGATGGGTCTAACTTGAGTTCAGGTGCCTTAGCCCAGACGCTGGGGAAGGACTTCATTCTCCCGTGGGGCAGGGGGTACTTCCACTGAGGTTCTTCTGGTAGCTTCTGATCACAACCCTCAGCTGCTACTTGGGCTCCAGACATCTCTTGGAACTATAATCCTCTGCTCTGCTTCTCTCTGGTATGTTTCTACTTGTAAGAGAAATATTTCTGCAGGGAAAACTGAAAAGAGTTTGCTCCCCAACTTTTCTCTACATGTTTTTTCTGGGCAAGCGATGTTTTCAACTTAAAATGTTTCCATGTAATTACGCCGTCTGCTTTTGAGCTTTTCCCTGCCCTGACTCCAGTTCTGCTTAGTCAGCAGATCAGGGCCACTGCGCATACCGAGCTTCTGACTGCAAGATGTCCTGGCGTGTGCGTGGAAAGCTAGAGTCTGGAGGAAGAATTGGGGTGCTGGTCCCTCCCGGGCACTGGATTTACTGTAGAAAGAGACCGCGTGTTCACTTTGCCCTCTTTTCTCGCTTCCCTGTTAAGGAGAACATTTAGAGAAGAGCAAAAAGACCACATGGGGTGGAGGAATCCATCAAATGTAAATGAAGGCGGAAAAAGATGTGAGCATACCACAATGCAAGACGTGATTGACCGGAACTGACCAGAGCGGCCAGCCCTCGGGGGTTTGGGGCACCGGCTGTAGTGCCACTCACACCCGGTCCCAACCTCAATTCTAACAGCATGGCACCCAGCCAGCGTGAAATAATTAAAGGCTGAGTCTGTGAGCACCGAGGTTCTCCCTGTCACAAATGGCAGGAGCTACAAAGGTGTGAATGCTTCATAATGTCTTATTAAATATTCATGCTCTTCAGAATTTTGTTTATTTTTCTGAATTTGAACATATGCTACTAAGCAGAGAACTAAAATGAAAATATATAAACCTTTTAAAAATTACTTACTTCTATTTATCATTATTGTGTATGTGTGTGTGTTTGTGTGTGTATATAAGAATTTAACAGGTCTGTGTAGAGGTCAAAGGACAACTTCATGTAATCAGTTTTCTCCTATCGCTTCTTTATTTATTAATTTTTTTTGTTCAATTGTGCGTGTGTGTGCGAGTGTGCGTGTGTGTGTGTGTGTCTGTGTGTAGAACCACGGGCGAATTCGGGAACCACCATGGACCACCTCCACCTCCTCCTTGTTTACTCTGCCCCAGGATTCTGGTCCTTACCAGGACCAGAAACGCAGGCCACCCCCGCTTCCGCCCGGCGTCTATACATGGGGTCTAGGATCCGAACTCAGGACCTTCTGCCTGTAAGGCAGAAGCTTAACCCCTGAGCCACCTCTCCAGCCCCTCTCCTATTGCTTCTATGTCTGTTCCTGGGCTCAAACTCAGGTCACCAATAGTGAGCATCAAACACCTTTATCCATTGTGCTATCTCATTGGTCCTGCCTGCCTGCCCCCTATCCCAGAAGCGTCCAGGTGGTCCAGGCTCCCCTCAAGCTCCCTATGAGGCTAAGGATGACTTTCAAATCCTGATCCTCCTGACTCTACCTCCCAACACTGGGATCATGGGCATGCACCACCACCGCTGCATTATGCCACCTTCAGCCTTGGGAGCCCAGAGAGAGGGCTTAATGAGATGTGCGTGTGTAGGTGTCTGTGTGTGTGGGCAATGCATGTCATGTGCCACAGGTGCACATGGAATTCAGAAGACCACTCCTGACGGTTGTTTCTCACCTTGTCTCAAGCCAGGGTCTCTCTTGCTTGTGCCACTGCACTGTGTTCCAGGGTAGCTGATTCCCCTGTAGCGTTGCTGGGGTCATAGATGCATGCTGCTGCACCCCTTTGATCCCTCAAACTCAGGCCATCAGGCTTGCCTGGCAAGTCTTCCCACCTGCCAAGCCATCTCCCTGGCCTGTGACTGTCTTATTCTTGCCGTAGCCACAGGCCCCGGAGACGGCTTGGCCTTTTGGACATACTTGAAAACAAAATCCACATTGAGATTTTAAAGTGAGGGACTAATTTCTGGGAAGCCAGAGCGTCTGACCTCAGTCTGGGACCTGCCAGCTTCTCAGCCCTATCTCAGGAGCATAGACAGTCACACAAGAATCAGCAGACACTGACTTATTAACAGAGCGCAGAAGACCCAAGGTGGGCGGCGGCTCTGGGGAAAACATTTACATCAGAAGTTCAAGCTTCTGAGGCCCGAGGACACACAAAGACGACCCACAGGACATCCCTGACCTTGAGTCCTCCAGGAGAGTGATCCTGTGGGAGGACCCGAGACCCAAGGTGTCAGGAGAGAAGGGGCCGGGTTCTGGCAGTGGGGTTCATGTGGACATGTGGGCATATGGGCCATGGAGAACAGTGACCGTGCAAGTGGCGTGGGGCCCCTCAGCAGTGCTTTCAGCATTACGTCATGGTGTCTGGGGTGAGAAGGACCTTGGGGCAGATGTGCAGAAGAATGATGGAGAAACTGGTTTACCCGCTGCGAACGCCAAGTCAGTTTTAGGTGAGACCCAAGTTAACAGCAGCAGAGAACTCAGGCGTTGGAGCAGGAGGAAGCTGTGGGTGGCTCTGTTGGTTCCTGTGAGGTCTCTGGTTGATTGACTTGCTCTGTGTGTCTGGGTTTCCCTTGTGCACCTTTCTCAGAGGTGTTTGCTCCGTGTAGTAACCACTTCCTTCCCTAAAGCTTCTTTCTCAATTATGATTTTTACTGTGTATCTCAGGGTCTGAATGGGTCCCCATCAAAATCCAGGCATTGAAATGTAATCACCAAGGGCCCCTTTGGAGACCACCAGGAGGTGATTAGGTCAAGGAGGGTGGAGAGAACGGGCTCGGCTAACAACAGAGGCCCCACACGGAACCCAGGCACACACTGGGAACACAGGCACACACTCGAAACCAGTGTGTGGCAGGCTGGGGCTGAAGGTACCCCGCCTGTGAATTTGGGAGCCAACCTAGGGTACATAAGACGTGCTGTTTTAAAGGAAAAAAAGATGATAAACGAGAGGCCCCAGAGGCCTGGCTGATTCTTCTTTCCGTGAAGCCACGGTAAGAGGGTTTATCTTTGATCCTGGAAACGGTCCTCGCCTGACCTGACCTGACCCGACCTGACCCTGAATCAACTGGTGTCTACACTGTGAGTTTCCCAAGCTTCTAAATCTATGATGAACGTGTGTCGCTTACAAGCTATTTGGTCTATAGGTTTTTTTGTCGTTGTTATGACAGAGAGAATGGAGTTAGAAAATGAATAAAAAAATGCTTCACATCAAAACTATGGTTTGCTCACAGCAACATGCGCACGTTGTGAAGTGAATTTGATGAGCGGTCTCATCACAGAACCTTGCCATGGTGACATGGAGAATGTTTCCATCACCTCAAGCCTTCGTGTGCCCCTCCCAGTGAGTCCTACTCTCCCCAGTGAGTCCTACTCTCCCCACTGAGTCCTACCGCCTGACCCCCCAAAGAGTCTTACTCCCCCCAGTGAATCCTACTCCCCTTCCCCCAGTGAATCCTACTCCCCTTCCCCCAGTAAGTCCTACTCCCCCTCCCCCCCAGTGAGTCCTACTCCCCCTGTCCCCCCCAGCGCGCTCCTTTCCGTCATGGCTGACTGCTCTCTCCTGCCCTGTGATTTGCTGTGAATGAAGTCATGCGGCGCTGAGTGTCCTGTATCAGGCTCCTCACCCAGCAGGGTGCATTGGCCCATCGGGTTGCGTTAGCATCCATACCTTCTTTTATTATTTTATCAATGTGTGTGTGCCACACCTATGCCAGGGCGTGCCTGTGGAGGTCAGAGGACAACATGCAGGAGTCAGGTCTCTCCTACCATGTGGGCTTTGTGGTCAAAGTCAGGTCACTGGGTTTGTGTGGCCAGCGTCTTTGCCACCTTGCCAGTCTCTCTGTCCCTTCTCAGTGTCGGGGTGTATTCCACTCGACAGATGGCGCAGAATCCACCTCCCGCTTTGGATGGACGCTTGGCTATTTCTGCTTTTCCACTGGAGCTTCCTTCGTCTTCCTTTGGCCAGCGCTCACTGTGTAGGGTCAGTGTTTGCCACATTTCTTGCATAAAGTCCAGCAAGTTTCAGGAATGTGTGCTGTGTTTGTGAGCACACTGTTGGTGAAGAAAGCTTAAACAATTTTTAAACCAATCAAACTACTTCCCTCCCTCCCTTCCTGCCTCCCTCCCTCCCTCCTTTCTTCCTCCTTTTTCTCTTCCTTTGTGGGTGATGGGAAGGCCTTCAAACAAATCAAACTACTTCCCTCCCTCCCTCCCTCCCTCCCTCCCTCCTTCCTCCCTCCTTCTTTTTCTCTTCCTTTGTGGGTGATGGGAAGGGCTTCATGCTGCAGGATGTGCATGGAAGTCAGAGGGCACCTTGTGGGATTTGCTCCTGGTTTTACATCACGTTGAGTTCTGGGAATTGAACTCAGGATGTCAGGCTTGATGGCAAGTGCCTTTCCCTGCTGCTGCAGTTCCTCTTCATATTGCTGATAAATGCATGACAAAACGACTTGGGAGAACAAGGGGTTTATTCTTGTGTACGATTCTTGCTTACATTTCATCAGCGTGGTAGGAGAGAGTTCATACCAACATCAGAAGCTGAAGGAACTGGCCACACATATCCACTGGAATCGCTGACAGCTTCTTGCATCCAGCATGCCTGTGTGTCACAGCACTGAACAGCTCTCTCCACCCTACCCCCTGCCCAGGGAACGCTGCCACCCGCTATGAGCTGGGTCTTCCCACACAATTAGGTCATTTCCATAGGCTCTGTACTGGTGACTCTTCTCTGTTGCTGTGATGTGCCACTCCAAGTCAAGCAGCTGAAGGGAGAAAGAGAGACTTATTCAGCTTATGGTTCCAGAGGGGAGACACAGTCCATTATGGTGGGAAAGGCATGGTTGTTTGCAAGAAGCTGGAGGCGGCCCAAGTAATGTCCACAAAGGAGACTGAGAGCTGCAAAACTGCTGACTGCAAGAGCAGACTCTCCTGGAAGGAGGGTGGAGCTAATCCACCTCAAGGCCCACCCCCTGTGACTGCCTTCCTCTAGCAGGCTCCACCTCTTAAAGGTGCCATGACCTTCCCAAACAATAAAGATTCAAGCATAGGCCCCGTGGGGCACAGCTCACGTGTGAAACCATGACAGGCTTGCTAGGGCTTACTTACCTCGCTACTAACTCTTCGCAGATGTGCCCCGAGCCTCAGCCTTCAGCTGTCACGTTGACACCTGTCTAACTGGCCACCCACTGAGCTATCTGGCCAGCTCAAGTGTCCAACTTTTGACACTGTGATGTGTCATCTAGAAAGCTTACCCTCAAGAACGGTGCAATTGAAGTATAACACAAAACAAACCAAACCATATGAAGATCTCATAATGCTTTAAGCTTATAGTTTTTTTGTTGGACCCCGTTCCTAGCTCCCCTGGGAGGCCTGAGTTGGTCAAATCACGCAAGCTGAGAAGTCTAAAGATGAGCTTAGAGGCAAAGCTGTTCAGCACATACTCCAGGACTCTCTCAGTCTCCCTGGTGACACAGCCCGGTGAACAGATGGTCAGGTGTGCTGACGAGGACACATGGCACTTGAGCTGAGCAGTGGAAGATTTTTGCTGAACAAAAGAAAGTTTAACTGAAAACATTAGAAACATGACTCAGTAGCCATGATGTAAATACACCAATAGATTAAATTCACTACAACAGTGGGTTGAGACTGTCAGAGCAGCCCTGGAGTCAGCTGATCCCCACCGTACCCCTTGAAAGCCCAGGCGCATGAGTCCCTTGTAGAAAGGCTCTGATTGGTCTAGCCTGGAATCAGAAGCACAGGGTGTACAAGGGAAGTAAGAACAGCTGGTTTCCAAAGTGAAGCCCCATGTAGGATGGTAACTTTAAGGCCCCCGAGGGAAGCTGGTTCTTGGACAACAGATTGCACGGGGAAAGGAAGGAATGATTGATCTAGAGAAAGAGGTGGAAAATGTTATTGAATTGCATTCATGGACAATAAAAGAGGATTTTTGCCCCCTAAGAGGACAGTCAACGAGTCCTTTCATGGTGAAATCATTTTAGCGTTCACAGACAGGTGGACACTATGTGAACGAAAAGCTTCCACAACTCTGGCAGGAGCGTTGAGGTTCCGCTCAGGGAAAAGAGACTTGGCCTAAGATTGCCAAAGTGCACTGCTCGATCCTTCAGAACTTAGACACCACTCGTTGCTTGAAACGTGAAGCCAGCGCATTTCCCTGCAGTATTTTTAACAATTGTGAGTAAGGAAAGGAAAAAGGTCGAGGTTTATACAGAGGGATTCAGGAGGAAAGCTTCAGAAACTACCACTAGATGCCAAGTAGCTGGCTTTCTGGAACACTCCATGATCGTTGCAGAACTTGCCTCCTCTTCACAAGAATGGAATCTCACTTTCACTTCTCATAAGCTCCACAGAGCTCAGCCGTCTGGCTTAGCAAGTACTTAATACCTGCTGCTCTGTTGCGAGAGACCTGGCACTTTGGCAGGAGGCCATGGGAAAGACTTCCATTGAAACCAAGAAGGTAGTAATTGGGACTTCATGCCAACTCCTGTAATAAGGCGTGTCTGTTTCATGTCACTCATGATATGGCTGGAATCTTGGTTGTGCGGATTTACAAACACGAATGACTCCCACTTTAACCTAAAACCGGTCTTGCCTTTCTTTGCAAGAGGAAATCAGGATTATTTCACACATGGCATTTGATCTTCTTTCTTTCCTCTTTTCTTGACCAATTTTCTTTGGAAAAACATTCTCTTGTGTCCCGCTCTGCTTAAAACAACAACAAGACGCCCTTGTTGTGCCCAAAACCAATAAGCTACTGGAACACACATACAAGAAAAGTCGTTTTAAGTTTGATGTAAAATCCATTCAATACAGCAGAAGCAGGGGGCCTGATCTCAAGTATCAACTTGTGAATTTTCCAGAGTATCCAGATACCTCTATCCTCTTCTAGTACACGACAATGAAGCATTAGGCTAACCCCACCATCACAGCTATGCATCTCGGTAGTATTATGTTTTACCTTAGCATTTCAAATGCAAAACATTCTTATTAGTGGTCTAGCCTGGGAGCTTGTCATTTATAAAATGATACTACGGAAAAGCACATGAAATTTAGACAGGTTGTATTTATTGGTTAAAGCGAACAGGAGAAATTACTTCAAATTAAGAACCATCACCATCGATGATCACTGATCTCTAATTGCTCCCCTCCCTTGCCCAAACCATGGTGCAGGTCTTGTGCAGGGGAAGCCCACACTCTTACTGAGCCGCTTGGCCAGCTGACCCCTTAGCGTGACTGAGGGAATCATGTGTTCGCAGAGAGCAAGACCTATCCTGTCAGTTACTGGAAGCCAGAGTTAAGGAACACCAACTAAGTGGGCAGAAAACAGAGGAGCTTCCCTTGGTAAGAGCCACAAGATCTTACCAAGTAGAAACAGGACAAATGGTGGGGACGTGAGGATGCTATTGACACACAAGGTCTTCTTTGGGAAATAATCAGGCCAATTCAGCTGGGAGAGGCTGTGCTGGGCAGCAAGCCCGGCGAGCTGGGAGCAGGACAGGCTTTCGGCTGGGAGTGTGCAGATGTGGTTTTCCTACTGTTATGTATTACAATCAAGCCCCAGTGGGCAGAGACAGACCCAGGAAGGGGGGACCAATCAGATCACAAGCCTCCTAACCCAGGAAGACTGGGCTGCAAGGTGGGGGTGATTCTCTCAGAACCTTGGAACCTTTCACTGTGCTCTGCAAACAGTGTTTTTTTTTTTTTTTTTTTTTTTGACGTTGACTTTGATCTGTGTAGTTGGGGTCAGGGGACAGTTGCATGGAGAGGAGGGCTTAAGTGAAGAGATGGTGGGGACACTCATGTGCCATGTGTCAATCTAAAACCTAAAAATGCACATGGGCACAACACAAGGGTGAGTCCTTTGAAAACATTTATTTTTCTGGAGGAATAATGTGACATTGTTTAGACACCTGGACAAGCAACAGAAATCTAAACACTTGATCTTCAGGTCAACTTTTGACATTTAAAAAAATCTCTGCAAAGCAACTTGCTTTTGATATTAAAAGGAGTTCAACCTCATGGATGGAAACACTAAATTCTGACCCACTAAGATGTTCCTAGAGCAATTCAGGAAAATAAACAGCAAACTTAATCTGTTTAACTACACTATTGGGAGAGAAAAATTCTCCTAACTCATTCTTGAGAAAACAAGACCCAATATTTCAGGGGGTAAGTTGCTCAAAAGTGAGTGATGGACTTTAAATGCTCAATCCACTGCTTCAAAACAGGCTCAAGTGGAGGAAACCTAATTTAACAAATAGTAAACTAGAAGCCATGTCTTCTTTAGACTTCTCAGTTGCTCAGTTTTCAGATGGAAGCAAAAGAAACTCAAATGCAGCCAGTTATTTCATACAGAATGGATATAAATTGTAGCTTTAGAAACCTGGAGCCAAGGCTTAGCCATTGGCTTAGCCAATGTACCTCCAAAGGAACCTGGTGACCTGAACTTGACACCAGGGTTCCACATGGTGGAAGGAAAAGAACTTTCTAAAGTTGTCCTCTGATCACATGTGTTTCATGGTACATCCACTCCCACTACAATAAAAATACAAAACCAAAACTAGGACCTAAAGAAATGTCCACTGTCACAGAGGAATGAAAAACATTTTGTAACATATGGAAAGCTATGCTGATACCCGGTGTGTGGATGTTAATTCTGGAATTATCTTTACTGCCCCTATATAGAATCTCCTCTACCCCAGGGCAATACAGTCAAATTTTAACATTTACAGGCCAAATGCTATTACTCTCCAGTTCTGAAACTTAGCAGTTTTCACTCTCAACTTTGCACTTGGTAGAGGGAAACTCGTGGATTGTCAGTTAACTTTGGTGTTTTTAGACTTTAGCTAACGCAGAAGCCAAGGTAGTTTTGGATTACTTGATAGAATTTTCTGCATGTCTCCAGTATAAATAAATGGCCGAGGCAGGGTATGGGGAGTTCAAGGTCAGGCTGGGCTATGCAGAAAGTTCCTGTATCAAGCAAAACAAAGCAAACCCCAAAACAGGCAAATGACAAAAACAAAAAAAATCCCAAATGTAAAAATGGTGATTTAAGAGAAAAATATTTTCGTTTTGTTCACAAACCTGCAATCAACGTATTAGTCATGAGAGTGCCCTTGGCTGATGTTTTCATGTTTTCCTGTGTTCTGCATGGGCGGCCAGTCCCACCCCTCTGATGAATGTCAGTATTTGCAGCCTTATCCTTCCTAGGCTCTCGGATGTGACCTTCTGTTTCACAGCAGTGCTTCCTAAAGCTGGTCTCCAGTCTACTG
This sequence comes from Typhlomys cinereus, assembly GCA_023101885.1. NCBI lineage: Eukaryota > Metazoa > Chordata > Mammalia > Rodentia > Platacanthomyidae > Typhlomys > Typhlomys cinereus. The sequence continues at coordinate 7,728,322 of JALPQD010000036.1, forward strand.
CTGTGATAGGCCTCGCATTTCTAATACTTCAAATCCTGACTCTTACCTTTGTCCCTTAACCCACCAAGTCCCATTAGTGCTGCACAGATGAACGGCAGTGCTCGCTGGCTGAGTTAGGGGTAGGCATCCTCCCTCTCCCCCCGCCCTCCCTGGAGGTTGCAGTGCTGGCTGGCTGGTTCTAGCAGTGATAGTCGTGGCTGGCACCAGCTCTCAGCACAATCTCTCTCAGACTCCTCCTCAGCTCTTAACATTCCCTCACTCCCTCTTCCCGGATGTGCATGAGATTTGGGGAGGGTGCTGACTCTCAGTAGTCTGACTGGTTATGAGTCTCTGCTTTAAATGCTGGGACCTCATATTTATTGGCAAAGAAAATTTCCTCTCCATTGGGTCTAGACGAGTGAGGCAGGCCTTTCCACACTGTCATGATGAACAGTATTACTTTGATCTTTTCAAGTTCAGAAAAATTGAGTCCTAATTTCTTTGCAAAGTGTGAATATCAATTTTTTTTTTCAGAAATACCACCTTACACAGCACCTATGCATCGTATGACAGAGCTAACACTAACTGATTACCCAGGCTAAAGGTCCAAGACGTCACATTTTTTTTGGACAATGGAGTAAAATTAAAAAAAAAAAAGAACAAATTCAGAACAAGCCATACCCATTTTCTGCCTGAGCATGGTGCACGCAGGTAATACCAAGAAAGCAGCTGAGTGCCATGAGGTCAAGAGAAGAATCTGGAAAACAAGGTGTTGTCCTCCCCCAACTCCCCATCTGATTTCAGTTAAGGATTAACAGGTAAACGTTGAGCTAGGGCACAAACTCCCACAAACTTCAGAAACAAGCCACAAAATCCACATTAGAATATAAGTTTTTTAATTTTTATAAATAACTTATCTGTTACAAAGAGTTTACCCAGCTAAATCACAAAACCATCACCTCAAGATATCCAAATTACGTTTTATTAATAAAACAAGTAAAAACTGATTTATCAATCTTCACATAGAACTGCAGATGAAGCTGAAAAAAACAAGGCCTACTTTTAAAACAAAATGCATGAAATATAAGAGCTTTGGGGTTGCTGGTCTAGTTTACTAGGATTGCCATAGGTCTTTCCATATACAACTGAAGCCTGAAGCCCAGGCTTGACATTCAGAGATGCGGCCTGCAAAAATCCCGTCTGCTTAGAACACAGCCATGTGCAAACACTTACAGTGGGTGGCAGGCTATTTCCCACCTTTAGCTTTATCTCAGCCCTTCCCTTAGCCCCATTCTAAGCACTGATATATAATTTCTTAATTCTTTTTAAATGCATACTGTCATTTTTTTCTTGATTTCATTTAGTTATATACATTCCTGATCATCTGAATATTTATTTTCCTTACAAAAATAAATCATCAAAATAAAGAGATGTTTGAGGTTGCTTCAGTGTTCAAGTTTGCTTGTTTTTCTTTTTTCCAGCTTTTCTTCAGTTGTCCTAAAATATGACTGTTTTATAAATACATATGACACCACCACCACCACCACGTCAGGGCTAGAAATGAATTGTTCCAACAGTAAAGCATTTAAACTTCTTTTGTAAAAAAAAGAGTGGGGGGCTGTTGGTACGGCTGCTGTTTGTTGCTGGTTTTGAAACGGTACTTTCCCAAAAATAATCTCTTGTGAAAGTTCTGTGGGACGCCAAGCAGATGGAGAATCTGCCAGTGAGTTAGAATACCTCTTTGCTTTCAGCTTCCTGTGGAAGGCAAAATGATATGTTTGGTCACCCACTGCTGAGTAGGTCTCTAGTGACCTACAGACAGAATCACAGTGTTTCTGCAATCCACTGTGCCGCGTCTGTGTCTTCACAGACCACTGGCACTCATGGGGCAAGCACAGAATACGAGGAGGAAAGTTATTTTGTGCATAGTTTCATTTCAGTAATGCTTTTTTTTTTTTATTTTATGGCACTGCTTTTCTTAGGTAAGGCTTAAAAGGGAACATGATCGTGCTTACTCACTAAAGGGAAAAAAATTAGTTAACAAGTCTATTACACTATACATACAGAAATATAAGAAAATACTAAAGAAGAAATCACTTAAAGCAGACTTGAGAGATCTGTACAGTAGGAAAAGCTTTGGGGACTTTCACTGCGTATCGTAGACAATGCATACTGCTTTCCTTTTCGTCTTAGACCCTAGATGCTGGCTTCACAGAGACATCTTCAGGAGACAAGACAAGGCCAAGAGTACCACAGATTCGTGAAGTTCTTCCCGCATCCATTGGCACTATGCGGCAGCAAAAAGTTTAAATATTTTAACTTTGTTCCTTCTCTTCGTGTATGTAGTGTTTCACTGGAAGCTTTGAAAACAAAAAAGCCATCATTCTATTCTCCCTCCTGCCAAAATTCAGTAGTGACATGAGGGGAAAAGTACTAGGAACACCTAGGCACTGACACAGTGAGAATGATCCATTGTGGGTCCTGGTGACACGGGATGTGGCTAGGCAGCAGGCAACCGAGTCTTTCAGCCGATCACCTTGCGTGTGACGAGCTTCAACTGCCATGACAGTAGACTGAGGTATTATTAGCTCTGTGGGCTGACACTAAACATTAGCAACCATCTTGTCACACCTTCAATTGGACAAAACTCTATGTAGCAGTGAAACTTCTCCTTGATGACAGACTTCCCTCTTAAATTGTAGATGTGGTCTTAAGAGAAGACACGGGGCCTCTGGCTCAGAAATGTCGTGGCATCTCACACTGTTCACAGCGGATCAAGGCTGGATGATTCAAAAAAGTACAGGCAGTGCAGTTCCACTGAGCCCCCTCATCATCATCTGCATCTTGAGTCTTTGGTGCTTTGATAGTGGACCGTTGCTCTATATAAGGAAGAAAATAAAAATTAGGGAAAGTAAAAATCCTAAAGTTTGACAGATTTCTGGCAACTATAAGCATTATGTATATGAACTGGCATGGACAGTTTGTACCAGAGGAAGCAGTTGGCTGAAAGCACTGCATATGCTTCAATGCCAGCCTCTTGAGGAAGGAAACGGTCTCCGTCCTCCAATCTCTAACAACAGACATTACCAGTTCAGATTGTGAAAAGGTGTACTACTTCAAGGGTACTAACAATGTATTTAAATCAAGAGTCCCACTTCCCACTCAAGGAGTGCTTTTATATTTGCTTTTTATTAGGAATTCAAGTTTCCACTAAGTATTTTCTATCTATGAAAAACTTGTGCATACATAAGTCAAGTATGTAGAAAGAGAAGTCAAGATGGAGACCAGGCTGGCTCTGAACTTGCAGCGAACTACCACTTTCAACCTCCTGAGAGCTGAGGAGTGTGTGACACACGTGAGCTTGAAGAACTAATTTCCAAACTTATTTGCCTTTCTGTCACCCCTGAAGAAAGCACTTGGTGTAAAACTTCACATTTTCTGGTTGCATTTAAAAAAATCAAATGTAGGTGGGGGAACTCTGGTCTTATAAGTAACCTGGTTCACTGCTCTGCTCAGCCTTCTCCATATCCAAAATTCAACAATGTCAAGGAGTTTTCCCTGTGTTTTCTAGTAAATTTCATATCACAGATCTCTTTTTAATTTAAAGAAAAATTTAACACTGTATGTGGGTGCACATGTGGAAGTTAAAGGACACCCTCTGGGATTCAGTTCTTTCCTTCATGGGTTTTGGAGGTTAAAACACAGGCTGTTAGGATTGGCAGCAAGAGCCTTTACCAGCAGAATCATCTCACTGGCCTGACGCAGCGTGTATTTAAATCCATCTGAGTTGATTTTTGGGTATGGAATAAGGGTTCGGTTTCATGCTTCTGTGCATGGGTATTCAGTTTTCCCAATATCGTTTATATAAAGAGACTATTGCTTTTCATTGTGTATTTTAGCACCCTTATTAAAGAAAAGCTGGCCACTGATGTGTACTACCTGTTTTTAAGTTCTCTATTCTCTTCTATTTTCATGCCAGTACTATGTTGTTTTACTTACTGTATTTTTTAATGTATTTGAAATAAGAGAGTGACGTCTCCAGCATTGTTCTTACTTAAGATTCTTTTGGCTATTAAGGGTCTTTTGTAGTTCCCTACAAATTTTATATATATTTTTTCTACTTCTATAAAGAATATCATTGGCTATCTGGTAGTGAATCTGTAGACCCCTTTGGATAGTACAGGAATGGGAACAATATTACTTCATGCAATGCATGAGTAGCAGATGTCTGTGTTAATTTCCTTCATCAATGTTTTATAATTTTTGACTCTCTCTTTGAGGTTTATTACTAAATATTTATTTTTTTATGTGTGTGTGTGTGTGTGAATGGAATTGTTTTCCTGATTTACTTTTTGGTGTACTTCATTGTATATAGAAACATATTTTTGTATGCTGATTTTGTATCCTATGATATTACAAATTCACTAATTTTAACAGCGAAGCCTGAAACTATGGATAGTGCTGAATTAGATATACTTTTTTCCCTAAATGTAAGTACTTCAAAGTTTAATATTTAAATTATAGAAGTTAGGCACAGTAAAAGATTAAAAATGACAGTCAATATTAAAACAGATTGTAGCAACATACTATGCCAATAAAACTATTTAAAATGTGCAAGTTATTTCTGGAATTTTCCATTTAATATTTTCAGAACCAGCATCAAAGAAAGCAAAACTGCAGATGAGGGGAGGCTAGTATATGATCACATCTTCTGCAAACAGGGAACACTTTCCTTCCTCTTTCTGGATTGGAATGCCAATGCCTTTTGTTTCTTTTTCTTGTATAAAATTAACTTTTGCTAGGACTGTGTACTATAGTAAAGGAAGTCCAGACAGCAGGTAGACATTCCTGCCTTGCACCACATCTTGGGAGGAAAAGCTTTCAGTTTTCCTCCCACTGATTATGATGATATCTATGTGGTTTTCATATTAGCATTTACTATGGTCCTTCTATACTTATTTTAATCACGAATGTTTTTATCAAATGCTTTTTATATGTCAAATGGCATCCCCCCCGCCATTTTATCTTGTACATTGACTAATGTTGAGTAATTCTTGCATCTTAGGGATAAATATCATTTGGTCACGGAATATGGTTCTTTTAGTGTGTTGATAAATTCGGCTTGCTAATATTGCAATGGGAATTTATATAATTACGCTAATTAGGCACACTGCTTTGACACATGCGTTGTCTTTGTATGGCTTTGGTCCCATGTTGGTGATGCTGGTTTCATAAATATGAAGTGTTTCATTTCAAAATTGCTTTTTAAAACAGGACTGACATTGGTACATTTTAAATGTTCCACAGAATTCACTCATGAAGTCACTTGGTCTCTGGTGTTTCTAAGAAGGTTACAATGTGTGTGTGCAAGGATGTATATATATGAGTATTTGCATGTATGGGAGTGCAAATGTGTGCGTGTCTAGGCCTGAAGCTGATGTAAAGTGATCTTGAAAGCTCTCTCTCTCATTTACTGAAATGGAGGTCTCTCAACTGAACCCAGAGTTTGTTGATCAGTAAGTTTAGCTGGCAAGCTTGTCTTGGATTCCCTTTGCACTTTCCAAGGGCTGGGATGCAGATGGACTCTATAACTGTGTGGCTTTTACATTGGATCCAGGGATGTGAACTGTAGTCTTCACGCTTGCATGGCAAATGCATCATTCACTAAGTATCTTCACAGCGCTAATTCTTTTATTGCTAAGACATGTAATGGATTTTATTTCAGTTCAGATTTTATTTGAATCTCTTTAATCTGTCTAAATATAATGTTTATTTTCTCAAAAAATGTTTTCAATGATTTTTTTATTGTTTTCAAGCTCCACTGCTCTGATCTTTATTATTTCCTTCCATTTGAGATCTTCCTTTTGAATGCAGGCATGTGTTTTTTATAAACTACCTCCATGTATTATTTTTGTTGCATTGTACAGGTTCTGGCCTTTTTTGTTTGTTTTGTTTTAGATACTTGTGTGAAGAAAACGTGGACAGGGATCAAAGCCAGAGTCTTGGCCTTGCCAGACGGGTGCTCCACCACTGGGTTCCACCCAGACCACTCTCCAGATACTTTTAAAATTCTCTATTCCTTTCCTGAAAGATTCAGTGGATGCTTAAATGTTTCCTAGCTTTTTCTGTGAATACGTAAACTACTGAATGTTCTGTGCGCACCTAGGAACAGTATATTCTTTTACTGTTGAGTAGACAGTTGTATACATGTCTGTCTTCCTACTGAATATACAACATATACATATATACATGAATAAAATGACATTGTTTTCAGAAACAACTTTATATTTAAAATGCATCCTGTCTGATTCATAGCCACTCATGATTTCCATCTGTATGAAATAATCTTTTTCTGTTCCTTGATTTTCAGTCTTTGTGTCTTTAAATTTAAATTGAATCTCTTGTATAAACAGCCTGATTTTAATATTCATCCATTCATTCTATGCGTTTGCTCAGGGAGTTTAATCCATTTTTGGTTCAGGTGATCAATGTTCTTTTGTTACTAGTATTTTGGTAGTTCCTGCTCCTCTCTTCCTATCTTATTGTTTTCCTTTGTTATTTGATGATTTTCTTTTAGAGTTGTTAACTTTGATATTCCTCCCCACACCCTTGTCTTCTGGGTTAGCTGGAGTCTTACATAAAATATTTTCTAGTTATATCCTTCTAGTTATCCTTTTGTTTTCAGCTGGTTACAGAACACTATAGTTTTAACCAACCCTACCATGTCACATTCTGTGTTCTTGTAGTCAAAGTATGCTTTCTTAATATTATATGTCCATTTATACATTTTTTAAATTCTCACATTAGTGCTAAAAGTAAATTAGGCACCATGATTATAGTACCTCAATATGTGTATTTATCTATTTTATTTTCACAAGTGAGATTTATACATGATTCCATTCTGTACATATTTTAATGCCTGACTCATATATGAAGACACATTTCAACATGTCTTAACGAATATCAACGTTGTAAAATGGTTGTAGATAACTTTGAAAACAATTCATCTGTCAATCACAATATGTTACTTAGCATTATATATAAATAAAGCAGGATATTCCTGAAAAAATTAAACTTCTGGAAAGTTATCTCCTTATCATTTGTTTACAATTTCATAGAATACAATTTTTTCCACTTTGGCCTTTTAAACCAAAACTTTCTGTTGGGAATATACAATAATTTATAAGATTTTAAGCATTACTCTTAAAAAGCTAAATACATTACAATTCTGCATCTTTCCCAAACCCCAGATTGTAAATAAAAATAAACAAACAGTTTCTAATGAATCTACCCCAGAATGCCAAAGTGTGAAGCACTTATAGAGTGAAAGGTTGCAAAAATCTTAAAATTTTCTGAGACCTTGCTTTTCATAATGTAACAGTTTTTAGACTTAATGGATACACTAACCTTTGGGTTTTGGTGGCACAGGACCTACAAATCCAATATTGTCATAAAAGTTATGAATAGCGCTGGGGTTAAAATGTGGTCCTGAAATATATAAAAAGTAAATATATCAATGTTTAGAGCTCGAAAATACTTAATTTTATTATTTAAAGCAAGCATTTCTTTCTAAAATATTAAAGGATAAACAGAAGAAATGCTTTTCAATTATTTTCATCACTAACCTCAAATTTTATGTGAAATTTCAAAAACATTTCAAAGTATAGGTATAATATTCATAAACAGAGACGAGTGGTAAATTGGGGAAAAAGTTAAATAAGTGCTTGTAAGAAAGAAAGTAGAAGCAGACCCTGTTCTATGTGACAAGTTAAAATAACAGCTTATCAGCATTTAAAAGAAAATTTAAATAAAATGGTCATCTTTCAGTTTAATGGATGATGGAACACATGCAAAAGTGTGATTAAGGACTTCTTTTCTGTTAGTTTCCTTCCTTTCCCCATTTTTTTTATTTTATATATTTTGACTAATTTTTCAACTTCAGAATTCATTGATAACCTTTAAGTTTTCTTGGGAATGCAATTAAATGTGAACTTTTTTTTTTTTACTACAATAAAAACTATTCCCAGTTATTAATAGCTCAACTATAAAACTCTATTATTTTAAGAACGTACAATTATACTTTATTTTGTCCTACATCACTTAAGATATTCTTGAAAGGTATGAGAAAAAGGGTTAGGTTATCTACCCGCAGAAGCAACACCTCTGACTATGCTAGACATGCTAATCATGGTCTTCCCTTACTATATGACTAATGCACATAAGACTACAAAATATAATTAATTACTCCTAGTCAACTACATAACTTATTTGGGAGGAAGAGATAAAAATCCAATTTTTTTTTTTTTTTTTTAAGCATCATTTGGCTTCAAAAGCCAAAAACTCTGAGACAGTAAGTATGGCTGGTATATATCAGCCTGTTCTCAGCCACAGGAAAAGAGATGGCAGATCAATTCAATCAATTTCAGCTGAGTATACACTGAACTTTACCTCGGGCTTGAAAAAGATCAATTTCTTTGGTTAAGCAGTCAATGTCAATCTGGAGTTGTCTATTACAACTTCTCAACTGCTGCATTTCTTCGAGCTGAAAAATAATTCCACGTAAAAAAGATTTGTATTGAATTCTTATGTCATTAGTTAAGAAAGAATGGAGTTTGGTGGGGGAAGGTTAGGTCAGAAAAATAAGTATGAATTAAGAGCATTTGCAGAGAACTAGACCAAGCCTTTACACTACGGCAGACAGCCCATCCTCTTGTTCACGGCAGAGGTCACAGAGTTACGCAAGACTTACTGAAGGTATTTGGGATATGGAATTTGATCTTTTCAGGCGCCTTCGAGTTAGATTATTTTCCATTTCATTGACCTCAGATTTTAGTTTATCCAGCTTTTTCTTTTGAATCTCAAGTTCTCTTTGAAGTCGTTCCATTCTGGCCTTCTGGTGTACCAACAGAGCTGCAATACATAGCAGTAAACGTCAGGACCCATCCATCTAGAAACTTTAGGTAGTGTAGAGAAAAGAAAATGAACATTTCTCTGCAAATGGGCATTTGTCAGGAATACCAAAGGTACATTAAGACAAAATATTGTCAAACATTTAACATTTCAAAAATTTTAAGTTGAAGACTGATTTAATTATTTAAGCACTTGTTATACACTTATTTAAAAATGTTTTCAGGGGTTGGATAAAATCTGTTTTATGGCTTCAGATAGTATCTGCAGCTTACACTTCAGTAAAGTTAACTAAAAATTATTTTGGCAAGCAATTGCCCAAGTTAAATACTATCATAAAATCCATTCATTACTTTGCAATGCTAACTAAAAAAAAATTATGAAGTCACACAAATTAGTGTAAATGAACAAAGAATTCAGGTGTTCCAGGACACTGACTGACAAAGAGAATAAAGCAGAAAATAAATCTGAAGTGATAATGGCTAAAATTAATGAACGATAACAAATCACAAACCCAAGAGGCCAGAGATCCTCAAATAATATTAAAACAAAACACTCAGATACATCGTAGCCAAGCTGCTCAAATTCAAAACCAGAGAAAAAAATTGTTAGACAGCTAAAGAAATTTTAGGACAGATATAAAATTGAAATGAAATCAAAGCATTCATTTCAGAAATTCCTCTTTCAAAAAAAAATGACCTTAGGATGAAACATGTTATCAAAAAGATTGTTCCTAATGATAAAAGGGAATGAAGCTGGTCCACGACTCCCGATCTGAATGGAAAATCATACAAGATACTCTATTTTCAACTAATGCATCATAAAGCATATTCCAAGACTAGACTGGGTATTCTCTTAATCCTACAAGGGACTATCAGCAATGCTCAATCTAGTATCCCCTTATGTTTTTGTTAAAACAGTAAGCAAGTAATAGTACTGGTAAGCTCCTTCGGGTCTATTAGCTACGTCTTATGGTTATGAACAAGATCTAACTTCTTAAAATAGTAAGAAAGAGATACTTCTACTTCTTAGCAATTTTTTATGTCTCTAGTTCACTTTTCCATTTATAGTTTGGGGTTTTCAGGTAGAAAATCTGAGCAAGATGATTTACAGAAGAAAAGAAGGTCAAACTGTTACACCTAGCACAGGCTCTTAATTTAGGAGAAAGCAGGGAATGGGAGAGAGCTAAGGAACGGGTCAGAAAACAGCAACTTAAGTGGTCCTGTGGATATGGCCGTGTGAATGCTTCTCCTCCGTGAAGGGCAGATACATGTTTATTTTTAAGACCTCGGTCTCGTCCTCAGGCCCCTACAAGACACTACAAAGACAGTGGAGTACCCTCTTGCCCGCAGACTCTGTCTCTACTCATCACAAAGTGCTGAGTGGCCAGTCCAATTTCACACACGGGGCTTCCATAGGACATTTTAAAAATTGAACCGTTGGCTATGGAACACCACCCATTTTAGGAACATCTGCTACACAAAAGAGCTGGATAAATAAGAAGAAAAGAAGAAAATCAAGCCATATTAAGTAGACATAATTCAGGAGAGAAACCTTAAGTTATAATTAATATCGATAAGGTATTAGAGATAATTATTTTACCCACAAAAAACATTGTGCTATGAGAAATTAGAGAATTGGCTCTTAGTTATTAACAACTTTACCACAGAAGTAATAACTGTCATATATACGTAAACAAATATTAAGGACTCTAGATTCAAAACAGACAAGTTGGTAAAGTGTATTGGGGATCTGAAATACAGGGAAGGTTGGTCTAGGATAACAACTGAACGTAAGGTCTAGAGAGAAAATGTGGGGATCAGAAAAGAATTTTCCTGGGCTGCAAAACCTAAAGTCCATAGGTCTCATGTACCCCCCCAAGACAGCCAGGACAATACAATATTATAAACTTACTTAAAGCATCCTTACATCAGAAGCCTGTCATAACATGAGGTTGGTTTAAGAGACCAGATGGAGATGAGGTAAAGCATCTTCCTGAAGTTTCTCCCTTGAGATAAGGCACTGACAGGCCTACTAGGAAGGCTGGAGCACTCAGGTCTGTGGGGAAAAGCAAGCCCGCCTCCCCTCATACCTAAGGACAAGGTATCTTTCAACAGGTCCCGCCTAGTGCCTGCAGGAGTAACACACACTTGGCCACGGCACGAGGCTTGCCTGCGCCCTCTGGAACCCCTCTTGTTCCCCGGATTTGAAGGCCTTATTGTAGCCTTCAGGGCCACAGTGCTCCGTCTCTCCTGACACCCCCACACTTCCCAACCCTGTGCTGGGCGGCTCTCCATCCTAATAAAGCTCTTCAGGGTAGTGTGGTGCCAGCTCCTTTCCACGAACCCGCTTCTCTTTAAGTTAAAAAATGTGTTTTATGACTTCACTACACAGTTCTCAATCATCAATGTTATACATGATATCATGTCACAATGTCAGAATGCCAGGCATACCCGCTAGCTTTTAAGTTGAAGGAGTTCACTGAATATGGGACAGGATGATTTAAAAAAACCCTACATCTAGATATTGCAAAATGTCTATTTCCAGAAGACGGGAGATCTAAAAAGGTGCAAGAATCACAAGGATATAAGATCTCTTTAGTGTTCAATGACTGCTATGTGGAAAAATTATCTTCATTCAAGAACTTGGTATCAAGCTAAAAAATATGAGGATAGTTTTAGGCATTTAAGGATTTATGAGAACTTATCTTCAAAATCTTGTGTATTTCAAGTGTTTTAACAAACTGGAGGGATTTTTGAAAGTGATAAATGAAACACCTAGCCATTTGCTGTGTGGTAAGCCCAGCAAACAACCAGGCAATACCGTGACAAGGATAAGAGGGGTTTTAGAAAAAGGAGTAAGTAGTGTCTTGGAAATATTTAAAGCACACGATAAAGACAGAGAATGAAAATTAATCTAAAAATTCCAAGAAAAAAAAAGCTACAATGAAGAACTATAATATAAATGACTTTAGTGAACACTTGCAAGTCTATTACATACATTTTTATAAATACTACTTATTAAGTTACAGCTTTATACATAAACACATAAACTATTATGATATGAATGCTTGTGCCCCACTCACAACATGAATGGCAAATCCCCGTTGTGATGGTGGGGACAGGTGGGGTCTTTGGGAAGTGATGGGTCATGAAGGCCTTGTGCTCATGAATGGGTTTAGGGCTTTCATCAGAGACTTTACTAGCTCCTCCTTCCCATTCTACTACATGAGGACATACTGGAGTTACCAGCTATAAGGAAAGGCTTTCACCAGATTAGCTGGGACTTCCCAAGCTCCCCAAGTGACGACGATATATTTCTGCTGTTTATCAATTTTCTGGAGGATTTTGCTATAGTAGCTAGAATAGACTAAGATAGGAGTTATGAACAAATTGCAAAGGTTTTTTTTTTTTTTACTATGAATATGTGTTATGTAAGTAAAAATAAAAATGACTCAAAGTTGGAAAAAAGTGAAAAAGAAATGGTGCTGATGATCAGTGTTACTAGTGAATGTCACTTTTTATCTTAGCATAAAGCAGAAAAGTTTAAAATGTAAATGTATTTTTTAATGTTCATATCAATTTATTTCCATTCTTTTTTTCTCCCATATTTTATTTTTTTCCTAATCATACAAGCTCAATAGCCCCCCCAAGTTCTCTCCCCCTTCCCCCCTTCTTTTGACCTCCCTCTCTCCCTCTTCCTCTCCTAGTGCTTCCCCCTTCCTCCCTCTGAGTCCTCCACCCTAGTTCATAGCCCAGGGCCACTTCTTGGGCTCCCGTTGGCATGGTAACTCTATTATGACTGTTTAATGCTAAAGTGTAAATGTATTTTAAAATTTGTATTGACAATGTCTCTATATAGGAATATATCCTAAGTACATGTCACATGTAGTTACTATACATAAATGATATATGTATAAATATATGTATCTAGATAAAATGCAATGATTTTCACACTTCTGGAATTCAAAATAATTTGAACACCAGGGAAGCTTAAGCTCATTTAGTACTACTTGTTTAGAAAACTTGAAATAGGGGCTGGAGAGGTGGCTCAGGGGTTGAGCTTCTGCCTTGTAGGCAGAATGTCCTGAGTTTGGATCCTAGACCCCCGTATAGACACCAGGTGGAAGTGAGGGTGGCCTGAATTTCTGGTCCTGGTAGGGGGGGAGTCTGTGAATCCTGGGACAGAGTAAACAAGGAGGAGGTGGAGGCAGTCCATGGTGGTTCCCGAATTCCCCCTGTGGTTCTATCTACACACACACACACACACACACACACACACACACACACACACACACGATTGAATAAAAAAAACTTGAAATAAATACCATGAGAGAAATCTGACAAACAAAAACAAAACAAGGGGGCAGTCTATTTCAAGAGCTCATGTCATTATCTTGAAAACTCCAGGTAGTTAAGTATCTATTAAATAGAAATCAATGAAAACAATTAGACCTTTAATGGCTAGCAGAATGAAATACCGATTGTTACATCTGAGGAGCAGAAATACTCATCAAAACAAAAATGAGATTACTCTCACTTAGCAAAGGTTTAGTACCTTATGAAATATAGCAAGACTTTTAGACTGCTGACACTGTACATATGCTAGTTTTTGTTGTTGTTCCATGTGCGTGCGCGCGCGCCTGTGAAGACCTCTGGAATCTTGAGTAAATCATCTTGGATTTACTCTACTCCTTTTTTGCTTTGCTTTGGGGTTTCTAGGCTTTACCTTCTAAGGCCAGAAGTGTAGGCAGGTGTTTTTACATGGGATCTGGGATCCAAATTCAGGTCCTTCTGGTCATAAGGCAGAAGCTTAACCCCTGAATCATCTGTCATATATGCTAGTTTTATTGGTTTAGAAGGCTTTATCAAACTATCCTACCTTGTTTTTTAAATAGACAAAAAGGAAGGAATTACAAAAATATTCAGTATTTTAAAATAATGGGTGAAAGTAATTTAAGCACACAACTCCCTCTGGGGGTTGCGAAGGTAACTGAGCGCTCATCAGTTAAAAGCCAGGCTTTGCACCCTCCTTCAAGGGTTCTAGATGATTTCTTTTTACAGAAGGCTTAGCCTTGATCTGATTTTTGCCAACTTTTGACAGAGAGAAATGTTGATTAATTTTGTGTGAAAACATACTTGAAGTTCCGGATGGTGTTAAGTTCAGTCATTTTAAGCATTCTAAATAATGGTTAATTCCTCCAGAAAAAAAAAAAAAATCAAAAGAGAGTACTCTAATTAAAGAGTTATCCATTGTGAAATGTACCAGGAATTAATTGACAGATACAAAGATTTTTGATTTACTTAAAAGTAAACAAAACAGAAATTTTGTCATTAAAAACATAATAGGTATTTTAGTGTCACAAATTTAGGATTTTAAACATATTTTAGCTGTATGAGAGAGAGGTAGAGAGAAGAGAGGTCAGACAACAACTTTTGGAAGTTGATCTCTTCTTACATAATGCAGGAATCAAACTTTAGGTCACCAGGTTGACATCCAGGCCCTTTCACTCACTGAGTCACTCACTGGACCTATGGGTAAGCTTCTAAGTCATGCTGCAGTCACAACTAAGCAAATACAATGCTGGTTTTAAAATAAACCTAAATTTCTGTAGATGGTAACTTTGTTTACAGCAAGGATTATATCAGCTTTATTTTTAAATGCTTATTGATTACTTATAATTGAGTAGGTGATATAACATGCTTGAGAACATGTGGAAGTCAGAGACAATTAGGTAGGGTGGGTTCTCTCCTTATATTTTTTAAAAAAATTAAGTTTTTCATTTCTTAAAGTATTTAAAGCATTTTTTTTTTACTTTATTATTTTTCATGTGTATGTGTGTATCAGAGAGCACTGTGTCTCTGTGGAGATCCAAGGGTGACTTCTGGAATCATCCTGGATTGCTTCTATCTCCTTTTCGCTTTGCTATGGGATTTCCCAAGACTCCGCCCACCAGGGTCAGAAGTGCAGGCGGCCACTATGTCTACCTAGTGTTTTTATGTGAGATTCAGGATCTGAATTCGGGACCTTCTACTTGCAAGGCAGAGGCTTAACCCCTGAGCTATCTCTCTGGTCCTACTTTGCCATTTTTAAGGTGAGGGTCTGTAATTTGTAGAATGGATGCAACAGCAAAAGTCTGAGGATAATGTTTAATCTTTGCATGAAGACACTTAAATTACTTGACTAATTGTCTTTTGTTACTATTAACATTTTAACAGAACTGCTGAGCATCCTGCTAGATAATTTGTTGACATTTACTTACACATAACAAAGATTTTGCATGAAATCTTACAGCAGCATTAAGACACAGACATTGTCTCAAGCTTATTTCAGAGATGAGAACTCCTTATTGCTAAGAAAGAAAAAAATAGTTAAATGTAGTTTCAAGAAGAATCCGGCACAATGTTTATGCTGCTCTCCTTCCAAAATCTTGGAATGGGCAAAGGCTTTCTAAAATATGATAAAAACTCCTTAAGCCGTAAGGAAAAAAAAAAAAAAAAGATCAGCAAGTATGAATTCATAATAGTAAAAAACTAATTATATATATTTGTAAGATGTAGTGATGGTAGACTCAGTCCCGATACGACTAGGGTCATGGTAGAAGTTTTATTATCTTTTTCTTCTCATCCCTCTACAGCATATCACCCATAAACGTACGTTTTCAGAGTTCAAATCTTAGACTAAAAGAAAATGGTTCCCACTATGTATGCTTTCTGTTGATTTGAAAATTATTTTCCTATAATTTTAGTACCTGTCAAAGTATTTTTCTGCATTATGTATATTGCAGAATCTTTAGAAAGATCAGCATTGCTGAATGAGGCAGAGCTATTTCTTTTTTCTTACCATGCTACTAAAATTAGAGGTCAGAAAAGATCCTTGTTTAAGATCAGAATTGTACAGGCCAACCCATTTAGTACTGTAGAGTGTTGTGTAAACTATAAAGCATCACACATGTGGAGAGCGAAGCAGAACAGACCAAGTTAATAAGATACTTGATCAAGATTCTGTGACCAGATGATACTTAAGTCTGGTTGCATAGTAAACAGAAGGCAAAGAAATAAAAAACTGCACAATAGTCACTGTCCTGATCGTGCACATGAGTACAGGTAACACAGCAGGACTGTCCCACGGCACTGTAAAATCAAACGTGGACTGGGTATCTACAGAAAGCACTCAAGGTTGTTACAGCTCCTGAGGCTGTCGAAGAGAAGTAGTCTGACAGATGGACTCTGAGGAAATGCTCTGTTCTGGAGACTGATTTCTCAGTGGGAGCCATTACTGGCTGGGATTTTTGTCTACCACTTTCAGGTGCTTTTAGGAGATATTCTCTGTATCTTTACAACTTTACTGTTTCAGTTATTTACTGTTACTGTGATTTCCTATCCTACATTTGCCTTTTTTTTTTTAACTAAAAAAAATTTTTTAGCACCTTGCTTCTCAAATGTAGCTCAGTGGTACCACTGATGTCTCTCCAAAGGATTTCTCCTGCATGTGAGAGAAATGTATGTAAAGACAGTCATTGTATGATAGTGCTTAAGATTGTGGGTTTGTTAAGTTTCTAGTGAGAATCTCAAGATTTCCCTCTGCCACTTACCTTTTGACAAGTTATTTAAGTTATTTGCTCCTAAATGTTTCAATCTGAAAACAGGAGTAATACTAGTGTTTACTTTAAAGTTTGGTTATGAGAAAAAAATAAGTGTTCATAATCTAGTAAGTTTTTAGCACATTAGGTATCATGTATCTCAATCTTCAATTGAGCAGAGAGGAATTGGAGAGAGAGGAAATGTTAGGTGAAGAGTGAAGCTTAAGTAGGAAGATGAGTTATCACTGAAGAGGCTTTTGGGTGAAGACCTGAAGCACCACAGGGAGCTAACTCAGTGGCTTTCTGAAAAGAACATCCAGACTAGGAATAATGGGCACAAAGGCAGTCCTTCTATGCTTTGGGAAGAGTAAGGAAGCCAGAGGGATTGGACAGTAAGCAAGCTAATGATCAAAAGGAAAAAGCAGAGGGACAACAGGCAGACGAGGATTCAGAGCTTTTACCCAAAAGGACTAGACACTGCGGAGTGGATGGTGAGGTAACAGGATCTGCTGCATTTTCTGGCTGCCGAGTTGATAGAAAGACCACAAGGAGACAAAGGTAAGAGCATATAGTCTACTGAAGTAATTTACCTCAAGAACTGGATGGTGACTCAAGATTAGAATGGAAGAATAGGTTAAGACAGAATTCTTGATATGCTCTGAAGGACAGCTGATAGGATCTCTGGTCAAAATAAAAATGAAAGTGAAACAAAGGAAGGAGTCAAGGACACTTTTATAACCTGTCTTAATCACTAAAAAAAAGTCAGCAACTGATATGGGTATGACTAGATGAAGAGTAATTCAGGGGTAATATCAGAGGTTACTTTAAGACCAATAAAAGTAAAATAACTATTGAACATTCCAATGGAGATGCTAATTAGTAGGCAGATAAGCTGGCTTTAAGTTATAGAATTTTTGAGGCTGTGAGTATATGCCATTAAAAAGCCAAGGGACCACATTGTGGCACAGGTCTATAATCCTAGTACTTAGGAAACTGGGGTAGGAAGATTCTGAGTTCAAAGCAAGTGAGGACTACTTTTAAGTGGCAAATAAGGCCACTTAAAAATATAGACAGAAAAGAGGTCCAGAACTAACCTATGAGGTTCTGACCTTTTTGGGACCAAAAACGTAGACAAGCAGAGTCAGAAGAGATGGAGAGCCAGCACAGAATAAAAGCAGTAGGAATCCTGTGCAGTACCCTAGAGTGAAACGGTAAAATGCAAGAGATACTTCATGAGAAAGGATCAACATTATCAAATGCTGCTCATCTAAAGACAGATCAAGGAAAATAAAGGCTAAAAGACATTCACCACTGATGACAGGAATAGTTCTAGTTGACTACAATGGGAAAAATCCTGACTGCAAGTTTCTAGAGAGAATTGGAAGAGAAAAATCGGATGGCATATTTAAAAAGCACTCTGCTTCTTCAATATTACAAGAAGTCTGCAGTTTTTGAGAAGAGAGAAAGAAAGCAGAAGACGCTGGGGAAATGAGAATTCAGTAATGGTGGAAAATAAAATATCAAAATTTATTACTGCTGGAACTAAATGAAAACAGTTTCAATCAGTCACAGACTCAAGGAAAGTATCAGTTTTAGCACCACTTCTAGTACAAGTATAGAATCTTACTAATAGGCCTCTGCAATACATATGCATACACAGCACAGGCACACAGACACTCAGGCTTACTATTCAAAATTTTAATTATGCAATTATGCAAGGCTGAGCCCTGAGCACTTCCTTTTTGGAATTCTTGATAGATGCTTATGAGAGCCTAGTACTGATTGAAAATCACTGGTGTATAAATGGTAATTTAAAGCAGAAAATAAGCCCAAAGAATCAGACCCCTCTAAGAAACTCAGTAAAGTGGATGCATTTGACATTTTTAAGACGAGTAAGTCTAATGGTCACAAGGTCTGAGAGTGGCATATTTTCTAACCAGAACAATTCACTAAAGATACAAAGATGACTAAGATGACTCTTCAAGAACATTCAAGAAAGCTAATATGTAATCTTCATTTTCTTATCTGAATGAATTTAAATTTCCTACTGAAAATTTAGGGGTCACATAAATAAATTAAGGGTTAAATTAAGTAAATTAAAGATCATATAAACTGTATAACAGAAACTGTCTATACCTACATTGATAGTTATTTAGTTTTATGTCGGTATCAGCTAGTTCATCTCAGAAAAGGCTAAGCAATTAGACAGACTTAAATACAGTATTTTTCAAAGTCCAAGTAAAAGGAAATGATGCATTAGTTGATGTTCAGGAGAGGCTGAAAGAAACAAGCATAAACATTCTCTAAGTTACTCTAGGACTTAGGCAGTTATTGAGACTTTGATATAAGACTTATGATATCATAATAGAAAGATAACAGAAATTACTTTTTAAAAAATCAGGTCAAAGAAGAGAATCAACTAATCTCTCAGTAAAATGTTTTTATATGAGTTTTTATTTATAGAAACTTTAAAAGAGGGGTTGGAGAGAAGAGTTAGGGGTTAAGTCTCTGCCTTGTAAGCAGAAGGTCTTAAGTTTGGGCCCAGACTCCATGTAAAAATGCCAGGCAGAAATGAGAGTGGCCTGTACTTTTGACCTGGAAGGCAGAGTCTGGCAAAGTCCAGAACAAAGCAAAGAGGAAGTAGAGCAATCCACGGTGATTCCCTTGGGCCTCTACAGATACATACAGTGCCTTCTGATACACGTACACAACACACACACACACACAGAAGAAAAAAAATTAAAAGAAAGTGAGCATCGCCACAAACATAGGACTAAAAAAAAGTGTTACAGGCATTAAGAATCAAACAAGCAGAACCTGATACTCTGAAGGGCTGAAAACTCTAGAACTTCAAATTGTAAGATAATAAAATGTGATATGAATTTCTAGAGTGCTTTCAAATGTTGCAATATTATTTGGGACAATATACAGTTGGGTTGGGATATAGCTTAGGTGTTTCAGCATGTGAAAGGTCCAAGGTTCAATCCCCAGTACTACTAAACAAAACCAAAAATATGAAGGGATGCTGATGACCCTTTCTACTGTGAAATTACAAGACCAACAATACACCCAATTGGAAAGTTATATCCTCTAGTATTCATATTACCTTGTGTGTAGGCGGCATCATCAGATCCCATACTCAATTTCCGTGCTTCGTTAATTCTATCCACGTGTGCTAAAGTAGGGTCCGTGAGGTGCTGAATATTCTCTGTTTCTACATAATGATCAGGATGATTCAGAAGATTTGTAAGTTCAAAGGTAGGGGACACCACCCCTGGGGAAACTGAAGGGGGTTTATTGGGAGACACTGTAATTTTAAAAGTATACTTGGTGTTGGGTTGGGTGACCACCACGCGAGGAGAAGTTGCAGAGTTACTGCCCATTGCCCGGCTTTTGGGAGGGTGGTGATGGATAAAGGCAGGACCCATGCTCACTTGCCCAGACATATTCCTGGAGGCAGCGGATGCCCCAGAGTTTGTAGATATGAAGAGTGTAGGCTGATTTCGCATGCCCTGTTCATCTCCTGTGGTAGCATTAGCTGAAATGTAGACTTTAGGTTGACTACGGGAGATCATCTCATCAGTACTTGGAGGACTGGCAGCTATGTAAACAGTGGGCTGATTTCTATTTAAGGTCTGGCTGTTGACCAAAGAGGAAGTGCTAGAGGTTCGAGGTCCAGAAGAACGCAATTTTGAAGAATTGTTTCTTTGTGGGGGTTCAAGTTTGATTTCAATCTGGTTTTTTCGAGGTCCCGTTGAAATATTCTGAATGTTATATTGGCTATGGGCAGAAGACTGAGAGCTACCAGATGAATGAATTGTTGGTGGTTGTGGAGTAGTAGGTGAACTGATGGGCATGTAGACATGAGAGGTCTGGTGGCCCTGCTGAGTTGGCTGTTGGGTTGAGGTATGTGGCAGAGGATTAGATGCAGGATAAGTAGTCCAAGGACCAGGTTGCGAAGGTTGATAGACTTGCTGAGGGTTCATGGGATTAAATTGAGATACCCAGCCAGAATGCTGTTGTGTCTGACGAGTTGTACCACTAGGAGTTGTAATGTAAGGTCTAATATATATAGAATTTCCCTGTGGACTGTTCAATACAGGTGGAGGTACACCATGTATGTGCAAAGACGTAGGAGTACTACGACCAGTCTGAATATTTGGGGCTAGAGTCACCATAATGGGATTAAACCTGGGAGTTTGTTGAGAAAGATTTGATGTTCCTTTGGTGCCTAGGTGAAATCCAAGATGCGGGGTGGAATTTGAAGCACCGGATGTACTGGGCATTCCAAAAACACTAAAGCCTTGAGGAACTTGAGCTGGCGCTGTTTGTGGCTCTTGTTGAAATAGTTCGTTATTGGACTGACCACCTTGAAGTTGTCCATCACTGATGCTGTGAGTTAAAGTTCTACTTCCATTCATTCTATTTCCTTCTCTTCCATGGTGGTAAACATTCTGTGATTGCAAGTCCAAGTTGAGAGAAGTCATGTGATTGCGTAGACCAGAAATTCCAGAATCATCTGAAAAATTCAGATCTCCTTCACCATAAAGATACCTTGTACTCTCCTGAGAGAGAACAGCACAGCAGGCATCCAGGTTATTATTATTCTACAAAACAAAATAACAGCTCAATTTCAATCACTAGAAGTGACCACTGAGACTATCATCATCACAAAACTACTAATCTATTGTCAGGGAAACAAGAATACAATTCTAAATATTTTAAATCTATTTATTTGTGATCTTTATGTAACGGATTGACTTAAGTCTTTTTGTGTAATGAAAAACTGATTAGTAATCCATAAACATGAGTCCAATTGGTTTAAGAAGCTATTAAAATTATTTGTTTGAACGCAATAAAAAAATAACCTAATTAATTCTGATGCTAAACAACGTAGTCAACTTAAGAATGTAACACTGTGTAATTAAAATTTTTAAAGTTAAATGATAAAAAGTTTCTTAAACTACTTGGCAGAAAATACTGTATCAGTGCTTATATAATCTTTTGTCATACAAATACTTTAAAGATCCCTTTAACAAGTTAATTTCTAATGTTTAAATTAAAGAAGTTTTAAAATGAATACTAAAGTTACTTAATTCCTCACATGCTTCATCTTGTAGAAAACACATATCTGTGTAGGAGATTCAAGTACAAGGTACCCAAAGGAAATAAGGTCACCTCTTTACCTTTACGGGCACAAGGACCCATTCAAGAGGATTGAAAAGAAGCAAGAGAGAAACCAAACTGACTTAAAGAAAGTGTTTATTAGTCATAACTCACAAAATATTTATTGAAGGGCCAGCAAGATGATTCAGCAAATAAAGGAGCCTGCATACAACATGACAACCTGATTGATCCCTGAAGTTAACATGGTGGAAGAACCAACTTCTGAAAGTGTGCTCTGACTTCTATGCGCATGTATATGCCTATGTTCTTCCCCGTTCTCACCCTTTTCTCTCAAATAAATAAAATATTAAAAACAAAACTAGTGAAATGGCTCAATAGTAAAGTTATCAGTGATGTGAGTTCAATTCCCAAAGCCTAAAAAGTAGGAGAGAACTGAGTTCCAGAAGATATGACTTTAACACACATGCTGTGGCACACAAGCACTTGTACACACACTTTACTTCCTCCACTTAGTAAAATAATAAAATTTGTTACCACATACCACATACATAGCAATTAAGTCAAAAAGAGAATACAGGGCAGATGATTCTGTACATGAGAATAAGATATAATTTAAGAACAGGTGCACACGAGTATAAACATGGAATGCTTCTTTCTTAAAACTCGGAATCAGTACTATATAAGGAAAATCTGTCCAACTGAGAAGGGAGAGCAGCTCATCCAAACAAGAGATGCTAATGTCACGTTCAGAAGTAGCTATAGCAGTTATTATTTCCTGTGAGTGAGACACCACTCTAAAAAAATTGAAGAGAAAAGGGAATTTATTCAGCTTATGATTCTAGAGGAGATACAGTTTTTCATGCAGAAAAGGTATGATAGGTGACAGAAGCTGAAGAAGGCTTAAGTCACTGCAGACATGATGGAGGCTGAGAGCAGCTGCAAACTCAAGAGCAGACTGACTTACTCAAGCAGGGTGAGGCTAACAAACCTCAAGGTCCACCCCCTGTGACTGCCTTCTCCAGCAAGGCTCCTCCTAAAGGTGCCGTGACCTTCCCAAACAACTAAAGTTCAAACATAGGAGCCTGTGGGGGACAACATTTCACATCATGACAGTAGCTTTATTTGCCTTTACAGTTTAAACCTCCTTTCTATTCCCTTTTCATCACATTTATTGTGTATCAGCTGATGAAGGAATGCCCAGAATATTACTGTGATGGTTAGGGCTGACTGCAAAGTGGATAGTCTCTGGAATTACTTAGGAGACAAGCTTCTGGGCACATCTGTGAGAGATTATTTAGACTAAGTTAGCCCCTGGGCATGTCTGTGAGGTATTATCTTGCTTAGGTTATGAGGTAGGAAGAGCCAACCTAAAGCAGGATGGCGACATTCCCTGGGCTTGGGTCCTAGACTATAAAAGAAAAAAGCTAGTTGAGCAAGCTAGTTGAGCAATAGCTTTCATGTATATCTGCTTCCTGACTGTAGATATAATATGACCAACTGCCTCAAGCTCCTGCCACAAGAACTTCCATACCATACCCTCAAACTGTGAGTCAAAACAAACCCTTCTTTAATTAGTTAAGGTGCTTTTCTATTTATCATAACAACAGGAAAAGTAAGATAATTATCAAACTTTTTCTTTGAGACAAGATCTTATTATGCAGCTCAAGCAAACTTCACACTCATTTGCTACCCTGTCTGGCTTGTTTTTCTTAACACAGCATCAAGATAATACTGAAGTGTACATTAGAGCTCTTCTTTATCTTTCAAAAATATCTTAAGTAATTCTACTTATCCATAATTAATCTATTTTAAAATATCACTGAGCTGTAGAGAAGTGCTCCAGATAGATCTTTCAATATCAAGTCTATGAAATTTTAAAAACCCACATTTTTCTACTAGTTTTCTAGTACTCTCTGAACACTCTCAGTGTAGTTTTATTTTCTTACCAAGTTTTACTTTATTCAACTTCTGACTCCATTGCTTTCTTTTTTCTTTTCACATACTGTATCGATAAAAGTGAACTAAGATTTTATTTGCTAAATACTATCTATGGACTTTTCCCTCTCACTACTCTTTGTAGGACTGACTGCTAGCATTTTCTGAGTACTCAGTCCAAGTCAGGTATCCTTGGTGCTTTACTTGCACTGAAATGTTTTTCTGTGGGGAAAAAAAAGTTGTTTTTTTTTTTTTTTTTTAAATTGTCATTGAATAGTTGAAGAAATGAGATCACAGAATGAGAGTTAAAAAAAAAGTTAATTAAATTACTGCCAGTTACTATCAAAATGTGAACTCGGGTATGTTTATTCTAAAGCATATGCTCTAAGCATTGTACTATGGAAAGAAGCAGGTCCAGGCAGCTGAGACCAACTATAGTGTAGAAATGTCAGGCTGCAGAGTAAGCCAGGGCTCTAAACCAGAGGAAACTCATTTTGAAGGGTATGGAAAATACATAACTTGCCCTTAGAAAGACATGTCAGCATAAGAAGACAGATTGCAGAGGCGAAAACTGTAGGCTAAAGGCAGACAAAGGTGATAAGGGTATGAACAAAATACATATAAGTCACTTAATATCAGATACAGACTTAACCAAAACTTTATACAACTTCAAATTGTAAAAATTAGTTTTCAAAAGTATGTTTGATTGCATCCCAAATGTTTTTTGGCATAAGATTTTCAATTTAATTAATGGGAATATCAATAAATATTTATAATTATACATTATACATTTCTAGTACTATAATACTAAGAATGATATAGAAATTTATTTACGCTAATTGGAAAACTTACAAAGTAAATTAAAAAAAAACACACCTTTTTTCCTCTAAGAATTGGGAATGTAGGTATTGCCACTCCAATGTTTTCACTTTACTGATACACATAAGGACATGAAATATAAGGACAACCTAGACAAGCAAGCTTGCAGTGCCAAATCAGTATTAGAATCCAAGTTTCTGACTAATGATTTTTCACTTTTGTACAAAAATCCGTAATTAAAAAAAATCTAACAAAAGTGAGGAACAAACAAAGCAATCCCACAGCTAGTGAGAATAGGACCATACACAATGTTTGTATACAAAGAATGCACACAATCCTCACTCTACCCTAACAGGCATTATCCACTGTTACAGAAGGGTTACTGAGAGTGCCCTTACCCAAAGGCCACACAGTAATGCTATACATTATAATGCTAACAAGAGATAACCTCAGAGACTTTTCTTCCAATCTTTAAAAATCCCAACAGATTTGTGTTAATAAATCCAGAAGTCACTGAACACTGACCTGTAACATGCACCTGGACACAACAACTTCAGGCACTTCAGGGAATTTCTGTCGCAGGTCATGTAAAACCTGAAAATCAATTTGGTGGCTTCCTTGGGCCATTCGTATACTGCCTGCTCAGGACACCTGTGTAGTAGGCGGTTCTAGGCCTTGGCAGAATGTTTACTCATCGCTTCTGTCCAAGCATTTTCTGTGAAAAAGAGAAAAATAGTTAATGAGAGTTGGTTATAGAATATTGCTGTGGCATTGCAGCTGTAGTATAAAAGGGCGTAAGATTTAGAACTTCACAACATAAACTACAAAAATGTTATGTAGGCCTAATACTTCCATACAGTTGAACTGTCTTTTCAGTATGATTTCTAATGGGAAACTTTCATATTATCTACTTCCTTGTGTTTATATGCTCCATGATGGTGCTGCCAAAACACTTCCAATTGAGAAATTAGTATTAAGGCCGTCTTATCCCTCATTTTTTTAAAAAAGAGAATTAGTAACTTCACTAACTTTTTTTCCTAAATGATTGCACAGAATAGCCGGAAATACAAAATCCTTCTTGTTCTACTTAAAATTCTTACAGAATCTAAAAAATTATTCTATAAAACACTGTACATTTGTCTAAACTTAATGATCCAATGTACTTTAAATTTGCCTTATTTTTCACATATACTCAATTATTTTAGTATTTTAAGTCTATTCTATTAAATCCTTATATTAATACTTGGGCCTCAACCATAGAGGCATTTATGTAATTGGTTGGGAATTCCCCAGGTAAGTCTGTATGTAAGGCCAAAGTTAATAACTTTGTCCTTATTTTATATCTTTAACATTCCTAATGTAAACCATGGTCAACCTTGAAAAGTTTTTTGGGATATAAACAGGATATAAGCATATTACACGTAAATATAAAAGGTCATGTCATCCAACTAGTAATTAACAGTGCACTTCATTTTTGGATGCATTTAACAAGACACAATCCCTTTTAAACTAACTTCTCACAGTATTTCTCTTTTAAGTGTATTAGATGTATTAAATTATAAGCTTAAAAAGATGAACTTGCCAATTTTATGAATGCAGTAGCTAGGTACCTGTTCAATTCTATGTGGTACCTGTTCAATTCTATGTATCTAGCACTTTATAGATGGTTATTTAGCTTATAATAGAATGAGTCCACAACAGAATATTGTTCATCTAGATATCCATAAAGTAAGCCTTGTAGATTTTAATCATTTGATTAAATTTTACTTAATTCTTTCTGTTGAATGTGACCTCAGTTTCCCTGCATCTCACAGACAAAAAAAAATTATTTGCATTACAGATTTCTCAAAAGTATTTCTATAAACACACAAACATGATTTGTGCTTTTGCAGTGTTTTTACAAATGAGCTGAGGAAGAATACTGGAAATCAGTAAATGATATTTAAAATTAAAGTTAAGCAGTAATAAATATGCTACAAACTGCTTATTTTACAAAAATCTTCCTTGATCCCTTTCTAGCTACAGTCCATTTATTTGACCTGCCCCTCCTTTTGGGTTAAAACTCCACAAAGTAGTCTTCATTCTATCCATCTAAACACTGTTAAGCCAACTCCAGGCTGGCTCTCACTAAGGTAACATCAAAGTCCAAGGTGTTTTCAGTCCTAGCTGTGACAGTCCTCTAGAGGCAATTTATGCCCTGGGCAGCTACTCCCTTGTTCCCAAACAATCTATTATCTGGCTCTTTTAAGTTTTCCTTTTACCCACTGGAAGATGATTCTGTTTGCTCTTCAGAACCTTTTTTTCTCCACCTATAAATATTGGTAGGCTAATGGGGCTCAGATAACAGTGTTTCTTTTCAATTACGCCTACCTTACTCTTACAAGTAATTTTGTAAAAATTCTCAGTACTTCAAAGAGCCATCTATATATCTAAGACTTGGGAAAATTATATCTAACTTCACTCAATCTCTTAAGTTTCAGAATAAAATACCTAACTGCCTCTGTGACATTTTCTTCAGGTATATAAAAATACATTTCAAATTTAACATGTCCAGAATTGAACTTTACTTACTTTTATAATTTTTGATGTGTATGTGGTATACATGTTTGTATATATGTATGTACATAAAGGACAGGGGTCAATGTCAGCTGTCTTCCTCAATCATTCCCCGTCTTACTTTTTGAGAAAGGGTCTCTTACTGAATCTGACCAATGATTATTCTACCTGTTTCCATCCCCAATCCTCCCAGTGTGACGTTTTCAGATGTGTACTTGGTGCCAAACTCTTACACAGGTGCTAGGGATCTGAACTCAAGTCTTCAGTGTTTGCATGGCAGGTACCTCACCCACTGAGCCACCTCCCCATGAGTCACAGAAACCCTGAGTCTTTTCTACTTCAATTTTCCACTTCATCATTCTCATAGTTGGTCCTTATCATATTTAACCTACCAC
This sequence comes from Typhlomys cinereus, assembly GCA_023101885.1. Taxonomy (NCBI): domain Eukaryota; kingdom Metazoa; phylum Chordata; class Mammalia; order Rodentia; family Platacanthomyidae; genus Typhlomys; species Typhlomys cinereus. Next base: position 7,755,622 of record JALPQD010000036.1, read on the forward strand.
AAGGTCTTGTTGCCTTTATTTGTAAAAGGGGGTAAAGTGTAAGACAAATTTCAACTTATTCCATGACTAAAACATACTGAGAAAGCTCTTATCACTAGCTTGCTTTTCTAACAGGCTATTAGGACACCAAATGAGAGTGTTATTCCGTTTAACCATACATTATGTATACTTCTGGTAATGACTGAATAGTCCCTCCTGGACCAATTCTCCATGAACAATAGACATCAGACGAAGTATAAACAACTATCTGAGACAGAAACTAAAATACATGGGCATGAAGACGGGAACATCAGGGAGCTGGTGGCACTTCTGAGCATGGAGATGTGACTGAAGAGAGTATTGTCCCACAATGCTCACCTTGATGTTCCCACCCAAGAAATAATGGAGTCAAGTTTCCTCAGGAGTCCAACAATCTTCCTTTAAAGTGACTTTCTAGGTATTTTGTTATCAGTGTCAGAAAGCTAACATGTGACCTTCCTTTTTTAAATGGCTTTTAGTAGTTCCCAGATGGTTTGTGTAGTTAAAAATCAGAGAGAAAACCTGAAATCTTTTTCAAATTTGTTTTTGAGACACAGATCTCATTAGGTAGGCGAAGCTGGCCTGAACATGAGATTTTTCTTGCCTCAGCCTCTCAAGTTCTTGTTTAGCACAAATCTAGAATCTGTACCTGTATGACGAACCAAAGCAGACTCTGGAATGACCCAAGGCTAAATGCCTAGTAAGTAAAGCCATAGAAAGGAGAGAACCTGTGGGAGGAAGCCCAAATCATACACGCACAAACCTGATCTCTGAACTACACATGTGTGAGACACATTACAAACAGACAAGCTAAGGTTAAAATAACCAATTTGACATTCCAGAACTTACAGTTTGAATTCAGTCAAATTAATTGCTCACATCATTATCCACTGGAGGAACAAAACCATCTAGAATCTCTACTCATCATTAAAGTCCTAAATAAAATCCAAAATTACAAGTAAGAAACAGAAAGAAATGATCCAAACTCAAGAAAAGGCAATCAAAAGAGAATAAATCCAAAATAACTCAGTTACTAGAATTAGCAATAAAGATTTTAAAACAACTATTTAAACTAAGCTCATGAATGTGGGGCAAATATACTTGGACCTCACAGGAAAGAAATTATAGGAAGGATTATAGATATATCTAAACATTAAAGGTTATAGCATCTGATTAATAATTATGACACATTTCATTTTAGGATAAATTTAACAAGACACAATCTCTTTTGAACTAACTTCTTACAGTATGTCTCTTAAATGCATTAAATTATAAGCTTAAAAATACAATTTTAAAACAGGAATATGTAAGTATAAAAAAACCAGACTGTTACTACAAGGTTACTCCTCAGTGAGGCCAGGAGTTTACTGCCTCAGGCCTTCCAAAGACTGCTACTCCACAGGGAACCACTGTCAACACCAAGCTGTTTCTCCACATTCCTACCTAAGATGATAGGATAACTGCTTGAACTTTCAATTTTACACATTCTCCATAGATTTCCTATTATGGAAAACAGACTCAATTTTGTAACCCAGTTCTCGCCCTATGTATATACCCTAACTCTCTACTTCATATTTTTCTGTTCAATTATTTCACAAAAGATCAGTAATTCTCTGGCATGATGATGATGGTATACATAGAGATTAACTAAAAATCTCTTTTGCCATAACCAACCAGAATTACCGAAAAGGAAGAGCTTCAACAAAGCCAGAACTGAGAGCCAATACAACAAGAACACAAGACTATATGCTGCAGTGTGCAGGGTGGATGAGGGAGGAGCTGGGAAAGAGGAGTCATCAGAACTGGATGTGCTGGAATGGAGATTTGAATGTATGAGAAATGAAAACTGATTCTCAGTCCCTATGAGGTACCTTTATTTAAATGAGGGATGTGTTTGAAGTCCAGATTTTGAAAAGGTGACATGACACCTTTTCAAGTCTCATATACGGTCTCATACATATAACCTTGGCCTCAGTAGTTGAGGCTATCCTTGAACTCTGATTTACCCCAAGAATGCTGGAATTAGAGTGTGTCATCACATCTGGGTTCTACGAGGTCTTTATTGATGAAGAAGCAACAAAACTTACAGTTAGTTATGTTTTTGGAATCCAAAAGTATATGACATATGTAGCAAAGATATTAACATCACAAATAAGTGAGAGACTGATGATACTATGAGATTCCTGGTAAAACTATGCAAATCCATCATGGAAGAATATTTTAACCAGGCAGTTAAAATCCTAGTAAATAAAACAAAAACAAAACTATTCAACTTAAAGATGAACTCACAATTAAAAAAAAAAAACCTCACAATTACTCATGATTTGTACTGCACACTGAAAAGACTACCTCCAATCCACCCTAATCTGCTGTGATCTTGAATATTTATGTTCTCCCAAGTTCCAATGTTGAAATACCCTGGGAGGTAATTAGAAAGTGAGGCCTTTGGGAGGTGATCAGTTTGAAAAGTGACTGGTTACCTTGTGAAAGAGGCTAAGGAGAGCTGACTTGTCTCTTTAACCATGAGAGGACACACCAGAGGGTGCCAAGCACAAACAACAAAGCTGATTCTCACCAAGACATTGAATTTGCTGGCATTTTGCTACTGGACTTCTTGACTTTCAGAACTATTAGAAATAAAGCATGTTGTCTTTACGCTACAGAGCTCATGGTATTTTGCTACAGTATCCTAAATACTACAGCAGTTAATAAGATAGCAGCTTAATCTGGAGGTTCCTTTAATTGCTCCTCATTTCAACAACTGATAATTGAACTGCAATTTTAATCAGCTCTCAGTTTTAGTCACTGTAGCTGATATCCTGTGTCATAGTAAGGCATAGTTAATGGTAGTCATTGCTTAACTGAATAATGTATCTTGTGAATCAGTCCATATTAGTATCTAGCCCTTTTTAGTGACTATATAGCGTGCCATTATGTGAGTAAACATAGTTTAGACATAGTCACTATGGGGTAGCTTTCATGGTTTGTAATTACAAATAGTACTATAGTAAAATACATTCTAATGGTGCAATTTCTATAGTTGTCTGTCATAGTTAGGCACAGGTGTCAACTTGATGGTGAATAAAATACAGAGAGTTGGTTGAGAAAGTTGGCATCCTTCTGTTCACTTGGCCAGACATGCTGGTCTGGCAAGTAAGGATTGTCCATCTCTCAGCTGTTATGTGGTGATGGTGTGGCCAGTTCCCTCGGCCCTGGTGTTGGTGCGTGCTCTCCCGTCAAGCTGGACTAAGGACTGTAACCGGACTGTTGGAAGGGAATAAAACCTTGTTCTCTTAAGCCGTTTGATGGTCATTTATCAGCAACGTGCAGGAGGACTGCAACACTGTCAATCTCTATCAATATTAATGTTTCAAATGCCCTTTAAATTAATGGCTACTTTTATGTATCTTTGTAGAAATAGTTGCACAAAAGGTAGATGATTTATAAACATGGATTATCTCTCAAAGTATACACTTGTGTACACTTAAGTATACACAAAAAATGACAACACCTCAGTTTGTTAGAAATAATTGAGATTCAACCTATTATTTATAGTTGGTGATCAAAGGGCCCCAAATTACCTCAGGTTCTGAAAATTAGACTGAAGTTTATGATATGATCCAGCTTTCTAGGTTAACAATGATAGTTTTGAGAGTTGGAGATGTTGCTTCACAAGTAGAGTGCTTGTCCAGCACACATGAAGCCTTAGCTTCTATCCCCAGCACCACATACACTAAGCATAGTGATGCAAACCTGTAACTGTAACATGTGGACAGTGGAGACAGATCAGCAGCTCAGTCATTCTCAACTATGTAAGTTCAAGGACAGCCAAGGATACATGCACATCCTGATCTCGAAAAGAAAAAAAAAAGTTTGCAGATGGTAACAGTGCAAAACTAGACCCACAGAATGTGTTGACTCACTTCTCTTTAGAGTATAAGATTAAATAATCAAACCTGACATAGGTAGGCAGATACAATATTTAAATGAAACACTCCTGGGCATGATTGCATTTTATGTAACTGAAGGTGAAATCAATTAGATGTTTAAGAGTTTAAAAGCGTATTATAAAAAGTCAATATTCAATAAAGTGTAGCGTGATAGGGGTGGTGGTTAAATCTTATCTAAACATCTGTCAATACATAGAAACATGTAGCAGAGAAGCAGAATTTAAGTTTAAGTATAAATTTTGAACTCTGAAATTTTAGTAAGTCATTTGTGCTAAAAAAAAAAAAAATACACATGGGCATGTGAATCTCCTCCATCCAGTGCATGTAAAAGTTATTCTACTCTATGTAAGTACACATACTCTCTCTCTATAATAGAAGCATTTGGCACATACATCCATACTCAACCATCTACTCCGTCCCACACGACTACACATATACACATTATGTACAAAGAGGGAGGAAAAGGAAAGGGGAGGGAGAGAGGGCAAAGAAATATAGTATATACTTAAAGAAAAAACTCAAAGAAAGCATTGTTTAAAACAATTGCATCAGACACACACACCACTTATTATCTAGCATTCTTAAAACAAATAATTGCTTCCAAATTTTATCTAGAAATCTCTATTAAAATTTGTACATGAAGCATTTTCATATTTAGATTCTGAGCAATCATAATTTAGAACACTGAGGATAACATATAAAAAGTTTGTTTCTAATACAAAGTAGGAAAATACAGATGAGAAGAGTTATAGAATTTTTTTTTATTATTATTTATTCAACCGTGTGTATGTGTGCGCGCGCGTGTGTGTGTCTGTGTGTTTGTGTCTGTGTATGTGTAGAACCACGGACGAATTCGCGAACCACCATGGACGCCTCCACCTCCTTCTGCCCTGGGATTCACAGGCTCCGCCCTACCAGGACCAGAAGCGCAGGCCGCCCCCGCTTCTGCCTGGCGTCTATACGTGGGATCTGGGATCCGAACTCGGGACCTTCCGCCTGCAAGGCGGAGGCTTAACCCCTGAGCCACCTCTCCAGCCCGAGTTATAGAATCTTACCAACACACTTTTCTGTAATTCGATTCAATGGAAATGAAATAACAAAGGCAAAATGATCTTTTAAACAGTTCACACAAATGGATTTTCTAACTATATATTTTGTAGCTTAGGACAAAAATATAATGAACATGTTGATAATCTGTTCACTAAATGAAGATTACATTCTCTAAAATCCAAGTATTATACAAAATATATACACAAACAAAACTAAAGTACCAGAAATACAACTTTAAAAAATTCATTTGTTTTTCAATATGTATGTGTGCATACACATGTATGTATAGGCCAGAGAACCACCTTAGGAATTATCGTCGAAAAGCTGCCTTTGAGACAGGGTCTCTCGTTGGTCTGAAGGTCACCAATTAGGCTAGACTAGCTGGTCAGCCAGCCCCAGGGATCAATCAGATGTAGCAGTGACCCCTGCAATCCCAGCACTGATGTTTTCACATGGGTTTTGGTGTTGAATAAAACTGAGCTATTCCCCAACCCCTAGAAATTCAGCTTTTAAAAACAAAAAGAACTGGTGAGGTGTCTTCTATACGCTACTAGAGACTCACAATTTGTACATGACAAGCAATGTCTTTTGTATTAAAGTCATAAAAATGTCAATAAATACAATACTACTCTGAGACAAGCATACATTTCCTAAAGAGTAGCCTTTCCTAAGAGTAGGAATTCAGAGAAATTGTATTAAATTTTGGCCATTGGCATTTCTAAATGCTTTGGGTTAAGAAAGAAAAACAAAAAGAAAAAAATCTGTTGAAATTTAATAGGTAAAAATGGAAGGAGCCATAAGTCTTGTCTCACAACTAAACAAAATAAAATATATGGTAACATGCAGCTGACACAGTGGTAGGGAGTTAGGTGAAAATCCAAAGATTCCATGTGTATCATCCTTATACAGGAACCATGCTAATCTCTATCGCTCTAATTTTAGTGTGTGGCTGCAGAAGCGAGCACTTTCTATATATACTTATGAAGCTTAATCTCCATGTACTGAAGTGTCTTCCTCAGCAAACCTTTTAATTTCTGTGTCTCTGTTTCCTCTTCTATAAAATGATGGTGATAGTAGCCATCTCACTGTTATGAGAATCAAATAACCCATGTTAAGACAACAAAAAGCATGTAGCAAGTTACAAGTTAATAAAATCATAATTATTTTTTTAAAAAAATAAAATCGGAGGAACTCAAAAATTTCAAGAATTAGTTAATGTAGTTTACCTCCCTGGTCTATAGCAAAAACTTCAAACACATACAAGTAATTATTTATTCTCAATACTGTGGAGTCTCACAAAGTAGAAAGGAGTAAGACTTGAAAAACTAGAGCGACATGCTACCCTGGCCATACAGTACTGAAGGTGATTACTCTTTGAGGCTTTCCTTCTCAGTGCACAGGAAACAAGCAGTGTAAATTAGGAACTCTGAGGAACACAGCTGTAGTTTATGCATAAGTGCTAGGTAAGTGGCATAGATTGTGCTATGTGTGTTTTAAAGGATCTTTCTGGACTGAGGGAAATATAGTACAAATGAAGTACAACTATCCAAACAATAAGATTAAAGTGTGAAGTATGGCCAAGTAGTAGACAAACTTTAGAGAAAATGAAAGTGAGCAGAACAGGACTGTAGGGGTGTGAAGGGAAGTGTAAGGGACAGGAGTTGCTATGGGAAAAGAAAAATGCTTCACCTATGGGGTGGGTACTAGTAGGAAGGCCTCAACATCACTACATAGAAGCTCTAATATTATTACATAAAATTGTACACATATCATTTTGTTGAGACAGGATCCCATTATATGCTGGAAGATGTATATTATGGGATTACATTTTCTGGAAATGCAATCTTGAGGAACAGGATTTCTGGGAAGTTATTCAAGGTCAGGATAGTCATTTGCCCAGTGGACTCCTTGCTAAATAGGGGATCTCTTCTATCCAACGATCCATCTTTACTTCCTTGTGTGTGTGTGTGTGTGTGTGTGTGTGTGTGTGTGTGTGTGTGTATGTGTGCACGCGCACTGTGAAGGCTCAAGGGTGACATCAGGAATCATCCTAGATTGCTCTTCCTTTTTATTGCTTTGCTCTTGGGTTTCCCAGGCTTTGCTTTCAGAGCTAGAATTGCAGGCAGCTGGCATAGCCTCCTGACATTTTTATGTAGGATTTGGAGATCTGAACTCAGGTCCTTTTGTTTGCAAAGCAAAAGTTTTAACCCGAGTCATCTCCCCAGCCCCCAACTTTACTTTTTTTTTAAAAATTTTAAATTATTTATTATTTATTCAATTGTGCGTATATGCGTGTGTGTGCGCATGTGTGTGTGTAGAACCACAGACGAATTCGGGAACCACCATGGATGCCTCCACCTCCTCCTTGTTTACTCTGCCCCGGGATTCACAGGCTCTGCCCTACCAGGACCAGAAACGCAGGCCGCCCCCACTTCTGCCTGGCGTCTATACGTGGGGTCTAGGATCCGAACTCAGGACCTTCCGCCTGCAAGACAGAGGCTTAACCCCTGAGCCACCTCTCCAGCCCCCCAACTTTACTTTTCATAAGCACTCTCATTAAAAAAAAATTATGTAGGAACATTAATTTAAAACAGGGAGACTACACTGGCAAGATGGTTCAGTGAGTAAAGGCACCCATTCAAAAACCTGACATCAGAGTTTGATCCCTTGAGCCCACTTGGTAGAGAGGAAAACTGACTTCTGAAAAAGTTGTCCTCTAATCTCAGCATGTATTCATGTACACTGTGGCTCTCTCTCTCATAAATACATAAATAAAATATTGGAAAAACCAAAATGGTGTTATTATCTTGGTTTACTGTTGTATCCTAAGAAGGTAGAAAATGCATGACAAGTAGAAGCTCAGAACATACTCTTTTTTTGCACCAAATCTGTAAATAATGAGAATAGTTTGTAAGGTAATACAAACTACTATGAATAGTATCTATTCCCCCCAACTCAAACGTTTCACTATAACATGTTTTAAATAAGTCTGTTCAAACACAACTGAAATATTAGACAATAAAGTGAACACTGCATGAGGTTTGCTACAACTTCATTTGGTCCAAATACTAGGTACATAAGGTCAAGAATGTGTTCATGAGTAGACGATAGTATTCCTCACATCCCCAGTCACCTACTCTCTGTTATGAATCACATCAGCCATATCTTTGATTTCAGAACTCTTTCCCCCCACTATTTCACAACAGCTCCTGAGATGCATTGCTTCCTATGATCACTTCTGCAGGCAAAATTCAGGTCTCGTTCAAGGAAAAGTACAGTGTTTACTGTAATATACTTAAGTTATTTCCTAACCTTTTAGCATGAATAAAAATGTTATTTTAAAAATACTCATGAAGTTTTTGGGTATTAAATCCCTAACTCATTTGTTTTCATAAGCTCTGTGCTGTTTTGAGGAGGCATACTTTTGTATTATATAGTGATTTTTTGCATGCCAAATTTTAACAGAACTGTAACAAAACTTCTTTGACCTCAACAGTTAAAACACTGACCTCTCCAGAATGGTTAATGGAAAGACAGGATGCTTCTTTTCTATCTGGTTGTCAATAGGAAAAGGACAATTTCTTAGATACTTAGACAATTCCTATTTTTTCTGTGATTGGCTGACATTATCAGACTGCAACGAATCATAGTGATATAATGTTTTTGCCATAAAAGAACTGACATGAAATCAGAATAGCTAGATGATATCATCTTTTAAAAAAGCTAAAGGAAGTTTCCAAATATCTTGACCTCAATGAAGATTTAAAATTTAAATCTAAAAGAATGTTAATTAAGTAATCAGCATGTAAATACCTTTTAACACTTGATACATTAAACGAATACTACAATTTTTATGTATAAATACCACCTTTAGAAAAAAACAGGAGCTAAGCATGTTAATATTTTCCATCAAGGAGGAAAAAATAGCCACACTACAGAACATCATTTTCCCCCTTTGTGTAGGAAGATAAACAATTATGAGAAATTGATTCAAAGTACAAAGATGCAGAAATCATGTATAATATGGTATCTTAGGCCAGGCAAGTAACTTTTGGTATTTAGTTCATTTAAAAGAACTTACAAATGTATTCAATTAGCTTTAAAAATCAACAATGTCAATCTCTCTCTCTCTCTCTTTTACATGTATGTCTCTGTGTGTATGAGAGGGTGTGTGTGCTGTGGAGGTCCAAGGGTGACTTTGGGAATTAACCCTGGATTGCTTTGATCTCCTATTTGCTTTGCTCTGGAGTTTCCCAGGTTTCGCTTTCCAGGACCAGAAGTACAGGTCACTGCTGTTTCTATATGGGATCGGGGATGTGAACTCAGGACCTTCTGCTTGTGAGGTAGAGGCTTAACTCCTTCTATAGCAAGTTATAAGAATCAAGTTTTTGAAGTATGTAAAACACTTTCAGACATCTTTAACACCTATTTCTTCTTTTAGAAATGAACTAAAATGCGTGTTATTCCACTTAAGATAAACATATCATCTTGAACATTAACGTGTCAAAAGAGTTGTAATATGAATGTTATATAAAAAATAACAGAAATAAACCAAACCAGTCATCCAAATGCTAATTATTTTAACTATTATGTTCCGTTCTAGTCTACTTAACAGTTTAAAGGGAGAGAAGGCTAGCAAAAGGAGATATCTTGACTTTGTAAACTCTCAATTAACTTACTTTCCCAAGAAAAGCAATACACATTAATAGTTTAAATTAAAAGCTGAAGTAACATAATGATCCATATCATCCCTTTAAAAAGAACTTCTCAGTTTATGTACTTCCTCAAGGCAAGAAATACAGATATTTCTTACGCCTCACTAGCTTTAAGTTCTTCTAAATGGAATGTGAATGTCAGATACACTTGGCAATTTATGTACTGTGGCTTTGTGGTGATGCAACCATTTTCTAAGGATTAAGGAAAGTGCAATAAATTGGATATAAACATATTATATAATTGACTACCTTGTGTGTATTTTCTACCTCACCTCATTATATTCCAATACTTTAGGACTTTAAGATAGAAACAGAGCTATCTTTCAGTGTTCTCTTTCACTGTAATTGTTTGATAATTTATTATGTGCATAAATACCATTTTTACAAGGAAACAAGAGTTAAATGTATTAATATTTTCAATGAGGAAAAAATAGCCACACTAAGGAATATCATTAGGTCTTTCTTTTTTAGTGTAGTAGGATACTCAAACAATTATAAGAAAATGATTGAAAATATAACGTTGCAAAAAAAAGAAAATATATTGATGCAGAAGCCATGCATAATATGCCTTTATGTAAAAGGATCAAATATTTTTATATGAATGCATAGGAAAGGTTCTAAAGGTAGTTCAAGGAGATGTAATTTCAATTCTGTAGTATCTTCATTTTTCCTTAAAAAACTACATATTCACAACATTTTCATAATGATTAAGCATAAACACCAAAAAGAATTAAAGAAGAAATAATTTCCCTGAAAAATTATCCCCTTCTCCCAATCGCTTACTTGTATTTTGTATGTTGCATTGATAGGAGAGTTAAGAGTAGAACAGAGTGCATCTATGAACGCTCCTGTACTTAGCAAACCATAGCTACCTTGAAATAACTCAAAACTCCTGCAGTCTATGTTGAAACACTTACTGAAGTATATAGTTAACAATTCCAGCAATGATTAAAGATAAGGAAGCCTAAAATATGAGACTTGTGTTGTAATTTAAATGTTACTTATGGGTTCATACGCTTACACAACTAACCATCTCCAAGCTTTGTTCTTAATTTATAATCAATGCATGAGACAAAAAAGGTAGATCACGGTTCTTCACCCAAAGATTAACCTAAGGTGAACCATTTATTCAGGCTTCAAACTAAGTAATAGCCACCTATGACAGAGTTTAAGTGGCTAAAAGAAAGAGATAGGGAGCAGTGCAGGAGAAAAGGTCCCCAGCAGGTACAGGAGGAATAAAAGAGCATTATCTCTCTGGTTTAGTACTCTCAATGGGTGAGGATCCTATGCTAAATGGTTAATAATATGCATCATTTCAGTTACTTTTCATGATATTCGGACAATGAGAATTAAAGAAAAACTCTTCAGATAACACCAAATAGAATAATGAATGCAGTTTTTATTTAGGATCACTACTGACTAATCTCTGGCACTAACTCAACCCTTACTCTACTACAGCCAACTTTGCAAAGTACTCACTGACTCACTCATACGCTTGGTGCTAAGAAATCTTCAATGAATTCCCATTGCCTATCAAGTACAAACTCTTTTCACTTGACATTTGAAAACTTGTATAACCACCTCCTATCCAATCTCAACTATTCTCTAAGCACATTGAGCTGCTTATAATTTTTAATAAAAATATTCTTGGGCCTTCTCTAAAGAATTCTATTCTTCAGGCTCAGTAGAAGCATTACCTTCTCCACTACACTGAGTCTCTCTTGTACTTTCAAACTTTTGGCTATCCCCCCTACCATATTTTTATATAATCCTTGTCCTGCAGTATCCAAGGAGGATTATACGTCTGAAATCACCAAGGATACATAATAAAATGGTAAAGTTTCTGCATATGACACCGGGGAGGAAAATATCAGGAAAGAGTAAGGTACATGTTACAACGAGGATCATCTGCTAAAATCTATAAATGAGACAGCAAAATACTGTTGTTCAATTATGGGTAATCTCCAATTTAGATGAATGAAACTTTAAACTCAAAAGATATGGGGCTGGAGAAATGGCTCAGGGGTTAAGCCTCTGCCTTGCAGGCAGAAGGTCCTGAGTTTGGATCCTGGACCCCACGTATAGACACGGGGCGGAAGTGGGGGCGGCCTGCGTTTCTGGCCTTGGTAGGGCGAAGCCTGTGAATCCCAGGGCAGAGTAAACAAGGAGGAGATGGAGGTGTCCATGGTGGTTCCCGAATTCGTCCATGGTTCTACATACACACACGCATACACGCACAATTGAATAAATAAAAAAAATTAAAAAAAGATATTCATATGACTATCTACTTATTTAGTAACTAAGCCACTTTTTACAGATTAATCCTGTTTCTAATAGCAAAGTAGTTGATTTAAAAGTCAACTTAACTCTCTAACCATTTTTGAGTAGTTTTCCTTGGTTAAAATCTAAGGCATTATGAAACCTCAGCTTTTACTTTTGTGGTTATGTTCCAAGAAATTTCAATTATGTATGACTTTTCAATCTGACTTCTTTTAAGCAAGCAAGTAAAAAAGTTAGAAAATATTACATTGGGATTCAATTAGTTTTTTCAGATTAAAAACACTATACATACATTATTTGGTTCTGTCTAGAAATAACACCTATGCTTTCAATTACTTAAGAATGCACTTGTTTTTATGGACAGGCATTGGCAGTACAGAGCAGCTGAGGAAGAAGAATCTGTGTCATCTACTTGCCTGTCCTTCTTGTGTGTGAATCTCCTAAAGAAGGACAATGGCTGTTAATGCTTACATTTCAATGAGACTAGAATACTTTTTGTACATTTATAGGGTTTCACTAAATAGTATTTCAACTTCATTTTTCTTAAACTTTTTGTATTAGTTTTGTACCATTAGCAAACAAATTTAATTAGAAATTTTAGGCAAATATTAGGCAAATACTTGCCATAAGTCATCTAGATGTTAGGAATGCTACTATATACTATTTGGTTTTAAAGCAAGGGGACTGTGAGTTTGAAGTAAAGTTTGGTTATTAGAATTCACAGGAAGGCAGTTACAGAGGCTAAGCTTGACTGGCACCATGGACTTCAGCACACCTGGAAATAGAAAAGTTCAAACTGTAACTGTCCTTGGTTGGCCCACTGCCATTTTTTCAACTTACAATTTTTTAATTAAGTAACTGCAGTGAGCTCATCTCTCCTGGATACTTCTTTTCCAGGGCAGGTCCAGGAACTGGGTCTGGGGCCTTGAAAGCAGAAGAGAAACTACAATAAAGTAGAGGTAGGAGAATAAGAAAGGTGACTGGCTAACTATGAGATCTCAAAGCAGAGAGGCTGCTCCTGTTTTCTAACCTAACTCATTCTCGAGTGGCAGAAGTGTTTCTTAAACTACAAGTTACTGGGAAGCTATTTACTTTAGTTATGACATTCTCTTAATCTACCCTACCCTAGGCCTGGACTCCCAATTTTGAAAGTGAAAAAGTAAATTTTTCATGAAATTTCTAATGGCTCTTAACAAAAACAGCCTGTCTAGTAGAGAATGAGTAACTGTAACAGAACAAGATTTTCATAGATAAATTTCAGGCTATTTTGCTCCCATTTTCTTTTAACCACTCCCCTAAATATCCTACAACTTTTCCTCAGAGGTTTCTTAAGAACTATTTAGATACATTCAAACAATAACTGGGCTGGAGAGATGGCTCAGAGGTTAAGGCTGTATCACAAGAAGGACTTAAGTTCGGATCCCAGGTCCCATGTAAACAAACACCAAGAGGAAATGGTGGCCTGCATTTCCAGTTCAGGTAGGGCTCTGGGAAATCCCAGAGACAAGTCAAAAAAAGGGAGTTAAAAACAATCCAGGATGATTCCTAAATCACCTTTGGTCCTCCACATGGACACAAGCACTAACTGAATTTCAAATACTAATTTTTAAAATTCCTTGGTAACTTAGAAAGAGGGCAAAAGCCAGTTCATATAGTTCTTAACCACAATTCAAATTCTTTTTTCCATTCCCAAAACAGATTCAATATAGAAAAATCCTGTTGGCTCGTGAAAAACAAAAACAAAACAAAACCCCTCTTAAAATCAACAAACTGACAACAAAAAGTTTACAGAAATGGTAGGATATTAAAAGTAGAAGACTACTATACCTACTGGGTTTCTAGAGACTGATGTTCACACTTGATACTAGGCATGCTGGTACCCTTAGGAGCTTTTTTTTTTCTTTAAAGAAATGAATCCCACAATGAAATAACTGAATTTTCTACTGCTATCAAATGTGAGAATTGTAACAGGACAAAAATAAAACAGTGAAGACAAGGATTGAAAGAATGTAACTCCCTGTTTTTCTAGTAACTATCAACACAATAAAATAGAATAGAGTAAAAATAGTATTTTCCACGTTTTTGTGATAGCATGATGCAGGGAAAAGAATTCTAAACGAGACCTAGTTTCAAATCTCATCTTAATAGAGCCTTCAAATGTAAAACTTTCTATTAAATGGCAGACAATCGTTCACCTCATTGGGCTGCCATGCAATTTAGCTAATATACATAAAGTACGTACAGTATGGTTCAAATTAAGTTTCTAATATGATTTTTTCACATTACTGAAAAGTGAAATACATTCTTTTTTCCTTTCGCTGCATTTCTGCTCTGAATGTATATAGTTAAGCTTTTATTTTCATAAACGTTAAATAAACAACCATGTAATAAGTTTTAGTTTTAAGAAATTAAACTGCATTACTGTCCAAGAAATGTAACTTATTTATTAACATGAATTTCAGAAGGCGGTTCAATGATAATGATAAAATATAATGATTTATATTTAGGATATAAAGTGAATTTGTAGTAAGCAAGAAGTCTTAATTTTTCTCCCTCCAGTAGAAAATAACTGTTGCAACACACTTCTTGTTTAAAGGTCATGGATCAGGAATACAACACTTTTTAAAAAAAAAAAAACAAAATTAATATATGATATAAGTATCTTTATGTGTTAAAGGCAAAGAAAAGCCTTAGATTGCATATAAGGAATATTTTTTAACTGATAGAACAGTGGGTTCCACAGAAAATTATTATTTACCAAATATGGCTCAGAGATCAGATTACACCTCCTCTGACATTACCAAGTATAGAGTAAATATCACAAGCCACAAAGAATTAAAAAAAATTCCTAGTCACTCAAAATGTACTCACTACTATAACTTTTTTCAAAATAGTTTTAAAAATGCATCACAGAAGTATCTTATTCAAAATTGAGATAAAATTAAATTTGTATATTCTTCAGAAAGCAAAAAAAAAAGAAAAAAAAGCATGAATTCCCTTTCACTAACACACATGAACAGACTTCCAGTTTAAAAACCACGAAGAAGAGAAAACATTTTGGAGAAATCATTATTATGTAATTTAATTCTATAATTAGCCATTACATTAAAATCTCATAACTACCTTTCAGTTGGTTTTCTTGGCTTTTCCTGATACACGATGTGAAGTAACAGTGAATTTGCCTCCTCCCTTCAATAATAACTGTTTTGTTTTGATCTAATTATGCTATATAGTATTTCTAAGACAATATTATATAGCAGTTATATTGAGACTTTTATGGTAGGTAATGGAAGGTTTGAAATAGTCTCACTATGCAGTGAAGGTTGGCTTTGAACTTGCCACACTCCTGCCTCAGTGTCCTGTACTGAGATTACAAGCACCATTATACCAGGCTTTGATTCATGATTTTTTAAAAGGAACTTAGCACTTTACTAAATACTGCAATAGCAATTCTAGCATCTTACTACTTTTAGTAACAAAATGGTGGCTTCTGGTCCGAGGGAATTTTTGGAACAGCTCTTCATTCTTGTCTCACTGAGAACTCTTGCTAGAAGTAAATGTTACAATCTCTTCCATTTTTTGGTATCCACAAAGATATTCCTTTACTTCCTATCAGTTAATATGAATTAATTTGATCACTACATTCCTAGAATAAATTCTACTTAGCCAAACTATTATTCTATTGGTGTAATACTGGACTCTTGTTTGAAAATTTTATTAAACATTTTTCACTAACTTTTGAGACTGGTCTGTAGTCTTCTTTTAGTCTATGATTCTATCATGGTATGCTGGGTTTGTAAAGAGAACCTAAAAGTTCTTGAAGTTTTCAAAGAATTCAATGGTAAAACCTACAGGGTGTGTGTGTGTTTGTGTGTGTATGTATGTAAAATGGTCTCCTGTAACTAGACTAATATTTACATTTATAGTTCTATACCCCACCCTTCTTTTACATCTCCTTGAAGAAACTGAAACCTTTTCTTTTCAATTTCTCCCTTCAATTTAGGAATATGGAGAAGTTTTACTTCTGTTAATCCCACAGCCATATGCACACTCACACTGAAGTTTTCACCTAAGCTTTAAAACTATTTAGCAAGTATTTATTCATAAGGTTATTAAAATTTCTGCTGCAGGCTTGCCATTTATATTATAGTCTATTTAGTAAGAAGCCAACAGTATGATAGAGTAGTATGCTATGCTAGCTCTCCCCTTCCAGCCATGCCTTGCCAACCTTCTCTGCTAAATACTGCACACTGCAACCCTAACTTATGTATCTACCTTCACAGCGTCTCCTCTGAGATCATGTTCACTCAAATTTTCAAATCCAATAACCTCTGAAAGATTTACACTTACTTTTTTTAACAATCACTTAAATTCATGGAATACTTTAAATTTTAATACCCACATCCTAATTTACTATTGCTGAATTGTCATGAAAACCATGAAGGAGGGTTAGCCTGTGAAGGCTTCACCTGCCTCCAATTCCAGTGCTTCCTGATCTGTCCCTGAAGGAGGAGTCTTCAGCACAGGCTCCTGCTTGCTCCCAAAGCCTTCTCTGCTGTAAAGGACTAAAATTTCTCTGAAATTGTGAATGAAAATCAATCTTTCCTTTCTTTTTTTTTTTTTATTTCAATCTTTCCTTTCTTGAGTTGCTTTGTCAGATATGTTTTGTCAGAGCAACAGACAAGAAAAGTAGCAATGATGCCAAGTACTTACTTTTTTCATTTTGCAAGGTTCAGATAATTTTACTGATTACCAAAATTCTAACAGAAATGTGTTTGTAATTTTCTCACTTCAGGATCCAGGATTTTTTCCTCTTTATGGTACCAGTTACCTTAAATGATCATTTTCTTCTTGAAACTCGTGTAGAAGCGAGTATTTCTGAGAAAAATATTATGTAATAATCATGTTGGAACTTTTTTTGGAGGCAGCAAAAGATTTGAGACAGAGTCTCACTATATAGGCAAGACTGATCCTTCTACCTCAAAGTCCTAAACTAGGATCAGTGCCTCTTAAGGATTCCTAGAATCAAAACTGTTTAGTGGCTGTCAAAAGAACAGAGGTGCAAAGTTCTGACACTCTCACTTGTCCCTCTTGTTTCTCAGCTACACTCGCAGCTTAAATTGAAGAGACTTGTTTGGAGGCTGTAGTTTATTAAATGAAACATTCATAATCATACAATTTAGCACTGACTTCAATCTTATAGATTATCTTGTTCAATAATTACTTTTTCACAGAAGGTACAGGTACAGGTCTAATCATAGAACAGAATCTGAATAAAGTTTAAAGACAAAAATTAAATTTATAAAATAAATGCATATTTATATATGGTCAATAAAAATAAAAGGAAACAAATTTCAAGAGTAATTATAGTTAGCAAGCTGTTTCACTTTTGTTAAAGTTCTATCCCTATTTCTAAGAGATTTTACTTATATGACAACAGCAATGTATACATCCATTTATCAATGTATTTTAAAACTACAGGATGTTAATAAACTCAAGACTATGATTCAACATTTAATTATTTTCTCTTATAGCTTTACTTCTTTGGGGATATGGAGTATGTACTTAAATATAGGACATTGCCTAAATATAATACAGGCACATAAAATATACAATCAGTAAAATTCTCTTAGTAAATACATTATTAGAAGAGGACATTTTGGCAACTTCAAATTCCAGAAAATACAATGAGAAGGCCAAAATTCTAAGCAGCTAAAAAAGACATTATAAATTAAACTTACAAAGTTCACCTCAATAAAAACCTTGGAGTTTAAAAAGTCCTTATCATATATTGTTACAAATCTATATAACACATATTTTTAATCTTCACATGTAAAATATATACATATAGATTTAGGGAGTCAGTTTCATTACTTCATGAAAGTATTACCTGATATAAGATAATGTGCTATTTTACTCAGAAATGATAAACATTCCATACAACTGTGTTCTATGTTCTTCAAAAAATTTTAACAAGTTGCCTTACTTATTTTTAATAAAAATATAAAAACTTATCATCCATGTACTGAGTAGAGGCTGGGTGAGGTGATGGTAATGGCAGTGATATATTTAGCCTAAGTAGTCTTTGTCATGACGAGCAGAGAGAGTACTGAAAGAGAATAGGAATGTGGGTAAGAAATAAGGAATTTCTCTCCACATTATAAGCTCAACTACTGGTTATGACTAAAAAGATTTACTTTTTCCTAAGGGAAGTTCTTACACTAATAGCAATGGAATTCAGACAGTGAGGAAGAAAGGGTGGGCCTGGAACAAGTAAACCAACAGCCTGACCATATCATGATACCAGTCTAAACTCTTCTACCTAAAACCTAACTCATTGCCTCCAACCCAATTATGTATTTCTGAATTATAAATAGCACGATTCTTAAGTCGAAACTTCAGTCATACCTCTGGTTCTTTTCTTGCCACACGTGCCTTCTATGGTGAAGTTTCAACAATCTCACTCCTTGAAAACTTCTTCCCCTTCTGTTTCTACCTTAGTGCTCTTGTCAAGTACCTATTCCCTTGAAAATCACATCAATAACCTCTTATCAGAAAGTTTCCTGTCATAAAGCTTTTCTTAGCTTTAGTTTACAATGCTTAACAAACCTAGTAAATGCTTAAAACACAGGCTGGATCATGTCACTTTTTTTCCTCACAAAAAAACAAGAGATTTTACAGTTACATCGTATAAATTCAGCAGAAATTGACACTGATCTAGGGTATAATGGAAAGGAGGAAAAACAAAAACTCAAAAAAGTTAGATGAAAACCAACTTGCATCAAGCTGGGTATGACGGCTCATGCCTATTATCTCAGCACTTGGGAGACTACAGGAGGAGGACTACTGAGATCAACAGCAGCTAAGGCACGACAGAGTGGAACTCTATCTTCAAAAAGGACCAAGAAGGCCAAGTGAAGAGTTAAAACAAAAATTATTGTGAGGCTTAAAGCTTTTATTAATTTTATAACAACACATTTTCAAGTAGCTTATATTTAATAAGTACTACGGTACTGGACTGAATTTTTTTTTTCTTATTTAACGGTCCAAATGATCTCAAGTATTAGATTTTGCTCACTATATATTGTCACTATTGGGATTGTTCTATTTATTTTTAAATTTTATTTATTATAATTGTGTGCATGAGTCTGACATGGTAGCTTCGGGGCTCGATCTCAGGTCTTTAGGCTTACATAGCAAGCACCTCTACTGAGTGGACATCTTCCTTTTCTCTTATTCAAGATGATTAAAACAGCACTAAATGGTCTAATGATTTTAGTATCAATATCAGAAAAAATTCTTCCTGTAAATTTCATTACCTTGTCATAATGTGTGTATATATAGTAGATATACAGATATGTACACAGAATATATATGGATATAGAGACATGTCCATACTATGCACCTGGAAATAAAAATACTTTAGGGTTGGGAGATAACTTAGTTGGGAAAATGCTTTCAGGAACCGAGTTTGAGTTCCAGTATCCCTGTTAAAAAGAAAAAGCCAAATGTGGGCAGATATGAGGAAGGCTAGATAAAAGCAGACCAATTAACATTTTTTTCTTTTAAAAATGTGCATAAAAATTTCCTATTAAAAAGGCTATGGACTCAATGAGCCTAGTTTAATTTACCATTTACAAGTCTAAGCCAAAATCAAATGAGTCTGCAAAAATCTATTACTACCAGGGAAAAAGAATGAGAAGCAAAACTCGTGCCTCAGTGATTTTGGGTGAGTGATGTCATCAAGGATGCACTCTGTGGGATGCGGGCTTTAAAACATCAAGGTACTACTCAGAAGAGACACAAATAATAACCTGTACTCTAGAATCTTTAATTCATTTATTTTCCAAACTAAGTAAGTCTGCTAGCTTGAAACTTTGGTAAGCTGAATTCACCTTTCACTTACAAACACCGTGCAAGAACACATTTGCGAAAGGATCACATTAAGGCTTTTAAAGGATTGTTAGGCAGGTGGTTCTGCTACTGCCATGCTCACTGGCCTCACACAGTGCACCAAATAAGCTCAACTTTCTCTGAAAGAAACGAAACAGAATAAATACACTTAATGGGAAACAATTTTCAAAATGATCTCTTAATCGTGTAATTTCTGGTGTTCTTAACAATACTGTGAGTATAAATAGACCCAATCTACATTTCTAAAAGTTCTTCACTTTGCAAACAAACCTTAAATGCACTAAACAGAAAGTAGTTACAAAGTTGTCACTTTAATTGAAAACTTTATATCTGTAGTCTACTCTCATGTCTAAATTCCATTTTGAGTTATTTCATGAAATCACCTACTTGACACTACCAGTTATAATGCTTAAAAGGCATTTTAAAGCTAATGTGTTCCAAAGCAAATGCCTGACTGCCTGGCCCAGTCTAAACTTGCTATTTCACTACTGTTCCCTGCTCAGTCAACAGTATCTCCACACTCCCAACCATATGGGAGCTATATCCCTTGACTTCTCATTCATGCCTCACACAATTAATCAGCAATTCCTGCCCACACAGGGTTTGAAACCCATCCAAAATCTGACCTTGTCTCAGTCTTTACTGTTACCAGCCTTATTCTCAGGCACTACTGCCCCTCACCTGGTTACTGCAATGATTTTCAATATAGTTTCTTTGCTTACATCTTTGTTCCACTCCCACTATTACATGCAGAACAGAAAAAAATATTTTTAAAAATAAAGTTACTAGTTCAAAGAAATGCAACAACTGACAAAATTCAAGACCCAGTCATGATTTAAAAAAAAGAAAACTTAACATTAACTGCCACTAAAAAGGGAACCACAACTAAAAATTATGAGCTCATTGATAGCACACAGAAAAATTCTAAAAGCAATATACACTTAACAGTGGAAGAATGAATGTTTCTAAGACCTGAAAAGTACTAGCCACAGCATTAAGGGAAGAAAAATAAATAGAAAGTATCGAGACTGGAAAGAAATTAAAATGATCACAGATACACAGAAAATTCTTAGAACCTACTGAAAAACAAAAATAACAATTTCATAAAATCTCAGGATAAAGTGTTGATCCACAGAAATCAACCATACTGATATATATTGAGAGAACAATTCAAGTCAAAATTAAAAGCATAATAGCTTTTATAATAATAACTGCTAAAAAACCTAAAATGAAAATTTAACAGACTGCACATAACTAGGAACTACTAAAAATACTGAAGAAAGAAATCAAAGACCTAAATAAACATAAGTCATATTCATAGATTGAAAGAGTCAACAAAATAAAATGTAAATTTTTACCAGACTGACAGATTTAATTACCAAAATTCCAAAAGCATTTATTTATAGATGTTAAGCTTTTACATAGAAAGGAAATAGTCAAAGTAATTCTGAAAAAGAATAAAGTTACAGAAATTTGGCAATAATTTTATGAATTATGATGTAGCTCAAATAATCAAAGCAGCATGGTATTAATGAAGAGATAGAGCAATAGAAAAGACTAGAGAACCTAGAAACAGAGCCTTACAATTGTGGCTATGTGATTTTTCAACAAAGCTGCAAAAGCAATTCAATGTAATGACAGTTTTTTTAAACATATGCTAGAGGTAGTCATCCACGGGGAGAAAAAAAAGCAACCTGAATGTCTAACCTTAACAAATCAAACCATACCTCTGTATGTGTAACATAAAATACCTTAGGGGAACTTTTACAGCAGGAGAAAAACAGTTCTAAGACCTAAAATCAGCAAAGTTCTGAGGGTTGACAGAAAGACACAATTTATAAAAAAATAAACTGAATAAAATAAACTTTATCACAATTAAAAATGTTGCTTTGTAAGAAAAACTGTTTAGAAAATACAGAGAAGCCACATACCAGGAGATATTTGCAAATCATTAAACAAGAGCCTTGAATCCAGAAGACATAAAGAACTAACTCTGTGAACTCAGAGGAAAAATAAACCAATTACAATATGGGCTTAATACTTGAGTGGTCACTACACCACAAAGAATATTCAAAATCTGGCAAGAAGAACATGAAAACAGGTTCGGCAACATTAGCCGTCACAGAAATGCAAATTAATGCTACCAATCGATGTTTCCTATTAGACTGGCAGATATTTAAAGCACAGACAATACCAAGTGTTGGTGAAAATGCAAAAAACTAGAACTCTCATACATTACTGAAAAATGGCATAGACGCAACTGGGAAAGTCTAGCAGTTTATGTATTTTCACATGAAAACTGTTAATAGCAACTTCATTAAAAAGGAATGAACTGTTGAAAATGCAACATATGGATGGATGGGGACATGAGGTGCAATGAAAGTAAAAAGCTAATTTCAAAAAATAACAATGTAGCTTTACTGAAATAACATTCTCAAAACATCACAATAGTATAGTAATGCCTGACTGGTGATTACATAAATATACACACATAATAAATGTTACAGAACAATATACACAAACACCAATAAATAAACAATGTTACAGGAACTAAGGGGAATATGTAAATTAAGTTATTATCGTAAAGCCCTTGTTGACTTCCTGTCTCATTTCCAATAAAACTCAAAGTACCTATTGCAATCTAAAATCACTTACATGAAAAATACAGTTAGATTTCATCTTCTGTTGTCCCTCTTCTCCTAAGTTTCAAAAATACTGGTGTTCCAACTCTTGGAAGTCTCTATATATGCTACTTGTATTTGGAAGACAATTCCTGTCATTTCATTCAAACACCTGCCCAAATATCACCTATATAGAAACCCTTCCATATTTCTTTCCATGCAAATAAAAATGTCTTATTTCTCATTTTCCCTACATAGAAAGATCAAAAGCAAATAAAACTCAACTTCCACACTTGTCACTCCTTGGTTTGTTTGGTATTGGTGAATGTCATCTTGAGGCATCGATGAACTAACGTTAGTGCAACCCTTACCTTTGCTTCACACTCATTCTCTCAAGTCCATCACTAACTCTTCTCCTTAATTATCACACTCTGCATTATGATCCCTGTCAACTCTCTTGTCTCTTCCTCATATTCCAGCTCTTCCTAAAGTATTCTCTCTACTTTAGCCAGTGTTAATGTTAGAATGTTAAGTACTTGTCTTCAAACTTTATCCTCATGTTCTGTCTTTCAAATTTTCCATCTCACTTCCTAGCACATTAGCAGGGCCTAATATCCTGTGTTAATTACTCATATTTACAGACCTTCCTACTTCGATCCTTGAGGCATGCTGCTTTCTCTCTGAAATGACCTCTCTGCCCTCAACCATACATTCTCATCTGACGAACAGGGATTTAGGACACTCTTTCTTAAGAAGATTCTCTGTGACATCACTTCATCACTTACTTAACCAGGTACTCTCTTCTGCAGATTCCTAAGTATTTTGTTTAAACTGGTTACAGTATATCACAATACATCATAATCATCTGCATATATGTGAAAGAACAAGAACGTATTTTAGTAATCTGTCCATCCCCTTCAACTAGTAAGTATTGGCATTCAGCAGGAATTTAAACCACTGAGTTAGTAGGAATAATAAAGAATATAAAGCCAAGTATAGTGGACCATGCCTACAATCTTAGCATTGGGATAGAGGCAGGAACATGGTACACTGGAGACTAGCTTGGGCTATACTGGGAGTTGTAGTAAAGCATGAGTAACACCATGAGACCCTGTCTCAAAAAAAAAAAAGTGTAGAGATGAAACAAACATGTAAGAATAAGGCAAGAGACACTGGGTGAATAAGTATTCTGCATAGCTGTGACACATTAGACAAATAAAACTCTTCAGAGTTTCTTCCAATTTTTTTTTTTAAATCATGTGTTAATCACAAAAACATTGAAGTACTGATTTGTACTTGGTTGGGCTGAGATGACCACCTCAATTTCCTCATGAACCAGCTATCTTTCCCCAAGAAGTACTTCTACATTCAGAGCTACAACAATGGCACTGGACAGTCATCCCTTGAATGTCACTGTTCATGAGAGGGCAACCTCGTGAAGAGAATCAGGATACCTCACTCGAGTTGACCAGTAGCTTAACAGAAAATTTCTTAAAGAATGCAAACCCAACTAATATATCAGTATACATTTACATGTTAAAAAAAAAGTAGAAATACCATGTGCAGAAGCAGGCATTTTATTTTGAAATCCCCATTTCCACATGTCTACTTTTCCATTTCCTGGGAAATCATCATAGAGGAAACAGAGTAATAGTTCATTCAAGTGTGATTTTGCTACACGCTAGTCACAGTAAAGAGCACCAGAAGCTCTCAATGCAGATACAGAATACCTGTATTTCCAGAGACTCTTCCTTCACATGGTCTTGTAAGTACAGTGTTCTCTCTGGTTTTAGTACCTTCAACTGTGATACCTATGCATCTTCTAAAATTCCAAAAACTCAAAGTCTGTGCTTACTGGGCCACTTTTCTTTTAAAAAGCAACTATGCTACTGTTTGCTCAGTGGGGTAAACATACTCTTTTTTCTGGCTTTTCATTTTGAGACAGGGTTTCATATATTTTAAGTGCTAGCTGTTTATGTCTACTAGTTTCCAGGTAGACACTGTGTAGGTAACAAATGAAATGCAGAAAATATAATTAAAACTGCCATGTACATTAGAAAACATGATACTGATTTTTTTAAAAGGAGTCTTGGCTCAGACAATTTTAATGATACATTAAGAACATATACCTACAGCCAGCAACTGAACTTAGATTTCGACTTAAATTTTTTTAAATTTTTTTTTATTATTTATTCAACTGTGCGCATGTGCGTATGTATGTGCGCGCGCGCGCGCGTGTGTGTGTGTGTGTGTGTGTGTGTGTGTCTGTGTATGTGTAGAACCACAGATGAATTCGGGAACCACCATGGACGCCTCCACCTCCTCGTTTACTCTGCCCCGGGATTCACAGGCTCTGCCCTACCAGGACCAGAAGCGCAGGCCGCCCCCGCTTCCGCCTGGCGTCTATACATGGGATCTGGGATCTGAACTCAGGACCTTCCGCCTGCAAGGCGGAGGCTTAACCCCTTAGCCACCTCCCCAGCCCAGATTTCGACTTAATTTTATCTGAATTTAAAGTCAGAACTTTTCTTGTTAAACCCCATTGAAAACCCTAATACAGTAAAATTAAGATATTTAATAAACATGGCAGAGATTGTCAATCTGACAAGTTAACAAAGAGTTCAATAAAAGTGGGAGGGTAGGACAGGAGTAAGGCAAGCTGGAGGCCAGACTGTTTCAAAACAACAAAGAAAAAGGGTTGGGGTATATATCTCAGGGTAGCAATCCTCATACTCCCTTTTATATTCATGCTGCCATCATAGCAAGTTAATGAAAACACTAATTGAGCTGTAATAATTAGTTAACCATTTCCTTTCAAATTTGTAGGCTATTTCACTAAAAAATATTGGCTGCACATTTTAAGAATGACATTCATAAAGTTTTACAGAACATCTGAGTCTGTGCTTGAAACCAGATGCCCAAGCCAGGCTCACGTCTGCAATCCCAGAACCCAGGAGGCAGAGGCAAAAAGACATCTGGTGAGTTTTAGGCCAACCTGGACTACAAACCAAACCAAACCTTCAGACTCCAACTGAAGTCTACCATAACCTCCAGACTCAAGTGTTAATTACTAACAAGCATTGTGGTATAATAACTTATTGATACAAATCATTCAGTATATAGTACACTGAGCTTCTAGTTATACAGCCAGTATAACTGGTAAGTTATACTTACCAGTTTGAAAAAAAGACCTAAAGAAAAGGAATTATCTTTGAGAAGCTCAGTTCAATGCAACCTCAGTGTAAAAGTTTTGCAATTTGAATGGTTACTCTGTTCTTCCTCAAGATATTCATAATTTTAATTTTTAAATTTTTTTATTATTTATTCAATTGCACGCGCGTGTGTGCACGTGTGTGTGTGTGTGTGTGTGTGTAGAACCACGGATGAATTTGGGAACCACCATGGACGCCTCTACCTCCTCCTCTGCCCCAGGATTCACAGGCTCCGCCCTACCTGGACCAGAAACGCAGGCCGCCCCTGCTTCCGCCTGGCGTCTATACATGGGGTCTAGGATTCAAACTTAGGACCTTCCGCCTGCAAGGCAGAGGCTTAACCCCTGAGCCACCTCTCCAGCCCCCATAATTTTAATTATTTTATCTTTGTAAATATTTTAATTTTGTGAAGTCTTGAAATAACTAACAAAGGTGAACATTTACTACATACTTACTGTGAGTCAGACACCATGGGAAATACCTTCTAAGTATCTGTACCAACTGGGAGTTTATGCAGTATTGTTGGCTGTCACAATAAATAGATACAACTTATCAACTTGAATGAGACAAACCAAGTCTGTACTGTTCTTTTACTTTCCAGAAAAATTCTGTAACATTACTCCTTATATTACAGAAACATTACTCCTTATATTTGCAGAAAACACCAGTGACAGAGATATGTTTTAAAATGACTACTTTAATGGCCAAATAAAATGAATATTAAACAATGTCTACAGAGTGCTTGCTATGAGAGGTTTTTGGAGAATCATCAACTCTATAATCATGTTTATTTTTTATAGACTTCCAGAAAGGCAGTATAACAAAAATGTTAGTTTACTGGACCTCTACAGTTGAGAATTTGCATAAAATATACATTTTTAAAAGATCAAATAAACAATGTTCACTGTTCAATCCCTGTTTTATCTTATTTTTCTCCACAATACTCCCCCTATAGACACACTATGTGCTACTTATTTATAATGTCTTCTACCACTAACACGTAACTGTGAGAACAGACTTTAGCATCTAGAAGTGAAGTGATTAATAAATACTTGTGAAATGAATGAAAATTTGGAACACAATGAGAGTTTGATAAGCATTAACACCCTTTTCAACTCAGAGAATCTTTTAGTACCAACATTTTAAACTGGAATTATTAGAAATATGATGAAATTACCTACTAAGTTTTACCCTAAAAACCAACAAAGCAGGTAGATAGAGTAGCAGGTACTCATGAACACAACATTCAGGGAGCTGAGGCATGAAGATCCTGAATTTGAGGCCAGCCTGGGCTTAAATCAAGATCCTGTCCCAAACAAGCAATTAAACAAAAACACGCAAGGCAAATTAGTCTTATTAAGGAGCAGGCAAGATAGCTAGCGGGTAAAAGCACTTGCTGTCAAGTCTGACCATCTAAGTTTGATCCCCCAACACAAGATGAAAGGGGAGAGTACTCCAAAAGACTTTCCTGTGCACATATTCACTCAAACTCAAACACACACATTAAAAAAAAAAGTGAGTCATATTCAGAAAAACTTTGCATGTCAAGTATTACTGAAAGGGGGGTCTACATAAATTAATTTTTGAACTAATGTACTTTTTAATTGCCAAAACTTAAAAATTTTTTCAGAGACCTATGAACATCACTTGTCAACTAGCACTTCTCACTGTGATCCCTCCTTTTTTAGGACCAGGAAATGGGAACCCAAACATACTTGTAAAAGTCAGTAAGTGAAATATGTATCTCCAACATGTGAATTTTTGTGGCTATTATTCTGGCACCACCCCTACTTTTCTTTTTTGCCTTTTTAAACTTTAAGAGTGAATATAGATAAAATACCATTTATACTAGGTTGCTTTGACAGATACTAAGAAAATGAAAAAAAAAAAATATAGTCTCTCTTCTCTCTCTCAATTCTGATTTCTAGTTACCGAGATCACAGACAAGTTTAGCAATTAACTAAAGAGAATGCATATGGAATCTAATAATTCCAAGAGGGGAAGAATTTTAGCTTTCTGAGTAAGCAAGTATTCTTGAATTTTTCTAAGGATCAGAATATTAAGGACAAAAATTTTATGTTAAGTATATGAACTAGAAGCAAATAAATATGAATTTACAAACATTTACTTTCTACATAATTTCTGTATCTCCAAATTTCAGACTATCTGAATAGTTTTAAGTAAAAGGACATAGTTAGCTTGTGAGAGTCTACCCAAAAGATTCAGAATAAATCTCCTTAGCACAGTTTAATAGTCATAATAGTCATTTTCTTGTTACTTGGCAGCTAGATGCCCCGTATTTTCATATTCTTTGCTGCAAAATCTTACTCCTTAACTCCTCTTATTACTATTTTGCCTTTATCTTTACACTTGCCTCTATAATCTCATGATTCTTCATTTGAAAGAATCTCAATTCAAGGTTAAATAAAGATAGCATACATGGAACAAGCACAGGGAGTTACTGCTAATTCTCTGGTTATGAGAAGCTGGCCAAATAGAGATATAATGAAATAAACCCTTTTAAATTACAGTTTATGAACTTTACATATTGTAAAATTGGCAATTTAAAAAATCTGTAACAGATTCAAAATGCTTTTCTAACACATGCTGACATTCACAGAGCAAAAACTATTTATTATCCCTTTATCAATTTGTGCATCTTTTATTTATAAAACCTTTAATTCTAGAAAATCCAGACATTCTATAAGGACTCTGCTGGCGTGTTAACTCATAGAATTAAACAGCCTACACATTATACCTGTTTTTTGAAATGAAGTAGGTTCACTGATACATACGGTACTTTTTTTCTAATGTTCTTTAACACAGCAAATGACGGAAGGTAGAATAAAGTTTTATTTCTGTTAAAGTAGATCAATCATGTTAAGACATCGACCCAATTTAAATACTCAGTATTTAATTAGGGATCTAGGTAGTGCTGACTTAACTATGCAGAGCTCACCAGCCCCTTTCATTAGGTGCAGGAACCCTGCAAGTCTTATGGCATCCTTAGTGGAAAGCAAGTGCTTATTTCCACTAAAGGACCAAGCATAGGTGCTCCTTCGATCAAATAGGATGAAGTTAAAATTTACTTTTCAGGAACCATGTATCATCTGCACCTATGATCATCTCATCCACTTATTTATTAATGAGTTTCAAAAACATAAGTTCTATTATGAAAATTTACTAAAGAACATTTAAGTAGTGCATTTTATAAATGTCCTCTAGAAAACACTTTTAAGCTCAGGAAGTTATTTCATGAAACCAAAAGAAAACTGAAATGATGGAGCATATTCAGTGAATACTGACATAAAGAACATATTCAACAGAACCCTGTATTAGACTGGGGTATAGCAAGGTTGGCAAGCAGAAGTTCCAAATGCCTGGACTTACTTTATTTTTTGTTAACAGACAGACATTGCCATTGTTCAACGTATTCATTCCATCCATACTTCCTTAAAGCTATACAATCCTTAAATTAACTGCCACTAATTTAGTCCCTAGCTCAGGAACGCAAAACCTCTTCCCAAGGATTCTGATTAAA
Organism: Typhlomys cinereus; assembly: GCA_023101885.1. Classification (NCBI taxonomy): domain Eukaryota; kingdom Metazoa; phylum Chordata; class Mammalia; order Rodentia; family Platacanthomyidae; genus Typhlomys; species Typhlomys cinereus. Next base: position 7,784,923 of record JALPQD010000036.1, read on the forward strand.
GTGGTCAGCCAAAGCACACAGTAAAATGAAGAGCGAATCGTCACTAGAAACTGCCGTTTTCAAAAATTAAAGCTTCAAATGGTCAAATTTAAAAATTAACTACGGGTTCACAGTTACAGAGTTTAAAAGTATTTTTGAAAAGGTCAAAACTCTTGCTACTGTACCAAGAGTGTGGTGAGTAATTAGTAAAAACTGAAAGCAAAAAAAATCTATTCTATGCCCAATATTTCCGGCCAGATCTGAAATTGCATAATGAGCAACATCTTCTTTGCTTACGCTAAGACAGAAACCAATACCTTTCGTTAGAGAAAGAGAGAGAGAGAGAAAGAGAGAGAGAGAGAGAGAGAGAAAGAGAGAGAGAGAGAGAGAAATTAATCTGACCCTGAAATTTGGCCCTTTTACACACTTTTCTGAAACTGACAAAATGGATGCAAAAAGTTCTGCTGCCTGGCTGTTGTCTTGAATACGACCTTAGCGCTCAAGAACTTTCCAAATGAATAAAAAAGCAAGCTCTGGGAAGCGGCAAATTCCCTCCACTCTCCTGGAAACCCCTCTTATCAGAAACATTTAAAGAATTCCTCCGCGACAATTAAGCTGACTTGAATGGAAACCTAACATCTCAAATATACTATATATGGAATGAAACAAGGCCAAACTCAGTAAATACAAACTCACACGCTCCTTGACACTTGGGTAGACAACTCTGCACGAACCACCCCACAGCATCAGCAACAACACAAAGATCCACCTGCCACCTGTCACCACCGCCCAGAGACCCCAGCAGCCCTCCCGGTTACAACCCCAGGCGCACCGCTGGGTGCACGGGTCAGAAAATCAGAATGAGCAAGCCCGTGAGGTCTGAGGGCTCCCCAGTCACAGCAGGAGCGTGCCCCCCATTTCAGAGGCGGCTGCAAGACAACCAAGCTCCAAGAGGGAGCAAAGTTCTCATCCTTTCCTCGACCGACATCTCGAACTTCCCCGGCTCTCCCCTCGCACCCCGGCCCCTAAGTCACCGTCGTCCAGACCTGGTTTCCCGCAAGGGGCTCCAGTTCCCCCTTCTACCTCCACATCACTAGTTCGGGTGTGTGTCTGTGTGTGTGGGGGGGTAGGAGACAGCACTCCCGGGTACCCCCACCCGGCTCTCCCGGGCGCTCGCCTCCCAGGCAGGTCCCCCTCCCCCTCCCCGACGCCCCGGAGCGCAGGCCGGGCCCGCAGCTCCCCGCCCCCACCCGGCCCGCAGCACTCGGGGGGCCTCCCCGCTGCCTCGTCGCCACCGCGGGCAGCACCGAGGGGGCGAGCGACGTGGGAGCGGGCGGCCCCGCGAGGGCCTCGCGAGCGGCCAGAGCCGGTCCGACGCGGGCGAGGCGCGGGGCAGCGGGGCAGGGGATCCCGCCGAGGCCCGGCGCTGTCCGCTTACCCTTCGCCGCCGCTTCCCCCTCCTCCTCCTCGGCCGCCGCCGCCTCTCCCGCTGGGGCAGCCGTCTCCGCCGCCGCCGCCTCCGCCACCACGGCCGCCGCCGCCAGCGCCGAGGCCAGCCGGCAGGGGGGACGCCTCGGCCCGCCGCCCTCCCCGCTCAGCCCCCTCCGCTCGTCGGCCGCCGCCTCCCTCGGGCCGCCGCCGCCGCCGCCGCCGCTCGCGGCCGCGGGGGAGGGGAGGGTCGGCCTGGGGCGCCCGGCCGCCGGCGGATCTGAGGCGAGGGCCGGGCGGCGTCGCCGCGGCCGCGCTGCTCGGCTCCCGCTCGCGCTCCCGCGGCTCCGGCTCCGGCTCCGCTCGGCCGCCCGGCCTCCCTCCGCCCTCCCCCCACCCCCCCGGCTGGCGCTCGCTCCCGCCGCGGCTCGGCCAGCCCCGGGCGAGTCAAAATAGTGCCACACAATATGGCGGCGCGGCGGCCGGCAAACACCGCGAGATCTGCGGCCGCGGCCGAGGCGGCGGCGGTGACGAGGCCTCTCCCGGCCGGGCGGCGGGGCGTGTGTGCGAGCGCGAGGCCGGCGGAGAGGGGGAGCGGGGAGCCGAGGGGCTGCGGCGCGCGGCCCCGCCTCCGACCCTCGCGGGCCGCACGCGCACGTCTCGCGGAGGCCGAGGGGCGACGCGGCGGCGGCGGCGGCGGGGCGCGGAGGAGCCGGGCTCGGGCGCTCGCCGAGGGGCTGCGGGCTCCGGAAGCGGGCGGCGGGCAGGTGGGCCCGGGCGGGCCGCGGGCCGACACACCCCCTTGGAGCGCGGCCGCGTGCGGGCTCCAGCTCCCGGGAGCCGCGGGCCGCGGGGCGTGCGGTCCCCCCCTCGCCCGCCTTGCGGAGCGCGTCCCGCGGCGTTGGATGGGGGGCGCGGGACCGAACCCGAGTCTCTGAGATGGGGTTCCGGGAGGGTTGTGATCTGAATCCTGCCAACGAGTTGTTCCGATTTTATTTTAATTGCACGTTCCTAGAAGTCCTGGAAGCCGAGCCAAAGACACTTCAGCTTTGAGGGGACACGGGGAGCCTTTAAGTTTCTATCTTCTTAAAGAAGTGTGTGTTTTATTCTCCTCCTCGGAAAAAAAAAGTCGAGTGCTTAACACATTTCTCATAATGCAAAATATTTATCTGAAAATCCTGGCGATTTCATGAGTCCTCCCCCCCCAAAAAATGGGCATTTTCCTGTAGCCGCCAGTTTCTTCCTTGGAACAATTCTTATTCCCGAGAAAAACCTCCAAGGACCATTTTTATTATTCTGTTTCCAGTATAAGCTTCATAGGTGCGAGAGGAGTTCACGTCTTTTAATATTTAAGAGATAGGACTCTCTCTACAGTTAGCTGCTTCCCCCTGGTTGCTGTTTTCTCATCTTCCAAAAATACTGCAATATTGGGATATACCACGAGTTAAAAGCCCTAACCACTCCCGAAGTCAGAAGAGCTCATGATTTACAGTATTAGGACTTTAAAAGTTTCCCTCCATTAAAGGTAACATTAAGATAAGTAAATTAGGGTTTAAAGAACGGAAAGATACTGTTTTAATTCACTGCACCATGAAATTATTGAGCTTTAATACTTTACAGTATTCTGAAGAATTATTTCCATAGTCAGTATTGATGCGGTGATTTTAGATAAATGCAATCAAGTAAATTTCACTTGTCTTTGAAAGTGAAGCGTAAAGCCAACATATCCATTTGAAGTAGTAGAATTGGGTATTTTAAGTAAAAGTAGTATATAAGATATTATACACATGAGAAAAGATTTAAAATTTAGAGGGAGTCTGGCAGAGCTGTAATTAAAAGGGATAGGATTTGGGATTAAAGTATAAAAACATCATAAACACTATGTTCATGTATGAAATGTAAAAGAATAAAAAGCAAAAAATTATGAAATGTGCATATTTTAATATGATGCTTTGTAAGCCTAGTAAGTATAATAATAGGCATAAGCTGGCCAAATCTAAGAAGCAGTAGAGAAGTTGTGTACGACATATCCTTGCATCATCTTTGAAGAGCTCAAATCTAGATCTAATTAGGAGGAAGTATCAGAGAAACTCCTGTAGAGGAAAATTCTATAAAAGGACTAACCTTATTTTTTGTATTTATTTATTTGAGAGAGAGAAGTTTCTGGTGATCAAACTCAGGTCTCCAGGTTTGCAAGCAGGCAACTTACCCACCAAACTATCTCACTCTTAACCTTATATTGTTAGAACATCATTAGTATCATAAAAGACAAAGTGCAAATTAATGGAAACTAAAAGGATGTAACATCAAAATGTAATGTGGCCCTAAAGTTTATTCCTTATTGGAGAAGAATGTTGTAAAGAACACTGTTGGAGGGCTGGAGAGATGGTTCAGGGGTTAAGATTCTGCCTCAAAAGCAGAAGGTCCTGAGTTCAGATCCCAGGTCCTATGTAAAAACACCAGGTGGAAACACACTTCTGGTCCTGGTGGGCAGAGACTGGGAAATCCCAGAGCAAAGCAAGAAAGAGGTAAAAGCAATCTAGGATGATCCCCGAACTTACCCTTGGTCCTCCACAGAGACACACATGCCCTCTGACACACACACACACACACACACACACACACACACACATTGAATAAATTAAAAAAAAAAAGAACACTTGGAATAACTGGTAAAGTTAGACATAGACTGTGGATTGTATAAGTATTGTTGTATCATTAACTCTCCTATGTTCTATAGGGTATTAAGAAACATTTTGAAACCTTAAGGGGTAAAAGGATGTGACTTGTGGAATTTTCTCACACATAGTCCAGAAATAATAAATATGTATATTATATATATCCTCTGTGTGTATGTATATGTTTGCATATGTCATACAAAATGAATAAAATTTAAAGCAGTTTTTAAAAAAAAATGAGAGGAGGGCTGGAGAGATGACTGTGCCTCACAAGCAGAAGGTATTCCAGGTTGTATGTAAAAATGCCAGGCCTCAAAGGCAGTGGCCTGCACTTCTGGCCCTGTGGGGCGGAGCCTGGGAAATCCCAGAGGGAAGCAAAAAGGAGGTAGAAGCAATCCAGGATGACTCCCAAAGTCATCCTTGGTCCTCCATAGGGACACACGGTGTCCTCTGAGATACACACACACACACACACACACACACACACACACACCACACAGACACACTAAATTATAAGAGGATACACATATTGTCATTCATGTGGAAGTGAAAGGACAAATTTCAGAATTTAATTCTCTCCTATACCATGTGGACTCCAGGAATCAAACTTAGGTTGCAGGCATCTTATCTGCTAAGTCATCTTACCTGGCCCATGGGGTTTATTTTTAAATTTAAATGTGGTAAATCTAGACATTTGTACTGTTTTGCAAATTTTGGTAAGTTTAAAATTATGATGAAATAAATGCTTTGAAAACAGATCTTGAGCTGTGAATGTATAGCTTAGTAGTAGAGCGCTTTGGCTAGCCTACAGGAATCCCTGGGTTTAATCTTCAATACAGCAGTAAAAAAGAAAGAACTTTAAACTGTTTGGATTTCCCTTACCTCGGCAAGAGAAGGAATATTGTGAGGTAGCAACACGTGATAGAGCCTCTTACCATGAACTAGTCATTTGTTCTTAATACACTGGATTGTGGGTCATCTGGGTATTTCTTCTTTAGTCTATTCAATTTGGAACAGAAATAGCTAGGAAATCTTTTAAAAATATGTTTTTTTATTTATTTTGTGTGTGTGTGTGTGTCAGAGCGCACTGTGTCCCTGTGGAGAACCAAGGATAATTTCCAGAATCCTGGATTACTTCTTGCCAGAAGTGCAGGCCACTGCCATTTGTTCTCCCTGGTATTTTTTACGTGAGACTTTGGATCTGAACTCAGGACCTTCTGCTTGCGAGACAGAGTCTTAAGCCCCGAGATTTCTCCAGCCCAGAAATAGCTAGGAAATCTTATTTATGCCGTAGGTAAGGGTGATTTCTATATTTATTGATCCGGTGAATATTGTCTCCCATCCATAAAACTGGAGAAAAAAGGACAGGACAGATTGTGCCTTCCAGAGGCGATCTACAGTGCTTAAAGGAAAATGTGTGTGTATTTAAAAATCCCATTCTGCATTCAAGAGCCTTTTGTGTAGTGTTGTGCTTTCTGATGCAATCGCCACTAGCAGTTTGTGATTATTTAAATTTAGGCAATATTAAATCTCATATCCTCAGCTGTACCTTGCACGTTTCAAGTACACGGTAAGCCATCTTAACAGAAAAAGCTGTGCCACAGTGTTGGTCATGGAAGAGATTGCACCGTCTAAGTAGACTGATACGAGGTAGCTGATGATAATCACCATAGACTCTTAGAAGGGAGAGATTGCTTTGTAGGGTGTGGAAGCAAAAGTAGGGCAAGTTTCAAAAGGAAGGTTGCATCTAGACAGGTGGAGGTGAAGCAAGCATGCTCCAGGCGGAGAGAACATGAGAAAAGAGAGGCATACAGGAGCAGTGTACTTAATTTTGTGTATCTATAGCACACGAGATGGCAGGGCTGCATTAAACTACAAACACTAAGCCTAGCTTATGCTCCAGCTTGGACAAATACATTAGAAAATAGTTCCTTAAGAATACTCTTGGACTTGGGAAGGCGGATCTGTTGGTAAAGCATTTGCCATGCAAGTATGAAGACTTGAGTTAGATCCCTAGAACCCAAGTAAAAAAAAGCCTAGATGTGCTTGTCTGTAATCCCAAGGCTGTGGAGATGGACAGTCAGTGTAGCTGAACTAGCCAGCGTCAGGCTCAGTGAGAGACTAATTCTCAAATAGTAAGGTAAAGAATTAAATCATGCACAAGAACATACAGTGTTGATCTTGGCCCACACACACAAGCACACACAAATGTGCACATGCACACATGTTCATATACACCACATATCCCTATATATTAGGATACTCTTATATCCTTGTATATAAAGTGGATTAGGAAAAAAAATAAAGTCCACATAGCATTGCAATAGTTCAAATGAGAGATGCTGAGAAGTTGATATTACGTGGTTTATTCCTGTTATTTTCCCTGACATTTGACAAATTATTCAAAATATCATAAGTAATAGAGGATGGTGGTGCATACCTGGAATTCCAGCACTTGTGGGGTACGGGCAGGAGGATTAGGAGTTCAAAGATATCTTTGGCTACGTGGTAAGTTACCTAAAATATCTTATTCATAAGGAGATTTATATGTCACAAACTTGGAAATACAGTGAGCCTCTCTCTGAAATTATTAGAATCTCTACAATAAAATCAAGGATCAGAGTTGTCCCATTTCTGCTCTGTTATCTTGGGTGTTGATGTCATTCTTTGGCCAATAAGAAAATGGTCCTAGTAGTCTCAGGTATTTTGAGCTGTAATCAGAAGTAGAAGAGAGAGGGAAAGGGGAAATTTTTGTTTTGTCAGAATGTTTCCTTTACTTCCATCTCCTCTCCCCCATGTGATGGTAAAGCTTGATTCTCAACTTGGTGGGATCTGGAATCACCTATGAGGCACATATCTGGACCTGTCTAGAGTCAGTTTCCAGAAATTTAGCTGACCGAAGACGCTTCCTGAATGTGGGCAGCACCATTCTATGGAATGGGGTCCTGAGCGGAATAAAAGGAGAAAATGAGCTAAGCACCAGCGTTCATTCCGCCACTTCCTGTCTGTAGGTGTAACATGATCCCATGCCTTCCCCTACATAGTAAATTACACCTTCAAACCTGACCCTGGATTACTTTTATTGGGTATATTGTCACAGGAATGAGAAAAATAATACATCTCTGCAACTGGTTTCTTTTTCATCTCATAAATAAGTTTTAATCACATGACAGTCTCGTTCCATATGATAGAAAGTTGAGGAGTCAAAGATGGAGAGGGTACAATGTTGTGTGTACAAACTGTGTATCATGTGTTTGCATGTAACATTTGAAGAATATGAAATATGTTTGATTATGGTGTTATGTATATGTGCTGTGTGTGTCAACACTGTAGCCACACATATTCTCTTAATATACACATGTTCACATAACATACATGTATATGTACTCATAACACATATACATATTACCATTACCCACTCATTAAATGCTCTCCTAAATGTGACATATACATGTTTGCATAACACTTATATGCCACACATATACAACATGAATGCACACACACTCAATATTTGTATAACCAAACTACTACCCATTAAAGTCAAACTGCTACCCTTATAACTAACCTGTGATGTGAAGATGGATACAAGCATTAACCCATGAAGAATGACAGTGATAAATATCTGCATATGTAAACAAAGTATGTGCTAGAAACTAAAAACAAAAAAAAGATGGCGAGAGAAGGCTCGAAGATGACTCTGAAGGTCTGAGCCACATGACTTGGGAACAGAGAGGATCAGGAACCAGAGGCAATGATGATTTGTATAATAGTTTGAGATGCCAGAGATGACCAGCTGGAGATGGGGGTGGGAAGAGAAGGAATGAAATGTTGAGTCTTGACCATCCAAGAGAAACATATGGGAATAACATTGAAGGCACAAAAGGAATTCTTGAATTTCAGGAGAAGGGACATGTTCTGAGATAAAACAGAAGAAAGTATGAAAACTGGAAATGCATGCATGTTGGTGTGTGCATGTGTCTTTGTGTACATGTGCAGACAAAGCTGCTTCTAAGACTTCCATATCTTTATAAAGACCTAGAATAACCAAAAAGATTTGAAGGAAAACAAAGTTGGAAGACTCGCCCTACCAAATTTCAAAGTTCATCATAAGGCTCAGTAATTGAGACAGTGTGGTATTGGCAGAAGGACAGATGAATATACCAAAGGAGCAAAATAGAGAATCCAGAAATAGAACTCAAGAACTTGATTTATGACAAAGTCAATGTTGCAGTTCAGCGAGGAAAGGATAATATTTTGAACAAATGGTGCTGGAACAATTGGCTACTCATCTGGAAAAAGGGGATATTTGACTCTTACCTTACTCCATATACAATAATTAATTCAAGATGGATCATAGGCCTAAGTGGGAAAAAATTTAAATAAGCGTGTATTAACCAAAAGATATTATCAAGAGAGTAGGAAGGAAGGAGAAATTTCAAGACATTGAGAAAGAGAGTGAGAGATGTCTCATTTTACTTCCTTCCCTCTTGATTTGCCTGTGTGTGTACATGTATGTGTGCAAGTACACTCACATGTACATATTCGTCTGTGTGTGTGTGAGAAAGAGAGAGAAAGAGAGAGAGACGGAGGTTGGTTTTGGTTTCTTCCTTTACCACCCTTCATGGAATCGTGTCACTGAATATGGAACCAGCTGGTTCAGGTGGTCAATAAGCTCCTGGGATCCGCTTCTTTCCTTCCCCACAGAGTTGGAATTACAGATGTGTGTACAGATGTCCCTGGCTTTTACATGTATTGGTAACTCAAACTCATGTTCTTGTATTTATACAGTGAGCCCTTTCCTAGTGCCTTCTTTCTAATTTTTTAAAAAAATATATTTATTGTGTGTGTGTGTGTGTGTGTATGTGTGTATCAGAGGACACTGTATGTCCCTGTGGAGGACCAAAGGTGACTTTGGGAATCATCCTGGATTGTTTCTACCTCCTTGCTTTGCTCTGGGATTTCCCAGGTTCCGCCCACCAGGGCTGGAAGTGGAGGCTACCACCATTTCCACCTGGCATTTTTACATGGGACCTGTGATGTAAACCCAGTACCTTCTACTTGGGAGACAGAGTTTTAACCCGTAAGCCATCTCTCCAGCCCTCTTCTTTCTGATTTTAAAAAGGTAAATCAATTAAGAATAGCATAAGCAGTTCTTTTATTTTTGCATTTTTTTTTAACTTGGCCTCATGCATGCTAGACAACACTCTACCACTGAATTATAATGAGAATCATTCTTTAATGGAGGAATAGTTGCAGGGCTAGGGAAGGATTGGTATGACACAATCTACTTAAAATATTTTATTAGAAGGATCAAATTAATAATCATGCATAGTCTACAACAGTTCTTGCAAATGCAATATTACCTGAATATTTTATTTTTATAATCTTCATATCAGAACTGCAAGACCAGATATGCATAAACACATACATTGGTAATCTTTTACTATGTGATCTATAAAACTTCTTGGGGAGGGGTTGTTTTGAGACAGGGTCTCATTCTGTACTGTAAACTGGCCTGGAACTCACTGTGTAGCCTGGGCTGGTCTCACACTGTAATCTTGTTTTCTTGTCTCAGCCTCCTAAGGGTTGAGATTACAGATGTGAGCCACCACACTTGGGTTTGTGTGGGAAACTTTAAAAATTAGTTGAAAGACCTATAACACACTAGGAAAATGTAGCACATATAATGGGCAGTCAGTCAGTCATCCTACAAGTACACTTGAGTATCTTCCCTAGGTTAAACATGCACTGGAGACTGGCTTTATTCTGATGAAAAGGATTATTTTGGCCTTCATAGAATTTATAGTCAACAAAAACTAAATTATCACCAAATATACAAAAAGTTATTAAAATTACAGGGGAAAAAGTCACACAGGCCCACAAAAAATGGGCAAAGAGTAGTTAATTTAAAAAAGGAATTGTTGATCATCAGTATAGAAAATATAGGAAAATGAATTTGGTTTTAGGAGTCAGTTTCACTGAATCAAAACCAATAAGATTATTTATTTGTATGTCTTCAGCATTGGCATGGTAGAGACAGGGCATTCTTATATCCCAGGAGTGGGAGTATTAATTGGTAGAAGCTTCCTGCAAGACAGCTTAACAGCATGCATTGGAATTTTAAATATGCATATTGTTTGACCTAGCAAATTCCGCTGCTAAGAAGAAAGAAATAATTGGTTATATTTGAAGATATGTGCCTCAACATTGTTCATAACATTTTATAAAAAAAGAAAGAAAAATATTCCTTATATTAAGTAACAAATTAAATTGTGCTCTGTTGATACAATTAGAATATGATGCAGTGATTAAAAAGGGTACTGCAGCTGTATATACAGTGACATGAAAACATGATAGGTGGTAAGTAGATTTCACAACATATGGTAAAAAAAATAGAGCAAGACACTCTAGTCCCCTTTAAAGATGAGACTATATAATCCCAAAACATAACAGGTTGTTTTTAGGGAGTGATATTCTTTGTTTCATTTTTGTACATTTTGGTGTCATTTTCTCAATTTTTAACTATGAATCTATTGCTAACACGTCAATAATCAAAACAAAGCTATTCAAAAGTTATTTTCCCTCACCCTTAAGTCCTGTGGGAATGATCTTTGCTTCCCCACAACTGTTGCCACTGAAATGTTCCGCATTAAGATTCCTAGGTTTTGCGCATTCATATTTTTTCCTGTCCTAAGTCAGTAGGGAAGCCTTTGGAAATAATAAAATATTCCAAAAATTTGGAACAAAATGACAATCACAGAGTACTGACCTCATTTCCATGATGGTTAAAAGGGCTGAAGGAAAAGAGCCTGGCAGGATAGCAGACAAGGAATCCTGCAGCAGCAGCGCTGGAACCCAGGTCCGGGTGGGGGCAAGGGGGCGTACAGAGGTGGGGGAGGAAGCAGAGGGGTGAAAGTGGAGGAGTGAGAGGAAAGTGGAAGGAGTGTGGCAAAGCGAAGGGGTGACAAAGTGTGGAAGGGTGGGGAAGAGAGGAAGGGTAGGAGGATAGAGGGGAATCTGGGAGGGGGTGGGGACACACAAAAGTCAGAGGCTGCTACCGATTCCCTGTCCCCAAGTGTCATAAATTTCTACATAAACTATAAGGGGCAAGAAAGCCGCGCCCCTTCATCTTTGTCGCTCCCTTTCTAACATTTACCCTGCAGTGTAGACATTAAATACTCTTGGATTTGCAGCCATTATTGTGCAAAGAAGACAGAAAAATCCTTCTCCTCTTCCACCAGTTCCCCCGTCCCCCCACTTTTTTGAGGGACTCAGGAGCATGAAGCTTGTTGTGTTTTAGAGAGAATTGTTCTGTGACTCACAACGCTGCCCATGCATGAATGGAAAACAACTGTGCCTCAATTCTTGGGCCCAGAGGAGAAGGCTGGCTCCAGAGTCTATGGCGTTATTGTAAAGAGTCTTTGATTTCATATAGGTCCCAAGTCTGGTCTCAGCAGTACACAGACAAACGTGCAACTTCTGCTGTGTAAGGGCCCACATTTGAAAACACTTGAACTTCCGAAGGGAGCTCTTACCCTCAAACGGTTTACAAAGTACAAAAGGAAGATGGTAAGTTGGCGTGGTTTTCCAGGCTCTCATCCCTGTGTGCTCCATCTTCTCTAGCAAGGGCAAACCCCACAGCGTGTTTTCAGTAAGACTTTAGTCCAGAGTTTACCGACTCGCAGAACAGCCTCCTACTCCTGTATACTTCTCTCTCCTTATTTCTCTTAGAATAAAATGTGCATGTACATGCTAAAAAATGAAAACAAACTTTGCTGTGGTGCTTGGAGGTGGGGTTAAGGGGAGGCATGGGATAATCTTCATGTTCTAGGCTTAATTATTGGTTTACTTACTAGAAAAAAAATCACAACATTTTCTAAACATTTTTTTCCAAAATAGATGTTGAAATGTTTGCTATTGTAAAATGGAAACTTTATGAATTCTGAAGAACTTTATAATAATAAGTCTATGCATGTGAATTGGAGGAAAAAATGACATGTTATGGAAATACTTGTAGACTCAGGTTTCAGCTTCTATAGCGTTTCTTTAAATAAAATTTAAAAGAATGTTACTTCAGATTCGTGAATAACTGCTTTGTCTGTTATCCTCAAAGCATCTCACCAAGGAACTTTCTGTTCTATTGTTTGTTTTTTTCCTTTGAACTACTCTTTCCACATGCTGATGTCAGGATTTTTTGATTTCTAACAACTCATCTATTAACTGCAAGGAGCCACAGAAGGTTGGAGAGACAAGGAAATGGCTAGAAGGTATTTTTTTCTACATTTAGTGGTTCCAAGTCCCAAAGGTCTTGTGAAATTAGAAAAAAGGAAATGAATTCAAAGTGACAAGCTGTGGCAGTATTTGAATTTTAAGACTGTAAGGAACCAAATAACATCATGGGTTCATGTAGCAGAATTTGGCAGTAAATCATGCTAATAATGAATGTTCCCATCCCAAATCTACTCCACTTTTACCAATAATTAACATTTCAGAAAGACATTTGAACAAAATACTGATGATCAGCATTTTCAAAGCAGTGTTTCCAAACTTGTGAAGATTGTTATGCTAAACCCCTTTAATGAGTGAGTCTAGTGTTTTAGGCAAAATGAAGGAGAATAGGCTCTTGCTTGTAGCCTACACTTATGATGCTTTCCATAGATAAATCATGTGTGGCTTACTTTTTTATTTATTTATAACATTTATTGCGTGTACATGACATGTGTGCATGTGCACTTATGTGTCTGAGTTTAGAGACCAGAGGTTAATGTTCGGTGACTTTCTCAATCACTGTCCATGTTATTTACTGAGACAGGGTCTCTTGCTAAACCCAAAGTTTATAATTTTGGCAATTCTAACTAGCCAATTTTCCCCTGGGATCCCCTGTCTCTTCTTTCCAAATGCTGGGGTTCCAGCAGGGCTGTCTGCTTTTATGTGGGTGCTGAGGATCCAAAGTCCAGTCCTATGTGGCAAGCACTTTATCCACTCAGCTACATTTCAGCTCCTTGTTATATATCTGTAAAAACCAACTGCTTTGTGAGTGAAATCACAGAGTACCAAGACCTGGCAGATGGCCTTTGGCTATCACATCTGCTAATTTCTTTTCTCTTTTCTTTTTCTTTCTTTCTTTTCTTCTTCTTTTTTATTATTTATTATTTATTCAATTGTGCATGCATGCGTGTGTGCGTGTGTATATATGTATGTATGTGTGTGTGTGCATAGAACCACGGGCGAATTCAGGAACCAGCATGGACGCCTCCACCTCCTCCTTGTTTACTGTGCTCCGGGATTCACAGGCTCCGCCCTACCGGGACCAGAAATGCAGGCGGCCCCCGCTTCTGCCCGGTGTCTATATGTGAGGTCTAGGATCCGAACTCAGGACCTTCCGCCTGCAAGGTAGAAGCTTAACCCCTGAGCCACCTCTCCAGCCCTCTTTCTTTCTTTTTAAACCTAATCAGAATACGACTATTCTATAACACGTCTTCCTCTGGAGAACATGGACATGTCTTACTTTTGAAGCTCCAGAAAAAGAGCTGATCCAGTGAAAACAGATTCTTCCAGATTGAACGCACAGACTTCTGTTACTGAAAGAACAGGAAAAACCCAGGAGAAACCTAACTATCTGGCAAAACCTACTGTAACCATCAGTAAAAATGGAGATGTGGTCACAATATGGACTAAAAACATCTGTAAAAGCAATGAGATATCTCTTATGAGGAAACCACATCAGGTGATCATAAAACATGACACAGAGACCTTAGATGATACTTTCTCTTTTTTCAGGTTCAGGACTGAGGTGGATGAAAACTACTCTCAGGAGAAAGTTGGTGAGTGGGAAAACCAGGAGTAGAAAGAGCCCCCTAGTAAAGTTACCCAGGAGAGCAGACAAGCAGGATAGTCTTAATGTCTTGATTACTCCCAGCCTGGGATCCAGAGCACTAAAATGCTCAGACAAAAATTCGGAAGAAAAACCAGTGGTAGTGATAACAAAAGCCTGACCTGGTCCTTCGGGGTTTGGAAATGCCCTGTGTGCTTCCAGCTGCTTTCTGGAAAGATACTTTCTTTTCATCTTTTGGAACTTTTTTAGTGCTTCCAGTCTCGCTCAGAGCCTTTCATTGGAGGGCTTCATCTCCACTTAGAACCCAGGCCCTGACTTCAAGGGTGCATCTAGCCCCTCCCACCTGCCCCAGTCCCTAGAGCAGGCTCTTGTCTCTACAGACACAGCAAATGTTACAGTAAAGAACTCAATAGGGCCTATATTTTTCAAATGGTTCAGTAAAGTGCAAAATTGAGTACAAATAAATCTATTGTGGGTTCAACTACATTTGCAATACATTATTATTTGAGAAATTTAAGAAAATTTAGACTACCCCCAAATTACCTAAAATCACCCAGAAAGAGCTACCTTCTGTACTTTCTTGCTTTTGTTAAAAAAAAAAAAAAGAGAGAGAGAGGGAAAGAAAGCACACAAATGTAGGGTACATATGTAGATAGGACATATGTGTACGCATTATAGATATGTAAGTATGTAACGTAAATATACATTTTTCCAATGTAAAAACAAAATATAGTTTTTGGTACCCAAGAAGGAGATACCAAGACAGGATTATATGTACATGAATATCCTTAGGAAACACATACAAGAGAACAGGGAGAAGATGGGAGAGAGGCATGGGATTCTGTAGAGTCTGACTCCAAGTGAAGCAGAGAGAGATAAGAGACTGTTTTGCAGCATGCTATGCTACCATCTATTCAGGGGAAAGTCCAGCAAGCCCTACACAATCTGACTACCAGAAGAGTCTACACTCCCCCGGAAGAGTCCAGGAGTAAATGCCAGGGTGGTCAGTGGCCTTGACATAAACATAAAAGTAGATTTTCAGTGAGCAGGAGCTGGCCCTTGGTGAATTACACTCCTTGTAGTTGGAAGCATGCTACTCAACAGTCATCTTTTATTATAAACATCTGTCCAAAACACAAAATGTACTGCTATATTTTGAATGTTCGTATATACAGAAATTCCTATTTAAATGTAATCCCTACTGTGGTGGTATTAAACGGTTAATCCTTTTGATTAAATAGGACTATGTTTTCATGAATGGGATAAATATCCTTATAAACACTCCTAGATCTTCCATGTTTTCTGCTTTGGGACGACACAGTAACTACTTCTTTTGCCTCATTATGTCATGTGAGCATGCGCTGAGAAAGCACCAGCTTAAGAACAGAGCAGCCCTCACCAGACAGTGAATCAGCCAACAATTTGATCTTGGGTTTCCCAGTTTTCAGAACTGCAGGAAATAATATCTGCAGTATGGAAACCACCCAGACTAATATGACTCAGCAGGAATAGACTAAGGTGGAAATATGTAGTGCTTTAATAGATATTTCTGTTTCCTAAGTGATACATAGCCTACTTCAGAAAAACTGGGCTATAGAACAGGATGCAACTATCTAACAATTTTTTATATGTCTTTTCAGGCTAAGAAAAAGATGTATTATAATCAATATGATTATATATATACTTTTATGTATGTGATCATACATATGTATGAGCATAACTTTCTAGTTTTGGATGACAGTATCTATTCCATAATTTATCTTAGACACATTTTTGAATTATTATATGAAACTGAAAAAGTATTTTTTGTTCCTAGAAACTGATTGAGAAATTTAGAATGTATATAATTTTAAGACTTTGTTTACATTAAAATAATTTTTGTTTGGATCTGAAAATAGCTTAATTGCATAGTTTTTAGTAAATGTAGTATATGCTTTTTCATGTTTATTTACATTATGTTTGTATGCATGTGCATGTGTGCACAATGGTGTATATGTGGAAGTCAGAGGGCCATCCACCAAAAGAGTGGAACCCAGACCTTCAGACTTGATGGCAAGCACCCTTACCCACTTAACCATCTTGCTGTCCCAAAATGGGATATGTGTGTGTGTGTGTGTGTGTGTGTGTGTGGGTGAGAGTGTGTGTAAATTTCCTTAAATGGTGCCTTAGTAGCTTCCAAGTCCATGGCTGTATATTAGTAATTTATTTTAAGATCATAAAAATAGTTTAAAGCACATAATTTGTTTAGTAAACGGTATTTGCTGACAAATGGTCCTCGACAGCTCTCTCCCTGTGTTCATAATCGAGATGCAGCACCATATGTGAATATTGAAATGGAGACGTAGTCCTTATGAGCACAACAGCTTTCACATGGGAAAAACAAATTAATAAGTAAAAAGATCTCAAAGCATGGACTACTATTAGTCAAGTTAGGTTTACAGAGAGGTGTTCTTATGCTATGGAGTAGACTATGACTTCTTGATAAATGAAAAATATTGTGCAAAAATTGTCACTTCATTCTCTTAGCAGCTCCCTATTGACCTTTATTTTGAGAAAATTTTATAGTTGGAAATATTATACAGAAATACATAAGCTATAGTGTACAGAGCATACATGTATTAATGCAGACTTCAACAATCTTAGTGTGTATATAAGATTACAATGAACTGATTCACACTCAAATTACAATAGTCCCACAACCCTATCTTGACTTGGCTAGTTGGCTCTCCCAATCTTTTCTGTCATGATTGTAGCTCCCTGTGACTGCCTGTTGGTGGAAAGAGCACTCAAATATCCACTGAGGCCAAACTTTCCTGATTTCTTGCCCTGCCTTCCAGTTTGAATTGCTTAAATTTCCAGAGACACTGTCACTGGTGAAGTTCTGTGGCTGTTGACCACAGCAACAGGAGACCCCACTCTCCCAGGGGTGAAGCTTTGGTTAAACCCAGCACACATCTTTGCTGGGTTCACAGTGATTCCAAGGGTAGGAAGAAAGATGGCCTTTTGTCAATCCATTAAGGGTGTTTGTGTTCAGAGTTACCCCGAAGCAAAACTCTCCAAGTGCCAACTGCTGAAGCATTGAAACTGAAGTTTTTCTTTTGCACACATGTTTTTGTGCTTGGGTAACTGAGCCAGGATCAGCCCCTCCTGCCCCTGACAACAGAATACAAGGATGTTCTACTCCAATGTCTTGAAGCAAAAGATTTGGAGTCTTACCCTGTTCTTCCTCAGCTTTTAGCTCCTTTATTCCTGCCATTGTATACTCATTCCTCATTCTTCTATAGTAGAGGGAGATGGGAGTAGGAAAAAGATAGCTCTAGAGTCACAACTGTTAACAAGCACTGTCATATAAAACACTAAACCAGTGGTAAGGATTAGTGCTCAGTTGGGAAATGGTTGACAGGAGAGAATGACTCCACGAGCCATTTTTCTGTCCTATATTGAAATTTAAAATGACCACAGAATGGCAGAATTTTACCACTGATAGGGATTACAAAGGCTATCATTCATTCCCTATTTTACCTATGTGGAAGCTGCTTTGTTCAAGATCAGAGTTATTGGTAGACTCAGTTCTATAATAAAGACCGATTTTAGTCATATCATCTTGGATTTGAACTTGAATAAAATTTTTCATATCAGTCAAAACAGTTCTGCTTATTCTTCATTTTAGGTCATGAAAATGGGAATTTTTAGTACCTAGAATCACACACACACACACACACACACACACACACACGAATGAATTTGGCATGCATATGCTTACAATTTTAAAAAATAGCTATTGCTAAAATATAGTCATTTCGGGATGAACTCTTTACTTGGGTTTGCCAGAATAATGAGGTTTATCAGGAATTAACTGTCCTCCTATTTCTATACTAGATCCTGATTCTATTTGCTAATACTTAGAGGCAAAAATTTTTCAAAGATTTTAAGAGAAAAAGATAATTTATCTTTATTGAAACAGTCAAAGTTAGAAATACATTGGGAAGGTACAAAGAATGTGTTTGCTTTGAGACGACAGGTGATAAGATGATAGGGTCTATACTTAACCAGATGATAGAAGAATGGAAGAAAGAATGGACAGCAGGAAGAAAGGAGGAAAGATGGAGAGAAACAGGCAGGAACAGTGAGAGAGAAAACACCGTAAGGACTGTATGAGCTAATGTATGTCAATCTAAGTGCAAAAATTTAGATGCTTATTGTTTTATTCTTGCTACTTCTCTGACAGTTTGGAAGTTTTCAAAATAAATGAATAATGAGGGGAACTGGAATGTATAACAACATACTATACTAAAAAATCATGACTGCCATAAGGAAATCCACTATGACATATAATTAATATAGGCTAATAAAGCATAAAAATATCAAATAGCTCTTTGGCAGATTTCTGTTGACTCAAGAATGTCCATGCTCAATTCTGGACTCTATTAATTACTCATTGGTCAGATGACTTCTGTCTGGTGCCTTTATCTCATAGGGATTCAGCTAAATAAAATAAAGTTATTATCTAGTTTGCAGTATCCTGTATAATAAAATGTATCTTATCTACCAGACATAAGTAAATGTATAGTCGAAAAAATTTGAACTTAATGGCTGGTTTGCTTTTACACTGGTTTTGAGACAACTAAGGTAGAATTGTTAAACTATACTGAACAAATTATCTTGTGTGTGTGTGTGTGTGTGTGTGTGTGTGTGTGTGTGTATGTGTGTAAGAGAACACTTGAGTGTGTGTGCCTGTGGAGGCCCAAGAGTGACACTGAGAATCACCCTGGATTGTTCCATCTCCTTATTATTTTGCTCTGAGATTTCACAGACTCTTCCTTCCATGGCCAGAAGTGCAGGCCACTACTATATCCTCCCAGAATTGCAGGCCGTGATAATATCTGCCTGACATTTTTACATGGGATTTGGGGGTCCAAATTCAGTTTTATGTGTTTGCACATCTTACTACCCAATCCCATCCCTTCTCTTGTCCCCTTTCATACTTTCTCCTTTCCAACCATTTTCCTTCCTAGTTTTAGGTCATTTTGCATGAAAAAATTTCATCTGAAATTCCTGTACTGGTAAGTACTTGAGTAAGTACTGAGGCGTGGATGTCTTATCAATGTCTGATATTAACCTTCAATAGTATCTCAGGGAGGTGTAATGTGTCTTGAAATCTTCCCCTTTCCAAGGAGAAATGTTGATAGGCCAATTGTTATTCAGATCTTGTGGAAGTAGACCTCCTAAAAGTGAGTTCTTGGGTGTGGCAGACCAGTTGTAACCAGACGATACCGTTGGGCAGGGCAACACCCTTTTCCACCCTCAGGCTGTTTCATTCTTACAAATCCCACTTCTGCAAGGTTTTCTAAGTCTTGGGTGGAGGGTGAATTTGATGTTCTGTTTAATACTGAGGAGTCCACTGTCATAGTTAGGCACAGGTTGACAGTTGAAGGTTTGAGCTCTGGGCACATTTGTAGAGAATTAGTGGTTGAGTTAAGTCCAGGGCAAACCTGCAGGAGATTGTCTAGCTGATGGGGAAAGCTCAGTCCATGGTGAGTGGGACTAGGCCCTGGAGTAAAATACAGAGAGCTGATTGAGAAAGTTGGCATCCTTGTACACACTTGGCCAGACATACTGGTCTGGCAAGTAAGGATTGTCCCTTTCTCATCCACTATGTGGAGATGGTATGGCCAGTTTCCTTGGCTCTGGTGTTGGTATGAGCTCTCCTGTAAAGTTGGATGAGAAACTGTAACCAGTCTATCTTAAAAGAATAAACCCCTTGTTCCCTTAAGCCTTTTGATAGTGATTTATCAGCAACTATGCAGGCAAACTGCAATATCCACATTCACTTATTCTCTGCACTGCGACTAGCTATGGTTCTCTTTCATTGTAAAGGATGCTTCTTGGTTGAGTGTGGAGTGTTTCTCTAATCTAATGAATGTAATGATAGCTGTTTAAATGACAGTTTATTACCAAGCACTTACAGTTAAATCTTAGTAGCTTTCCCCACCTTGATCCTGTAGTCTCCCCTTCCATGGATTCTTGGATTGGTTTACAGTATCAGGAATGTGTTTCTTGATGAATACCAGGCCTTAAATCCAATCAGAAAACAGTTGGTTACCTTTATATCATGCATGCCTTTATTGAACTAATGGTCAACGTTCACCAGAATGGTTGTGATCATAGCTCATTTCAAGAATTATTTTCAGAGTCAGTCATGGTGAAAACTGTATTTGAGTTTGTGTGGATTGTTTTGGCAGTACAGGAAGAATAGTAGGAAATATTAATGGATAGGAAGATACTACAAAGTTGTAATTTACATAATAAGATCATATACTTTTCTGTATTTAAATTTCATGCTAAAATGTTTTAAAAGATCTTATATTTGTAGGTAGTTTCTGGCACACTCTCATGGTAATGATTTTATTTGATTGTCACTTTTCTGTGAGGAAACCAAGGTTCAGAGAAGTTGTGCTATGAAACTACCAAAGGAAGAAGTTGTACCAGGACCAAAGTTCGACTTATGTCTTCCTAGTTTGAGCTATTTTCTGGGGTATCTATTAAACAACTGTCCACAGACTAATCCATATATTTGGGAAGATTATGTGATGTGATACTGATTCTGATGATATCAGTTTGGAATTAGATGAGGGGAGAGGCTATAACTTAATCATCACAGCTGCTTCACTTTGCTTATGGACAGAGCAGGTGTTCGAAGTGTGTAAGAAGCAATTAATAGTGCTAGAGTTGTAGGCTGAATAATGTCCTTTCCCCAAACTCATATGGTGATGTCACAACCCCAATATATCAGAATGTGACTGCATTTGGAGAAAGGGTCTTTGAAAAGGTAAAAGGTAAATGAGATTGTCATGGTTTGAAATGTCAGTTGTCCCTCACAAGGCTCATGTGTTTGAATCTTTAGTTGTTTGGAAAAGTCACCAGACAACTTTGCACCTTTAGGAGATGGAGCCTTGCTGGAGGAGGGCAGTCACAGGATGTGGATCTTGAGATTGGTGATAAGCCCCACCTAGCTTCAATTAGTGAGTCTGCTCTTGCTGTTGGCAGTTTTGGAGCTCTCAGCCTTCATAATGGATATGACTTAGGTCACCTTCAGCCTCTGCCACCAGTCATTCCTTTTTGACCATAATGGACTGTATATCCCTTCTGGAATAATGGAATAAATCTCCATTTTCTCCATTAAGTTGAATGAGTCTTACTGGTGTCTCACAGCAACAGAAAGAATAACCGCTACAGACACATTAGGATGGGACCTAGTCTTACATGACTGCAGTCAGAAGAAGAAGAAGGGAGAAGAGAAGGAGGAGGAAGGAGGAGGAAGGAGGAGGAGAAGGAGGAGAAAGGAGAAGGTGGAGGGGGGATATAACAGACAGAAAAATCACACAAAGTCAGGGAGAGGCAGCCACGCATGTGCCTTGGAGAGAGGCCTGACAGTCAGAAGGAACCTTGGGCACCTTGATGTTGAATTTCTCATTTCCAGGACTATCAATCAGTCATGAGAGCATCAGATGCTCTGATGGCCCCAGGAAACTCATTTATGCAATGATTACAAAGAATACAATTCCTGAGCCAAAGGTCAGAACGAAAGATGCTGCGTCTGCATGGTGGGGCTTGGGATTTATAGCTCTTAGCCTACAACTTTGTATTTCTTTTCTATTAGTTTATTTTTTAAGGGAAAACAACTTTGCCTTATTGAATTTTTGATACTTTATAGTATCTGCCCAGTTTATCATTGAAACAAGTTTTGTAAATACTTTATCGACTTAATTGGAGTTTGGCAGCAATTAAATGACTATGTCATGACAGGATAAAGACTTCTAGACAAATTATGTTACTCTATTGCTGTTTAAGACAATGTCAATGGAGTCATATGATCTGTGAAATGTTCTCTATAGACTTGTTTTCAGCAAAAGTTTCTAAACTTCCATTTAGACAATGATAATTTGGAAGTTGACAAAGATTTTAAGGCAATAACTCTTTGAAAAGGCACACATATGGCTTTTCTTACCGGGCTATATGTACCTAAGGCATCTGCTCTTCCATTCATTAAATTCAATATTCCAGTGGAAAATGCTGTTGAAATGTACAGAGATCCAAAGCAGCCAGGAGAGTTGCATCCCAGGCCACTTTTATTTTAAAACCAGAAAACCCATGCAAATAAACAACAGCAACAGACGGAAGTGAATTAACAACAGGAGATGAGTCAAAAAAGAAAAGAAAAAAAAGGCTGAAGAAATAGTTTGGTCAATAAAGTGCCACTGCACGAGCCAGAAGACCTGAATTCAGTTCTCTAGCAACTAACGAAAAAGTCAGACACATTGGTGTATATCTGTAACCCCAGTTAAGAGAAAGAAGGTGGAAACAAACAGATCTCTGGGGCTTGCTGGTCATCCATCCTAGCTGAATTGATGAATTCCAGTTTTAATGAGAGATCCTGGCCTCAAAACATAAGGTGGAGATTACTAGAGAAAGACAATGGATGTTGACTTGTGGCTTTCATGCATATGAATACATACACATGCATAACACATACACATACACACACGCCCCTGAGTTGCTGTTTCTAGTATTAAGAGATAGATCACCAATCATCCTACATATGGTAGGAGGTTTATATAAAAACACTTATACTATATTACATTGTAAAAAAAAAAAGAAAAAGAAATCAGGACACTTGAGAGTCAATGAATTTCCTCAATGAAACAATTCTAAAGTAAATAGGGGAAATCCAGAATTCTTGAATGGTGTGTTACTATTAGACCTCCTAAGCAAAGGCCTACCTGTAACCAGGAAGCTCAGCCTGAGTGGGAAGTTCTGATTGTTGAAAACCATGGTTGCTTTCAAGAGAAGTGCAGCTCCTTTGGAAACACCTCACTCCTCAATATGCTAATCAGGGAAAACAGTGAAAATATGTATCTGGAAAAATTCATTTTATCCAAGAATTAATTTGATCCTTATAGATTAAATAACCATGAAGTCTGCTTAATTAGCTTGGCTTATATGGTATTTTTAGGAAAGGAAAACAAAGGAATTTAATTAAGATCAAGAATGTTAAGGAAATAGGTTGTATGGCTAGTTATGAAAAAACTCTTAACTTTTGAATAAGCTCATTGTTAACTTGTAGAAACTTTAGGAGGACTTTTGTTCTGAATCAAAAACATTGCTGATTTCTAAATATATGACTTTTTATGCATCTTAATTTATTTATTGGAACACAGATGACAACATAGCTCAGTGCAGTTTCAAAAATAAACTTAATGACTGACTCTGCCTCCGTTAAAAATGTACACAGTTTTCTTTATTCTCCTTTTCAAAATAAGCTAGAAAATTCTGGAAATGCTTTCTGATGTTGTTTAAACTTGCCATTTTATAGACAATCCTTTGTTTGCTAATAGCTGAAATTGCCGAAGTAATTCATTCCTAAATTGTGATTTTTTTTTTTTTTTGGTCTTGATTTACACAGTTTGCTTAGATTTTTGCTTTTATAAAAAAAATTGATGTGGATTCTGAGAGGATTCAACCTCTGGAGGCCAAGGCAGTGGAGTGTTAGGTTGTCTTTTCTTTGCTTTAAACCATTTATAGAAACAGTAAATCTTTATAAAGCACTATAGCCACCCATCCAAATCTTCATGCTTCTGCAAATTAATCTACTTAACAGTTATACTTTTATGCTCTGCAAATCCAGCCCTCAATTGCTTCATCCCAGAGAACTTCTAAGATTATCTATTTATGTTTCTCACCTACACTTTATTCTGTATAATTTAATGGACTCTCATGGGAGGGTTGCTTCATTACCTGTTTTGTATGTAGTTCTTATGACATATCTTTGAAATTAGAGTCAATTCTCAAAGGTAAGTGCCATGTTTTTTCTTGTTTTTGTGATAGACAATATCATTGCCTAAAAACCTAAAGCTGCATTGTAATGACAGCATTCTGCCATAGTAAAATCTTTGGTAAATGTATGTTTTCACTTTCAGTCTCCATCCAGAATGTATTATCCTAGTCATTCTAAATAGACGACAGGACTTTACTAAGTAATATTGTACGTCAGGTGAATCTCAGAGACTAGGTTTGACTTGAACAAAACAGAGCTAAGCTCAAACTAAAAGAAAACCTTTCAATTTAAATCCCATTATTTGAGACTTAGAGATAAATTATCAAACAAGGCTTTGCCTCTCAAATTGTTTTTAACATTAATTTCTTTTCATTTTGGACAATATCATATCATACTTATATGCAATGTGTTGCGACCACACCTCCTTTCCCCCGTTATCCTCTCTTTTCTCCCTCTCACTCCTCTCTTCTTTCCAAGAGGTTCCCCCCACCTTCATAGCTCTTCTTTCCTTTCTCTCTCTGTCTCTTTTCTTTCTGTTTTTTTCTTGTCCTCTTCCTCTTTGTTTTCCTTTCTTCCTCCCTTCCTTAAGAATCTCACAACCTAATAAGGGTACTAGAGATAGAAATGGAGGCAGTGTTGGGGCGGTGATAGAAATAGTCATGGGGAAATGTGGAAAAGGTAGAAGAGGTACCTGCGAAAGTCTGGAAAAGATTCCTGGTGGTAGAAATGATCTTGGGGCTGAGTCTTGAGATATGAATTCAGTCAAAGTGCCAAGAATGGCAAGAAGAGATGAGCCTGGTGTCAGTACGCCTGCCATAATGCCTTCAGGAGTGTGCACGTGTAATCCCAGCACACGTGGAAGGAAGTTGAGGTAGGAGATTCATGAGTTCCACGGCAGCCTGAGGTATACAGCAAGACTTTGTTTCAAACTCTTGCAACAGAGTTACAAAAAATCACCATAATGCCTGTGGTACACACACAAACACACACACACACACACACACACACACACAATAAATGGATGAATAAATAAAGTTCAAAATGGCAGCAAATAAAATTTTAAAAAACCCGTAACTTGTGTGCTCAGAAGTGAACTATTTGTCCAGTGACTTTGATAATTTTTATTGTATTTTGAAATATTTTAATCAAAATAATATTTAATTTTAAGCCAGAGTCTGTTGTATAAACCCTACTCGACTCCAGTCTTGTTCTTCAAAAGTTAGCGCTTTTCTTTGGGTTGTTCCTTCTTGTATCTTCTTCATCTCCAAATGTTCGTCCTCTAGCCCTGCTTTGTGATTCGTTATAAATGATGTTACCAGCTGATTTTCTGTCATACCACATGAAGATCCTACTCATCTCTTTGCAACTGCCAGTATTCTCGATACATTTATATCATTGTGGGAGTTTCTCTTTGCATTTACATATCAAGATCCATAGCTTTTATTCTCTTAGTATCAAACAAGTAGTACAAATACATCTCAAGGAGGCAAAGAAAGAGGAACTGGAAAAGGTTCCACCCAAGGAACTGCCTGCCTCCCACGCTGTAACTACTCAAGCCTACTAAATAAAGAAGTGTTTATTAAATAAGTGTTACAACAAGTTGTGATGGTTAACTGTCAACTTGACAGAATCTGAATCACCTGGGAGATGGGCTCTGGTCACGACTGTGGGGCATTATCTTGGTAATGTTAATTGAGGTGGGAAGACCTGGGATCCTTGACTGGGATTGAGTAGCGGTGTGCATTCATTCTCGACTTCCTGATTGTGATGTGATTTGCTGCTTTGGAACTCCCAGTAGCCTTGACTTCCCAGCCCTGATGGACTGTATCCTTGGATTGTGAGCCAGAATAAATCTTTTCTTCCTGAACCTGCTTTTGCCAGACTATTTTATCACAGTAATGGAGAAGAAACTAAGTCACACCTCTTCTTGTTAACCACTTGTTAATCTTTGAAAAATATCTTTATCATGGTAAAAAAAAAGTTTTTGTAAAGCTTCCCCTTCCTCTTTCTATCTCTTTCTCTGTCCTTCCTTCCCTTTTTGTTTCCTCTTTATGCTGATTCAGCCGGTTGCAATTTATTATATCCCAGCAGACAAGAATGCTCTTCTGAGATACATTCTGGCTTTAGGTGGATAAAGTTTATATTTTTTTAAATTTACCTCTACATGGCAAGAACTGCTCCCTCCCCAAAAGAAGCAGCAGTCAGCACTGCTTGAGAACACATGACTAATTCTCATGAGTCAATCACAGCTACAGACACCATTGTGAAAGGAGAATGTCTGCATGCTGAATCTCATATTTGTTGAGTGTTGTCTTGAAATGTGATCTAAAAACTCAGAGCCTAATGCTTTTAGTCATGCATGTCTTCCTTCCATTACTTTTACCACATTCCTTTAACATAGGTCAATGCCACTATAGAGAATATATTTTGCATGACTTGAATCATTGAAAATGCTTTGAGATTTATTTTTGCAGTGCTGGGGACTGAACCCAGGGATTTGTTCATGGTAAGCACTCTGCAACATCCCCAGATTGAGTTTTTTTAAAAAAAATTAATTTAATGTTGCATATGTGAATTTAGCAAATTTATAATATTTTCAGACATTATTCCCCAATTTTTTTGAGACAGAATCTGACTATGTAGTCCAGTCTAACCTCTTCCGATTCATAATTCTCCTGTCTCAACCTATCAGATGTTGAATTATAGGTCTGTGCTACCAGATCCTCCTTGGGATTTTCTTTGTTTTGTTTCTATGACTCGGCGTCATGCTCTGTAGCCCAGGTTGGCACAAATATTGTAGCACTTTTCCTGCCTCAGCCTCCTAAACATTGGGGTTAAAAGAGAATGCAAACAAGTGGCTTGTCTTGAAATTTCAAAAGCATGACCTAGCTAGATTATGATCAAATTTGTATTATGCATTTTAAAAGAATGCCTGTTTTATTGTGAAGGGAGAATGTTTTGTAAATGTCAATTTATTCCCAATGTATTTGTACTGTCTTCTACAGTTACTTATGCAGTTAACAATTCCTAATATTCTTCATTCCTTTAGATGGGTCTGTATTTCTTTTCTTTTTAAAATATTTTATTTATTTCTTTTATGTGTGTGTGAGTGTGTGTGTGTGGGGGGGGTGTGGGTGTGGGTATGGGTGTGTGTATATATTAGAGGGCACTGTTACATCCCTGTGGAGGGCCAAGGGGTGACTTTGGGAATCATCCTAGATTGCTTTTATCTCTTTCTTGCTTTGCTTGGGAATTTCCCAGGCTCTTCTCATCAGAGCCAGAAGTTCAGGCTGCCTCATTTCCTCCTGGCATTTTACATAAGACCTGGGACCCGAACTCAGGATCTTCTGTTTGCGAGACAGAGTTTTTACCCCTAAGCCATCTCTTCAGCCTAGATGGGTCTGTATTTCTGCTCGGAGTCATTTTCCTCTTTCTGTCATAGCTGGATATAGAACTCTAGATTTTCATCAGTTTTAGAAAACTTTTGGCCAAGATGATCTTGAAGTACCTTCCAGCTCTGCATGTGGAAAGACAAATGCTGAGGGTGACAAGATAGCTGAGTCCCATGTCGAGGAGTCTGGACTTCATTAGGAGCACAAGGGTTTCTAACCAGGAGCAGTGTACAAAGATCACTCTGCTCGTTCTCATGGAGGTCGCATGTATGAGATGATAATCATGGGTCCTAAGCATGCCTTCACTCTGCATGAACTCTACATGCTTTAAGTCATCTCTACAACTGGCTCATGAAGTAGATACTGATAACATCGAAGAAGAGAAATGGAAGTTTAAGTCATGTAGGCAATCTGCTCCAGAAAAGAGCAAGAACGATATGTAAACTAAAGCTAGAATTCCTACTTGGATTGAATCCAGAGCCCACGCTCTGACTTCCACAGTGAACTGACAAGATACACTAGATGTGGTGGGAATGTAGCAATAGGTTAGGTCAGATACACAATGATGAAGAAAAGAAAGTTCTTTTAAAGCAAGACTTGATGGTAGGATGTATGATAGCATATAGAGGAAAAGTGGGCAGAAGGCCAGTGTGACTCTGGATCTCCAGCTTGGACAACCTGAATGGTTGGCTGTACTGTCAGGCAGGAGACACGTTGGTTTTGATGAAAAAGATAAATTCAAGTTTTCCACATACTGATATTAGAATGCTTACAAGATAAGGATGGAATTGTGCAAATAACTGGAAATGTAATTCTGGATTGCAGGAATTGGATGGAAGCTAGACCAATGAACTTGAAGTTAATTGGCAAATAGCTATTTCAAACTGAGAACAGCAAAGTAAAACAAGATCAATCCAAAGGGAGACTGAAGGACAGTGGGATAGATGTTACATCTCTGTGTGCTTGAGGCTGGGGTTTTACTCTGTAGGTCAGAATTCAATATACAGCTCAGGCTTTGGCCTCAAACTCATAACAGTCCCGTCTTAGCCTCTTGAACCCTTGGATTATTGGTATGAGCCACCACACCTGTCCTGACATTAAGTCCTAAAGTTCTAACTCAGGTGCCCCACAGGACTGTAGTGGGGTTGGGCTGCAAGGCCTTGGGCAGCTCCCCTCCCATGGCTTTGTTGGTTGTAGCTCATCTGGGGTGTTCTTGCAGGCAGTAGGATGATGTCATCAGCTCGACCAGGCAGAAGCTGCATGCTACTGCTGGCGACTTGACCTTCCTGAGGACTCAAGAGTGGTAATTCTGCTCCCACAGCATCATGAGACTCGTCAATGGAGAATTTTTAATGGCCACCACTGTGGAAGGCTTCTATCTAATGTCTCAGGATTTCTTTGACGTTTTAGTGGAAGCTACAAGTATCCCACATTTCTTGCATTCTGCATGCCTGCAGAATCAGCATTACATGTATACTATCTGTGAACTGTGCCCGGTCAGCATCAACTGTGCCTGAAAGACCTGAGTGCTTGGTGTATCAGGAAGCGAATTCTGAGATGGTAGTAGGTAGTGGACTTATGGACTAGAGCCTCCTTCCCGAAAATATTCTAACCTAAAAGGATTCTGATGAGAGAGACATCTTGGAGAATTTTTTAAAGGGCCCTTTCCCATTATTCTGAATATTAGTATAAAACATGGTCTATTTTACCACGCTAATCACTTTAGCAAAAGTCATTTGGCTATACTTGTTCTTCCAGGAAACATGTTTTTTCCTTTTCTTCCTCTTTCTTTCTTTCTTTTTCTTTCTTTCTTTCTTTCTTTCTTTCTTTCTTTCTTTCTTTCTTTCTTTCTTTCTTTCTTTCTTTCTCTCTCTCTCTCTCTCTCTCTCTCTCTCTTTCTCTCTCTCTCTCTTCTTCTTTCTCTCTCTCTCTTCTCTTTCTTTCTTTCTTTCTTTCTTCTTTCTTTCTTTCTTTCTTTCTTTCTTCTTCTTTCTTTCCTTCTCTCTCTCTTCCTCTCTTTCTTTCTCCTGACTTGCAGAAGTTCCAAATATTTCTGCTCTACTTACTTCCTTTCCTCCTCCCCTTCTTTCTCCTCCTCGTCTTCCTCCTGCTCCTCCTTGTTCCTCTTCTGTGGTGCTGAGAATCAAATTCAACCTTTGCTCATGCTAAGCACACACTGCCCCCGAGCTACATTCCAGACTCTGCTTCCCTTTTAATTATGTAGTTTGCCTTTGATTCAAACCATTTTCCCCAAATTTTACTGCATGCAGTGAAAAGTAACCAAGCAGTAGCCCAAGTGCTTTGTTGTTCACATATTCTGCTTACTAATTTTTAGTACTTCTTAGATCCATCTTTCTATAAAACTCCAGGCACAGTTCAGTCAAGTCAGCCCCTTTGCTCTGGTTCCCAAAAGGATCCTCATTTCTATCCCATAGTGGTCCCTTTCTCACCTTCTGAGCCTTCTTCAGAATCGCCCATAATGCTGTGCTTATAGCTATCTGGCCCTTTTCTGGTTGGTGGCTCACGTTCATCCTGCCTTAGCTATCACCCAGTGTTACCATTCAAATTTTCTGGGCTAACACCCTTGCTCCTCATGTCCATTTCCTTGTTTCAGTCAATTTTCTAGTACTACAACAGAACATCTGATATTGGGCACTTCATAAAGAAGATTATTAGCATGCTCCTTTGGAGGCTGTAAGTATAAAATTGGGCCTTGTGTTTTCAGTCCTCTTGTTTGCATCACAACGTGGCAAAGGAGTGGAAGAGAAGCAGTTACCAGCAGAAGTATCAAGAATATGCAATGGATTTGCTTTTTAACAATCCACTCAAGATAATCTCTCAGTGAGCCATGCCCCCTTGTGATCTGAATACCTTTTATTAGTACCCCTCCCCACCTCTTTAAGGTTCCACATTGGGGAACAGGCTTCCAACTTTTGGGACATGCATTCAAATTATAACTAAACCATACTAGGGAGTAGTTGGAATTTTGAGTCAGACCCTTCTTTGTGATGAGAGGCTGTTCTCTCTATTGTAGGATGTTTGGCAGCATATCAAGTCTCTGTCTGCTCTCTAGGTCCCAGTAGTACTTTCTCTGAGTCCCACTGACACAACCCAAATGGTGGCAGACATCGCTTTGTGAGCTTGGAAGGAGAGACGTGTCCCTAGTTAGCTGAAAGCTACTGGATGTAAGTAGTATTGAAGAAGTATTTGACACACATCAAATAACTAGAAAAATCAGACAAAACCAAGATGGACCCATAAAAGCAGCATCAGACAATTGGATGTGGGAGATTTTATTGAGAAAAGTTTAAGTAGAGTGATACAGGCTACTTGTCTCTCTCACCCCTCACATATCCGACTGTATACATGCCTATAAATATTCCTATGTGTTACTATGTCTATATTAAACTAAATAGGACTTTATACTGACATTACTAATTTTCTAATCCATTTCCACATGGATCATTCCAGTTTTTATGTGGATATGATTCCTAAAAATTAAAAAAGACCTTTTTTTGTCTATAACTTCGAAATTTAGACTTCTATTAACTGTGGCGAGGCTGCATATTGTTTGACTCTCAGATTGCAACTCAGGTTCTTTGGTTTTCTTTAACTAGACTTACGTCTAACCCCGAGTACTCTTCTTGGGAGCAATAGCAGACAGTTCCATTCTGAACATACTTGGATGTCCCATGCTCCAGGACTACGTAAAGGTCTAAGTTTCATGGAGGGAGCCCCAAGGCACTGAGTCTAGGTTCCTGCTGGTTTGCCAGTGGTCTTAGTCTGTGTGGTCCTTTCAGGTCTGAGGGTCCCATGACCTTGTGCCACACTTGATGTGGGAAGAGGGTCCAGCCTGGGTTACTCATGGTTTCACCCTTTGGCGTGTAGCAGCAGCTAGGCATTCTGCTACCACCGCCTTGGTTCTTACCTTTTCTGAAACCTTGTCCTCACCCCCCACCCCTTTTCCAGTTAAAGTCCTTCTTTCCCACTTCCTGAAGGCTCTTTCCCTCTGACTCATTGTCAGAGCTAAGGTAATATTTCAACATTTTTCTTCCACGAATAAGTAACTAGCTGTGAGTATGAAAAGCCAAGACAGTGAATGGACTGCTTTGAGTCAGAGTACAGGATGAGAAACGTTTTCTGCGTTGAGGCTTAGAGCTTGTCATCCCGCTGCTGAGAGCTAGTGAACAGCTCAGTTGGTCTAATGTAGCCCAGGGGTCTGTTTCAGTTTCATAACTTTGCTGTCCTAACAAACATCTGACCAAACAACTTAGAGGAACAAAGAATTTTATTGGCTCACAATTATAGGTCACGGTCCATCGTGGCAGGAGAGTAAGTAGCAGGAGCTGAGAGAACTGGTCACGCTATATCCAAAGCAAGAGCAGAGGGCAAGGACCAATGCTTGCCAGCCTTGCCAAATGCCAAGTGTCTCTTTGTCTATATCTACCCGCTTAAGGAACAGTCCTACCTATTATGGGCCAGTTCTTCCCACACCAATCATGTAATTATAACAATTTCCTGCCGGCTTTCTCAGAGACCTGCCTTAACTAAATAAGTCTTCGTAGATGTGCCCTCAAAGTCTATCTCCCAAATGTCAGGTTGGCAGCTTAGACTCACTGACACAGGAGCCTTTAATTTACTCTCATAAGAGCTGACTAGAGGCAAGATTACCCATCCACAGCAATTCTAACACACCAATTCTTCCATCCCATGGAAAGTTATTGGTTCTGGGTCCTAGGCTCAGAATTCCACCTGATTTTTGAGTCTTTGACTGAGATCTTTTGATGTTGTCAGTAATCTTGACCAATGGAATAATTATGCTTTGAAGACTTACTGAAGTGTAAGATTAAATTTTTTTTTCTCCCATCACTATTCTTAATGTATCTCTGCCTATCTTGATAGCATCTTGGGCCAATCCTCTGATTTTCTCGTCACTTCCAATCTATCAAAATTAGTCTGGCTTAAGCTCTAATCTCCTGTATCATTCAAGATTTTTCCTTATCTGTATTATAGACTAGACTTCTAGCTTGAAAAAGACATTGAGTGAAGAGTGTGTGTGTTCTGTCTTTCTGTTCCTTTTCTTGACCAATTTTAAGGGATTAGAGACAGAGGTGGGTTGGAGGATTGAAGTGGATCCCAGTGGATCCCAGACTAACTGCTGCTGCTTCTTTTGCCTCAACCCTGGCTGAGGCATCCCTCCTCATGGTAGGTGTCCAGAGGCTGACTGTCCTGTGCACGTACAGCTACGCTCTTATGACTTCACGCGAAGTCTCTTCACCACATGATTTCCTTCTGGAATGTCTGGTATTGACTCAACCTCTTCCACCTCCTCAGCACCCGCCCCCGGCAGTCTGCCTTGCCACTTGAGTTCACTACTTGGCTGGCAAGTCTTTGGAAGACTGTGATGTTGGCAGGGCTACTTCCTTCTAGCACCCTTCCCCGAGAACCATCAACGCACAGGAAATGCAAGTGTCCGGTCCACGCCAGAAATAGAAACACATGGTTCTCACTGCCTTATCTTCTTTAAGATTTGCTATTGCCAACTCCTTTCCAGTGAACACAGAGAAAATCATGTTTTGTCACCTGAGGATGTCCTCCCTACTTTTTATGGATGTCTTTATTCTGGATTATCTCAATTTTGGCACTATTGATGCTTGGACTGAAGAAATCTTTGTTGCAAAGTGCTGTTCTTTGTATGATAGGATTTTAAGCAAAATCTCTGCTCTCTATCCACAAAAGGGAAGTTATGCTGATTAAGAATTGTTTTCAGATGTTGTTGAAGATCTCCTGGTGATGAGGATCACCATCTTCCCTGGTTTGGGGGTCTGAAAGTCCAAAGCCATTGTATAGTATGCAGAAGAATATCTCTCATAGGCAACCCCCCTCAAATCTCTGAACATGATACCTTACATGGTTAAAAAAGGGGGGGTTCTTTGTGGAGATCATTAAATATTTTGAGATGGGACTATTATCTTGGATGGTTTGGGTAGGTGCACTGGAATCACAGGTTTCTTTATAAGAGGTAGGCAAAAGAGTCAAAGTTAGGGAGGGAGTAGAAATTATAGTGATACAGTGGCTGGCATTGAAAATAGACTCAAGCCATAAATCAAGGAAGGAGGGAATCTTCTAGAAATCATAAAAGACATGAACTCAAGTCTCCACTGGAGTCTCCATAAAGAACACAATCCTGCTAACATCTGGACTTTATTCTAATGAGATTGATGATATCCAGAACAGTGACATAGTAAATGTGTAGATGTGCTCTGCCTTAAGCCACCAAGTCTG
Source organism: Typhlomys cinereus (assembly GCA_023101885.1). Lineage (NCBI taxonomy): Eukaryota > Metazoa > Chordata > Mammalia > Rodentia > Platacanthomyidae > Typhlomys > Typhlomys cinereus. The sequence goes on from JALPQD010000036.1 coordinate 7,818,355, forward strand.
TATGAGTGTATGAAGGTAGCAACTGGAAACAGAGGCATCCATGACACCTCTCATTCCAACTATTGCAGTTACTCTGCATTGTTAAAAGATAAATTATTTTGGCTTATGATTGTCTAGTTGTAGTTTCTTGTCCAGCTTGGCAAGAGAGCTCACACCAACATCAAGGTCCAAGGGAACTGGCCACACAAAAGCCACGGGACTGCTAAGAGGGACAATCCTCACTTTCCAGACAAGCATGTGTGACCAAGGATACAGAAGGATGTCAATTTTCTTACCCACTTCCCTTGCTCTTTTATCTGCTTGCCTAGAAACTGTTCCACCTACCATAAACTAGACCTTCCCATCCATCAGACAGTCTCCTGCAGGCTTGTTCAAGGCTCAACTCAACTACCAATTCTTCACAACTGTGCCTAGAGTTCTGAGTCTCAACCATCAAGCTGTCAACTATGACATTAACCAAAAGCAGACATGGTCCTCCTGCTGAGGGGAACTGTTCCTGGTTGAGAAACACTGTCCTCGTTTTCAGGGTGCTTTCCCTAAAATTTGCTCACTCAACCATGAGAAAGGTTGAGTGCCCTTTTTCCTTCTTCTAGGATGGGGAAGGAATGACCTCTTAACACAGAAACATTACGTTCCTCACATGGGCAATTGCTCAACAACTTCCCTATACGCCTCCACTAACTCAGTCTTTGAGAGACTGGGGGTAAGTTAGAGGGTGTGTGCTGCTAGTTCCGTAGGGGTACCTGGCAGAAATCCTCAGCTTCCTTCAGACTTTGGGTCCATAGCACCCATTTGTCCTCAGTTTCAAATACCTAATTCCAAGGTAAGGGGAAAAAAAATCTGCTTAATTATCTGCTAGCTCCAGAAGTAGCTGTGGGGCAAGCCTTTCGTGACTTGTGCAAGGCAACTTCTGCTCTCTGATTGTCTAAAAACACAAGTAAGAAGATCTGATTTTATTTATTTTATTTAGTTTTGCATTTTTGAGGCAGGATTTTCCCTGTGTAGTCCAAGCTGACCTGACACCCAAAAGGTCCTATCTCAGCCTCCCGAGTGCTGGGATTACAGGCATGTGGCACCATGCCTAGCAGAGTTGCTGATTTTAACTGCAATACTAGTGTTTTCTGCCTATGGCAGTGTTTGACCTGTCTGCTGATGTTTACTATTTCTTAATGGTAGAATTTTAAGCAAGTACATGACTGTCCAGCTGTACATATTCAAGTCTTCTTAGCAGCTGGCCATGGATAAAAGACTAAGATCTGGTTAAAAGGTTGTTAGTGCCTACTAGGTCATGCTTATAAAGGAAGTGACTTGTGCTTCACTTCCTCTTTCCCTTTAGGTAGAAGTGTAGATAAAGTGACCGAGAATTAGTTTTACTCAAGCAGATGAGGTTAATATTCCAAAGGATGACATAGCCATAGCTGGGAGGATCACATGAAGGAGAGCAGGTTCTCCACCATAAGTAGGGTTAAGTAATGCACATGTTAGCGCACTGCCCACATCATTCATGTCCCTGCAGTAGAGCCCCTGTTCAGTTGTTCTTCACATCCTGTGCAGGACTGTTGCAGTCCGCCTGCATGGTTGCTGATAAATGATCATCACACAGCTTAAGGGAACAAGGAGTTTACTTTCTTACGATAGTCTGGTTACAGTTCATAGTCCAGCTTGACAGGAGAGCACACACCAACACTAGAGCTGAGGGAACTGGCCACCATAACAGCTGGAGATGGACAATCCTTACTTGCCAGACCAGCATGTCTGGCCAAGTATACAGAAGGATGCACAGCATTGCTTCTGACCAGGGAACTCATTTCACAGTGAAAGAAGTACGGCAATGGGCTCATGACCATGGGATTCATTGGTCTTACCATGTTCCCCACAATCCTGAAGCAGCTGGCTTGATAGAACGGTGGAATGGCCTTTTAAAGGCACAATTACAGCATCAATTAGGTAGTAATAATCTGGAGGAATGGGGCAGAATTCTCCAGAAGGCAGTATATGCCTTAAACCAGCATCCAATATATGGTACTGTGTCTCCTACAGCCAGGATTCACGGGTCCAGGAATCAAGGGGTGGAAACAGGAATAGCTCCTCTACTATCACTCATAGTGACCCATTAGGAAATTTTTGCTTCCTGTTCTTGCAAGCCTGTATTCTACTGGCTTAGAAGTTTTGAGTCCAGATCAGGGAATGCTTCTGCCAGGAGACACAGCAACTATTCCTTTGAACTGGAAGCTAAGGCTTCCTCCTGGTTATTTTGGACTTCTGATGCCCTTGCGCCAACAGGCTAAGAAAGGAATAACAGTATTAGGAGGGGTAATTGACCCAGACCACCAAGGAGAAATTGGACTGGTTCACCACAATGGTGGTAAGAAGAATATGTGTGGAGCGTAGGAGATCCACTAGGGCGTCTCTTGGTATTACCATGTCCTGTGATTAAGGTCAATGGGAATTTACAGCAACCCAACACAGGAAAGACAGTAAATGGTCCAGATCCTTCAGGAATGAAGGTATGGATAACCCATCCAGGTAAAGAGCCAAGACCTATGGAAGTGCTTGCTGAAGGTGGAAGAAATACAGAATGGGTAGTAGAAGAAGGTAGTTATAAATACCACCTAAGGCCATGTAACCAGTTACAGAAATGAGGATTATAATTGCCATGAGTGCTTCTGGTTTAGATTGTCAAGAACAGACTTGTGCATGTGCACATACTCTAAGAAGATATTTATGTTATGTAATGTAATGTTAATCTGTAGTTATGAGATGAAATGCTGTAATCTACATTATGATATTGTGTTATGGGACACTAAGACTAAGCATTTCTCAAGGGGCATTGTCATTAATCTTGTAAAAAATAATGCATGTGCGGTTGTACGTGGATAGCTATATTATTTTGGAACTATGAATCTTACTCTTTTTATTTGGAGATTTTTTTTAATAGCCTAAGGAAATGTGATTTGGTGTCAAGTTGACAAGGGGTGAACTTGTGATAGTTAAGCCTGGGTGTCAACTTGACACACCCAGTATTAACTAAGCTGGGCTGAGACCACCTCTAGAAATGATCAACTGAGACTTCTTGAAAGGATTGTACACACCTTGGATCCTAATAGAACTCCGAAGCTCTCAACGGATTCTCCCAACACTGCATCATATAAAAAGGAGCCACCAAGGAGAACAGATCGCTTTCTTGCAGCTGTGCTAGGAATCGTTCTTCCTTCTGGCCGCCCAGTTTCTTCGACTTTCTAGCCTTCGACTAGACTAAGACTCTAGGAGTTCTCCAGCCTTCAGCCATCACCCACTTGATACTGAACTGAGCAGCTAGCTCAGTTGGAACTACCATCATTGGAATTACCTCGGCTACTGGCAGCCTTTGCTGAACTACTATATATATATATTCATTCATTCTGTGAATTCTGTGACTCTAGAGAACCCTAACTAATACAAGGACCCATTCCCAAACACTGGCATGCTATTTGTGACAGTTTCTCTTTGTGTTACTGATAAATATACAATCAAACAACAGATTTCTTGACCTGAAAAAGAAAGAATAATTTGATGAAGAGAATTAAGTGAAAACCCACAGGCTAGGACATAATATTTGCAGACATAATAATATGATGAAGGACGTCTATACAGAGTATGGAACTCTCCAAACTCAGGAATAACAAAAACCAAACAACCCAAATAAATATAGACCAAAGTATTGCACTGACATTTCATTAAAGAAATATGGATGGCAAGTAGGCATATAAAAAAATGTTTAACATCACTAGTCATTGTAGGACTATGAATCAAAACCACAAATACAATCAAATACTTTTTAGAGCCTCTAAAAATAAACATCAGTCGACATTATCAAACAGCAGCTGGGCAGGGAGCTGATTTCTACGGCTGTGAGTGTAAAAGGGCACAGCCCTTTAAAAGACAGTTTGGCAGCTTCAGGTAAGTTAAATACACACTTACCTTGTGACCCGGCAATTCCTCTCCTAGGTATTTACCCAAGTGAAATGAAAACCCATGTTCCCACAAACACCTGAGCATGGACGTTTACAGCAGCTTTGTTCATAATCTGGAACCAAACCAAATGTCTTTCAACTGGGTAATGGATAAACAAAATGTGATACATTTATGTGGTGTAATCCTACTCAGCAATAAAAGGAACAGATTATGGATAGATGCAACAGCATGGCAAAATCTCAAATACATTGTACTAAAGGAAAGATGTCAAAGGCACATACCGTAGGACTCTACCCGATGAAATGACTGACATATGCTCATCTTAAAGAGATGAAATCACCATGATATCGATCAATGGTTGCCAGGAGCTGAGGGTTGGGAGAAAGGTGAAGTGAAAGAGGGTAAAAAGGATCTTGCTAGGGTGACAGAGCTGTTTTGTTTACTATATTTTATTTATTCCATTGGGGCTGCCGTTATAGAATGCCACACCTATCAGAGTTTGGAGAACTCTACACTAAAAATGGTAATAATCTGCCATGTGTAGTACCTTACTATCAAAATGAAAAGAAGATGCAGGGAATTTTAAATGAAGCTATTCTGTTGATAGTGTTTGTTTACATCATGCCTGTATTATAATTTCTGGCACTGTGTTGATTAAAGTTGTTGAAGTTGAAGGCTCAAGAGCTTTGGGCACATTTGCAAAGAATTGGTAGTTGAGTTAAGCCCCCTGAACAAGCCTTCAGGTGAGTGTCTGATTGATGGGAAGGACTAGTCCATGGGTGGAGCTAGGCCCTGGGCAAGTGAATAAGACGGAAGAAACTGATTAAGGAAGTTGATATCCTTCTATATATTTGGACAGGTATGCTGATCTGGCAAGTAAGGATTATCCTGCTCTCAGTAGTCCTGTGGATATATGGATATGTTGTGTCCAGTTCCCTCTACTGGTGTTGATATGAGTTCTCTTTCCAAGTTGGACAAGGAACTGTAGCCAAGAATTGTAGGTCAAAGTAAAACCCCTTCTTCCTTCAGGCCATTTGATTGATAATTTGTCAGTATGTATGCAGGATAATTGCTACAGAATTTGGTACCAGGGAAATGGGGTGTTGCTGATAAATCTGGCCTTGTGGCTTTTGGGCATTTTGAAAAGTTTTGGGGTTTTTTGAGAAATTTTCAAGTGTTTGAAGATATTGAGACTGTGTGTTGTAAAAACGGTTTAGCAGAGTTTAGTGGGCCATTTGGAAAGTGCTGAGAAAATTGTGCATTTTGTGGGTCCAGGTTGTGATGAATAGAACAAGGACTTTAGCAAAGTTGAATTTGAAGATGATAGACTGGTTTGCTTGGTAGGGGAGAACTGTGTTGGCAGCCTTGAAGTTTTGGATGAAGAAAGGGCAGACTGCAGAGTGGCTGTGGTTATTGGAGAAATGAAAGTCACTGGAGAAAAACCTTAGTGGGAGAAATGAATACCACCCTATGGAGATTTCATTCTGTGGAAACCCAGATTTGTTTAGTGAGAGAAAGCCTAAATTGAAGCAGTTTCTTGTCCTTCAAACATTTTGGCTGCTTAGAAAAGGGCTTTTCCAAGATCAGCATACAGAAGTTGGTACAGATATGGTTTGAGTGAGCCAAATTATGTTTGGACTTCGCTTCAGAACTTGGCAGGATTGTCCAGGTGGTAGTGGTCCTGAAACAGGATTGAGGGATTCATAGAGTGCAGCTGAGGCTTGTCAGTAAGACGTAGGCTTGGAGTTTCTGCAAAGAAAGATGACATGTACACATGCAGTGGATGTGTGCTGAGGAGGGCAGTGAGTGCAGATTTGACCTGGTCCAGAGAAATGTTTGTGCAACTCTGAGTTATGGAAAGGGTCTGGGATTGGCCAGAATCTTCAAACCGTTCTGACCATATGATGAACAACAGAAGATGGACCTTGAATTATAGGGTGTTTTACTTTTACAGACTTTGGTCTTTTAATTTTGATATTTTCTTATTGTTTCATAATGCTTTCATTTTAGTATTTATTTTGTACAGAAGTCTTTAACTTGTTTTAATTTGGTAGGATTTTACAATTAAATTTTGAACTTTTAAAATGTTGGATGTGAACTTTAATGATTGATATTTTAAAGTTGGACTATGAGAACTTTTAATCATTTTAGACTTTTAGAATTAATAAAATGGAATGTATTTTACTTCATATAATTGTAACATTTGTGGGGACAGGGATTGAAAGGTTACCGTTTAAAAGTGAAGTATTGCTGTATCAAATTGACAAGGTGTGGAGTATCACAGACACAAGTGTCAACTTGTGAAGAACTGGTAGTTAAGTCCCCTGAGGAAGTCTGCAGGAGATTGTCTGATTGGGTACGCCCAGGCAATGGTAGGTGGGACTAGTCCTTGGGTAGATAAGATGGAAGTACTTGATTACGGAAGTTGACATTCTTCTCATACTTGGCCAAACATGCTGGTTTTGCCAGTGAAGACCTCTCTCAGTGGTCCTACATGTAGATATAGTGTGTTCAGTTCTCTCCACTCCTGGTATTAGTATGAGCCCTTCTGCCAAGCTGGACAAGGAACTGTAACCAATTGTAAGCCAAAACGAAACCCCCTGTTCCCTTAAGCCATTTAGTCATGAATTATTAGCAACCTTCAGACTAACTGTGACACCCAGTGTGTATCTTCTTTCTCCATGTCAACTGAAGTAGGTTTTGTACACAAGATTGTGAGTTTTGGAAATTTTGACACTTACAATATATTCAAAGGGAATATGTGTTTTTCACAAAAGAAACATATGCAGATAGCTTTTATTTAAGCACTATGACTTGAATTTTGCTCAAGTAATATGCTTTGCTTTTACTGTTTTGGTCAATACTGGCTGCTTTCCCATAGCCCTTGTTAACTCTCAATAGTCTTTCAGGGAGGTATGGTGTCTTTTGATTAAGGAAAAAATTTAAATTTTTATTTTGTGTGTGTGTGTGTGTATGTGTGTGTGTGTGTGTGTGTGTGTGTGTGTGTGTGTGTGTGTTTGTGTGTGTATGTGTGTGTGTGTGTGTGTATTTGTGTGTGTGTGTGTGTGAATTGAGGTCAGAGGACAACTTGAGGAAGAAGTCACTTTTCTCTTTCTTTCTATGTGGGCTGCAGGGATCAAGTCATCAGGCTTGACAGCAAGCACTTTACCTACTAAAGCACCTTGTCAATCTTCTATTTCCCTTTATTCTCTTCAAGTTAAGATTGGCAGTAGGAAATTCTTTTTCTTCTACTGGTGGAGAAGCAAGTCTCTTCAGCTCTTGAGAGTTGAAGGGTCATACCCCGCGGGAGGGCAGCAGAGAAGCTTCCAGCCTGAAAGCTTTAATGGCAGTGATGTGGAACCACAGCAGAGACCCAGAGGAGGCCTGGAGACAGTGTCATGAAAATAAACTCTATCACAGGGAAAGCCAAAATCCTACACCCAGCCCAATTCAGCACATGTATTCAGGATTCAGTGAACCACTTATTAAGGAGAAATAGTGATACTTTGTCCTTCACAAGGCACTCAGTGTGACAGTTCTAGGCAGAAAAACACAAACAACTGAAGAGAGAAAAGGTTGATTTTAGTTCATGGTTTCAGAAGACTCAGTTTATAATCACTTGGCTTCTTGGTGTTTCTGGGACTGTTGTGAACCTCAAGGCAATTGGAAAATAAGGTAAGCAGAGTAGTTCACTTCATAGCAGACAGGAAGCAGAGAGATTGATTGGCAAGGGCAGGTACAATCTTTTGAAGGCCCACCCTAGGTGACCTACTTCCTCTAGCTGGGTTCCACCTCTTAAAGTTTACAGCATTATACTATTAAAGATATTCATGTTTAAACCATAGCAAGGCAGGAGACAAGAATTTTCAGATGGTAAAAACTATAGGTGAGATTATCAATTTTCCATATTTTCACTGTGCAGAATTAACCATGTCCCATATGTATCTTCAGGATATTTTCATAAATGAAAACTTACACATTTTTTATATATATATATTTTTTTTATTAAAAATTTAATTATACATTTTAAAATTTTTTACCAGTTCCCTCCCTCCCCCTTCCTCCCCCTCCCCTTCCCCCAATTCCCAGAGAGTCCTTTATTGTACTTACACATATTATAAGGAATTCAGTGCAGAAATAAAGAAGATAGTAAATAAAAGGATCACGTAAAGTTTCTACCACATAAAGTAACTACAGATTTTTTTTATTTATTTACATAAGGTTTGAGATACTTCACTCAGAGATTCCATACACCATGGGGGAAGGTTTTAGCTATCATTTCCCCACTCTTTTTTTAAATTTTATGTGTGCGTGTGTGTGTGTGTGTGTGTGTGTGTGTGTGTGTGTGTATGTGTGAGAGAGAGGGCATTGTATGTCCCATTTCAGGAATCATTCTAGATTGTTTCTACTTTCTTGATTTGCTCTGGGATTTTCCAGGCTCTGTCCACAGGGCCAGAAGTGCAGACTGTTGTCATTTCCACCTGACATTTTTTCGTGGGACCTGGGATCTGAACTCAGAACCTTCTACTTGTGAGACAGTCTTACCCCTTGAGCCATCTCTCTAGCCCCCCATTCTTCTAAAACTCATGCCATCTTCCACCTGCCCATGGAGCCATACAGCCATGTAAGTAACATGTAGAGTCTACCAGTCCTTGTACTAAATACTTGAAATAAAAAAATTCTAATATTTGATCTTGGCACATGGTAGAAAGAAGTCTATGGGCAAAACAGGCACTTGAGAACAGTTTAGAAATTTAACCATTTTTACAAAATGCAAGGTACTGTATAAACATATATGAAAAATGACAATGGAAGTTGGTACCTTTGAGAAGTTACTGTGTCAATCACTGTTCTAAGCTCATTCTGTCCATGGATACATTTGTACCTGGGAGCAAGAAAGCCTCCCAGAAGAAGTGATAGTTGAATTACAAAAGACTTGAGAAGTCACCTAGCAGAAGTTCAGCAAGGAAAATGTATCCCAGAAAGAGTGAAGAAATTTTTCCATTATCAAGAAGACTATGGCCTGAAAACTGTCAATGTCCTGTTTATTCTGTCAGGAGGGAAGTGATGTCACCTGAGGACATAGTGATGCAAGGAACAGTTTTAAGGACCTGCATGGTACAGCTATGAGACACTCCCGTGGCTGGGAGTGAAGGCCAGATCTCAGGAGAAGATGGAGGAAGAGGTCATGTGAAGAAGCCAGAAAGTGCTGATCCGAATGAGACTTAGTCAGTATTCTGATAAATGGAGAGGGGGGGCAGGCTTGAGGGAGACTTAAAATGTCAGAGTGATTGGAATAACCACAGGATGCATCTGCTGAGCATTTAGCAGGTCCTCACACATATAATATTCTTTTTTGCACATGATTTGACAGTTGCTTTCTTTCTGTTCAATGCACACCAGATTATCATTTCTGTCTTTTTATTCTTGACTTCCCTTGAAAAATTTTTTTTAAACCAGAAGTTAACGTCATGTCATACACCACTTTTTAGCAGGATGTGACCTCCTTTCTGATTCTGAGCATGGTAACTCAAGGCAGCTGCCAGGAAACTGAGATCAATTGGATCTTGGAGAGACATGGGCAGTACTGGAGGGGAGCGGGATGCTGAGAGAAGAGGCAAGGATGCCTCACCGGGGGCAGCCCTAATCCCAGTGAGCCAGAGAAGGGAATTTATGTGGAACCTGTGGCTGGTGAATAATGCAGGTCAGCATGGGGCATTTGGAATTCCAGGCTAAGAAGTTGGTACCTTATATAGACATCACCGAACGATCGCAGGCTTTCGTGTGTTGACTTGAGGGTTAAGCCTCCAATCTCCGCCTTGACCCCAATTCAGAGCTCTGCAGACACAGCCCTTGTTAGGCCATCTTCATCCTAGTCTTCATAAAACTTTACTTTCGGTAAAGATGCTGGGTGAAACAGTGCTCCGGAGGGGTAAATGGTTGGAGAGTAGGTGTGTGTGTGTGGGGCGGTGGGGGGTGGGGAGGGAAGTGGGGAGGCTGAGGCAGCTGAGCTAGAACACAAACTCAAGCCGCAGAAGAGGAAAGTGAGCTATTGGTTATTATTTCCATCCCTGTGGATATGAAACACGATCCCCACTGCGGGAAGCTGAGAAAGGCCACAGCAAAATAAAAGAGACGCAGTGGCAGGCGCAGCGATGCTGAGATGTTGGGAGAGAGCGAAGGTGTAGACTTACGTTATGGAAAGATCGCTAACCTCAATCAAATTCCAGGGGCATTCTCCAAGAGCACGCTGGCGAAACTGGCTTTGACTCGAAGGGTCTCTGCCATTAGAGACCCACAAAATCGTAAACCCTGGAAACTGCTGTGCTTAAAAAAAAAGACGTCTGAACCCTTGTCGTTTGAAATGCATTTTCCAGCATCATTTAAATGAGTCAACACTCTGCTTCCCCCCTCTTTTTCCCTTACAGCCCCAACTCACTAAATTTGCCTAAATCAGATTTAGAAGGGATACAATTCTAAAGACAAATTTGTCCTAAATTCCCGAGTCACTCTGGCTTCCAGAGATGCAAAATGTCTGAGCAAAAAAACACAATCGAAAAGAACCAAAGGGGGTTTTCGGAATTGGTTCTTCCTCTGAATTGACCATTGCTGTCTTTTTTTGCTGTGGTTCACACTTAGTGTTCCTTGGTCAGTAAGGTCCTGCTTTGAAGCCAGACCACTTAGATGGCCCTTCGTCTCTGCCATTTTCTGCTGTGACTTGCCTGGTTGCATTGTGGGGGCTGTGCCTGCAATGCTATCATTGCCCGTGTTACCATCTCGGCAGGGCAGATAGCAATGGTTACAGCTCTTTGTCAGGGGCCTGAAGAAGGTCTTGCCCCTTTTATTAGGCATCATATCAGTTGCTAATGGGTTACCAGTTATTTAAGGTTAGACTTTTTCATTTGACTTGGTCTTGGAGGTTTCCAAACAATTCTGATGTGGCCCCCTGGCATAGTCCCTTAAAGAATGGGAAAGGGAAGGGATTGCCTCTTGACAGCAGTGATGCTTTGATTCCTTCCTCGCTGTGAGACCACAGAATCGCTAAGTCTCCTGGCCCTGCCATGGAGGCCACGTGGTAGCCTTGGTGTTGCTTCCTAGGTCAATAGACTCAGGCTGGGAGCCACTTGACTGTTGTGTAGACTCCTCGGGCCAACGCATCTCCCAGAAGTCTGCCCGTGAGTGTGTCAGTTCTCCTGGCAAGCAGGAGAACAGGCATCCCTTCAGGTTACACTGAGAATAAGTTCTGTGAACCTCCTTCGTAGCTGGCAGCAGGCAGTCTGGGAGAAGTGAGCAGAGCGCCAGACTCTCCACTTTCCAAAGCTGAGAAGAGATCCGGTGACTCTGGACGGCCCACCTACCAGCCAGCCCACAGGGCGGACTCCACGTGGGAGGCATGCCCACTGCAGAAAGATTGGGAGAACTCCTGCTTGCCAGTTGCTCGCCTGCCCCATCAGATATTTTAGCAATTCCTTTTAGGGAAATCAAATGCTTGGGTTGCAGAAGGGAAGAAACTTATTACGTTAGTCTGTTTGCAGGCCAAAGGGAGAATGTGTGCTAGGCCTAAACTTTGTCCACTTCATTTCCTGGAGTGTTCTGTCCATCTTGGTGTGCTGACATCCCACTAGCCCTCTGTGGTTCTTCTTTGAAGCCTTGGACAATTTTTCCAACTTAACTTCCTTTCCTTTCCTTTCCTTTCTTTTCCTTTCCTTTTCCTTTTCCTTTTCCTTTTTCCTTTTTCCTTCTCTCCTTCCCTCCTTCCCTCCCTCCCTCCCTTTCTTTTTCCCTACCTCCCTCCTTTCCTCTCTTTCTCCCTCCCCCCTTCCTTCCTTTCTTTTTTTTTTGCGTATGCCTATCTGTGTGTGTGTGTGTGTGTGTGTGTGTGTGTGTATGTTTATATGTCTACGTGTATCAGAGGGCACTGCGTGTGCCTTTGTAGGTCCAAGGGTGACTTCAGGACTCATTCTGGATTACTGGATTGCTCTACCTCCTTTTTGCTTTGCTCTGGGGGTTTCCCAGTCTCTGCCTTCCAGCACCAGAAGTGCAGAATGTTGATATTTCTGCCTGATGATTTTACTGAACTGAGGTTCTTCTGCTTGTGAGACAGAGGCTTAACCCTCGAGCCATCTCTCCAACCCCAAACTCATATTGAAAGCTCCTTACATATGATAGCTGGGCTTGGCTTATACACAGCAACAGCATAACACTTTGTGTGTATGGCTGCCAAATTAATTTGTGGCTTCTATGTCTGGATAGTAATGGTAATTTGTTAAATTTAAATTAAAAATACCTTTTTATTTTGAGATGGATAGCTACAAATTTATTTCTAAGGAGAACTCTCTGGTTTTCTCTAGTAACTATAGAATGACTCATTATTCTTAGTAAGTGGCAGTATTTTAACAACTCTGAAAAGGAGACATCATTATCAAGATCTCAGCATCTGCACTTGGAGAAAAAACATTATTAAAATGTGACCAGCTGAATACTCTTTCATGAAAGAACATATAAATCTAAAAATGAGCGAAGAGAATAATAAACTTTTAATTATTAAATTGAGTTCTTTGCTTCTGAACTTAAGATTTGCATATGGGACCAGTCCACGGTACGTGTGATAGTTGATGAAGATGAGATGTGTTTGTTGCTATTGTTTCTGCCACCGCCACCACTCTGTGTGTGTGTGTGTGTGTGTGTGTGTGTGTGTGTGTGTGTGTGTGTAAATGTGTACCTGTGCTCCTTTGGATGTAGATGAATGCAGTTGTGGGCACGTGGGCAGAGAGCAGAAGAGAACATTGGGTATATATTTTCTGCCATTATTCTCTTGAAACAGGCTCTCTTACCGAGACCCACAGTGAGACCCTCATCCTCAGTTATACTTCCACCTTATTATTTACAGACTGGGTCTCTATTTAAATCTAGAGTTGGCCATTAGGGCTACTCTGGCTAGCCAGCTTGCTCTGGAGAGTCCTAGGCTCCACCCTCTGGGATTTGAATTACAGGCAGGCCACTAAACCTTTCCAACATTAGTATGTGGTACCTGGGGATTCAAACTCCAGACCTTTTGCTTTTGTGGCAAGTACTCTATAACTGTTGAGCCGACCCCAGGATTTGGTATCTGGTTGTTTTCCTTAAATGGCAAACAGTTTCATTCAGCCAAGGAACACAGTCTTCTCAAGGTCCCCTTCATTAGTCTCAGAATTTATTTTGCCAGGTGACAACTCAAGCATTTGGAATTTTTATGCAGAAAAGCAGATCTTGTCATCACTGACTTTGATGTTTCCCATATGAGAAAGGTCACCACCGAGACAGCCTAATAGTATTCTTCACTTACAACAAACAAAACTTCTCTGTTTAAAATGCAGACTTCATCTTTCCACCAGACTGAGTGGTCTTAGCTTTCATTATTCTGGTAAATATGATATATTTTTAAAAATTGTGGGTGGGGGGAGGGGGAGAAAGTAGTAGGTACTATGTGCCACTGTGGAGGACCAAGAGTGACTTCAGGAATCATCCTGAATTATTTCTATCTCCTTTTTGCTTTGCTTTACTCTGGGATTTCCTAGGCTTTACCCACCAGGACCAGAAGTGTTTTTACATGGGACCTTGGATCTGAACTCAGGACTTTCTGCTTGCCAGTCTTAACCCCTGAACCATCTCTCCAGCCCAATATGATGCTTCTTTAAGGAACAGGGATTTCTTGTTGAGTCTCAACCAATACTGCATTTAATGGCTATAGACAGGTCTTGCTTAAGGGCAAGAATCCTGGCCTTAGCTGGGGGCTTTGAAATCTGGATCTGGAGTTTCTACTGTGGTGCTAAATGTATTCCCCTGGACAGATAAAGTAGCCCATGTTGTTCATGAGGCAAAGGCTGGATTTGGTTCATGGAGTTCATTAAAATGGCTGCTACTGTGTCTCAGCTGGGTCAATTTAGTTTAGCTGCTCTCTGGGAGGAGACACTACCCCTCGTTTCTTTTTCCTTTTTCATCAACGGTCAGACATCCCTGGGCTCCTGTGCCCCAGACATTTGTTAGGTATCATTAAATGCAATTTGGAGCTGTAACAATGCTGTCAATATGCTGTGGTATTCTGTCATCACTTTGCCATTGGTTTAAATCTCTTTTGCTTAAAGAGACTTTGCTCCCTTTCATCTTTGTGGTTGACAGACTTGTAATTTGTTTTTCTGTTTAATAGAAACCTTAGAATCATTGGTATAAAGTATGCTATGAAAAACACATGCTTTTTAAAATAGCTCTTTTCGTCTTTAAAAGCGAAAATATTGTGCTTTTCATTGGTTCCAATACCAGTAAATGCATATTTTATAGCATCCCCTCTAAACTCTTCAATGCAATAATTAAAACGTTTTTGTAGACCACAGCAACTCCCTGAACTACTTTTCTAGTTCCCTTCACTTTTTTGATACGGAAGAGATCCAGGGCTTATGCAGCAAAGAGGACTCTGGAATAGTCTTAAATGTCAGAAAGGATATTAAGGCTCTGTAGGTAAAAATCTGGAGGAACTGGGCTGGAGAGATGGCTCAGGGGTTAAGATTCTGTTTTACAAGCAGAAGGTCCTGAGTTAGGATCCCTGGTCCAGTATAAAAATACCAGGAGGAAACAGTGATGGCTTGCACTTCTGGCTCTAGTGGGAGGAGCCTGGAAAATCCTAGAGGAAAGCAAGAAGGTAGAAGCAATCCAGGATGATTCCCAAAGTCAACTGTGGTCCTCCACTGTGACACACAGTGCTCTCTGATACACATACACACACACACACACACACACACTAAATAAATAAATTTAAAAAATTTGGAGGAACCAAAATGAGGTCTTATTCTGTTATTCTCTATTTTGTTAAAAAAGTTTTATTCTCACCTTTGCCTTTCCTAAAACTAATAAATAAATAAATAAATACATCTTCTGAGGTAGTAAATGATATGGGTCCACTGAGCATTTCAGTTAGAGAGAAAATTTAAGCTCAGAAAGCCGTAGGCAGGAAGGACTGGGGAGGGAGCTCAAAGACAAAGCTTGCCTAGCATGTGATTGATTCCCATGCTACGCTTCAGTTGCTGTGATAAAATACTTTGGCCCAAGCAAATTAGGGGAAGAAAACGGGTTTATTTCAGCTCATAATTCCAGGTTCTATTCTATCATGGCAGGAAATTTGCAGCAGCTGGAGCCTGAGGGAACTGGCTACATCGCATCCATAGAGCAGAGGACAAAAACCAGTACATGCAGGTTTGCTTGCTTAGCTTGCCCTCCCCTCTTACTCCACGTCCCTGAGCCTGTCACTTGCAATGGGTAGGTCACTTACAATGGATAGGTCTTCCCATCTTAATTAAAACAGTCTAGACATTCTCCCACTGGTGTGTCCAGAAATCTGCCTTTGAGATATCAGGTGGACAATTAATACTAACCATCACATCCACCAAAGGAAGCAAAACTAGTAGAAGAGAGTCAAATAAAATCTTTTCATCCTTACCGAAAGCAAAGCCTGCTTATGGGTGTCTAATTTTAAAATATTTCATAGTTCTATAAAGAGAAATGCATTTCCCCTTGTAGGATTATTTGAGAAGGATGAATTTCATCTAGAAAACAAAGATTTTGTTAAGTGAGAAGTGACAATTGTATAGTAAATTTGCAAGTTTCAAGCATGGGGCAATAAATAGCTGCACCTGTGTAGCTACCATTCAGATTCAGAGAGACAACATTTCTGTTCCTGGGAGGGTTCTCAGGGCCTCTGTCAATAACACGTCACTGCTCTGCCCTCTTCCCAGGTTACCACTGCTCTGATATCTGTCATTATAGGTCAGTTTTGTCTGTTCTTGATCTTCAGATACATGGGAACATCATGTATATGAGCATCATGCTCTCTCGTGTTTGGCTTGGTCTATGATGGGTACAGCTGCTATTCATCCTTTTCTACCTGCCTCTTCCTGAGAGGTTAAGGGAGCAGTCTGCACATAGCAAGCAAATATAAACTTTGCTTTAAAAAATGTGTGTGTGTGTGTGAAAGAGCACTCTGTGTTCCTGTGGAGGACCATGGGTGACTTCGGGCATCATCATGATTATTTCTACCTCCTTTTTGCTTTGCTCTGGGATTTCCTGGGCTCTGCCTTCCAGAACTGTAAGTATAGGTGCCTCAGTTTCTGCCTGACGTTTTTAAGTGGGATCTGAGGTCTGAACTCAGGTCTTCTGCTTGTGAGCCATTTCTCCAGCCCTCATGCCTAGCTTTTTATACTGACTCTGGGGATTGAACTCAGGTTCTTATGCTTGCATTGTAAGCACTTTACTGACTCTATCTTCTCAGCCCCCAGCTTTGCTTTTTAATGAGCTGAGCAAGTGATGAGGAAGATGTCTTATTCCATATGCTGGCTGCAAAATGGAGGTTTAAGAAGTCTGAACTCTAGTAGCAGGTGGATGGTCCAAGCTTCTCCCCAGCTTTCTCCTATCTTTGCAAACCTACATCTTAGGGTTACCACCACCTGGCCAGCTACTTGGTACCATGGTAGGAATGTTTGGTCAAAACTGAGTGATTCTAATGTCTGTCCCAAACATTTGGGCTCTGGCCAGTTTTTCCTTCATGTGTAGTAGAAATGTATTAGATGCCTCATCGATCCATTGTGTCTGCTTAGTGTGCATGCTCATTTGAAAACTGCCTTAGTATGTCCTTTTGGGAAAGACTGAGGAGGAGGTAGGTGTTTGGGTATGTTGTCTGTTACCATAGCATGTAACTAGGTAATTTATGAAGTGTAGACGTTTATTGAGCTCATGGTTTTGGAGCCTGAGAAAGTTCAGGAGAATGTCGCTGCTATCCTCCTCATAATGGATGACGGGAGTCAGTCACATGCCGTGGTGGGACAAGAGAGAACTCCTTTCATGATAAAGCTCCTCCTGCCATAACCTATTCACCCACAGACTATTATTCATGCACCCGCTTTCTGAAAGTCCCACTACTCAGCCCTGCTGCAATGGAAACCAAGTTTCCGACATACAAAGTTTTGGAAGGAACCATTCAAACTAAAGCAGAAGGTTAGGAGGTCAAAGCAAGGGGAAGGAGGCAGGGAGTCCCACCCTCTCTTACACAATCCATAAAATCTATTCTGTTAGTACTAATTCTTTCACTCTTGTTATAGAAGTAATCATTTTCTCCTTTCACACACCTAAAGAGGGGAACCAAGGGATAAAAGAAGAAGCCAGCTGGAGTCTTGACTCTGATGTGGCAGAAGGGGTGACTTGGATGCTCACACCATCTCTCTTACTGCTCACCTATAAGCGTTTGACTAATGAAGAAGTTTTAAAGGTGGTAAATTATAGACTCCTGAGAGCAGCTTATTTTATATCTCAAGGCCCTCTCCACCCTTTTATTAAGAAGCATTTGGAAGACAGGCTGTCTAATTCTTCCAGAGATTTCTGAATAGCTTGTCTTGCTTAGGTTGGTGCTAAGTGCCACTTCTGACTGTTGGTATTGGGATTACCTTCATGGTAAGCATCTTGTTTTAAGGTGTACAAATGAGGTAATGTGGAACTGAGACGTTGGGAGAAGAATTGAGGTAAACTGGCAGGTTTAAGCCTTCTAAGATCTAATATGCTCCCTGGAGAGCCACACTATTTCCTTAGGCTTGTCAGAGCCTCCACTGATTCGGAGTGTGTGCACATTGTTTATACCTGTCTGTGCATGCATGCATAAGTGCATCTCTCTCTCTCTCTTTGAAGAAGTAGCATTATAGGCTTGTTCTTCCTGTCTGTATCATAGGCCAGTAGGGTTGTTGAAGTCCGCCTGCATGTTTGCTGATAAGTGACCATCAAATGGGTTAAGGGAACAAAGGATTTATTCTTTCTTACAATTCCTGGTTACGGTTCTCAGTCCAGCTTGACGGGAGAGCACGCACCAACACCAGGAACAAGGAACTGGCCACACCATCTCTACATAACAGTTGAGAGAGGGACAATCCTTATTTGTCAGACCAGCATGTCTGGCCGAGTACACAGAAGATGCCAACTCTCTCAATCAACTCTCCGTGATTTATTCCAGGGCCTAGTCCCACCCATCATGGGGTGGGTCTTCCCCAGCAGCTAGACAATCTCCTTCAGGTTTGCTCTGGGCTTAATGCAACCATTAATTCTCTACAAATGTGCCCAGAGCTCAAACCCTCAACAATCGAGTTGACATCTGTGCTTAACTATGACAGGGGTCAATACTACTAGGGCTATTTATGGTTTTCTAGTTGTATAAATTTGTCATTTTGTTTTGCTACTTTCCTGAAAAACAAAATAAAACAAAACAAAACAGGCTGTATTAATATTTCATGATGACAGTCAAAAATGACCACAAACTTAATGGCTTAAAATTGTATAAACCTGGGCTGGAGAGATGGCACAGGGGTTAAGCCTCTGGCTTGCAAGCAGAAGACCCTGAGTTCGGAAATGGCAGCAGCCTATACTTCTGGCCTTGGAGTTAGAGCTTTAAATTATGGTGTGTGGACTTTTTTCAGGCCAGTGGACTCAAACTTAATATGTACCACAAACATAGAGTTAATCTCATCAGGTGACACAAATTAACTTCGATTAATGATTTCATGTTTACAAAACTTTTAATTAGGGAAAAAGATCATCTTTTGTATAAAAATACACAACTCAGAACAAATATTATTAACAAGATTCTGAGGTTGAAGGGCTCACGCGTCATGCTAGAAGGTTCTTGACATCCCAGCAGACTGAATCCCTTAGGCTGTAGTCTGTCTGTACTTTGTGGGATTTCAGCAGGGACAGAGCCATGATGGAGAGAACAGAGCCATGTTAAAGGAACACAGATCCTAGTTTCTAGGAGGGTTTTCCCATTTCTATGTGGTAGAGAAAGTTTAGGTAAAGTTTACACACAGCTAGGTGCAGAGGTTACTATGTTCCCAGAAGCATTTTTCTGAGAATGGTATGGAGTGGGATTGGGAAAATTCATGCAACTTTATGGAGTGGGATTGGGAAAATTCATGCAACTTCTAAGACAATGGAGTCTTTGGACTTTTGAGCACTTGAGACCCTCTCTCAGTTTGTTGAACTTTTCACTCTTGAAGGACGCGCTTCCTGGTTGCTGCACAGCACGAAACCTCACAGCCACAGGCCCTATCTGCTCAGAGGAGCAGCTGGTCCTCAGTAAACCCAACCCGACTTGTTTTTCAGCAGCAAACCACTCATACTGCAGCAATTTTCTGAGCAGGAAAAATTCTAGGTGGTCATGTGGTTTCCAGCTTTCCTCTTTTTTTTTCTTTTTAATTTTACACGTGAAATATTTGGAATCGGCTTGGTTTTCCTTAAAAATAGGGCCCAAATTAATTATACTGACTCTATTCAAAAGAGATAAAAATTGCTACCTTTAAGAGATTTTTGACCTCAAATCCTCTGATATTTGAGATACTTTTTTTTATGCCCGAGAATTCAATCTTTCAGTAGCACGGAGGCGAGTTTCAAGTAAAGGAAAGGGTAATGAAAAATCTAATATGAAGGCTATAATTTTCTAAAGATGTCTGTTCCTTATTAAGATCAAGTACATGTCAGTCATCTTATATTTTTGGAACATCCACTGATTGTGGGAAGTGTCCTGGGTGCTTTCCCATGTGTGGAAACTTTTTTCCAGTGTAATCAATTTTTCTGGTTTGATAGCTATATTCAAAGGGTGGGGCAAATGAGATATTTTCTTTGTCTCATTAGCACAATACTATACATAAATTATTTAGTAAAAAAAGTAAAAAGGCTCCCTGATGATGTAGGAACTGGACTTGAAACCTAGCTTTGTCCGTTTGGTCATCTCTTCTTCATAGAGAATGAATTTGTCTTTAGTTCTATAGAACACAATGATAGATATAAAGTTTCCTTTGTTTTGCATTTGTTTATTTTGAGGGTTTATGTATTTGTATAGGTAGGCATGCACATGTATACATGTGTCAGAGGACAGCTTGCAAGAATCAATTCTCTGCTCCCTCATTTGGGCTCTGGGGGTTGAACTCAGGTTGTCAATCTTGACAGCAAGCACCTTTACCCATGGAGCGTACTCATCAGACTTAGATGTCAGTCAAAGTTTTAACAAAGTCAATGCAGGCTACATTAATAATCATATACAGATTTCAAGTATAGCTTTCAAAGATTAAATTTTCAATGTGAGTAGAGCATTCCAGTTTTATAGCTTCCACTTTATTTTCATTTCCTTCAACCCCCGTAAGTAATATAGTAGAATTAATGTATTATCCTTTTGAGACAAAATTTATATATTATATTTGGAGATAAAAATTGTAAAAATGTTTGCATTCCCTTAACATGACCCTTCTGCCCCCACCTTGGAAACTTTCTTTCTTCTCAGTGTGTCTGGAAGCTTCTTTACCTGATGTGGGTTTTTATAGACAGGCTGGTCAGCTAGTTCAAGGAAGACCGGGCAGCTCCCTGCTTGCTGGAGTTGGGGGCATTAGTCATTCTAGCTCATTAACTGACACAGAACTGGGACTTATATCACAGGACTTTTTTTCTCTCCTTCCCGCTTTTTATGCCCTTGTTGGAAGCAAATCCAGATTTTTGAGGGTGCCTCAGCTATGAACATGGTCTTCAGAGCCAATCTTCTGTTCTTTTCCAAATTTGAAATATGACATGAAAAGAGGCAATTCTAAATATAAATATGACTCTTTGATTCCTTCAAAATCCTGCTTTTTTCTTCTTTGTATGTAACCCATATACTCAGCAACTTTGTGCAAGCATATTAAACCCCAAGGGAGAAATGGCATAATTGTGCTTTCTAATGAAGCGGGAATACTTCAAACATCTCCAGATTTATTAGATTTATCAAAGGTACCACTGAATTTTCTTCCTTGTTTTCTTACTTAAAGAAGTTATAGAACTTATGATGTCATAAATATGAAGACACAGTAAGGTAAAGCAAGATGGATATTACCCTACCGCTCAGATATACTGTCATATTTTCTTTGTGGCTATGTGTATGCACACTCAACAATCTAAGAACATACTATAACTGTGATTTTGGAAAACAATATTGATTTCTCATATTTTTGGAGACTTGGGGATCCGAGATCAAGGCACAAATAGATGCAGCTTCAGATGAGAAATATCTCAGCTCACATCTTGATAAAGGCAGAAAGCTCTGATGGTGTCTCTTCCTCTTCTCACAAGAATGCTATTGGGATCTCCTGGAGACCTCAGCTAATCTAATTGCCTCCCAAAGGTCTGCCTCCACATACCTATGTACTGGGTGTTACTGCTTCAACATACTAATTGAAGGAGGGCACAAATATTGCCCATAACATTCTCCCCCTTGACCTACCCAAATTTATGTATGTAAAGTACATTCATTCCTCTTCAACAGACCCGAAACTCTTCACTCATTCCAGAATCAGCTTTGAAATCTGAAGTCCAAATATCATCTAAATACTATCTCTAAATCAAATATAGTGATATTTTATGGATTGATTCTTGTATACTCTATATTTAACATTTTCTATCACAGAATATTCATCCATATTATTGTCCTTGGAATGGAACAGGCATCAAGCAAACATCAACTGAGTTGACATATTATTTTTATGAATGTATAATGTTCTACTCTATAGAAATGCTGTATTTGATCATACCAATTCCTTCTCTTGTTCATTTTTTTAAAATTTTTTTTATTTATTCAATTGTGCATGTATGCGTGTGTGTATGTATGTGTGTGTGTGCATATAGAACCACGGATGAATTCGGGAACCACCATGGACCGCCTCCACCTCCTCCTTGTTTACTCTGCCCCAGGATTCACAGGCTCTGCCCTACCAGGACCAGAAATGCAGGCTGCTCCCCCTTCCGCCGGCGTCTATAAGTGGGGTCTAGGATCCGAACTCAGGACCTTCCACCTGAAAGGCAGAGACTTAACCCCTGAACCACCTCTTCAGCACCTTCTCTTGTTCATTTTAAAGTAGAAATATTGCGTCAATGAGTAAAGTACCTGCTTGCAAACTTGGTTACCTGAGTTCAATCCCCAGAAGCCTTCATGGTAGAAGGAGAAAACCAACTTGTGACAGTTGACCTCTGAGCTCCACATGTATGAGTATTCTCTCTCTCTCTCTCTCTCTCCCCTTCCCTCTTCTCTCCCCCTCAAGTAAGCAAATTAATTAAAAATTAAAAATGGGGATTGGAGAGAAAGCTCATTGGTTAAGGTGCCTGCTTACAAGCTTAGAGACCTGAGTTTGATTCTGGAATTCTACATAGTGGAAGGAGAGAACTGACTTTTGAAAGTTATCCTTGGACGTCCACCCATACACCATACCATACATGGACTCTGTCTTAGAGAGATGATAGATAGATAGATAGATAGATAGATGAGTAAAAATTTTAAATGTAGAAATATCATGGGAAAGAATGGAAAATTGTTCACATGAGCACATTGAGGGAGGAAGAGGAATGAAGAAAGCAGGAAAGTCTCTATACTGGAAAGCCAGAGGAAAGGTGGGTAGAGCTTTTAATAATGACCATGACTAGACTATGTCTAGAATCTATTTCAAATAACACTGAGGCTTCCCATGAAAGCAGCAAGGACAGGAAGGGAGGGCCCCAAAGTGCGAGGTCAGAAATGGTCAGCTAGTGAGAATGCTTTTGGCTACAAGAAACAGAAGGCAACTCAACGTGGGTTAAGTAGTGAAGATGTACCTTGAACTGTGGAACCCCAGAGGCTGGTCCCCAGCTGTGCAACAGCCAAAGTTTCCTTCTGTCTCACTTTTCTGTGATTGTCATTACTTCTCAGACTTGCTCCTCAGGATGGGGGTGGGGTGGGGTGTAGGTCTTCAGACAGCTGCTGTTGAGCCTCAGGGCCAAGTGCTTTCTTGTTCAAAAACAGAGAATGAGAGGGGACTTGACATACCTCATGAAAAAGGAATAAAGGAATATTGAGCCTTGACTCCATCAAATCTCTTCTATGTCTCATGGTTCCCAGGGAGACTAGGAATTCCTCTTCCTTAGCCAGTTTCTGACAAGATGAATTGGAATGGACTTAGGATGATTACGCATACCATCCTATTCAGGGTGAAAGAATTGTCGGTAAGCATAATACATTTTTTGTGCAGTAATCCCAATCATACAGTATGGACTTAACTCATACTGCATCTTGGCTAGCTAAGGCTTAGCTGGGTACCTCTGTTCCTGGTCCTTCTCCTTCTCTGTTCTTTAGAGCTTCTCCTCTAGGGTGATTCTTCTCTGGGAGACAGTGACAGAGTCCAGAGACATGTTAACCAATTAAGGCTTAGATTGGAGGTGGCACATTTCCCACTTGTCTTATCTTACTGACTGAAGCAAGTCACATGGTCAACCACATAGGCAACAGGAGTCTGCGTGGTGGCAAAACATCACCATTATATGACAAAAATGAAGATGCTACTAAGATGGAAATGAGGGGTGTGAACATTGCCATCATCAAAGTGTGAGTGCCAAGATATTTAATCAAGATAAATGCTGATGAAATACAGCTTTTAGAAAAACCTTTGACAGTTTCATCCATGTATATAATGAATTTCAGTCATTCTTCTACTGAAATCCTTTTTTCCCAACAAGTCTGTCTTCTAAGCTTTCGCATCTTCTTTGTATGTGTCTCTAACTAGGGATGCCTGCATGAGGATGAGCGAGAGCTTATTTGCTGGAATATAGGTGACTTATCAGTGGCTATGCCACTGAGAAAAGCAATGCTAATGAGATATTTTCAAAGTTTGAAATTAATAATGATGAGTAAGACACTCGCATTTTAAATAAAGACAGAATTGGTTTATGGAAGAGTAAAGAATCAAGTCAGAACACTATGGACAGCTCAATCCCTGTCCCTTTTCAGGACTGTCATCCTCAGGTTTGGGAGGGACGTGAAAATGCTGTTGTACTAGTTACTCTTTTCTGTTGCTGTGAGAGAACACCCAAAGTCAAGCAACTTAAAGGGAGAAAGGGAGATTTATTCAGTTTAGGGTTCCAGAGGGGAGATACAGTCTTTCTATATGGAAGCCGCATGGCTGATGGCAGAAACTGAAGGCAGCTAAGTTATAATCATCTGAAAGGCTGAGAGCTGTGAGACTGCCACTGTAGAGCAGATCTCTCCTGGAAGTATGGTGGGATTAATCCACCTCGAGACCCACCACCTGTGGTTGCCTTTCTCCAGCAAGGCTCTATCTCCTAAAGATGCCATGATCTTTCCAAACACATGAGTCTGTGAGGGACACATTTTAAACTATGACGGCTGTCCTCCTGAACTTGTTGTTCATATGCTCCTACATCTGCAGCTCATGAATCTGACTATCCTGGAAATCTTGCTGAAATTTAATGGGAACAGTCTTCAGTAAACACTGCTAAGAATATGATTTTCCTTGCAATGTTGTTAATAAAAAAAACAAGAAGGAAAACAAATCAAGAGAATCAAGTTCCATTCAATGGCTAGTTTAAGAATCGTCCAATTTCCAGGAAAATTAGAATTTGTAAGGTAGTACAAGTATTCTCATAATACCGAGAGGCCAAGTTTCATAATACTTTCAGATTTTTAAATCCAGTACTTGTTTTGACAAAGTACAGTGACAGTCTTTTTTGGAGCTGTCACAAGTTATGCCATGGATGCTTAACTTTTTATAAATGAGATCAGCTTAGGAATTCAAGAGCATACATTGGTGTGGGGAGACTGTTCTCCTGTCTCCTTTGGTGATGGATGTGCTAATCCCAGTACTGAGGATGTTGGCGGCAAGAAAAACTTCGAAGTTCACAGGACTCATATGTGGAACTAACCCTAGTCCATAGCAGCTACAGAATTAAACCAGGAATAATTGTCAAGGAAACAAGGAGGAAAACATAATTGGATCCCAAATTTCTGTCACTGTTTTATTTAAAGGGCAAAGTCCTTTTCTAGTTTGAAATGTTAGAGCTTCAACTTGTTTCTTCTTAAATCTGTTCAAGTGAATGCACGTATTTGGTTGTGTGGGGTGAAAACCACTTTCTACCCTAAACTCTGGCCCCCAGATATGTATAAAGTGTAGGTATAAAGGAGGCATGGGTGCCAAACTAAGAAGAAATCAGTATCTTGTCACATTCATTGTGTTATCTGAAGTGACAAATGCCTTGTGTCTTACTTATCTTACTGACTTAAGTTGCACGGTGAACTTTTCTATTAAAAGGAGGAGAAACATATTCTGTCTGAGTGGTGGGGAGACTCACAATTATGTGGCAAAATGAAGGCATTAGAATGGTTCATCCCTGGATTATCTAATGTGGAGTCAGCAATGTCTTCTTCATTCATGGTCATTTGTAGTTGAAGAAGGTATGCCACCTCTATTTTGTGTTCATTGAAAGGTCAACAGAGTTAGCTCATTAGGGGATCACTTCACCATGACAATTTACATCCAGTGGGATTGAAGTGGAATGGGAGGATGGAGTCTAAATGTTAGAAAAACTGTTGGGAAGTTAAAAACAACAAATGTCATTTGAATATTAGTGTGAAAGTAAGTGAGATTTGGAGAGCAATTTCTTCGGAAAAATCAGAAACAAAAGCATTCACTCCAGAGACTTCTATTGAGGTATATGATGAGATTAAGAGATTAAGTAGATTTTATAGTGTGGTATGTGACTTTTCTTGTTGCTGTGACCAAATACTTGATAAGAGCTAGTCAAGAAGGAAGGGATCATTCTAGTTCATAGTTTGAAGTTCACAGATCATCATGGCCAGGAAGGCACAATGGCAAGAGTGGATGCTGGCTATGGCTATAGCTTGCTCACATCTCAGCAGGCCAGGAAGCAGAGAACAGGAAATGCTGGCAATCATCAGACTTTCTCCTTTTTCTTTTTTCATTTTATCTGTGCCCTCAATCACAGGAAGATGCCACCCATGCCTAAGAACTAAATTCATGTTAGTTCTTCACCAAAATAGAAAGGAATCTTGCAAGCATTGAATCTGCCAACTGGGCATTCCTGTGATGGGCAATTGGGGTGTGTGTATGGTGTTTGTATGCAATGTGGGTATGTGTGCATGTGTGTGTGTTTGTGTTGAATGTGTGTGCGCGCATTTGTTTGTGTGCTCGTGTATATATGTGCATGTGTATTTTTGAGTGTGTATACACATTCATGCTCATGTATGTCTATGTGAACACACGTGAATTTTTGTGTGTGCACATATGTATACATATGTGTTTGCATGAGTGCATGCACACAGGTACACATTGAGTTGTGTATATGTGTATCTGTGCTAATACATATGTGCATAGGTATTCATATGTGCACACATGTGTATCTCCACATGTGTGTCAGGACATGTACACACGTGTACAAGTGTGAGCATGTGAGTATACTTGTGCTCATATGTTTATGTATGTTTATGTGTATACATGTGTGCATATGTGTAAGTGTTTTTATGCATGTGTGTATTTATGTCTACGTACTTACACATATGTAAGTGCTTGTTCATTCTCTGAATGTGCTTTGTGGTGCATGTGTGCCTGTGTTTGTGTGTGTATGTTCATGTTTGTGTATTTGTACAAATGAATGATAGATACCTTCATTTGCCAGCTTGACACTTTAGAGTTGAGCCTGTAGGAAAAATACTTATGAGGAATTATCCAGGTAAAGCTACTCTGTAAGAGATTGTCTAATTGATGATTGATGTGGGAAGATCAAGTCCACAGGAGGTGTGACCATTGCACGGGCAGGTAGATAAGATGGACAGATCTAGTGAACCAGCAAGCTAGAAAGCAGCATTGGTTCTTGTTTCTCTTCTAGTCTGACTGTGGATATGCTGTGGCCAGTTCTCTTGGCTTCTTATGTTGGCATCTTCTCCTTGCCATGATGAACTAAAGCCTAAATTATGAGCATGAATAAAATTCCCTTCTTCCCCTAAATCGTTTGGGTCAGGTAGTTTTCACAACAATGGAGAAAGAGACCAAAACAATATGTGTGCATCTATTCATGTGTGAACATGTGAGTGCTCATGCATATATGTGCATTTTTGTGTTACTGGATATATGTACATGTGTATGAACATATGTGTGAGGTATACACACACATATGTGTGTGGATATTGATGTGTATTCAAAAGTGTGTTCTTGGGAATTAAAGGAATCTTTAGGTGTGATCATGCCTCCGCTTGTATGTATTTGTATATATTATATGTCCATGCAAATTAACCTATGTGTGTGCATGTGTAAGTAAGTGTGTGCATATATGTAAGTGAATGCAGATTTGTACTTGTGTTCATGCGTTCAAATGTTTGCATGAATTTTTAGGTTTGTGTATGTTTGAACATGTGAGTGCATGTGTGTTTGCATGTGCTCTATGTGTATATGTATGTACATACTTGTGTCTATGGATGTTGCATGCATGTGTGTAGATATTCTGTTATGCCTTTCACTTACTTTCCTGACTCAGCTCGTTGACAATTTCATTTCCCAGGAGCCACAGAGGGAACCAAGGAAACTGCAACCTTTGGTAAATTTTAATGAGCATGTTCATTTGCATGTAGGTGTCTGTCTGTTTTAGAGAGCAAACAACAATTGAGAATTGAGCCTTTAGGCACATCTATAATGAACCTGTGAAGAATTATTTAGTTACGGCAAGTTGCTAAGCAGGCCCATGAGAGATTATCTAATTGACGTGGGAAGACCCAGCCTGTAGTGAGTGAGAGCCTTCCCTGGTATGTGGAGGATGAGATAGAGATCTGGTTGGAATTTGACAGAGTGGTCAATGAGAAGGTATGCTTGGGCATTATTCCTCTCTCAGTGCTTCCTGTAGCTATGGGGAGGCCAGTTTTGTGTTTTTTTTTTTTTTGCCTCCTGATGCTTATTCTACTCTCCTGATGATCAACTGTAACCTAGAATCATGATCATGAATAAAACTCCCCTTGCTTCCCTAAGTTGTTTGAGCCATGTGTTCATCAGAGCAATTAAACACAAAACTAAGGTAATACTCTTTGTGTTCTATTGTTTGTGCTTATACATGTGTGTCCATTTGTGTCAGTGCATGTACACTGGCTGGAGGAGGATTGCTGCTTGCTGTTAAGCAGGCAGGTTATGACAGGAGTTGACAGGCTGAAGTCCAGCTGGGCCTCGCCTGTACACCTTATGCCTTTCACTTACTTTCCTGACTCAGCTCGTTGACAATTTCATTTCCCAGGAGCCACAGAGGGAACCAAGGAAACTGCAACCTTTGGTAAATTTTAATGAGCAAAGTGAAATGTGTGTGAGTACAGGGCCCCTTACCAGCACCTAGGGAGAAAGGTGTAATGGGCGGCCAGGGAAACTCGGACATGTACCATTTTTATGAACTCTTCAATGTGGAATGCCTATTATTGAAAATTCATGGAAATGTAGGCAGGCTTCCACAGCTCAGGACTTGGAAGAGCCTCCAGTAGGCCTGGTGCCCTCACACCGGGCGTGGTGCCCTTCCATTGCACTGGAGTGGATGACAGGTAACGATTCCCGCCCCACAGCAACTCTCCAAAGGGCGCTTCCAGAAAAGGTAGGAGGAACACGTGGTGACCAATAAGAAGCCGCTTCAGACAAGACAGCCAGGATGAGCTGGGGTAATAAAAGCAGGCACAGGGCACAGGGAGCTGTTTACCGTCCTTTTCAAGCACATCGAGGGTGCATGCTAGGGTGATGAGAGGGCCCAGGGGCTGAGAGAATGGGCTCTTGCCTCTCCGTTGCATCGGCCCTAATGGGTCGTGACTGCATCAATCCCCACGTGACCTTTTGAGACTTAATGTGTGTAAACCACTCAAAACAGCATCTGGGGAGTTCATGGTGTCCCTGAGGTCATGTGTGTGAAAGGGTCCTATTTGGAGGAAGTGGTGGGGGAGAAGTCAAGGGCACTGTGAGAGCTTGTGAGAGCGAGGAACACTATGGTGTAGGGAAAAGGGATCAGACCTGAGTCTGGAAGAGAGTGGGTGGGAAGGCTCCAGAGAGCAGGCTAGAAGAGGAGGCTGCCCCCCAAAACTGTTGGCACTGAGAGCACAAGCTGACAGTGTAGAGGAAGCAGAATTCCTATACTTTCTATTTCGTCTTAACCTTCTTTTGCCCATCAGAGAATTTGAAAGTGTGAGAAGGTATGGCTGCTGGAGAAAGGAAGTCAAAAGAGAAAGAAATTCTTCCACAGAGAGCTGGTGTTTCCAGCAGAGCCACCAATGCTGTCACTGGTTTTATGTGGTCTTTCCAGGTTCTATTTTGGCAGAACCTCTACTGTGGACAGCCCTTCCTGAGTGCCCAGAAGCTGTCGATCGCTCTCTTCCTCATCCTCCCTCAGCAGTGGACACATGTGCATACATTCCATTGCATGATGGAATGTCTCTCCTCTCTTCCCTCTCTTGGGTTATGAGCAACTTGAGGGCAGGAAGCAAATCTTCCTCCAAGATGCTGGCGTTTGGCACAGGGCTCAGAGGAGGCACAATGGATGTTGAGAAGATGGGGAGTAGGATGGGGAAACCTCCCCATGAGATTCCTCTTCTTTGGGCTATTTCCAAATGCATTGAAAAGCACTCTGGTCTACCATGTCTTGTTGATGTGCAGTCTCTGTCTTTCCTTGGATCAGTCATGCTTTTTGCTCAGCAGCTGTACCTACCTCCTGGCTCTGTGATTCAATCCTCCTCCAGCTAAATCTGAGGCCCACTAAGGGGAAACATTCTGTGTCTGTTCTGCCAAATTGGGTGGGAGCATGTGGCAGAGGAACAAGTGTGATGGTAGCTCCCCTTGGGATGTCCCAAAGACAATGACCAGAATTTGAAGAGCTGTTTCCAGATTGCACAGTGTGGTGAGTGATCAGGAACCAATGCCTTCAAGGAAGAACCTTGGGCTTCCACTCCCCAGCAACACATTCTCAGTTTCTTTTCATCAACCCCTTTGCTTTAAAGGCATGCTGCAATGGAAACTATTAAACAGGGTGGGGTAGTTAAAAGGGACTAGTTAAAGGGGCCTTGCTAAGAAGAGTCAACTTCAAAGACCAGTCCTTTACTCAAATGGGATAATACTGCCAGTGAGAATATAAGGTGGAAATACAGTCTTTCCACCTTCAACTTGCCTAAAGTTAAGGCATTATTACATGAAATAAAAAGGCCCAGATGAGGCTTCTTGTATTTCTTTGGCTATGGGGGTAAAGGAAAGTTTACACAGACTCATTTCCAGTTCTTAGCACACAACCTAGATAGAATATCAATCTGTTATAAATAAACATGATGTCTCCTGACCATTTATCATTGACTGGCCTACTTGATCTATTAAGATGAGATTACTTGGAGACCTGTTATAAAAACCCAACAAGATATATTGATAACACAAATATTTATGCCACTATATATCTTAATAAAATAACACTCCTGTCTGGAGAGTGTGCTGACTTGGAAAGCTTCCTCAAACCGATTACCTAAATCAAGAAAGCCAATGGGCCATGCTGGCAGCCTGGCAGCCTGTTTGCTGACATGGTTCGACACAGACAATAATCATTTTTGCACAGAGGCAGTCTTCTGGAAGGAGGGAATTAACCCCCGTGTTGACATTATGAATCATCAGACAACTATTCGAGATGCTGAGCGCAACTCCAGGTCTAGCCAATTTCTTCTCCTTTTAAATCTGGAACCTAGGTAGAGATACTAATGGAATTTCAGATTTATTCAGATTCAATTTTTTAAAAATAAAAATAGTGTTTCTCATTGGCCTGGAGCTTGCTGATTAGACTGGACTGGCTGGCCATGCAGTGACCTCCAGAGATCTGTTCGTGTCCATTTTCCCAGTGTTGGTATTACAAGTGCACACATTATGCTGGGGGCTGGTCTCCTCCTCCTCCTCCTCCTCCTCTTCCTTCCCTTTCCCTTTCTTTTCTGTCTGTTAACTTCCCCTTCCTTTCCTCTCCTATTCGTTCCCTTTTCCTCCTCTTCTTCTTCCTCCTCCTTTTTTTCTTCTCCTCTTCCTCCTTCTTCTCTTCCTCCTCTTTCTTCTCCTCTTCTTTGTCCTTCTTCTCTTCCTCCTCTTCCTCTTCCTTCTCTTCCTCCTCTTCTTCCTCCTCCCCTTCCTCTTCCTTCTCTTCCTCCTCTTCCTCCTCTTCTTCCACCTCCTCTTCCTCCTCTTTCT
This sequence comes from Typhlomys cinereus, assembly GCA_023101885.1. Taxonomy (NCBI): domain Eukaryota; kingdom Metazoa; phylum Chordata; class Mammalia; order Rodentia; family Platacanthomyidae; genus Typhlomys; species Typhlomys cinereus. Next base: position 7,849,392 of record JALPQD010000036.1, read on the forward strand.
CCTCTTTTTCCTCCTTCTCTTCCTCCTTTCTCCTCCTCTTCCTCCTCCATCTTTCTCCTCCTCTTCCTCCTCTTTTTCCTCCTCCTCTTCCTCCTCCATCTCTTCCTCCTCCTCTTCCTCCTCTTTCTCCTCCTCTTCTTCGTCGTCCTCCTCCTCCTCTTCCTCTTCCTTCTCTTCCTCCTCCTCTTCCTCTACCTCTTACTCCTCCTATTCTTCTTCCTCTTCCTCCTCCTCTTCCTCCTTCTCCTCTTCTTCCTCCTATAATGAACTCAGAGACTCATGCCTGTGTGGCAAGCACTTTACTGACGGAACTATTTCCTTGTCCCCTCACTTTTCTCTACTGCAAAATGTCCTAGAACCAGAAGATGTCACGAGGTTCATAAAGCCCACCTTGCTGGGCAGGGGAGACCAGACTTATTGGAGTTGCTAAGAGAGAAGAATTGTGTTGTTTGTTTCACCCTGGAATTCTCAAGCCATACGTCTTGGAAACTCCAATAATTGGCAGCTCTGCTGCAGGGGAAATGCCTCTTCTGAGCACTGTGGACCAGTCATGAAATCTTCAATTGCTTTTTATTTTTCTATACTACTCAAAGACACCTTTATGTACTTTGCAATACTATATACTAAAAATAAGGAGAAAGATATGTTTATTTAGATTTCAGAGGGCTAACACATTTTAATTTATATTTGAAATTACTTTCTATTGACATTAGCATGTACTGATGTAACTTCGTGTGATTACTTGAGTTCGCTCAGACCTTAAGGGAGTATTATGATATTATATTCCTGTGGAGAAAAAACAAATCAAACTTTATTAAAAAGCACATGTTGAATCTATGAAACCAAAACAACTAGAGAGCAAAGGTTGGAATTGGCACCATGAAAATGATTACTTAACACAAGCTCTACAAATGAATGGCTTAAATTCAGATGCTTTTAATGCTCAGGAAGGAGAGACACACTGAACAGTGAGGACCTCAGCACTCGATGGGTTTCCTATAAGAAACATGAACAAGCAGATAAGGTGTTCTGGGGAAGAGCCTGGGGAAGCAGTGGAGCTGGAGGGTCCTAGGATGACCACAAAGCCTCCAGGAGCCCATCTTGCTGGACAGGGGAGATCAGACATATTAGGAAGGCCAAGAAAGGAATTCAGCTAAGAGTGTGTTCATGAGGTCTTCCAGTGGTCATATTCATGCTCAATAGGACTCTCATCCTTTAGTTTGACCTATAAGAGAAATCACAGTCTGTGGAATTAACTTCTGGCTATTTTTGTTTGTGAGTCTTAGGTGTAATCTTGAAGATTTGCATTCAATTCAACTTTCTTTTTTTACTTAATCTCTTTTTATCCATGGTACTGAAACAATAGCTAGTGAATGGAATTTACAAGCGTATTTTTGAAGAAGTCCATATTTAAAGTAAACTAAAATACCTATGTGGCCCAACTTTTTCAAACATCTATCTATTGGTGTGTGTCAGAAATAAGTAACTATGTTGTAAGAATTTGTAATAGTACAATTAAAAGATTAAATTATTTATTGTATATAACTATCCCAAGTGATTAAAAACATTTAGGCAAAAGCCACTTTTGGATAACTAAAGCCACTATTAGAAAATAAGAAGATGGAAAGGTAGTTTGTCTGCCTGTATTACCAAGTATCAGAAAGATGGTTTGCCTGCCTACATTATCCAAGTATCAGTAGTCAAAATGGCCAAAATATGAATTGCCTCAGCTTTGATTGTCATTTAAAAAAATAGACGGGATAACTTAAGCAGCAGAAAGCATTTATTTGCTCTAGACAAGGCATCAAAGACACAATCCTGCCAAATCTAGCTTAGTGAACCAGTGAATTTATAGAGGTCACTTGTGGGAGAATAGGCAAGTCAAGCAGCTGCGTCACTGTGTGTCCACCCTGGCTGGGGTGTCAAGTTCACGAAAACTGCATCCCTGACTTTCAGGCAGTTAACACGCTGGAGATTGTTCTCTCCCCAGCAACTGTTACTGCTTGCAATAGTCTTATGAATCTTGTGAACTTTGTGAGCTTCCTGAGTCTTGTAAGTTTCATTTACTTCTTGAGTTTTATGAGCTTCCTTTCAGAGGGAGTGCTTCAATTTGGAGGAAATTGCTCCACAACACGCTCTTTCTTTCCTTCTGCTTTTCTGTCTTCTCTTCAGAGATGTTCCTTGGGCCTTAGTAGGGTGAAAGAGATGTATGATTATTTTCTTCCATCTATGGTTGAGTATCAGGCCATTATATTATAGCAATAGTTATTTTCAAGTGCTTGAGTAGTTGAGAGTCTTTACAGTCTACACTACTTATTATATAAAACAAATCTCTTTTGTTATTGATTAACAGCTGATTACAAACAGTGGTAATCTATAGACATAAACAAATGCTTAGGAAGAAAAAGAAAAGGTACTCAGGGGCCTCCCCAGCTTTCCCCTGGCTTACAATACAAGATGTGAATCCCTCTCATGGGGTAGGACTTAAATTCAATGAGGAAGCAGTTGGTTGAACCCACATCAGCTATGCCATTATTGCACCTGTGGGAACATGTTGCTTCTGTAGCATGCAGGGTCCATAGCTGGGTAGGAATGTTAATGATCGTTCTCCCCTCAAATCTTGCATGGTCCCTTCTAGCACTCAGAAAGCAACCCGGGAGGGAAGGAGCTTCTAGTTTATTCCCAGCCTTATTTCTCCATGTTCTAAAGCCAAATCACATGGAGTCTTCATTAACAGGAGCCTTACTACTTAGTTCTGCTATACAACCAACAGAAGTAGCAGTAATTTCTTTTACAGGGGGAAAATATACACTACATCTTTTGCAGAGATAATTGCCCACTCATAGGACAGACTCAATCTTTTTCACCCACAGTGTTTTTTATTATTCTATAAACTGTTATTCAGGCTTTAAAGTCTTTCTGAAACTTGCTAGCACACCATTTTGTTTTCCTTCTAAAAAGAGCAGAAAAAAAAATCAAGGCAATTAGTATGAGTTTGAGGTCAGCAGAGCCATGATGTTATCACTATCACTTTATAGCAATAATAATAATATCCTACAATTTTATAGCACTTTCTGAAATGTTTTGATCTGTCTGATTCTTATTCACATCAAAATTCTAGGAGTGCTCCCTATATTCTCGGTGTTTATTAAATGGTGGTGGGTTCCAGCAAGAATTGCAACTGAGATAGTCTCCCTGTGAATGCAAAGACATTCTTACAGGAAAAAGGAGAAAGCCAAAAGAGAGGCAACATGCTACTTTTCTGTGCTTGCTGTGCTGCCAGGATGTGAACTCGCAACTTTCCTGAGAGGAGCTGAGGTATTCTAAAGAGAGATACTTGTGACCTTCACTGCAGCTGTCATACTCTTGAGACAATGAACCCCAAGGAATTGAAATTTCCTCAAGAATGCCAGGACTTGGGCTTTAGTGAGGTCATAGTGGTTATAGAGGGAGCTTGTCTCAGGGAAAGCAATTTCACATAGTCCCGATAACTCTTCAGACTACCTTGCAGGAGACATTGAAGTTGAGGCAATGATGGGTCAGCGATGGGCAGAACCACACCTCCACCAGGACTACTCGATGACACATGTCTCTTGCCTTCTATTAAAGCTTATACCTCGTGTCAAGACATATAAAATGAACCTCTTTGCTCCTCTCGCTAATGTGACCACACAAATGTCCTTTCTCTAATTTTCACTATTACTTGTCTCTTTAATTGGCCTACTGAGGATGGGCGGCGGAACCTGTCTTGTTGGGACCTACTGACAGAGCCCAGGCGTTGAGCCTAACAACTCTAGTAATGAACTGAATAGCTTTGCCACACTCTTCTGCTATAATAGAATGAATCTTCAGAAACCACGAATGTAGTCAGTCTTTCCTCCCTTTAAAAAGAAGAAGATGAAGCAAAGGAGGAAAAGGAGGAGAGGAGGAGCAAGAGGAGTAAGAGTAAGAAGAGAAGAGAAGGAAGAAGAGAAGAAGAAATCCCTACAGTTTCTCAGTGTGGAAGGGTCCTGTCACCAGGATAGGGAGAGGCAAGCTAGGTGATACCTATGGCACAAGTGACAGTGAGATTGGGTTCCCATATTTCCCTCCCCTCCTTCTGGAGCTAAGCAGGAAGATGCCTGCAAGACCCATAAAGAGCATCTTTGCCACATGGAGATCATCTAGGCCTAATCTCTAGAGTCTTCAGTAAAGAGTCTTTGTTGGAATTCATAGTAATAATGAAACGAACTCAGGGAAGTTGGCACCGCCCTGGGCAGGTCTGCCTGTGGTTCTGAACTTGAACTTCCTGATACTTTCTGTCCCTCACTCCAGGACATCTGTAGCTGAGCTGTCAGCTCTGTCAAAGAATGGAGGAGAGGGATGTTTTCACTTGAGGAGCTGCTTCTAGCCCTGTTCCTGAGAACCTGAGTGGAATGGCCTTGCCCTTGTGCATTCAAACCTGGTTGATAGGTTAAATTTATTTGTTGGACACACTGTCCCCTAGACTGTCTGTCCTGTGAAGACTCTGTTATCTCTGCCACGTTCGGTCTTATGTTCTTAGACACCAGTTTAGTGCCTGGCATGTGACAGGTGTTCAGTAGGTATTCGGTGGGGACTCATGTTTGCAATACTGATCCCGGAGAGAGTAACAGTGCTCCCACTCCTTATTAACACTATTAGAAATAAACAAACACTGGAACAAAATAAAGCCATTTGCAGAAGATCACCACATTTAAGTGAAAGTTCCCAACCCTGTGTCTAAATCAGGAGTATGTGATTTTCTAATTGAGAGTCTGAACTTATGGCAGGTTCTTAACATGGCCTTTGTTTTGAGGATGACAGTGTGGATGGGGCCATGACCCGCTCATCCTACAGCTTCGCCGTTGCTTCCTGCCTCAGTTTCTGGATCGAGTGACTTCATGCATAATCCTGGTAAGTTGGAACTACGGTGATCCAGGCAAAGGTGAAAGTAATGGTGACCCAGAGACGGGTTCCAACATTGCCATGCACCTGTCTGTCAAGGGATCATATGACAATTGTGTTGATAATGGACATGCCATTCTCGCTGGAAATACAAATGCCCAGCATGTGTGATGTCTCCAATGATCCCTTCCTGAGAGGCACTTGAGTTGGAGACAGAGAAGTGGTTCCCAGTTGGATATCAGTTAGTGAGGCACTGACATTCCATAGCCAGTCGAGCTAATCCCTGGTGAAGGTCCCTGAGATCTTGTCACTGCTGCCGTCTTCGCTATGTGTTTTGCTGCTAAGATTAGATCTTCCTTCCATCCCACCTCTAGCCAGTGGGATGGTTTTCAACATGAACTTGAAAATTTTTGGTTAGTTTCCATGGATACACAAAGACGCTTCCTTGGAACAGAAAACCTGGCTGTGCTCACATAGGCCAGGGAAGGTAGCAAAGGTCATCTGAGCTGTAAGAGGAAGTGGTGTTGTGGCGTCTAGCAAGGTGTGGAGGAGGAGGTGTGGCTCAGGTCTTCTCACCACTCCCGTGGTCTCAAAGGTCCGGTGGAAACTGCTAGGCAATGTGGTAGATGATGCCCACTTTTGGAGAAGATGGGGAGCCTTGTTGACATACCTTGTAGGTGGCTGAGACCTGAAGCAAAGGACATTTGACCAGCCACTGTCCTTACTTAGCACTGGGTCATTGGATTGGGCAGGGCAAGGTAAATCTTGTCATATTTTAAGTTTGAAGTCAGTTAATCATGCTTTGTGCAGATGGATTCATGTATTTGAGGTTCCAGACAGAAGCCAAGCGTACCTTGTGCCTCCCTGATAGGAAGAGAAAAGGGGTACAGAAAGGCAGCAAACAGAGAGTCAGATGAAAGAGAAAAGAAGTGCAGGCTTCTACAGACACAAAGGGGAACTTGGGAATTCCTGAGTTTCAGCGTGGAGCTTTATGATTGTTCAGGCCCATCCTTGTGAGATCACTGAGACATCGTCTTTATGATCGGCAGAGTTCCTGGGTGTGGACATTGCTGCTCACTCCTGAGGCTGCCAGTTTCTGGGACAGTGTGGTGCTCCTTCCACAGCCTGGTGCTCCAGTAGAGTGAAGGGACTGGTTATCAAGTATGTCAAGTATAAGTGTGACACGTCAGACCCTGGATCCCGAAAGAGATGGCTGAGCCTTTGTTAAGAGTGTGGCTGACTGTCTAGAAGCTACCCAAGTCTGTGTGAACAGAGGGCAGGACTCTCTGGCTCCCCATCTCACAGAGAAGGGGAACCGAGTCTCACCTTGACAGTTCTATTGCATGTCAAGGTGTCATCGATCACCCTCGTTGGATGCTGCTAGAAAAACAGCTGGAGGGCTAGGCAGATGTAGTGTCTCATGAGGAGGCCAGAGCTGGAGAAGAGGAAACCAACAGCAGAGAGGGTGGTGTGTCTTTGGGAAACCTTTCCTGAGCACATGGAGAATTCTTCCAGAACACATAAAAAGGCTTCACAAAAAGTAAGGTTGTACAACTAGGGATAAGTCATTTAATTTTTATATAAAATTTATCTTACATGAAACAAAAGGAAGATTGTGCATTATTCATGAATTTATCGCATGCTCTGTTTGCTTAGTATTATTTCATACACTCTTATACATTCATTTTTTTTCTAAATTCCAAGGAATTCTTTATACTCAGAAATCTTGCTTCTTAGCACCTACAACACCATCCACGAGAGGTATCTCCATGAAAATAAATTAAAACATTTAACTTAGGTCAATGTAAAAAGCAAAGGGAGCAGGGAAGATAAATTATTTGGCCCTGCAGTGGTATGTTGGATCAAGTATAATACAGCAAAATATCAGTCTTATGAAAAAAAAAAGTCGAAGGAAAAGATCATGCTCAAAATTGCTCCTGGCTGACTGGCCTCTGGGTTATTAATTCAGACGTCCCTCCTATTGGTGTTGTTAATGGCTTCAAACAACTCTTGTCTCCTCTTACGCAAGGGGAAAATTGGACTCATTCCAAACCAAACAGCAGTAGCAGAAGGAAGCCAACATTTGCAGCGTTGTTAGATAACTCTAGCTATTAATTTTCTATAACCAAGTCCCTTTCCATTTTCTCCAGATATTTTTTTACTGCCTAAATCTACAAATTAGACATTTCTAATACTTAGCAAGATTTCTAAATTAAAAAAATAATAGAAGAACCTTGCCATTTAATGACATTTAATCACGTCTTTTTCTAGGCTGTTGCACCAAAATAAGGCACTGAGCAAACAGTGGAGAACTCAGATGTGGCGGGAGTTGACTCTTGGTAGGAGATGGGGGAATAAGGGGGAAGAGTCATTAGAAGAATCTTGGTGAACAGGGAAGGTAGGTAGGCAGAAATGATTTAAAAAAAAACAACTGCTCATAGGAACCTGACACCTCCTCAAGGTGAAAACTATTTAGAGACAAAATCTTAGAATTTAAAGTATCTGCAAGCTCAGCTAACTCCAGGTTGGATGTTGCTCTGTTGGATGCCATGATATATATGTGATGGTCTTGAGGGGAGGTGACCTCATTAGACGTTACCTGAACCATGTATAGAAATGTATCAATGTTTAGACACATTTCTAAATAGATACAATGTTCTTGAGCTCTGTATACTGGATGTTTTGGGTTATTTGGGGAGGGGTAGAAAGGATGGGTTCTCCTTTCTAAGAGAACCGTGATTTTCCTCTGGGGAAATCTGCTTTATGTTGAAGCATCTAGAAGGGCGTCTTTCTGTCATGGACACCCATGTGCCATGCTCTTCCACTCCCTGGGACACTTGCCTGTGGCTGTGCATATCTGATGAAACCCATGTTCCTGGGTCTTAAGTCTTGAGCAGAATACGACACACGAGGTCCAATGACATGAATTATTTTATTCTAGAAGCAGTGCCAGGTGAGACAGTAAAGAAGCTCCCATACCAAGAATTTCTGGAGCCTTGTGTTCCTTGTGGGTCCCAGTCTAGCTTCTCAGTCTTTCAAGGGATTCTTCAGCTCTCTCATTTCCATATTAATGGTTCTTGCTGCTTAAGCTAGTGTGATAATTTTTGGTCCTTACAAAGAATGATAACTAATATCATCTGCCACCCCTATGGATCCAAATTCTTCCCTCTGCTACTTTACAAACTAGCTGATCCTCTTTCAGTAGGACCTATGTAAAGTTGTGGGCTTCACTCCTGCTCCTAAGATTTCTCCTCCTCAGCCGAGTAGCTCCATTTCCTCAGACACCTGCTCACTGCTGTGGTTTATGGAGTCTTCGCCCTTCTGTTTCCCTTGGCTTAGAGCCCAGGTTGTCGAGGTCCTTCTTAGAGTGTTGGGTTGAAGCCATAATCTCCATCTGGTGCTTCAACCCATTCAGATTATGGTCAGATGTCTCCCGGCCTTGGTCTGAAGTCTTTTTAGATGACTGTAAATAAGACTTGCTTTCATTCTGATTAACTCTGTGTTATATTCTTGACGCCGATCAAGTGACAGTGTGGGCACTTAAAAAGCTGGCATTATTATAAACATGGAACTTATAGAAAACATGCTCAAGTTGGGCCACTCCATCTTGGACTTTTGCCAACTGTTTTTGAAAATCCCACCGTGACATTTCTCATTCATTTCTATTAAGTTCTGGGCCTTTTGGTTTTGGTCTACTCTTGGACTGATGTAATTCCAAATTTTGACACTTTCCAATTCTAATATTCCCAGCATCTTTTTCTATTATCTAATGAGGAGTGGTGTTCTGGGACAGTTGACTGATACTGTTTTATGCAATGCACAGATGATGGGTAGGGTGAGCACATGGGAAATTATATTCTATCTTTTTTTTCATATAGGCATCTTTTCCTCCCAAACAGAACCATAGGCACAACCCCAATATCTAAAGGGTAAAAGTGGGTTGACCTGGGTCAAGTTGAAGCGTGGGTGGGCCACAATTGGCCAGGAGCCTGTTTGGTTTCCTTTTGGCTCCAATATCTTTCCATCAAATTCTTTCTCCTTCTGGAACTTCTTGAGAAAAGGATGACCTCTAGGTACATCTGGATTGAATATTCTGATTTTTAAAAATCCCCAAGTAGCAAAAGTTTGCTTTCTTCTTCTGTTTTCTAGCCTACAGATGTCAGTGGGGGAAGCCAAGATTTTATCAGATAGTCTGCTTTTAGTGGCTTTTTATTTTACATTAAAATTGTTATTGAAAACCTTCTGTGTGACAAGCTTCATGCTAGGAGCTGTCGGTGAATCATGGGTATCTTGTTCAATGTATTTATAAAAGATGTGAATGACAGCTGAATGACAAGGATGTGTGATCACTCAGTTTAACAAGACAGAATCACAAACACAGCATAAATCAAAGTGAGGACTGTTGGGATTTCACAGGGATGCATGTAAAAAATGCCAAACATTGGGATTTTAAAAATGGTCAGAAATGACCTATGTGAATATAAAATTGAGATGTCTAACTAAACCACATTTTGTTTTTTTGCCTTTTGGGAGGACTTGCAGGAATGGGGTGGTACAAAACCATGCTACTGCTTATGGAAAGCCTGCAATGGATCAGGCATTTGAAGGAAATGAAGGTTCATTTTGGGCCTAGTGTTAGCCAGACTTCTGCCAGTGTGACCGAAGGCCTGAGATAAATCATCTTGCAGGAGGAAAGGGTTATTTTTGACTCGTGGTTTCAAGAGTTTCAATCGTGATTGGTTGGCTCCATTGCATTTCGCCATGGATTGAGCCAAAGTATTTACCTCTCAGAAGAAGAGAGGGACCTGGTACAGAATAATGCACTCCTCCAAGGACCCAACTTCCTTCACTAGGCCCCGCCTCCTCAAGTCCTTCTTCCAGCAGTATTGCAGGCTGAAGTCCAAGACTCCCACATGGGAGGGAGCCTGTAACCCAATGGTTTGGATTCAAGATCTGAACTATGGTAGTCGGTATATTGAAAACTGTTATTGCCTGATTACCACCCGTATCGTGGGAGTACAACAGAAAGCAGGTCTGATCAACTGAAGAGAGACTCCCTCAGAGGATTTTTAGCTTGGAGGCTGATCTGTGTGTCCTTTGGTGGAAACATCACATAGATGTGTGGGTTATGGGTTATGGGTTGGTAACTGAGGGATCGAATCCCAGTTCTGGCTATGATAAGGCTCACAGGGTAGTAGAGGAGATAGATACATGATTTTACCATGACAGCTATTGTGGTGACCAAGATACATAATTGTAGGTCACTGGGCCCTGGGTGGCTTAGGCTCAAGCAGGAAGTCAGGCTGCCTTGGTGCTTCTTGGGAGTGGGACTACCAGCCTCCTTGGCACATAGGATGGTCCCATCCATGGAGACACAGAGCAGATATGTTGAGAAGGACAGACTGATACATGGTGTTGAGATTCCCAGTTGTACTGAGAAACTGTTATTGCAACTTGGCTCTGGAAAAGTCTTCTTGTTCACTCTTTGCCAGGATTGCTACTTTCCCTTGCATTGACCTTTTTCTCTTATCATTTGTCCTTGTTCACAAGCTCTCCCTGCTGACCTTACCCTCAGGATAGTAGACTTCCATGAGTACCTACCTTTCCTGGTGTCTGGTGTGGAGCTAGGCAGATACATCAGATGTGGACCTCAGGATATGTGGGCTTGCTGCTAAGTTGCTACCATGTCCTGACATGGGAGGGGCAGTGCCTGTCGGAACATCAGCTGTGGGTGGGTCCTTCTTGAGCTCTGATTTCCACATTGTCTTCAGGAGGGAACAAACAGAACAGAGGACAAACATTCTGGGACTTGTCCTGTTCAGGAAGCAGTTTAACATAGAGACTAAAAGCAAACGTCTTGGTACCTGCAGTTAATAGCTAGAATCATCTTGGGGTAACACAAGTCTCTAACTTCTCATGGTTTCCTTGTCTGTGAAATGGACACGAGGTTAAAAGAAATAATAAAAGGCCATGCATACATGCTTGGTATGGAGTGAGAGTCAAATAAATTTAATTTTTATTCCCCAGTAGAGTACTACCTTCCCCCGCTATACACACCACTTGTCATTTGAATGAGGCATGTATCCTGCTTGCTGTAGTCCTGTCGAGGACCTTGTGCCCTGTCCCTGTGACCCTCGTGAGGCATGGTTCCTTCTGGTCACATAACATGAGGTCCCTGGTCTTCTAGTCTCTGCATAGCCAGGGTAAAGGCTCCCAGCAGTCAGCCTTGTGACCCGCTCTTTTTCTCCCTGCTTTCTGCTGATCGGGCTCCAACATTCTCCAGCAGGCTCCTCACTCCCCAAGGTGCAGCGCTGGAGCTATGTTTGGGAATCCTCTCACGCTTTCAGTTTCTCTGCGGGGCCGGCAATGCCCTGCCCCATGAGCTTCCCAAGCCATTCTCAAAAACCGTATCTGGGAACACTCAATGTACAGCAGCTAGCGCTGGTCTAGAAACCAGTGCTTTGTCACACTGCATCTAAGAACAGTTGATCAGTCTTCATTTGTTCCCCCCCCAAACTTGTGGAATTTCTTCTGGAAGAAGAACTGCGAATGCCTCTCCCTCAGGTTGTCTAAGCTTCCAAGGAGGACCTGGGATGCCCTCTCGATTTCTTCCTAGTTACCAGCTTTCCAGAAGAGGGTTTTGTACTAAGTATTTAAAAAACTTAGACTGATTTTAATTCTTTAAATATGGTAGCTTGAACCTAGCTTATCTAAATTGCTTCTTCTAAGAGAAAGTAGATTCTCTAGTCTATTAAGCATCATTTTAAGTGTGGTCTTCAGATTATCAATTATGTATAAAAAAGTGTGTGTTATCTTCCAAATCAAACTGAAATCTAACTTGCAGAAAAATTAGAAGGAATGTGAAAACAAATGATTTCTACCTTCATGTATGCAGTTTACCAGATGCAACCAAGCATCTAACTCCGTACGTGTGTAACTACAGCTGCATGCCTGTTTTCTTACAACTTTTTTTTTTTCCTGGCGTTTTCTGTGGAATAGAAAATGCAGGCTTTAGCTTCGAAGTGGTTACTGTTTGAGTTCACAATGTGTGTGGCAGTTAATCATCAGCTCCATTTGCCCTTTTCATGCGCAGTAAAAAGCAATCATTGTCCGCATTTCAATTTCCCTTTTTAACGTTCCCCACATACTAATGTAAAAGTTCAGAAGCACAAGAACTGGATTGTTAAGTCTTCAAAGTTAGTGTGGCAGTTTAGGAGAGAATGCAAGTGTCCTGCAGGCTGAGAGATTTATCTTCTGATTCCCCCCCCCCCCAAGCCTTTCTTTCTGTGAGCACCCAGTGGCTGCCGAGCCCAGAGAACAAGCTGGCCTGATCCTCATCCTGCCCCGCCCTTCTTTCTCTTGCAGCAAAAGGAAGGACTCTGAATGCACAGAAGTTTCAAGAAGCTAACTGGCAATTTTCAGTTCTTCTCAGATGCCAGAAAATTGTCCTGACCATAGCAAAACATTTCATGTAATTTTCTAACCTTTCTTGTGAAGGCCCGTGTGTCAACAGTGAGACAGGACAAAAATAGACCTTATTCACTTCAGCTCATCCTTAAAGCCTTGTAGGGCAAAGAGCCTTCAATCTAGGCCTTCTAGCTTGCCTAATTCCCTAGCCATGTGGATTAAAGCTGACTAGAACAATCGATTACTTTATCAGCAAGGAAAGGAAGCCAATAGTCAGTCACATGGGCCATGAGCTTGGCTCTAGTCCCCAGCTAGAGAAGTTCATCTTGCTTTAAATTCTAGTCTTTGCCCAGACACTCAGCCTAGCAATTATTTATTATTAGCCAATATGAATTAACTACAGAATAGCTTATTATTTTTAAGGTAGAGCAACCCAAGACCTTTGACAACAGGAAAGCAAGAGACTAAGAGGATTCTTAGAACTTCAGCATCTGGGCAGAAATGCCCAGCTCTCAGACTCAGAGAAAGCATAGGGGTTGCCATGGGTCAATGTGAAGGTGGGGGCAGTCAGAAGTTCATTACTTCTGGTGAAGGGGTCATCCAAGAATGGACGAGTGATTGCCACTTTGCCTGCAGGATGGAGTGGTGGAATTACCATTGCTGTTTCTTAGCAGATAATCTGCAGATGACCAGCCTCCCTCCTGTGCCACTGTTCTCATCCAGGATGAGAAAATGAGAGAGAGGCAAGCTGGGATTTCTCGATGCAAAGGACATTCAACTGGATTTGAGCCTTCGGGCATTTGGCTGAACTTGGAGCCAAGTCTTTCTTTCAGTTATTCTAACTTCTTACCCACTTCTGGGAGAGGTGTTTCCAGAAACTAGCCAATGTTCGGAGCAACTGTATTTAGAACTGGAGAAATTTAAAACTAAGGTCCAAGCGATAACTTGATCACAAAAAAGAATAAATAAACCAGCCCAATAACATTCTTCTCCATGGTTTGAGAAAGCTACAAGGTGCCATTGAAATCAAGGGTGACATCTAGGTCCCCATCATATAAATGTGAAACTTGAGGAGAGGAGAACTGGTAGGGAATGAGATCAGAATCTTCCTGAGCAGAGTGGGTGCAGGGAGGGTCCTCTGTGGCGGGTCTGACTGTCCACAGCTCCCACTAAGTCCCCAGATCTTTGTTCCTTTTGAGCCACTTGCCACCAGGCCTCCTGGCCACACACTGCTGATGCTATGCAGGCTCCCATTTCTCTCATGGATGGAAGCCATGTGGCATGAATGTGGCTCATGTGGAGTCCCCAGCAACCAAACAAAACCTTTGCTTAAGGGTGGCTGCTTCATTCAATACAGGGCCCGTCTGCAGATATATCAGGGAAAAAGTTATCTGGCATAAGTGATGGCTACAGAAGCTGCTGGATGTTGCCAACAAGCCTGACTTTCTACTTTGAATGCACACACACACACACACACACACGTGTGTGTGTGTGTGTGTGTGTGTGTGTGTGTGTGCATGTTCAAAGCCTCCAAAGTTTTCCTGGGTATTGTGAGCGCTCACATCTTCTCTGTAGCAGAAGCACATTGCCAGCACAAGCGCTTCTTTGCACACTTGACAGCTTCATCCTATTCTCATGCTTGTTTTTTTACACTGTGCATCTCTCCTTCTCCCTTTGTTTTGGCATCTCTGCTCTTTTATTCTTTGTATCTATATCCTTGCTCTGAGCCCATGTTTTACAGGGCAACCCCAGATTTCCAATGACCAACCTGCTGGCTTTCCCTGCGCATGTCCTTAAGAATACAAGTCTGAGTTTCTTTCTTCTAGCAGTTCCTGTATGATAGCCCTTTAGGTCTTCTGTTTTATCAGTGTCACTCTTTACTGCCATCGCTCTAAATGTTTCCCCTGCTTTTTTCAGTCCCCTGCTTTGTTTGGAAGTTAATATGCCCCCTCTCTAGGAGGCTCTTCAAACATCTGTGTTGACTATCTGAACAAATAAGTGCATGCGATAAACACAGATAGGCACACACACACACACACACACACACACACACACACACACACACCCCAAACACACAGCAAACACACAGATTTACACACATATATGAACACAGATGCACCAAGCACATACATATATGAAACACACCAAATACACACATACACATATATATGTATAAAACACACATACCAAACATACACAGAAACACAATACATGCACACAAAGCATGAGTGCATGTGTGCACACATGCACACACACACACACACACACACACACACCCCTCCTGCTTAACTAATTGCCCATGGCAATCCTGGAGTTTCTATAGTTCTTAGAGGTCAGTACAGTTGAACTGGCACTTAGGGACTCTTAAACTGAGCACATTTAAAAGATTGATTCAGAGGGAGATTTGACAAAGGCTCTTTTAATTATTTTTCCCTGCTTTGCCTGTACTTACTGCTGTGGCTGGTCAGAGGCTGGTCTCTGACGCATTAGGGGGCCAAGCCATTAGGTGTTCCTGCTTACTCTGCAAATATAACAGGCTTATCACGTAGAACTCTGTCTCCAGCTGGTTTAAAATGTAGGTGGTGCCAGGGGGTAGCAGCTGTTACAGGCAGGGGAGCCAAGAGCCAGCGGCAGGGACATTTCAAGACATGAGGAGGTCAGAACACAGCACCCCATACAGTACAGGGTACCCTGCCATTCTTCTACACTGGCAGCCTGAAAGGCAACTTGCCTTCCTAAGGGTCCCCAGATAGATGCCCACTCTTGCTGTGTCAGCCAAATCCCAGGCAAGTTCAGCACTAGTTTTCAACACATGGGGCCAAAACACTTAGTCATATTGCAAATAATGAATAATTCATACATTTGTAATTCAAATGTTCATGGTGATGCATAATTCAAGTGAAAAGTTGTTATGAAGAACGAGGGGGCAAATGGATTCATTTCAGGGACTTTGTTTTTAAATTTTGAATTATTATTTTCCTTAGGTTTGGAGGCTGGGGCAGCTTCTATTTTTGCAGCTGTTTTATCTGAGCTGCCGGGCTGCACAACTTTGCCATCAGATCGGGCAGGGCTAGACGTGGGGCGGTTCACTCAATAACAGATACTGATTGGCTTTTCATTCCGAGAGCTGAGGTTACAGCAGGCATTTGTTTTCCTTCTTGGATTATGAAGCTTCCTGGTCTAACTCTCCTAGCTGAATTTTTAAAACATTTTATTATGAAGGGTTTCAACACACACACACACACACACACACACACACACACACACACACACATACTTAATGTGCCAACATCCCGTAATAAGAACTTTCCAGACTTCCTTTGCCATCCCACTGGTTACTTTAAATTCCACATTTCAAAAATAATTTCAATTCCGTGCTAGCTGCTCTCCTTGATTTTAAAAAGAATGGGTGCATCTTATCCAAGGTCCAGAAAAGACTCCTCAGCTGGGGCTATAAATGGGGGGCACTAGCAGCTTCATTGAAGGGTAGTCTCAAGATGGTCTCACCTCCAGTGACATCACGTAGGAAACCAGTCCCTTGGAGGAATGCCCCAAAGGGCCTCCATTCCCCTCCTGCCCTTACCAGTGGCCGGGCATCACGGGAATGTGCCATGTCTGCGTATTGGAGTAACTCGATGCTCTCTCTGGAAGCTGGTATCAAATGTTTTGGTCTCCAGACTCGCCCACGGCTGGGACATCAAGGAGCCAGACTTTCACAGACGAGCTTTGCTCTTCATATTTTTCAAAACATGGTAAGTCACAAAAGATAAGGTGATCAAAATTGACATAACTAAAGGCAAGAATGTAATATTTTTATTTAAAAAATGACCCTATATCAACTACATTGTGCTGTAACTGCCATGTATAATCCTCCAAGTGTCTATAAGAAAGGGCTGAGGAATTTGTTTATCATTTCTACCTATTGTGATTCAGATAACATGGCAAAAAAAAAATGACTCAAATTCCAGTAGTACAAGTTACTTGAAAAGGATAAGCTTTGCTTCCCCCTTACATCCATACTCCTGGCACCCCCCCCCCAAAAAAAAAACAAAAAACAAAAAAACAAACTATCTGCACTCTTCACTTGTTTTTCTGAAGGGAATATAAATAATTTCTGTTGAATCTGGAATCCCCCAAATGGATTTTGAAATAAATTTGTTTAAGAAGCTAAGAACCTCTGAAAAGGTAATAAAACATCCTCAGAGTTCATTCATTTTTATATTCATTCATTCACTCATTCATTCATTCACTCATCTGTCTAACACCTCAGAGATCCAATGCTATGTTAATTTGTGTGCTATACAAATTTGGGTTTGTGTATGCCTAGTGTTGTCTAATTGATTTTTTGTTTTTCTAAACAGTGACCTCATAGAATGTAGTGACTACAATCAACTGTTTTAGTACTCTGACATCGGGGATATTCGAGGGTTTATAATTGACTTTATACTTTTTTTTAAGTAACAATAAGCGAACAGATATTGTTCTATGGTGGCGGTCAGAAGGGTCCAGAGATCTGCCTGTCTTTATCACGCTACTTTCTGACTTGTCCCAAGAAAATTCAACCAAGAGGCAATAGCTTTTGCCTGCAGAAGGCAGTAAATATTCTTGTAGGTTTTAAAAGCAAATCATCAGCCACAACTGGGTCAGTTGCTGTGAAGACCACATTACATATCAGGATCTGAGGAAGTGGGGACCTTCCAGTTGAGAAAGATTATTGAATGCCAAGTTTTTACCACCCCACACTGTTTCAGATATATTTCTGTTGCCGTAATGAGACACTCTGACCCAAGCAACTTAAAGGAGAATGGGTTTATTATTTGCCTTTTGGTCCCAGGGGCATGCAGTCTAGTAGGGTGGGGAGCACATAGAAGAAGGAAATGGCTGCAGGAGCAGGAAGCTGGTTCACATGATAATAGCCATTGAGAGAGAGAGAGAGAGAGAGGAGGAGGAGGAGAAGGAAAGAAAAAGGAAAGAAGTAGGAAAGAAGAAGAATAGGAAGAGGAAGAAAGGAAGAAGAGGAAGAAAAGGAAGAAGAAATGGAAGAAGAGGAAGAAGAAGAAAGAAGAAGAAGAAGAAGAAGAAGAAGAAGAAGAAGAAGAAGAAGAAGAAGAAGAAGAAGAAGAAGAAGAAGAAGAAATGAGAGAAGAGATGGGGAGCAGGTTATGAAAAACTCAAGACCTAACCTGTCTCCAGTGATAAACTTCCTCTTCTTACAAGTTCTTTAACTTTCCCAAATAGTAATCACACACACAGACACACACACAGACACACACACACACACACACACACACACACACACACAAAGAGCACTAACAGGACCTTGTAGGTCCATCAGCTCCATTCTTCCCTCCCCCATGTGGTTTGGTTCATCCTTAGCCCACAGCCATGGGCTGTAACCAGGGCCATCTGTGTCCTGTAAAGGCTCCAAATCAGTTCCCCACAAGACACAGAACAACATTCTCTTGGAGTGGCTAGAATTCAGGATTCTCTCCTCCATCATGCTGTAGCCAAGCCCAGTTTAATTAGAACCTCTGTTGAGCTCCTGGTGGTGGCTGTTTTGTATTCTCACCAACCGCTTGTGTGCTTTTTGGCAGCAAGCTCTCCTAGTTCAGCTTTGGGGCTTCTCGAAGGAAAGGCCCCTGGAGGACTCAGGGTCTTTTCTGCTCCGCAGCACCCTGGGCCGGTGCCCGCACCTCTTCCCCGCTTGTCCTTCTCGAGCTTTCGATGCTTTGATTTTAGGAATTCTTTGCTGTGAATATTCTGTCTGTTTCTGGGAATACTTGAACTGTGTTACGTTCTATCTTCCCTCACTTTTGTAAGCAACAGGACTACATGTCAATAGAACATTCTTGTAGTCACAGACTCCTGCTTTTTACTGGCTGTATGGTGACTTTATTAGTACATGAGGTTTATCTGGAGTCCATTCAGCTTAAAAAATTATGTCTCCTGTTGTCAGTGATGAGACAAATAAAATTCCCATTAGTATTTTAGCAGGGTGATTGATCTCCAAGAGGCACAGAAGCCCCAGGGGAGCCCGAGAGTGCCCCATCACCCTACTTTGTCTGAGTCCTTGGACTGCAGGATGTTGGCCCCATTTCCTGTGCTGTCTGACTGTCCCATGGGTCATGTCTAAGAACTCCAGACAACACTGGGAATCTGGCAAATTCTGAAATGTTCCCCTTTGATATTGGACGCCGTGTTATTTTTTTTATTTTTTTTTTTTGTTGCTAATGGGTCAGTGTTCTTTTCCCTTCCAGTTTTCTGAAGTCTAAGTTGAATTATGTTATAGTTAAGTTTTCAAACACCAATGGAATTTGATGGCCAAGAAGTAATGGGTTGAGGTGGCAGTTTTGATTTTCTAAAGATGTTGCGAATTTACTAAATAATTACCAACTCTGATTGCATTGTTTGAGAGTAGTGATGGAACCTTTATCTTGTTCTCCTATTTGGCTCAAACATACATAGCAAAATGAGGCTCTGAGTCTGTTGTAGCTGAGAATGGCAGTTTAAAGAACAGTGTTAATTGAAATTAGAAGTGTTTCACTGAAGCACAAATTCCAGAAAGAACTCAATTAACCCCAATGTCCTTTGTGTACATAGACCTGAAAAATAGCCAGAGAAACATACGCTATCAATTACACTGACATGCTAAAAAAAATCTATATGAAGGAGAAAGAAAATGCCCTAATTCCTCTGTCAGTTCTCTTCTTTCTTTTGTAAGAGTCTGCTTAACTCCCACATAAAGGTATGTAGGGCAGCACTAATCTGTGTATTAACCTGTCCGTGATTTCAAAGGCAAAGCAAAGAATAGTCTTACCTGCCACTTCAAGACTGGTTTTTTCCTGCTTCTCTTTTGTTCCTGGAGACATCTGTGTTCTCTCTTACCTCTTGTGGCACTGTGGGCTGGCACCAGTCCCTGGACAGTCACCAGACTCCGGCAGGGCGAATATTTCCTTCATGTAATCTGAGCGAGAACCACAGTAAGTGGTGCTGTAACTTACCCTAAACCAGGGATTACCTGGAGCAAAAGGAAAACAGGATCCGTCACTGCAGAATGCAGCCCAGGGGTCACTGAGAGGCACGTTGGCATTTGATAGTACGGATGGGAAAATATATGGGAAAAATCCATGTAATTTAACTTGATCCAGAGAAGTGGCTTTTGAACTCTCAGAAAACAACATTGATGAATTTCTGCTCAAAAAAAAAAAAAGAAAAAGAAAAAAGAAAAAAGAAAAAGAAAAAGAAAAGAAAAGAAAAGAAAAGAAAAAAGAAAAAGGATTCTTTTTCTAAAAAGGGAGACCTTGGCGATCTTCCAAAATGATTGGGTCACCATATTGTAAGCTAATACTTAAATGCAATTAGCTCCTTGTACTATGTGCAGCGTGTGCCAGAAATACACGATTACGTGGCGTTCATTATCACCTTTTCCGGCTTGTGGGCTGCCGTCAACATCATTTTCTTCCAAGGTCAGCTGCAGTTATTACACTGAGAACTGTCTAGGTATATTTAACTTTGGGGACGGCTCCAACATGCCACTGTAAAAGATGAGCGTATTGTTTACCCTGCTTTCCATTTCTGAAAAGGCTGGACTCTGGCTGGTACGTCCTCTACGTATCTGGCTGCAAATAGGTGACCAAGAGCCAAGCAACGCAGTGCCTAATTTCAGCATTCACTTAAGTAAAATTATTTATGGCCATGTCAAGGTTTTTTTTTTTTCTCTTTTCTAAAGGAGGGGAATGTATAGTGTCAGAATTAACCGGAAGACTATTTGCATTTAGCCTTAGATACAAATACATTTGATATTTATTTATTATGTGTATGTGGTGCATGTGCATGAGTGTGTGATTGTATACTTCCATGTGCACATATGCAGAGGCCAGAGGAGGACCAGATATTTTCCTTTATTGCTCTCCATTCCATTGCTTTGAGACAGGGTCTTTCACTGAACCAGGAGTTGGCCAGTGAGCTCTTAGTATCTCTCCATTTTTCATCCCCCAATGCTGGGATTGTAAGTACATACAGTCATGTCCAGCTTTTGATATAGGTGCTGGAATTTTTCAACTCAGATATTCATGCTTGCAGAACAAATGCTCTTATCCACTGAACCGTTTCCCCAGATCCTACAGATGTACTTAAAATATGACTTTGGGCTTGTGAGATGGCTCAGTGGGTAAAGGCAACTGTGAACAAACCTGGAGACCCCGATCTTTGGAATCCCCATGGTGGAGAGAACCTACTTCTGAAAGTTATTCTCTGTCTCACTTTCTCTCTATCTCTTCTCTGTCTGTCTGTCTGTCTCTCTCTCTTTGAGGATTAAGGTAGAGTTTATTAGAGGAGAGAAAGAAGGGAACTCATGGACTCTAGATGTGGGGTACCATGAGGGGCTAGGGCACCCTGGAGAACTCATGGACTATAAGCATGGCTGTCTGTCTCTCTTTTTTTTCTTTTCTTCCTTTCCTTCTCTCTCAGTAATAAAATATAAAAAATAATTAAAATACAGCTTAAGCTAGGTATGATATATTAAAAATCAAGCTAAATGGGAAGCAGTCTTTGAAAAATCACTAAATCAAGTTTTCAAGTGGTAATATACTTCAGTATTTTTTTTTCACGTGAATGGCTCAAACAACAATCTTAAAATGATAACTGTCTAAGGGGGCTGGAGAAGTGGCTCAGGGGTTAAGCCTCTGCCTTGGAGGCGGAAGGTCCTGAGTTCGGATTCTAGACCCACGTATAGACGCCGGGCGGAAGCGGGGGCGGCCTGCGTTTCCGGTCCTGGTAGGGCGGAGCCTGTGAATCTCCGCGCAGAATAAACAGGAGGAGGTGGAAGCGTCCATGGTGGTTCCCGAATTCGTCCGTGGTTCTACACACACACACACACACACACGCATACACGCACAATTGAATAAATAATTAAAAAAATTAAAAGAAAATGATAACTGTCTGAGGCATGAAACTGTCTAAACATGGAAAATCTACATGGGGTATAGGAATCTGAGATGACCACATGGTCATTTCTACCCATTCAGGTTTGGGTTATAAATTAAAAGCACTTTAGTTTCCTATGCTTTTGTTCTTAATGAAATGGTAAGATGTTGACTGAACAGCTGGAAACAGGCTCCAATCCGGAAACTCATGAATGTCCTAAATCCTTGGAGAGCTGCAATCTTCGAGATCTGTTTCGACTTCTGTTTAGCAAAACAGATTCTGCAAGCTAAAACAAATTGGGGTGAGGGAGTCATCTGAGATGCTGTCCTGGGTGGTAGAAGGCTCTGAGAACCAGATTCCACAGCAGAAGCTCAAGACGGCCTCTGTTACCCATGACAAAAGAGAGTGGACAGACCCTCTTATCACCCACCAAAAGCATTCCTGCAAAAAATATTACTTTGGATAGCAATAAGATCATCCTTTGAGTTGGAGATTACACCGTGGGCTTGCTATACTTCAAGAACAACAGCAAAAAAAAAAAAAAAGAAGAAGATTTTTATTGGACTTGATCTTCGCTTGGAAAATGAGTTCAATGTAAAGGGGAAGTGGCTCCAATCTGACAGTAAGAGATTTTTAATTCTCTCAATTTTCTTGATAATTGTGTGTCTCTGTGTGTGTATATGTGTGTCTCTGTCTGTGTGTATCAGAAGGCACTGTGTGTACCTGCGTAAGGGTGACTTTGGGAATCATCCTGGATTATTCAACCTCCTTTTTGCCTTGTTCTGAGATTTCCCAGACTCTACCTTCCAGGGCCAGAAGTGCAGGCCACTGCCCTTTCCTCCTGGTGTTTTTACATGGGATCTGGGATTTAAACAAGTCCTGCTGCTTGCAATGCAAAGGTATAACCCCTGAGCCACCTCTCTAAACCCTGACTCTCTCTCTCTCTCTCTCTCTCTCTCTCTTTCCCTCTCTCCCTTTCTCTCATTTTCAGGACCTCTTCACATTCTTAATTACAATGTTTACAAAATAAAATTTCCACAAAGACTAAAATATATATATTTAAAACAGCAAGAGATGTATATTTGTGCAAATCTTTTCATGCCTGCTTAACAGGGCAGCTGTTGCCATATCTGTGGCAAAATGCTTTGGTTGAAATATGTGAAGAAAATCCAATGCTACACAGACACGTCCCTGTAAGGAAGAGGGTATTTTTTCATAGCTTTATCAGATATTTGGGGGTGATCTTCGATACAATTCCAAAACTTAACCAATAGTAAAATTTTTTTTAGATAATGGTAATTGAAAATGGACTGTGATTCCATCAATGAACTTTTAATATTCTGCTATCTTCAACTCCATTAGACTGTTCTTAAAGTCTATTTGTTTGTTGTAACAGGATATGAGAGATGGGGTAATTCATAAACAATAGTTTATTTGACTCACTGGAAGTCAGGAAATCCCACATCAAGATGGGGACATCTTGTGATGGATTTTGTGCTATGTCAGCTTATGGCAGAGAGAGAGAAAGAGAAGACCAAACTCGTTCTTTAAACAACCTGTCTTTGGGGATAGATAGAGATGCAGTTCAATTAGTAGAGTTCTTGACTAGCAAGCATGAGGCCTTGGTTTCTGTCTCCACACTGAATTAACTGGGTGTGGTCACTATATTTTTGTACTTAATTCCACTGGGGAAGTTGATGCAGGAGGATCAAGAGCTTAAGGTTGTTTCTGGCTGTATATCAAATTTAGGGCAGCCTGGGTTGTATGAGACCTTGTCAGAAATAACAAATAAAGCCTACTCTGGAGATGATAGCTTAACTAACTCCCATGATACGACACGAACTTACTCAGGAAGGCTCCGCCTCTTCTGAGCCACCTCTCATTAGTATTTATACTCACATTACTACTCTGGAGTATTGTTCTAGTACATGAACTTCAGGGGACACATTCAGACTCTAGCAACTGTATTTCGCAGTGAACACATACATGATTCCGCCACAGCAAACACTGATCATTTGGAAACTCTTTTGAGTCATTTAAACCTTCCTAGTGTTAGTATACTTCATCAACTAAATTCTTCCCAAATCATGTTTGTTAATACCATTACAAATCTCACCAGGATAGTTCTGGAGTTTAGAGATGCTGTCATGGCCACAATAGAAGATTCAAAGTTTTTAATCACCATATTTTCACTTGAAAAGTTAAGTTTTATCATTGGCAACAAATATTGGTTATTTTCCTCAAAATGCCAAGCTTGCTTAGGTCACATCAAGAAAATGTCTGGGGACTAGAGAGATGGCTCAAGAGTTATATCTTTACTTTTAAAGCAAGAAAGATCTGAATTCAGATCCCAGATCCCAGGTAAAAATACCAGGGAGAAATGGTGTTGGCCTACACTTCAGGCCCTAGAATTTGGATCTTGGGAAACCCCAAAGCAAAGCAATAAGAAAGTAGAACAATTGGACTTCAAATTGAAACCCTTGGACTTCCATAGGCACACACAGTATCCTCTTCTACACACACCCACACACACATACACACACACATCAAAAAAAAAAAAAAAAGGAAAAAAATGTTGCTATGTAGCCAAGTCTGAATAGCTACAGTTCATCTGTCAATCATTCATCCAAATAAAAGGACACTTCCTGAAAAGTAGCTCAAGACTCAGCAATAACACTTCCTTCCCTGAGTGCACCCTGGTACTTGTCTTAATACATGCAGCACAGGACTAATTTACATGAATTGGTCAAAGTATCCAGAAGACCTATGACTGAGCAGCCAGATGACTATGATTAACTTTCACTGTTTCCTGGGGGTCCTCTTCAATAACACTATTTTATAAGCAAGGATTAACAGTAAAGAACACGATTCTTCCCAGTCTGTACATATCCTTGACTTGTCCTGAGATGGTTTAACTCTTTCTAGCTGTGACATCGCTGGTGTCAAAGTCAACTCAATAAAAGGCTAAAATCATCTCAGTGTTTTAACAAAATAGCCTTGACCTCATGGCTATCTTTTGCTGGAGTTGGGAGCCCCTCCAAAGAGCCACTGTTATTGCCAACATAGAGAAAACCCTCAAAGGTCAGACTTTCCATCTCTGTCCCACCCATAGCAGAATAAATAATATGTACTCTCATTGCAGCTTTTTCGTTTATTAATGTCTCTCCATTTTTTTCTAGGAGGACAAGGGTGTTTTTATAAAGCCTGAGAAGAATAGGCAGTGCTGGATAATCAGTCCTGAAATGAAGGCAGAAAGGAAGGAATTCCTAATAATCTGAGCCCAGGTCTGACATTCAGAGATGCCAATAGTTCATTCCTGATTTCCATGCTCATTAGCGAGTAGACTAGGGGAAAGTTCCTCACCTCCTCTTGACTACATGAATGTGTGTATGTAATGATTAGTTTCATTCGCCATCTTGATTGGGCTAAGGGAAATGAGATAGTTGGTAAAGCATCTCTGTGTGTCTGTTGGAGCATTTCTGGAGATGGTTAGGACAATAACCTTCTGTTATCGTCCATGCTAGGATAGCCATCAGTCAACCCACTGAGAGCTCAAAGATAGCAAAAATGCAGGAGAAAAGAGAATCCACTTTCCATGCTCAAGCTATGACATTTATCTTCTCCTACACAGCACATCCATACTCATGACTTCAGGTGTAGGGGTTTAGGTTTGTATTACCACTGCCCCAGTGACTTTCCTGGGCCCCTAGTTATAGCCAGAAGACCGTGAGACTCTCCATAATTACATGAAGCAAACTTTTAGAGTAAGTCTCTTCCTATTTACACATAGCATATACATTCGGTCTGTTTCCCCAAAATGCTCCAATAATAACAATAGATAATTTTTTTATAGATGGTTACAAATGATCCATATTCTTTCCTTGCTGAAGGCTAGAGTGTTAATCAGGTTTTCATTACCATGACCAGAATTAATAGCATAAATAATATAAAGCAGGAAATAATTTTCTTTTGGCTCACAGTTTCATGAGATTCAATCCATGGTTGCTTGGTCCCATGAACTTAGATAGTGCACTGTGGTGGCAGGAGCGTATGGTGAGGCTTTTTCATCTTGTGGTAGACAGGAAATGGAGAAATACAGGAAGAAGCCAGTCTAAGAAATCCCCAAGGACACATCTCTAAATGACTTACATCTTCTACTTAAGCCTCAATACCTCCTAAAGTTTCTACAACCCCCAGTTGCACCAGCAGCTAGGGACCAAGTACTCAACATGCGAGTCTGTGGAGACATTTCAAAGTATAACCCTTAGTCACAAACAGCAATATAATATTGATTCCCCCCTCTCTGTGTCTTTCTCAATACACATACACACCATTAATTTTTGTGAAATTAGAAAGGTATTTTGCTAGAACTGTTTTTTTCTTATTGGAATTTTTTTTATTACTTTTTTGCTTAGTTACACAAGCTCAATAGGTACTCCCCTTGTTCTTCTCCCCTGCACCCCCGTTGTCCCCCATTGCATACTCCCGATTCCCACTCTCCCCTCCTTCCCTCTCACCCCTTTTCCTTCCCTTCTTCTCTCTTGCTTCCTGCTTTCTCCCTCCCATTCTCCAGAGCATCTGTTTATGTGGGCACTGAATTTCCCTCTGAGTCGTCTACACTAGTGAAGGTTCAGGACTCAGTGACATAGCTTGGGGCCCCTTTGTGGGTTGCCTCTAAGGATCCTACTGCCTGAATGAAGCCTTCTCCCCTGTGAGCCCTGCTAGATTTTGGGAGATTGTTGACTAGCCATTGTGCAGGTCTGGCAAGATCCAATCACATGTGGCTATATCCTGGCTACTGCAGCCCTGACTTGTATGGAGTATCTTGCATGTATGTGGTTGGTCCTCCCCATCTTTAGGCTTTTATGATCTTGCT
The DNA here is from genome assembly GCA_023101885.1 of Typhlomys cinereus. Lineage (NCBI taxonomy): Eukaryota > Metazoa > Chordata > Mammalia > Rodentia > Platacanthomyidae > Typhlomys > Typhlomys cinereus. Next base: position 7,875,505 of record JALPQD010000036.1, read on the forward strand.
GCCACCTCTTCTGCAAGGTTCCCTGAGCTATGGGATGGGAGAGATTTGGCTGGTCTGACTCAAGGTAAATAGAACTGTTTTGTTTTTCTAAGCAAGGGGCTAAACAGTCATAATAGAGTTCCCATACTAGCAGCCAACCACAAAGGGGCCCCAAGCTATGCCACTGAGTCCTGAACCCTCACTAGTGTAGACGACTCAGAGGGAAATTCAGTGCCCACATAAACAGATGCTCTGGAGAATGGGAGGGAGAAAGCAGGAAGCAAGAGAGAAGAAGGGAAGGAAAAGGGGTGAGAGGGAAGGAGGGGAGAGTGGGAATCGGGAGTATGCAATGGGGGACAACGGGGGTGCAGGGGAGAAGAACAAGGGGGGTACCTATTGAGCTTGTGTAACTAGGCAAAAAAGTAATTAAAAACATTATTAGGAATTGGTAACTAATAATCAAAATTAATAAGAAGAGGTTAGAGGGATGGCTCAGGGATTAAGCCTCTGCCTCACAAACAGAAAGAACTGAGTTCAGGTCCCAGATTCCACCACACTCACTCTCCCTCCCTCTCTCTCTCTCTCTCTCTCTCTCTCTCTCTCACACACACACACACACACACACACACACACACACACACACACTCACATGCATGTATGAGAGAGAGAGAGAGAGAGAGAGAGAGAGAGAGAGAGAACTACTAGTCTATAGGTGATAGGAATAATCTCTTAAACTATCCAAAGAAAACAATAATTTGAGGAGTGTGAAGATGCTGTAGAGTTTCATGAAAGAAAACTGGTCCCGGCTGTGCCTAGGATACCACACTAATGCATAAATTTCTGGGGGTAAACAAAGAGACACTAGGTAAAAATTGAGTCAATACAAACTTGTGGGTAATTTTGAAAACTGAAGAACTCAACAGGTTCTCTTCCCTTTAAATTATCCTAAATACGTTTTCCAGTTCTCCTTTCTTGAAAAAAAAAAAAAAAGGTAGTGGTTTGAAGAGCAGGTTTTAAATGAACAAACTCAGTTGGAATCCCAGCAAAGTCACTCTGCTAGCTGTGTAAACTGGGCAGATTATTCAGTATCTTAACAGTTTCTTCAGTTTCCTTATCTGTAAAGCAAGCTAATAACACGTAGAGCTGTTAGATATAAAGTGTGGCGTTGTGTACTTATGCACTTGATCCTGAGCTTGGCACGCAGCAGGTAGATGTGCGCGAGTTAATCAAACACACACTTGTGTTTGTGGCAAATGGTGGCTTGGCCTTGCTCATAACAGACATTTTCCAGCAGTGAAGCTTCTGAATTTCTGGCCTCTTGTGGTTTGAATTCTGGAAAGGGTCTGTGTGGTCTTTTTGACCTCATGACTATTGTCGCCCCCCCCACCCCAATTTTCCTCAGAGACAAGGATAATTAGTCACTAAGTGACAGCGGGGGAGGGTTCATAAAGGAAAGATATGCGAACCCAAAAGAAAGATCACAAGTTTCCTGGACACGGTCGTTCTTTTCTAAATCTGGTTTGTGCTGGCAGGATGCTGGCGGGCTCTTTCCTCCGTAGTCAGGGATTTTAATGGCATTCAAAAAAAAAAAAAAATCCTAGGTTTCTATTCTCTGTTCATTAGTGAGCATTGCTCCAGATCTCTCTGCTAAAGGTCCGACAAACTGAAGCAGAGTCAAGATCCGGACCCCCTCTTTGCAGCGCTATTGGCCGTTTCCTGTCTCCCACGCATGCTGCTGGTTTGTTCTAGAAGACGGACCTCTGTCCCAGACCCATCTGCATCTACAGAAGGTGAATCCGGAGCAGAGGGGGTTCAGTCCACTCCACAGTGGAACAGATTAACTTTTTCATCTGTAGGAACATGAAAGTGTCTTTCTTTCCTTACCCCGATTCTGCCAGCTTGAGTCTTACATCTAAGGGGACGGACCCTCTGGAAGGGTGTGACAGAGACCAGCTCAGGACTTGGACACTCTTCAAGTTGAATGCTGTTCTTTCGCTGGTCCTTCCATCTTCTTTTAATCCTTAATCCACATTAATCTTTTTTTTCTTGAATAAGCATTTTAATAAATCTTTTTTTCCTTGAATAGATATTAGTCCTCTTTTCTGAATAAATATAAAACATGTGCAATGGTATTTTAGCTTTCTGCAAGAATAAATGGCTCCATGCTGCCAAAACCCAATTTATCCAAGGACCAAGTTTACCACAAAGAGTTTTTCTAGGTAATGTCAGACATATCATTTCCCTAGTCTTCCAGATGCATTTGCTTGGCATAGTCTTTAGGACTAGTTTTCATAACAGAGTGCAGAAGAATCTTAGTAGTAACCTGAAAAGAAGTGTGCTCTGAGATTTTTCTTATATTTTAGACTTCTAAAAGAATGGGAGAAGTATTTGTTATTTATTTGTTAATATTCTTTGAGAGTTTAATATATAAATACAAAAAATTTAAGTCATTTTCAGCCCATATTCCCCAATCCTGTCATTCTTTCTTCTTCTATTGAAAATCTTTTTCTTCTGGACCAGTCTCCCTCTTCTTTCTCTCTCTCTCTCTCTCTCTCTCTCTCTCTCTCTCTCTCTTTCTCATTGAGCTTCACTGGGGTAGCTTGCATTAGTATGTGCCTTGGGCATTGCTAGAGCATGCACCATGTATCAGTGGGCACTGATATATCACTGAAGAAAATAACTGCAATAGGAAAGATAGAAAAGCCTTACATGGATATTTTTTTTTTCTTCTAGGAGATATATAAACATTTCAATCACATCCTATTGAGCAAGACTCAGTCATATGACTTCCTCTTGTAGCAAGGGAGTCTGGGATACATAGTTCACGTTCTAGGCAGGCTAAAAACGAGAAGGATTTGATGACAATAGAAAGAAAAACAGGTTATTAGAAGGTCAGTAGTAGCTTCTGTCCCCAGAGAAGACACTACTTGGTAGAGGAAGAAAAATTAGAAGGTCAGTAGTAGCTTCTGTCCCCAGAGAAGACACTACTTGGTAGAGGAAGAAAAATGTAACAGGCTAAACCAGGGTCGTCAAGTTTTCCTACCCTGGGTTCTGTGGCCATGGTATCTCTGTTGCAGTGACTCATCACTGCACTTGTCATGACAGCAGCCCTAGAGGACTTGTAAAGGGATTCAGTCCGTGTGTCCTAGTTCACCTCCTGCTGAGCCGGACAGTGATCCTCAAAGGAACTGCTCTTTTCTTCCTGTCAGTATTTTAGGCATTGTGCCAATCTCACAGGCTTGTTTTATTCTCCACAAGAGCTTCAATTCCTATAAAAAATACTGTGAAGAAGGTTTCCTCTTCATCAGCTTCATCATCCTTAGTTCTATCTGTCAAGAAACTGGCATGGAAGAATTCTCAAAGCCACAGAGCTTAAAAGCAGGAGATGGTGTTTACATGGAGACATCGAGAATTAACCCCCTTCTCACTCTGCTCCCCAAAGAAATCTGAGTAATCAGATGCTGTGGCAAGGGTCTTTCCTCCAAAGCACTGAATTCAGAAGGTGCAATGACTTAAATAATGAGCTCAAAAATCTTACACTTAATTAGTTAGTTAGCATAGCTGGTTAAAGTGGAAGAAGCTGTTATGTAGAGAAGGTGGGGAAGAAGATTGTGGTGAGCCACATTGAGGGCTGGTGGTGGGCGAAGGAATCCACCTGATTTCTCTGGCTCAGGATGACTGGTAGTAACAAGGGTGTGTACTGGAGGAGGGCATGACAGTCGGGAGGTATGAGCTGTCTAGGACCGCTGTGTGGATCTACAAGAACACAGTAACAGCCTGTAGTTCTGCAGGGCTCTGCCTGGTACGATCCGTACCTCTGCGTGAGGTGGTCCTGCGGTGCGTAAAGACAGAAGATAGATCTAGAAAAGGCTTGGCTGAGTCAGAGGTGAGACAGGTAGATCTGCGGAGACCAGAAGCTGGGTGACCTTTGTTCTCAAATAAAGACATAATGGGCTGGAGGCAGAGATAAAAGGACAAAGTGTCCTGACTCATAATACTCAGGAAGTGCTCAACCCAGCAGAAATCATCTTTGCTCTGTAGGTTGAGGTGGGTCTACTTTTTAGCTGTTTAGAGTCTTGCATAGCATAGAAGCAATTGTCTTGCTTTGCCATGCAGCTAAGCAAAGTAGAATATGAACCCGCTAAACTGGAGAGCCGACCTAGTCACCATGAAACCCAGAGTGTCTTTTCAGCCCCCACTCATCACTAAAAATACCTGGGGGAAAATTAAAGGTTTAAAGATTGATTTTTAAGACTCACAAATACAGAAGGTGGAGTCCATCATGGCAGAAGAACGTGGCCAAGAGGTAAAGAACAATGACATAAATGGACAAGAAAACCTTTCGAGATCATGTCCCCAGTGATCCCCTCCTCCAACCAGGCCCACCTTCTAGAGCTTTAGCACCTCCAGTAGTCTACCAGTGGACCAGAAAAAAGCATGATTTTCTGATTGGAACATGTTCAGTGTGAGGTGTGGACTGGGCACTAAAGTCAGTGTGCTCTTATTATGCAAAGTCCATGGTGGAAAACGTGAACTACATTCACAGTGAGGGCATAGATAGTGAGGACCAGAGTCATGTGATTGAAACTGGTGTCTGGAAGTGTGGTAAGTGAAGTCACTCAGGGAAGCTCTAAGGTGACTGACTTGCTGGGAGAAGCTGAAGATACATAGTGCTAACCTATGGGCTAGATAGAGAGCAAGCAGCAAGAGCCTGTTCATGAAAAGCCTTGTTAAGGAGCTGACAGGGAACAGTGGACAGGGTCTGAATGGAGATGGGGTGACTATGTTGAGGTTTTCAAAGATTACCCCAAAAGAAATACTTAGGAGAAATGGGAGGTGAGTGTGGCTGGAATTAGGATGGACAAGGAAGATTTGTCCCAAGGGTCAAGGTGAACAATGACAAAGGCTGAGACTTAGTTGATAAGCACATGTAAGTCGGAGGAGCAGATTGAAAAAGTTCAGAAGAAAGATTTACTTGTCCATATGTGTGGTGATCTTTCAGATGTAAAAGAGTCTAGAGGTCTCTTGCTTGAGGCATGGGTACATGTGTTGGAGTCCTTGAAAGAGGTCCAGACCACGCATTTCCTTCTGTCTTGTTTTTCTTGCTGGTTCTAGCTCCTGTTTTCAGTTCGTAGAGTTGGTTTGCTCTCATGCTGTCTCTAAGGGGTTTCTCTTTTACACACTTCTGTTGAAGGAATTAGCAGAGAGCTGAAGATAGCATATCAGAAGTAGACATTGAAGAGACAAGGTAGGAGATTGGAGGAAGCAGAAGCCAGCAGAACGTAGTGAGGGTCGCCAGTCTTGCTCCAGGCTGAAGAAGGTCAGTGGGACTTACCAAGTTTCTTTGCACTGGGGTTTTGACAGCAGCAATAGCGAAAGCATTTCAGTGGTGTGGGGAAGGTGGAAGCTACACTACGTGGGTGGAGGGACGAGCAGAAAGGAAGTGGAGAGTACACATGCGAAAAACTTTGTGGGCAGTAGGGGTTAAATTGGGAGATTTTTCAGCATTCTATTTATTTTTCTAGAGAACACAGAGGAAGCAGATCTCCTACTGAAGGAAACCAGGCAGAAGGTTTAAGATTGGTGGTGAATCATTGTACAGAGACTTCCAGAACTGAGATGTGAGAGGAGAAATGGAAACCTTCACTTCTAGCGCATTCTTACCTCTCACACTTCCTTGGAAGGAAGACCGCATAGTGTAAGAGAGTGTGATTTCACCTTGAGCTCACTGAAGTGCAGACATGTGATCGATCACTTTTACCTCAAGTCACAGACGATTCTGTCAGACTCAGAAATGACCCTGAGAGGGGAGCTGCCCGTTGACTCTCGTACTTCATGCCATTTGATTCTCTGGAGCTTTCAAGATGAGCGGCTGGATACTTGCAGCTCACAGGGCTGAATTATTGCTGTGAGATACAAGAGAACTCAAACCTGGGCCTCTAGTCACTGTGGACACCACTATGGTCCAAGTAGGCCATTCAGCATTCTAAGTGCCCTTCAGAGAGAGATGTAAAACTCTTGTTTCTTCTGATGGATGCTGGTTGTCATCCAGAAAGCAAAAGTTCCCATTGCTTTCTCCAGAAAGAGTAATGGAGAAGCCTTGTGCTCCAGCCAACAATCGCTCTTCTCAAAAAACAAATAGGTTCAAATGTTGGCAGCTTTTGGAGCTGTTGCTGAGAACATAAAGACGGTTCTGTCTTTGTCTGTGGTAAACACACAGCAAGCATTTGACTCAGTACTAGATAAATTACATCGAGGTGCCGCAGAAGGAGATGTATCCAATACTCATTTTTAATCTTTTTTAAGTTTGATTACTGCATTTCTTGTCTTGACTAATTTGATTCCCAAGACACAAATACACCTATTTAGCAACAATAACTCCTTCTTTTTTGCTTTTTTTATTTCTGCATATGTATAGGTGTGTGTGTGTGTGTGTGTGTGTGTGTGTGTGTGTGTGTATGCAAGTACACTTGCACAATTGTGTGCATGTGTGTAAAAACCTAAAGTGGATGTTGGATATCTTCTTTGATTGTTCTCCACTTTTATTATTAGGGCAGAGTCTTTAAGTTGCATGAAGAAGTTGTCAATCAATCACTAACTAGCCACTTGCTCTGAGGATCTCCCATCTTTGTCTTCTGAATTCTGGAATTACAGATGATTTCTACATCTGTTTAGTTTTTAAGTGGGTTTAGGGATTTGAACTCCAGTTCTCTTGTTTGTGAGGTGTCATAGTTTGAACGTGAGCCGTCCACACAGGCTCATGTGTTTTAATCCTTAGATGATGTTTGGGAGGTAAGGACAACTTTAGGAGGTGGAGCTTTGCTGGAGGAAGGCACATCACAGGGGGTGGGTCTTGAGGCTGATTGGCAAGCCCTGCTTCTACTAGCAGTCTGCTCTTGCAGTTTGTAGTTTGCTTGTCAGCCTCCATGATGGTTGTGACTTAAATCGCCTCCAGCTTCTGGTGCCCACCATGCTTTTTCCACCATAATGGACCATATCTTTCCTCTGGAACCATAAGCGGAATAAATCTCCTTTACTCCCTTAAGTTACTTGAGTCTGAGTGTTATCTCACACCAACAGAAAATAACAACTGTGACACGGGGCAGCACCTTGCCCGCTGAACCATCACCACAACAACTTAAATAAAGTGACTAGCAGAGGAAGGAGTTAAAGATAAGGTGTGGCCAGGTGCTGGGGGCTGGCCCAGCAATGATGTTGTCCCTCTGCGTTTCCCACCCCTCATGGTCAGGGGCAACCACAGGCTCATTCTGTCCTATGGGAAGTGGACAGAAATGAGAGAAGCCATTTGTAGACCTGGTGCTGAAAACCATCCCATGGGACCTCTAGCTTTCTTTGCCCATCCAATGGAGGTCACATGCTCCAACTGACACACTTCAAAATGGAAGTGAGCTGCCTAGTTCATGTCAGGTATGATGTGATCAAGAAGTAAACCTTTTCTGTGTAGACCTATTAAGATTTCTGGGTTCCTACCAAAGATCACTAACACACAAACCAAACCATATCACCTTATCAAAGAGGATAGGTCTTTCTTAAGCTCCTGAGGATGAATAATTGTGGTGTTGCAGCAAAGTCTATTTCAGAGCGGTCTAGACCTTGACCTTGACATATCACAGTTTCTATATATATGCAAAACTTTGTAGATCTATCATGCTTAGTCGTGGCCTCTAGGGTATTCTTTTAAGACTGCAGCCAAGGGCAGCCAAGGAACCCTCAAAGTAGTTTGTTCCATTTGCTTACTGGTATTGTTTATAGCCATACCAGTCCACTAATAGACTATAGTCATGATCAGAATCCCCTCCCAGCTTCACCACCACTTTTACAGACCTTGCAAAATTCTCTTCAGATACTACCACTAGGTCCCCTAGAAGATGCTACCCATGAAATAATATACAAGTCTGATAGTGTATGTCTATTGCCATGGTTTCATTGTGATGTGTTTCCTCCAAAACTCATGTTGGCACATGGTGGATATTGTGGCAGTGCTGAGAGGCGGGCCTTTAAGAGGTGGTAGAGCCCCAACCAGACTGCACATTTCTTTCGGGAGCAAGTGCTTACTGGTCCGACCAGGATTAGTTAGCATGAGGGAAGGTTTTCATAAACAAGGTTGCTTCTGGTTTGCTTCTTTCCTTTTTAAAAATATTTTATTTTATTTTATTTTATTTGTGTGTGTGTGTGTGTGTGTGTGTATTTGTGTATCAGAGGGCACTGTGTATCCCTGAGGGAGACCAAAAGTGACTTTGGGAGCCATCCAGGATTGCTTCTACTTCCTTTTTATCTTGCTTTGAGATTTCCCAACCTCCCCCTACCAGGGCCAGAAATGTAGGCCACTGCCATTTCCACCTGGTATTTTTATGTGGGACCTGGGATCCAAACTCTGGAACCTTCTGCTTGTCAGACAGAATCTCAACCCCTGAGGCATCTCTCTAGTCCATAGTTTGCCTCTTTTCTATATGCTAGTTTCCTCTTCCTTGGTCCAGCCTCGAGGTGAATATTCATCTGTGGTAATTACCAGATGTAATCATCTGACTGTGCATTTTCTGACCTCTAGAACAGAGTCAAAATATCTTCTTTATAAGCCACCCAGTCTTGGGTATTCTGTCATAGTACCAGAAACTAAACTAAGACTGCTGTCAACTAGCATACCTTGCCACGCCCCCTCCTTGCTTTCTTCATATCGGTCTATCCATTAGTCAGTATTATTTCTACCTGGTGTTCCTTTTTGCTCACTCTGGGCCCTGCTGCTGCTGAATGTAGCTGAAGCCATCAGCAGACTGAAGTCAGGCATTGCTGCTGTTTTCCTGGACTCAGCCAGGAGATCCTAGTTGAAACACATTGCTGTATCATGTCACCTCCCCTTCCATGGTCAAGCCAAGCGATCCCTCACGTCCTCTCAATTCTTAAATTTCACACAGGAGTCTTCTGTCAGGTTTGCCTCAGTGATATTCCAGATAACATGCCAGACACCCAAACCTGGTGGTTATTTTCCAGACTGATGGCAGATTTTCTCCTGACAACGATAACTCCTTTGCCCCAAGCATTTTATTACTATTGGTATTGAAAGCTTATAAGCTGCTCGGTGGTGGTGGGGGGGGATTCTCGTTATTTCTTCTTTACTAGCTCACCCACTCACTTGCTCTCTCTGATCCAAATCACTTCTTTTGGTCTACATGGTTCTCAGAGGGACGGGGTAATATAGAAATGAGGAAATAGACATCAGGTATTTTGGGTCCACAGTTTGGATAGGGGCTTCCTACGAGTGACTCACTAGAGTCCCTGACTGAACCCAGGGATTCCTATCTTTCCCAGCCCATCTCCACGAGGCGTGCTTTATCTCAATCTGTCCCCTGTAACCACAGCTAGCTATAAGAAGGCTGGCTTCGTCTGGGAGTGCCCCCTTATGCTTTCAGTTCATTTAAGACAGTGTAATAGTCAGTGAATGCTTTGGCCTTGTGAAGGAGAAGCCAGGATTAAGGCTCGAGTCAGTACTTTGGAAACTTACTATCATTAAGTCTCACTTAATGATCTTTTCTCATGTTCAAATCTGCAGAATCTTATACCACCCATTTCTTCATTGCCAATGGATTTATTTTATGGGCCTTCTTCTGTTCAAGGCATTCGGATTCCTTGCGTACATTTATCTCATTATTTTTTATGACAACTGTGCATGGATTAGTGTTGTCTCCACTTGGCAGAAATGGAGATTGAAGGTCAGAGAATTTAAATAAGTTATGAGGTCATAGAAATAGATGAACTTCTGAGCTGGAATCCCAGGCGTCCCTTTGTACAGAGTCTTTGTTGTTGGTCTTGCTGCTTTAAACCATGCTGCACTGTGGAGAGGGGAGATTGCAGTCACCCCAGGACTGCTTACATGTCCAGAGCAGATTGAGGCCCCTCAGTTGGGTCACGTCTTGGCCTCTGGTAATGCAGAGGAGAAAATGGGCCCTTCATTCTTCCCAGACTCGGGCATAGGAAGTACGAATGAAGATTTAAAAAAAAAAAAGATCAAATGATCTCATAAGCAATGAGTCTCAGAAGCATCCATGTTGAGAAAAAAAATCACCTTTTCTAAGTTGAAAAGCACCGTGAAGATTTCCCCCACCCACAGTTATGTAATTATGTAATTATTTAATTAATAGACAGTGTCATTAGCTCCTTATTCATGTGTTCGCTTTTCAATTCTCCTTATTTCTTGGCGTGCTACCTTCCCCTGTCCTGTTTCACCAGATTCTAAGAAATAGGACTGATTTAAAAAAAAAAAAATGGCTCACTCAACTGGAAAAGACCTGGTCAAATCTTTAGAACTAGTGCCTTAAAAAAATGTAAGAAGTAAGAGATTTACAAGTTTCAAATGGTACAAAGCAGGTAAATAAGAACAAAGAAGCCCGTTTCTATCACCTTAAGTCCTACAGATAATGAGACATTTTAAAAAAATGACGTTTTTGGGCTGGGAGATGGTTCAGGGGTTAAGACTCTGTCTCGCAAGCAGAAGGTCCTGAGTTCAGATTCCAGGTGCCATGTTAAAAAAACCCCAGGTGGAAACAGCGATGGCCTGTTCTTCTGGCCCTGGTGGGCAGAGCCTGGGAAGTCTCAGAGCAAAGTAAGAAGGAGGTAGAAGCAATCTAGGATGATTCCCAAAGTCACATTTGGTCTTCCACAGAACACACAGTGCCCTTTGACACATACACACTCTAAATAAATAAATAAATAAATAAAATATATACAAAATGATGCTTCTTATTCTTTTGGTGCCTATTAGCATTGTGCTGGAAATGGGCTTTTGCCTCCTTTGTTAATTTACCAACTGTGGGTGATAAGTCTTGGCTTTCTCCCAGCAGATATTAAAGACTTTATACACGTCTATCATTTCTCCCAAGCCCTCCTCCTGGCGGTTCTTGGGGACAAGGGAGGGGACTGGTATCAGTCATCCTGCTGCCCCATTGACTATTCCTTCAGTCACCTCCCTGGTGTCTGCCCTGAACCACTTCTGTTTTCTACTTGCTAACAAAGACCTTAAAGCTTATATCAGGGGTCTCATCTTCTACCAGGTAATTCAATAGAGGGACTTCAAAGGAGCTAATGCTAAAGGCTCTGGACTCAGAGCAAATGGGGTGATGGGCAGTCAGAGTTTAGATGCAGAGGGCAGTTAGGAGACAATGTGTTCTGGAGCTTGAAGCCGGATGCTGCAACTCTAGAACAGGACCTTCCCTTAGCTGCAAACTGTTCAGTGGACTCCTGGAATCCATACAGGTACTGCTGGAGACACTGCCCAGAACAGAGGAAGAACAGGAGGAAGGGCTTGGCTCCTTCTTTCCTCTCATCTGCCAATCTCTTGCCAGTACCTCCCATCGACTAACATATCCAGGTTGGCAAGGCATCTGGAACATATAAGTAGTAAAGATCAGACTTGGAAGACAGAAGAAAAAGGAAGGGAGAGAATGAGGAAGGGAGGGAGGGAGAGGGGAGAGAGAGAGAGAGAGAGAGAGAGAAGAGAATATGAGAATATGATTTAGAATTCTAAGTGGATACAGAATCATATTGTGACCCTGCCCCAAAGATATGTCATAGTTCAAATCCCTTGTGCTTTAGAACACAACCTTATTTCCAAATAAGGTTATCAATGGTAGAATGAGATATGATGAGCTGTGTTGGAGGAGAGCAACCCTTAAGTCAGGAAGAGCAGAATCTTTACAAAAGCAGAGGAGACCTAGAGACAAACACCAGGAGACTATCCCATCACCTGTGAGACAGAGATTGCAGTTGTGAATGCTTCAAGGCATGGAATGTCAAAGCCCTTCAGCAACCCCTGAAGTCAGGAGAGAGACATGGAGCAGAATCTGACTTAGGAGGAATCAACCTCACAGATAGCCGGTGTCCACACTTCCAGAATCATAGATCAGATTTGAGTTGCTATAGGCCAACAATACCCAACTTGGGATATTTCATGTCGTTTTGGTTTTGATATTATGGGTCAAACCTAGAGTTTTGCATATGCTCTTTACCACTGAGCTACGCCCTTGTCCCCAAGATATGGCACTCCATTATAACAGTTATAGAAAACTATATAGGTTTATATAGGGTAAAGATTCTTATGGGAAGAGTGTGTTCTCCTCCTGTACTCAACACTGTTTTAAACTTACCTTACTTTGGATTGTTTCACTGGAAAGGGCAAAGCAAACTAACACAGATTCTTAATCTGCCATCCTAAGGTTGATCCTACTCTTCTGAAAATCTCTTCTTCTGCTTGCCTAGCAATAGGGTCTTGCAATCTCAGACATCTGAGTACAGCATATATCTATTCAGTATGTAGTCGTTAATCAAAATACTTATAGTTTATCTACAAAGATATCTATCTATCTATCTATCTATCTATCTATCTATCTATCTATCCATCCATCCATCTATCTTACCGATAATGACACCTGGTTTACCTTTCCTTAATGGTTATATCAACTTGGGTGTATGTCTTTATTAAATCTCAGCCCTGGGGAAACAGAAGCAGGAGACTGCTGAATGTCTGAGACCAGCCCAGGCTACCTCGTGAGTTCCAGACCAGCCCAACCTAGAGAAGAAGCCCTGTCTTACAAAATCAGAAATAAAAATAAAACATCTCAACAAACACACAAAGTTAAACTATTCATTTATCACATTGGATTGTTCATGTTTTCAAGAGCAAAATTATTTAGTCGTCCTTATAAGTAACCAATGTTGAATAACTCTCTGGATCCCCCTCAAATTCGTCAACTTCTAATGTTTCTAAAATTTCTCAAATTGCTAAAAGTAAAACAAAAACAAACATCAAAAATGTCAACAACCAGTACCATAAAATGTGGTACAAGTTGCCTGAGACACGACCCATTGGCATTGAAAAAAAAAGTTCTGGGTAATAAAATTACTGGTTATTTGTTTTCAGACCGCCCAGGTTTAAAGCAGGCATGGAACCACACAAATTCTAAAAATTCTCCTATGCGCTTATCATGGGCAAAGAGTCAGCTAGTTAGTAATTGCTTTGGATAATCTTGCTTGATTGGAAAAAAAATAGCAACCTTCTGGTATATGACCGGGGGCCCCCCTCCTTTGACCTTCCTCGCCTCAAGGTGATTAATTCCGAAGACTCAGAGAACACAAAATCGTTATTTTGAATGGCATTCTTACATGGGCTTGTAGAAGCAAAGTGAGTGGTTTTGACCATCTAAAAGAGGAGCATGAAGAGTTATTAGATCCATGCTTGGATCTGTTTCAAGTTAGTTTTCTCCATCCCCTCCACAGCAGGAGAATGAAATCCAGTGGAAATGAACTTGCATTCATTTTGCACTTCATCCTCAGTGGCAAAAGGAGAAAAAAAGGGGCTTGATCGCAACAAAGTCTTTCCACGTGGAGACCTGAGCGGCACTTCACGTGCTGCATTTCCTTGGCGCATGCGAGATGCCTTTGGGTTGTGAGCTAATCCTGCTCATTTCTAGGGTTTAAACTGGCAACATTCGTTGGATTTTATTTGAAGTTGTAATCTTTACAATACTTGTGTTTCACAGGCGTAGGAACAATCGCCTGTGCCTAAAGGCCTGTAATGCGCAAACGAGAGCTCTGAGCAAACGTGGTCTCCGGAACCCCCTGAACAGACCGGGTTCCACGGCTGCTGAGGTCTTTTCCGCTCAGGGTTGAGCAGAAGCTCAGTTTCCCGTGTGCGCCCGGTTACTGCTCTTACAACCTTCTCCACGCTAGCTGGAGGATGTAGCACCGGCTCTTCGCTCACCAGAGTAGGCACGTCCTCTGGCGGGACTCCGGGTCCACCCCAAGCACAGGGTGCAAGCTGCTGGTCACCTGCGCTCCAGCAAGGAGCGCTGGGACTCTGAAGTCAGACTCAGTTTCCCTTCCCAGTCTTGCGTGAGAAGATGCTCAAGGTATCCCGTCCCAAATTCCCTTACTTATCTCCCTCGAGAATAATTCAGAGAGCACACATCTTGTATGCTGTTTTCTGCCAAAAGGTGTCAAGAAACAGGTGACCCAGTTCTTTGGAAGAAGGCAGACCGCTTGTTTGGAAAAAAACAACATCCAGTCCCAAACCATCTTTTTTTTTTTTTTTTTTTTTTTTTTTGTCTGTCTCTGCCTTGGATACTGGCAAAATCAGATAGCTTTTCTGAGTCTCTTTTGCAGTTAAGGATGGTCATGTGACCTAGTTTAACAAAGACAGAATTAAATCAGGACTGTCCATTTTGTTGTTCTTTTCTGGTCAAGACAAGATGTACCTCACTATTTTGATGTTTACATGATATTTCACTGTGTGCATATTAGATTGATCTAGTTGTTCCCCAAAGGATCGCTGCTATTTTCTCTTTTACAATTCGACATGAAGCACAATAAACATTCTGTTTTAATAAACATTCTCCCTCTATGGGTTGGTGCTGACTCTCACATGCTGTATAATCGATCAAAACATATATATATATTTCAATTTCAAAAGCTATTGGCAGGAAAATTCTGAAAAATTTCAAAAAAGCAGTTCTCCTTTTCAAGAGCTACATATAGTGTGTGGTTATCTCCCCACACAAAAATTATTTATTTATTTATTGCCTGTGCACATCCTTGAACATGGTCTGGCATCTGTGTGGAGGTCAGAGGACAGCTTGTGTAGTTGGTTCTCTCCTTTCCCCTTCTGTAGGTCATCAAGCTTTACTTGCTGAACCATCTTTCCAAGCCCTCTCTCTATTTCTTGGCCAACATTACAAGTTATTTGTCTTTTTGGAGGGTGTGGGGAGCTATTGAATGGAGATTATTAGAGTCATTCTACATTCTAGTTTGGATCTTTTTTTTTTAAAGATCTTATTTACTTATGTAGATTTACAGATTATTTTATGAATTATCTGTTTATAGTCATTGTCTGCTTTCTAATCTATCCATAAGGGCTTATTGAGTGTTAAAGATGTCATTCTATATACCTGTCCCACTTAGAAAGTGCTTTTTTCAGCCTACTATTTGCCTTTTTAATGACAAAGAACATGAATAAATTTTAAATTAGTTTTTCAGATGAGTGTACGTAGTGATTGCTAGCCATAACCACACCATTTTGTTAAACCCTTTTGCCTGACTTTGGAAGCTTGGGCTTGTTTTCTCACTTGCTCATGTCCTTCATGCTGTATTGATCCCCTTCAAATATCCTTTGTTCTTCCTGCTCATTCGCTCCCTTTCCCACAGTGGCAACCTTCTGCATCCCTTCCTGTGGACTTCCATTAAGAGCCTGGCTACCAGAAAAATACATCCCCTTGGCAACGTCATTTGCCTGACAACGAGGCAAGTCACCAGAGATTTCTTGGTTACCTTCAGTATCTTGTTCTTGCCTCCCCAAACTTCACAGAAGCTCTTGGTGGCAGGCCTGAAAAAAGGTAACTTTTAACCTACCCCAGTTCCCCTTCTCCCTTTTCCTGCCCTGTACCTATGCCAGTCTGTGAGTAGCAGAAGGGTCTCTGGTTCCTCCAGTGGACATCAGAGAACCTGTCTCCACAGATTTTATTTTCACATAAAGCTTGTGCTACTGCGGGGTTTCTCAAGCCCTTGTCACCAATCCCTCCGCTGACCTGACAGTGATGGGCTTCCTTGCAGTATTTCACGCCTACTGTGTCTTTATGAATCCTCTTACCCTAGCTCCCTGCTGGTCTCCACCTTCGTCGTCATGTCACTTTCTAGTTTCCTAAAACACACACACACACACACACACACACACACACACACACACACACACGCACCCTAAATTCTAGAATCCACATAGGAGAGAAAACAGATGGCGTTAATGAAGTATTTGTCTTGCTGAGTCTGGCTTATTTCATTTATTACATTTATTGATGGGGAGATTTTAGGAAGGTTTTTGCCATTCTTTATATATTCTAGTTATTAACCCCTTCCCCAAGTGCTGCTTTGCCCTCATTGGATAGGTTGTCTGTCACTCTGGAGGTGTGCCTTTTAATTTCATCCAATCCCATTTGTCAGTTCTTGGGCTCACTTCCTGTTCCACTGGAGTTTGTGTCAGAAAGTGACATGAACAATTTTAACAAATTACATGATCAAACGTTATCTGTTTTCCTTGCCAACTTCTGGATTTATTGTCTTCTTTTATTTAAGATACTTATTTTCTGAACTTAGCTCAACATTTTAGAGGTAGACACCTTTAGAAGACTGTATAGCCAGACATAACAACTTTAAAGAGGTAGAGGGAGCAGCAAAGAAATTTGGAAACCGGAAAATGGTTACTCCGGATGCTAATTAAAGATATAGTAAAGCACACTGTTGGCAAGAAACAGAAGAAAGCATATAATGGTTAAGTGTTTCTAGAGCTGGATGCGAGACATTTCCTTAGTGGCAGGCCTAGCTCAGATGATCGGCTGAATGTTTTTGTCTCCGTTAAATTGGTATGTCAGCTATGACTAGACTTAGACAAAGCCTTAAAGAAGTAATGAAGGATAAATGAGGTACAACCAGTGATCTGATAGGATCAGTAATCTTCTAAAAGGCGATACCAGAACCTCCTCCCCACTCCCTTCCCTTATTTAAACAAGACTGGGAGAGCAAGGAGCAAGACTGCAGCCCCCTAAGAACTCAGAGAAGAAGCCTTGCTTTGAAACTGCATTTCTGGGTCTGGAGAGGTGACTCGGGGATTAAGCCTTTGTCTCATATGCAAAAGGACCTGAGTTTGGACCCCAGATCACATGTAAAAATGCCAGGTGTGAATGGTGGCAGCCTGCACTTCTGGCCTAAGAAACCCCAGAGCAAAGCCATAAGGAGGTAGAACAATACAGGATGATTACCAAAGTCACCCTTGGGCACACAAGTGCCCTCTCACATCTACACACACACACACACACACACACACACACACACACACACACACACACAGAAGGAAACTGGATTTTCTAGAGCAGACTAACACAAAATCTGCTTGAACACAGATACCCAGACACACACTCTCAGATTATATGTAAATCCATGAAGGTATTTTGGTCTAAATTAAAGGTTTTTTTTTTTCTTTTTCTTTTTTTTTTTTTAAAAGATAAGATTTCTATTCCTCTGTTCCTTCCAACCTTTGTTTGCCCTTGTCTCCAAGGACAAGACCGAGATGTTGGGGAGGGATTAAGGAAGTCTTCCTTTCCATTCAGCAGCTGCCAGTTCCTTCCTGTACCAGATATAGGAGAATTATGATCTAGAAGCCACAGGGCCAAGTAATTCATTAGGGTAATAAAATACAGGGCATCATAGACTTAAATTTGAATACAGATTCATAAAGTCTCCCTTCTGCTATCTGCAGGGTGAAGTTGTATTGACTCACGAACTTCTCTTCTTACCTTTAGATCTCCTGGGTTCAGAGTACTGACAGATAATACACAGACAACAGCCAGATCAGACAGGAGGATAGAGCTCCGACCCATAGCCTGCCCAGGAAACCAAGCCCTTATCTAGAGTAAACAGCTCAGTCAGCCAGCCTGCTCTAGGTCAGACTTCCAGGAAGCCAGCCTGCCATCTCTGATAACAACCTAGAAGCTGAACTATAACCCTGCAAATAGCCAAGACTTGACGAACAAGACAGTTCCCCTAATCTTTGTCTCTGCTTCCAATTTAGGACCAATCAGAGAAATCCAAATATGCACCCTTAGTGAGATAGGCATGATGCGATTGCTAATTAGCTCAACTCCATCTTCCCCAGCTCAACAGCCACCAATTAATCAGGCCCTTTCTTGTTCCCTGAAAAGCTTTTCTACTTCGGTACCTGCCTTTGAGTCTATCAAAATGACAATAGCAGGGGTGGGCTCCTTTGACCTACTGCAAACTCTGGATACGCAGGCTTTGCATTTCTCCTTTGATGGGCCTTCATTCATTCCCACACTGCTTCATCTGCTTGTGGATGATGTGGGAGATGCTCTTCAGCCTTTGCTGGCTCTGAAACATTTTCTTTTCTGTTTAAGTTTTCACCCGTGACAGTGACATCGTTCAGGGGTCCATCATGTAGTATGAACAATTCATGTTAATTATTGTGAAAGTAATCTTTAGTAGGAGGAACAGGAGCAACTCAAAAAAGATTATAATCCGGCAGACATGCACTTTGAATGCAGGCTCCTGCAGAGACTATTCTAGATCTGTTATGTGCCTCCAGGGTCCCTTGCCACCTGTTTTTATTCTCTCTCACCCCATACCACTTTTTCAAAGGTAGTGTAGTGACTCAGCTCTTACTGATCCTGGACGTGACTCCTGCTGGCAGCAGCTAGCTCCCTGTTTTCGTGGTGCCCTGAGCATTAGGAAGGTGCCTGGTGTCTTGGGCACCCAGTCTAGGTGCTTGTTTTGCTCCAGTCAGTGAGAGGCCGGAAGAGCACTTCAAAGTGAACCCTCTCAGGGCTGCTCTTGGCAGTTCTGCTGTTTTGAAAGACAACAGAACAGAGAGAAAGAGGGAGATTTCATTCCCTGGGAGCTTCTCTGCTCAGCGCTGGAGACCAAAGTGCCTCTGAGGGAGAATCATCTCATCCAGGTCCTTATCTGCCTTGCTTGGGAATAAGGTTTCATAGAAAAAACAAAAACATTGACCAAAAAAAAAAAAAAAAAAAAAAAAAAAAACTCTGTGTCTGAGTCAGACTGACTCAAGACTCACTTTCTCACTTTTGTCTGGTTTGTCTGTCGTCAATACGAAAAAAAATTTACTCCTTAAAGTTAGATATTGCCGATGTATTAAAATCCATTTCAATGAATTTGAAATGATGGGACTTTTAGTTGAACCCTGTAATCTTCTTCATTGACAAAAGTGTCAAGAAGTCATGTGTCATTTGATAGCTTGTTTTCTTTGACGAAGAAGAGAAGGTAGTTTGAGCAGGATTTAAGTCTCATGGAGGACTGCAACCAACTAGGCTCAAAAAGTGTTGAGTCTTCAGCTCCTGGAGCTGAACAATGCTAAGCAACTGAGCTGGAAAGAGCACAGTCACACCCCACCAGCCTAATTTATCCTTGTTGTAGCGCAGACAGCTTACAGGGACTTGAGACTGGGTCCGGTTTATCCAGCGTAGATTGGAAAGTCCTTTGTGCATAGTTCTAATCAGAAGTTCTGTGTACGACTGTATGGATAGTAGTTATAGGCAGCTACCAGACCTTTAAAGAAAGGAAAGAAGGCAGTAGGTGCAACTGATGGGAAATGATAACAGGAACTAATTTTCCACTGTAAAGCTGCACCTAAGTAAGGGAGGGAAGGGATAGTGAAATGTCACCCGAGTGACCTTTGGCTAGCTAGGCAACGAGAATGTGTTAAGCAGGTTTTTCTTTTGAATTTGAATCATATGGTCAACTCCTTGTCCTGACCCATGTATTTCCCCATCCTATACCAATGCCCTCCCCAGCAGTTTCTCATTGGATGGGTCTGGTGATTGGTTCTCTGGCTGTCCATGGGGCAATTCCCTTCAGCCAGCCAGCCTCTCTATCTCCCCCTACTCCAGCTCTGCTCTCTTTACTCTCCATACTTCCGTCCTTAGACTCTTTCAACCCCTGACAAGGTCTCTCCCCTCCACCAAACTAAGTCCCAGTTTTTTCCTAAACTAGGCCTGATCCTTAGTCTGGACCTTGGCCTGCTGAGCCCAGTTTTAGAGAATCTAAGGATCAGGCCTAGTCTGATAGTTGATTTAAGCCTGCCCCCTGCCAGCAAACCTGAAGGAGATTGTCTGATTGATGAAGAGGCCCAGCCTATAGTAGGTGGCTTTAAGTACTAGCGGGTAAATAAGATGGAGGGAGCTGGTTAAGGAAGTTGGAATCCTTCTATATACTTGGTCAGACATCCTGGTATGGCAAGTGAAGATTATCTCTTTCAACATTCATGTGGATTTGCTGTGGCCAGTTCTGTTTGCCCTTGGTGTTTGTGTGGGGTCTCCTACCAAGTTGAACAAGAAACTGTAGCCAGATAATTGTAAGCCAAATGGTGGTGAATTTATTGACCACATGTGGAGAAACTGTAACATTTGGTTAACCTGTTCTGGGGGTACCTGGTCTCTACCTTGCAAGACTGGATTACAGGTGGGTCATCATACTTATATTTTTACTTATTTATTTATTTGAGACAGGGTCAGAAGGCATACACATGCATGCCATGGTGCATAAGTAGAGGTCAGAGGGCAACTTTTGGCAGTAAGTTCTCTGTTTCTATCCTGTGGGGCTTCTGGGGATTGAACTCAGGTCTCTAGGTCTGCAAGCAGGCACCTTATTCACTGAGCCATTTTTCTGGTCCTTTACCCAATATTTCACATGGGATCTTTTGCTGTCATGGCCCTGTGTCTTTTTACATTTGACTTGTTTGAATCAGAATCCAAACAATGATACACACGATGTAGGTGGTTGATAAGCTTCTTAGCTCTCTTGTATTTTTTCTTTTCTTTTTATTATTTTCTTTTTTTTTATTTGTGTGTGTGTGTGTGTGTGTGTGTGTGTGTGTGTATCAGAGGGCAATGTGTACCTGTGGAGGACCAAGGGTGACTTCTGGATTCATCCTGGATGCTACTACCACCTTGCTTCGCTCTGGGATTTCCCAGGCTCAGCCCACCAGTGCCAGAAATACAGACCTGGCATTTTTACATGGGACCTGAGATCCGAAGTCAGGACTTTCTGCTTGTGAGACAGAGTTTTAACCTGAGCTATCTCTCCAGCCCTCAGCTCTCTTTTTAATCTATACTTTTTCTCCATCCCAGCCCCCTTCATGCCATTTATTTGTTGAAGAAATAAAATCATTCATTCTATGGAATTTACCACCATTTGGATGGCTAGTTGCAGCATCATAAAAGCATCATATGTACAATCCTCTTTCCCTGTATGTCCTATATCTGCAGGTAGGTACTCTATGAGAAGCAGCTGCCACCTTTCCAGTAGAAAAATGTCCTGGGAAGAGCTGGTAGTCAGTACAAGTCACATCCTGACCATGAGTTTACAACCAATCAAAGAAGAGACAAGGCATGTTAACTTCAGTTTAGTGCATACTGCTCTGCATGTAACAAAAAAGGTTATCATCTTGGGAGTTAGACTTGAAATAAGATATTGGATTGTGCAAACTATGGGAAAGACATCGCTGGATCCTTTTTTTAAAACAGGGTCTCACACATCCCAGACTGCCCTCAAACTTGCTATGTAACTGAAAACAGTCCTTAAACTTCTGATCCTCCTTCTCAGAGTGGGATTACAGGCATCAGCCACAACACCTAGTTCACTTGGTGCTGGGGTTTGACCCCAGGACTCTGTGTGCACACTAGGCAAGTGCTATAGTAACTGAGCTATATCCCTCATACTGCATTTTTTTTCTTTAAATATTTTGAGTTTTGTTCTGGGATGCAGTTAAATTATCTGTAAAGACAGACCCCATGAATCTTATTTTACATATTACCGGGTGGGCCAAGAACAGCAGACTAGGACTATTTTGTGTCACTGTGGAAGCAAGGCCCTTTGATTTCTCTACCAAATGACTGTAGAATATACAGATTTCCAGCTTGGTTGGTGGCTCATGCAATTCTTCTGGTGATTTGTTCTCCAGCTGCAAGTAGTTTCTTCACACACATAGATAGGCAGGCTTCTATACTGAATACTGACGAGGGCCCTTCTCAGATCCTTGTAGTTTTTTCTTATGAAACTCTCTTGTCTGTGAACTCTACCCATCTTAAGATCCCCAGACTCTCAGAGTCACCTCAGTTTTTTTTTTAAATTTATGTTTCTGCTTTTACAAGCATATTGAGTATTCATCCTAGGTTCCCTTCCTCTCCCCCGCTCCATTTCCTCCCTTCCATTTATCATTCCCATTTCCTCCCATCCTTCCACTTGTTCTTCTATGGACCCCAGGGTTCACTCTGACCTGTCTACTCCTGTGGGTGCTCAGGTCTCCATGGTATATTAAGTTACCTTTCTTCAGGCCACCCCACTGATATGGGTATTTCCCTTCACTTATCCAGCTTTAGACCCAAAGGTTTCCACTCTAAGTGCCCATTCTATTGGTATAACATCATCTACCTACAGATCACTTTGATGTACTGTCTTCCTGCTTCTAGGTTTATTAATTGTCTTCCCTATTGATTTTTTTCCTCCCCTCCCTTTTTTTTTATAGGTTCTTGTTCTAGTTTATAGTAACAGGAATGTGTACCATTCTGACAAGAGCATCTTGAATTTAATCAGAAAGCTGTTGGTTGTCTTCTTGATACTCATGCCATTATTACACTGGTGGTCACCTATTGCCGTGGTGATTTATATTGCAACTTGCGTATCTCATGCAGATTCACCTCAGTTTAAGTCTGCTGGGGTCCATCTAGATTGCCCCTCTCTGTGCCTAGAAAGATAAGGCTATAAGATGTAGCGTTCATGGGACTGACTTTATCCCCCTTCCCTATTTCTTAGAAATCTTTTTTTTTCTTGTAACTTGATACCCAATGATTTGAAAACTGTTATTTTGAACCTTTTTAGATTTTTATTGTTTTATGTGAGAGGGAGGATCATGCTGTTCCTCCATTTAGCCGGAAGTTGAAGTTTCCAAAAGGACTAACATTCCTTGCTAGTACATATCATCTATGAGTATGATATATATGATATAGATACATATATGAACATGTGTATATATAATATATGAACATTATATTTATGTATACACATTATTTTGTTTAGTTATTTCATTTTTATTATTTATTATTTATTCAATTGTGCATGTGTGTGTATGCGTGTGTGTGCGTGTGTGTATGTATGTATGTATGTGTGTGTGTGTAGAACCATGGACAAATTCGGGAACCACCATGGCTCGCCTCCACCTCCTCCTTGTTTACTCTTCCCCCGGGATTCACAGGCTCCACCCTACCAGGACCAGAAACACAGGCCACCCCCGCTTCCGTCCAACTTTTATACGTGGGATCTAGGATCCGAACTCAAGACCTTCCACCTGCAAGGCAGAGACTTAACCCCTGAGCCACCTCTCCAGCCCCTATTTAGGTATTTCTTAATTTTTCTTAACAAATACTCTTTCAGTCATTAGTGTAGAGATCTTCTCGCTATTGCTTTATTTCTAGGTATTTGATTTTTTTTTATATTCCTTTCCAGTGCCTTTGCTATTTCTAGCAAGTCTTTATTTCTTACCTGGTGCTAATTCCATTGTACCTGCAGAAATATTTTTTTAATCATTTTTTGTTGCACTGACGCAATAGTCATGAATTGACTCAACTGTTGTTATTCTGCAGATATTTGACTTTTTACCAATGGTGCTTTTATCCTGTGTGTTCTCATTGATGGGTCCCTAGAATGTGTACAAGTTTTGGTCAAAAAAATTATTTGAAACAAGCTCTTCCATGGACCCCAAATGCATGAAGCAGATCAAATGGAATCTTCTGGATGAAATATACTTGGATTGGGGTGAGGTATACCATGGCCCCTTCCTGCCCCCCCAATGTCTGTTTAGAGATATTTTATAGCTGCTTGCAAGATACTGTTCTGATCATCAAGTTTGAGGGTACCTGTCTTTACTCCGTGGTTTGGCTTTCTTGATATTTCAGTATTTAATACTGCTTTCTTGTTTGTATGCCACTGCTGGTGCTGTTTCCTGCTTCTCTCCTGATTAAATTACTTACACATCAGCTTTTCTGTACCCTTAGAGGTGCCTGCGATGACGCTCATCACCAGTGCTGTAGATTTAGCCATGATCACTGTGGTCCATCGGCCCACACTCTCGGTTTGATATGTGCTACTCTTGCCTCTGTGGCTTGAGATCTATTCCTCCTTCTAGATTGGGACTTTGTGGGAACCTTTCCTATGTCTTGTTCGGGGCTAGGAGAGAGAAGTGAGCAGGAATATTTGTGCCATGATCACTCTGCAAGTGTGAGACCTCCCCTGGTTAATGACTCTATTTAACCAGATTATGTCTGTTCATATTTTACTAGCTTCATCTTGAGGCCCACGTGAATTCATCAGACACTCAAAAGGAGCCCATTCAGATTGCTGCCCACCCTTTGGAACCAGGATCTGACTTTGTTTCCACAGCTGTGCCATGGGATACTGGCTCCATGTGTCCTCTGAATAAAAGCGGTGTGTGAAAACTTACCCTGTGGTTATTTCAGCTGCCTCTTCCTTCCATCCCTCATCCCCTGAGTTCAGCCACTCTATCCAGGGTTCCGCTGAGCCTTGCCTCAGTGGACTAGATTGGCGATGGTCCAGAACCACACTTCACTTGGATTAATGTGGCTGTAAGAGGCGCCAACTCAGAGTATGTCTTTTCCTTGATAGGCACAAAGCTGTCAGCGACATGACTGGCCTATTGCAAGGTAGCACCTAGAATATCTAGGCAGGCTCTCAGCATGTAATTGCCAGGATTTAGAATGAGCAAGTTGTTCTTCATTTACCATGGATGCTTTTCCAAGAAGCAGCTATTTCCAGGCATGCTAGACCAGCAGAGAATTCTGGGCAGTGTCTTTCTTTATCCCCAGGGAAACGGGAACTTTCACCTTTTCTTTTCCTGGGTGACTCAGCTAACCCTTTTCTCAAGTCTTTTCTTTTTGATGTTTTAGTTGGTTGTTGTGATAAGAATACCAATCCTAGTGACTTGTTGTGAAGATTTTTAAGAGGCATCAAAGTTGTTTAAATTTTATGCATGTTCATCAGTATACATGTTTTAAGCTTTTAATACATATTAAACATGTTCTTCCGGTATACTTTATATGTGTTCTTCAACCCTTTTATGAGATAATTGAATGGAGGTTTAAAAAAAGGAACCAAAGAAACAAGCTAATATTAATTAAATCTGAACTTTGAGGAGTTAAGACTTAGGTTCTAGGACCCGAGGTTGAATCTTGCCTGTAGCTTTCAGATCAAATCTGTGGCCTGTCCCATGTGGAGTACAAACTCCCCGTCCATAACCTTGAAAGGCTGCAAAGAACTGAATGCGCGTGCACTTTTACCTTGGGAGTTTTCATGATGTATTCAGGGACACTATCCTTTTCTTTTTATTATTATTATTATTTCCATTCATACAAACTTAACAGGTACACTGGTACCCTTCCTCCCTTCCCTCCCCCTCCCACCCCCCTGCTTCCCCTTCCCCCTCTCCCCTCCCTCCCCATCCCCCAGTTCCACCCCCCTCCCAATCCCCAGAGCATCCTTTACTGTGCATGCCAAACTCTCCTCTGGGTCCTCCTCTCTGATGAGGTGCAAGGACCCAGGGGCATATTTCAGAACCTTTTCCTGTGTTCCCCTTAAGCTTAGGAACACTACTGTGACTGTCAGTCCCTAGCCTCCAAGGATCCTAGTGCCTTTAGTCCATGCTAGATTTTGTGGGGTCAATAATGTGTTGGACATAGCACAGGTCATGCAAAGTCCTATTATGATTGCTTCGGCCCTAACTTGTGTGGAGTATCTTGCATATCATTACTCTTCCCATCCTTGTGCTCTTACAATCTTACTGCCCTTTCCTCTGCAAATTTCCCTGAGCTTCAGGATGGGGAGAGATTAGGCTGGCCCAGTTCCATGTGGTTAATATAGAGTCTCTGATGTTCTAAATTATGGCTTGTTGATTTTTTTTTTTTTTTTTTTTTTTTTGGTTTTGCTGCTCCTGCAATGCCCTTGGCTCCATCCTGATGGGTACTGGAATTCACCCCCTGGCCAGAGATAAAAACCTGTTAAATTAGAGTCTTGTTATAAGAGTATATTCAAAGGTAGATGAAATAAAAGTAGGAGACTACGGTGAGAGAGGGGTCAATCACCCATTTGGAAAATAGTTACTTTCTATCAGGTAGCCTATATGCCCACTCCTTCTGGTGAGATCAACCCCATCAGTTGCATATGATCAGGAAGGAAAGTCTGTGAACTTAACCAGATGTCTCATTACTTACTTGCAGTCCTTGATGGTGGCCTATTTTCTCTGCTGTAACATGGTCCCCTCTCTCCTTGATTCTGGTGTGGCCCTCCTTCCCCATCCCTCCTGATTATAATCTTTGCAATTACTGTAGGTATTACACAGATTTGTCTTTTGAGTGTCTCTAAGTGGGTTTGGTACTAAGATCCACCTATTAGGGAGTACATACAGTGCTTAATTTTCCATGTCTGATACCTCACTCAATATAATTGTTTCTAATTCCATCCATTTCCTGGCAAATTGCATTAATTCATCATTTTTGATGGCTGAGTAGTATTCCATTGTATAAATGTACCACATTTTCCTTATCTACTTGTCAACTGTTGGACATTTGGGCTGATTCCATGACTTTACTATTGTAAACAGTTTTGCTATGAACATGGTCGTGCTTGTCCTATTGAGGTGAATTTTTGCTGTATGGGGAGTTATTCCCGAAAGTGGAATAGCAGGGTCATATGGCATTTCAATCTTTAACTTCTTTAAGAATCACCAGACGGCTTGCCAGAGTGCCTGTATGGGCCTGCATTCCCACCAGCATGTAGGAGAGTTCCCCTTTCTCCACATCCTCTCCAGCACTTGGTGTTGTTTGTGTTGTGGATTTTTGCCATCCTGACAGGAGTGAGATGATATCTCAGGGAAGTTTTGATTTGCATTTCCCCAATGGCTAAGGATGTGGAGCATTTTTAAAGATATTTGTTAGACATTTTAATTTCATCCTTGGTAAAGTTTCTTTTAAGTTCCAAGGTCCATTTTTTAATTGGCCCATTTGTTTCCTTGGTGATTAGTTTTCTAAGTTCTTTGTGCATTCTGGATAATAGAGCTCTATCAGATATGTGGTTAGTGAAGATTTTCTCTCATTTTGTGGGTTGCCTTTGTGCTTGGGTTATAATCTCTTTATCTGAACAGAAGCTCTTTAATTTCACAAGATCCCATTTGTTGAGTGTTGGTTGTAGTGACTGTGCTATTGGATGTCCGTTTAGGAAATGTTGGCCTAGCCCAATCAGCTCGAGGGAGTTCTCTACCCTTTCAATTATGGTTTTTATGGTCTCTGGCCTTATATCAAGGTCCTTGATCCATTTGGAATTAATTCTTGTACATGGTGACAAGTACGGGTCCAGTTTTAATCTTCTGCATGTGGATATCCAGTTTTGCCAGCACCATTTGTTGAAGATGCTGTTCTTTTTCCATTGGATTCTTTGGGCCCCTTTGTCAAAGATCAAATGGCTGTAGTTGTGTGGGCTTATATCTGGGTCTTCAACCCTTATTCATTGATCTGTGTGTCTATTTTGGAGCCAGTACCAGGCTATTTTTACAACTATGGATTTGTAATATAGACTAAGGTTTGGTATGGTGATACCTCCAGCTGTGTTTTTGTTACTCAGGATTGTTTTTGCTATCCTGGATCTTTTGTGCCTCCATATGAATTTTGAGATTGTTTGGTCAGCTTCTTTAAAGAATTGCCTTGGGATTTTAATTGGTATAGCATTGAATCTATGTATTGCCATTGGTAGGGTGGTCATTTTTACGATGTTGATTCTGCCAATCCAGGAACATGGGAGGTCTTTCCACCTTCAGGTGTCTTCTGCAATTTCTTTCTTTAGGGTTTTAAAGTTTTCATTATAAAGGTCTCTTACTTCCTTGGTTAGGTTTATCCCAAGGTATTTCATATTTTTAGGGGCTATAGTAAATGGGATTGTTTCTCTCAGGGCGTTTTCACTTCTTTCATTCTGGGCATATAGGAAGGCCACTGATTTTTGCACATTTATTTCGTATCCTGTCACTCTGCTGAACTTCTGTATTAGTTCCCAGAGTTTCCTGGTGGAGTTTTTGGGATCACTCAGGTATAAGATCATGTCATCTGCAAATAGAGATAACTTGACTTCTTCCTTGCTAATTTAAATCCCTTTTATGTCCCTTTCTTGTCTTATGGCTTCAGCTAAGACTTCGAGTACAATATTGAAAAGAAGCAGTGAGAGTGGACAGCCTTGTCTAGTTCCTGATCGAAGTGCGAATGCTTCAAGTTTTTCCCCATTGAGTAGAATCCTTGCTGTTGGCTTGTTGTATACAGCTTTTATTATACTGATAAAGGTTCCTTCCATTCCTACTGTCTCTAGGGTTTTGATCATAAAGGGCTGTTGGATCTTGTCAAAAGCTTTTTCTGCATCTATTGAGAGTATCATGTGGTCTTGAACTTTGGACTGGTTTATATGGTGAATTACATTTATTGATTTGCGTATGTTGAACCAACCTTGTGTGCCTGGGATAAAGCCTATTTGGTCCCCATGGATGATCTTTTTGATATGTTTTTGAATCCGATTTGCTAAGACTTTGTTGATAATCTTTGCATCTGTGTTCATCAGAGAGATTGGCCTATAGTTTTCTTTTTTAAGTGTATCTTTATTAGGTTTTGGGATTAAGATGATATTAGCTTCATAGAAGGCATTTGGTAGTGTTCCTTCCTTTGCTATTTGATGGAACAGTTTAAGGAATATTGGTGTTATTAGCTCCTTAAATGTCTGGTAGAACTCTGTGCTGAATCCATCTGGTCCAGGACATTTTTTGGTGGGAAGATTTGAGATTACTTCCTCAATTTCCTCATATGTTATAGGACTATTTAAATAATTCGCAACTTCCTGATCCAATTTGGTAAGTTGTGTTTACTTAAGAATTCATCCATCTCTTTTGTGTTATCAAATTTCACTGAGTATAAGTTTTTGAAATATGATGTTATAATTCTCTGGATTTCTTGGGTATCAGTAGTGATAACTCCATGTTCATTTCTAATTTTGTTAATTTGGGCTTTTGCTTAATTTAGCTAGGGGTGTATCAATCTTACTGATTTTTTCAAAAAAACAGCTTTTTGACTGGTTGATTTTCTGTATTGTTTTCCTAATCGATTTCAGAAATTTCTCCTCTTATTTTGCTAATCTCCTCCCTTCTACTGCTTTTGGGATCAGATTGCTCTAATGTCTCTAAAGCTTTAAGCTGCATTATAAAGTTATTTATTTCTGATGTTTCCATTTTTTTGATGTAGGCATTAAGAGCTGTGAACTTACCTCTTAGGACAGCTTTCATTGTGTCCCAGATTTTGGTAAGTTGTATTTTCATTGTCATTCACTTTTAGGAAATTTGAATTTCCTTTGTAATTTCTTCCTGAATCCAATTCTCATTCAGCATCATAGTGTTAAGTTTCCAGGAGTTAGTGTATTTTCTGTTGCTTGTTGTGTTGTAGATGTCAAGCTTTAGGCCATGGTGGTCTGATAAGGTACAGGCTAGAATTTCAACTTTCCTATATATATGGAGATTCGTTTTGTGGCCCAATATGTGATCTATTTTAGAGAAAGTTCCGTGTGCTGCTGAGAAAAATGTGTATTCTTTGGTGCGTGGATGAAAAGTTCGATAGAGATCTGTAAGGTCCATTTCAGTAAGGGTTTGATTAAGCTACAAAGTGTCTCTGGTTAAGTTTTTTGCCTGTTGATCTATCCCATGTTGAGAGGGCAGTGTTGAAATCCCCAAGAATTATTGTTTGGGGATTGATTTCTTGCTTTAGACATTGTAGGGTTTGCTTAATGAATGTGGGGGGGGCCCATATTGGGTACATATATGTTCAGTATTGTGAAGTCTTCCTGGTGAATTGTACCTGTGACTAAAATGTAGTATCCATCTGTGTCTCTTATGATTTTTTTGTGTTTGAAGTCCACGTTGCCCGACAGCATAATGGCTACCCCTGCCTGTTTCCTAATTCCATTAGCTTGCAGAATTTTTGACCAGCCTTTTATTTTTAGGATGTGCCTATCTTTTGTGGTGAGATGGGTTTCCTGCAGGCAGTAGATTGATGGATTGTGATTTTTAATCCAAGTTTGTAATCTGTGTCTCTTGATCGGTGAGTTAATTCCATTAACATTTAATGTTGTAATGGAGAAACTATTTTTAATTCCAGACATTTAATATGTTTAGTGGCTTTTGTAAGTGTATTGTTTCACTTTTAGGTTTTGGTAGTATTATACTTACCTTCTGTTCTCCTGGATATGCCTGTTTTTTTCTTCAAGCTTGAGTATCATTTCTAGCATTTTTTGAAGGCCTGGTTTGGTGGACATGTATTCCTTCAAGTTGTCTTTGTGCTGGAAAATTTTTCTTTCTCCCTTAATCATGATGGATAGTTTTGAGGGGTATATCAGCCTGGGTTGACATTTTTGTTCATTCAATACTTGAAGTACATCTCTCCAAGCTCTTCTTGCTTTAACTGTTTCGACTGAGAAGTCATTTGTTATTTTAATAGGTTTACCTTTAAAAGTGATTTGTTTTTTTTTCCCTTGAAGCTCTCAGCACCATTTCTTTATCTTGAATGTGGAGTGTTTTAACTATTATTTGCTGTGGCGAGTTTCTATTTTGGTCATATCTGTTTGGGATGCGGAATGTCTCTTCTGTTTGGATGGGCCTCTCATTCTTTAGTTGAAGGAAGTTTTCATTTATGATAATTTGAAAAATTTCTCAGGTGTGGTATTTGGGATTCTTGCTCTGGTATTCCATGAATGTGCATATTAGGCTTCTTCAGGGTGTCCCATAACTCTTGAATATTTCTCTCGAGTATCTTTTTGGTTTTAGCAACCTCTTCCATTGAGCTGGTTAATACTCCTACTTTGTCTTCAAGGTCTGAAATTCTATTTTATGCTTCATTAGTTCTGCTGGTAAGACTCTCTGTTGAGTTCTGGGTTGAAGATAACTTGTCTTTTAGTTCAGTTTTAAACTCTGCTTGAGTCTGTTTTAACTGCTCTATGCCTGTTTTTGTTTCTTGTACTGTTTTTCTCAACTCCTCCAAGTGTCTGTTGTGTTCCTCTTCAAAGTGATTGATGCGGTTATTTAATTCCTCCCGGATTTCCTCTTTCATAGTATTAAACATGGTAATGATCATGTTTTGAAAGTCGTTATCCTGGGTCAGGCTTTCTTGGCTATTTTCCGTGTGCTTGTTCTGGTTGGAGACTATCATTATGGGATTAATTCCTTCAGTGGGAGATTTGTTTTCTTGGGTATTGTTTCTCATGGATTTGCACTTTGACTTGGGCATTATCGTTTTAACTCTTAAGACCTTCTTTCAATTTGTGTGCGTTTTTTCACTGAACTGAATTATTTGGCCTGAGGTTTGGGGTTGAGCAAGGGGAGCTTACCTAGGTCGCCATGCGTCCCGGCTGGACTGCGCGTGTTGCCGGGTGGGTGGGGAAAGGAAGGAGGTGGTGGTGGTGGGGCGCTCTTTCAGCTGGGGAGCTGGGGTGTGGTCCAGGCGGTCCTCCCCGGCCTGGCGCAGCGCCGCTCCGGCTGGCTGGTGGGAGGAGCTGGGTCCTGGGATTTGGCGTTAGGCGCTGGGTAGGGAAGGTGGGGGGGAAGTGTACCTAGATCACCGTGCGTCCCAGCTGGACTGCGCATGTTCCTGGGCGTGTGGGGAAAGGGCACTATCCTTTTCTTAAACTGTATTTTCTTTTATCAGCTTGACCTGACTTCCTTGAAAGAAGGCCATCTCCAGTGTGTGCTCGGGAGAGTTCAGGCCGTATATTCATGCTGCTTTCATCGACTCACTTGCCCGGCTGCCATTCTGTCTCTGTGAGCAAGATGCTGACAAAAGGTGGAGTTTAAGACCTTCCCAGGAATCAAGTGTAAGATGCTGGGGTGTGCTGAAGAACTCAACAATAAAACATGGTTGCGGTTTGTGTGCTTCAGAGTCCTGCCCTCCGGGAATGGGAGTGCACAAGGTACTCAAATTATTACTAAGAGCTTCCCAGCAAGTAGAGCAGTGCAGTCTAGGCCCTAGTTTTTTTTTTTTTAATTCAACTGTGCACGTGTGCGTATGTATGTGCGCTCACGCGCGCGTGCGCGCGTGTGTGTGTGTGTGTCTGTGTCTGTGTGTGTGTAGAACCACGGACGAATTCAGGAACCACCATGGACGCGTCCACCTCCTTCTGCCCCGGGATTCACAGGCTCTGCCCTACCAGGACCAGAAACGCAGGCGCCCCCGCTTCCGCCCGGCATCTATACGTGGGATCTGGGATCCGAACTCAGGACCTTCTGCCTGCAAGGCGGAGACCTAACCCCTGAGCCACCTCTCCAGCCCCCTAGTTTTGCAAATTGTTAGAATCCCCTGAGACCCTGATGGAAATGACCGAGAATTTAATCATCTTAGTTCTGAAATGGAAGTTCTTGGAGAGGGAAAGACTGAGCCTTGGCAGGCAGCAGTGTGGAGCATCCTGACCCTTTCTCTGGCCCATGGGTGAGGGGATTTGCTGCTTGTAGATAAGATTCAATGTCCTTAGACACTGTCAACATGTCCTCATGTAAATGCAATGCCTTTCTTTAACTTTCCCAGAGGAAAAGGAGATCTCATGACACAAGTGCAGTATCCAAAGTATCTTTCTCATGAGGACCGTTCATACATTAGATTTTACAGGTCCCAACTTGGCGGGATAGACCTCTGAATATCGCATGATGAGAATCATTTATAGATTGACCTGTTTACAAGTGAATGTACTATTTGAGATGTAAATTTATACAAATGAACATGGGGCATATCTTCAGGAGATTAGTACTTGCCATTAGTTCACAGGTTACAATGACAGTCTCCAAAGGAGGAACGGACCAATGCAGTTATTTTCTACTTTATTGTGCTTTTTAGATGATTATATATTTATATGACCATTCACTTCAGACTTTGTATGGAAATCATGTTGGGTGCATTAGAGGAGAATGGAGCGTCAGAGTGAACAGGCAATTGCTGCATGGCAAGAAAGGAGGGAGGTGGAGAAATATAATAGAAAATCACTTCACAATAGAACGGGAAGGGGGAAAGTCCTAAAAAATGTCACAGCAAAAACCACCTATAGCTTGTATCAAGAAATGTGACAGTATAGGGCTCACATGTTCTCTCATCCCCATTCTTTTTAATTAATTAACTATTAATTAATTAGTATGTGTGTGTGTGTGTGTGTGTGTGTGTGTGTGTGTGTGTATCAGAGGGCACTGTGTGTCCCCGTGGAGGACCAAGGGTGACTTTGGGAATCATTCTGGACAACTTCTACCTCCTTCTTGCTTTGCTCTGGGATTTCCCAGGCCTTGCCCATCAGGGTCAGAAATGCAGGCTGCCACTATTTTAACCTGGTGTTTTTGCATGGGATCTTGGATCTGAATTCAGGACCTTCTGCTAGTAAGGCAGAGTCTTAACCTCTGAGCCATCTCTCCAGCCCCTGTTTTTGTGTTTTTCCCTTGGGAAAAGAGAGATTCCATGGACACAAGTAGTTCCCCTCTTATTTACCTACAGGTCAGGTTCCTGTGAGGCAAGAGAAAGGGCTAATGTAAAGCACATGATTAGCTTTTAAAAAACACCTTAGCAAAGAGGAAGTTTAGCCCTTACCCAAGCTTACTAAATCTAGACACTGGGAGAGGAATGAGACTTGCCAGGGGTCCTGAAGGTGACCAGTGGTTCACCCTAATACTAAGACACACACCCCTTGGGTGAGATTTAAGAAACTGATGAGATACATGCTGCATAAAGTTGTATGTAGAACTACATGTAACAACAGAGCATTTGTGGAAAAGCCTGTGCTATGCAAATAGTCAGGAAGCTCACTCCTGTGTGGTCAAGTCACGTGCATGCTAAGTCAGGTGCATACAGACTCACACTCATGCTATGTGAGAGAAAAGCTCCGGTCCTTCGTGCGTTAGAGCCTGGGAAGGTCACCGTCCCCTGTTCTACCAGCTTAGCTTGTTGCTCCTTAAAAGCTTGGTGTGTGTTTTCTCCCACATCCACTCAGACGATCTCTGGACTGTCATAGCTGCCCATCCTTACACCCCTCCCCCCCAAGGTCATGTGTGCTGTTCAGGATGGTGCTGCAGTGAGAAAGATCGCAGCAGGTCTTTTCTCAAGGCTGGGGTGCTTGCATAAGGAAGAGAATGACTTTTTTGAAAATTTATTTTAATTTTTAATTTTACAAGCATATTGAGTACTTATCCATGCTTCCTTCTATTTCCCTCCTTCCCATTCCCGTCCTTTCCTTTCATCAATCCATCCCACTCCTTCCCATTCTCTGTCTGTCAGCTTCTATGGACCCAAGGGTTTTCTCTGACTTGTCTACTTTTGTGGGTGTTCAGGCCTCTGTGGGATGCCAAGTTGTCTCTCTTCAGGTCACCCCACCAATAGGGGCATTTCCCTTCACTCATCTAGTTTTAATCCCAAAAGTTTCCACTGTATATTCTTTTTTTAAATTATTTATT
This sequence comes from Typhlomys cinereus, assembly GCA_023101885.1. Classification (NCBI taxonomy): domain Eukaryota; kingdom Metazoa; phylum Chordata; class Mammalia; order Rodentia; family Platacanthomyidae; genus Typhlomys; species Typhlomys cinereus. Next base: position 7,909,628 of record JALPQD010000036.1, read on the forward strand.
ATGTATTCAATTGTGCGTGTATGTGTGTGCACGTGTGTATGTATGTGTGTGTGTGTGTATAGAACGATGGACGAATTCGGAAACCACCATGGACCGCCTCCACCTCCTCCTCCTTGTTTACTCTGCCCTGGGATTCACAGGCTCCGCCCTACCAGGACCAGAAACGCAGGCCGCCCCCGCTTCCGCCTGTCGTCTATATGTGGGGTCTAGGATCTGAACTCAGGACCTTCCTCCTGCAAGGCAGAGGCTTAACCCCTGAGCCACCTGTCCAGCCCCTCCACTGTATATTCTTATCTCTCTTGAGTTCCTCCATAGTCTGTGGGGGCGTGTTGGTATGTCAGTCATGCAGGTCTGGTAAGGACAAGTCTCACTGCGGTGAGTTCCTAGATGCAGTAGTCCTGTTTTGAATGGAATGTCTTATCCAGTTGTGGACCTTCCCATCTTTAGGGTCTTCAAACTCACTGCTCCCTCCTCTGCAAGGTTCCCCAAGCCTTAGGATGGGAAGAAATTAGGTCAGCCTGATTCCGGGGGAGCCCTGCTGGGTTGCCAGTACTCTGCATTATGGTGGCCATTGCTATCCACTTTGCTGCTCTTCTACTGCCCTAGGCTGCATCCTGCCAGGGTGTTGACATCCTCTGCCTCTGCTGTAGAAGAAGATTTCTAGGCTCAGTGTTAAGTGCAAGAGAACTCCTTTTGAATCCATATCTAAGGCCAATGAGAAAGTCTTGGACTGTGGCTTACCTATGTAACTGCAGCCCACGGATAAACACTTGTCCCTTCCTCTGAGGACTAGGACACTGGGTCTTTAGTTCAAACACTGCTAGACAGAAATTTAAAATGCTTTGACCAGTTTAGACCTCCTCAAAACTCCACATTTCTCTATCATACAAGGAGGAAGCCATTTCATTGCTCTCCCCCAACTTCATTGGAATTGAATTTAAATAAAATAAACCCATTTCTTTAATGAGTCAGTGTAGAGTGTGATAAGCATGCTGTGTGATAGTCACTGCTGTGATCCCACAGAGCTTGTTCACTGCTTCCTAATTCCACGCCCCATACTCTTTCCTACTCTATTCTCAGGCAACCACCGATCTGCTTTCAGGAGTTCCACATGCATATGTGGTTCATATGTTATTAGTACGGGTTTTTCATGTTTGGTGCTTTGGCTAGGCATAATGTATTAAAATATTTTTATTGTGGCATAATTTGTATATGGTGTAATCTGAAGTGTATGGTTTGATGAGCTGATATGTGCACAAAATTAAGTTTAACTCAAAAATCAAGTTTAAGTGTACACTTCAGCAACTTAATGCATGAATACAGTCCTGCAATTATTATTAGGCCTGGAGAAGAAAGGAATGGAGATGATGTCGAAAAAGTGTGAGGCCCACGTGGGGGCCCCTTGACGAAGGAGAGGCAATGTAAGAAAGAGAATAAAGAAATACAAGTTCATTAGATCTGAGGGTCTGGTAATAAATTATTTTATTGTGGTAAGAATTTGTTTTACATAACCAGGACTGAAACTGCATTGACAGAAATAAGGGTATTGGCTTTAAAAAAAAAAAACTTTATTTTGCGTGCGCGCGCGCATGCGTGTGGTGTGCATGCGCGCATGCGTGTGGCGTGCGTGCATGCGTGTGTGTATGCATGCGTGTGTATGTGTGTGTGCGCGCGCGCGTGTGTCTGTGTGTCTGTGTGAGAGAAGGCACTGTGTGTCCCTGCAGAGGACCAAGAGTGACTTTGGGAATCATCCTGGATTGCTTCTACCTCCTTTTTGCTTTGCTCTAGGATTTCCAGGCTCTGCCCACCAGGGCTGGAGGTATAGGCCACTGCCATTTCCCCTTGGCATTTTTACTTGGGATCTGGAATCTGAATGCAGTATCTTCTACTTGCAAGGCAGAGTTTTCACCCCTGAGCCATCTCTTCAGCCTGGCTACTCGCTTTTTATGCTTTAAAACATAGCAATCACTTTAGGTTACAATTCAGTAGTTACTAATACCTTTAACCATACTACAATCTGCACCTTGTTAAGAATAAATATAGTTTCAACCTTGATACAGACAAGGCATTTTGCCTGATATACCTCTAAGAAATCTTAAATCACAGAACAGAAAATGAGACAAGTTTTAGTCATAATTAGAAATAAAGATATGCACGTTAGAAACTCGGGAAGTGAACGTTTCTGATCTACTTTTCTGATCTCACTTTTGCATGCCTGACTTTCAATGAATTACCCACATGAACAGTCTCCACCAAAGGTAAAGGTGGCCTATGTCCCAACCAAGGATACGTGTCATGGACCCAGGACCTAAAAATAAACCATGCTGTAGCCAAAGGAATCAGCAGTGCGACCAGGTAGAAATATCCAGGCAGCACTGAGTATATAGTCAGTCGCATAGTCAGTCACTTCTGAGCCTGTCAGACTCCCTACCCATGGCTCATGGCTCCCACTTTAGAACCTTGGAATGACCCACAAAAAAAGGTGTCTCCATATCATGTAGAGAGTCACCTTCCCATGAGCCTTCGGGGTCAGAAGGCCTTTTATAGTCAATGCCCCCATTCATTGCTGTGGAGTTAATGGTTTTATTTCTGTGCCCGGGTGGCAGTGTTGCTTTCTAGCTGGAATGGAAAATGTGCTCCTGGCATATCCAAGACAGGATGCAGGGGCTGGGGCCATGGTCGGAGTGCAGAAGCACTATAGTTTGGACCCCAAGACACCGTGTAAAATTTCAGACTGTAAAATGCCCACTTGTAATTCCAGCTTGAAGACAGAACCTGGGAATCCTCAGAGCAGGCTGCTTAGCCAGACTAGTCCTGTAGTAAGCTCAGGGCTTAAGTAGAGACAAAAGAATAAAGTAGAAGAGTGATTGAGGATATTTGCTGATATCAAATTCCTGGCCTTCACACACATGTGAATTCATGTGTGCATGCACCCATGCACATACATGTGAGTCCATACACATGAACATGTACACACACATACATGTACCATACAAAGACATACTTATGAAAATGGAAGGAGAAATGCGCTTTTTTCATAAAAATCAAAAAATCATTCACAAATGAGGGTGAGATGCAATTGCAAACAAATAACCCTAAACTGATGTGATGAGAGAGAGAGAGAGAGAGAGAGATATTTAAGGGGAGCAACTTGGCTTTGGGAGACTGAATGAGGAACTTGGTTTCTGAGACAATATGGTTTCAAACTTTGGGGGGGTCCTTGTTATCCCAAATTCATTAGCAGAACCCCCCATAGTTCTGAGGTTGTAGGATGCCTAGGGAAGTGAACCTCAGAAGCAAACCAGACCCATGAAAGCCTAAAAGTATTCACTAATGATCTGACCACTTGGGAAATTAGTATGTAGACAAACAAACCCTCTGGACTTAACACTGGGCTATTTCTCAGTTTTGTGGCTTGTCTCTTGCTGATGGTCAGATGTTGCTAACACGCAACAATAAAGTCCAAGAGTAAGAAATTGGTGAATTTGAAGAAAGTATTGTTGGAATCATACTCAAGGATGTGAGAAATGCAAGTCTGGCAGAATTAAGCTAATGAACAATTTAAGACCCTTTCAGTACAGTGAGGACATATCCCTGCACTGGGACTGTAAATAAAAGGATTCAGGGGAGTACTGGCGAAGCTAATGATGTCCTTTTATTTCTATTTATTTTCTTTGTGACCATGCTGCAAAAGCCAAACATCCATGTTAAGTCGACTGTCTGATTATCACCCACTTTTTTTGAAAAGTAATAATGTGTCCCAATAAAAAAAAACAAAAACCACATTCAGTTTATTTTTTGAAAGCTAAAAGGGCACAATTGTAATTTAGCCTAGATTTTGTTAAATGTAATATAAGCCTATCTCTTGTAAATGTTAGTTTCTTTGTTTTTAAGGCAAAGTTCTTATACGCCCACATCTTATATTTAGTGTGAAATTTTGCCATTTTGAGGAATTTGCTTTGAAGTTTATTTACTCACAAGAAAATGTTGTATATGTTCATGACGTACCAAATGATGTCTTTGGTATTTTGATACATTGTCGAAGGTCCAGCTCAAGTTATTTGACATGTGCTTTATCTTATGTACTCATTTTTTGGCGATAAGAATAACTCTCTAAGCAATACTCAAGTATGCTGTGTTAGTTATTTTTTCATTAGTATGACTGAATACCTCGTGACAAAAAGCAAATTAAGGGTTTATTTTGGCTCACTGTTTAAGAGGCGATCCATTCGTCACAGAAAAAAAGTGTGGCAGCTCCTCACGGTGCATCCGAAGTCAGGAAGCAGAGAGAGATGAACACTGCTCCTTTTTCTCCTTTTATTCAGCCTGGGTTCTCAGCTCACATTTAAGGTGGATCTTCTCTCTTCAATCAAACCCTCTTTAGAAATGCCCCAAGGGACATGACCAGAGCTCTGTCTGGTAGGTGATTCTAAACCTAGTCAAGTTGGTAATGGAAACTAGCACCACACATGCAATATTTTATTATGCTTTGACCATCGTGTTGCTGAGGAAGAAAAGACTTGTCCTTGGGTGACTTTTCCAGCATGAGGATTTTGAGATGAATGCTTATGTATCTGGATATCTCCAGAAATGCAAATTGCCCATGATAGATTAAGATCATTAAAGAACACTGTCATGGGGCTGGAGAGGTGGCTCAGGGGTTAAGCCTCCACCTTGCAGGCGGAAGGTCTTGAGTTCGGATCCTAGACCCCATGTATAGACGCCGGGTGGAAGCGGGGGCAGCCTGCGTTTCTGGTCCTGGTAGGGCGGAGCCTGTGAATCCTGGGCAGAGTAAACAAGGAGGAGGTGGAGGCGGTCCATGGTGGTTCCCAAATTCATCTGTGGTTCTACATACACGCACATACATACACGTGCACAAATGCATACACGCACAATTGAATAAATAATAAATAATAAAAAAGTAAAAAAAACCCACTAGTCATAACCTGTTATTTGGACCCAATAGCTCTTTGAGACTCTCTTCGTGTCAATAATAATATTAATAAAAAATGGCAGTACTTCAAATCCTAGAATGACACTTCAGAGATGGGCTTCTGGAGACATCTATTAAGGCAGATCTTTGAGCAAACCTGTAGGAGACTTCTATTTTTTTTTTTTTAATCACCTTTTCACTTTTAAACGTGTGTGTGTGTGTGTGTCACAAGGCACTGTGTGTTCCTGTGGAGGACCAAGGGAACCATCCTGTTGGATTCCTTCTACCTTCTTTGTCTTTGTTCTGGGATTTTCCAGGCTCTATCTGCCAGGATGGGAAGTGTAGGCTGAAGCTGTTTCTGCCTGGTGGTTTTTTTTTTTTTTTTTTTTTTTTTGGTGGGACCTCAGGACCTCTGCTTTCAAGGAAGAGTTTTAACCCTGGAGCCATCTCTCTAGCCCTAAGAGACTGTCTTAATTGCATGACTGATGCGTGAAGTCCCATCCCATACTGGGTGGGATCATTCTTTGGGAAAAATGGAGAGAGCAGATCAGCATTTGCGCAAGTTGACAATCTAGAAGATTCATAAGCATGGCCTTTGCCCTCTGCTTGCTGTGGATGTGCCCGTGCCCTCAGCTCATGTTGGCATTCTGTCATGGTGAACGGCAGCCTGAAATCACGAGCATGAATAAAAATCCCCTTGTTCCTCTAAACTGTTTGGGTTATGTATTTATTACAGCAAGGGGAATATGAAACCAACATGCCTCATCTCCTCATCGTATTGCCTTAAGTGGGGCTCTCTTTCCTGGTTCCGAGGCGCTTGGTAACAGCAACAACCATCTTGGCAATTGCTGGGGTTTATCCTTCAGCTTTGGAGACTCACGGGCAAATGTGAATCGCCATGGTGATAATGTGTTGAAAATGATCCTGTAGGATTCCATGTATCTTTGTTCAATGCTTTAAGGACATTCTTTCTCATCCAGATATGCCAGGATGTGATGGCACCATCGATACAGATACCAGATGATCCAGGGTATCTGTGTGACAAGAACTATACTCAGAGCCACCTGCAGCCCCTGTCCCAGGCTGTGTGCGGGAGTTAAACCTGGGCCTTCAGTCCAAGCTTGTTGCCATTTCTTTGGAGCGGCATCTATATTGAGCCCCTTTCCTATCAGGAAACTTAAGTGGAGACCTGCCAACCAATTCTTTAAAGTTCTCAATAAAATGGAGTCTCCACAAGGAAAAGTTTCCTCAGACACTATTGCAAATTTTGCAGCTCAGCAAACAGCTCCAACTCTAAGTCATTTCTATGAGCTACAGTTTCACAAACCATGGTAACATCTGGGTAATGCCTGGTATCACCTTCTCCAGTTCAGGGTGCCTGTGCGTCTCCCACTGGCCTACTGAGAACACAGAGTAGCTACTCCAATGACTGTGACGACTGCTTCAACCTCAGGTCACTTCTACAACCTGCTATGTTCACCTAGACTGTTTGGGAACAGTTCCGTTGTCCTGTTAAACACCGATCAATCTTTCTCAGTTTTTTTGACTCAGCTTTGTGTTTGGCCTGTAATAGGCATTCAGGGATTTTTGTTGAGTTAAAAAAAATAAAAATGAGTGCCCTGACTTGATTGGATGGAGAGTTCTGCCCAAGGCAAAAGAGAAAACAGGAGGTGGGGGCAGGGTAGGGAGTGGTGAGGTTTGGCATGCTGTAGGTAAATATGGGTGTTGGGAGTGGTGCGTGTTGATCCCAAAGATGAATTCAAGCATTTGATAACCCTGTAAAGAGACTACTGTATATTTATATAAATGGCACACTCAGCTTGTAGTTAGAGGGAGCTAAAATAACCGCGTGAGAAATGAAAGAGTCCATCAGTCAAAAGCTTGTTTTGCCTACGTGAAAGTCAAACAACCAATGGGACTATTTTTTTTCCCCTCCTCCTCTGAATCGACCCTTTGTTCCGTGACCTGACACTGCAGTGCAAGCTGCTGGCTGCAGACACTCCGGGTTACAGTGCTCTGAAGACCCGCTAGCTCAACCAGGTGCTGGCTCAGTATAGACCTGTCAAAGTGGCCGCTTGGGGTGTAGTCACTGGGTCACGAAGTCATTATGTCGTCTTCTGTGGCATCATGTAGGGAGAAAAGTTGGGTGTGAATGTGGAAAATAGGTTCCGCGTTATTATCCCTCTAACTTACAGGCAACTCTGTTTTTTGTTTTTTTTTTTTGTTTGTTTGTTTGTTTTTTTTTTTGGTGGTAGTACAGAAAGGCACATATACGTGTGTGTGACTATGGGCCACTTGAAGACCTCTTGGAAGGCTGAATAAAGGACACCCCACACCAAAGTTATCTGAGTTCTAATTCCAGGCACTTGTGACTACACTGCGACATGTGGAAAAATGACTTCTGCTGATGGGTTATATAGTTTTCCAGCCAGGAAGGTTGCAGCATTATAGCAGGTTGTCTGAGTAGCCCAATGTGATCATGTGATCCTCGAAGGAATGGTCTGAGTCCTGAAGGTGTGGGAGTAGAAGCAGAGGTTATAGTCAGAGGGAGAAATTGGAAGGTATTGGACTGCGGACTTTAAATACAGAGGAAAAGGCCAATTAAGCACAAACATTGGTGGTCTCCAGACGCTGGAAAAGGAAAGAACAGTATTCTCTCAAGAATCTTTTCAAGGAGCACAACAACCCTGCTAATTCTTTGACTTGAAGCTTTCGGACCTTCATAAACAGTGAGACATGTCTGTGCTACTTTCTGACAATTTGTTACAGCAGTCACAGGCTGCTAATGCAGATGCTTAGTGGATGCTCAGCGGCTTAGTGGAGAATTCCCACGTGTGTTTGATATAGTCCACATCGAATATAGCTTCATTAAAATATTATAAAAAGGATAAAATAGCTCCTAAACTTCTTTGATTATAATCCTCGGAGAGAAATACTGTTTTTATTTTTTTGTGCTGTGATTTGTATTTTAACTACAGAAGAGTTCAAATAATGGGTAGAAAGGCTAACCTGGCTCTCCTCCTCGGCCATTTACTGTATTCTGCAGGATTCACTGTCCTGGTCCTTTGAAAGCTGATGGTGTGTTTCAACAGGGCTTGTCTCATTGCACTTAGGCACTATAATTCATAGATATACTTTATTGAAAACACACACACACACCACAGAGAGAGAAAGAGACAGACAATAAACCGAAAAACAAAAACTAAACACAAATGCCATGATGTGCTATTACAAAAGGGAACAGAGACCCTCTTAATCTTCCTTAGGGTTCTGCTGGGGATACCCCTGGACAGTGGATGGATCTGCAGAGAAATGGGATGGTATAAATTTGTCTTCTTTGCTATAGAAAAGACATTCTCATAATTTTAAAATCTTAAAACTGAACCATATCATGTATGCAACATTAAAAAAATACAAGAGAATAAAAAAAAAAAAAACCCTGAAATGTAGACGTCCAAAAAGCAGAGTTCCTTGTGACGTAATATTATTTCAGAGCAGCCTTGGGGCCTTTGCTGAGGGCTCTCATATGGAAACATGTAAGAGAACCAATTCAAGGCACTGTCAGATTCGCCCTTTCTGCCTGCATGATAGGGAAGAAATTGCAAACAGGTATGTGCCGGTCATACAAAGACTCTTAGAAATGTCTAGAAAGAAGCGGGATGGATTTCTTTCCATTGAATGATAGAATAAGAAACAGTCTCATAGCTGATGAATTTAGAACAGCCTCTGTGGAAAGGATTGTCATGAACCACCTGGAAAGCCTGATTACGGAATCCTTTCCATCAGGGTGGAGAGCTTGGCGGAAGCTCAGAGGCGGGACTGCCTGTGGCCCTGGACGATCCTATTGTGATCCTTGTCCACAGGAGATGTTTTTTTTCTCACTTTCTCCTCAGCAATTTCTGTCTAGCTCCCACCATTTCCCTCTTCATTCTCACAGAGTACCCACTGAACACCCAGCACCAGTTAGGGTAGGAGCCCCTTCTAGCTGTGGCACCCTTCTGGAACATTGTTAGAGGAACTTAACCATCTCCTCACTCTGTTGCTAACTCACATATTGTCCACCTAATTGTGCCTAAGGAAATCTCTGCTGCATGACGGGACCATGAACTTTTAAAAATATCTTTGGAGCAATGCCTCTTTTCATTCTGTACTGTTCTGCTTCTCTGTCTTTCCCTCCTCCCTTCCCTCTCTTCCTTGTCTTCTGCCTCCTCCATCTCTTTTTCTTCTTGCTTCTTTGATTGCAGCAATTTCTTACTAGCATTCTGGAGTTACAACTACGTAGTGGTCAGACCAGGGCGGCAGTGAGACATAGAGAGGTACTGCTCTAGCACCCCATACCTCCTCTTTTCCTTATCCACCCCCCATATAGCAATCATATAGCAAGCACTGCCCTAAAGCCCACATACATACAGCTCTAGCATCTGTCTAATTTGCTCCCTTTGAGAAGACTAAAGTCCCTGGGAAGAAAAATCTTCACAAAGAGCTGAGTCCAATGATTCCTTAGCCTCGTGGCCTCTAGGTAAGGAGACGTACATGTTTGTTACTTATGGCCAGGCAGTATTTTGTCCTAACAGCCTGAGCTGTAAAGCACAAGTCTGTGGAGACATGGGCCCTCTTGTCTGAGGCATGCTCTGGGACAAGCATGTGAAGCCTTGTGTCATGTCCCTGGGTCCCAGGGTTGGGTATGTAAGGGTGTTTGTGTCAACAATGTTCTTTAATAAGAAGTGGTTCTCTAACCAGAATAGTTCTCTTTGTTGGTGGGAGCATTTGATGTCTAACTTCTGATGGCTGAGACTCCCCAAGGTATCTTGAGACATAGCCAAGAGGTTCCCCTGGGCCTTCTTGGATGCACTTCTTAAATCAGGGTCCCTGTGGGACTTGGAAAAGGGCTGGGCATCCCTGAGCAGGCACTGCCATGCAGTGCTCTCCCGAGCTGGCAGAGAAGAGTTCACTTTAGACACTGCAGGATCTGTGCTCTTGTGCAGGGAGAAAGAGCCCCAATACCCCAAGGCCCTCGGAACTGCTACCCTACCCAAAAGCCAGGAGAGCAGGGGTTTATGCTGGCGCGTTCTGAAGGTGCGGAGGCCCACACTGCTTCCTGGCCAGCAGAGACAGCCCACCCAGGGCTCACAGATCCCCTTCACTGAGCCTGATCCAGCTCACAGAGGCACCGGCCCCACCTCGGGCATAAAGAAGCCTCTTAGCTCACATAACTGAAGCTGTAAGTCCAAGTCTGGCAATGAAATAAGAATCTTTTTTTCTTTTTTCACCATTTCCCAGGTAGATTTCAAATTGGCACAGTTAATAGAACCTGCTAACATTTCTAGATCTGAAATGACCAGAGGTCATTTGGCCTCCCCAGCTCACTGGCATCTTGCTGGCTTTCTTAGCTCATAGCTACTTCAACATCTCTTGCTACAGAATGCTTGCTTACCACAGGACATGGGATTTCTATGACACATATTTGAGAGATCATATGACAAAACAATACCATACTGGTGTATATATATATTTTAAAGCTATGGGTAGGCAAGAACTGGTCTACCCAACTCTTTTTAGCTGCCCACTTTTGATAAAGCTATTTGCAGCACAGTTTGCAAGTATATCAGACCATCAGAAGTGAGGAGGCGCTTGTAGATCACAGGAAGTAGGCAAGAAAGGCAGGAAGGGCAGCAGCGAGAGCTGACAGCCATCCAATTAATCACCTCTCAGGATGGCTCTGTTGAGCCTTCTGAGGGAGGCAGAAATAGAAGTGACAGTATTTGTCCTCTAGGAATTAACAGTGTAGCTTGGAGATTAAGACACTACTTAGGGCAAGCTGGAGTCTGAGATCTCTAGGGAATGCCTAAAGCTGCGGATTAGTGCCAACCACTGCTGTGTACCAGTCAGACTTGGCAATTCTGTGACAAGTACTTAGGGGAGACAACTTAAAGGAGGGACGAGTTATTTTGCCTCACAGTTTCAGAAGTGTCTGTCCACGGCTGGATGGAGCTGCTGTTGCTTCAGGGCCCCATGGTGGAGGGTATGATAGATGGAGCTGCTTACCGCAGGGAAGTCAGGAAGCAGAGAAATAAGATGTTGCTCCAAGAACACTCTCCCACTGACCTGCTTTTTCCAGCTAGGCCCCATCTCTGGAAATTTCCACCACTTCTTTGTAAACCATACAATTATGAATCTACAGATTTAACCCTCATGGTCACCTCTCGATGACTAGGGTTCAAGTTTCCAACACATGAGCCTTTTGTGGGACACTCCATATCCAAGCCATGATGTTTCTATAAATGATGGCTTTTCCCTACACATGTAGAAAATAATCTTGTTTAATTTATACAATAGGCACAGTAAGCAATTAGCAATAGCTAATCATAAATGTAATTGTAATAATGATATGTGAATAAGAATTCTCAAAATATCTTGTATTGCACTCACTTTGTGCAGGTGGGCAGTGGTTCAATGCCCACCTGATGAGAGAGGTGAATGACGCAGGCCTTTGATGCAGAACAAGACGTTTGCATCAGGGTTACTTGGCAACGTGCACTGTGAGACCTCATTAGTCCATCTGTTCAGACAGCCACTAAGTGACGTTAATGAGCAGTTTATGAAGCATGAATGTACCAGACAAATGGGCCATCACATCCCTGGTAGGACTGAATGGAACAGTGGATGTTATTACGCTATTTAGAATGGTGTGCAACTTAGAGCACATTAGTTATTTCTGGAATTTTCCATTCAATATTTCAGTTCATAAGTGACTATGGATAACTGAAACCTTGGAAAATAAAACTCAGGAGAAGGGAGAAGTATAGTAAGGAACGTAAACATTGGATATTGGTTGATTCATTAATTAATTAAAGTTTCGAATCAGGGTCTCATGTAGCCTAGGCTAAGCTACAATTTATGTAACTGAGTCGGGTCTTGAACTCCTGATCTTCCTGTCTCTATCTCTGAAGTACTGGGATTATAGGTTGTGTCCCACCATTCCTGGCTTTGCAAGTGACATTTTAGCAGAGAGCAAAGGGGAAGCTAGTCCATCAAAAATGATTGCTATGAAGGTCAGAGAACAATGTATAACCAGGAAGGGGAGAAGGAGGTTGACAGAGGTCAGGAAGAGGGGAGTCTCTTCAGATAGAGAGCAGAAAGGGGAAGTTGAAGGATTTAGGAGACATTGGTTAGGAGTTAAAAAGTCTATTCTGCAATTCAGAGGTTTGTAATAACTGTAATAACAATCTGGTCTTACTTTCTGCAGAAGGATTCAAATACAAGTTTTATTAGAAAACATCAAACAGAATATTGCATACAGCTATACTGAGATAAAAACCATAAACGTCAGAAGTTTAAAGACCAATTCCTATATAATTTCTCTGATAGGCCTTTTTGTATCATATCTTTTTGTTTAGTCATGCAAGGAAAGGTCTTGTTTCAAAGTGGTTGGGAATAGTTCACCTGCAAGGATTGCTCCATGAGAAATCAATTACGTGATCTCACTGGTGTTTTTCACTCCTACGCACATTCACTTACTAGAAGGAAACTTGTAGCTGATAAAATTTCTCTAAACTTCCCCAGTCTTGCAACAGAACTTCAGAGAGTTACTGTCAGTTAAAAAAGTCACTGGTTCTGGGTCCAAGGCCCCCTGTTTGTTTAGACCAGTGGACTTTACTGACCCTTTGTTTGCCGGCTTCCAGCACACAGACCACACACAAGTCCTTGGCCTACACGAAGCCTGCTTGTCACCCCTATGTTACCAGCTGCAAATGGTTCACACAATGTGAGGAATGCAAATGGTACCTCTGAAGCAATTGTAATATGCTCTCTCGGTATCTCTAGAAACTTCTGTCTATGGTGGCATAGGACAAGAGGTGACTCACTGTGGTTCTACCCAAGAGACATTTAGGCCATTTTCCCCCAAAGCTTGATCTGGACAGTTTCAGAACTCTGCCCTGGCCCTGCCCTTTTAGGAGGGCACAGATCGCTATGTTACAAAGGCCACTGAAATGTAAGCCGTACTCAGAAGACCGTCTCTCGCTGCTGAATGCACCCACTGTGCAGCTGAACATGTCCCTGCTGCTCTTGCATGTTGTAAAAGGCCTGTTTGTATATGTTAATTGAAAGGATCTAGTGTGGCAGAATTGCAAGTTCTGGGGAAGGCAAGGATTAAAAAGTGAAGTTTCCCAGGGTCCAGCCAAGGAGCATAGAGACTTGATAGCCAGGTGTGCGGGGGAGAAGATGGGAAGAGGGAAGTGCGGGCAGCAAAGAGAAGGCTGAGCATTTGGGGACGTCAGTGTGTGGAGGACCCCAGTGGAGATGGGGGTGATGAAGGAGGGGAGGTACCCCTGTGGGGATGGATTTGTCCATGCACTGTCTGGAGGTCGCCCCTCCTGTAGCTATCATACCTACCGTCTTGAGCCGAGGTGAAGCCGTTAGACCTTTCATTTTCTATGTTCTGACCCTGTGATCCTTTGGCCTTATCCACAGGCAGGAACATCCTCACCTAGGGATTTCATTTTCAAACCAAAGCAACCAACCCAAACCCAACCTTCAGACTGCCTTCTTTACTGGTTTAATAGTGTGGGTCACTATCTAGCTGCCCCAACCACTCAGAAGCAGGTTTCAGACAATAAGGATGGACTCCTAGCCCCAGAGCCCACTTGAGGTGCAAGTTCATGCACCTGATTTGTCGGTTTCTTGCCACTGAAACCACCGTAATATCTTCTGCTCATGGCCCCTTCTTCTCTATCTGCCTCATGACTGGCTCTGCTGCTTTCCTGAGCATCCTCTCAAGAAACTGGGTGCCATACCTTCTGAGTACCCTACTGATAGTGTACCGCTATTATATGATTTGGGAACTTGACATGTATAGGTAAGAATTCATCTGTAATATGATTGTGATGATATCCATTTTATCCATCTCTAGTGTAAGTGTGATGTTTTTCTAATAGAGTTGTTTGAGGATAAGTAAAGCAATGATTATGAAAACATGAAGCACTATGCCTGGTAGATAAATATTAGTGCTCCTCTTTATTCATAAGCAGGCCATAGCTGATCATTGCATTGCTCTTCTGTTCTGGCTTTTCTATGACTGCCCATCTGAATTATTCTACATGGTAGAGTCAAGAAACTAGAGACTGTGTCACTAGCAAAGTTTAACTTCTGAGGAGGGATGACAGAGCTGACATTCAGTCAATGTCAGTCCATTGTGTTGCTATTGCAAAATAGCAGGACTGGGTGTCTCATGAAGAAAATAATTTGGCTTAGTTCCTGGTCTCGAAGGCTGAAACTCCAAAAGTAGGAAACTCCATCTATTCAATCTTTGATGAGGGCCTTTCTGGCTCCAGCTCAGCTAAACATGTCAGATGGCATCAGAGAGTGGGAATGTGCGTCACTGCCATGTGGTGAGTACGGAAGGAGAGAGTTAGGAGAAGGTAGCAGGTTTTATAACAACCTTCTCTTGCATCAACCAACCAGCCTGGTAAGTCCTAAGCAACCATAGACTCCTTTGGGTCTAGTGCCTGCATGACTTTCCACCTGTCTCACCAGATTTCACCTCTTACACATCTTACTGTCTCTCAACACTGGTCTCCTGGAATCCACACTTTCAGCACACGAACCTTTGAGAGCCAAACCATCCCACGTGATTGCAGCCTGCAGGCTCTGGTGCACTCATGTCTGATGTGAAAATGCACAAATGTGTCCACATAGGCAGATCATTTGACATTCTCAGTGTCCAGTGGCCCTATGGTCACTGCCAGCGCCCAGATTTCTCTGTGGGACCCCTGGCCCACCCAGGTCAGTTCTGGAGGTGTTCATCCTGGTCACACAGTGCATTTGCTGTATTTGTTGCTAAGCACCCAGAATCTGACCATTGTGGGGTGAAATCAAAAGCATGGTTGCAGGATGGCACTTAGCCAAGCACTCTGTTGGGTGAGAGCCAGGAAAGCAGGAAGCATGCACTGGGCATCCTGCCATTCGCTTATGTGAGAGGGGTATGTGTGTGTGTGTGTGTGTGTGTGTGTGTGTGTGTGTGTGTGAGAGAGAGAGAGAGAGAGAGAGAGAGAGAGAGAATTTTCCAATTTTTGCTCTTCTCTTCCCTCTTTTTCCCTTCCCTCCCTTCTTGCTCCTCATCTTCATCTTCCTCCCCCTCTCCCTTCTCTCCTTCCCTCCCCTCTTCTCACTTTCTATCTTTTCCCTTCCCTCCCCTCTGTTGCCTTCATCTTGACCTCCCAAAAGGAAGGATGACACTTCTAGACCCTTAGCAAAACGGAATAATGCCCAGGTTTATGAAAGCATTATTCCAAAACGGATCTGAGCAATCAAGTGACTGCCTACAGTAAACAGGGTCTCTGCTTGCAAACATCCTACCACAGATTCTGCCATGGGACCACCCAGCCTCATTCATGCTGGCCGTCTGTCCTCATAGAGATGACTGACTTTGATTTGAATTTTTGAAAACATGGCTGCAGCTTCCTAGGAGTTTAGATACGAAGTGTGGGGGAGAGGTCCTAGCAATCACATTTGAGTGGTCACCACGGAGCACAGTTAGGTTCCTTTGGAGTCTGTGCTAGGTTTCATCTGCTTTGCTCTGGGCGCTTGGGAGGAGACTTCTGAGATCTGGCAGGCTCAGTGCAGGATAGTTTATGAGCCATATTTATCACACTACTTTCAGAGAAAAAGACCCAAATCATTTTTCCTTTTATATGTAAAAACTGCACAATGGGCCAAACAATTCCTCATGCATGAACTGCTTTGGCTTCCTCAGATATCCTGTAATTCAACCCCGTTTTACAGATGGGGAGAATGAGATTGAAAGGGACCAATTTCCTTGCTCAGTGATGAAGTGCAAATGACACTTTTCTGTGTAGCAGCCTGCCTTTGAGCCAATAGCTCAGAAGCAGGGAACCACGGAAAACAAATCAATGCATAGTTCTAAGGATGTGGAAATATTTCTACATGATTTTAGCGACTTCCAAAATGAAGGTAGAGTGACCTTGTATCCTCAATAAATCGAAAATCTGGGACTTAGAAATGGCAAGCTTGTACATGAAGGCCTCGGCTCACATGTGCGATGATAAAATCCGGGGCGACTTGACAATGAGTTCTTCCAAACGCATCGGTTGAAAGATAGTGATAGATGCTAGTCATCAGAAAAATCTCATCAGCAGAGGCAGGAGAATTGCATGAGTTTGAGGACATTTAATACCTGTCTTTAAAAAAAAAAAAGACTCATGACCAAATCAGACCATGTTTAGAATGGTGACCTAGTTAAGTGCTCATATTCAAGTTCAAAGCAGTGATTTAGTGAAGCAGGTGTGTTCGCTGTAGGCTGATGAGGGGTTTTATAGTTCCAGCTGATTTCTATGCTATGATTATTCTACCATGGTCAATATCTAGCTACCAGCATGGCAGCAGTGACCATGAAGATAGGCGGAGACGTTTGGTAGCATGGGACCTGCACAGCACACCCGCAACAGATAGACAGATGTGACGGAGAAGCAGAAAAGCACATGTTCACTAACTCTCAGCTACTGAAACAAAATACCTGAGAAAGTCAATTTAAAAAGAGGGAAGGTTTATCTCATTTTGAAGGTTTTGGTCTATGGTTGGTGTGTTTCCTTGCTAATGGGTTTGTGGCAAGGTGATGTATATCAATATAGGACCACATGGCAGAGAAAGCTCATTTATTTATCTCATGGCTGGGAACAGAAGAAAAGAGGAGGAGACCAGCTCCCATGGTCCTCGCTCAGGGCATATCCTTCCTCTACTACCACTTAAAATTTGCAACACCTGGGGGGTCTGGAAAATGACTCAATAGTAGAAAACTTGTTTAAGTGTGAAGATCTGAGTTTGAATTCCCAGAACCCATGCAAAGCTAGATACAGTGGTTCATATCTGTAATCCCAAGCTCCTTGGAAAGATGAGACACAGAGGCAGAAGAATCCCCAGAAGCTTGCTAGCCAGCTTGCCTCGTGTAACCAGAAGTGACCAACAAAGAGACCCTGTCTCACCCAAAGTGGGAGCTGAAGATCCGCATCAAAATTGTCCTCCCATTTCCATGTGCACACCATGGCAGGTGCACACCTATAGCTCTCTCTCTCTCTCTCTCACACACACACACACGCACACACATGCACACACACACACACGTGCTAGGGACCTGGGGACAAGCCTTTGTCACATAGGATAGGTATATCCAACTTTTTGTCATCATAACCTGACGTCATCTACAAAGTTCACATTTGACAGCTGCACAATTTACCTGCCACCTCCAAGGAAGATTTTAAGTAGATTTACGGTCTTTCATTGAGCCACATTTATAATCATCTTCAGCCATATGCAGAGACTTTGGGGGGACTCTTCAGATCCAAATTACAGCAACACAGAAAAGCAAAATGTACTCATTGGATCAGCTCTATTTTTAGTTATCATCTTTATTTTTAAGCAGAATTTATTTAATGTATGTTTGTGCAATTTAATATTTAAAGAAGACCGTGTTTAGCAGTTGGCTCACAAAATTTCGAAAAAAATGTAACAAGTGACTTTGGCGAGTTGGAGCAAGCCGGCTCTGGCACACAAACTGCTTACGATTCCCAGAAGAGCTAAGTGGGTGGGAGTATATTAAGTGGTGCTCTACAAAATGACTTGAGCCAGGACCTGTCTTCAGGTAGTGTTTTATAGGATTTGAGCTCTGCAGAGAACACTTTAGAAACTGCTGATCTGTCCAACTTGGTCATTTCTTTTCCCTCATTTTTCTTCCTTTTCAAAGCTCCTCTGGTTTCTCTGACTGCTCACTGGGAGCTTAACATACCACACTTCTACTAAACTCAACTCCATAAACATTTATTGGGCTCCTGTTATGTACAAAATGTTATGCTGGCTCTACAGAGACCTCTAGATGACTAAGACTGAACTCCCACTGTTGGGGGACAAGCGGAGGACAAACACACAAAGAACCAAAGTGGAGTCACTCACAGTATGGTGCAGGAGAGGTGTAAGCAAGAACTGAGATCGAACGATGAACAAAAAAGGTCACGTCTAGTTTTAGATGCTCTGGTGGAAATCCTCAAGGGCAAAGGGTGATTGAGAGTCAGTGTGCCTTTGCTTGGAGTTAAAAAGGAAGGGAGTGAGGTGGAGAGAGAGAGAGAGAGAGAGAGAGAGAGAGAGAGAGAGAGAGAGAGAGAGAGAGAGAGAGAGAGAGAGACTAGCGTGTGTGTGCTTGTTGTTCAAAGAGCATGTCTATTCACTCATTCCTTGCTTGATTCAGCAGACAAGCAGTGGGAGGTTCCAGTAAATTCAGCTTTTTAGAAGTTCGTATGATTCTGTTGCTTGCTGGGCATTTACCTGTTCAGATCTTTGTTAGCTTCTGTTGTGTGAGTAGCCCATTCGTATTCCTCACTGACTTTTCTACACAACTTTCTTTTTGCTCCCTTTGCGGGGTTTCTGCTCTATTCTACCCCGTATGTTACAGTTCTCTAAAACACTTTCTCCCAGACTTCCGCCCTTACGTTTAACTTGTTCGCGTCTGCCTTCCAGAGTCAATGTAGTAGTAGGTGGTCAAAGTTCCCCCCAACTTCTACATTTCTGATGTGGACAAGTTAATAAGCCAATCTGCAGCTGATTCGTCGTCTATGGAGCTGGGCAGCTGTGGCTCCTCCCTTTTATAGATAGATGTTAGGAAGTCAGACGGATGAGTGCACATTGACAATTTCTCTTAAACATTGATGAATGCATCCTCTTACAATATGTTAGTCGCAGCCTTTCTATATCACTTAAAAATATGGCTCTTGTAAATGGCTCTTATTTCATCATAAAAATGTCAATGAATGGTAATGATATGTATAACATAAAGTAGATAATAATGACATTAGACTCTAGATAAACTTTCTGTCACCTGATTTCATGTTTTCCATCCACCATAGATTCCTTTTGCTTATCTTCTTTCCTGTTTTTTCCCGGTCATATCAATTTTTCTTTAGCTTATGAAAAAGTTACACTTCCTATTTTTGATTTTTTTTAATATAAGTGAGGCGGTCCTTAACTTATTAGATCATTTCATGGTACTCTCTATTGTTTAAGTATTCTAAAATTTCCTCTGAAATAAGATCTCAGACTTAAGTAAGGCAAAACTTTGTTGAATTTCCCTCATGATGTAATTCAACATATGTAAACTGAAACCACCATGAAATTCAATTTTTAACCTCAAAAATCAGTAAATTTAAAAGTTTAATCGTGCCCAAACTTAGAAGATACATGGAGATAAGTGCTACTTGTGGAGGCCCAAGTTGTTATAAACAGTTTTGGGAACACTTTGAGATCTATCTACCAGAATTTCTAATGCACATACTTTTTGATCCCTAATTCCCGCTTTTAGGAATGTATCCAATGGTTAATTATTTTTATTGCAATATTGTTTATTGTGGTAAAAATATAGATTATTTTTAACCTTCTGTGTTAAAATACACTTTATATGTTGTGTGTTTGTGTGTGTGTGTGTGTGTGTGTGTAGAATGAATTCATATGCACACTTGGAAAGGAAATGTGAAAATGTCCCAAAGTCAAATATAGTTCCTGTTTTGAACTAGTTTGGGGATGTGTTATTCAAACTTTTGGTACTCCTACCACTCTTCATCTGAGTACTTAGAAATTCAGTATGGCATTCTTAATTCACTTTCACAGAAGGGTTATCCAGGCTAGAAATAACGTACAATAGTTCAACATCCTGGTGAGCAGGCAACTTCAATTAGAGCCTTGGGACCTGGTTACAGTGTCATGTTTGAATAATGCGTTCATTTGAGAGACACGTCTCAGAGGTAATTGTAGGTCTCATTCCCAAGAGGAATAAACCTTATCAAAGGCCGTGAAGGACCTATGCTCACTTTGGAATTATTCCTTTTTCTTTTATAGACTTAGTCCATTTTGGGCCACTATAACAAAATTGTGCAATTGATCTATAGCAGAAATTTACTTCTCCTGGTTCTGGGGACTGGGGAGTCAAGCTGAGGGTGCTGTCAGAGCTGTCTCTGGGGGAGATCAGCTCTATTTCCAAGGTGACAGCTTGTGGCTGCCTTCTCCAAGAAAAGGAATGTACCCTATGTGCCCAATGGACAGGAAACCAAGTGAACCTAATGTTAATCTCATTCATGGAGCAGATGCTTCATGGTTTCATGATCATTCAAAGATCACACTTCTTTGGACTGTCACGATGGGGATTAAGTTCCAATATGAGTTTTGTATTGGAGACAAAAATGAAAACCATAGAATGGGCCACTAAAACGGCAACCATTTACATGACTTGGTAATCGATGAAAATTGATGCTTTTAGTGGCCATTAGAATTGCATAATATTCCATGAAATCATAATTTTGCATTGCATTCTTGAAACAGTCCCGGAAACCACAGAATGAAAGCAATGGGAAGCGTGGGTTTGGAATCGGCAAACCCGTGGAAGCCATATTCCTGAGGTCTGGAAGCAGGGTTTGGCAATGGAATTCACCGACTTCAGAGGGCTTCAGAACTGGGGGCCTCCACAACCCCCCCTCCAGTTTCGGAATAGGGGGCCTTGGCAACCTTCCACCCCAGCTTCAGAACAGAGGGGTGGGCAGCACCCCTCTCCAGCTTTGATTTATGTTGTCTTCAAATCAAATATCTTGCTTCCTGAGTGCTGCTTTGACTTAATCTTACCAGAGTGGCAAATTTTAGCCCAAAGCGATCGTGGAGAATTTGCTCAGTGGTCAAATAGCGACAGAGGATGTTTGTAGACAGGTCCAGAGGAAGAAATGTACTGGATCAAGCCAGGCTTGATATAACTCATCCATTTTACAACCAGCATTCCTATCTAGTCCAAAGGGACCAGACAGAACTTTATTTAATTCTCAGGTTTTTTGGGGTGAGGAGGGACATATTTATTTATTGACTCTTTCATGCCTCCAAAATGTGTCTTTCATGTTTTCATTAATGTGTTTATTGCATTTGGCTTAGATTTATCTGTCTATATTTAAAAATTCATATTCATTTCCTTGAGAGTAGAGACTGTTCATTCATCACATCTTCCTTCTTTCTTTCCTCCCTCCTTCCTTCCTTCCTTCCTCCCTCCCTCCCTCCCTCCCTCCCTCCCTCCCTCCCTCCCTCCCTCCCTCCCTCCCTCCTTCCTTCCTCCCTCCTCTTTCTTTCTTTCTTCTTTCTTTCTTTCTTTCTTCTCCTTCCTTCCTTCTCTCTTCTTCTTCTTTCTTCTTTCCTTTCTTTCTTTCTTTCTTTCTTTCTTTCTTCTTCTTTCTTTCTTTCTTTCTTTCTTTCTTCTTTCAACACATAGAGTATGTACACAACTGTGGAAGCCCAGGGGTGACATCAAGAATTATCCTAGGTTGCTCTACCATATTGTTGCTTTGCTCTGTGATTTCCCAGGCTCTGCCTTCCAGGGTTGGAACTGCAGACCCGCACCATGTCTATGGAGCATAGGATCTGGAAATTAGAACTCAAGTCCTTTTGTTTATGAAGCAATGGATTTAACCCATGTCTTTCTAGCCCTGTATTTTTTTTTAAAAAAAAATCCTACTTACTGATTTGATAGGGAAGGAAAGAAAGACACAGAGAGAAAGAAGGCAGCATGCACAGGCTATCACTGTGCATGGGTGGAGGTCATGAGGACAACTTTTGAAAGACAGTTTTGTCCTTCCACCATGCTGGGCATCAAAGGATCACACTCAGGTCACCAGGTTTGCCAACAGATGTATCTTTTACTAAGCTGTCTTGCCAGTCCTCCTCACTGTATTTTCAAAGCTAATGCAATGGCTGTACATAGTAGGTACCATCCACAGAGTAAAGACACAAGTCAGTGATTGAAGTTTACTAATATGCTGGTTGCGTGGTCACAAGCTGCACTGAAAAGATAAATAGTCATTCACCAACATGAAGCCTCTAAAGTATGCTATAAGATTGTTAGAGGACAAGATGCAGGAGAGAACTCTTCCAGATAGCAAAGATAAAATATATATTATCATTGATGAATTTGAGCAAACCAAGGCCAAGTTTGACTTCAGTCGTTTATTAGCTAAACTTAGAGTCAGGAAGATGACTTGAATGTTTAAAGCAATTAGATGTATACCAAATGATCTTAAGAATATCAAAGCCACAGAAAAAGCCAGCCAGCACCGCAGGTCAGATGAACCTCTCTTTAGGAAGAAGGCATTTCAGATATTTTTTTAATTAGTGAGAAAAAAGTGGAGGAGGTATATGCTTGCCAAGTCCATGGGTGGGGGTCACAGGACAACTTTAAGAAGTCAGTTCTCTCCTTCTACCACATGGGCTTCTGGAGGAGGTGTTGCAGGTCTCCAGGCTGCAAACTCACAAGCCAATCCATCTCACTCATCCCAGTATTCAGTTCTTACTTTGAGCCAACAATGACTTCAGCAACTTTATAGAATCTTCAGTTTTTACTTCAAGTTAATTTAAAGAAAAAAGACCTGACAGTACCAATGACATCCCTAAATTTTAGCCTCTCTACTATTGATGTACATGATGATGGCGACTTAGCAGGAAAATGTAGTCAGTTATGGGGTACTCAAAGGTCCTGTGTCCACAGAGATTTATTTGCATTTCAATATACTGAACACTTTTTTTAAAGCCTGGAAGGAGAATTAATTTGAATCACAAGATTTTAGGAATGGATCTTCAGACAGTTGTCAAGTGACAATTTTTACAGAGTACTTTTGGAAATAATTGGCTGGTTTTTTTTTTCCTAAAGAAAGAATTTTTGGACTAGATGCCTAAGTTTTTTTTTTCTTTAGTCTGAGACTCAGTATTGACATTACATTGCTTAGTTACTTACAAGGCTATGGGGAGAGATGGGATAGCATATTCATCGTCATCTGAGGATCTTAAGTAACCCAAGGAAATTTTTACTCTGCCCAAATATTACTCCAGTAGGTGTAGAAATGCAGTACTACCAGTCACATGGCATCTCTGTAGGCCACTATTAGGAACAAGGGAGGCACAAATCAGGATCAGGATTTCTTAGCACAATGATGGATGACCTCATGGATGGGAAGACTGTAAAGATGTTGTTTGCTGTGGCTCAGTTTTTGAAGATCTAAAGGAAAGAGAGGTGTGGCTTGTGAAATAATGCAGAGAAAAGGGAGACCTGGGTCAGTGCCAGATGATAGTTCCTCAGCTTCCAACCTGGGGATGCCTTGAAGTGTGAGGGGAGTTTCTCTGAGTGGTAGTTGTGGAATCCCAAGAAAACAAGAGTTCCATCATACACGAGACTGATGTAGGCTGTGACAGGCACTTGGATACAATGCAACTGTGTTTTGTTAAGAATCTGAGCCTGGGGGTTGGAGAGGTGGCTCAGGGGTTAAGCCTCTGCCTTGCAGGCAGAAGGTCCTGAGTTCAGATTCCAGATCCCGTATAGACGCCAGGCGGAAGCGGGGGCGGCCTGCGTTTCTGGTGCTGGTAGGGCGGAGCCTGTGAATCCCGGGGCAGAAGGAGGTGGAGGCGTCCATGGTGGTTCCCGAATTCGTCCGTGGTTCTACACATACACAGACACACACACACAGACACTCACACACACACACGGGCACATACACATGCACATGCGCACAGTTGAATAAATAATAATAATAATAAAAAAAAAGAATCTGAGCCTGGAGCAATTGCTCAGTCAGTAAAGTACGTGTCATGTACAAATGAACACATGAGCTTGGACTCCATGTACACAAAAGGCATCACACATCACAGCTATGCCTGTAATCCCAGTGCTGAGAAGGCAGAGATGGAGGATCTCTGGAGCTTGCTGGATGTCATAGTCAGATATAGGTGTCAACTTGATGGTTAAGGGTCAAGTTGTGGGCACATTGTAGGCAATCAGCAGTTAAGCCTACAGGAGATTGTCTTATAGATAGGGAACATCCAACTCCTGGTAGATGGAGCTAGTCCCTAGTTAGGCGAATAAGATGGAGGGAACTAGTTGTGAAAATTGGCATCCTTTGGTATACTTGACCCGACACACTGGTCTGACAAATAGAGATTATCTCTCTCTCAACAGTCCTGTGAATATGGTGTGGTCAGATCTCTCTGCTCCTGGTGTTGGTGTGGACTGTCCTGCCAAGATGGACAAGGAACTGTAACTGGACTACCACAAGCCAGAATAAAACTCCTCTTCCCCTCTTAGGCCCTTTGGTCATGCATTTATCGGCAACATTCAGAGTAACTACGACACTGGAAATCTAGTCTAGCCAAATCGGTGAGCTCTAGATTCAGTCTCAGGAGAGCAATGGAGGAAGATACCCAATGCCCACCTCTGGCATCTACACACACACACACACACACACACACACATACACACGCACACGCGCACGCGCACACGCACACACACACAATAAATAACAAAATACACAAAAATAAATCTGGTCATCTATTGTGTTAGAGCATTAAGCTACTTATCTTTCTAGATTTCGGAGTTCTATTTCTTTTTAAATTCAAGTGGGAGAGAGAAAGCCATACATATACCATGGCAGACGTGTGGAGCTGAGAGGACAGCTTTCAGAAGTTGGTTTTCCTTGAACTTGTGAATTTGGGGAATCAAACTCAGACTCCTGGTTGGCACGCTGGAGCCTTTTCCAGTAGAGCCGTCTCACGAGCCAAACTACTATATATCATGAGCAAGATTATGTCCCTCAGCCTAGGACGCTGCTCAGGTGAAGGGACCTCTACACATCTGGGCCTGGATGTGGTTAGATGAGCTTCCAGAGCTGTCTGTCTGTAAGTGGAAACTGGGGAAGATGCCAAAAACATGATCAATGTTGACAGAGATGAAAAGAATGATAACTGACCTATCTCAGTGATTTTTGTCTTTTTTCAGAGATGGAACCTGTGAGAGCAGCTCCTGCTGCTATCGATGACAACACAACGTACTAATTAAACAGTATTTTAAAGTTTTAGTTCTCTGTTTCTTAATAGCTGCCTCAAGGCAAGCAGGCAACTATACCTGGTTGCATACCCCACTTCAGGCAGTTTTCCAGATTCTCAGAGTTATCTGTCACCTAAATTTAGCTTGAATGCAAATGTACTTCATGGTTGTTTTTCAAAATCCACAGGGGATGGGGGCTTTCAGGATTTGTCCTTATCGTGTACACATTTTTCTTATTCTTCCCCCTTCTGCTCTCTCCTCCATGCCCCGCCCCTTTCCTTCTTTCTTTTGTTTTCTCCTCGCTTTTTCTTTCTTTCTTTCTTTCTTTCTTTCTTTCTTTCTTTCTTTCTTCCTTTCTTTTTTCTTTCTCTCTTCTTTCTCTCTTTCATTCTCTCTCTCTCTTTCTTCCTTTTTTCTTTCCTTCTTTCTTTTTCTCTTTCTCTCTCTCTTCCTTTCTTTTCTTTCCTTTCTCTTTCCCTCCCTCCCTCCCTCTCTCTTTCTTCCTTTTTTTTCTTTCCTTCTTTCCTCTCTCGCTTCTCTTTTTTCTCTTTCTCTTTCCCTCCCTCCCCTCTCTCTTTTTCTCTTTCTTTTCCTTCCTCCCTCCTTCTCTCTCTCTCTCTCTTTCTTTCCATGTGTATTTCTGTGTGCATGTCTGTGTGTATCAGAGGGTACTGTGTGTGCCTGTGGAGGCCAAAGGGTGACTTTGGGAATCACCCTGGATTGTTTCTCCCTCCTATTTGCTTTGTTATGGAGTTTTCCAGGTTCCATCTCCCAGGACCAGAAGTACAGGCCACCATTTCTGCCTGGCATTTTTTACATGGGGATCCAGGATCCAAATTCAGGACCTTCTGCTTGCGAGGCAGAGGCTTAACTCTTGAGCCATCTCTCCAGCCCTTTTTAAATTTAATTTTATTATTTTATTTTATTCTATTTTATTTTTTGAGACATGATCCCTGTCTATCCCAGGCTGGCCTGGTTCTAGCTATGTAGCCCAGGCTAGTCTTAAACTCACGTCAATCTTCCTGCCTCTGTCTTCTGATTCTAGGATTAGAGGTATGCACCATCAGCCTGCCTTGAAGTTTTCCAGTTAGGATAATTCAAAGGAACTTAATCCTAAAATAGTTATTTAGGCCACTTCTTATAATTAGTTCTCTTAAGATTGGTATTGGCCCAGAGCAGTGTTTGTAGCTTTATCTTCTGAAATATAGCTGGTCTGCTCACTGTTGCCTGAAGAATGTCAGGATCATTTTTAAGTGCATGCGATCTTACAAATTGACATGCCTATCTCAGAGTTGCTAGGTTGAAGTGTTGTATACTTATTCTAGCCATTCTGCCCTCATTCTAATCCTTTTTGGAATTCTCTCATTGGAATTCCTGTCTTAGACTAAGGCATGTGGTTTTGAAGGATTTATTGGTGGCAAACTTTGGTTTTGTGAGAGGATCTGCTATTTAGAAAATACCAAAGGCATCTGGAGCCAGCCTTGTGAATAACTTCGGTAATCCTGATCTTTCATTCTCATTCATACGTGATCTCAACTGAGGAGATTAATTATCTGGTGCATTTCATAAGTTATATTCGAGAGCAAGTTCACACCAGAATTCCACAGCTGCTTTGAAGAAAGGTGATATCCGTGGAAGACTCATACAATCAAAAAAGGCAGCCACCTTAAGTGGAACTTTTTTTTTTTAACTCTTTCTTAAAAGATCTTATGAGGACTTGTGATACAGTTCAGTTGCTAGAATGCTTACTAGCATTCGCAAAAGCCTGGGTTTAAATCCCCAGTACTTCGTAAACCAAGCATGGTGGTACACATCTGTCAGCTAAGCACTCTGAAGGTGGAGGTAAGAGAATCAGGAGTCCATAGTCATCCTTGGCTGCACAGAGAGTTCCAATCCAGCCTGAGAGAGTTGCATGAGAGACCAACATTGCATCTTAAGAAGTTTGTTTCAAAGGGTCCTTTCTGCATGGTGAGCAGTGTTTGCAGGTTATCTGGAACCCAGAGTGACTGACTTTGTCATTTTGGTGATCTGGACCAATGGCTTTGATGGCCATATGAATTTGAGTTCATCACCATCTTCGTTGGGCCTTTGGGGTAGGTTGATATCAGGACCTTACTTTTTCTCACCAACTATATTTTAACAGTAATTAAGTAATGAGTGTCTATGCTATCTACTAATTCCCTACATGCTGAGAGGAGAATGGTTTGAATCTGGACAAAAATGCTGATGTACTTAAAAGCAAGAACCCAAATAGCCATATAAACAAACCTCAGGGAATTTTAACCAAGAAATTATAGCCAAATAAGTCTTGTAGCCAGTGAAAATACTGCGTATTTTATTTTGAAAATGGAACTATATTTTTAGTTTCCGCCATACTTATGGCTGCCTTACTGTAATAAGTTTAACCATTCACTGAAATACATGGGCAGAAATGAGCCACAGGCAATAAGAGACATGGACATGAGGTCAGATTCATGGACAGAAATAAGAAATACCTACTGTCAGATTTTACTGGCTTCTATAAAGCCCTTCCCAGAAAAACAAAGGAGGAGTTGAAAAGTAAGTGAGTGGCAATATTAGTCATGTTTTATGGTCGCACAGCCATCTTTCCTTCTCTTTCTTCAGTAAGTGTCTTGAGCCCTCTGTTGCGAGATGGAGACCAAAGCAACTGACTAAAGGGTCCGTGTTCTGAACATACTCATATTATGGAAGCAACAAGGATAGTCTTATTGGACTACTTGAGAAATTCATAAAGAAGAAAACAAATATTACTCCTGTCTCTACCATTCAGAAATAAACATATAATTGTGAGGTATGTACTTCTCATCTTATTTAAATACATTGTGGACAACTATTTTAAGGTAAGATTGGAACATATAGGTATACATGCATGTTACATCATATATGATTTTTTTCCTTTTACATACTACAAATACTTCCTCAAGTCAATAGTCACCAAAAATTTTTTTACAAGATCCTTGAGAGGCAACCATACGCACAGAATATAAATTCATCACTGAAATGCTTATTGATAGGTATGTAGCCTTTTCTCAGTAATAGGTAAATCTATAATGAAATCTTTCTCTGCAAATGTTTCATGTACTTTTATGATCACTTATTTTGTGTGCCTTATGGGAAGTGAAACTCCTAGATTAAAGGGATTATTTATCTGATTTTTTTGTTTTGTTTTTAAGATGTGTTTTGTTTACATAGCCCAAGCTGGCTTTGAATTTGTTATATAACTAAAAACAACTTTGAATTTCTGATCTTCGTGTCTCTAAGGATGCTAGGATTACAGACATGTACCACACACAGCTTTATTCATAGTTGAGGATCAAACCCAGGGCTTCTTGAATGCCAGGAAAAGTTTATCAATTGAATTACCTCTGAACTCAAAGCTGCCTCCCTCCCTCCCTCCCTCCCTCCTCCTCCTCTCCTCCTCCTCCTCCTCCTCCTCCTTCCCTCCTCCTCCTCCTCCTTCCTTCTCCTCCTCCTTCTTTCCCTTTTTTCCCCTCTTTCTAGAACATGAGTTCACTATAGAGACCAGACTGGCCTTGAACTCATATTGATCTTCTGGTTTCTGCTTTCTGAGTGCTAAGATTATAAATGTGATCCATCATGTCCAGCTACATAATTTTAATTATAATACATTTTTGTTAAAAATAGATGATATCACTATTGCTGCATTGAAAAATCCACAATAATGATCTCTCCCTTCTTACTGCTCTTTCAGAAGAAAACACCATTCCTTGAACCTTACTATCACTCCCATCTGTTGAGCTCCCCCATTTAATGCAAAAATGGATATATAGATTCACAGAGATGGGTATTTTGTCTCTTGCCTCACTATCTGCCAAAGGAACTTGGGTGGAATTAGTTAAACGGGTGAAATGTTTAAGAAATGTATTAAATAAGTTTGAGGTACTTAAAAGGAACAGCCTCATTCTTTCAAATATCGTCCTAGGCCTTTCTGTAGAGAGTTGGCATTAATGGTTTGAATGTGAGTTGTCCCCCACAGACTCAGGTGTTTGAATCCTAGCTGTAGTCATGTTTGGGAAGGTCAAGACATTTTCAGGAGGTGGAGCTTTGCTGGAGGAATACCTTGAGGTTTGGTAGTCCAGCCCTGTTTCTTCTAGAAGTTTCTTCTTGCTCTCTCTGCCTCCACGATGATGGCTGACACCTGAACTGCTTCCAGCTCCTACCTCCAGCCATGCTTTAATGGACTATATCCCTCGTAGAACCCTAAGCCAAATAAATCTCTCTTTTCTCCCTTACTATCTATCTGAGTGCTGTCTCAGAGCAATCAGGAAAAATAAGAAAGGAACTTCAACAGTTGGGCAGCTTTTTTCATAACACATAATCAGGCATATAATCTGAACACCTATGCCCACAGTTTCTGAACATGGTCAGATCACATGTCAAGTACTCACATAGAAACCACAGAACTTCAGCTTATGGGCTGGGCATTGGCTCGGCTGGTAGACAGCTTGCTTTGCAAGCACAGAGCCCTAGATTCAATCCCTAGAACTGCAGAAGACTTGACTTAAGAGGTCTTTGAAAAACTATACTATTCCATGGAGGTGCTTTGAGTTAGAAGAGTGGGCTGCAGTGTTCCTCCTGAACTGTAAGGACTGGAAAGAAAACAGAGAATCTACAAAGAAAAGCCAGAGATAAGAGCAAAGGTAGATTGAAGCAGAGATGAAAGACTATCAGGGCAGCATGGGAAAGGCAGAGGAAAAGAGACAAAGGGTGAGCAAATGTTTAGATGCCACCGATGTGGACTCTCATGTGCGAGTCAGGCCTTACTCGTTCACTCTTTGCAGTGGGATCCCTTTTGCCCACGAGGACAGAATGAGCTCTTTCTTGCAAGCAAAGTATTCCAGCTGCAACAGTAGGCCGAATGGTCACCACGGGAAGTTCTTTGCTGATACAGCTAGGTAATGGTTAATACACTTAATAAGGAAAAAATAAAGCAAGAATATATAACTGCTGAATGTACCTCATATGAAAATGCTATGCTTCCCCCTTCCCCCACTTTGCTATGGATAGATCACATTGGTCAGACCACATGCTGACATATGAATTTCTTCCCACCAAATGACTCAGTTGAGATGATTAAAAAAAAAAGTTAAAAAAAGAGGAGGGGGGAACCCTAACCCAATACCACCCAATTGTTCTGGAAGATAAAAAGCAAGAGAAACGAGTTGGTGTTTTTGGCTTACACTAACAAAATAACCAAGAAAGCCTGGCTCCAATATTCTTCAAACAATAATATTAGCTGTTTTTGCTGTCCTGGTGGGAATAGAGTTGTAATAAACTGTACACCAGATCAGAATTATTTTAACTTGAGGCTGGGAGAGAAATATTTGTTACATAATCCAAGGTTAAATGGTGAGAACAAAGGTCTCTGCTATTCTGTTTTCCTGAGACTTTCGTGCTCAGGGGAGGATGTCCCTGGGACAGGGCAGCTGAAAGACACTCTCAAGGGATGTCCATCCCTATTTATGGCCGTCTAGACCATGTACATACGGAATGAAGGTAAGAGCTGGGGGAAACTGGAAGAGTCTTTGTCCTTTGCTTTTTATAATAGTTTTCCTCCTATATATGACTTTACACTCCACAGTTTAAGTTGCCCAGTGTCCATTTGAATATTCCAGAAATATTTTCTAAGTTTTTATATTTTTCTTTTCTCTTTTTTTGAGACTGGCCTCAAAATAGCTATATAGTTGAGGGAGACCTTAAACTTCTAATCCTCCTACTTCCACCTCCCAAGTGCTAGGATTACAGACATGCACCACCGCATGTATTTTATGTGGTCCTGGGGAAATTAACCCAGGGCCTCATGCATACTAGGCAAGCACTTTGCCAACTGAGACACACTTCCTTCCCATTTTTTAAGGTTTACATGGCAAAGCCTAAATGGGGGTATGAGATTGCTCCCTGATGTCTAGATGTCCTTTTGCCCAGTGTATTTACATTGCATATATTACTTACCTGAAATTCACTAAGTAATCATCTTGGTTAGCACACTGGCTGTTGTGATATACAGGGTCTGATACGGCCTACTTTCAGGTATTCACTGGGGGTCTTGAATTATGTAGATGGGCAGAAGGACCACTGAACTTTGGAATGACAGGTTAAAAACAAGAAGAAGATGATGGGATTGATACAGGGGAAAGACCTAGGGCCTAGCCAAATAAGTGGGAGTTGATATTTCTACTTCTTTATCTTCTTCCAAAATTTGAATATTGACATGTCTTAGCTCTGTTGCCTAGGAAAAGACTGAGAAATGAAGATTTGTATTACTGGAAATTTCCCAGGGAATTCACTTAGAACAGCATCAGATTAGAGAATGAACGAAGGATGATTGAGAATCTATGGAATAGTTTCAAGAGGTCTCACAAGGTTGAACAGGACTGAGTGGATGGCCCTTTGGAGTCATCTCACATTAAGTCAAAGGAGTGGACACTTATACACGCATTAGCCATTGGAGGCAGGGTGGTGTTATAGGGATGAGGAAAAACTTCTTCCTTTTACTGAGGGCTTTTTCTGGGGCAACCAAACTGTGGACAAAGCTGACAGCTGAGAGACGGCTCTCTTGGGTCTCTAGGACAACCTGGTCCGTGCACCACATTATTCATGTTAGTCCACCTCTGACATCTCTATGGATCTACTTCCTTCATATGGCGAGTCCATCCCACCTGAGACAGGCTTCCCAGGATTCTAGCTGGGCTCCATCCTGGATATGTTTACAAAAGGCAGGTTATGGGGAGAAACTACATTTGTATCACTGCAGCTGGTCCTGAGACTTCTAGTTATATATGCTGCCTTTCCTACTACTGTCATTCTTAAGTCCCTGTCCTCCTGGTGTAAGTGACTTATCTGGTTGGGAGGGGTGGTGGCCAAACCTCATTCTTGAGGTTCTGGACCCCTGGGCCCAAGGCTGTGTAGAAGTGGTAATTGTTACATTTTTTCATTTTCCATCAAAATAATGGGGCAGAGAATTGTAAAGAATATGGTTGTGCTTCATGTGGTGCCAGAACTTTTCCTTTCTCTCCCAAGGTATCATTTCAATTTAACTTCTGGTGATTTGGGTCAATGTACTCACGCGGTTTGCATCATCCAAGATGAAGGTTCTTTCTCAGTGTGCTGTCTCATGGCCTGAGGTTGCTGTAACTTAGTGGCAATCATAGTTTAGAATGCAGTAGGACTCGTCCTGGTGTACCTAGTGGAAACATTGCCCTTCTGGGACTCAAGATCTCCAAGCCACAGAACCTAAAGTTTAAGGGATGGAATATTTTAATACTCCCAACAGAAATCATGACAATCATGTGGGTTCTACCTCTCCCTCTGGGTTCCTTGCCTCAGGTCACAGGATACATTGCAGCACAGTTCAGTACAGCAGCTACTGATCTGTGAGATTTGGAGAATTCTGTTCCAGAAATCATGGGATCTCCGTTTCACCTTCAAAATACTTTTTTTTGGGTGCATGCACATATGCATATGCATGCATGTGTGTGCCTGTATGTATGTGTGTGTGTGTGTGTGTGTGTGTGTGTGTGAGAGAGAGAGAGAGAGAGAGAGAGAGAGAGAGAGAGAGAGAGAGAGAGAGAGGGCACTGTGTGTCCCTATGGAGAACCAAGGATAACTTTGGGAATCATCCTGGATTGCTTCTACCTTCTTTTTGCTTTGCTCTGGGATTTCCCATGCTCCATCCACCAGGGCCAGAAGTGCAGGTGGCCACTGTTTCTATCTTCTTTTTACCTGGTTTTTGAGCAGACTTTTTGCCTACTGAACAATCTTGTCAACCTCACAGAATCTTTTACTTCTCATGAAGATCTGCTGTTATAAAGAATCTCATGGTTGTCTCCTGCTTATGTGTGTGAACATTTTGCTGATAGTTGTAAGTATCTAGTTTGAGTCAGCTTTAACAAATGATGTTCAAGGTTGTGTCAGTTTTTACTGTCATGAGTGAAAGAAGACACATTGCTTCATGTTCTTATGAGCACTTGATATTGCCAAGGAATTTTAATTTTTGCCAGGTGCATGGACCAGAAATTCTGTATTATTGGGGTTTTAATTTGCATTGCTGTGATTACAAATGAGTTGAGTATCTGAGTATTTAATTTGATTTGTTTCCTTTGTGCACTATTCACAGTTTTGTCCACTTTTTCCTTCCATTCATTTATTTGGAATCATCACTCGACCTGGACACATAGGAAGATGTATATAAACTGTATATATATTATTGACTTGTGGGCTGTGCCAGTTATACTTCAGCTGTCAACCTGAAGTCTGTGAGGGAGGCCTGTGGGCACCCCTGCAAGGAATTATTTAGTCAAGGCGAGCCTGTAAGACATTTATGCAATTGCTTTCAATGAAGTGGGAAAACTGTTCACACTGGGCAGGATCATTTCCCGGGGAGGTGAATAAAGATGCAGAGCTAGCTGACATTTGACAAGCTAAAAAGCGAGTAGACGGTACTGGTCCCACCTGCTCTTGATTTGGGATGTAGCGTGGCCAGTTCCTTGGTCCTGCCAGTAACTCTCCTTCCACAATGGACTGTAATTTGCAATTGGGAGCATGAATAAAAATCCCCTTGTTCCCCTAAAATTTTTTGGGGGTGCTGTTCATTACAGCAATGAAGTTATGAAACTAAGACACAGGTGTTCTTAATATGTGTGTCAAACCAAATCTTTGTCAAATTTTGCATCCGGCAGGTTTTTTTCTCCTTAGTTGATGGCATATACGTTTCACTTTTATGTCTCATGTTTTTTCATTCTTTATGCTTTTTGTTTATGAACAGAAATCATTTTAATGTAATTTATTTTTGCCATTTATGATTCTCATCTTTGATTTGTACTGAAGCATTTCTGTACCTCAAGTAAACATGTCACTGGTAGAAATTTAGAAGAGTTTTAAACTCATCTAGTTGATAACATAAAAATATTGCAGGATTTCTTGGAGAGACAGCTCTAAGACACTTGCCATGGAAGCAAAAGGACCAGAGTTCCTATTCTCAGATTACGCATGAAAATGCTGGGTGGGAGTGACCCACCTATAATTCTGGCCCTGGAAGGTGGAGACTGGGAGTTCCCAGAAGAAGCTGGTTAACCAGAATGTTCCTAACACCATGAGCTGGGTTTAAGTAGCAACTCAAACTTGAAACATAAGGTAGAAGAGTGATCAGGGATATTCCCAATATCACTCTCAGGCCTCCACTTGCATGCACATTCACATGAATGTGCAACCACATGCATACAGGTATATACACAATACACGCACCCCATTCATATGAAAAGAAAATACTATAAGAATTCCAGTCAGAATACTGGATTCCAAGATTCCCATGGTGTCTGAATGCTACCCTCTTTGACTTTGTATTTTGACTTCCCACTTTTGCTCTTCCCTTTCTCTCTTAAAGTATTTCAAGATAAGGTAAATGAATAAAATATCAATGTGTATACTTCCTCATAATAGCTTAAAATATTTTCTCCTAAAAGTTTAAAATATTTTCCCCTTTTATATTTTTTTATTCATCAGGCATTGATTATGAGTTAGCTGTGAGATACATATTCAATTAATGTGTATAGATGATTGAAAGGAGGCAGTTACAGGTGCTATCCCTGGAGGATACAAACTTTCTACATGCCCACGGTTCTGTGTCTATGTCTGGGCTCTTGAGTTTGTCCCTTTGGCCTATCAATCTTGTTAGTATATACCACATGTTTCAGTTACTATGCATGTTGCTGATAAATGCATGACCAAATGACTTGCAGGAGAACAAGGGGTTTTATTCTGGTTTACAGTTGTCCAGTTACAGTTCTCAATCCA
Organism: Typhlomys cinereus; assembly: GCA_023101885.1. Classification (NCBI taxonomy): domain Eukaryota; kingdom Metazoa; phylum Chordata; class Mammalia; order Rodentia; family Platacanthomyidae; genus Typhlomys; species Typhlomys cinereus. The sequence continues at coordinate 7,944,289 of JALPQD010000036.1, forward strand.
GCATTTCAGGAGAGTCCACACCAACACCAGGGACTGAGGGAACTGGCTACGCCATATCTACAGGTTGCTGAGAAAGAGGCAAACTCACTTGTCAGACAGCATGTCTACTCAAGTATGCTGAAGAATGCTAACTTACTTCACTAGCTCCCTCATTTTATCTACCTGCGTAGTAATCTAATCCTGCCCTCCATGGGTTGGGTCTTCCCTGTCAATTTAAACAATCTGCAGGCTTGATTAGGGCTTAACTCAACTGTTAATTCATTCTTTACAAATGTGCCGAAGTCTTCAATGGCCAAATTGACACCAGTAGCTATCTATCACACCACACTGCTTAACTGTTACAGCTCATGGGAAGCCCTGCTATTTCATAGGGGAAAACCCTTACATCCTTTATCTTCTTCACTGGCATTTTAACTATTTTTCCCTTTCATATTAATTTTAGAAGTTAGTGTGCCAATTTCTAAGAAAACCAATTTAGGAATTTTGATTGGAAACTTGGTAAGTCTACAAATCAACCACATAGGAACTGATATTCTTGCAAAATGAACTTTTTAACCTATTAAACTAACAGTCTTCCTCCACTTGTTTATTTCTGTTATGTTTTGGTGTAGTTTCAAACTTTTTCTTTCTTCAGGGAGAATATTCATCTTTTATTAGATTAGCTCTGCAGTATTATATCTATTTTTGATATAATAAATACTACTTTAAAATTTTTTCCACCGTAAATTTATTAACAGTCACCAAAGTCATTCATCTTTTATATTATTACTTAAAGAATTTTTGTGTGATTTATATTTTTCTAAGAACTTTATGTGGATTCTTACAAAACTATTCATAATGTTCTATATTTCTTGTTCCTTGGAACTTCTGTTTTATCTATGATTTAATATTTTTAGATCTATTTTATACTTATACTTTCTATCCTTTTTGCTTGATCATTTTTGCAAGAAGTTTATGCATTTATTAGGCTTTTTTATTATGTTTTTGGCAGTTTGATCCTTTTGTGACTTTCATTTTGAATATTTCTTTAATTTCTGCTTTTGCTACTATTTTTTTTGTACTTTTTTTGAGTTATGTGTACTTTTCAGAGTTAGCTTCCTAAGTTGGAGGCTGAGTTTAATAATTAAAAAAATAGTTGCTATAAGCACTAGAATGCTATATGAACCTCTTTCCCTATACTGCATTTCCCCATGTAATGAAAGTCATGTGCTGCTTTAGTTTCTTAATGTTGTTCTAGGAATTTTATGATGCATTCGATTAACAGGTCTAATGCTAATTAACATTGTACTGTTTTGAATAATCCACATATATGTACATGCTTTACACCCCCCACCGTGATCTCTCAATTGATTCACTTGCTATTCTTATCAGGTATTTCATTCTGTCTAATTTTAATTTTTAGTTCCCACAGCTTAGACAGAACAGTGTCAATATTATTTTTTTTTCTTTAATAGGCACCCCCACTTCAGACCTTAACCTCATTCTTTCTAAGTCCTAAAATCATCCCCTGACTTACCACGGTTTTCAGAGTCTTGAAGACTGTGGACTTTCAGCCCAGCCCTGACTTGGAGGACAGCGAAACCACTTCACATTCGAGAAACGCTCGCCCTTTCTCAGAACTGTTTGTCTCAGTTGAACTTCCCCTTGCTGGAGATGGTCAAACCCAGGCTGCTCTCACCCTTTCCTGTTTTCTCCTCATGGGGCTTTTTGCTTTCTCTGTAATAAAAGGAATCTAGGGGAATTTTCTAGAACCCCTGCAAACTGCTTTGAAAGACAAAAGTTCATGAAATAATTCCCTTCTTACTGGAATTCCACGAATTTCTATGGGTTCCCCTTTCCTATCTCTGTAGCTGAAGTCTAGAGATTATATTGTCCAGGTAATTTCTACGGGAAGGTAAGAGATCTCCAATACAGGAAAACAAGAGCCCAGGTCAAGACCACAAGCTGGGCTTGATTTGGCAGAGTGCATTCCATATGCTTCCTGGTATGTCAGAAAAAAATCTTTTAAGACAGCAGGCTCTAATCTGGCCAGAGCAGCACAAAAATGGCTAAAGATAAGAGAGAAATGTGACTGGTCCTCAAAAGAGAGCTATGCTTCTGAAACAGCTCCTGTAACATAGTGGCAATCCTCCTGGAAGTGGAGAACTCTCTGGTTTCTGACTTCTGACAAGGGGAGGGACCTGACTTATAGATGGACAATCTTAAACCTACATCCTGACTCAAAGGCATGCCCTGGCTCCCCAGGCATCCTTACTATACCACACTAGGCTCTTCTGACTGCAGAATAACCAAAGCCTATTGTGTGCCTGTTGTAACTTGTCTGCATGTTGCCAATAAATTCATGACCAAACAGTTTAAGGGGGAAAAAGGGATTTTATTCTGACTTACAATTGTCTGGTACATTTCTTAGTCTGGCTTGATAGGAGAGCTGACATCAACACCAGGGGCTGAGGTACCTGGCCACACCATATCCTTAGGACTATTGAGACAAGGGGTAAACCTCTTTGCCAGTCAACCTGTCTATCCAAGTACTCCAAAGAATTTCAACTCCATGAATCTTATCATCCTGTCCAGGGGAGAGTCCCACCTACCATGGGCTGGATCTTCCCTCATTCATTAGACAATCCTATGGACTTTCCCAGGACCTAACTCAACTATCAATTCCTTATAAAAGTGTCCATAGCCCAAACCTTCAGTTGTCAAGTTGGTACCTGTAAGTTAACTGCCACAATACCAAACTCATAAAAGAGCTATGCGGGTGAAACAACATGTAACTGCATGAAGACACACTGTAAACCTTACCCAGCTGCAACAAGACAACTAGGCCCCAATGCAGATGCAGGGGAGGAGCAACCACAGGTGGATGGAAGGTATAATCTTCAAACTCAAGCTGACTTCTGACAGGAAAGAAGGCTGCAGGGAGAAAGGGACCTGTGTGGATGAGGAAAGCCCTGCTCTCTGAAGGATGGTGTGGGTGTTTTAGAATCAACGACATGGGGTTTCTAAGGTAAACAGTCTGCTCTTAGGTTTGATAGTGGGGAAATTCCTTCCACAAATATGTGATACACAGAGAACCTTTTCTTTTCTTTGAGAATTCCCAGTTTGGAGCGTCTCTAAGCCTTAACCTCGACATGAGCCATATGGTGATACTCTGCCTCATCTTTGAGTGTTTCATGTTTTGCTTTTCATGCTTTGAGTGGGATTTATTTTACTCACTATTCTGAAGAAGCTGTCAAATATTGGTAATGTTTGTGTTATTGCTAATGTAAAAATCTGTCAAATGGATGTTTGAGGGTAAACCTTTAATAAATCTTTTTCAGAATCCATTTTGAGCGATTCTTTTCTCATAACTTCCCATACCTCCCTATTCTTTCTCCTTAAGTTCTCACTATGTAACCCAGGCTGTCTGTGAACTCACAATTCTCCTGCCTCAGCCTCCCAAATGCTAGGACTACAGATGTGCGCCACCATTCTGGTTTAGATCTTACCTTTTTCTTCATATTGAGCCTTTTATGGTTTTCATGTATCTATATTTCTAACAGAAAAGCTCATATTAATCAATAATACATCATGTGAGTGAATAAAGCATCTTTTAAAAGAGAAGACATTTTCTTTCTTGATAATAAATACCACATACCACAGGAATAGTAAGTGTTTGGTAAGCACCTAAATTTTAAGTTTTATACTTAGGCATACTTTGTCTTTAGGTTAGAACTATTCGTCCAGAATCTAGATATACTCTGTCAATGGTTCAGTGTTACAGGTGAGTAACCCAGGCAGAGACATAAAGTGAATTCCTTCTCAGAGCACACAACTCGGTAGGCTGCACTCAGGCCTCCAGCCTCAGCCCCTGACTCAGCACAGACATCCTGACCATGGTCCATTGTAATAACACTCCACACAGATATGCTCAGAATTGGACCTGTTTCCCAAGTTCATTCACTTGTGGGAAGTTGTAATGGTTATTCTTAACTATTGCCATGAGAGAACAACCAAAGTCAAATAACTTAAGGGAGAAAAGGAAATGGATTCACCTTAGGGTTCCAGAGGAAAGATACAGTCTTTCACGGCAGAAGTGACATGGTGGCTAAAGCTGTAGGCAGGTTAAGTCACAACAGACACCCACGTGGCTGGAGCATTCCTGGAGAGTCTCTCTTCTTCCCAGTCTTCTGTTCTATGTTCCTTTTATCTGGTCCACTACTGAGAGGTTCCAGTGGGATTTAGGGCTGATCTTGTATTTAATGTATTGATCTGGATAATCTCTTCAGGTGGTCTGACAGCTGATCTTAGTTAATACCAGGTGTGGTCAAGTTGACACCCAGGATTAACTATCACAGAGGTATATCAACTTCTAAACGCCAGAACGACGTTATGCAAAATCAAATATGCCAGGGATCAGGCATGAAGTCATTTAATTTCATTTCTCTAAAGGGAGGCAAATGCCTAGACTAGAGCAGGGCAGTGGAGGCTAGGTGACTGAAGGAAGGTGGGAATCTGGAGTGGCCTAAGAGGCTCAGAGCTGCTGTTTGGGAAGAATTCCGGAAATAGATGGTGTCAGTAGATATACAACACATGGGTGGACTTGCTGCTCTGAATTGTGGACTTCAAAGTGGCTAAAATGAGGAACTTTATACTTTGTATTTTACTGTAATCAAAAAATAACCACAGGGAGCCCTGCAATGATTCAGTGAGCTCCTAGCCTCTATTGCACTGTTGGAGTTTCCAGGAAATAGAAAGGCACGTTTAGCTCCTCCAGAAGCAAGGAGTGCGCCAAACTGGGGACTGACGCCTACCTGTCTTAAGGTGCTCGTGAATGGAGGAGTGTATGTAAATCAGGTTATTTCATTCACCCTTCACCTGTTGGCTCCAGCATTGTTCTGGTTACTTATCCCATTGCTCTGACAAAGTGCCTGACAAGAAGCAAACCTTAGGAAGAAGGAGTTTATTCCAGCTCAACGTCCATCATGACTGGGAAGTCACAGCAGCAGCAGCTCAAGGGCTAGGGCTCTGGTCACAAGACATCCACTATCAAGAGCAGAGGACAAGGACCAACATGGGTGTGCATGCATGCTTGTTTGCTAGCTCCTTCATTTTTATACAGATCTTCTGCCTAGGGATTGGTCTTGCACACAGTGGGTGGGTCTTTCCACCTCAATTAAGACCATCAAAACAATCTCTGGCAGGCATGTCCAGAGGCCAAGCTTACTCCCTCTCAGGCCTGTCTCCCAGGTGTCCAGTTGACAATTACTACTGACTATCTCAAAGATGGTAGAGCACACTGGTAGAAAAGAGAGACCAGGGCTGCGCCTGGTTGGGAGGCCAGAAGAGCTACAGGGTGACATCTTCTCCCCAGCACAGGGGGGGATGACCATCTGCTGGTCCAGTTGGTGGATCCTCCCTGAACTCTGGGAGTTGTACACCAGCTCAGGATTCCAGCCCTAGAAACCTGTGGGTCCTGCGCCACCCACGGATCAACCCACAGCATCGCCCAGTGTGTCACGGCTCTTCTCTTCCTTTTCGGGCTCCAGTAGTGGCCTCTGTCATGGGAACACCCCCCGCCTTACTATCCAGTTGTGCCTTCGTAGCAGCCCCATTATTTCAGTGCCAACACCCCTGATTAACAAACAGGAATGTTCCCTCAGCTCCCCCCCCCATAAAATGAAGGCATCCAATGTGCTCTCATAACATCTGTGCATTGAATCCTAACCCTTTTCTACATATTACAATGGTAGCATTCTTTTATTATTATTTTATTATTATTATTTTTAGCCAGTGTCTCATGTAGTCCAGACTGGCCTCAAACTTGCTGTGTTGCTAAGGATGACCTCGAATTCCTGATCTTTCTGCCTCCACCTCTAGATTACAGGCCTGTGCTACTGTACTTGCTTTATTTGCAATTCTCTCCTAGCCAGTAAGTGCCTCCTCACTGTCTGTTGTGCTCCCTGAGGTGACTCAGCAAGCAACAAGCCAGTGCTACATGTTGAATATTAGTGGAATAAAGAAATGGGCTACATAACTTACCCGAGGTCACATTGCCAATTAGTGACATGCGGAAGGACAGAATCTGAATCTCTTCCTTGTTCCTTATGGTTTTAAAATAGGATATGGTGTGTGTGTGTGTGTGTGTGTGTGTGTGTGTGTGTGTGTGAGTGTATGTATGAGCACATGTACACGCGTACATACATACACACACATTTTTAAATATAGGTCATGATGGAGGAAAGGAAGCCCTGAATTTCCTTAATGAGGAAGCAACCAGCAGAAGCTCAGTCTTCTGTGATGGGTAGATGTAAGAGGAGGGTCTACAGCAGAAGCTTGGCCTCTGATTGGTCAGCAGAGACTCTCATGGTAGTAGCCCTCCCTTCAAGCCTGAGATCTGTCAACCAGGTTTAACTTTTGTGTGATACTAGGATTCATCAAATCATTCGGCTCTCTCTCTATTCCACTCATCCCATCACTGCCACCCAATCCCTTCCCCTCTACACATTCTTGTATAAATATATATGTCCACATGGTAGCACACACACCCAGACACGCAACAGCAACACACAGACCTGCACATGCACACAATGCACTCACCATTCTATACATGCTCACATGCACATACTGGGACAAACCCATACTCTAGTACACACTGACTCACATATACATCCTCACACTCACACCTAATTACATGAACCCCTACACGCAAACACATGTAATTGCACTTTGAGTGTGTAAAGGTTTCTCTGAGTCTCCAGACTGCTGTTGAGAGTTAACTTTAAACTCTGCAGCGTGGTGTCTGGCACTTGCCCAGTGGAAGCCTCACTGTGTTTTCCTGGCATCTCCAGCTCCCATGTGGCAGTATACATGGCTTCCTTCCTGCTTGTACCAACCTGGGTTTCTATCCCTGTACATCCCAAGGAGCTTGGGGACAGTCCTTCTTTAGGACCTCTGCACATTTGCTTTAACCCTTTAATCTGCCCTGGTCCATGCTAACATACCTGTTGGACCCTTATTCAAACCACAGATAAAAGCTCTACTCTTGAGTATCATTTCCCAGGGGAGACCCTCCCAAGTCCCAGACTTCTGGATGCCACCCCTCCACCACATGGCTAGCCATGTATCAAAATAACTGAACTTTCTAAATGAAGACTTTAGTCCTGGAAGACAGTGGTTGAGTGGAACATTTGTATAATTTCAAAGAGTTTAGCAAGACACCTTGCACAAATCAGCTGCAATCAGAATCCTTTATTCCTTGGTGATATCAAAGGCTATTGTACCTTGATGGTTAGTAAATTCTACCACAGTTATTTGGCTCAACTGATAATGTTATGTGTCATGCTATAACTAAGGTAATCATTTAGGAGGAGGAATTACAGCGCCATGGTGCCAAGCCAGTAACTCCTTTCTAAGGTCAGTTGAAATAAGGTGTCCTTGCCTGGGCTGGTCTTGGAGGCAAAAAATCCTGTGGAGATCAAATGTACAAGAATATCAGAAAAAGCTGCATTTATGGGACTGTCTTGGAGGGAAGAAGGAAGGAGCAGCTGGGTCACCAGACGAAAGGGAGAAGAGTCTAGAAAAGGGAAGGAACAGAAATAAAAAAAATAAAAGATGCATTTCTTAAGTTAAAAGTTTTTGTTTTTCAATAAGGAAGCAAAACAATCCAGGATGATTTCAGATTGGGCCTCCTCAGGCGTATCAAGTGCCCTTTAGTATACACACACACACACACACACACACACACACACACACACAGAGAGAGAGAGAGAGAGAGAGAGAGAGAGAGAGAGAGAGAGAGAGAGAGAGAGAGAGAGAAGGTTTTGCTCTGGCTTGATGTGTAGATGAAGACAAAGGATCAAAACTGGTTTAAGAAGTTCTTCCAGGGCTGGAGAGGTGGCTCAGGGGTTAAGCCTCCGCCTTGCAGGCAGAAGGTCCTGAGTTTGGATCCCAGATCCCACGTATAGACGCCAGGCGGAAGCGGGGGCGGCCTGCGTTTCTGGTGCTGGTAGGGCGGAGCCTGTGAATCGCGGGGCAGACGGTGGTGGAGGCGGCCATGGTGGTTCGCGAGTTCGTCTGTGGTTCTACACATACACACACACACACACACACACACACACACACACACACACACGCATGCACACATACACACGCACATGCGCACAGTTGAATAAATAATAATAATAATAAATTAAAAAAAAAAGAAGTTCTTCCAGGTTGGAGTGTGGTGGCACATGACTGATTTCAGTATTTGGGAAAGTAGAGGCAGGAGGGTCAAGAATTCAAAGCTGACCTAGGCTACATGAGATCATTATCTCAGTAACAAACCAAGAAGAAAGAGAAGGAGGAGGAAAAGAAGGAGCAGGAAGAGGAGAAGGAAAAAGAAGAGAAGTTCTTGATGAAAAGTATCTCACTATTTTCTATGCATTTGTTAAAGTGCACTTTTCCTCATTAAAATAGTCCAGTGAGTTTATTTAGAATAGGAAGCTGCCCCTACAAGCAGCCTTTCTGTTTTCTATAAGCTACCATGTGTTACACGCTCTTATGGGAGAGCTGATTGCCCAAGTGGAAAAAATAGAAATCATCATTGATATCTTACAGCTTCTAATTCTGCAGAAGCTCTGCCCTGAGACATCTCACATGCATGACTTTGATCTGGGCAGCATTTATTTCCCTATCGGCAACAAGTGTTTTCCCAAGGAATCTTTAGATTCTGGCTCAGAGCTTCTTTGACAGGCGAGGCGGATGCTGTGTCAAACGGAGCAGGGATCCTGGGACCTGTCATTCGGTTCAATGTGTAGCTTTATCTTTGAAGACTTAGAAACTATGCAAGTGAGGTATGTATGGGGGGGGGCAGGAGAGAAAATTTTTTGTCTTCCTACCTCCAGTATAATTACTTTAAGAAAGATTTATCATGCCTTTTGTTCTGAGGAGTTCTGTGACCTAACTTTGCTCCCTGCCTGATTCCGTTATCACAACCCATTTTTATGCATTTAACTTCCCTAATGAAACCCACATGTCTTAAATCAATATAGCCATTGTTCAGCCGGCTTCTCATTTTTTCTGCGGTGCCTTTTGCCTGGTCTACTTTGTTTGCATACTTGTTTGTAGTCAATATGGCCCTTTATCTAGAATCTGCCCTGAGCTCCCCCCCCTCCCTTTGGGTCTTTTTCTTATCTGTTCTTTTAATGGTCATCAGTCTGTTGGCATGCTGCCTATTAAATGCTCTTTAATGGACTAATCTAACGGGAATTGTATATATGCGGGATTTTCTTTTTCATTAATGGCTTGTTTTAGATGGGTTAAGAAATGAAAAGTAGAAAATATATCTGGGTATACATGAGGATATAGCAAGCACTCTGTGTAAATAAACTACAAAAACTTAGCTTTTACTGGCTGCCTTCAGATTCCCCCTGCCCGCAGTTCTGCACGTGACTAGCATGGCTAAGGGTTAGATCTTCTTACGTTCTTGAAGCTCCCAGATCACAAGTCCCTCTTTGAGGGCACGCTGCCTTGAAGGAGCCAGAGAAACTCTGAAAGTTGCCTGGTGTAGAGATGGACAGTCTTTACCAGGAATGTTTAACGCGTCTTAAAAATTCTGTGCTTGAAATGGAAACCCACCTAGAGCCCGAGAGAGTACAAAAGACTGTGGTCAGCCTCCTGACGAGGTCTCAGCATTCTAAGCATCTTTCTTTCCCTCCGTTACTGACTCTCTAGAGGGTGCGGTAAGGGCCGGCACAGCAGCAGCTCCTCTGCCTCTGCCAGGAATCTTTTTTTTTTTTTTTTTCTGATTTTCATGGGAGAATGGACACACTGTGTTAGCAAGCGGGTATTTGAGCAGCCTGATTGAAAGGAAATAATAGATCTGGTCCAGGAAACATGTGATTGACATGGCTGAAGTGACCACGAGTCAGGCAGGAGAGAGCACCCGGGTGGGATGAGCGATTCCAGCAATGTGTACAAGCCCCGTGGAGGTCCACCATAGGGAGAAACCCACACAGGGGAGAGAGTTAAGGAAATGCCAGCTTATTAGGCTTCAGGGCTAAAGGAGTCACAGTTTAGCTTTAGGGTGGAAGAGCACTGAAACAGAAGTGACAGCTCAAAGTCACAGAGGACAGGGAGAGAGAAGGAGCTCCAAAGAGGAGAGAGATGACAGGAACGAGGAGATCTAGAGAAGACAGCCCCGGGGCTGGCATGAGGGCGGGGGAGGAGCTTTTAGGATACTCAGATGTTGCCAGGGAATTAGGGCAGTAGGGATGAGATGAGAAAGTGTCAGGCCTTCAGGAGGAGAGATGTGTTCAGGGAATCGTCACATTCCAATAATGATGAGGACAGATGCTGGGCTCCATGTTATGGGCTGGAATGTTAGCATCTGACTCTTTCACTCACCAGGTTCTCTTGGACTCAAATGGGAGATAGAGAACAGGCACAAACAAATGGTCAGTCTGAACTTCCATTTTCTTCCTGGTCCAACTCTTCTCCCCCTGCTACCTCCCTTGGCTTGCTGCAGCCTCCTGACCTGGGTTTTTCTCAGAGCATCGTGCCTGAGTCCCAGCCACTGTTCCTTTCCACTCATCTGCATTGTAACTCAAACCATATACCAATGATGGGAGAAACAAGTCTTTTCTTTCCTGAAAAGCTCTATTGCTACCATCTGGACTTCAAGGTGAGCTTGGAACTCAATCCCACATGTAGCATTCCAAGCTTGTAGGGTGCGTTGAAGAAAATCAAGATCCCCTTCCTCCTTTCCCAACTCAGACCCACCTATCCTGTAACTCCCATCCTTCTAGGAGGGGAAACAGAAAGAACGAACTTAAATGTCCCACTCCCCACCTGAGCATCAGCCCCAAACGTGTCGAAAGACACATCAAGATTCCCATATTCCTGTGACCTCTTCCTGTCTCCCATAGTCTCTTCCCCTGGACTTCTCATGGAAGGAAATTATTTCCACTTCACTTCTGCCAACGCCTTGTGCAAGTAGTCCTTGTCCTTCTGATGGTCACATGCTTCCTGTGGCTGGCCTTCCTTTTTCTTTTCTTTCTTTGCATTCAAGAGATGAGAAGAGAGTGGAAGATGAAGTCGGAAAGCAAATATCCTGCAACAGGGGAAGTCTGTGCTGGAGAAAGTGGGCTGGTGAGATGGCTCAGCGGGTAAGGAGCCTGATTGCACACCTGGAGATCTGAGTTTGATCCCCAGAAGTCCACATGGTGAAGGAGAGGACAAAAAGAGGGAAATGGGAAATAAATACATCTAAGCATATATGTAAATGTCCTAATAAAATCCCCTTTATTGTGTAACCAACACCTGCTGCAAGAAAAAAGAAAAGAAACCCTAAGGAAGCCAGTGAGTGGTGTACGGGTTTCTAGCTTCCCTTGCACGTCCTCTGACTTCCTGGCTGTTCTTCTCGGTGGTGGCGTTAGTTCCTTTGGCTTGTACCCAGACAGGAGTCAGGCCTTTCTGCCATGTTCATAAGAGAAGTGTTGGGGGGTTTAGAAAAGGGGGGTCCTAGGAGCTTATCTGATTCCCAGAAGGGTTCTGGCAGGAAAGACTGATACCTAGGAGCACGAGGCAGTGTTTACATTTTAGCAGAGCAGGGCGTTAGCTGAGATTACGGGGGAATGTGGTACATAATTTAGCTTGCAGGGGATTTTCATTCTCTACTGATAGTTCAGAGAACCAGGAGCTAGCACATTGCCAATTGGGAGAAAGCCCTCTCCTCCCCCACCCACGTTGGGGTTTTTCACAAAGACAATCAGAGAAGAGTGTTCCCTACTCCTCAAGAGCTCAGTCCTTGACTGGCCAATCCTTCATGTTTTCTCTTGCATCTACGAGTCCCCGATACGCTGCCTGATCATTTTATTTGCTACTGTCCTGTGCTCCACGGAAACAGAAGCAGCTTGTGACTGCACATTCAGGGAAGGATGGCATGAAAAGGTGGCCCACTAGAGTGGCCACGGGGACACAAAGTCCTAGGTCTTCGCTCTGGGGGTCGGCTGGGGTCCTGCACTTCAGAGAAGCTGAACACCAGGCTGAACCAGTTTTATGTCATGGCTGCATGTGTGGCATGTCCTGTGTTGAACTTAGGTGAGCATCGGAAGTCTCTCCCCATTCCACATCCCATCCAAGAGCTGGTGCAGAAGGTCCATGTGAGACCCAGAGCCCCTCACACTTCCCAGTGGAGCTGACAGAGTAGCTGCCCTGAGCGAAACCAAGAGCCGCCCTGGGACTGGAATGTCCTATTTATCCACCGGTTAAAAGGGGGTCGTTACTCTCTTGGACTGCGTTCATACCCAGAATGTTGAAGGTCTAAGCTCCTCATATTCTCATGTTTATTTTTTTTAAAAGATTTTATTTATTTATTCATTTGTGTGTGTGTGTGTGTGTGTGTGTGTGTGTGTGTATTAGAGGACTTTGCGTCCCTGTGGAGGTCCAAGAGTGACTTTGGGACTCATCCTAGATTGGTTCTACTCATTTTTGCTTCCCTCTGGGATTTTCCAGGCTCCACCTGCCAGGGCCAGAAGTGCAGGTTGCCCCCATTTCCACCTGGCATTTTTTGACCTGGGACCTGGGATCGGAATTCAGGACCTTTTGTTTGAGAGACAGAGTCTTAACCCTTGAGTCATCTCTCCAGCCTAATATTCTCATGTTCATTATTGAGTGTTTCGGGGAGTGTGGCTCCTTCCCCAGCTTTGAGAAAACAGAGACAGGGTTTGTATCTGAATGACTTCTAGACCTTCCTTTACAGTGGGCATGATATACATCTAAACCAGAACATCCTAGTCCATATAACAAAGCCATATTACTCTGAAGGCTTTGTCCTGATATTGGGACATTTTTGGGGTGCTCTAGAGTAGCCATTGCTGCACAGAAAAGATCGGGAACTTATCCAATGGCACTAAGTCAGCAGAAACCCAAACAGGACTGATAATCCAGAACTTTAAGCAACCACGTGATATATTTTTGCTGGATGTGAGTCACTCAACACTTGATTTTCTGTTTCTAATGATAAATGTACAGTGAAATCCCATGCAAACACATGGCCTCAGAGAATGCTTCAATATGTGGAGGGCTGCTATAGGCTGCACCCTGGAGTCCCTAGGGGATATGGGCTTCCATTTCTCTGAAGTCTATAGAGGGCAGCACTGTGGTCTAAATGTTAAGAACTTTAGCTTAGACACCATCCTTCTAGTCCTTGTTTCAGTTCCCCTGCAGGGAAGCTGAAGCTCAGAAGTCAAATATCAGATGCTGGGTCATGTAGTCTTCTGTGTTGTTAGGTTTATTATACATTTTAGACCCTTGTTCTACCCTTAATAAAGTCAGCATCATGGGCCTGACACATTATGGCTAACACTGCACAGTAGGATTTAGTTACTGTCACTGAACAATAATACTCCTGCTTTTCCCAGGGGTTCTGATGCCCTGTTGCTGGGTAGGTTGCCTTTTTCACTCACACCCTGGGTGCTCAGAGCTAGAATAATGGAGCTACCTTGAGAACATGTGTCCAAGGACCTCATCTGTCTGCCAAGGAAACTACAAGATAGGGCAGAAGTGGTAAAGAAGAACTCCTTCCACCATTTATAGAACCAGAGGTACGCCCTGTTGTGTGGACTGGAGGAGAGCTCTTTCCCTGTCTCAATATGTGTCACTCTTCCCTGCTTCCTGGAAACATAGGGCTCAGCAAGCAGATCCTTTCTCAGCTTTGCCTTTATTATCTGTCCATAAGATGAAACCAACATAGCGCCAGAGGACCTTTCTGTGGGTGGGCTTTGGACACCAGCCAGAGTGGCTCTCCATCTCTCACCAAAGGATGACCCTCTGCCCAGCAGCCAGTCGTGCTAGTGATAAACGTGGATTTCTGGCATTGTTTCTTTCCATTCACATTGAACTGTTATCAGTAAACTCCTAAGGGGTGTGTTCATACAATGTTCCTGGGTCTAAAGTCACATGCTGAACCAGAGCTATGCAAGCACTACACCACGGAGCTACACCTGCAGCCTCTTGTGTGAAAGTCAACCTCGGACCATCACCCATGAAGCATAGCATGCATGTGTTCTCTTTTTGTCTTAAATAAATAAAGAAACGATTGTACTCAAGTCTTTGCATAAGTCTCATTTTATTTTCTGGGATAAATGTCCAGGACTCTGATTGCTGAGACATATCCCAATATCAGGACAAAGCTTTCAGAGTAATATGGCTTTGTTATATGGACTAGGATGTTCTGGTTTAGAGGTATATCATGCCCACTGTAAAGGAAGGTCTAGAAGTCATTCAGATACAAACCCTGTCTCTGTTTTCTCAAAGCTGGGGAAGGAGCCACACGCCCTGAAACACTCAACAAAAAAACATGAGAATATTAGGCTGGAGAGATGACTCAGGGGTTAAGACTCTGCCTCTCAAACATAGTTGCAAATTTAATAATAATATTATTATTTTTTACTGAAGTTGTGAAACTGTTTTCCAATTGGCTGGACCATTTGACATTCCCTATCCACAATATATGGGTAAGATGGCTTTTCTGCACACTGGTTATCTTTATTGGTGTGTACTGATAGCTTGTTGTGCTTTGACCTAAATTTCACTAATGGAAAATGAGATGGAATTTCATTGGGCTTAGTGGTCTCTTGTACATTTTCTTTTCTGGAACTTTTCATGCCTTTCCTGCATTTTGTAATGGCACTATTGTGGTACTTTGTTATTGAATTTTGGAAGTTTTTTATATGTGCTAGATACTGTTCCTTTTTCGGATACATGGTGCTATGGTTTGAATCTGTCTCCCAGCGTTCACGTTAGATTTTAATTGCCAATGCAACAGTGCAGGAGCACAAGCGTGCATACACACATAAATAAATAAATAAACAAATAAATGTATTTTTTTAGAAAAGGCTAAAACTCAAAGAGATAAACCTTTAAAGTTATCTAATCTTGAACTTTCAACCTCCCAACTATGAGCTAAATAAGCTCGCTTCTTTACAAAGAAAGTGTTCACTCTCAGATACTTTTGTTATGGCAGCAGAAAGTGAACTGAAACAAACCTTTAGCTGGAGTGATACAAATCAAAACAAGACAACCTTTTGGTCAAAATACAAAATATTGAGAGATGACTTGAATGGGACAGGTTTTCTTCCTCCGTCGGCCATCTTAGCACATTGCTGACATTTCGGTTACTTGAGAGAGACAAGGTTGATAGCAGGAATGGCCCTCCTGACTCTTAATGTTAATTTCAGACCACTGTGTTCCCAATAGTGTGTCAAGTCCTGCCTGTGATGTGGCCAGACTTGGGTCCCTGGATCAAAGGCAACTGAATGGGGCTGGGGCTTCCAGAGCTTCCTGGACTATGGCTTCTGGCTGGGAGTGGCCAAGCTTCTTCACCTGTACCCTGGCTATATAGACATGACCTTATTCTCTGGGCACCATGACAGTGTCCCTCAAGCTCAGTCCAAATTCTTCTGGAAGGACACGGGTTTCATTGATTCTCCCCTTTTCCAAGACTCTTTGCACCAAATTGTCCCTCTCATGCCATCCTTTTTCTGCGTTGCCTAGATGTTTGTAAACAGACCTGGGGTTAGGCTAAAGCCTTAACTTCTTCTGTGAATGAATCACTAATAATAACACATGAGAGAATGGCCACCTTGGAAGACATGACAAGACTGGTGGTCTGAATGCTATTGGCTGAGAAGCCGGCAATACCACCACTGCCGGGACCTGTAGATGTGTACCACTGTGTCAAGCTGTAAAGACTTGCAGGCACACAGCATGCTGCTCAGAGGTGACCTGTGTGCAAACTGGGTAAGATGATTCTTACCTTCCCTTTCTTGGGACAGCACACTAGAACCATTGTGAAGATGTGCTTGGTGAGGACCAGTTGGGGGCAGCTCAGAATCCTTTCCCCAGTCCCATTGTAATGGTTACTCTTAACTATTGCTGCGAGAGAGCACTCAAGAGTCAAGCAACTTAAGGGAGGAAAGGGAGATTTACTCAGCGTATGGTTCCAGAGGAGAGATACAGTTTCTCATGTTGGAGGCGGCATGGCTGGCTGGCTGGCTGACTGAAGCTGGAGTCAGGCTAAATCACTCCCACCCATGAGGCTGAGAGCTAGCTGCAAGACAGCTTGCTACAAAGGCAGACTTTTCCTGGAGATAGGGCGGGACTAATGCACTTCAAGGCCCACCCCTTGTGACTGCCTTCCTCCGGCAAGGCTCCACCTCTCCAGATGCCATGAGACTGTGGAGGACACATTTTAAACTATGACACCCATTTACAAAAGCATGGCTGGTTCTTCTCTGCTTTTTTTTTTTTTTTTTTAAATGAGCACAAAATAACTGGAACAGATGTGATTCCCACCAGAAGCAAAGCAGTTCAGCATTTTAAAACCTTTTCTGCTGAGCTTTAATTAGAGAATGTTTTCTCCTAGCTCCTGTTGAACATCAGTCTGGCTAACTAACCCCAGTTACTAGATTCTGGATCTTTTTTTCTTGGGGGGGGGACTTTAGCTTTCAAGTAACCACCAGTGAGCATTATCTGAGTTACGCCAGGGAAATTCACTTTGATCCCAGGTGCCACGACACATAGCATCTGTTCTGTTCTCTTTCCATCCCTTTGATGGGGCTATGGAAGGGGTTTCTGGCAGTTTGTCACTTTCAAGAATTGGCACAGAGTGACAGGAAAGACTGTAGGGTTGGAAACTGCCCAGCTCTGTAGTTTACCGGTTTAAATGTGCTCCTTACCCCCTTATCTGAAGGTTCTCTTGGTTCAGTTTCAGTTACCTGAAGCTACACATAGTCTGAAACTATTGGATAGAACATTCCAGAAATAACTATCTGTAAGTTTTAAGTTGTGCATTATTCTGAGTAGTGTGGTGAAGTTTTGGGTCATCCTGCTCTACCTCAGGAAGTGAACCGTTATCCAGTGTGTCCACGCTGTATAAGCTACCTGCCCAGTACTCACTAGTAGTCACCTCGGCCAAATAGCTGGACTCTTGAAGTATTACAGCGCTTGAGTTCAAATAATCCTCATTTTAATAATAATGATTATGACAATATATTGTTACTGTTCTCTTTTATTACTGTTTCTCTCACATCGTACCCTACTTACAATAAACTTCATCGTAAGTTTGTACGTACAGGTAAAAACATTGTATGTATAGGGTTCAGTGATGCCAAGTTTCTAGAATCCACTGGGACTTTGGAATGCAAAGCCCACAGATAAGTAGGGGCTGTGGTGTAAGCCTTGCTATCTTGTCTGAACCACTGTTCTTATCTAACTAATCCTGACTTCTTATGAGTCTCATAGAGAAAGTGTGTCCGACGTACCCTGAACAGAATTAAGCTCTGTTCAGTCTCTGCTCTCATGCCTCAGCTTTTCTGTTCTGTCAGAAGGCCTCGAGACCAAGGGGAGATGAGGACCCCACTTAACTGAGGGCCACACAGAGTGAACCCAAGACTCAGATGCTGAGCTACGGCAAGTGGAGCTGCCATCTTGGGAAGTTCCAGGGTGGCTCCAAAATAGCTTAGCTTAATGGAGTTTGCAAAGGGATAGGCCAGCTAGAAGGAACACAGTATACAGAGAGAGTCTAGAGGCTGCCATGAAAACGGAATGGCCCCACTGAAAAGGTGAGCAAGAGGTTCAAGATAGCAAAATAAACAGTTTACTTCTCTGTGTGTGTATTGCGTGTGTGTGTGTGTGTGTCCATGTTTGTGTTGTGGGTGAATATTCATATTCATATGTGTGCAAGCGGGAGTGTATGTGAGCACATCTTGCTTTATGTGAGTTCTGGAGCTGTAAACTCTGGTCCTCAAGCTTGCACAGCAAACACCTTCTCCACTGAGTCACATTTCTAGATTGCAACTTGCTTCCTCAAAGGATTGGCCCTGGGCCGGTGAGAGCTCAGTGGGTAGGCACCTGCTCGCAAAGGACTGCTATTG
The DNA here is from genome assembly GCA_023101885.1 of Typhlomys cinereus. NCBI lineage: Eukaryota > Metazoa > Chordata > Mammalia > Rodentia > Platacanthomyidae > Typhlomys > Typhlomys cinereus. The sequence goes on from JALPQD010000036.1 coordinate 7,962,189, forward strand.
TTACACCACCACGAACACTAGCAACTTCAGCTAATGGAAACACGAACTACTTGATATGCTGAGTAGTTGAGGTTTCTATTAACTGGAGTCCAACATAAACCCTAACAACAACAACAAAAACAAAAACCCAAGTCCTAAGCAGATGAGAGAAATCCACCCTTGAGGCAAGAATGGAAAACGTGGGTTCGGATAGGGAGAACAGGTGAGTCTTTTGAGGAGAGGAAACAGCTTTGAGGGACATGCAGGGCTCACCTGTGTAAGAGCTTGGGTATCTCGAAGTGAGAGAGCTCAGCAGCAGACTGAAGGACTGAATGGCTCTACCCGCTGAGTGAGTGAACACTTGGTTCTGGACAAATCTGACCTTTGGTGATAAATTTAATTTGTCCAAATTGTCACCTGAGCTTGGCCACACCTTGACACTCACAGCAGCGGCAGTTTCCTAACAACCCGTTGCTACCCCTCTTCACGGAACACCTGTGCTGCTCTTAGTTTTTCTTCCACAGTATCCTGGATGAGCTCCAGCAGCCTTCCTGGAAATGAGCCCCAGCAGAACAGTGGAAAAACCAAGGCTCTGAGCCACACCCACCCGAGAAACCCACCGTATTTGCTATGCAGCCTGAGACCTTGACCAGCCGGGCTGCCAACGCCATGAGCAGAGTCAATGCGCGGCACCCATTTGCAGCCTTCAGAACCAACGGCTCTTCCTCCCTTCACTCTTCATACGAATTGACTTTGCGCTTTACTTGCCCCTTTGTATCTGACATCAAATCAAGAAGTATCCACATCAAAATGCTTTTGTGAAATCCCTGGCTGTGCTGGCAACTCGGTTTGCTCTCTCATGTCTAGTGCTAAAACATGTTGTCTTTCTCTCCTTCTTGAATCCCCTGAGCTCTTGCTGATGTAGCTATCAGTCAGTGAGAGGGACTGGTCAACATCCTCTGCATTCTGAGGGACCCTGGGGTGAGGTTAGTGTTCGCCACGCTGTCTACAACCCCTAGAGGAAGCAATTCATGGTCTGTAATAAACTCTCCCAGATTTGCGGAATAAATGAGTGACTGACTGAATTTATTAAGCACCATGCACTGTTTGGGAGCACAGAAAGCTCCCACTACAGTGCTTTGGGCTGGCAAAGATTCAGGAAAATTTGTGGGATGCAAACTTTCCTACATTTCCAGGTCTCAGGAAGCATCTGCAATTGCTATCAATTCTTATCACTCTCCTTTCTTTGGGGTTTTGTAGCCAGGGCCGACAGAAGACCTGGGGCTATACATCGCTGGTCCTGCTGTTCAGAATTGCTCGGTTCTTTTACAAGCTTCCCATTTCCAGTTTATATAGGGAAAGGAATTATGACCCTTTTCAAATTGTTAGTAGTTAATCTCTGAAGGAAGCACGTCATCCTGGCTCAAGTTGGGCATATGTAATATTACAATGGAGTCTTCTTGGCTTCTTTTTCTATACTGCTGGGTACTAAACTCAAATCCTTGGGCTTTCTAATACTTCTCTATCCCTGAACATAAGTCCTTCTCCCTCCAATCTTCACCGAGACAACACCTTGCTTATGTAACACAGGCTGGGCTATAACTCACATTCAATCAAACTTATCTCAGATTTACAATCCTCCTGCTTCAGATTGCAAATGCTACAATTACAAGTAGATATGCACCACTATGCCGACCTATGTCTTCCAGCTTTTGATATACTGAATAAAATTCCTGAACATTCAGCTTTATACAATCACACTCCTTACCATGTTACAGCAGAGAAAATAGGCCACCATCAAGGACTGCAAGTAATGAGACATCTGGTTAAGTTCACAGACTTTCCTTCCTGATCATTTGCAACTGATGGGGTATGATCTTACCAGAAGGGGAGGGCATATAGTCTGGCAGATAGAAAGTAACCATTTTGCAAATGGGTGATTGACCCCTCCCTCACCGTGGTTTCCTACTTTTATTACATCTACCTTTGAATATACTCTTAAAACAAGACTCTAGTTTAACAGGTTTTTATCTCTGGCCAGGGGGTGACATCCAATACCCATCAGGATGGAGTGAAGGGCATTGCAGGAGCAGCAAAACTGAAAAAAAAAAAAACCCAACAAACCATAATCCAGAACATCAGAGACTATATCAACCACCTGGAACTAGGCCAGCCTAATCTCTCCCCATCCTGAAGCTCAGGGAAATTTGCGGAAGAGGGGGCGGTAAGACTGTAAGAACACAAGGATGGGAGGAGCAATGATATGCAAGCTACTCCACACAAGTTAGGGCCGAAGAAGAAATCATATTTAGACTTTACATGCCCTGCGCAATGTTCAACACACTATTGACCTCACAAAGTCTAGCATGGGCTGAAGGCACTAGGATCCTTGGAGGCAAGGGATTGACAGCCACAGTAGTGTTCCTATGCTTAAGGGGAACACAAGATAGAGTTCTGGGAAATGCCCCTGGGTCCTTGCACCTCATCGGAGAGGAGGACCCAGAGGAGAGTTTGGCATACACATTAAAGGATGCTCTGGGGATGGGAGGGGGAAGTACTGGGGGATGGGGAGGGAGGGGGAAGCGGAGAGGAGCACAGGGAGGTTGGGGGAGTGGAGGGAAGGAGGGGACCAGTGTACCTGCTAAGTTTGTATGAGTGGAAATAAATGAATAAATAAATAAATAAACAGACAAAAAAAAAAAAAAAAAGATCACTCTCCTTACTTGCCCCCACCCTAGGATAGGAAAGTGACTTCAAAGCAAAGCTCCGCATTGGCTTGCCTAATCCTGTTATGGTCTAGTCGATATTTTTTCCATCACATTTACCCCTAGCTCCCACACTTCTCTCTTTGCCCTTGTCACAGGTCACCCCTTTTTGCAGGGAGTACACCATGCCATCTACTCTGCACAGGGCTGCCATTGGACCAGGAATCCAAACAACCACGCACCATAGTAACCAGCCGTCGTTCTGTCTATCTACTGCCCGAGCGGAATCTGAAAATAGTTTCAGTTCACCTTTCAAGTCTACTGCTCTGTGAAGGCCTTGTAACACTTGGCAACCCTGGAAAGCTGCCTGAGAATCGGGGCTGCGATTGGACTACTGGTGTCCAGCTGCAGGCCTCCTCTGAGGGGGAACAAGCCATGCATTCATGGGGCTGTTGTGAAATCTCCTTCCCAGCAGCCCTTGCAGTCAAAGAGGAGAATACCTGGAGGAAAGGCACTCGGAATTTTTGTTCTTCCTAATGTGTGGCTCTATTATTTATTTAGTTTTAATTGCCTGCTCACTTTTTTCCTGCTTCGACTCCACAGCTTCACAACTTGCTCTTTTTGTTTTTCTTCTTTCAACCCTAAGGATGGAGGAATGAATTTGTTGCTCAAGCCAGGACACTATGTGATGTGTGTGTGTATGCGTGTGTGTGTGTGCGTGTGTGTGTGTGTGTGTGTGTTTTACATGTGGGTGGGTGTAATACATGTATGTGCTTTGCATGTGGATGCTTATAATGTGTGTGTGTGTGTGTGTGTGTGTGTGTGTGTGTGTGTGTGTACAAGAGGGCATTTGAGTGAACGTGTGCCTGTGGAGGCTCAAGATGACATTGGGAATCACCCTGGATTGCTCTACTTCCTTATTGCTTTGCTGTGGGGTTTCCAAAGCTATATCTTCCAGGGCCTGGAATTGCAGCCCACCACCATTCCCACCTAGTATTTTACATTTCAAATCTGAAACTTGGGTCCTTTTGTTTGTAAGGCAAAGACTTTAACCTCTGATCCATCTCCCAGCCCTAGCCAGGACTCTTTTAAGAACAGAGGGGAATGCCATTAATACTTAAGAGTCAGAGTGTCAGGAATGGAGTGGGGGTCTTCCTGGGCAAATGGAGACAGTGCCACCTGGGTTAGCACAGGCTCCACCTATCAGCACTGACATGCACCAGAACACTCAGCCTGTTGTGATTCAGGAGTCAGCCAGGGGCATTTTGGTGCCTAATTTTATTCTTGATCTTGAGCAGAGAACAATCAATGGAGATTAGAACAGGATTGGGAGACTGTCTCTTTTTTTGTGTGCTTATTGCATTTTCAGTCTGTGATTTTTTTTTTTTGTTCTATTTCTGTTACTAAAAATGCCACACCCAGTTGTCAGATGTCTCAGCCTATTAGGTCTCCAGCTTAAAACCAAAAGTTATAATATTTTGATCTTGTGCATATTTTCCCCTGCTTGAATTCCCATTTGATCTGTGGAATTTAGTTTATAGGAAACATACTGTTATGGTTCTTGGATGTTCTTTGGGGGTGGTGCTCAGATTCTCATTTGTTGCCTGCATGAAGCTGTGAGAGAGGAGTCAGAACTGAGTCTTTTAATTATTAGTCACTGTTTGTTTTGTGTGCTCGCGGGTGCCCGGACATGTACTGACCAGAGGAGGAGTCAGTCTTTATCACTTTTCGGTTTATTTCCTTGAGACAGGAATTCACTGAATCTGAAGCTTATCATTTAAGCCAGGCTAACTAGCCAGGGTGCTCCCATGATCTGCCTGCCTGTCTCTGCCTTTTAATGCTGAGTTACAGGCACAGGTTGTCATACCTGGCTTCTATGTGTGTAGTGGAGATTCAAACTCAGAACCTCATGCTTGCACAGAAAGTTCTGTTACCCCATGTCCCACCTCTCTGGCCTTTTTAAAGCATGGAAATGCCACTTAGAGTTGGAGTCTAGTTGAGACTCTTGTTCAGAAGAAAAAGGCATGTTGATTCAATACCGTCAAAGTCCAGCTCCTCAGTCACACATTTGGTTGAAGCATGAACACATAGACACACCATTGTATACCTATCACTGCTCCATTCTGGCTGCGAGCGTGCAGCACATGACACACAGCCACAGTCGCACACAATACACATCCTCCCCTATCTCCAAATTCTTACCAGCAGGACCAGTTCTACTGAATACTAAAAGCAGTTTGTCCACTGTGCTTACAGCCATCAACATCTGCTTATGCCTTGGTGAATTAAGCCAGAAAGGAAGCCTTCCCTGAACTTTCTGGGAATAATTCTCATTGTTGGCATAAAGGGGTTACAAAAGAATAAATTCTTCACTTTCTCTTTGGGGTATATACAGAATGACAATCTTTTGACATCTGGGTGGGAGAAACACAACACGCTGAAGGCAGCTGAGCGTAAAGATGGAAGTTGTCTGCTCCTCTTCCAACTCATCAGGATGCGAAATCAACATCAAAGACACCTACCTATAGGTTTCCTGGTATATGAAAAGCTTAATGACTTTATTTTATTATTCACTCACTTAATTAATTAACCACAGGCAGGGTCTCACACGGTAGCCCAGTCTGTTGTTGAACTACGTAACCCAGGTTATCCTCCTGCTGCCGGCCTCCCAATGGTGTTTTTTGTCTTTGTTTTTAAGCAACATTTAGTGTGCTTTTATGCAGAAAGCCTCCTGGGCCACGCACGTAAGGCATATGGCCACTGTGCACTGTGGACTTCTTTTCCCAGCGCACATTCTGTAGCAGTTCTTTTGCCTCCTCAAAATTGAACATCTAGCGAATATAGCTTGCTTACAAACTGTAACTTAAAAAAAAAATCCAGTGGAATGCTTTTATATAGCAACAGAAGACAGCAAGGATAAGAAGTAAACTTAATCAGCTGTGTTTAGGTGCGTGGCTGAACAGATCCCCGCCACCCACAGACGCGAAGTGCGTGTTTGCACACAGATACCACGGTATAATGGCTCTCACATGCGGCCCCATGCAGCTGTGACTCAAATCGCTTCAGAGGTGTAGACATTGGTATTGTGATTTTTCAAAAGGTGAACAGATACTGGCAGAATCCCAAGCCAAACAGAGTGCAATCCTATACCGACTGATGGCAGCTGCATTCTTGGCAAAACTCGGTGTGCCTTTAATGTTGTCCAAGATAGTATTTCTTTGCCATGCTATGAAATACAGAGAACTGAAGACTAGAGAATTTTAGGGATATTTTTGTCTGTGTAATATCTGTTGGTACAATTGGAGGTCACATGAGACTTTGGGCAATTCTTCTCCAATTCACTAAACAATTTATTATTATTGTAATGATCCAAAAATGCTTTCAATGTGGCTGGGGAAATGGCTCAGTGGTTAAATAAAACCTTTGCCTCAAAAACAATAGAACCTGAGTTTGGTTGCTCAGATCTCAAGTAAAAATGCTGGGTGTGGATATGGCAGCTACTTGTAAATCCAGCCCTGGAAGACAGAGCCTGGGAAAGCCCAGGGCAAAGCGACAAGGTAAAAGAGCAACTCGAGATGGTTGCTGATGTTTTCCTTGGGCATCCACAGGCACACACACACTCAAAGTGCACTTTTGTCCATACACATCTGGGCACACATGTACACCCACTCACATGTGAACACATACACTCATGCCTCCCATACATACCTACATGAAAAGAAAAAAAGTGTCTCTGTCAGTTTCAAAACATTCCCTGGGGACAGTCCTGTAACACTGAGTGTTGCAGATGACAGCATACTGAGGATGATTAGTCTGAGACAGGTCCTGAGCTTGGGTGTCAGAGGCACCCCACACGGCTGATTGGATACCATGGGCTTGCTCCGGTTCCCTCCGGGCAGGGGTGGATGGGTGCAAGCCAGCCTCTGGTGTGTTCTTGCTAAACATTAATTTTTTCATTGACTCCCCTGGTGTGGAGCATATGGAGACCAGGTCTTCCTTCTTGCCTTCGAGAGAGCAGAAGTCTGGAACACAAGTGGAGGAATACATGGAATTCAAATGGATCTGAGATTCTCAGCTGAGGCCTCAGCCACGTGTCCCATATAGATTCAGCTGTGCTCTTGGATAACTCTAGCACACAGTAAAGCTGACAGGTTATGCCAGCAGGCCTGACATACGAGTGGTGACACTCAGTTCCAACTGTCCTGTTTACTTCGATTCTTCTTTCACTGATATCCTACCAACAATTCCTCTTCTAACTTTATAATTGACAGCTTCGTACACAAATAAATGAGTTCATGTCATTTTTATCCCTTAGTACCTGATCCCATCCCCCCTATTTTTCCCAGTCTCCCTCTTACTTTCATGCCTTTTGTGAGTGTCTGTATAACTTACTGAGCTTCATATGGGTGGTGCTTACTGGAGCACGGATGATATATCAGTGGGTACACCACTGGGGAAGTAGCACCTCGTCTCAGAATAAGCGTTCACCCTCAATCGTCTCTCTGGGAGGGGTGGAGTATCTTGAGATCTTGCCTCTTCCACTGGTGTGATAGTTAATCTTGAGTGTCAACCTGTCACACGTGGTGTTAACTAAGGTCAGCTGAGACCACACCTGGCAAGATCAGCTGAGACCACTCGAACAGATTATCTGGATAATACGAAGATCAGCCCTAGATCCGAGCGGAACCACCCAGGTCTCACTGGAACCTCCCAGTAGTAGACGAAGTACAAGGAACCACAGATGAGGGAGAAGAGAGACTCTCCAAGAAGCCCACTGGCCTCTCGGATGGGTGTGACGTAGCCTGTCTCCATCAACCAGCCAGCCATGCCGCTTCCACTATGAAAGACTGTGTTCCCCCCTCTGGAACTGTAAGTCAAACAAATCTTTCTTTCTCCCTTAAGTTATGTGACTTTGGGTGCTTTCTCACAGCAATAGTTAAGAGTAACCGTTACACACGGTACAATGTTGATAGGCCAAATCTATGTAGGTCTTGTGGAAGTACACATAGCTCTATGTTCACGGGTGCAGCAGCCCTGCCATATCCCGAGCATACTGTTTGACAGCGTCACTGCCCATGCTCTGGCTCTTACATTCTTACTGCCCTTTCTTCTGTGATATTCCCCAAGCCTTGGAGTTGGGATTGATTTAGATGTTCTGTTTAGTGTTGACACTCTATAGTCACGTATTCTCTGTACTTTGCATAATGTGATTCTCTGTATTCCGTACCTTCATTGCAGAAGCCCTCTTGATTGAGGGCTGAGAGCTGCTCTAATCTGTGCAGAATCATTTCCAATGAATGGGTAGTAAGCTTGGGTCTGTGTACGAATATCTCCCGAGAGGACCCACTGCAAACAGAAGGAAACCCATGTCAGTTGGCAATTCTAGAGCATGACAGATGCGGAGGGACAGACAACGTCCGAGATCTTTTGGGAACAGGGATGAGACACATTCAGGAGGTAGGTAACAAATCATCTTGGCCTGTTACGTTGTAGCTGTGTGTATCAGCTAGCTAATCTGAGTAAACAGAGAGTCCCAGCAAATACAGGCTCAGCCTTAGGTCTACTGCAGCAAGGGGGTGCTTTCTGAGGCTGGGGTAGAAAGTTCCCAGCAGGCTAAGGCCTCCGCATTTTGCTGGACCAGTGTCTCAGTAAGCAGGCAGCCTTGAGGGATGGCCCCGTTAGCATGACTTGCATCTTGGTGCGTATTAAAAACTCCAATTTCTATGGGCTATGGTTATTTGTTTGGAGAGTGTGTTTGGAAAGCAGACTGCGGACTATCTGGGTTGGAGGACGAGGGAGGAGGGTGGTTTCTAACCGGGAAACTATGTGCTGACTATAACCATGTTGAAAAGCGGTGCGGTTTCCATGGGGTTCATTTTGGAATGACTGTATTTCAGCTTCCCCCCTGGAACAAGGCCTTTGCTGAAAAAGAAAACATACCTTGGCCACAGCTTCAGTCTCAAGCAGCTCTCTATGCTGAGGGTTAACGCGTCTGAAGACCATCTTGTCTTTGGAAACCCCAGAGATCTTTTTCAGCCTTCCCCTCCTTCACACAGCTGTTTACGAAGAAAGAGCAAGAATAATTGCCAATTCAGTAGGCTCTTGCTCTTTTGTGCATTTTAAAGGCATTTGTTGTTTGGGATTTGGACGAAAATCATGAGAAATGAGAATCTCTTGTCTTGGCTGGAAGCTAGCTCATTGTTTGCAGGGAGAGCCGGTTTCCATGGTTTTGGACGACAGACAGCTGAGTTTTCTTAAAGAGTAGTTTCTACTTGCAATTGATCTAATAAATAGCCAGGTGGCCAGTTCCCAACAGCCAAAGGCCTGTGAATTATTTGAAAACACCCCACTATGTTATCATTCACAACCAACTGTACGTGGTTTCTACTTACTGAATTCTCTCAGGATAGGCCCTGTTGGGCCCAGATTCTGCTTTACAGAAGGCGGCCAATCATATTTCAGGCTTATAGTCCTCGTCTTAAGAGTGGAAATATTCCTCTCCTTTTAACCACAGAAGACAGTCTGGTTGGATCAGAAAGATCGGGGTCTACAGGATCCAAGACCTAGGGAAGGAGCCTGTCACACCAGTAAGGAGAACGGCCCCCTCCTGCCAAGCCTACCCTCCAAGCAGCTGTGTGGCATGCTGAAGATGCATGCTCATGTGAATAATGACAATGGTAATAGGACAAACATATTTTTTGTTTGTTTCATGACATATAAAGAGGAACAAATGTACCAAAATGGGAAAAAAATGTTATTGAACCACTTCCCTGTGGGGAACAGGCAACAAATTTAACAATTTTGGGGGGGGCGGTTCTGTTGTTTTTTATGTATCTGTGACAGGGTGGTGCATGCATGTGTGTGTGCTTGTTTGCATATGCATGAGCACACGTGTGTGTGCATTGCTTGAACTCACCAGTTCAGCCGGCTTTGCCTGCTCCCTTGGTCTGGGGATTCCTGTCTCAGCCTTTTAAGTGCCTTTATGACCTTTGAGTCATCACATACACCTGTCATTTTTGTGGGTTCTGGGGAAGCCAAACTCTAGTCCTTGTGCTCATACGACAAGGATTTTGACCATCGAACCATTTCCCCAGACCAAAATCTAACAATATTTATGGTCGATAGCAATATTAAAACAAAGTTTAGCATCCCTTGTGTCTTGAGCAGCAGCAGACTTTGCTATTGGCTTAGCCACCTGAACAAGTCAATAATACCTGAAATTCATACATTTGATTTTTTAAAGTGAAAGTGGGAAGCAAGAATATTCACACATAGATTTGTTAGCTCACAGTACATCTAATATCCAATATTTTTTGTGGGATACTATGGCCTTTTCTCCCAGTCCCAAGGCGTGCTCTGTACCCTGACTCTCTTTCCATTCTGTTGACTTTATTGTCATGTAATCTTTCCATGGCTATTTGATTTCTTTTCTGCTTGTTCTTGCTTTCTTCTCTAGAATATTTATGCCTTAGGATCAGAGACTATTAGGTCTTCTAAGTTTTGTGATGTGTGCACTATATATGCATATGTCAGAAATTTGGTCCCCAGTGCAGCAGTGTTGAGGGGTGGGTGCTTCAGGTGACTGGGTCATGAAGGATATATTTTTAGGAATTTAGGAATAGATTAACCCAGTTCGTAGCTTAGTGGGCTATTGGGGGAATGGCTTTTTTATGGGTGGACTCATGTCCTTCTAACATGTTACAATGCATAGGTTCCCCGTTCTGGACTTCCACAAACTATGAGCTAACAAATCTATATTCTTTGTCATTGACCTTTGTTAATGTATCCTGAGTAGTCATGAATGTCGCCCGTAGGGCGCTGATGATAGATCAAAGTGATGATTCCACCACAGTCCAACCTGGTGAGTTGATGAATTTATTGAGCTTATTTACAGAGCCTAGATGAGGGGTTACTTACAAAAGCATAGGTGATCTCCAAATGGCCACATCACTTTGAAGGTCCAGTCTACCATAGAGGATGACTTCATGGAAGGTTTACAGGGGCAGAGGGTCCTCCTTTCAGTTAACATTCTACTTCCTATGTGCTCTAGCATCTCCAAGGCCAGTTGTAGCTGGGGTTTGATGGTTGGAAGTCCAGGTGGACATTCTGTGAACCTTCTCTTCTCCACTTCTTAGAGAAGATTAACAGTTCTACTACCATTACCATAAACCTAGCTATCTCTACATTGCTTTGCTTATTTTGTTGCCATGACACCCTGCCAAGGTAATCTCTATTCCAGAATGTGAATGGGATGATCATGTTATTCCCAGAGGAAAAAGCCATACTGTCACACCTGGTCTCAATTATAGCAAGAGAAAGTGGCACTTTCCAAGATGGATTTGATGGTACTTCACACAAGAAACCAATTGGTCCAATGTCATACTTTATTTTGAATGACATATTTTTGGTCAAATGGATCTAGAGAACATTTTTCCTTGTCCGCATCTCTTTTCTAAATATCATGGTCATTGTGGACACATGGCTTTTGATCATGTAAACACAAATTTACCAATTATAGAATGGACAGAATCAGTCTAGATTAGCTGAAAATTGGGTTACTAGTGACAGAGCAGAGTTTGGGAAGTTAAGGAAAGGATTAGGCATTTTTTTCAAGTGTAAGCATTGTAGCATCGTGTTTGTTAAAGCCGCTGTCTGTTCCCTTGACAGGAACAAGATTTCTCTCCTTAGCAGCTCAAGCTTTCTAACTCTTTTCTTAAACTTTATTATTACAGTGAAAATTTAAAAAAAAATAGTAGACAAACAGAATTCCCAAACCATAAACAGAAAAGCATTCTACAACAGACAGAAATTCAAAGGAACCCCACTTGCTTCCTAACTCAACTGAAGATGCATTTGGCTCAGAGGTAGGTCATTGTTTCTTCTCTCGGGGACCAACTTGAAAAAAAAAATTGCAACTAATAAAAAAGATTTTGATGTAGGAACAGCCTGGTGACTTTGAGAGAACTCTTCTTGGGAAAATGTCCTGGTAGAGGAAAAATCCTGTATGTTCTCTTCTGTGGGTGATTTGATGTTGCAGTTACCCTTTCTATTTTGCTGTGTGACAGTACTCAAATTCAAGCAACTTGGGAAAGAAGGGGTATTTATTGGTCATATGATTCTAGAAGTGTTTCAGTTCATTATGGTGGTAAACACATAGCAGAAGGTATGGCTGAAGGAAGAAGCAAGAGGCTGGTTCAAAGTCACTGCAGTCAATGGATGCAGAGAAAGTAAGAGCAAAAGGAAGCAGAGTTTGGCTGCTAAACCTCAAGACTTTTCTACCCCCTGTTACAAGGCTTCCTTTCTCCAGCAAGGCTCAACCTCTCCAAGATGCCACAACTTTCCCAAACATTAACACCAGCTAAGGATTCAAACATATAAGCTCGTCGGCAGGGGATGGGGATGGGGGTTCATAGATCACATTCAAACTATGACATCTGGATTAGATACTTCCTGGAAAAAGAAGAACAGATGAACAAGGCCAACTTCACTCGGTTTTGGATCCAACTGCCATGAGGCTGAATCTATCTTTGGACTAACCTGTCAGAGGGATGTCTCCTATTAATCAGCTCATGCATATGTATGATGGGGAAAACATTTGCTAAAACTATAGCATATATGGTATAGATCATGTACATTTGCCAATTATAGTAAGGATCCATCCCATTCCTATTCCTTGGGGACTGAATCTTCCTTCCTCCTAAACTCAAGAAATAAAACGAACCTAAAAAAACCTTAGGTCTCTGGAGTCATGTGCTTGCTTGGGCCTACTCCCATACTGTGACAGTATTCTAAGCTTTTATGCTCACTTTTAATAAATGTATCCTTTCACATTACTACTTTGTGTCTTGGCCAATTCCACATTAGAGACACAAGGAACATATGTCACGGGCTCCCCAAGAACTCTTCTGGTAACAATTTATGCCCATGTTACAACACACCAAACCTTTCAGGGCCGCATAGATATGTTCAGAAAAATTTGACTCACACTTAAAAGAGAATTCCTCCAGGAAGGAGAAACTCAAGTCTGTAGCCTCAGACATTTCCAGACCCAAGTTCATCTTGGCCTGGCTAAACTCCTGGGACTTGGTTCACAAATGTAAAACCAACATGGATGCCCTAGTCCAATTCTGTCTTGTAAAATGACATAAAAGTCACTGTCTCAGTGAACTTCTTGACAACCAACAAATTACTGCAGATTTCAAGGAGAAATCTTCTAAGGTTTATTCACATTTTGCTTTTATGCTGGGCAGAGTGTTATACACCTGTCATCTCAGCTACTCGGGATGCTAGGACCAGAGGAATGTGAGCTCAAGGTAAGTCCAGCAACGTGGAGAAACTTACCTCAAAAAAAAGTCATAAGGAAACTTTCCTCCTTGGGAGTCTTAATAACTTCTATGGTGAGATAAAATGTCTCCCTCTGTGATATATTTATCAGGGAAAGAGAGAGGGAAGGAGAGAGAGGTGGGGAAAAAAGAATGGAATAGGGAGGAGAGCCGGTGACTCAACAGAAGAGAAGGAAACAGCCAAAAGAAAGGGAGAGATGGGGGAGGAAGCACATCTACATGGGACTGAGAAGCAAAAGCAATGTCCACAGCCTGCATGATGTGATGATTGATTTCAGCTGTCAACTTGACCCCTGGGAGTTAAGTCTCTGGTCACACTTACAAGGAATTATTCAGTTAAGTCAGACCTCTGGACCAGTCTATAGGAGATTGTCTTCATTGCTTTAATTGAAGTGGGAAGATCTGCCTATTGTGGGTGGGTCTAGTCTCTGGGCAGGCAGATAAGATATGGAGATGGTTAGCATTTTTTTTTTTTTTTTTGGCAAGCTGTCAATGTAGAAAGCAAATAGATAGCATCGGTCCATGCTTTCCGTTCTTGACTTTGGATGTAGTGTGGCTAGTTCCCTGTTGGTATGACTTCTCCTACCATGATGAATTATAACCTGAAATCATAAGCTGGAATGAAAAAAATCTCTTGCATTCCCTAAGCTTGGACCAGGTATTTATTACAGCAGTGAGTTATGAAATTAAGGCACATGAAAGTGAAAATGGCTTTAGTCAACTCTTTGCTGTAATAGTAAATGTCTTTGTACTTAAGGACCTTTGGTTAGAAGAGATTATGTTGCATGGGCTGCACACTGTGGGTAAAATCAGGGTAAAATCCACGCTTACCACAGGGAGACATTGAGCTCTGGCACTCTATTACCATTGTCAAATGGTAGTTATTATCAGATCTAGACATAGATGTAACCCCCAATCCTAATTTCCAATGTGTGGGGAACTATGCAGAGAAACCTTAGTATCTTAAAATGACTTGAATTAAGCAAATGAAGATGAAATATAACAGTATTTTGAAATTTTTAATGTGAATTTTAGAAGGCATTGATTTGGTTAATACAAATATATCCTAATATAAGACTTAGGGAATTAACTAGGAGAAGACCTTAGGACTCTTCAGCAGAAACCTTTACTCCTTTACAAAGTCAAATTTATGAAATCAAATTCTGGAGTGACGTAAGTGGAGTGGAGTAATTATGTACTTGGATGGATGAACAGACCATCAGTTAGAATCCCGGTTAGCTCAGTCATTTTGGGACCAGTGTGACTTTATTATTTGTAACCCCTGAACTTTCCTTTCCATACTGAAGAATGAAGAAGACATTGGACAGTTGAGGTCCTCAGTCAAGCAAGAGGTAGCTGAGCATCTAGGATCAGGAAGTTCAGATCATTTGAACTTCGCCTGTCCAGTGCTTAGTCAGAATTCTCAGTATTTCTTCAGTGGGTAAGGGTCTGGCACTGATGTCTCTTATCAGCCACCCTTTGGCTGATGAAGGGTGACAGCAGTAGACGGAAGGACAGGAGAAACAATTTTCCCTAAGGGTCCTTCGCTTGGTCTTCATGTTGACTAGAGCAGACTTGAATGTGCACTGGGCATTTCCTTTCCTCTAAGGAGCACATGACTTAAGCAAAGAGGGAAAACTGTATAAGTCTTATATTAGGAGATATTTAAAACTTGTATTAACTAAATCAATGCCTTCCAAAATTCACATTAAAAATTTCAAAATACTGTTATATTTCATCTTCATTTGCTTAATTCAAGTCATTTCAAGATATTGAAGTTTCTCTACATAGTTCCCCACACATTGGAAGGCACTTACTTTAAGTCACATATATTTTGGCTTAAAATCCAATAATTTCCATCGAAGTATAACCTCAACCTAAGTCATGGCGGCTTTCCTGGGTGGTCTTCTCTTTATCTGCCGCCTATCCTACCACACATTGGTTAATGCATGGTTTATTTGCATTCTTTGACTCGAATTCTCCCTCAACTAATGGGGAAGTGTCCAATGTGGTTTCTGAAGCATTACTTTGCAATCTTTTACCAATTAAAATCTCTTAGCAACCAGCCTTGATAGGTGAAGTGCAAAAGAATGTTTAGAATTTGTTTGTGAATGTCTTTCTGCTATGTTTTAAAAAATTATATGTAAAATTGTATATATCACACACATGCATACATAATGCTCACACACACAAGCACATACACACACACACACACACACACACACATACACACACACACACACACACAAACTACTTGGCCACTGACTGAGTTTTCTGTTACTCCAAGCAAAGAAGGCAGTAGCTCTGGTCATTTTTCAAGCTGAGAATTAGGCTTCTCAAGCTCTGGGTAGTGTTAGGCTTGCTTCAGATTACTTGAATCGGAGCCCTGTGACAGCTACATCCTGGGATAGTGTTGACATCTTTCCAAGAATTGCTCAAAAAGCCCCCGAGAAGGCTGAGGGGCTGACCTTCACGTGGCAGATGAAAGCAGCAGTGGTTTCCAACTGCAGCTCTTTGCTGCTCGCTGTCAAGACTGTCCAGATTTCCAGTGACCATTTAGAAATATGCGTCCCCACCCCCTCCAGTGGACAGTAACACTGCTCACTGAAGTCACAATGCACAGCAAGGAATCGCCATATCACCTTCCTTGTTCAGATTTATTCTGGGTACCACATGGAGTTTTTTTTTTTTTTTTTTTCTTTAAGGTGTGTGTGTGTGTGTGTATTTAGCACCTGGGGAAATTCTGCTACTTATTGATTTTGCATTTTATGTACCACCCCTAGATCCCACCTACCACCTTTTTCCTTCTGTGAGTCCCTAAAGGTGTTTTTAAAGGCTCATTGAAGGCTCATTGCAATCCCCACCTCTTCACCTTTGCTTTCAAAGGCTAGCTCAGCTTCTTGCTTCAGGGCTGAACTTATCTTTAGTTTAACAAAAGCTCTGATAAAGTCCCTTATTAACAATTAGCCACACCCCTAAGGCCTCCCACAGAAACTCTGTGGTCTTCTTTTCTTGCTTCCTTAGATTTAATTGGTAATGGGCATCAGGCCTTGCAGCTGGAAGTTTTGTGACAAATGTCACCGTGGTTCCACAGTGACACAGACACAAGGTTAGTCCTTCATTTCTTCAGATGGACCCCCCTGGGCTCCAGGATACTTTTACTTTTCTTTTCTTTTTCTTTTTTGAGGGATATTGTCAAGATTTCACTTGGCTTTTTCACACCTCCCACTGTTTTCCCTCTACCACAAGTCCAAGTTCAATGTTAAGACTCCTTCCTGGGCCCTTGACTGGCAGTGACACACAGCTGTGGGTGGGGGGAAAATCTGATGCAAATCATGAGGCAGAGCACAAAGGACAGATAAGAGAAGAATCCACTGTGGCCAAGAGACCAGGAAACCAAGAGCAGAGCAAGGTAGTGGGCAAGGTGAACGAGCCCCTCTGGCCCTCAAGGCACCATGTGGTGGAGGCCATCGGGTATCATTTACTTGCGAAGGAGCATGAATGCTCAGCCTCACTTCCACGGCAGACCTGGGATGTCCTTCTCAAACCTTGGCTTGGCCGCTCGGATCCAGCTGTCTCCTTCAGGCAAATACAATTACATCCACTAACTAAAACACTCGCTTATCCACTTCCTCCCTCACACTTTGGAATGGTTCCAACATTGGAAAAGAAAACCCTATAAATCTCTGTCCATCCACATCTTTCTTGCTTTGTAAAGGGGCCCAGGACAAGTTCCTCAACTCCTCCAGCCTCCACTGCGCTCTCCTCGTGAGCCTGGCAGACTGTAGGCCTAAATCATGAAATTCACTCATGAATCATCCATCCTTCATCCCAGAGGGAGTGTGGGACTGGGAAACCCCACGGCACCTGGCCCGAGAGCCATGGCCCAGGCCAGTCCTGCTCCTTCACACTGACTATATAATACAGTTTCTGTTACCTCATTGGCATTGGAAGAAACACAGGCTGTGAACACTTATAAGTTGTCTTGCCCTAAAACTTCAAGTTCACACTTCTTTTTCCCTTGCTTGTTTCAAGTCACATGAGCAGAAATCATGTTTTGTATTTTTTTTTTAAACAAGGCACCCTGGGTGATCCTTTCATTTATTTAGCACGCACCCACTGCATTTTTGCTATCAGGCTCTGCGAAGGACTCTGTGTAGCTGTGACCAGACAGGCACACTGCTTGTCCCTGGACAGTTCAGCAATTCTCATACTTCAGCCACATCAGAATCGCCAGGAGACTATGTGAGACAGTTATCCTGGCTGTCAACTCAATCACACCTGGGTTTAACAAACAGATCAGCTGCCAGACCACCTGATGAAATTAGCTGGATCAATATATATGCCACACAAACACCATCCTTAAATCTGGGTGGAGCCTTCCAAAGCAGATCAGATAAAAGGAATCACAAGATCTGAAGAAATCTGGAGATGCTCTTGCCCAGTGCTGGCAAACTCATCTTTCCTCCTGCCACCCTGCTTTGTCGACCCTCCAACCCTCCAACTGGACGGAAGTCCAGAGACTCTCTGGGAATCCGCCAATCACAGACTGGGACTGCTGGGACACTCAGCTTCTGGAGCAAGCAGCTTCTGGCAGCATGTATTTATGCTGTTGGTTCTGTTGCTCTAGAGAACCCCAACTAACACACTGTGGTTAGAACTCAGGTTGTTGGGCTGCACCTCCAGAGTGAATGAGTCCGTGGTACTGGGCTCCCTACCATGGAGCTGCTGGTTTACTGTATCGTGGAGACATTTCCATTGCACCAGTTACTATTATCCTAACAATTAGCATTAAGCACTCTTGAAAGGGGGATTTGCTTTTGCTTAAGGCAAAGGGGAAAAAAAAAACCTGCTTGGGCTGAACAACATCTTTGGATACCAATCAGCAGCAAGAGAACAGGAGTGGGAAGAGACTCCTCAAGAGGCAGTGGAGTGGATGTGAGGGATTTGAATGTAAGTTGTCCCCCAAAGGCTCATGTGTTTGAATCTTTAGTTGATGTTTGACAAGGCTGTGGCAACTTTAGGAGGTGCAGCCTTGCTAAGAAAGGCACGTCCCAGGGGGTGGTCCTTGAGGTTGGATGGCCCCGCCCTGTTTCTGCTAGTAGTCTGCTGCTCCTCTCAGCTTCCATGATGATGTCTGCCCCCAGTTTCTACTGCCTGATACGCCTTTTCCAACATAATAGACTGTAGCTGCCTTCTGAAACCATAAGCCAAATAAATCTCCTTTACTCCCCTTAAGTTGCTTGAGTCTGAATGTTGTCTCACAGCAGCAGAAAGAGTAACTGTGCCAGTACCCAGGAGATAAGAGGGCGATAGGAACGAGGAGCATTAAAAGGCAGGTGGAGAAAAGATCTAGGGCAGGTGGGGGTAGGAAGGGTGCCTGGCCAGCTGAAGGCTTCAGTGTGTATTGTACAGCTGCCTTTGATCCCCTCCCTAAACCTTCAACACAGAAGAGGAGCCCAGGAGGTGGAGGCCACAAGTGGGGGAGGGGCGTCTGCAACCTGCATGCTTACCTTGCTATCCTGATGGGTATCTGAGAAGGATCAGCAGGGTCAAGGCTGGGTCAAGAGGGAATCTTGGAAAAGCTGAAAACCAAGTCACCTTTATTATGGAACCTAAATGCATACCGTGAAACAGGGGGGTGACATCTGTACACTGCACCGAGGGATGCCATCCAGAGAGTGGCACACAACACTTATGAGGTCAACAATAGGTGGGGCCATCACCAATAATACAGCCCTGCCAATTCTTAGACATGTTAATAGGCCCTAATGGGCCCATTTATTGTGGAGAAAGAGCAGACTGCTAATAGGTCAGGAACATGGTGATACAGTTATAATGATAACACTCCGTGCCCATCCTTTAGATGTGCTAATTAATGTCTAGATGGCTTCCAAAGAACAGGAAGAAATACCCAAAAAAAATACCTCTGCCCTTGATCCCAATTCCAGACAGGACGAGATCCATCCCTGTCCCTTGTGGGAAAGTCAACAGGAGTCAGCCTATAACAATGCTGGCATAGGAGACACACTGCCGGTGAGGAATGCCTTTGGCATCTGTCTTCAAGAACTGAAGATCCTGACCTTGAGTGTTGCCTACAAACAGGGTGGTAATACTTTCCAGAAAACAGCAGACCCCGAGAGACAAGGGGACCCACGGGCCCCACACCTTCATTTGCAAGGGGCTGATGGAGTCAGGGTTGTCTGGCTTTCTGAGAGACCAGAGACTCTCCAAGGCTTCTGGGGGTAGCAGAGCTGGAAGCCAACTCTCAATAAGACCTCAAAAACCTGGTCAGCATTTATTTAATACGCTTTTATTAAACTCTAGGCCTTTATAGAAAGCACAGTGAAATTCCAATGAAATCACTATAATTGTACCATATTACAGTAGAACTATGAATTTTTTTAATTTATAGATTTCTTTGATCTATACCAAAGTTTTATCACAGGGAATGAACTAGAATTACTCGTGTATTCCTGATGGGAAACTGAGACATAAATAATGAACGATAAGCTCTCGGAATCCAGGACCCCTTAAAGACAGTCCAGGCAGCTTTTTGAAAGTTTCCTTGGAAAAGACCCTCTGTTCTTAGGGTTTCCTTTTCCTTTCCAAAGAGGTATCCCCAAATTGAGTTCTGAGCATGCTGACATTTGAGACATAGTTTCCGAAGATCCCAGAGAGAAGGTTAAATCATGGTGCCCAGAGCTGAGCATCTGACTGTCAAGTCCAGAATCCCAGCCTTTCCTTTCAGATCTGTAGATCATTTGCCTGCAGGAGGGAGGCAGACAGGCGTGTGATCAAGCCAAGCTCTCTCCACATTTTACAACCACAAGTTACATTCTGACATAAATCTTGCAACTAAAAGAGTCTATATAACTTAAGAACCGGAGGTGGCCAAATTCTTTATTTTTTTGGCAACACTTAACTCCATCTGTCTTTATGGCTGACAAACAAATCAATTTCATTCTAAATCAAAACGATGGTTTTCCTGACAGTTTCACAGGGTTTATAGCACTATCTTGAGAGAAATCCCAGATGAGCAAGACCCCGAGGCCCCCTCCCACTTACCTGTGTCTTCTGTGTATAGTCAGGTTACAGGAGACACTTCCATAGAAAGAAAGCGAGATTTTACAACCAGGTCTGAGAGGGAATCTGCGGTTAAAAAGAGGGGCGGCCTTTATTTGGAGGGGAAAGTGCTAAAGCCCATCTGCTCCCCACCACAGACACCCCCTTGGATTTATGAAGGATAGTTACATTAGAGTTCTCCATAGGAACAGAACCGATAAAGTGTGTGTGTATGGAAAGAGAGAGAGAGAGAGAGAGAGAGAGAGAGAGAGAGAGAGAATTTTTTAGATTGGCTTACGAGATAAGGTTTAAGGTCTAGGGAGTCCAACAATGGCTGCCTGTAGCTGCTTAGTACAGGGCTGAACAGCTCAGCAGTTTCAGTCTGGTGCTGAAGACCCGAAGGATTCCTGGAGAGTCTCTGAACTTCTTTCATATTGGAGGGTCGAAGAAACTGGGTTCTGATGTCAGCAAAGAGTGGTAGGGAAAATGAGTCTTGCAGCAAAGAGTGAGCAAGCAAGTGTGTGTGTGTGTGTGTGAGAGAGAGACAGAGAGAGAGAGAGAGAGAGAGAGAGAGAGAGAGAACAAGAGAGCTCTTCTTTCTTGTACATCAGACCACTTTCATGCAAGTAAATAACGTTCTTTGAGTATTTTTCTCTCCATTAAGTTTTTTCTTCTTCTTGGTTGGAGAGTTTTGAACAACTGCTTTATAGAAAGCTTCCTACCAATGTTCAAGAACGGTGTGGCTCTGGAGTTCCTGTCAGGGCAGTATGCTGAGAATGTGAGCTAGAATTCACTGCTGTGGCATACATGTGGCATGATGACAGACACTGGGCAAAACTATTAGAGACTGACAGCCAAAGCATCTCTCCTGGCTGGAAATGCCAACTCCTTTACTTCTCCTTTTCCTATTTGGATGTTTTGCATAGTTGAGTACTGATCCCCCCCCCCCTTTCTTTCTCTCTCTCTCTCTTTCAGGAGCTGGGATTGCAGGTGAGAGTGGTCTGCATCCGTGGATTTCCTGTGGATGCTGTGGATAGAATTCCGGTTCTCATGCTTCCTGAGCCATTTCCTCAGCATGAGTTCTGATTACTTGAAAGAATGTGTTCACCAGTTAGGATTCTTCTGGAATCACTTGTTTTTCATGTTATCCACAGTGATTATCTTTGCTCACAGACGCCCGAACATATTGTCGTGTTGTTACAAAGCGTGAGACACTGTGGTCAACAGCGAGTGAAGAGTTCCGGCCCTCTAAGCTCGAATGAAGTCATGTGACTAGAGCCAATGGTGGGAAGCTGCAGCTGGGTAGAAGCCCCCTTTGTTAAAGGCATTCGGCTGTGTAGCCAGTCATGGGACGAGGGTGCCTGATAATGCCTTAGTTCTTCAGAACACTGCCACGGGCCCCCTGGTCCTCTGTTCTCCCAAAGGCAGGCTTTGGGGCCTTCTGCAGTGTCTCTTTGCTCAGGCCCTCAGTGGTCGTGGCAAGTCATGCTGCTTACTGCACAGCAAGGGGTGGGGTGGGGGGGACTGGTTTATGATCTCTACTCGTTGCTTTTTTCAGGCAAATTTCCTGTGGTGTTAATTTTTTTTTCTTCACCTTTCTTTTGGAGTTTTAAGGTGTTTAAATAGAATGATCATAGACAGTCCCTGAAATGCTGACCAGCAGAATTCCAGTCCTGCCAGTAATGGGTTCCCAAAGCTGGCCAGTTACTGTCACTGTGTGTGTGTGTGTGCGCGCGTGCGCGCATGTGTGCATGCATACAGATGCATGTGTGTTGATTGCTGTCATAGATACAGGTGTCAACTTGACAGCTGAGGGTTTGGGCTCTGGGCACATTTATAGAGAATTAATAGTTGAGTTAAGCCCAGAGCAAAACTTCAGGAGATTGTCTAGTGGATGGAAAAGGCCCAGCCCATGATGGGTGGGACTAGTTGCTGGGCAGGTGAATAAAATGGAGGGAACTATTTGCGAAAGAGGCATCCTTGTGTAACACTTGGCCAGACATGCTGGTCTGGCAAATAAGGTTTGTCCTTCTCTCAATTGCTATGAGGAGATCGTGTGGCCAGTTCCCTTGGTCCTGGTATTGGTGTGAGCTCTCCTGCCAAGCTCGACTATGATCTATAACCAGACTATTGTAAAAGAATAAATGCCTTGTTCCCTTAAGTTATTTGATGGTGATTTATCAGCAACAATGCAGGTGAACTACTACAGAATTTGGCACCAGAGAAGTGAGATATTACTGATAAATTGGTTATATGACTTGTGGAATTTTAAATGGTTTTGTTGGATGAAGTTTGAAATGTTTGAAGATGTGGGACTATGGTTTACAAATACAGTTTTGCAGAGCTTAATGACCCATTTAGAAACAGAGAATTGTGAATTGTTTGGGCCTAGTTTGTGATAAAGGGAACAAATGAAAAGGAATTTGAAGATGATGGACTGGTTTGCTTGGTAGAAGACAGCTGTTGTGGGCAGGCTAGAAAGTTCAGATGAGAATATGGAAGACAGCAGAGCAGTTGTTGGAGATATTAGTATTGTTGAAGAAAACCTAGTGCTTTGCACTGGGATGGTGGAAGAAATGAATATCAGTGTGTTGAGATTCTGTCCAGCATAGAGAGTCAGCATGGAGAAGCTGAATGAACTGTGAATCCAGGGAGCCACAATCTTCACCTGGAAGTTAGCAGAATTTTGCAATGACAACCACATGGTACTGGTTTTAGAGGCATCAAAGATGCAAGAGGGAGGAGATCATGAATCCCTCCTCCAAGGTTTCAGAGAATGGTGGAACCCATGCAGTGTGTGGCAGGAAACATGCAGACTGGCCCAGGAAGGGCATTTTGTGCTGTGGAATTAAAGCCTGGTTTGCCATTGAGAAGTGAAGATGCTGGAGGTTCCAGAGCCAATGTGGGACATCTGCTAAGGAGAGCTGTATACATGGATGTGTGCTGAGGATGGCTGCCGTGGAGATTCAACCTGGTCCAGAAAAATACTGTGTGGGCAACTTTGAGCTGTGAAGGGGGACTGCGATTGCCCAGAATTTGTGAGCCACTGTGACTATGTTATGACATTGAACTATAAGATGAATATTTGACTGGCTAGACTTTAGCCTTAACTTGATATTTTCTTACTGTGTCATAATACTTTCATTTTAGTGTTTTATCTGTGCTAAAATATTTAACTTGATTTGATAGGATCTTACAATTAAGAGACTTCAGACTTTTAGAATTAAATGTATTTATAAGATAAATTTAACACCTGTGGGAACAAGGTGAAGGTTACAGTTTAAAAGTGGCATGTTTCTCAACAAATGCTGGAGAGGACGTGGAGAGAGGGGAACTCTCCTACATTGCTGGTGGGAATGTAGGCTCATACAACCACTCTGGCGAGCCGTCTGGAGATTCTTAAAGAAATTAAAGATTGAAATGCCATATGACCCTGCTATTCCACTTTTGGGAATAACCCCCCATACAGCAGAGGTTTACCTCAATAGCACAAGCACGACCATGTTCATAGCAGCACTGTTTACAATAGCAAAGTCATGGAATCAACCCAAATGTCCAACAGTTGACGAGTGGATAAGGTACATCTATACAATGGAGTACTACTAGCCATCAAAAATGATGAATTACTGGAATTTGCTGGGAAATGGATGTCATTAGAAACAATTATATTAAGTGAAGTATCCCAGACCCAGAAAATTAAGCGCCGTATGTACTCCGTAATAGGTGGCTCCTAGTACCAAACCCACCCAGCCAACCTAGAGACAGTAATTGCAAGGATTATGAACAGGAGGGATGGGGTAGGAGGGCCACACCAGAAACAAGGAGAGAAGGGACCATGTTACAGCAGAGAAAATAGGCCTCCATCAAGGACTCAAATAAGTAATGAGACATCTGATTAAGTTCACAGACTTTTGTTCCTGATCATTTACTACTGAGGGGGTATGATCTCACCAGAAGAGGAGGGCATATAGTCTGACAGATAAAAAGTAACCATTGTGCAAATTGGTGATAGACCCCTCCCTCATTGTGGTTTCCCACTTTTATTACATCTACCTTTGAATGTGCTTTTATCACAAGACTCTAGTTTAACAGCTTTTTGTTTCTGGCCAGGGGGTAACATACAATGCCCACCAGGATGGAGTGAAGGGCATTGCAGGAGCAACAAAACTGCAAAAGAAAATCAACAAACCACAATCTAGAACTTCAGAGACTCTATATCAACCACCTAGAACTAGGCCAGACTAATCTCTCCCCATCCTGAAGCTCAGAGAAATTTGCGGAAGAGGGGGCGGTAAGAGTGTAAGTGCAAAAGGATGGGAGGAGCAATGATATGTAAGATACTCCATACAAGTTAGGGCTGAAGCAATCATAATTGGACTTTACATGCCCTGCGCATTGTCCAACACACTATTGACTTCACAAAGTCTAGCATCTGCTAAAGGCACCAAGATCCTTGGAAGCAAGGGATTGGCAGCAGTGTTCCTATACCTAAGGGGAACACGGGAAAGGGTTCAGGGAAAGGCCACTGGGTCCTTGTACGTCATTGGAGAGGAGGGCCCAGAGGAAAATCAGGCATGCACAAGAAAGGACTCTCTGGGAATTGGGGAGGGAGGCACTGGGGGATGGGAAGGGAGGGGGGTGGGGAGGGGGAACAGGGGATTGGGGGGGAGGAGGAGGGAGGGAGGGAACTGGTGTACCTATTAAGTTTGTATGAGCTGAAATAATAATAAAAATGTATTAATAAAAAAATAAAAGTGGCATGTTTCTGTGTCAAGTTGACAAGGATTGGAGTGTCATAGTTAGAAACAGGTGTCTACTTGACAGCTGAGGGTTTGGGCTCTGGGCATATTTGTAGAGAATTAGTAGTTGAGCCCAGAGCCAACCTGCAGGAGATTGTCTAGTGGAAAGGGAAAGACCCAGCCCATGATGGGTGAGACTAGTCCCTAGGCAGGTGAATGGAAGGAACTTGTGTATACTTGGCCAGACATGCTGGTCTGGCAAGTAAGGACTGTCTCTCTCTCAGTCACTATATGAAGATGGTGTGGCCAGTTCCCTCTGCCCTAATGTTGGTGTGAGCTCTCCCATCATGCTGGACTAAGAACTGTAACCAGAACTATCATAAAAGAATAAACCCCTTGAGTGCCTGCCCTTCATGACACTCCACATCTAGAGTCCGTGATTTCTTTTCCAGCTCCTTGCCCTTCATGGATTCCATGTCTAGAGTCCTTGATTTCTCCAGGACGCCCTCACTCCTCATGGTACTCCATGTCTGGAGTCTGTGAATTCGTTTTTTTTTTCCTCTTCTAATAAACTCTATCTTAATCCTCAAAAAAATAAAAGAGAGGGAGAATTAACCCCTTGTTCCCTTAAGCCATTTGATGGTGATTTATTAGCAATAGTATAGATGAACTGCTACAGTTATGTATTATGTATAGGTGTATATGTGTGGTGTGTATATGTGAATGCATAGATATGTTTGTGTGTAGATGTGTGTGTAAGTATATGGATATGTGTATGTATGTGAGGGGATACATGTGTAGGTGTGTGAAGTGAATGTGCTTATGTGTATGTGTAAATGTGTGTGTACAGGAGCATGTCTCTAGGACCGTGGGTGAATATATGTGTGTGTGTGCATGTGAAGGTATGTATGTAGTTGTATATGTGTGTAAAGGTATGTATGTAGTTGTATATGTGAGCATAGGTATGTATGAGTATGTGTAGATATATGTGAGTAGGTGTGCATATAGGGGTGTGTGTAAGTATGAATATGTTTGTGAGTTTGTGTGATGATATGTGTAGGTGTGTGGGTGGGTGTGCATATATAGGCATATGTGTATATATGAGTGTATGTAGGTGTGTGTGCAAGCTGTGAGTGTATGCATATGTAGATATGTGTGCATAGATATGAATACATAGGTATATATGTGTATATAGATGTGTGTGCGCAGGTGTGTGTGTAGCGTATATGTATTATGTATGTAGGTGTGTGGGTTGAGTGAATGTATACATAGATAGATGTGTGTGCATAGATATGCATATGTAGGTGTGTATGTATATGCAGGTGTGTATTCAGGTGGATGAGTATGTATGTATGTGCATGTGTAGGTGTATGTATGTATGTGTGTAGGTGTAAGTATGTAGGGTGTGTCAGTATGTGAAAATGTAAGTATATATGAATGTTTATGCTTGTAGGTGGATGTGTGTAGGTGTGTATATATGAGTGTGTGTAAATGTGTGTATAGGTGGGTGTATGTAGGTGGGCATGTGTAGGTAGGTGTGTGTACAGGTATATGCATGTAGGTATGTGTATATAGGTGTATGTGCAGGTTTGCATGTGTGTAGTATGTGCTTGTGTGCATGTGCATACTGCTCATCTAATTTTCATTCAAATAAAAGAGCCCACCTTGGGAATTCAAAATATCACTGGACTAGATTTTCCCTAAAGCCAAAGCTACTGTGGCCTCCAAATGAAGACCATATTTCTCTTGTCCTCTGATATTTCTTTTTTCCTTTGGAGGAGAAGGCTACTTTGATATATTTTCCCAGTCAAGTGTTGAAGAACTTCTAGGTGTCTCCGTTTACCCTAATGAATTAAAGCTTTGCTTGTGGTTGGTCTCCCTGTAGTTTTCAGTCCATTTCTCTTCATGCTCAAACTTGAGGAGCTCCTGCCATGGACTCCTGCCATGAGCCTTCAGGGCAGTGACTGGCACTCCATGTCGGATGTCATCTGTGTGAGAATTCCTTGTCATGTGGATCTATTGTCACTGAAGGGAGGCACATCCGATGCAGAATGACACCTGGGACTTCTCACTGTTGAGTCAAAGAGGCCAATTCCCTTTGGTATCTGCTCTGGCTCTTAGTGGAGCTGTCCAAACCTTCTGACAAGGGCTTTTCTCAGAGAAGAAAACATGACCTGGTGCTTCAGTTTATCATGAAGAGCCATGTAGGTATTGTCATTATGCTATCATAGCTTTCAATTAAGACAAATGAAAAAAATTGGTGATTAAAATTCTAAATAATCTACAAAAGAGAAAAACTTTAAGGCACATTCTTCTTCCTGGCTTCTGCAATAGCTTAATTGAAATTTACCTCAAAACTGAAGAACAGTTGTTTAAACAAATGAAGCAGCTGAATTAAAGCCACATAATCCATTGAGCTTTGGTCATCATTCTGTTTTATTTACTCGTAGCATTTATCATCATCAAATTACCTTGCCAGTTTATTGGGTCGTTTATTGCCATTTCCCTCCTGAAACAATAGCTTTGTATGTGTGTGTGTGTGTGTGTGTGTGTGTGTGTGTGTGTGTGTGTGTGCATGTGTGCGTGCGAGAGCGTCTGGGTATATGTAGTACCCAGAGATCAATGTTAGTTGTCTTCCTCCGTTTCTCCCCCCTTTATTACTTTTGAGACTGGCTCTCTTACTGAACCTGAGGTTCACCAACTGACTAGATTGGCTGTCTAGGAAGCTTCCAGAAGCCTACTGTTTCTGCCTCCCCAGCACTAGGATTACAGGCATGCTCTACCTCACTCAACTTTTAACATGAGTGCTCAAGGATTCAAATTCAGGCCCTCATCCTTGCACACTGTACTCACTGAGCCATCTCCTAACCCTGTGGAGCATTAGCTTCTTTAGGACCAAGTTGTGGTCCTGTTCATTGTTGAATCTTCGGCTTTAAGAACAGATCTTGGCATATAGGAGGGTCTTCCTGAATTTATGTCAAACAGACGAATATTTGCATCTGTAACAACTTACCCAGGGAAAATTACATTTTTTTAAGGATTATGCAATCAAGATTGCACAAGCTAATGGAATGGAGGGTCAGGATCCCAGAGCCTAGTGACAATGGTTCTGTATAAACTTACAGGTTGTCATGGACTGTGTGAAAATGTGACTGTGTTTGATTAGTTTGGAGAGTGCTCTATCAAGATTCCTGAGATCTAGTATTTCATAAGCACCTGACATTCATAGTCTATCGTTCTGGAGACTGGGAAGCCTGAGACCTGCAGGTTCCGTGTCTGTGAGGGTGACACACCCAGAGTCTTATTGCACCCCATGATACAGGAGAGACAAACTGCTCTCTCAAAACCTCTTTTATACACTTGCTAATCCATTTGTAAGGGCTCCTTTCTTGTGATTTAATTACGTCTTAAGAGCTCTTCCTTTTTTGTTTTTTTGTTTTGTTTCATTGAGACAGGGTCTCATGTAGCCCGAGCTGACATGGAACTTTGGTTTTCCTGCTACCGTCTCCCCTGTGGCTACATCACAGGCATAATCACCAAGCTTGATCAAGACTCTGCCGTTTGATGCTGGAACAATGACAGGTGAGTTCCTACATAGGAATATTGTGAGGACACATTCAGACCCTGAAAGAGACTAGGTTTTATAATATACTCATAGTACCTCTGAATTGTTATTAAATGGCAGGCTATTTTGAGAGATAACAATACTATGTTAGAGCATATCATATTAATGATGAAACATAAGAGAGTTTGTAACGATGTAGGCAATTGGATTTATGGACTTAAGCATATATCACAGTTAATCTGAATGTTGCCCGTAAATTCACAACCAAATGGCTTATGGGATAACAAGGGTTTATTCTGGTTTAAAGTTATAGCTCTAAATCCAGCTAGGTAGGAGAGTTCACACTGATACCAGGGGCTGAGGGAACTGGCCAAAACATATCCACAGGCGGGTTGAGAGGAGCATATTTCCCTTACTGGACAGCATGTCTTTCCAATTATGCTGAAGAATGTCAACTGACTAAACCAGCTCTCTTCATTTTATTCACCTGTCCCATACACCATGAACTAGCCCCTCCCCATGCATCAGACAATCCCCTACGGGTTTGCTTAGGGCTCTGTTCACTTGCTCATTCTTTGTAACTGTTCCCAGAGCCGAAGCTTTAAATTGCCAAGTTGACACCAGTAGCTATCTACCACAGCATATCTGAGGGTTTTTTTTTCAGTCTCTGGCAAGTCTTTTACCAAGAATATTTGGCTTACTAGAAACCTGACTACCATATGATAATTCCTTAATTCAGTCATGGAGGGAGGGCAAGTTGGCTTATTATACACTTAGTGGAACTGAAAGCTATTTTAGCAATGTGTTTGATAAGAAGAATCAGTTTTTATCAATTCAGAGAGGAATGTGTAACATTATACTATATAGAACATGAGGAATTGAGGGTGAGGAGAGTCTCAAAGCTGCAGTGGAGTTTTGGAGGGTTCACCTCTCATATGGACCTTCTGGTTCCCACTGTCTCCCTCGTATTGTCTTCATCAGTTCACCTGCTTTCCAAGTAGCAAAGAATCTATAAAATAAATATATACATATAACTCACCTATAGAAGTTCACTCCCCACCAAAAAAAAGTTTCACTTATGATTCTACAAGGTTGACTGATTACAGCTTCATGGAACATTGTAGATGCACAACCAAATTATCCTGGGCTATCTTTAGTTTCCTTAATAACCACACATTGCCCACTTGTGTCACCCTAACATCTTACCAGCTGAAAGGTAAAGCTTACTACTAGCTTCTACTAACACAAAAGAAAAACGTATCAGAGAAGAGCATTTCCCCTACTCTGCTCCAACCTGTCTACTTGACATTCCCAATAATACATTTGAAAAAAATGCCTCGATTTATGACTTTCTTTTGTTCTGTGACTATAAAAGTTCAGGTAACCACTTACACGTTGGAACATGTTATTGGGGCAATGCGAATCTGTGATTCCAGCCCATGGTCAAACATATTTGGCTCAGGATAAATTAGCTCTTACTCCTTTTGAGGTGAGAGCTGGCTTTTGTGTCAACAGTGTTCTGTGAACGCTAATTCACATGGGCTGAGCGGGCAGCACACAAGATATTCAGAGCGAGAGTCTGACACTTAAAAGGATTTTGGGATTGAGAAAAGAGACTTCTCGCTTCTGAGGACAGTCACTCAAATGATATGGCAAATTGGAGGACACAAAATCAGGCCAGGAAGTGCTCTTTCTACCTGACACTCAGCTTGGGTATTAGCCCTGGACTCCTGGCTAACCCAGATGATAGATCCAAAGTCAGTGTGACACACACCCATTGTTGTCTGTTCATTATGAAAGGCTGTCCCAGCTGGACACGCTGGAATGCAGCTGGAAAATAGTGATCAGGATTAAAGTATGTGCCTGGGTGCAGGGAATGTGACTCTCTGAGGCCTCAAGAAGAGAACCATGACGCATGAAGTGAGCAGGCTCAAAGAGGACTCTGAAGCAGAACATTTGGAGGTGTGGAGTGCTCCCCGTGGAAGGGAGACTTGGGCAACTGTTGACTTGTTAGCTCCATTCATATAGACGTCTTGCCAGGAAAAAAAAAAAACCACAAGAAAACCCATGCTTGGGACTGGATCATCTTCAATGACCTGCCTCGGAATCACTGCCCCAAGTTTTGCTAGTACCCAGGTCCTGGTAGTGTAGGCAGTGGGTAACTGTAGGCGAAACTGGTTTGGTCAGTTCTAGTCCAGGCCTCTGAGACTTACCATCCAGCTGAGACCACCAGGTGCTCTTAGATTCTCCTAATCTCCAGTCTACTGTCCACTGGCTCTTCCTCCTACCAGCCTTCTCTGACTGTTAACCCCCACAGTTCATTAAATCAAGCTGTTTCAACCATTTCACAAGCGTGAGTCATGGTGAGAGGTTAAGAGAGCTTTGCTATGATGGGATGCTGGCACCAGCCAGACTCTCCCACCGGCGGAGAGCTGGCTTAAAGGTTTGTGGTTCCGATTCATGCATTCACAGGTTACAGTCTGCCTGCATTATGAACTTCCCCTCACTTGAGACTAGCTAAATGTATTAAGTGTGCAGCACCTTGAATCAATGGTAATTTATATGAAAGTGCTTTAAAAACTTAAATGGCAAACCTTTTTCTTTGGTAACAGACCACTCTGAGACTACAGTGGAAGTGTGAGCCCTTCTCAAGCGAAATACACACTAACATGTGATTTTGAGAACAGATTCAAGAAGGTCACCAATCTTCTGATGTGTCCTAATTCCCAGAAGGACATGTATCAGGGATTTTTTTAAGTATCAATAAGCACACTTTGCAAATATCAAAATTATGCATTTAGCACACTCTCAATGACATGTATATACATAGAACAGATTAGAAGGACATGTACTAAAAATGAGAAAAATGTTGGTATTTGAGTTGTGAGACTGTGGATTTTTAAAAATTTGATTTGAATTTTGTTATGTTTTCTCAGCTTAGATATTACTTTCAATAAGCTTGTTCTTACTCAAGTAGTGGTACTTACAAAACAGACCATTGAGAGTTCAGAGGCAAATCTACAAGGACACTGGTGGATGCTGGGTGATTGATGTGTTCACAATACTTACCAATCTCTAGAGAACATGTTTCAGGAAAACTTGCCGCTGGCCTTTTGAGGGGTTCAGAGGTGAGGCCTGACTCCAGATAGACTAATCAGTGTCTCGTCCCAAGATCTGTGTGAAGCATAACTAGCAAGGAGCCAGTTTGTCTTCTGTAACGAAACCTGTGGGAGTGAGTGCCTTTAGGAATCTGGGGGACATTTTCTGCTGGCCTACATGAAACAGAGAAACAGATGTTTTTGGAGCACCAGGCCCGGTTGTTTGGGGTCCACCTACACCCTCATCCTTCCTGTGTGTTGAACCCTCAGTTCTTCTGCTGAGTTTATAGACAGACTTCTGCTCTTCCAACAAACTTCCTTTTTGTATGAGCTTGGTCAGAGTGGGATTTCTAGAGCCAAATGCACAGTTACACAAGCCAAGAATAAAATATAGCCCCAGTTCTGAAGCACATGAAATCAAAATGTTTCCTGATGCCGAAAGGAGCTGGCCGGGTGTCCCAC
Organism: Typhlomys cinereus; assembly: GCA_023101885.1. Taxonomy (NCBI): domain Eukaryota; kingdom Metazoa; phylum Chordata; class Mammalia; order Rodentia; family Platacanthomyidae; genus Typhlomys; species Typhlomys cinereus. The sequence continues at coordinate 7,994,145 of JALPQD010000036.1, forward strand.
CCTGTGCAGGACAGAGGAAAGAACACAAAAATAGAATTATTGCCTTGGATCTTTAGATCATCTTGTTCGTTAAGGAGATGGAGCTCGGCTTCTTGGCTCCATGAAGAAACAGACAAAACCAGGATTGTTCACACCTGGGTTATGACCATAAAAAAATTGCAAGACTCTTCTCTCATTTATGAACGTGATGCTTGGGATAACAAATTTACAAGGTTATGAAAGATACATCTAACCTGATGAGCTAGAAAATGATCCTACATTAATTAGGGAACATGAAGCTATCTCAACCCTTGCTTTAAAACCTCAACAGATTCTACAGGAATTGTTCCGCCATGTATGGGTTTGTGTTTTATGTAGCCAATTCCATTTCAGCGAATCTTCTAACTATAATGAAATCCATCACACGTTCTGGTATGCGGCTTAATTATTCTAGGAATATCTGACATGGAGAAACTTTAGACTGACCTTCTTAATTGCAGAACAACTCAGCAGCCCAGTGAAAGGTTCCAACTTCAAATCCAGTCCTGCCGAGATCCATCCTGAAAGTGAGGGAAATCATCTGCCTCTGGCAAGGATGGCTTCACTGACTTATTTATTTCATTTTTTTAATGATACTGTTTTTATAAGTAATTAATTTATTTTGCACATGTGCATGTGTGTGTGTGTGCGTGCGCACACATGCGTGTATGTGTGCCTGTATATCAGAGGGCACTGTGTGTCCCTGTGAAGGACTAAGGATAACTTTGGGAATGATCTTGGGTTGCTTCTATCTCCTTTTTGCTTTGCTCTGGGATTTTCCAAGCTCCATCCCCCCCAACTAAAGGGGGGAATATAAGCTGCAGTGGGTTCTGCATGGCATTTTTTTTTTTAATGTGGGACCTGGAATCTGAACTCAGGATGTTCTACTTATTAGGCAGAGTCTTAAACCCCTGAGCCATCTCTCTAGCCTGACTTCTCTGACTTAAGAATGGCCTACCCAAACAAAATTTATGTTGTTTGTCTCAGTATTACAGGTTGTGGCTTTGAGTCATTTTCTCTGAGGGGCCTGATACTTCAAGATGATTCTAGACTTCGGAGCTGATGTTGCAGCATAGGTGCAGTCGACACTTGCAGTACTACTTTCAGATGGGATAGACTCTCAGTATTCACTGCTACTTTCATGCAAGTTACGAGACTGCTTTTCAGAAATGCTCTGTGTCACTATCAGCACAGCCAGAGCTTCTCATTCCAGCCATCAGCACTGATGTACCTTTGCCCTGGGGTGTCCACAGAGGTGTCACATAGCTCAGTCCCAACTTTTTTTTTTTTTTTAAGTGTTAATGAGGAAGAACAGGTTTTCCTATTTCTTAGCTTTTGGATTGTATAAATTCTGAGAATATGTACTTTACACATCTTTTGCTCTTTTTGTTGATTTATGTTGGTTCTTTACAGATGAGTCATTTTGATCTTCTGTCTGCCACATCTAACACAAATTCTCCTCATCTGAGTTTGCTTGTGCGAGCGCATGCACGCGTGTGTTATGCACAAGCGTGTGCAAAAAAGCGCTCATGTGTGTGTGGGGCTATGTCTGCCCATGCAAGGATGTGTATGGAAGCTAGAGATCAACTTATGTGTCTTTCTCTGTTGCTCTCCACTTCATTTTGTGAGACAGCTTCTCCCACTTTAACCTGGAACTAAACTTTTCAACTTGACTCTCTCTGTCCCTTAGCACTGGGGTTACAAATGAACAATGCTACGCCCAGCTTTTACATGGGTGCCGAGGATTCAAACTCAGGTTTTCATGCTTGCATAGCAACAAGCACTTGTCTACTAGCCATGTCCCCAGCCAGCTCCTGTGGGATTTTTTGTTTTTGAATTTTAACGTTTCTAATTTTTTTTTTTTTCCTTTTGGGATTTCTCCCTTTGTGCCTGGGTTTTAAAGTCCTTCCCCATTCCCATGTCAAATTCATCTTATTCGTGTTCACTCATGTGGCACAACCAAATACTGAGAATGAACAGGAACATAGGAATGTATTTGAGATAATACAGTAAATCACTTAAAATCTGAACAGTATTTTTCTATTTATGCTGTTTTATTTATGCTGTTCCCCTGCTTCCTGTGAGTCAAGATGTTGGTGAGACTCTGTGTGCAGGAAGAAGCTAACAGGACTTACCTCCGCCCTAACAGTTCCTCTGCGTTAGGTTAGTGTCTTGCCCAGTAAGGAAAATAGCTGGCGGCCTGGATTTGCCCACAACAGCCCAGCTACAAGTTGAAACTAACCAGAGATTGTTCTTATCTCCCCTGACCATCACAGGGGATCAAGTGCCTGGAAGTGCAGGAGTGAAATAAAGGTTGTTGGCAGGAAGCAGGAAAGTGGGGGGTAGAGGTCACTTCCTGACCTTTTTCCTCCTTCTCTCCCTCTTTCTTTCCCACTCAACCCCCTGACCTCAAGCGCTGGACATTGATCTACAAGGACTGTAGAAAGGCGATGCCATCGTTTCTCGGCCCCCAACCAACCTTTTGCCTAATCTAGCCATGCTGCTGTTTCTTCTCCCTATTTCCTTAATGCTAAGATGTATACTAAAGTCATAGGCGGAAGCTGGGAAAGATCACACCACATTAAACACTGGTCTTACTAACCACGTTCACCTTCCCAAGTTAGGCTGGTGTCTGATGGTTTTGTTATGGCACTGAGGTTTTGAACTCAGGGCCATGTTCGTGATATAATACAATGTTGAATTGAATTCTTAGGTCAAGAGTTCAAATCTGCACTCCCAGAGAGCTTGTTAGGGAACTCAGAAATTCAACTCAGTAGGTCCAATGAATGAGGACAGATGAAAATGATTTCTTATACATTGATTATGGAAGCATAATTCAGGCAAAAGACTGTAAAAAAATGCCTGAGGGAGGATTCTAAACTCAATTCTTCTACCACGTGGGTAGCCACACACAAATCAATCTTCCTCTTTGAGCATCCATTTCTTAACCTGTAACCATTTACATACAAGTGCGAGAAAATGTAGGCTCTGGCATTTTGTAACACAAACATACAGCACGGTTGTGTTCAACTGAAATACATTCTTACCTCTGATGTTTGAGCTGTCTAATAAACTACCTTTCGTATTTTTAACTTCTGAACTATAAACCACTAATTTATTTGAAACTTAGCATGTTTTCATGCCACATATTACAGAGGAAACCCACCAGACATGCTGATATTAGTTTAAGCAATGGACCAACATATTTATAATTATGAAAGCTTTGTACCTACTAGTCACTTTGGTGAGAGACTGAAAGAGAAGACTCTAGGTATAGTTAATGATTTTATGCATGAGGATGGTAGGTAGTGTCTGGTGCCTCCTTTTTTGGGCATGAGAGAGGTCAGATCCAATTTCCCTGAGGCTGGTATTTAAGACAAACCTGAGATTTTTTTTTTTTTTATTCAATTGTGTGTGTGTGTGTGTGTGTGTGTGTATGTGTGTGCGTGTAGAACCACGGACGAATTCGGGAACCACCATGGACGCCTCCACCTCCTCCTTGTTTACTCTGCCCCTGGATTCACAGGCTCCGCCCTACCAGGACCAGAAACGCAGGCCTCCCCCGCTTCCGCCCGGCGTCTAGGGTTTAGGATCTGAACTCAGGACCTTCCGCCTGCAAGGCAGAGGCTTAACCCCTGAGCCACCTCTCCAGCCCCAAACCTGAGATCTTGAGATCACGCTCTTGCTTTCAGATCAGTTCTACCCAAGCTAGTCAGTTTCTGATCCATTATTTTGTAAGCACAATTCAACTAGTCGCTTCATTTTTAGTGAATCTATGTTCTACAGTGTGGACATGCTTACCTGGAGTCAAATTATGATTAGTGTAAAAGATAAGGAATTAGATGGCCAGGAAAGAAATGGTTAAGAAAAAAAAAATCTAAGCAAAAGCCACAAAACCCTGTGCATCTTGGCTTGAGAAAATGAAAGCTAGGTTTTCCATTTGTTTCCCTTCCAATGTTATGGGATATTTAGAAAGTGATTACATTCACAAAATCCTGGGGTGTTGGTTGGAGAGAAAGTGAACCTCAGTCTTAGCTGTTGATGGCTGCACAGTAGGGTGCGAGGTGAACAGGCTGCACAGAGTAGGGTGCATGGTGAGCAGGTTGCCTCTGAGGACAATGGAACATTGTGTCCAGATCACCTACACATCCCACAGAGAGCTCCCCTGTCTAATTAGCCAGCTCTCTTCTCTCTCTCTCTCTCTCTCTCTCTCTCTCTCTCTCTCTCTCTCTCTCTCCTCTCTCAGCTATACTCTCAAGCTAGAACTACTTAGCTGTTTACTCCAACAAAAAATAATTGCGGAGCGCTACTGTGCCGGGCGCACACTTTTCCACTGACTGACTCAATCCTAGGGCATCTTCCGTTCTGGCTTCTGTCCTCAGCCCTGCAGCCCATCCCAGGGTGCAAAGGCAGACCACCAGGAATTTCTCCCGTTAGACCACTGGGAGACAGGGTTCCATCCAGATAGTATCCATCCAGATAGTACCATCTCCTCAGTGCCAGCCTTGGACATATGCAACAGAGAGGAAGAGGTAGGGAACCCAAGAGGGCAAGATCCATGGAGATCAACCTCTCAGGGTAGCGAACACCCCCACTCCCTCCCACACACACAGTAGAGCTACAGAGGGAAGGGAGCCTAATGAGTTCACCTGCTAATTAATTTAGAAAGAACAACAACAAACCTCTTTGGATCACTTCTCTCTTCTGAAATGTCTTCTGAGTCTTAGCAATCAGGTACAAGCTTACCTGGTCTCTTATAAAAAAAAAAAGGCCAGGAGCAGTGGATTAAACATACTGACCAGAACCAGCCAGCTGTGGTCTTTCCCCGACAGCACTGAGCGCCTTAGTGCCTTCTTCCGACCCTATTATGCCCGCCGCCATGCTAAGAATCTCCTTCGCGTACACCTGCTATAGGACTCTCATATCACTCACACCCCCCCAGAGGAAACCTCCTCCATTGTGGCGGCTTGGATGCCATCTTTAACCCCTTCTGTACTTAATACATTTTTGTACTTCAGAAATATTTCCATCAAGAATTATATGAATCTTTTTTTGTTTTTAGTTTAGGTTGTCTTGCTAACAGTAAAAATATGGTGTCCTTGATATTTTCATGCAGACTTTTTAAAAAATTCTTTTTATTTATTTATTCAATTGTGTGTGTATGCATGTATGTGCGTGTGTAGAACCACAGGCGAATTTGGGAACCACCGTGGACCGCCTCCACCTCCTCCTTGTTTACTTTGCCCCAGGATTCACAGGCTCCACCCTACCAGGAAGCCGCCCCCGCTTCCGCCTAGACATGGGGTCTAGGATCCGAACTCTGTACCTTCCACCTGAGAGGCAGATGCTCAACCCCTGAGCCACCTCTCCAGCCTCAACTTTTTTTATTGTAACTTTAAAGCTGCAAAAATGATATTGTCTGGGAGTTATCTGTCATAGTCATCATAAAGACCACGTCTTCATAGAGAAATTTGGTTTTTAGCCATGTTGTTATGATGTAGTCTTCTAAGGACAGATACTCTGATAAAAATTAAAATAAAAATCTGAATAAAATAAGTAACAATAATTTAAAAATAATGGTAATAAAGGAGGTCACATGACCTAGGAGAGCTAGCAGTAACCTATTGACCAAAGGAGAGCACGGACACTGTGTTTTAAATGTTAACTGTGAATTTCTTGGGGCCACACAACTCTGAGGCTCCGGAGGGAAAAAGGTCCGGTAGAAGCGTCCGGTCAGGAGGGATCTTCGAAGCTGGGGTAAATTGTTGTGTATACGGCTCCCCCTAGTGTACCGAACAACACAGGTGCCTGTGGCCCTCAGCCCAGTGTTCTGAACTACTTGAGCCTTCTGCAAGGTCACTGCGGTCCTTCTTCCTGTTCAACCAACGCGAACAGATGTTCTTTATCCACTGGATGTGAGCCCTGCTGGTCGCTGTCACAGAGAATTGACCCGAAGATTGCAAACAACCATCAAAATGTATTACAATTTTACTTTAAAAGGAGCTTTTATTTATTTTTTTCCCTGAGACAGGAGTCACAAAACCGAGTGATAATTCTCAGTTTATTTTACTATTTGACTCTACCTTGCATTTATCAAGATGTTTATCATCTGCACATATGTCTTACTCAGGACATGTGGGCTGCCAGAATGTCCCACACCGAGTCACAGCATGTAGAGAGCCCTGTTCCAAGAAGACAACTGTGACATCATGTTTGTCCAATGACACCGTGTTTAGCATCATCCCCAGAACATCAGCCCCTCAGGACAGCAGTGGCCCTTACGAAGATTAGGAGTTCCAAGCCAGGAAATTTTGGAATATCTTGGATTTGGCAAAGATGAATCAGTTTATCTCTAAAAGTCCTTATGACGCTTTTGACATACTACCACATGGATGACTCCATTCTAAGAGCTGTGACATTTTAAATTATCTAAACAATCATGTACTTCATGTTTATTTCACAAATTTTGTCAATTAGCCTTTGGGAATGTGCATTGGAGTAGAATTTCAGTATCTTTTTGCTTAAAGACAATATCAGCAGAATGTACGCTGAAAGAAGAAAAATAGCAGATCTGACACCAATAGGATGACTCTGAAAAAGTTTGCAATTAGAGTTCTAACTCTCTCCTGTGTATGAAAAGTAGGTATTGCAGTGTATTATAGTTTCAATCTATGGCAGCTTTAGAGTGTGGCTGAGGGCACCTGCCCAGGAAATCACTACCACAATTCTCTCATGTCATAGCTGACATGAAAATAGGGCCTGGTTGATTAAAGGGTTTGGGTCCCCAGCATTCCCATAAAAAAACCATGTGTGCATGTAACTGAAATGTTGGGGAGTCAGGCAGAAGATTCTGAGTGTTGCTTATCAGCTAGAAGAGCTAAATAAGTGACCTCCAGGTCCCAGTGAGAAACCCTGTCTCAAAAAATAAAGTGGAAAGTGATTGAAGAAGAAACCTGATATTGACCTCTGGTGTAACACACACACACACACACACACACACACACACACACACACACACACACACATACACACACACACATTTACACACAAAACATGAAAATAAAAACAAAATCATAGTCCTTGTGGAAATCTGTGCTAATTCATATAGAGGTTTCATGGGATCATTACTGTTATTACTATTACTACTATTTTTATTAACAGGATCATTAGTCATGGGATATATTTTAAAAAGTCAGAAGAAAACTATATTTAGTAAAAAAAAATCCTATAAACTGGAGTAACTTACACACTAGACAAACTCCTCCCAAAGATCTTGAGAAATATGGAAGTTCTCAGAGTGTTTTGTCTGGGATAAAGCTGGGATAAGGCAGAATAAACAGGATTAGCAGAAGTCAGGCCAAGGGAGGGGGAAGAAGGATCAGCCAGTTCTTTGGGGGACTCCTGGCTCTGTTGCTCTCCTGTGAGTAGAATGAGCCTATTCCCAGAGACTCAATTCCCAGGGACTCAATTCCCAGGAGCTCAGTTCCCAGGGGATCAATTCCCCGTTCAAAAGTGCTGCTTGCCATGGACTCTGTTGGCACGCTAGGAATCTTCCAGACATGAGGGATTGGGCATTGATAGACCTGGGCTCATCTCTATCGCTGTGGTGAGGACAAACAGGGTGCAGCTTTGTGTCTTAACATTTAGGGGTGAAGGCTCACCACAGAAACAACTCTTAGATGTCGCTTAGATGTCTCTTATTTTCTCTCTTGTGCTCTCCAGCTGGATTGATGTCAAGCACAGGGTGGTGGAGAGTTTCACTCCAATGCCTGGTGAAACAGACCAGCTGGGATTTGAACTTATATCCTTCATCAGCCAATCACTTTGGAGTCCTGGCTTGTGCAGCTGCTTTGCGTTCCACCCCGCAGCCTGTGTCCAAAGGGACCCATCCTCCAGCCGCCTCTGCTCATGACTGGAATAAAAGGCGTTACAGGTCAAGTCTGAAAGTTCTGGCAGCACCGTGCAGGGCCGACGGCTCCATGCCTGCTCAAAACATACAGTGTCTGCTGAAAAGCAGATTGAAGATAGCTGAATTCACCAGCCAAGATTCCGAAGGAAAAACTTAGCTCACATTTTTTCCTTTGCATAGTAGTTTTTTTCCTTTCCTTCTTTTTTTTTTTTTTAATTTTTTTAAAAGGGAATCCCCATGTTTACAAGTTGAAATCCAAAATGCTCAAGTGGTCAGTTCATAATTCTCTGACCCATGAACATCTGTGGGTCTGGATGTTCCTTGGGAATCAGCATGATACGTGGCGAGCCGAGCCTGCCCCAGGCAGAAAGGAATTCTACAGTCAGGAAACAGTGACTGAGGCCTGTGCGTTTGGACCTGATGAGTAGCCTCTGGTTTTGCCTTCCTGAGATATGTCTGCACTCTGTATCAACTAGTTTTATGATCTACATTTGACTCTTTCTTTTTTTTTAAGAGTTGTGTCCATCTGAAACTTCTTACAGGAAGTATGACATGGATCTTCATTTTACCTTTAAGAAAAATAAAACTCTGTTATCTGAGAGAGGCAACAGGGCCCAAATTGTTTACTAAGAAACAAGAACACAGGAAGGGGAGATGGCTCAGTGGGTAATATACTTGCTGTGCAATCATAAGGACTTGAGTTCGGATCCCAGCATTCACATAAAAGTTGGGTATAGCAGTTACATTATGTAACACCAGTGCTAGGGAGCAAAAGACAGATGGATGGATCTCAGGAGCTTTGTTAGTCATCTAGTTTATCAGAAATGGTGAGCTCCAAGTTCAGTGAAGACCCTGTGTCATAAAATAAGATGGAATGTTACAGAGGAAGACACTGGTGTCCACATGTGCAGTCACGGGTGAAAACACACACACACACACACACACACACACACACACACACACACACACACAGAGTCTCTCTTTCTCTCAAGAAAAAAGAAACAAGAACCTTCCCATACCTTAGGGAAAAAATTCTAGAATTTTCTAGGACACTTTTTTTATATCCTTCTGCAAAGTATGATTGAGAATCAATTAGGCCTTCCTTGGAGAAAAGGGGGTAAGCTGTCAACCTTGATTCCCAGGAGACCAGCCTGCAATGAGCCTGAGACCCTAAAACTTCAGTTTGGCAGGTAAGATTCTTGGGTGTGACCTGTCATTTTCATTTTGGGTTCTAGGTTAATAAGTGACTTTTGGCTGCACCTCCATATTAAAGTTTTAATTTATTGGATGCTCAAAAATTAAGTGAGGAATGAGGAGATGGTACAGTCAGTTTTTGCCTTGCAAGCATGTGGACCTGAGTTCACCCCTCAGACCCCCCATTAAAAAACAAAACATAACAAAAATCTGCACACAGTGGTATGTGCTTATAATTCTAGTGCTGGGGAGGTGGAGACAGTGGAGCCTTGGGACTTGCTGGCCAGCCAGCCTAGCCTACTAGATGAGCCAGCGAGAGGTCTTGTCTGAAAAATGTAGACAGAGCCTAGGAAATGGTACCTGAGGATGTCTTGTGACCTTCACATGCACTCGTTCAACATGCACGTTTACTTCTACCCACAAAAATCCCTGGTGCACACATGTATGGTACACACACACACACACACACACACGCACACGCACACACACACCACAGTAAATGAAACTTTAATGGAAGATGTGCAATTATTTAGTTAAGGCAGGCTTCTGGCCAACCCTATAGGAGATTGTCTTAATTGCTTTAATTGAAGCAGTAAGACCCGCCCATTGTGGGCAGGGCCATTCCTTGGGAAAGATTCTCAGTTTCTTATTTAACTGTTGTCATTACCAAAGTGAATTTTTCTTTCACTTGATATCCAGATTCTGGTTTCTTTTGTTACACAACAGTTGCCTAGAGCTGGAATGCAGTATCCAACACTGAGAAATCATAGGTACTCTCCTCTCTCTCTCTCTCTTCCTCCCTTCTGTGAAGTTCCACTGGACTACAAGTTTCTTGAGGAGCACATCTGGAATCAAGACAATTTATCAGAGAGGGTAGACTGAGTTTTTGAGGCTCTGGGAATGTGATCAACGTGCACACTGAGAGATGTGGCATGCCCTTCCTTGCTATCTTACCATAGGTATTCAAAGTAGACACATGAGTGACTGAGGAGTCTGATAGAGCAGCCAGACATCAAGTCAACCAGTGGAAACAGAAATCGATTCAGATGGAAGGATGACTTGCCCATTGTTTTGAGCCGGGCTTGTTTTTGTTTAGCATTGTACAAGAATGAAAGGTGGTAGGTTATTCAGACACATCTTTTTAAAAATCACATCTTCAGATCTCAAAAGGTTCCACACACTCTGAGAAGCTGTTGAGGGCTAATAGTAGATTGGTGGGGCGATCTTTCCTAGATGGTATACACACTGATATATGATTCGTCTTCCAGCAAGTAGTCAGGCACAAGCCATCAGAAAGCAAGCCAGATGAAACTCAGTGGGCCACACATGCAAAAAGACTAGAAAGAAGGAAGGAGACTGGTAGGGAAGGACTATGATGGGAAAAGGGGGGAGTGAGATTGAGGATTAAGGTATGAAAATATCAATTCCCTGTTCATGTATGACACTCGAAAGGAAAAATTTTAAACTGAAAAAAAAAATAGCATCTTCAGGAAAATGGGAGACTAAGAGGACTTTTATTTCCAGCTATCAAAAGAATGGAAAAAAGTCAACTTATTTATAGTCATTTATTTATATGGGTAATGAATAAGTTAGGGAACACTTCATCTCAAACACAGATTGCTTTTATTTTTAGCTAATGCTTTAGTTCCACATATATTCTTGAATTTCCATCAATGTCAAACACCAGTTTTTAATTTTTCTTAAAAAAAAAAAGATTTACAAGCACTTGTACAGCACTCAAGGGAAGTCAGCTGAGGGTTCATAATAATAATAGTTTTCCTTTTAAAAAACATCCATCAGACCAAAATAAAATCATTTTAATTAACTCCTTCCTGAGTAACTAAAATCTTGGAATGTGCTGAAAGGTTATAATAAATAAGGCAGTCAAAGATCAGCTAGCTTAAAATGTATTTTTTTAAATTAAACTATGTAAAATGTACAATATATTTCATGACGTACAAACTGTGTGGGCACAGGGACAAAGAAATACAATGTGTACCAAATAAGCTGATGAAGTACCTTTACTTTTAGGACCTACAGATTGGTGGGACCAAAGAGAAGGACCTGCAAGTAAATCATTCGGCATCTTCTACTGTGAATTAACAGTGATCACTTGTGAAAATAAATGCCTTTGAACACACAAACAGTGCAGTGTGAACTTCCAGAAAGAGGGCAAACTCTGTGAGAAATGACTGATATTTTGACAATAGCAGAGATCATAAGCCCAACCTAACTTTATTTTCAGACTGTGAGACTATGTGATATATGAACTAATCATTATTCTTTCTGTGGTTTCATGGAAAGACTCACAGAGTATCACACAGATGTTCGTGTATTTGTTTGGAGTATGATAGCTTTTAAAATTTTTTTATTTTAGGTTTGAAGTATACTTAATGGAAGGGCCCTGATTTCTCTACATGGCACCAAAGGAATTTCCTCCCTGGTGGATATTTTTCTCCTTTACTTCCTGTCCTAGTTTTCTGAGGCAGAAAGGAAGTCTGCAAGTAGCCAGTGCTGGACTGAGTGGCTGTGGTTCCTGTTTTCCCAGGATGCCCATGGGCTGAAGCCTTCCTAATACATCTCATGACAAGGGGGCTTCAGTGTGCACCGGGCAAGTTGCAAATGACTGGCTTTGAATTTTGACTAGTTTAGTTTTTGTATAGGAAGGATCTTTCGAGAGACTGGTTTCTGAAAAGTAGGGACGATGTAGCTCATGTCAATCTGGAACCTTCACTTCTAACTTACTTTGCTAGTGCTCTTTAAGAGCTGGTTCTGGGTGCAACACGAGTCACCCAAGTCCATCTGCTGCCACCATGCACCCCAGCTTCTCAGCTCGCTGCATAGTGCTCACCCAGCAAACATGCATTTCCAGGATGATGACTTTTTTTTAAAGATCAACATTTTAGAATTTAAAGGAAAAGATTTCTAATGAATGAATCAAGTCATCATTGATGGGGGGGGTGCACTCAGATCACACTGGGGCACCAACCTATTCACAAAGCTGGCCAAGTAGTGCCCACTCAGATGCCTCACTGCCTCTCCCTCGGCTGTCCTTTGAAGGGTTGCTAGAGGCAAGTATTTCCATAAGAAATGATACCATGATTCTACTGCTTCCTGACTCCTGGGCTTAGGTCCCCCTGCTGCCAAACACAGCCCTTAGGGGATGAGAAGATGAAATGATACAAAAGACACTAAGCAGGTGCAATACCCACTTTGGCCACGGGTGAGAGAGGCGACTCATGCAGGGTTTGCAGCTGGGCTCAGGTTCCTCCCTTAGGGATCTAGCCAGAACTAAATTGGTTCCTGGGACTTCAATTTACAGTAGTATTGGGGCAGAGATGCTATAGATAAACATCCTCTTATCCTGATGCCAACATGGCCCTCAGAGCTGATCTGTCCTGCCAAAGCAAACGGATATCAATGGGGCTTGCTACATATGTTGGTTGACCTTAACAAGCATTCCAGGTTCTGACTGGTTGGGATGCTGGGTGTCACAAGTCAACTTGTCTCATTGAGAAGTGGTCTGTTCTTGGTGACAATGTCCCCTGATATAGGCCAGAGGCAGAATTCTATCTGTGTGGGTAGAAACCACTGAAGCAGGGACGTCTTCCTTTGTGCATCCCCATCCGGCCTACAGCTTCTCCCTGAAGTGGCTTTGCATTTCTACTGAAAGACGTAGATCTGGGATCTCTTTACCACCGAGGTAATGTTTGTACAAGACATTTTACAAATGATAAGACTATTGGTCTGTGGGATGTATTTCTTTCTCCCCTTTCTTCCATCTCAAGGGCTGGGTGGGGAGAGGATGGGCAAGGCTTTTCTTAAGGAAGAGACGCCTTGTGATGGATCCATCTAGAGAACTTGGGAAAGACTCAAGGAGCTGAGCAAAGAACACAGCATAAAACTAAAGAAATAAAACCCGCAAAACCGGGCATCTCCCAGTCACCCCAACATGTGGGAATGTTTTGTTCTTTTTAATGCACCCGAGCATTAACATTAAGTCCGTTCAGAATTTTTCTTCCTCAAAGAACTTTCTGGAAAAGGGGGCGGGGGAGCCACGCAGGAAACCTGGTGCTGATATCACCTTTTATAAATATCCTCTAGCCACTTTTCATCGTCTTGTTCCTCATCATCGATGGGTTCCTCAGTCTCCAGAGGGGTGGGGACGAAGAACTGTGGTCTCAGAGGGGGCCTGCTCGCCCGGGATTTCAGTCCAAACTTGCGCTTCAGCAGGTGGAACTGCTCTTTGACGTAGTGATAGAACTCGTACTCGTATCGCATTCGCTGGTAGAGAATCTGCACAGCCTCAGGAGAGGGAACGGTCTTCTTCACGGTCACAGTCATGTTTCCAAGCTTCCTATGCTCTGGAAAAGAACCAGGATGCACATAAGCAACTTTCCACAAAGCTCAGGCTCAGAAGAACTAATTTGGGCATGTGTGTGCCAGCCAAACACTGAATATTCAGTATATATATTTCTTATTTCTTAGCAGGAGAAAGATGATTCACTCATTTAGTGTCTCCCAGAATCCATTCCTCTTAGAATCTCCTAAAATAGGCAAAAGCCAGGTATGGTGGTACATACCTCTAGTCCCAGCTACATAGAAGATTGAAATGGAAAGATTATATGGACAAAGGATTGAAGGCTAGATGGGCAAGACAGTGAGACCCTGAGGCATCCATCCATCCATCCATCTATCCATCCATCCATGATCATCAATTAATCAGTGTTGATAGAGTTTCCCTATCACAACAGAAAAAGATTCCAGTGATGTTTATCAGTTTAATGATTAGCTAACTTACTTGAGTCAAATTATTTTCAAAATGAAATACAAAGAATTTTACAAAACATATATGGTACCACTAGCTACATAGTTGAGAACTAGGCAAAGAGACAATGAAGGTACAAAAGACAAAAAGGAGAAAAGTCTAGATTGGACTCCATAAGAGAGAATCCATGCCTGATATCATAAACTTGGCTAAGAACCTATGTGTAGGAGGTCATAGTCCCCGGGGGGGGGGGGAGAGCTACTACTGTTGTTGAATTAAATTGACATAGTATCAAACTGCCTTCTAAATAACTATGTTTATGCCCATATATAAATACTACTCTTAGCCTTAGTTGGAAAAACCTCTCTTTACAGTGGATGTAATGAATGCAGTTGTTCCATGATTGCTCACGCAGCTGAGCATAAATGACTCTGGAATGCTCAGTCCTAAAAAAGTCATTTATACCATCCGCTAGAGAGGTCTACAAAATGCCATCTTACTAACTTGATAGTATTGTAGTCAACTCAGCAACTGTGGATACATGCTCAGGACATGTCATCATGGGGAGGGGCTCAGAGGGCCCTACCTTCTGAAACACTGGCCACTGGAAGGGAGGCTCATTATTCAGTCCTATACCCACTTGTGAGACTGTGAGGCTCCGATGGAGAGTTCTAAACCCATGGTGACATAAGGAAACTGGTTAAACTTGGTGAGTCACAAAACAACACAAATAGAGAAGAATGTGGGAGATTGGTAGGGAAGGAGTTGACTAAGGTGGGAGGAAGACAGAGGATGGGTGTGGGGGGGTCAGAGTAATTAGAATACATCATGTACATATAAGAAATTGTCCAAGAACAAATTTAATCAAATAAAATTTTAAAAAGCCCATGTTGGAAGCATAACTACTTAAAGTTACGCTCATAGAAAGGACCACCTCTGCTGAGTACTCTCAGCCTCTTGCTCAGCCCCTCTTCCAGGCAAGTGTATTGTGCTCATGGTTGAGTTTTTGTGCTTTTGGGGGGAGGGGTTAGGCAGTACATCCCTGGGGTAAGTGTGTCCATCCGCAGGCTGTGCAGGAAGGCATGCGACAATGCACCACACAGCTGCTCCTCTTGTCTAGCTGCACTTGATAAAATACATGACATGTGTACTTCCACCTGTCTGTGTCCAGTGCCTATTTTTCAATTCATTTAGGACCCAGGCAGGAGGAAATGGGTATTCTTTATTATTCCTCAAAGTCCAAAGGCAAGTGACAGGAAACCCATGTGGTGACATCCTGATTGCCTCTATAGGAGGTAGGTCAATAATCAGGTACCAGGTGATGTGGCAGCCAGCCAAGAATTAAGCACACGACCTGCTCTTAAAACAACCAAACTGCAACTATTCCTAGACATGAAACCTTTGGGGAATGTTTTGGATCAAGTCTCTTAACAAAAGGCTGCCATGAAACTACCAATATTTTAATACCATCAATCAAGTTAGTCTAGAACATTAAGTCTGTTCCCTGGCAGCACCAGCTCTGGGGACTTCACTCAGATGAACTTCTAAAATACCTTATTAGCCACGTATTATAATAAGATCCCAAGAGGCCTTTCCACATGGAGTCAGCAGCCATCCTGAGCAAAGTGTACTGACAACTGAGGACTGGTCAGGACAGACCCGGGGAGGGAGGCCGAGCTTTCTGTTAGCTAGAAAGCTCTGCTGGCCAGAAAGACTTTGAATCTAGGAGGAAGAGAAGGGACATGCTCTAGCTACAAGAGTTTTGAAAGATCCTTTCTTGGATAGCAAAAGCATTCCAAGGGTCTTTCCTTTTTCTTAGTCTCTTTATTACTCTTAGCCCATTCCCTAAAGTGGCCTCATGAAATATAGGGGATGATGACCACTGGTTCTAAAGAATCCTGGGAGAGCTCATTAAAAAAAATTAAATTCCACCCTTCCACAACCCGCTCCTCCGGCCGGGATGCGCGCGGTCCAGCCGGGCCTCATCCTGCGACCTAGGTAAGCTCCGCGTGCGCCCGCCTACCAGAACCCCAGGTCAGCCCAAGGGACCCAGCTCCTACCCTACCATCCAGCTGGGAGCCGCGCGCAGGGACCGAGGGACGAGGAGGACCTCCCCCTGCGCCCGGGCCCCGCCCCAGCTCCCCTCGGGTTAAATAGCTCCACGCGGATGTCCCCATCCTCCCATTCCCCACCCCGCTCCGCCTGCCGGGACGCACGCGTGGTCCAGCCGGGCCTCATCTGCGATCTAGGTAAGCTCCGTCCCTGCCCACCCCCAGAACCCCAGGCCAAATAATTCAGTTTAGTGAAATTGAAAGATCTTAAGAGTTAAAGTGACAATGCCAAAGTCAAAGTGCAAATCCACGAGAAGCAACACTCAAGTAAACAAATTTCCCACTGAAGGAATTAATCCCATAATGTTAGACTCCAACAAGAACAAACCCACGGAAAATGGCCAAGAAAGCCTAACCCAGGATAACGACTTTCAAAATATGATCATTACCATGTTCAATACTATGAAAGAGGAAATCCGGGAGGAATTACATAATTGAATCAATCGCTTTGAAGAGGAACACAACAGACACTTGGAGGAGTTGAGAAAAACAGTGCAAGAATCAAAAACTGTAATAGAGCAGTTAAAACAGACTCAAGCAGAGTTTAAAACTGAGCTACAAGACAAGTTATCTTCAACCCAGAACTCCACAGAGAGTCTTATCAACAGAACTAACGAAGCAGAAAACAGAATTTCAGACCTTGAAGATAAAGTGGGAGTACTAACCAGCTCAATGGAAGAGGTTGTTAAAGCCAAAAAGATACTTGAGTGAAATATCCAAGAGGTATGGGACACCCTGAAGAAGCCTAACATGCGTATTCATGGAATACCAGAGCAAGAATCTCAAAATACCACCCCTGAGGAAATTTTTCAAACGATCATCAAGGAAAACTTTCCTCATATAAAAAAAGAGAGGCCCATCCATATACAAGAGGCATTCCGCACCCCAAACAGATACGACCAAAACAGAAGGACGCCACGGCAAATAATAGTTAAAACACTCCACATTCAAGATAAAGAACTGGTGCTGAGAGCTTCAAGGGAGAAAAAACAAGTCACTTTTAAAGGTAAACCTATTAAAATAACAAATGACTTCTCAGTCGAAACAGTAAAAGCAAGAAGAGCTTGGAGAGACATACTTCAAGTATTGAAGGAGCAAAAATGTCAACCCAGGCTGATATATCCCGCAAAACTATCCATCATGATCGAGGGAGAAAGAAAAATCTTCCAGCACAAAGACAACTTGAAGGGATACATGTCCACCAAACCAGGCCTTCAAAAAATGCTAGAAATGATACTCAAGCGTGAAGAAAAAAACAGGCATATCCAGGAGAGCAGAAGGCAAGTATAACAACATTAAAAGCGAAGCAATATACTTATAAAAACTACTAAACATAATAAATGTCTGGAATTAAAAATAGTTTCTCCATTATAACCCTAAATGTTAATGGAATTAACTCACCGATCAAGAGACACAGATTACAAACTTGGATTAAAAATCACAATCCATCAATCTACTGCCTGCAGGAAACCCATCTCACCACAAAAGATAGGCACGCTCTAAAAATAAAAGGCTGGTCAACAATTCTACAAGCTAATGGAAGCAGAAAACAGGCAGGGGTAGCCATTATGCTATCAGACAAAGTGGACTTCAAACCAAAGAAAATTATAAGAGACAAGGATGGATACTACATTTTAGTCACAGGTACAATTCACCAGGAAGACTTCACAATACTGAACATATATGCACCCAATACGGGCCCCTCCACATTCATTAAGAAAACCCTACAACGTCTAAAGCAAGAAATCAACCCCCAAATGATAATTCTTGGGGACTTCAACACCGCCCTCTCAACATGGGATAGAATCAACAGGTCAAAAGCTTAACAGAGACACTTTGGAACTTAATCAAACCCTTAAAGAAATGGACCTTACAGATCTCTATCGAACTTTTCACCCACGTACCAAAGAATACACATTTTTCTCAGCAGCACACGGAACTTTCTCCAAAATAGATCACATATTGGGCCACAAAACGAATCTATACATATACAAAAAAGTTGAAATTCTAACCTGTGCCCTATCAGACCACCACAGCCTAAAGCTGGACATCCACAACACATCAAACAAGAGAAAATACACTAACTCCTGGAAACTTAACAATATGATGCTGAATGAGAACTGGATTCAGGAAGAAATTAAAAAGGAAATTCAAGATTTCCTGAAAGTGAACGATGATGAAAATACAACTTACCAAAATCTCTGGGACACAATGAAAGCTGTTCTAAGAGGTAAGTTCATACCTCTTAATGCCTACATCAAAAAAATGGAAACATCAGAAATAAACAACTTAACAATGCAGCTTAAAGCTTTAGAGAAACTAGAGCAATCTGATCCCAAAAGTAGTAGAAGAGAGATTAGCAAAATAAGGGGAGAAATATCTGAAATTGAGATTAAGAAAACGATAGAAAAAACCAGTCAAAAAGTTGGTTCTTTGAAAAAATCAATAAGATTGATACACCCCTAGCTAAATTAACCAAAAACAGGAGAGAGAAAACCCAAATTAACAAAATTAGAAATGAACATGGAGTTATCACTACTGATACCCAAGAAATCCAGAGAATTATAACATCATATTTCAAAAACTTATACTCTGCAAAGTTTGACAACACAAAAGAGATGGATGAATTTCTAAATAAACACAACTTACCTAAATTGAATCAGGAAGTTGTGAATTATTTAAATAGTCCTATAACATATAAGGAAATTGAGGAAGTAATCTCGAATCTTCCCACCAAAAAATGTCCTGGACCAGATGGATTCAGCACAGAGTTCTACCAGACATTTAAGGAGTTAATAATACCAATACTCCTTAAACTGTTCCATCAAATAGCAAAGAAAGGAACACTACCAAATTCCTTTTATGAAGCTAATATCATTTTGATCCCAAAACCTAATAAAGACTCACTTAAAAAAGAAAACTATAGGCCGATCTCTCTGATGAACACAGACGCAAAGATTCTCAACAAAGTCTTAGCAAATCGGATTCAAAAACATATTAAAAAGATTATTCACGGGGACCAAGTAGGCTTCATCCCCGGCACACAAGGTTGGTTCAACATACGCAAATCAATAAATGTAATTCATCATGTAAACCAGTCCAAAGTCCAAGACCACATGATACTCTCGATAGATGCAGAAAAAGCTTTTGACAAGATCCAACAGCCTTTTATGATCAAAACTCTAGAGACAGTAGGAATGGAAGGAACCTTTATCAATACAATAAAAGCTGTATACAACAAGCCCACAGCAAGGATTATGCTCAATGGGGAACAATTGGAAGCATTCCCACTTCGATAAGGAACTAGACAAGGCTGTCCACTCTCACCATTTCTATTCAATATTGTACTTGAAGTCTTAGCTGAAGCCATAAGACAAGAAAGGGACATAAGAGGGATTCAAATCTGCAAGGAAGAAGTCAAGCTATCCCTATTTGCAGATGACATGATCGTATACCTGAGTGATCCCAAAAACTCCACCAGGAAGCTTCTGGAACTAATTGAGAAGTTAAGCAGGGTGGCAGGATACAAAATAAATGTGCAAAAATCAGAGGCCTTCCTATATGCCCAGAATGAAAGAAGTGAAAAAGCCTTGAGAGAAACAATCCCATTTACTATAGCCCCTAAAAAAATGAAATACCTTGGTATAAACCTAAACAAGGAGGTAAAAGACCTTTACAATGAAAACTTTGAAACCTTAAAGAAAGAAATTGTAGAAGACACCAGAAGGTGGAAAGACCGCCCATGTTTCTGGATTGGCAGAATCAACATCGTAAAAATGACCATCCTACCAAAGGCAATATACAAATTCAATGCTATACCAATCAAAATCCCAAAGCAATTCTTCAAAGAAGTTGACCAAACAATCTCAAAGTTCATATGGAGGCACAAAAGACCCGGGATAGCAAAAACAATCCTGAGTAACAAAAACACTGCTGGAGGTATCACCATATCAAACCTTAGTCTATATTACAAATTCATAGTTATAAAAACAGCCTGGTACTGGCTCCAAAATAGACACACAGATCAATGGATAAGGATTGAAGACCCAGATATAAGCCCACAAAGTTACAGCCATTTGGTCTTTGACAAAGGGGCCCAAAGAATCCAATGGAAAAAGAACAGCATCTTCAACAAATGGTGCTGGCAAAACTGGATCTCCACATGCAGAAGATTAAAGCTGGACCCATACTTGTCACCACGTACAAGACTTAATTCCAAATGGATCAAGGACCTTGATATCAGGCCAGAGACTATAAAAACCATAGTTGAAAGGATAGGGAACTCCCTTGAGTTGATTGGGCTAGGCCAACATTTCCTAAACAGACATCCAATGGCACAGTCACTGCTACCAACTCTCAACAGTTGGGATCTTGTGAAATTAAAGAGCTTCTGTTCAGATAAAGAGATTGTAACACGAGCTCAAAGGTAACTCACAGAATGGGAGAAAATCTTCACTAACCACATATCTGATAGAGGTCTACTGTCCAGAGTGCACAAAGAACTTAGAAAACTAAACATCAAGGAAACCAATGGCCCAATTAAAAAATGGGCCCTGAAACTTAAAAGAAATTTTACCAGGGATGAAATTAAAATGTCTAACAAATATCTTAAAAAATGCTCCACTTTCTTGGCCATCAGGAAAATGCAAATCAAAACTTCCCTGAGATATCATCTCACCCCGGTCAGGATGGCAAAAATCCACAATACAAACAACACCAAGTGCTGGAGAGGATGTGGAGAGAGGGGAACTCTCCTACATTGCTGGTGGGAGTGCAGGCTCATACAGCCACTCTGGCGAGCCGTCTGGAGATTCTTAAAGAAATTAAAGATTGAAATGCCATATGACCCTGTGATTCCACTTTTGGGAATAACCCCCCATACAGCAGAGGTTCATCTCGATAGCACACGCACGACCATGTTCATAGCAGCACTGTTTACAATAGCAAAGACATGGAATCAACCCAAATGTCTAACAGTTGACGAGTGGATAAGGAAACTGTGGTACATCTATACAATGGAGTACTACTCAGCCATCAAAAATGATGAATTACTGGAATTTGCTGGGAAATGGATGCCATTAGAAACAACTATATTAAGTGAAGTATCCCAGACCCAGAAAATTAAGTACCGTATGTACTCCCTAATAGGTGGCTCCTAATACCAAACCCACCCAGTCCATCTTGAGACACTCATAGGTAAATCTATGCATTACCTCCAGTAATTGCAAGGATTATGAACAGGAGGGATGGGGTTGGAGGGCCACACCATAAACAAGGAGAGAAGTAACCAGGTTACAGTAGAGAAAATAGGCCTCCATCAAGGACTGCAAGAAAGTAATGTGACACCTAGTTAAGTTCACAGACATTCGTTCCTGATCATTTACAACTAAGGGGGTATGAACTCACCAGAAGGGGAGGGCATATAGTCCGGCAGATTAAAAAGTAACCATTTTGCAAATGGGTGATTGACCCCTCCCATTGCCAAATGCCATATGACCTTGCGATTCCACTTTTGGGTATAAGTATTACATCTACCCTTGAATGTGCTCTTATAATAAGACTCCAGTTTAACAGCTTTCTGTCTCTGGCCAGGGGATGACATACAGTGCCCATCACGATGGAGTGAAGGGCATTGCAGGAGCAACAAAACTGCAAAAGAAAATCAACAAACCACTATCCAGAACTTCAGAGACTCTATATCAACCACCTAGAACTAGGCCAGACTAATCTCTCCCCATCCTGAAGCTCAGAGAAATTTGCGGAAGAGGGGGCGGTAAGAGTGTAAGAGCAAAAGGATGGGAGGAGAAATGATTTGCAAGATACTCCACACAAGTTAGGGCTGAAGCAATCATAACTGGACATTGCCTGCCTGGCGCAATGTCCAACACACTATTGACCTCACAAAGTCTAGCATCTGCTAAAGGCACCAAGATCCTTGGAGGCAAGGGATTGACAGCCACAGTAGTGTTCCTATGCTTAAGGGGAACACAGGAAAGGGTTCAGGGAAATGCCACTGGGTCCTTGTACGTCATCGGAGAGGAGGGCCCAGAGGAGAGTCAGGCATGCACAAGAAAGGACTCTGGGAATTGGGGCGGGAGGCACGGGGGGATGGGGCGGGATGGGTGAGGGGAGGGGGTTGGGGGGGAGGAGGGAGGGAGGGAACTGGTGTACCTATTAAGTTTGTATGAGCTGAAATAATAATAAAAAATGTATTAAAAATTAAATTCCAGTTTGTCGTAACATGTGGCTCTTGCTTCATCAATCTGTATACCTTTTCTTTCTCTCTGTCCACTCTCTTCATCTTTCTCTTGCTGTATCCCTTCTTCCCTTCTGACTCTTTCTCACTAATTTTTTATTTATCTATTTTAGAGGGCAAAGTTTCGCCCTCTAATAATATTATTATATATTATAATAATTATAGCTGTGGATGACCTTTGATCTTCTGATCCTCCTGCCTCCACCTCCCTGGTGCTTTGATTACAGTCAAAATGGTGCATGTCCACTTTTGAGTGATGGTAGGACTCGAACCCAGGGCTTTGTTAATGCTAGGCAAGCACTTTTTCTATGAGCTGCCACCCTCAGCCTTCCCTTGTGTTTCTTAAGGAAACCCTTATCCTCATGTTCCCCCCCCCAACTCTTCTCTTTGTCCTTTCCACCACAGCCCAACTCCTTGAAGAGTTTGTGTACGTTTGCTGTCAACACATTTTCAACTTCCATATGCTGGGACCTTTGGTGCCTCTCTCTGTTCCCCCAACACCTCATTCAAATGGCTCTTGCCTCCTTGTTGGTGACTTGGGGGGCCTCCGTGGGCCTTTCCCTCTCATCGTAGAGGAGGCTGAAGCACCGTGTGCACTTTCTTAAAACCCCCCCTTCCGTGGCGTCGGTCACAGCGTTCCCTGGTGGCCCTTGCTTCTGATGGACCCTTTCTCTTCTCCAGCTTGCCCTTTAAATGGCCGTGTTCCTAGGGCCCCACCCTCACCTCATTCTATTGCTAAGTGCTCCACGTTTTTTAGAAAATGTCAGACTTTCTTTCCAAACAAAACATAGCTACGAAGACTACGAAATGGGCCTCACCTGTCCCTCTCCCTTGTGAGTCACTGGCTCTCATCAACCAGCCCTCCAATCTTTCATTTTCATGCCACTGTGGACAAGACCAAAATTCTGAACCACACCAATTGCAGTTTTTCGAGATTTTATTTCCACAGAAATATTTATTAAGAAGATTAAAGAAGTTTCTGGGAGGTGGCTGGTTATCATTTTAGGGCAATTAAGGTAGAGATGCACATTCAGACAACACTGTCAGCAAACACTTACTAGGCACTTGGGTTTTGACCATATATATTTTATTTCATGCTCTCAGTAACCCTGTGAACTAAGCATCATAACCCCCTTTTCCAGATATCGAAAAGGAAACTCTGTGAGATGAGGTGACTTTCCTGAGGGCACATAGCTAAGATATCAGTGGCAGAGGAGGGTCCCCTTTGCTGTTAAGGTTTCCTTCCACCCCCAACTGTAGGCACTGGGCCAGGACCAGTGAAGTTTCCATGGAGTTACAGAAATTGACCACCATGATTGGAAAGACCAGAAAGCAGTCTAGTCTGCCTCTGTAGTCACCAGAGAACATTTAAAACCACATTTTGAAGACATATGGTTATGTGTCCTGCTGAACACAATCAGTGCAATGGAAAAGTCATTCTATTGCTAAGTGCTCCACGTTTTTAGAAAATGTCAGACTTTCTTTCCAAACAAAACATAGCTACGAAGACTATGAAATGGGCCTCTCTCTAGACTGCCATGATAGTAGTTCTAGGGAATCTTGTTACGATTTTTATTTTTTGCAGTCTCAATTATTTCAACTACAACATAACTATGTTTTAAAACCAACAGTTCCTATCAGTATTCTTTTTTTTTTCACTTACAAAAGAATGAATGAAAAAGATGTGTGTGTACCAGAAGGTACTTGAATGTGTATGCATGTGGAGGAGGGAGTGGGGAGGAGATGTGTGAAGGTCCCAAGACAACTTTGAGAATTCTGTTCTCTCTTTCTACTCTGTTGGCCTTGGGGACCAAACTCAGGCCACCAGGGTTGTGTGTAGAAGCTTTACCTTCACCCCCTGGTCATCCTGCTGGTTCAACATTCACATTCTTTGAGAAACAAATGAACTCTTCTTAGGTGGGCACAGACTGCAGAATGTGACCATTAGAGATGCCTTTGAATCAGTGGTAGGATCTGGCAGTTTCCAGGGACACATTCCTCAGCTCCCTGATGAACATTTTCAAAGGAAAAGATGAGTCCAGAGGTGTTTCCCTGAAGGCAAGGGGAGCAAGGAGCAGTCCAAGGTCACCTCAGTGATGTGTTGTTTGGCTCTCCAAGTATTTGTTTAGAAACTGACAGTTATAAATCTTAATCTCTTTCATATGAAAATCTGGGTTTCCAGCATGGTTCAGAGAAAGGCTACAGAGCACACAGTATGACTACATCTTTGAGAGAGGATGACATGCTCAGGCCCAAAATGGAAGCTCCTCTTTCATTTACCTGCCTCCTGGCTATAGACTTTCTTTAATCCTTTTGTTTTAAAGGACCTGCTATTCTGCATTTCATAAACCTTAGAAAGCAAGTAGTTCATTCCAAAATTAGGGCTCTAGGGTGAAGGGGAAGCAGCTTAACTGGCAGAGCACTTTGACTAGATACATGAAGACTTAGGTTTGATTCCCAATACTATAAAAGCTGGGATGGGGGTACATGCCCATAATCCTAGCACTTGGTAAGTAGACAGTGGAGGATCAGGGGTTCAAATTCATCCTTGGCTACATAGTGTGTCCAAAAATATAAATTAAAAAAATTGGGCTTCAGAGATGGCGTAGTGGATAAATTATTTGTCACACAAGCATGAGGACCAGAATTCAGATTCCCTGAACCTGTATAAAAGCAGGAAGATATTGCAGCTGCCAATCCCAGCACTCGGGAGGCAGAGACAAGGGATGTCCAGGACAAGGTAGCTGGCTACACTAGCCAAATATTGAGCTCTGGGTTGGACCGAGAGGCTCTGTTTCAATAACTAAAGTAGGGAGTGATTGAGAAAGGCATTGAATCCCTGGGCCTTGACATGCATAAACACATACGTGAGCGCACACCTGCATACATGTGTGTCTGCACAAATGCAAACTCTAATGCACAACCACATACTCACACATCCTTCATACACATTTAAAAAAGTAAATAAAACACTGAGGTTCCAACTAGGCATCCTTAGTGTGCCCACCTGTCTCTGCGAGCACTTACTGAGCGCCGCTCTGCACCAAGGGTAGGAATCACAAGCAGTGAATAGGATGTTGCCACCACTACCATCATCAGACATTTTGACAGCTTGCTCTGTGCCAGGCACAGTGGGTGAGATAAGCGCTCACACGTTCAATTCTTATGCAGCTTCCAGTGCTGCGGGATCCCTTGTCATGATTTGCAGATGTGACTCTGGAATTCAGTAGCTTGCTCCAGTTCACTGAGCCGGGAAGCAGAGAAGCCAGAAGTTGGGTCTGGAAAGTCTGAAAAATAAGCCAAGTTCTTAACCCTTCTAGCACCCTATTTATCTGTGTTTTTGCTGCTCTGCATACTGGGCATCCCCAGAGTAAGCCAAGGAGGTGGAAAGGGTTCTTGGCTTTGCAAAGCATGTGTCTGTGTCTGTGTCTATGAGGAGGGCAGACAGCCAAGTAAAGACAAAGGTAACTAAATGTGTTTCAGAGACATTCCCTAGCCCTGAGAATCCTGGATCCCAAGCAGGAATCAGCCTGTCCTCATACCTGGGATTCAGCCACTTCCACCGGAGCCTACAAACTGTAGAATTCAGCTTTGTGGTTCAGTGGCTTTATAATTTATTATTATTATTGTATGTGGCCATGCACATGCAACACTATGCAAGTGGAGGGCAGAGGAAAACTTTGTGGAGTCGTTTCTCTCCTTCCACCCTCATAAGGACTGTGGGGATTGAATTCAGATCCTCAGCTTTGAAAGACAAAGTACCTTAACCTTTAGCCCATAGCTGCTTTTCTAAATTGGAAGTGATGACCATATGTTTGAGTCACTCTTCTGTTGCTATCAGAAAACACTCTGAGCCAAATTTATTATTTGGCTTATGGTTCTATAGAGTCCATTATGGTGGGAAATCATGGTAGTCAATAGGAGGCAGAGAGAGAGAGAGAGAGAAGAGAGAGAGAGAGAGAGAGAGAGAGAGAGAGAGAGAGAGAGAGAGAGAGAGAGAGAAAGATGGGGTTGAGTTATGAAACCTTGAGGCTGGCCTCCCATGACATACTTTCTCTAGCAAGGTTCTACCTCCTAAAGCTGCTGTGACCTTCCCAAACAGTGCCGTCATCTGGGAAAAAAGTGTGAAAAAAACGCAGACCCGTGGGACAACCATGACAATACGCTACAGTTCTTTGCAAAGAGAAGCTGTGGTTCTAGGGTGTGTTTACTATACATTCACTTTTCTTACTGACTTGTAGCAGTTGGGGTCATGATGGTTGGACTGTGAATTGCTGAAAAAGGGGTTGGAGGAACACCAACTTGTGGCTTTCTATCTGAATAGCAAAGCAGATTTTCTTTATAGACATGTCCACTCAAGCATGGTCAGGATTGTGTGATGAAGGGTTCTTCCAAGTTATTATCTTCTGAGGAGATGTGACAGAGAATTTACATGGTTATAGTCCTGAATGAGAAGCCATTTTAAGGTACTTGACCCCCAATCATTTAAAAGAGAAAAGGAAAAAACAAACAAACAAACAAACACTTCACCAGAATAGAACAAAGTAAGTAGAAACTGCTTTCTGTATATTACTATTATTATTGAAAGGGTCTCATGTAGCTGGCCTTGAACTTGCCATCGTAGTGAAGATGTCCTTAACTCCTGATCTCTTTGCCACCACCTCCCAGGACCAGAGTTTCAGGAACACATTCCCATCTCTGGTCAGGCTTTGTGTGTTTTTAAAGCTTCTACAGACTCATTTCAACAGCTCATCACACCTACTCTCTGCCGCCTCCACAGAAGTGGGATCCCTCTGTTTCTGGACTAGGGGTATTTTCACTGAGCCCTACAGCAACTATCAAGGGCCTGAAAATCCATGAGCCCTGCTCAGGACTGTAAGCTCAGTGTGGGAGTCCCCACACTGGCAAACGCCTTTTCTGATTCCAGTCTAGCACCTTTTGGCTATCACAGGCTGTTAATTTCCAAATCGAGTGGAAATCTATAACCACCCACTTCTCCTGATTCAGTTGTGTACTCTGGCATTTAAGGGGATTGGTCAAAAACAAGGGCCTGAGTGTTCTAACTTAGGGGGTGCCATGGGGAGTCAAGGAGGAACTGCTGAAAAATTTGCCAGTCAGCAGACAAGTGTTCGCAGTGAAAGGGGCGGTGTTTTTCTCAGTACTGGCTCTGCAGTGTCCACGGCCCTCTGTGAAAGCGTTTCAGTTTGAAACTGCACCTTAAATCCACTGGTAAGTCGGTGTTGACTCTACATACATGTATGCACTCATGCCCATGCACATGTATGTGTGAAGTGTGTGTTTGCATATATGTGTGTTCTCATGGATGTAAGTACATGTGTATGCATGCATACTTGTGGTGATCCAAGGCTGACGCTGAGGGTCTTCCTCAGCCACTCCTACTTTAATTATTAAGGCAGAGTCATTCACTGAATCCAGAGCTCATGATTTCAGTTTGTCTAGGAAGTCAGCTTGCTCCAGCGATACTCTGTCTCCACTTTCCTCAACTCTGGCATGAAAGCTGGGCCACCATAGTTAACTGGTTTGTATGTGGGTTCTGGGGACTTGAACTCTAGATCTCACACTTGTGTGGCAAGTGCTTTATTCTCTGAGCTATCTTCCTAGCCCTAAAATCAGATTTCTTGAAGGCAAGCTATAAGAAGGTCTGACTCCCAGTTGTGGACAGATGGTGCGATTTGGTTTTCCCAGCCGTTCTGTTGAAGAACACCATGTTATGGTGATGCATCACACTCACACACTTAGCAAAGCTTAAGAAATACCATGATAAGGGACAGTTTGCCACAAACATAAATACCTGCGAGGACAGACACGTGTCTTTTCCTCCTTACAACTGATGATTGTGTGTCGAATGTGCTATTTATTGTAGCCCAAAACTAGCACCTGAGGCCAATATGTCATTTGTGTGATGTGTCCCTGTGGAGGACCAAGGGTGACTTCAGGAATCATCCTGGATTGCTTCTACCTCCTCCTTGCTTTGCTCTGGGATTTCCCAGACTCTGCCCACCAGGGCCAGAGGTACAGACACCACTACTTCCTCCTGGTGTTTTTATGTGGGACTTGAGATCCAAACTCAGGTACTTCTGCTTGCAAGACAGAGTCTTAACCATCTCTCCAGCCCGTCTTCAACATTTGACTTGTCATTATTTATGGCACTTTTTCATGTTGTTTCTTCATTAGTAAAAGAAAAATGTTCTAGAAGTAAAACATTTATTCAGATCACATCCACCTATCCAAAGCACCAAGGGTTTTTTCATTCATCAAACTAAAATGGAATCTCTTTGACTATTCTTGAATACTTCCTGGTGGAAGATCATAGACTAGGCTACTGAATGAATTCTTGGAAAGCTTCTGTAAGTCCTACAGGGCTCTGAGAAACTCACCACCCATGCGGGAGGCAGGATTCCACATAGAGCCTGCTGGTCCTTGTTGCCAATTTCTGGCTCCTCCCGGGACACTGCCTCAACTCTGGACATTCAACTTACAAGTGTGACAATAAACATCCTCACCAACAACTTAGTTTGCCTGCCCATGCTGCGTGGTGACAAGAACTATGCACTTAACTGTGAATGGACTTTGCTTTCCTGCCTGGGATCTAGACATTTTGCAAAAGCCTCGGTCACCTCTACCTCTGCCACATGGACATGATGTTTAGACTGGCCATAATCTCCAGTACTCTTAAAAGTTCTGTTCATGTAAATAAAAAAAAATCACAGATCGGCCTATTGGAGCACTCCCTCCCCTATTCCCTTGGTGTGTCAAACACGCATAATGGAAAAACGCTGTTGCCTGACTCCGGGCCAGAATAAACAATCTGCAAACACTGTGTAAACCCAGCTGCTGCAGCGGGGGACAGAGGCCTTGCTTTATGACCTCCACAGTGGTTAACTGTATGCAAAAGAACCAAACCCCATTGCTGATTTGAACTGCATCTCAATGCTGATTGCGCTTTGGTGTTTCTCTTCTCTATGAAAAAAGTGAATGTAGACCCCACAATGATCAGAGGGCCTCCGCTACACCCTCAATAATCTGGGCTTGTTTTAACCTGGCCCACCAAAAGTCATGTCCAAGAAATAGATATGACTTCACAACCACCACAGGTGGGGTCAAAAACATCGGAGGATAGACATCGTTCTTCAGCTCCCAGAGAACTGAGCAAGCCTTGCTGTCTTAACACGTATTCTGCCTTTGAGACTCATGTTTACTATTGCCAGGTTAGATGGCACCCAGAAATTTTCAGTACACAAAGACAAGCACGCTTTCTTGGGTCATGGGTGTGATGAAATTCAGGGTCTGAAGTGGTAGGATTGGAGCATCAGGGCAGTGGGATAGATGGCACCGTGCATGCTCCCAATACTCGAAGCTCCTGCAGAGAAAGCCCTGCTCCACACCGGCTGCCCCTCAAACCGTGTGAACATGATGCTTGTCACAGATAGAGTAAACTCATTTCCTGAACTATGCAGGGCGACCACACAGTTCAAACACATGAAATACAACTGCAAAGCGGCCCGACTCCCCTACAGCTGCTCGAGGAGGAAATGAATGCGTGTCACCGCAGCTTGCCCGTGATGTGCTGGGCTGACAGGGCCAGCGTTTGATATGCCGCTTGGATGATCGATGGCATGTTAGGTTGAGCTTCTTGGAGGTATGGCAATTAAGGGAGAAAAGAACAAAAAGCAGTTCATGGCTGTCACCGAGCTTAGGGTTGGTAAAGTAAACACAGGGATTTTTTTTCAGTCTTTTCAGATGTGAAAGTTTAAATAGCTAAAAAATAGGTTGAGATCATTTTGAATTTCAAGAGAACCTTTGCTTAATGTGCAAGTTACATGAAATGCATACATTTATATTTATAAAAGTGATATATATATATCACTTTTTAAATGCCAGAATGAAGCTGCTAGACTCCTTTGATGAAAGCGAATAAGGCTTCTAAACACTCCCACTTTCCTTTGATATTTGGAAGAATTCAATTCTTCCAAAAAAGAAAGAGCTAGGAGGACAAAGTATTTGTCCTATATGGCTGTGTGGGGGTAGATGGCCAAAGATCCAGAGAGACCAGGATATTGTCCGCTCTGGGATGGAGACCAGCTGGGCAGTGCACTGTGAAGGAATGTGCATGGTCAGAATCACCACACAGGTAGAGCTGAGGGGGCCGGCAGGAGGGACTCCCAGTTGGGGGGTTGAACACCACATTAGTTATCTTGGAATATGCCAAACTTGTTAAGGGGGCCATGGCAGTGAGGGGTGGGGACAGCGGGTGGTAATTAG
Organism: Typhlomys cinereus; assembly: GCA_023101885.1. Lineage (NCBI taxonomy): Eukaryota > Metazoa > Chordata > Mammalia > Rodentia > Platacanthomyidae > Typhlomys > Typhlomys cinereus. The sequence goes on from JALPQD010000036.1 coordinate 8,024,684, forward strand.
TTGCCCAGGATAGATTGGATTCTACGCTCGCTCACTGATGAGAACCTCCGAAACGCCGTGTATGACTGCAGAGAACATGGAACCCTCTAAAAATGAAAACACAGGCTGGGTCCTGGAGAAGTAAATCATAAACAGAGAAACAGACACAAAATAGTGGGAATCTCTGCTTCTTGGGGACACGAAGGATCTCTTTCTTGGCAGAATGTCAGAGGAGGGATAAGAAGAGAGACCCACAAGTTTGAGCTTTGAGCAAATGCTGATCTCTTGCAAGATTAGATGAACACTTTTGGGGTACCTGACACCTGCAGAGGCTGTGCCCCAGACCTGTGGATCAGGAGCACTGATGACCATTGTAGCTAAGGAGTTTTCCAACCACACTCAGAGACCCTAAAGCTTAGAACGAAGTGTGTCGGGAAGAAGCATCCAAGTCTTAGTCCTGCCGTGTGCTGACAGGACACTGCAGTAGTGGCTGCTAAAATTGGGCTGCCTAGGTTTGCTGGACAGAGAGCCACTTACTCCTATGTCTTTTCTCCCCAAATTTGGCAGCGTGCTGCAAACCATCCAAAATGTTGATAATTTCTTTGAAAATATCTGCTGCTGGGCTGAGGAGATGGCTCCGGGGTTAAGCCTTTGTCTTGCAAGAAAAAAATGAACTGAGTTTGGATCCCAGATCCCACATGAAAACAGTGGGTGGAAATGGCAGCCATATCACTTCTGGAAGGTGGTGCCTAGAAAACTCCACAGCAAAGATATGAAGAGGTAGAGCAATCCAGAATGACTCTTCCACAGGTACACACAGTGCCTTATACCCACATGCACCTACACACGAGGAAAAAAAAAGAAGAAAGAAAAACTATTGCCCAAAACATACATACATGCTTTCCTCAAAACAGTGTTTTGCTACTGGACAAAAAGAAAGGTTTCTTTTTTTTTAATTTTTTTTAATTTTTTTTATTTTTTTATAGAAAGGTTTCTTTTTATATTAGCAATGGAATGAAACATTTCTGTTAAAAAAATCTGGCAGGAAAAAAAAACTTACTGGAAGACTTACTATAGCTTTAACCATAAGAATCTACCTTTTTCATAGGAAATGCATTTATGATTGGAAATTATTACTGAGAAAGCCTTTTTGTTACTTTTTTGTTAATTTATTTGGAATCACCCTTTGGAGGACCAAATCAATGATCAAAGAGGACATCTTGATGAAACAGATTGTTGAAACAAAGACCAAACCCTATGTGGTAGTATGGTAGTATCCACCTACAATCCAGGACTCATGAGGCTGAGGTAGTAGGATTCCCAAGTTCAAGGTCATCCTTGACACAGAAAGTCAACCATGTAGCTGTTGTAGTTTCAAGTTTCTTTGGTATCTGACAAATAATTTCTGCAAGTTCTGACTGTATTTTGTATATAGGATTCTTTTTCCAATTGTCATCATTCATAAGGAACTAGCAGGTCTAGGATTATATATCTTATTTAGTACACATTATACACACATTACACACACACATGCAAAAACACATTTCCACTTCACTGTGTTCAACCTCACAGTTGAAATCTAGTCCCAGTGAAGTGAAGCCAATTGCTGACCCCATAGATGGTGACATGCCAACAGGAAAATTCTTTTTTTTTTCACTTTTTCTAATGGCCTATTAGTTTCTCAAAGGTTCCACACAGATCCAGTTGCCCATTCAATACACAAGGTTATCACAAAGCCCCGAGGCAAATTACCAACTTTTCAACTTGATGCTCTGATTCCTAGAAGAGTAATTTACAATTTTCAAATCCTTACTATTATATACATACGTACATATATATATATATATGTGAACAAGATATACATATATATGTATATATATGGATACATTTTTAGGTAACTTAGGAAACAGATTAAGAAAAATAAGTGGTTTTTCATAATTTGGAAAATCAGAGACTCTACATTAACCACCTGGAACCAGGCCAGCCTAATCTCTCCCCAACCTAAAGCTCAGAGAAATTTGCGGAAGAGGGGGTGGTAAGATTGTAAAAGTTTAAAGATGGGGAGGAGCAACGATATGCAAGATACTCCATGAAAGTTAGGGCCGAAGTAATCAAAATAAGACTTTGCATGACCTGCGCAATTACCAACATATCATTGAACCCCCAAAGTCTAGCATGGATCACAGGCACTAGGATTCTTAGAGGCAAGGGGTTAACAGCCACAATAGTGTTCCTATACTAAAGGGGAACACAAGAAAGAGCTCTAGGCAATGCTACTGAGTCCTTACACCTCATCAGAGAAGAGGACCCAGAGGGAAGTTTGTCATGCACACTAAAGGATGCTCCAGGGATGGGGGGGGGGAAGCACTGGGAAAAAGAGAAGGGGGAAAGGAAAGGGAAAAGGGGGGGAGGGAACAAGGGGATCCAGGGAGGGGTGGAGGGAGGTAGGGGAATGGGGTACTTATCAACTTTATATGAGTGGAAGAAATTAAAAAAAAAAAGAAGTGGTTTTTAATTTTACCAAGCTGACATTACCACAGCAGCAATATTTATTTATCCTTCCAGGATTTTTATTTATGCATATAAAATATATCTGCATAAGATAAATAAGATACATAAATATATCGGTTACATTTAAATTTAGTGTTATAGTGTTTTAAACATAACTGGTTGCAAGCATCTTTTTTTACATCATCAATTATTCCATGTTTCTCTTTTTGAGACAGGGTCTCATGCTGTAGCTCAGCCTGCTGAAAACTTTATGGAAATTCACCTGCCACAGCCTTCCCAGTATTGAGATTGAAGACATAGTCCATTTCAAGCAGTTTTCCAAGTTCTACTGCAGTGTGCTTCAATATACTCTATTTTATAGACATTGGAGTCTTCAAACCAGACTACTACTGTTAACGTGGCTTTCTATGTTTCTATGACTCTAAATTACAGGATAATTAAATAAGGATGTGCATCTTGTTCATAAGCAACCATAAATGCTTTTATACTTGTTTCTCTAAAAAAAAAGCAACTTCAGATGTTGAGGGGTCGATTTTCCTCTGCCTACCACTAAGGCCTTCAGTTCCCCCAGTACCACAAGTCTTCCACCTTCTTTTGTTGCAGATCCTAAACTGTATATAATGTGATTTTAAGACATTTGTTGCATGAAGCCAATCTAGTGCCTAGCTTACTAAAGCTTTAAAATGTACAGGACTTTTTGAAAATCCCCCATCAACTGACCTAGAGAACAGAAAGATGCATGGCAGTGAACTTGATATGGGAATAGAGCTACTTGTAAAACATTCAGCATACAAAAAAATCCTGGCAAATGACACTGAGCTGTTGACTACAATCCTGGGGATGAAATACTTCGTTTGTGGCATCTATAGACTGGGTTTTCATAGAGCTAACACACAAACCAGCATTTTCTCTTTCTTCTAGGTAATTCTAAATGCACTTCAACAGAACATTGTCTGATTTGTTTCAGCATTATACTGATCACACTCATGCGTCCAGATGAATGACCCCATGGGAAGCTGAACAGCCAGAGACCTGGGCGTTCTCTCTGGAATGTTGAACATGGTGACATTCTGATAAACCCTTCGAAGGCTATGAGTGACGGGACTGCTCACAGAGGCCAAATGCTCAGATAAGTGAGCCAGTTACCTCCTGCTCAGGCAGTAGGAAGTTAGGTTAATGAGGAGTGCTACTCAAAATAACCATTCCCAAGTCAGAAAGTGTGACACAAAGGCCCAAGGATGCTGTCAGTTTGATCAAGCGTGTCCGCATTCCACTTTCAAACTTACTGACCTTCTCTGAGCAACCTATAGCACTGGCAATACCAAGTTTTGGAGCGAAGAAAATGAACAACAGCCCTATATGCTCTTTCTTTACCTATAAGATCTGCATGGCATGCTCTGTAAGATCCACATGGCATGCTCTGTCAGACGGGCATAGGTTATAAGTATACCCAGGACTGCACTTTAAGCCAAGCCCTAAGAAAGAATAAGGCAGAGATTCGGCCATTCTGTTTGCAAAGGATAAGCCCATTTGTTTATTTCAGCTCAGTTTGAAATTGGCGACCAAATGTCAGAGATTTCAGGACCATCAGACTAGGTATTGGGGGAGAGATGCCAGTTTAAATCATAGTATTTAAAAATATAGTGGTAAGTGCTTGAAGTGAATGTTTGCATACTATAAAATGTTCTAGACACAGAAAACCTAGGAAAGAAAAAAAACCCAAAATTTCACCATATGGTTTTGAAAAGTTTTAATGTATTTGTACTTAGAACTTGATTCTAATGAGAAAAATTAAACTTTCATTCTCCTTGCATATCTACATCTAGACTATCGGCATCTGTTAGGTCAATAGTCAGCTGTATGTGAAGGTAGCAGGGAAGAGTTTGACAGTCACGGTCAAAAGCCATCGAAGCCTGTGATATTAGCAAATGGGAAAGACAATGCAGAACGCAATTCAGGCGACGCTGGCCTGAAATTACAGCAGTACGCTCCAATATCCTCCTCCTTTCCCTCCGCTCCCTCTGCCCCCATCTCCTCTTTCTTTTTTAATTTATTTTCAGTGCCAGGGAATGAACCTAAGATCTTATAAGTAGTAGACAATTGCTTTATCTCTGATCAAACACTCCTATCCTTAACCACCTTCTTACACAAGATGGGGACAGAAAGACACAATCCATCCCTGCTGGAAAGACCACGCATTAGATTGGAAGAAGCCAAGAAAAGCGTTGATTTTTTTGGGGGGGGGGGAAGCTCCTAGGTATGATCAGTTTCCACCAGGGCTGTTCAGTTTAACATGGCCTTCAAGATAGGTGGGGGAGGAGCAGAGGAAAGGGATAACTTGAGTGACATTCAAGGCAGACTTCGAAACTTCAGTTAAAAGAATGGAAAAGCAAGATGTTTGAAGGAGAAAATTCAACAAGTGGAAAAGCTGTAACCCATTATGTTTTATACTTACTGGGGCATGAAATGAAATTTCATGATGTTCTAAAATCAACAGCTTAAGTGCTTAAAACTGAATACGTGAACTGGCCTTAAATCTGTGTCATACTTCCATCTCATATTGATATAATGGTGGACACTAGTTCCTAAAGAGCACAATCCTTTTTTTTTTTCCAAATCACCCACAGTTAAAGAAACATTTTAAAAAAGCAATTTTAATTGCTCCTACCTTCTAACAAAGCCATAGACAGACATGATTTATGACTTTTCAATTCCCTTTTCTCCCAAATGTCTTTTTCCAAGTGATTAATTTACTGGTCTCTGGGGAAGTGACTTCCCAGCCAGGCTGTCTGCAATCCTTGCAGCCCCAAGTGTAAGAACCTGGATACCTTCATTAACTCATCTCTTGAGTTTCTATGACGGCTGAGGTTCTCTGGTAGATATAAAGGGGGGTCAGGGAGGATCAAGGGTTTTTCTTTTTAATGTTTCTCCTTCCTACTAGTTCTCTGACTAAAAAAGAAAATCACTGACTGTTAAATTGGAGCTTAATTCTTTTGGGGAGACACAGTGTGAGAGTTTGCAAGGAGGAAAAGCTCATACCTTTGATGCTCAATGACACCATCTTGAGCTCAGCATAAAGAGGTCACACACATGCTAGCACTTGAACTGAGCAATAAGGCCACATTTCAAGGTTGTAGCGAGTGTCATGGTGCTGCACTACTTGTCTCTGACCTTGACTACCCAGCTTCCTCTCTGAGATTAAAAAATTAACCTATGGCATGTCACCCTTTAAAACAGAGCTCTCTGTAAAACCCGTAGGAAGTCATTTTTCTGCTTAATAACTACTGGCATTCCCTGACCCCAGTATGTAGGGTGTGCACGGTATCTGGAATCCCACAGATGGTCAGGACAATTCTAGCAACCTCCTTCATATGAGCTCACAGCATGTCCTCATTGCAAACATTCACACTGTTTTATTAAAAAAGGATCAACCTCCGATTTAATGCTGCTTTCAACTTAGTCATTGCTTCTGTGTTTTACATGTGACAACAAAACCAAGTCCCGACTTTTTGGCTAGCGGTAGAAGGGAATGAAAGATTGTTGGGACATGATCCCTCTCTCCCTCTCTGAACATTTGCAAAAATCCCTGGAGTACAGGAAATGTCTATTTCCTTCCTTAGTCCCTCCCTCCCCCACACAAAGTATCAGGGATGGAGTCGCTGGGCACTGGAGAAGGGAGCAAAAATAGACAGAGTCACTTTTGCTCTCAAATTTTGCTTTTGCCCTGATCTGAGGATGGCAAGAAAAAAACCCACTCCTTCTCTATCAAGCCCATGATGGCTGTCTTTAGGAAGTTATGACCAGAGCCAGATTTTTGGTCTTTGTGACAATGTTTTTGTTGGCTACCAGGACCAGTTGTCCGGAGTGGCAGTAGAGATACGTTACAAGCTTTGACTTTTTGCTAAGGAGATTGTCTTAAACACTCTTAGACCACCTTCACCTTCCTTGTGGATTCTAAGATTCCATCGTCCACATGTTAATGGTTGCAACATAATTCTTTACATGCACTTAGAATGTGCAAGATGGGATTAGTTTCCATGTAACACCATTATTTCATCTCCCTGATGGATAGGTACACAGATAATTTTCCTAATGAATTAATAAACCCAGATGTAATATGTTAACACTGAAATTTATACTTTATAGGCACAGATAAGGAATAAGCCATTTCCATCAGTCAGATGACATATGAACTTAATCTACAGATACAAGAACATGGAGAAAAGAATGCTAGAATTTCAAGAGCAAATGTATAGCACTGAAAGTTAGCATGGAATGTTTTCAGTTTACATATATATAGTCCTCTGTCATGACTAAAAAAGACCTTTGTAAACATTTTTGAAAAACAATAATTCTTTTTAATCAACTAACAAGACCAAATTACTATGAAGTCATTTTACTAGTGCACAACTCTATTTATCTCATTGGCTGTGTATTTCAATAGACAACTTTCAAAATAAATGTGAAAGAAATGTCAGCTCACTTTACGTTTAACAATAAACACACCATCAAATATTTTTGACCTAATGCAACTAGAATAATTAATATAATAAACACATTTAAATGTGTCCATTAATCATAAATTCCATGAGTTGCTCTATGCAAATGATGAACTCTAAGAATTCTTAAGACACCAACAGAAATTTGTAACAAACTAAATGGGGAAGGATACCCATTTTTGCTTCGCTACTTTAGAAAAATAAGCAGACTTCCTTGGATTGTTTGCTGTCTTAAATTCCATTCCTTGGAATCATTAAAAACCCTCATGGAAGCCAAAGTAGGTGACATGACAGAAACAAATGGCTTTGCTGTTCTCCAGAGTGTCTCTTTAATGCTGCATTAAAGTCATCAATTTTCCTCATCCCAACAATTACAGCTTTTACCCCATGAAAAAGCAAAGGGAAAAGAGGAAAGTAACATACCAAGAAACAGCATCATAACAGGATCAACATGCTTTCTAGAAAAACTGGGTTCTTAAGGATTTCCAGAATGAAATTTCCTAGAATCCCTGGATAAGAACCCTTCCACCTTCCTGGATTCCACTTTGCTCTCTGCAGGGTGAACAGAAAGAATAGTGAAGCGTATAGGGGCTGGACGCTACCCAAGCCCATGTAGAAGCACGGCCTCTCCAACTGCCTGCTGGGTGACTGAGGAAGCTATAATCCCTCTTCAAGTGGGCAGTTTATGCTTTTGTAAAAGGAACAAAATAACAGGATCTGCCTCTTAGGGTTGCTATTAGGGTGGAATGAAATACACATTTAACAAGGTCCTAGGAAACAAATCCCCAGCGAGAGTGAAACGTGAAAAAAATCAAAATGGATTTGCTCGTGCCAATCCTCTTCAGAAAATAAAAGTAATGATACTCCCTGAAGTTTTCTACAAAAACTACTCCTTCAAGGATATCTATCCAGCAACTGTTTGCTCCACCCTTGCTATTCATCCTGTGGGTAAGGATTATAGTTTCAAAATATCTGATGTTAATCCTTCTCTTTTTGACCTTTGAAACCTTCTCCTTGCTTCAACTTCTTTGAAGCAGTTCATAGCTCACTGTGATGGTGACTGTTAATTGTCAACTTGGCAGGATCTAGAATCACCTAGGAGACAAGGGTCCTGGCATACATGTGAGGGATTATCCAAATTCAGTTAGCCTCTGGGCACACCTGTCAAACATTATCTTGGTTTGGTTCATTAGGATCCAAAGACAACATATGCTTCTTCCCAATAAGTCTGTCCCCTACATACGTACATACGTAAGCGCATGCACCCGCGCACGTGTGTATGTATGTGTATACATGTGCGATCCACTGAGTTTAACAAGGGTTGCCTGCATTAACATGTGAATATACATTTCCATTGCAATTCTCTTCTGTTCTCAAGCAAGAATCATTAGTCTTTGGAGAATTTTTCTGTTTTTTAGATTGACAGTATAGCAACAACAATTGCTTTATCTTCATGTATCAGTCTTGCTGCTGTGGCTAAATACCTGCCAAAAGCAACTGAGAAAGGAAGGGTGGGAAGGGGTCTATCATGGTAGGGAAGGCATGGTGGCAGGAGTTCAAGGTAGATGGTTGTGTCCACAGAGAGAAGAATGTATGTGCTTAATTAGTTGTTTCTTTTTATGCATGCTGGGACCCCAGTCCATGGAATGGTGCCACCCACAGTTAAGGTGTGTCTTCCCACAAGTCAATCAAAAAACTTCCTCATGAATATGCCCAGAGATTGGTCTTTAAAAGTGAGTCTAGATCCTGCCAAGTTGAAGATCAGTGTAAGTCCTCACATCTCCTTTTCATTGTTTCCTTGAAGCATCAGTGTTTGCTAACTAAGCAGAAAAATGCTCATCTTCTCAGTTGAAACAGATGAATTTAGGCTTAAATGTAATAGAAATTTCATGGTGATTGCTGACTATGAATTACTGACATTGAGGCTTTTAGATAAGTGCCGCTCTCTCAAAAGGTTAAGACTGGCAGTTCTGTGAAACTAGATTCATATATGATAGTATATTCATGAATATCTACAGAACTTTCTTCACCTCTATATCAATTCTCAAGATAGCTATTGCTTACTGATAAGGCACAATTTATCCACAATATAGTTTGGATTTCTTATATACATTCTCTTCCTAGTCTCACTTGGGTAGGATTCTCCCTTTCTATTTGTCTTCAATTGCACCTTACCTGTGCTTGGCAGATAACAAGCTTTTACAAGACTTAAGTTTTAGAAGACTTCTCCCACTGACATTAGTAAAGCAGCTGGATATTTCAGGGCAAAGACAAGCATGCTGGTATCAGGAACTGTACCATTTGGCCCTCTGCTTAGTTTCCTGAATTGTGTGATTTTGAGTCAAACCAATCCATACTTGCTTTCTTAACGAATGGCATGCTTTGTAACTAATGAAAAACACAGGGGATCATGTTGACATCAAATTGAAAACTGGATCAAAAGACCCACAGATGTTCACAAACTAGTGTCAGAAAAACCAGGACCGTCCACAACTTCCTCAAGTTTCTGGGTTGGCTTCATTTTTTTCTCCCCCAAAATACTCACTGGGGGAGCTTGCCTGACTTACTAGGCCCTTTCTGGTCAGTTGTATTGTTACATTAGAGGTTCCTAAACTTGAAGATAAATGCTTCCCATGAACATGGCTGTGACAAGACCTGTAGACTAAGATTTCACTGTCAGTTAAAGGAAAAGATTCCTGGGTGCAGAATCATAATTGGTGAAATTCATTTATACCATGAAGGCTTCTGGTACAGCTGCTCCATGACCTTTCCTCTTACCATCAGCCCGTAACTCCATCATCTTTCCTAGGACTTCTCAAGCTTTCTGTCTCAGCCAATTCTCACCTGGCGAAGCCACCTGACCCAATGCTGCAATGGCTCTGGCTCCTAATCAGTTGTGATTTATGGGCCTTTAAAGATACTGTAAACAGAGTGGCAAAGAATCAGGAAGAGATGCTCAAATAGCCACCACATTCTAGTCCACAGCAAATAGGAGAAAGGCTCATTGACTCATCCCAGCACCCCCCCACCCCCGTCTCTGTATATTTCGTACATTTTTGTAAATGTAACCCTTTCATTAAAAATTTAGAGTCGATATTTCTATTTCCAAGGGGTATGAAGGTCATGGTTAATCCCCATCTAACAAAAGGTGCATAGCTTTTAACTTTGAAAATGTTGAAAAATATCAGCCAAATCCAAACTTCGCTCATGAATCATGCTGGTGTTTTCCTCTCAGCGAGGACCCTCGTGGGTCACTGGGAAGACTCAATAGGCAAATGTCACTCTAGCATTCCTACAGGATCATGCTATGGAATGTGAGCAGAAGCTGGACTGTCCACACCTACCAAGCTTAATAAATCAATGCCCTCTGGATACCACGGCATGAAGACTTTATTAGGTGCCATCTGTAATCACTCAATTAAAAACAAATAAAGGGTGCATATGTAAATCTCAACCCTTGCCCTGAAAATAGTTGCACTGTTCACATCTGGTTTGGCTAAATCATGATCCTGGTATTTAATCTCATGACCACAGTGACTTGTGGGAAGGTGAGCTTGTCAGCTGCCACAGAGTTAAGGCAATTTGTTCTTCAATTAAGGACAGTTTTGCACCAATGGAAAAAATAACTATGAGCTTTTTCATGTAATGAAGCCGTCTTATGCATGTGCATAGACATCCCAAATGGCCAAGCATTCAGTCTTTATGTTTAGTCTTTATGGTTGGTGGTCGCCACAAAATAAAAATGTCAAGATTATGAAAGAGTTAAGTAGAGAACCATAGAATTTTAGCATTCCAAGGCTAGCAGACTACATATACTTTATAGTTCCTATACATACCCAGAAAGTCCTGTGCGTGTGCTGTATGTCTCACAGTGGGTTTTTAAAGGACCACTGACTAGAACTTGGCAGGCAAACTGATGGAATCAAAAGGAAAGTTGTTTGAAACTAGGTGAGAAATCTTTAGAGAGAGGATCTGGCAACGTGACAACTCGCATTAAACCAGGACCACATCTGCATGACTGTGCTGTTCCTTGGAGGAAAATGATTTTTATTTATCCTTCTTGGTCAATGCTGCTACTCAGACAGGGATGTACAGGGAACAGAGAAAGCCTAAAAGTTGTGTGTGGCCTTAGTAATTGTCTGGGTAATCCAGGGAAGTCTTCTGCTTACATGTCATTTTCATTGACAGTTTAGCTGTTTCCCTAAAGTTAATAATATCTTTTCCTCCAAGTTCAAAATTCTTTGTGTTTACTATGTAATAGATGGGAAATTAAAAAATCATTGGTAATCTTACTACCTAGGTAGATGACAGACCATGAACATTTCCAGGTATTTAACTTAATCATTTTCTTGATTCTTATATGGTTTTTCAAATAAAATTGATTTCATGTTAAAAATAATCTCTGCTATTCTTTCCTTTCCCATTTTGTGTTATTTCATGAACTCACATGCTTTTGAAAGCATGTTTTACTAGTTTACTGTTATGTGATTGTTGTGTCAAAAATCTAACCATCCTCTTCCTTTCAAATAGTTTAGTCCACTTCTGTTTTATGATTATAAATTATAATGAGAACATCACTGTAGTCATTTCTATGTACCTGGCTTCTCCTTTTCCTCTTCCTCCTTGTTATTATTTTACAATTGGAATGGTTCATGGTCTACATATATTTTTTCCTCTTCAAGGAATTAAGGAAAAGATTAAGGAATTAAGGATGTGTATGTATAATATGTACATCCACTTAAAGTAGATATGTTGATGAGATATCACTGCTACATTTACTTACATAACCACAGCCACAATCAAGATCCAGGATTTTCCCATCAGTCACCAGCGCTGGACATTTTGAAGGTTCAAAATGTACAGCATTAAATTGCTTTTAAGCAGATGTGATAGAGCATGCCTGTAACCACAGCACTTGGGAGGTGGAGACAGGAGGATGAAGAGTTCTACACCCCTCTTGGCTACATAATGAGTTTGAAGCCAACCTGGGCTTATATAACACCCTTTCTCAAAAATCCACAGTAATAACAATAATAAAATAAATAAAACTAGATATCAATAATAATAATAATAATAAATTATATATGTACATGGTGACGTCATTACCTTCCCCGGGTTTTATTGGTGGGCTACTAGAGTGTTCTTTCTAAGCTTTTTTTTACTGCTTATTGTGTAATGGGTAATAACAATTTAATGGAAAGTGTGGCCTCATTTTTAATGTGTATGTCTGCTCTGTATGCCTTGGGCTTTGAGTATCTCCCAAAGATCCATGTGTTGCAGGTCTGGCCCCTGCTTAGTGCAGTTGGGAGCAGGTAGAAACTTAAAAGATGTAGGCCTAGGAGGAGGTTTGGGCAGGGGTGTGCATCCTCATAAAGGACTACAGGATGCTGCTCTCATCCTGTCTTACTTCCTGGCTATCATGTTTGCTTTGCATGAGCTCCCACTGTGATGTGCTGCCCTCCCTTGACTCCTGACCCTCTGGCTTAAGGCCTACAAGCAATGAACTGAAGCTTCTAGAACTGTGAGCCAACATAAACATCTCCTCTTTACAAAGCTGATTGTCCCTGGCAATTTTCATAATAAAATGAAGCTAACACAATTTCCTAATAATTACCAAAGTTGGGCTCTAAAAAATATATTTATTCCACGTTCACATTTCTTTTTCTCCATCTCTTCTATAGGTAGTTTTATTGAAGGACTTGGGAAAAAAAAAAGACAACACAATACCAACCATACATATTACTATTGCAATGGGTAATAACAATTTAATGGAAAGTGTGGCCTCATTTTTAATGTGTATGCTGCTCTGTATGCCATGGGCTTTGAGTATCTCCCAAAGATCCATGTGTTGCAGGTCTGGCCCCTGCTTAGCGCAGTTGGGAGCAGGTAGAAACTTAAAAGATGTAGGCCTAGGAGGAGGTTTGGGCAGGGGTGTGCATCCTCAGAAAGGACTACGGGATGCCAATATAATTGCCAATATAACTGTAACAATGCTTAAAATGCAAGTTTTTCATCTGTAGATGTCTCATTGTCCTTGTGCATAATAAATACCAAGCAAAACTCAACTGCCAAAAAATAGTCACGCATCCTCTTGTCTATTTCTTTTATGTTTTTATTACAAAAATTCACTCTCTAGATCATCTGAAATTAATTAAAATTCAGGGCTTGAGATTAAACTCATTTTTTTTGATACTGTTGGCCAATGCTTTTTCTCTTTATTCGCTCCTCCAAATATTCTTCACCATATCACACAGCACTTCATAAGCAACTGCTTCTGTTCTGGTAAATATCTGTCTTTAAGTTAGATTTCTAGTATTTTAGAGTCTTCTAGGGCAATTTCTTTTTTAAAGATCATGGGTCATCTTACATGTTTATTTTCACAAGAGACACTGAGAATCATTTGACTGGATGAAAACACACACTCGCTTGAGACAAGCTGCCATTTTTGCGACATTCTGTGTCCTCATGCATGCACGTGGCATGTCCCTTTAGTCTGTGTGTCTGTGGTTGACGTTGCTCTCCAAGGAAAGTTTGGTGCCCACATTTCAAGTGGAAATTTTGGGCTAGGATTTCTCTCTCACACTAAAATTGTTGAAGAGAAATTCTGAGCTAATTTAAAGCATGTTACCCCAAAATGGCTGAGGGGGTGGGAAAGTACAGCAGATTAGATTTCAGAAAACTAAAAGGACTTTTAAATTTTGAAATGTCCCATAAATGATTATGAAAACACATTTCCCCAACTGAGGAATGTGCTATAGTACCAAAAAAAAAAAAATTCAGTTCTAGGGTGTGAAAGAAACAGGGGCTATCATTATAACACCATTCTGCACACATTCCTTAAGTCAATGTTAATTTAGCATTAGCAATTACTACAAAAACATGCTGAAGTATTAGGCATCATTTTTCCCCCATTGGCTTACTTGTTTCATTTCACAGCTGTGTGGAAACAAAGTCTGGCTTTAATTTGCATTTGAACTGTACGTGTGTGTATTTTTACTCTGGGTTCATATGTGTTGTGGTCAGCCAAATTCATGTGATCTCAACATATTGTGTTAGAAAACAACAGGAGCTACTGGTTTCAAAGGTGATTTTCCAAAATAATGCAGAAGGAAAAGAATTTCTTCTCACCTCCCCAGAGAGACATATCCAAAAAGCCTAGCTGCTCTGATCAGTAGGCTATCAACTGTCCATTACCACCAGAGAGGCCAGAGCCAATAGGGACCTTGAGCTACATACCATCCCCAATCTTACCGGGGGATACTCGCACTCAAATTTGACAAACAGACTTTGAAACAGAAGTGTTGATCTATCGTTGGAAACTCAAACACTGGATAACTTGAGAACTTGTTGAAACCTTGCCCAGCTGAAAAATAAGATGATTTGGAAAGTGTCTGAAGTCAGGTGTAGCTCACACCTGCAATCCCAGCACTCAGGAGACAGGCAGGAGAATCAGGGGATTAAGATCAGCTTGGGCACAGTAACTTGGAGTCAGGTAGGGCTATATGAAATCTTGTCACAAACAAAAACCACACACACACACACACACACACACACACACACCCCGAGCAAGAAAATAACAGAGAACATTTTACATTATCTCCACTAATTCTTAGGACAGCTCAATGAGGTTTTCTAAAGCCTCTATATACCCTCTATATACACCACTTATCTAAGGCCAGGGGAGGAAAACAATAAGCACTTTGTGAAACAACCTTTCAGCCTCCAAATAGACGGTCAGAGAGAAGGTGAAGGGAGTCAAGGTCTCAGAGCGTCATCTAGGTCCTTGGCCTCCTGAAGGTCAGTGGTGGCCCTGGTTCTGGTCATAGGCTGTGTAATGGTTTAACCTTGATTGGCTTGAGAAACGCCCAAGAGATGTGTGAGGTACGCTTCTGGGCATCTCTGTGTGGTAAGTTCTCAGACCCCATCCTGAATGTGAATGGCACATCAGATGGGCAGGGCATGAAGGAAGAATAAAAGTGGAAGGGGGAACCTCTGCTTTCCAGTCACCATGAGGTGAGCAGTCGCTTCTAACACACACACTTGCCTCCATGATGTTCTTCCTCACCAAGACCCAGAAATGACCAACCAGGAGGCCATGAACCAAAACTGCGGAACCCATGAACCAAAACAATCCCTTCCTCTCCTAAGTTATTTTTCAGGTATTTTATCATAGGCAATAGGAAACTTACTAACACAGACTAGCTCTGGTATATACTATGTATACAACCTGTACATTTCTAATTGAAAGGGGTTTCTGAGTCAATTTATGTTAAGTGTCCATCCAGGATTGAAGCCATTCTTGGTTACCAGTGGAGTATGTCTCCTGCCCTCAACCCCAGAAACAGGCTGCAGTGTTGTAGTCCAGGAACCATGTGTATTATGAGTGCATTAAAGCTATGTGTGTCTCTTTCAGTTCCATCACATAATTCTTTTCTATGACCCACAAAGAACTAGAGTTGTTGACAGACACATGCCTGGCACCCAGAAATCTGGCATCTGTATTCTCTATGGTGAATTGGGAAAGTTTCCAGAATGTTCCCAAGCATATTTTTCAAAAGTGTAATTAAATAGATTTTAAACTTCTAAACTTGGGTCACAGCAAAAGGGTGGGGCTGAAGAGAAATCTGTAACTCTTTAATAGAATAAAAAAAAATGAAGTCCAAATCAGCAGATTAAAGAAAAGAGAAATCTAGGTTGGAGCTCCTTTACTTCCAAGACCCCACTGCTTTCTCGCGGAGATTATTTGCTGACTTAGAGTTCAGTATTTCAGGCACAGGAGAGCTTCTCAGTGTGTGAGAGGTATGCAGCCAGAACACGGGGCTTCCTGGCACCTCTTTTCCCTCACACGGGCAGATGAGATAATAAGCTTGTCAAGCCATACCCCAGAGTTCCTCCCAGAAGCCACAGGTACTTCTGGTGAGGTCTCTCTCTCTCTCTTTTCTTTTTTCTTTTCTTTTCTTTTCTTTTCTTTTCTTTTCTTTTCTTTTCTTTCTTTTTTTTTTTCTTTTCTCTTCTCTTTTCTCCCTCCCTCCCTCCTTCCTCTTTCTCTTTCTTTCTCTCTCTTTCTTTTTCTTTCCTCCCTCCCTCCCTCCTTTCTTCCTTCCCTTCTTCCTTTCCTCCCTCCCTTCTTCCTTCCTTTTCCTCCTCCTCTGCTTGTGTGTGTCTATATATGCATTCTTTTGTTTTTATGTGAACCTGAGTAAACCCAAAGGTAACACTGCTAACCATCCTGGACTGCTCTGCTTCCTTATTGCTTTGCTCTGGGGTTTCCCAGGCTCCACCTTCCAGGACCAGAAGTTCAGGCTACCACCATATTCATCTGGTATTTTTATGTAGGACCTGGGGAGCTGAATTCAGGACCTTTTGCTTTTAAGGCAAAGACTTTAACCCCTGAGTCACCTTTCTAGCCCCTTCTTTCCTTTTTGCATCAAGCAGTGTTGGGTACATCATTGTGTGCTCAGAGACAGTTTGCTAAACTAAACTGAATTCATGGACCAAGTAAGTCCCTTTCTCTTTATTTTCCTGTAACTTTAGTAAAAATGAAATTTACTATAAAAATGAAAGAAAACTTGTGGGAAAACAAGGAACAGAGGAGTACCTCCTAAAGTAAGTCAATATCATAAAAATGAATTTCAAATAAATTTTTGAACTCTAAATAGTTAATGCTGTTCCCTCAAAGCTAGGAAAGTCTGTCTCCCCATCCACACTTTGAAGGTCAGTCTTTGGGATTCAGCTTCAGAACTTTTAAATCTCTCTGAATCTGAAAAACGGTACTGGATTATAAAAATAGTGAGAGAAGAGGTTGGAGAAATGGCTCAGGGGTTAAGCTTCTGTCTCACAAGCAGAAGGATCTGAGTTTGAGTCTCAGATCCCATGTGAAAACACGAGGCAGAAATGGTGGCAGCTTGCATTTCCAGTTTTGGAAGGTGGTTCCTAGAAAATTCCAGAGCAAAGCAAAAAGGAGGTAGAGCAATTCAGGATGACTTCCAAAATCACCCCTGGGCTTCCACAGGCACACATAAGTGCCTTCCGATACACACACATACACACACACACACACACACACACACACACACACACACACACACACACAAAAAAAATAAAATAAAAATTTAAAAAGCAGTAAGAGGAGAGTTACAGTCTGGATAATAACAATGATGATGATGATAAAGGTCCTTACTAATTTACAAAATTTGGTGCACAGCTGATTTTTTTTGGCAACTTGAGCTCACTATGGGGTAAGATACTTTTCAATTTTTTACAACAAAAACATTGAGCCTTTGATGCTGGCATATTGGCTTATTTCTTTTGGGCAGAGTCTTCCCTCTCCACCCCTGTACCCCCAACAAGTGTTTCCTGCCCCAGATTAATCCAATATCTGAAGCACATGTTATTGGAAGAGGTTTTGGCTATTTGGCCCAAGACTTAATTCCACTGAGCACATTACTAAGCGAACTTGAAAGGGACTTGGACCTTCTTTTAGGAACCGTCCAGATGTGTCACCGCCTTAGCTAGCCCCGGCATGCTTGTTTCTGGTGGTGCTCAGTGGAAGCCACAAGCATGCAGCGCTTGCCATTTCACCAATAACTACTACGGGTTGATATAATCTCTGCCTATGAGTGATGTTCCCACTGATCCCCATCACCTTAAAGAAGCAAAATGTCCAAACAGACCCAGAGGTTTGTCTCAGCTGCTGATTCACAGTGATAACTAAGGAAGAAGAAAGCAAGAAAAAACTGGAAGCTCATTACCATGGCCACACATAAACAACTGCCTGTCAGACACAAGGCAGATACTCATAAGATAATTTTTATTTTTGAGATAGAACAATATCAACAATTTAAGAGAACACATTAATGTTGCTTGAGGGGTTAGGATCCAGGAGAAATCTCAGGCTGAACAGAGGGAAATGTTCAGCAGAACTTTCATGCAACTGATTTACATTTTACGAGGAATTAAGTTACAGTTCTTGACGCTGGACTATTAAAACCAACCATCCAGCCAAAAATATATTTGGGATTTAATATTTTCTTTTTTGGAAAAATAACTTAAAAGCGATGTTCCCCTGTCACTAAAAGACTGTGAAACTCTATTTTAACAATATGATGGGGCCTACTTTTAACCAAAGCAATGTTAATAATAATATAGTCTAAAATCAAGACTAATAACACATGTGGTTCAGTATCTACTTATAGACACTCTGGGAGTTGTGCGGTCTTCGGTGATAGCCATTGGGGCTGATTCTGAGTTGGTAAAGTAAGCTAATCTTCCACAGTGGATGCCAGGAACCAACTCATGTGCTGTATTATATATACTTAGGCAAACAATAGCTATGCTTATAATGTGGAAATTTAGAAGTGTGGCAGAGCCAGCAATCACCCTTGAACAAACATACCACTCCGAGTGTTAGCACTAGGTTCTGGCTCTAAGAAGATGGCCAGCCATAGACTATTGGGTCAGTTCTTCTGGCTGAAAACCAGTCCAAGATTCTTCCTGGTCACTATCTGATAACACCTGGGTCTGTCACTGTTGACACACTGGGAATTCACTCTTCTGCGATAGGGCTCACTGTCACTTGAACGGGCACATTTGTCAGCCAGTGGGGCAGAGACCAGCCCTCAGCAATGGAGGGCAGCCAATGAGCCAGCAAGCAGCCTGGGAGGCCTGCAGAGCTGCCATACAGGCAGGCTGGCATGCTTCCTGTTGCTTGTGGGGGTCAGGGGTGGAGGTTGGAAATGTCTGTGCACATCCCAGAATTCTTTGCTTCTTGGGTGGGGCAGACACAACTTTTTAGCCCCTTCTATCCTGGAGAAGTAGGATGGTGATGAGCTGGTTTGAGGGGGTCCCTGGAAACCATGTGGTTCATTTTAATTAAGAACTCATCTTGTGGGCAGGGCAGACTGCTGCATCATTGATCTCCTTTGCTGAGAGGAAAGAAGTTCTATTGAGAATCTGTTCCCTACAGAAGCTCTCATTCTCACTAACATGTTGATCAGAGATAGTGACAGGATGGCTCCTAGCTGTGCTTGGATATAAGTCCTGGCCTAGGACAAGCTTATGAATCCTCTTGGGAAGGAACAATCATCCAAGAGAGCCGAGACTCCACCCTCCACACCCCTGCTACATGATGATGCAAGTTGTCCACAATGAATATTAGTGGAACTTCTTAATGGCGGACAGAATTTCATATCACTCCCCTGGTTTGGATGAGTAAAGTAACACATTTCCTTCTAAAGACCTGTTTAAAATAATTATCAGTACATGTGAAATAAAAAAGCATCCAAAATGGTGCCTTTGTTAAGGAATCTTCCTATGATGATTACACGTCACACATTTTTCTTTAAAGTTCAGTTTCCTCAGATTCTGGATAGCAAAAGTCCCCATTTGGTGGGTTGTTCTGGAGAAATTAGTCCAAATAAGATGCTCATCATGGTATATGTAGTCAATATTATTAGTTCAACAAATTTCTTTGTGTATCTACTATGTATCTCCTATTCCCTAGTGTGACTATTGTCATTGTAATTATTATTAGTAAGACTCCCCCAGGGATGAATAAGTTGTGTTGTTATCTGTGAATACCTTCATTGTTCTAGAGTGTTCTAGAAGGGGCCCCAGAGCATGTAACTTCTGGGAGTACATAGTTCTGGTGTTAAGGGCCGGTTAACATGGATAGACGATGGACGGATGGGGGGGGGGGAAGAGAGAGAGGCAGAGAGACAGAGAGAGACAGAGAGAGGCTCAGGGTGTGGGAACTTTGCAGAAAGATTTAGAAGCCTGAAGGCTGGCATGGAATGTAGAATTTTCCAGAACAGTGGAGATGAGAGGCAGGAGAGAAATTTCATTTTTCATCTGATGAGGAGAGCGAATCTCTGTTCTCTGTTTCTCTGTTGCGGGTAAGGGGCATGTAAATCGCGCTGTGTGACTTCTCCATGACCAGAGACCACCATGGACACCCGCCCTCATGGCATGCTGAAGGTCTAATGTCCCTCTAGGCATCGAGGGCACCCTCAGAAGATCCAGGTGGAGAGACAAGGGGACAAATGGCAGGACGCTCAGTTCTAGGTCCCTTCCCGGGCTGTGAACCTCCCAGCTTTGGAGGTTAGTAAGAGAGCTTGTCAGCCCCTGTTGCTTTGAGTCGGCCCACCTGCTGAGCATGCAGCTGTGACTTACTGCAATAGAAGCCTCAGAGAAAGCTTTTATTGCCACACTGCACCAGCTGGCCACAGCCTTTTCTAGAGGGCAGCACGGTGGATCAGGCAGTGGTTAGCAAGAGACCCAGGCAGAGGAAATTAGCCATGAAACCGAGGCTTGTGACTATTAAATGATTTCTGTTTTTGCCAAAGCCTCCCAGCCATGGTGCCCATCGATGTTAGTTACCAAGTGTCCCTTTCCTTTCCCTGGGCTCTGCTTATGTCTTAGCGAAGGAGGCGATGTTTCTGTACACCCAACTTCTTTTGCAGGTTCTTATGGTGGAGTTATAAGACAGGATCTCAGAGCAAGGAAGAGCGCCAGCCCTTCCAAAGAATGCACCTATGGAAGCGAATTAGTGAGCTCACTAAGATGGGGGAATCTCCCAAATTACAAAAACAGAGTTTGGGAAAGAGAGACCCTGGGAGTCCTTTACCAAGAAGTTTTCTGAGCCTTTAAGCAGCTGTAGAATAGAATGAGTACGCAGAAGAGTCCTACCTAAGGTAGGCCAAAGAGCGGGAAGAATCAAATGCCTTTCACTGGCTGAATCACTCAATAGAGCTTTTATGTTCATAATGATTACCTGCTAGCATCTGCAGTCATTGGGGGCAGGGATGCAAATAATATCAATCAAAAGCAGATGAAGATGAATATACTAGAAACTAAGAATCAGACAAATGTTTCCTGTGGTGGAAACATGTTGAACTAATGAAATGAAACTAGTTTTACCTCTCTCTCTCTCTCTCTCTCTCTCTCTCTCTCTCTCTCTCTCAGAATATTTGAGTGTGTGTGTATCTGTGGAGGTCCAAGAGGGACATCAAGAATCCTTGATTGCTCTACCTCCTTATTTCTTTGCCTTGGAGTTTCCCAGACTCTGTCTTCCAGGGCTGAATTGCAGGCCACCTCCATTTCAGCCTGGCACTTTTACATGGAGATTTGAACTCAGGTTGTGACATTGAGCCAAGTCCAGTCCAAGGTACCAGGCATAGTCCTGGTGAGATGACCATTTTTGAAAGGGCTTAGAACAGAAGGGAACTGATTTTAGGGAGGCATCTTACCTCTGGATTTTCAGCATCGGGTTATTGCTTTAGGGCAGGATGAGTCTGAATTCAGTGGGGGGGACCCTGGTGCCTCTGGAGCCCCACATGCCTGAGGCAGAGTCTTGTCCCCTGGATGGCTTTCTAACCTTGAGGGACTGGGCAGCCTGGAATCTATAGGAGTGCTTCTCAAACAAACTCTGACCTCCCCCACCCCCGCCCCGAGATTCACTTCTGATAGATTACTCTTGTAAGTACAATCAAAGCAAATTATTAGATAAATGATGGTTGCCTTATCAAATTACCATAGACGTTTCCACCTGCTTGTTCTTAATTTCTGCCCTTATCTTGTCACAGGCTGGTAGCAGCTTGTGGGCTGGCGCTGGTCAATGGACCCCACTTTGGGTAGTGATCCTCAGCTGTGGCCAGGGTCATTGCAGACACAGTGGTCCCACTGGGACACACTCCCAGACACTCCAGGACACTATCCTGTGTCTCTCCCTTCCCCCACAAAGGATATTTCCCAGCCCTCATCTGGGACAGGCTTGTCTGGGAGAACTGTCCCTACCCCCCCCCCCCCACCTCCTTCATCACGCCTCTGGGTTTCCTGTGAATTCCTTTCCCACTGACTTACTTTCCTTTCAGTCTGGGCTTTAAATCTAAGGTTCTGAGCGAATGCAGGAGATTCCGGCAGCCCCAACACCCTGGCTCATATGGAACGTATTTAGAGAGGGGGAAAAAAACTCCGATTGGAGTAGTTATAAGATTTTGAACTGGCGTGGACACAGTGTGGCTGGAATTTCATTGCCGGCTTTTGTTTGCATTCGTCATGACACATTTGTTATACGAGCCGCGGCTACTGCTACTCAAACAGCTGCAGCCCAGACCCTTCAATAGCTTCTTTTTCTCCTGTATATAAGCTGACTGACAATGTGTAACCCACCAGGGCCTCAAAACTCTCTCAACAGGAAGTCTTTGCCACTGTCCTTGTGGAGAGCTGCAGACACATCCACCAAAGGACACCTGCCAGCCCAGGAAATGGAGAGGTACCTTTGGATGGGCATGATCTCCATGGTCTTAGGAGCATCTTTCTTTCTCATAAATTCTTATCCCTTAAATTCTCTCTTGTAAGAGACCTTTAATACGAACCCCACAAGCCTTTTTCAAAACAGTGGCTGGAATGTATATTCGGTCCTTTCACATCACTGTGACCCAAACAGTCGGTAGAGACAAGCGGAGAGAGGAAAGGTTTATTTTGGCTCGCAGTCTCAGAGGGCTGCAGTTCATCACAGCATGGCAGTGTTCAGGAGCATGTGGCAAACTTTCTTCACATCACAGTGGACCAGGCGGCGGCAACTGAATCAGGGACGAGGGTTGGTTATAACCTTGAAACGCCTTCCTGTGTCCTTACCTCCTGAAGGTTCCACTGTGTGACCAAACAGGAGCCTCCAGGTGGGGACCAAGTGCTGAAACCATGAGTCCAGGTATATGTTAGAGACTCAAACCATATCAGAGCTGAATCCTAACCACCATATGCACAGGGATTCCACTAATGAATTTCAGGGCAGGATCCTGATTTTGCTGGGATTGTTTTGAAAGTTTATCATCAGCTCAAGGGGAAGATGCTGATGGCAACATGGTGGTTCAAATCATGGCCAGGGAGATACTGACTGCAGAATGAGTGACAGTTCTAGTCGGGAGCTGCAAACACACACTGGCCACAGAACTCTCATGTCCAGGAAGTTAGGACATTATCAAATTCAGTGAGTTGAACACATGTGTCCTTTAAAAAAAATCACTAAAATTGGGGTCTGGTGAGATAGCTCAGTGGTGAAGGCATCTGTTTGCAAACCTAGAGACCCAAGTTTGATCCCCAGAAGCCTGCTTGATGGAAAGAGAGAACTAACTTCTGAAAGCTGTGCTCTGACTTGCACCATGCACCAGGGCATGCATTTGAGATCTTTCTTTTTCTTTCTCTTTCTTATAAGTAAATATTTTTTTAAAAGTCACAAAAGTGCTAGGAAAGTAATTTGAATTTTATGAAAGATCGCAAAATTGCAAGGACAGTGTGATGGTTAGTATTAATTGTCAACCCGACACCTAGGTGACGGGGCTCTCTGGATCAAGGAGGTTCTGGGTGTGCCTGGTTTTCACTGAAGTGGGGTGACTCCCTGGTTGTAGGTGTCACATTCTGTGGGCTTGGGCCTCGGCTGAATATGAAGTCAAGCTGCACAAGCAAGCACACATGCATTTGGCTGTTGCTTTCTGCTCATGACTGTGGATGTAGTGTGATTAGTATCCCTAGGCTCCTGCTGCTATGACTTTTCCACCATGAAAGATTGATACCTGAAAATGTGGGCTGCAATGAACCTCTTCTTTCCCTAAGTGGCTTGGATCAAGGATTGTGCTGTGGCTGTGTGTGAAGAAAGCAACACAGACAGAGAACTGGAGAAGGCTGTTCATGGCAGCAGACTTTTAACCAACTTCCAGAAGATAAAAAACAGCTGGAGGGGGTGCATCTCCTACTTAGCAGAGACAAAAGAGGAGTTATTGAAATATTGGTAGGAGATGGCATGGATCAGGAGCGTTCATTTTGTGACTCTTGAAAGATAGAGGAGGGACAAATACCAGGTAATCCCAGTGGGAGACAGTGGGTGTGAGGCTATATACTCCAGGTATGGTCTCCCTTCAGCCACATTCTTGCCAGATAGCCTGAAATGCTTCTCCTGTTCCAAAGGGAGAAGTGATGTCAGGGTATCTCCAGAGAAGCATAGTCAAGGCTCCAAGGACTTGCAAGCCCAGGGGGAAAGAGAATGAGAGGTGTAGGCTCACATAAGAGCAATTCGATGACTGGTACATCCAAGGTGGACCTTGGGCTTTGTCCCACAGCATTGACCAGATGTGCGTTCTACTCTTCCACCCTATTTTGCCTCCTATTCCCAAAGCAGAATATGGAGGAATTTCGCCTGGGAAAGTTGAACTCCAGAGGAAAAATGCCTGTAATGGTTACTGCCAAGTTTTCCTAGCAAATTCTCAATCACTGCTTGAACATCCAATATCGAGTTATGTCTAGAAGTCTATGAACTTCTCCATCACAGGACACTTTAAACTGACATATTGTCAAGTCTAAGGTATATATAAACACACACATTAAGGTCACTAGGAGAATGCTTTCAGATTAAAAAGGAGATGCCCCAAACAAATCCAATCAACTAACCAACCAGCCAATGAACTAGCCAACTAACAAACAAACTAATCAGCAAAACAGCCAAACAATCAACAATCAACCAGTCAAAAGGCACCTAGAGAAAAGAGAGAAGGTAAGACATGGATCAAATACCTTCATGGTGCAGTAGTCAATAAATAAGAACTGAATGTAATGTAAGAGGAAGAAAGGGAAATAAAAAAAATTCAGTAGAATGATCTGAATACAACCAGGGTTGCTTTTTTCATCCAGAGGGAAAAGTTGAAGTGATAAAAAGTTCAGAGGAAAAAAAAATCAAACCACGTAAAAAAGATGGATTAAGTGACTTAGATATTTGACCACCAAAGGTACCACAGAAGGTTTACAGAAATGAAAAAGAGAAAATAATCAAAGAAAATTCTCAACAAGAAAAGCTCTCAGAAATGATAGCTGGGGTTCTGGAAAGGGAAGAGAAGGAAATGAAATGTACCCATGAAGGAATCTACCTGACCCAATTGGTGAGCTGCAGAACAACTTCCTTTCCAGATAATCAACAACCACAGGAAACTGACCTGGTAAGTTTTTAATGTCCCTTCCAAGATGCATGTTGAAACACAGTTGCCTGGACCTTAGGAGGTGATGAGATCAGATAGGCAGGTTGATATTATTTGGGGAGGTGGTAAAATACGTTGGCAGATAATTTGGGGGAGCAGTCATTCTATTGTTTCCCCTTCACATACGCTTTCCCTTTCCCATCCCTTTTGCCAGACTACAAAGCAGCAATTAAGTCCTAAGTAGATTGAACTTTTCCACTTTGGATGTCTCAGCCTCCAGAGCCGTGAGAGCCAAGTATACCTGTAGTGCTTATATGTACCCAGTCTGTGGTAGTCTGTTAAATTAATAGGAGGAAAAATGGAAAAAGATATCTCCCATGCACTTTTTATTTGGAAGTAATCAGGAAACATCTTTAAGTAAGACACATTACTAAATCAAGAGCGAATCCAAGGGATTCAGGAAACCAGAGGTCCAACACTGAAACATGGAAAATGGAAGTTGCCCCAGAATGTGGAAGCTTTGTGAATAAGGAGCTCAAGCTAAGCAGGTTCTAAGTGGGGAGGAGGGGGAGAAAGCATTAGAATGGATATGTGATCATACTGAAATAATATCAAAAGCAATATTGATCAGCAATAGACTAATTTATTAGATACAATAAATCCGAGTGCATTTTCAGAAGGACACTGGTTAATTCCAGAATAAGCAGTGTATCATGCAAGAAGCCAACAAGCACCAGGGAGATGATTCAGGGGTTAAGCTTTCTGTTTTGTAAGCAAATGGACCTGAGTTCAGATCCCAGATTCCAGGTTAAAATGCCAGGCAGAAATAGTGGTAGAGGGTCTTCCCTTCGAGCCCTGGAAGGCAGAGCCTGGGAAACCCCGGAGCAAAGCAATAAGGAAGTAGACCAATCCAGGATGATTCCTGATGTCACTCTTGGACCTCCACAGACACACACACTCAAGTGCCCTCTGGCTGGCGTGTGTGCACGTGTGCGCGCGCGCACACACACACACACACACACACACACACACACACACACACACATTAAAAAAAAGAGAAGCCAATCAAAACCATGGAGTACTTTGTGTGTCATCAGCAAACAATATCTGACTCGTGGCTGGGATCTAGATGGGTCGCACAGCTAAAGTGTACTTGTCCTCAGATCAGGAAGCAGAAGAAAGGGTGATGGAAAAAAGAGAACAATTAGTGACCCAAGTAAGTTACTCGAGAAATGGCAGTCTGCACACACTAGTAATGGGCAGCACAATGATCAGAAGATAGGTGAAGTGGTGTTGAAAGTTGTAGGTCGGTAAATCAGATTTCGCAGGAAGGTCAGAATGGGATACCTGCTTTTTATTACAACTTTTGTTATTGTTTGAGCTCATTTATACAAGCACTACTTTCATAAATAGTTACAGACATGAACCCATGCCTTGAAACAGAGCTCCAATAGTATCTGAATGTAGCCAAGCAGAAGACATTGGGGGATGAGAGCCACATAACTCCATTGTCCTTTTTTGTGAGTGCGAGCTGTGCAAACTGCAACATTCAGAATTTCTCACTTTCCACTGGGCTCTTTGTACAGCTCCTTGCTATCTGCAAGACTGGAAAAGCTAGGGCCTCGTAGGTTGACAAAAATGTCTGAGACAGTAAAGAAAAAAAATTAACCTGAGAAATGATACATCTACTTGAAAAAGATTTAGCTGGACAAAAATAGAAAATTCTTCTTTAAAGTGTCGAGTCAGGCAAAATGGTGAGACTTATCCCTTACCTCACAGGAGGTAGAATTTACAAGCAAAAGCCTTCGAGGAAGGTAAAGCCACAAGCCTAGGACACAAAAAGTGCTCTTAGTCCTTTGTCAAGGGTGTTTTCAGTATCACCTCAGAAACGCCTGGACAGACAGGGTGCTCTGTGGAGGAGGCACACACGAACAGGAAGACCTTGAGGGCTTATTCTCAGCACTAACCCCAAGGGTCAGCCTCTGATCTTTGCCTGAGCTTTAGACAGTTTGTACAGTAAGTGGGAAAGACCTAACATTGAAATTTGTGGTGAGTGATTCCACTCCCCTACTCATACTCTTACTCAATGCAAAGTGTATCACTGTCAGTGCAACCGGGTCACAGTGAATGAACTCTTGACAGTGGAGGAAACTTCACCTCTGAACACAGATCACTGTCCCCATCTCCGTGTCCCCAGATATCACTCAATATGAATCACAGCTGAGGAAACTGTATCCCCTGTGGGTTTTTCTCTGTGTACTGTGGACACATGGCAGGGGGTGGGGGGATTTTACATTTTTCAGGGAGGAATGCTGGGATCCAGAAGAGATCAAGGGGTAATCAAGAGATCAGCAGAGGCTGAGAACAGAAGTGGGCATGGGAAATCCAGGAGGTCTATCAGGACAATGGCTGGCATCTGAAGAGGTGAAGTAGACTCTTGTGAAATTGTCAATGCAAGGCACCCAGGCCCAGCCGAAGCCACTGGGTGTAGGGCCTAGAGAGGGCCTGGCCTCAAGTGGGGAGACTGGGAAGAAAGAAGGAGGGAAGGACACAAGCAGGGGACGCTCAGGCCCTGGCAGGGCCTGCCATGCTGTTGGGAAGTGAGAGCCTTGTGTGGTGGCCTGGATGGGAAAGGGGCGGGGTGGCAGCTGTGGCTTGGCCACTGCTTCTGGACGGGTGTGAGCCACGCGGTTTCAGATTGTATTTCAGGGAGTGCTGAGGCTGCTGGTCCTGCTGCCTTGGCTGGGACCTGGAGCTCAGTCCAGGCTGATGCAGGCAAGACCAGCCCTCAGCGTTCACTCATGCTATTGCTTTGCCTCCTTCTATGTCCACTGAGCAAACGTCTCTGCACCCCTTAAGTCCTAGCACAAATGTCCCTACTAAAGCATCGCTTGGGATGGCATTACTTTTTCATCTTTACACCATTTACCCACAACCGGTAAACTTCAGACACTCAAATATTATATATATATAAAAGTAAAAAAAAAATCAGTGTCCTTCCTTCCTGGAGCTCAGTTAAAAAAAAAAAAGAGCTAGGATGATCTAAAGCAAGAGCAATTGGTAAGCAAGTGAAAACTGTATTTAAAAATAATACAATTCCAGGTAATTATATTTCTAGAAAAATAACAATAACAGAGAGAGTACATGAACATTATACACAACACTGATATCTAATTTGTATACATATAATGCAATATATTTTTCTGTATATGTTTATATATATGCATATATACTTAAACTCTGCAATCTCAGCTTTTATAACATATCTAGAAGCTATACCCTTGTGAAAAGATGATGATTCTTTAAGCTGAATTGGGCTAGCTGAATTACAGTTCTCAGAGTTTACTTAAGGAAAATGTTCTCTAAGCTTTTAAAGGTCAACTCAAAGAGGTGTTTATTTTCTGCGTTAATTCTTAACTATCACCCTGGTGAACACTTCTTTGTCATCAGCTTCAGTGTTGAGATGCTGTCTTCAGATCTAGAGTTCCCTAGCTCCCACTCTTCTCCAGAAGGCAACATATACACATACATACATACATACATACATACATACATACATTACATACATACATCATACATAAAGTGTGTGTGAACTGACATAAAGTTGCTTGGTTGCAACTTTCTAACCCCTCCAAAAACAGTGACTCTCATAAAATACAATTTACACTACTCAAGTCAAACAGACTTCAGATCTTTTTGAAATCCCAGACCCCTAACTGAACATCGTTGTGCATCTGTGTTCCAGCATGAATCACAACTCCTCTACACATGCGAGTTGCTGTAGGGAAACCATGGGCCCTTTCTCAAGGAAATGGAGAGATGCTGCCACCTTCTGGGCAAAGGTTAGCAGTTCATTGATAACATTAGGAAGGGTGAGTTTGGCAAACAGAAAGCAAACTTTTCCAAGAACTGAACCTTAAGGGTCTTCCTCAAGAAAAAAACATACCATTAAATCTTTGGGCACACACGCCTTTAAGGATAACTGGCCCCAATAAAGTATCAAGGGTGGGTTTCATTTTAAAGTCTTGAGTCCCCGATATTTCTGGTAAGAATTCAGGCATCAAAGCAGGTGGTTTACACAAACTTGAATGATGTGTGCCTGTTGCCCCCTGTGTATGCCCAAGTGGCAATATTTCCAGTTAACGTTCATCTAGTGTTGTTCCAGGAACATAAAAATGCCTAGAACAGTTCTCCTTCTCCTAAGTCAGAAGTGCATAAGGATTATGTCTTAAAGATGGAAGGTCGATAGTTACAGCTCAGCTGTTAGGATGAACGAGTCAAAGTTTCTTTCTCTTCCCTCCTTCCTCGTCTTTCCTTCTCCTTCTCATTTCCTCCATTTCTTTTTTTTCTTTCCTCTCATCACCTCTCCTCTTTCCATCTTTTTTCCTTGACCTGCAGAAGCTGCAATAAAACCCCGGAGTCCTAGTTTCATGTAGCTATGTGGGCCACTCTCCTGTGATGTGGTAGACAAGGTTATAGCTCAGTACTTACTGAATGCTCTTCACTTGGTAAGGCTGAGGATCATACATCAAGGATCATACATAGATCTAGTCAGTTAAATTTCACATAGTCCCTCGAAATAGATAACATTTCCTTATCTTCTATAGACCAGGAAACTGAAGGTGAGAGGGGCAGTAGGTAACTGCCCTGGTGGTTAATAAGTGGGAGGAGGCAGCTCTAACACTCAGGTTGCCTGTCATATAGCACCAGCATTGTCACTATAACATACTATTTATGGAGATGCAGAAGGCAGGGAGAAAAAGAAATGAATCAAAATGGTCCTTGTCTCTCCATCACTCCAGTATCTCCAAGCTTCTGCCCATTCTTAGGTGGTGACAGTCATTAGATGCAGGCAATGTGACTAGCCTGTGTGTGTATGTGTGTGTGTGTGTGTGTGTGTATGTGTGCTTGTATGTGTGTGTGAGATGTGCTGCCACAATCCTTCTACCCTGAGAAATAGCAAGGAATTTAAAAGCACAGGGCACGATACATTAATAAAAATATAGACATTAATCATTACTTGGTGAAACCAACTCTGCCCTGGTTACCTGGCCAGAAGCCGAGGATAAAGCACACAGAAGATCCTACTAATCCAATCTGTGGCTTCTTCATTAGAGAATGACTGTTCTCTAGTACAGTGGCCAAACATTCATTGCCCACTATTTGTTTTTACTCAACCTGATATGTTTACTTGATTTTTAAAATATAGCATACAATCTAATTTCTTTCATCTACACCTCTGTTATTTCTAGAAAATGTCCTCAGATTTGAATACTGCACTATGAATGAATTCAGAGTACACTGCAATGGTAGGCCTAGTTATCATTCATGCACAATAACAAGCAAATGAGCAAAATATCATGGCATTTGATTTATACCCTATCATCATTACCTATAGACATATAAGTAGATATGTATTTCAAAAAATTCCCTTATATGTGACTTTAGTATGCAAAATCAGTATTTCAGTTGGAGTTTAGAATCTGTTCCACATTTTTCTTTTGTGATAGTTGACAACCATGTCCTCAAGGCAGCCCACAAACACCCAGCGTTCACATTTGCAATGGAAACAAGCTGATCATGGATACTAATGCAATGCTTGGAACAAAAGTATCTAAAATAAAGGCAGAAAGACATGGATTTCAAATTTTAGGGAAGCAGAAAAGTCACAGGTTAATGTCGGGTCATACAAGTCCAAGTCTTATGCTAGGTGGCGCTATTGCCCAAGAACAACTTGGTTGCTAGCCCGCTCCAAGGTTTGTAAGAGATGACTGCTCCTATTATAAATTCCACCTGTTCCTTGTCCTTAATTTATTTGCTTATTTATTTTGGTTATGACTGCAACTTCAATTTAAGCTCATACAATTATGACTAAGAAAAAGTCTGATATCTCACGGCATGTCAGAGTTGGTGTTTTGTAGGGCTGGGGATCAAACCTTGGGCCTTCAGCATGACAGACAAGTGTTCTACATGGACCACACCCCTTGCTGGCATTTCAGTGTTTTAAGGGTTAAGGAGAGTAGTCACAAGTCTGTTACAGTTTGCAGCTCAGAAATATCTGAGTTTTCCCCTTACTTTCACTTTCTAGTAGTGACCGTGGGCCAGTCTCTTGCTATGTGTGGGCTGACTTCTCAGGTTTAACTGTAGAAAGAAAAGCCACCCTGAATGGGGCCAGCGTGCCACCCCATGCACTGGGGTCTAGATGAATGAGAAGGAGAAAGCAAACTGAGCATCAACCTTCAGCTCTCTCTGCTTCCACCTATGGATGCAGGACGTGACTGGCCCCTCTCATATCCTATTACCCTGTCTTCCCCGCCAGGAGGGACTGTATTTCCTCAAACTGTGAGTCAAAAGGAACCCACCCGCCACTGAGCTGTATATTAGGTATTTGGTTATACTAATAAGTAAGCAAACACGACAAGATGTATGTGTTACACCAGAAAGGCTGGTATGGATTCTGGCTTTCTGACTCCAACTCATACCTAGACTTGGTACTGAATTACTGTATATGCTACTGATCAATTCACAACCAAGTGGCTAAAGAGGGAAAAAAAGGTTTCGTTCTGGCTTACAACTGGCTAGTTTCTCCAGCTGGGCAGGAGAGTCCACGCCACAACCAGGGACTGAGCAAATTGGCCGCAGCATATCCACATGTCCACAGGACTGCTGAGAGAGGGACAATCATTTCTCGTCAGACCAGCATGTCCAGCCAAGTACACTGAAGGATGCCAACTTCCCTCACCAGTGCCCTCCATCTTATTCACCTGTCCAGGGCCTAACCCCACCCACCATGGGCTGGGCCTTCCCCATCACTTGGACAATTTCCTGCAGGCATGCTTGAAGCCTAATTTGATCACTAATTCTTTACAAATGTGCCCAGAACTCAAACCTTCAATCATCAAGTTGACACCTATATCTACTTGTGCCAAATGGGCAGAGCTTTGTTTAGATTCATTCAGAAAACATTTGTTGCACCAATAGCAATGGCCCCTTACTGGAAAGATGCCTGAGAATCCTCTCTTGATTATCCATTATGATAAAACCTTAATTTTTTTCAGTTTTGATTATTCTTTTATTTTTCATACATGAATACAGTGAATTCATGATATTTCACACACCTTAATTGCCAATCCCATCTCCCCTCTTTTTCCCATTATAACCCTTCTTCTTCCCTGCCAGTCTTCCTTCTATTTCCTTTCCTTTCCTTTCCTTTCCTTTCCTTTCCTTTCCTTTCCTTTCCTTTCCTTTCCTTTCCTTTCCTTTCCTTTCCTTTCCTTTCCTTTCCTTTCCTTTCCTTTCCTTTCCTTTCCTTTCCTTTCCCCTTTCCTTTCCCCTTTCCTTTCCCCTTTCCTTTCCTTTTTTTCTTTTTCTTTTTTTTTCCAAGAATGGCCCACTGAGTTTCACTTGGTTTGCCTTTGATAGCATGTTCCTGAGCATGTGCTGAATGTGTACCATATAGCAGTGGGTAGACCACTAAGGAAAACATTCTGCCCCTCCCTTCCCCAATCAGGGGTGACCTTCATCAGTCTCTCAGGGAGGAGTGAAGCCACTTGAGTTCTCTGCACTTTCATGGTGACGTTGATTGAATACCATTTTTAAAGTCACAAAATGTTATTTTCAAATTAATTTTTTCCTAGTTTTACAAGCAATACTATTTATCCCTGCTTCCTTTCATCTCTCCTCCCTCCCATCCCCCTCCTTTCTCTTCATCAATCCATTCCACTCCCACCCACCCTCCTGCCTGTCTGCTTCTATGGATCCCAAGGTTCCCTCTGGCTTGTCTACTCTTGTGGGGGTTCAGGCGTCTGTGGCGTACTAAGGTGACCCTCCTTGGGTCACACCACTGATAGGGGCATTTCCCTTTACTCATCCCTAAGGTTTTTGCTGTATGTTTTTATCTCTTTTGAGTTCCTCTATAGTCTATGGGGACATGTTGGTATTTTAGTCATTATGCAGGTCTGGTAGGGACAAGTCTCACTATAGTAAGTTCCTGGATGCACAGTCCTGCCTTGAATGGACTGTCTTGTCCAACGGTGAACCTTCCCATTTTTAGGTTTTTACACTCTTACTGCCCTTTCTTCTGCGAGGTTCCCTAAGCCTTAGGATGGGGAGAGATTAGATTGGCCTGATTTTGGGTGAGCATTGCCATAAAACCTTAATTTGTATTTCATATTAATTACTGTCATAAACTTCTGAGATTTACTAGCTGGGTCTCCATAAAGCTGAAACTTAATATAAAATAGCCAATTTTAAAAAGACTATCTTAAAGAAGTATGGAAACACCGTGCTATTTTTTTAAACCTTAGTAGAGTTGCATGGTGTGTCCTGGCCATACGCTGGCTCTGTTTCTGGAACCTCTTCCACTCTCTACATAAGAATACTGGATGGTCCTTATTCTTCCTAAGGAGTTTAACATATTGCCATGCTCAAAGAAGAAAAAATGGCGCTTAATTTGCTGGAGGAAAGATCATGGTTGTAGGTAAAAGCTAATAATAATCCACTTTCTGGAAGTCTTCTCTAAATCAATTAGTGTCCACAGATCATACGCTGGGGGACCCCGGATGTCCGTGATGTCACATATTCAAATGAAAGAAATAGGAAATCAATAGGAAACAACCCTAGCAATGGCCACGTAAGGGGCCCCTTGGGTAGGATAAGCTTTCTGTTAATGGTCTATATGTGTTTAAGAACAGAGGCATAAATGTCCTCTTCTAAGTTATGGAGTCTATGTGTCGCCAGAATACAGTCAGCTCTTTACCTCCACCATGTATCTCTCTCTCTCTCTCTCTCAAGATAAAAGCAAATGAAGAAAAGAAAACATCTTTTAAAGGACTCTAGTTTAGCAGTTTAGCGTAAGAATGCTGCTTGCACAGAGCACGAAGTTCACAATGTCTTACAGAAAAACAATCAGACACAGCAGGGCTCTAACATCCTTTAAATTGCATAAACCCCTTAAGGTATTGCTGAAAGGGCTGGGGAAGTCAAAAGTTACAAACCCCAGCAGCTTCAGGTTTCTTAGGTGACCAGCTACTCCAGCCACATTTCCCAGGGACAGGCGAGGATATCCACCTGTAGGCTGCACCTGCCAACCATTTATCTACCTCTGAAGAATCACCAACGGTGGCAGAGCTCCTGTGTGGCAGGATCCAGGGCTCTTCCATGCAAAGGTCTGTTCACCAGGCCTCGGTGCCTGTCCATGATGCGGATATGGTTCAAGGTCCCTGTGTGGGGCTGGGAAGATGACTCAGGGGCTAAAGCCCTTACCTCACAAGAAAAAAGACCTGAGTTTGGATCCCCCATGTAAAAATGATGAGCAGATATGAGAGTAGTCCGTAATTCTGGCCCAGGAAGGCACAGCCTGAGAAACTCCAGAGCAAAAATAATATGGAGGTAAAGCAATCCAGGAGATGTAGGGGTCCAGGGGAGGAAGCAGCAGGGGAGGGCACCTTTCTCTCAAGGCAAAACGATAACGAGAAAAAATAAACGATAGATTTCTGAAGGTAGCTGCATTTACCATGATACAGTGGGCTGCCTCTGGAACCGCCATGCTTGCTTCTATTTCTTGCTTCTATCTGGAGAGTATTTGGTGTGCTAGAATAAAATCTTCATTATGCTTTCAATTTGCTGTACTATCTAGTGCTTTTGTCAAACAGCAGGCAGGCTGCAGCTGCTTCGTCACAAGGACTTTCTCCCCACTCACACACGGTTCCACACATTGACTCCAGGAGGACACGTGTGGATCCACCGTTCATCCCAGCCACATGCTCTGGACAAAACTGACGGAGAGTGTCACAATTTCAGTTTCTAGTGGGAGAGACAGGGCCACTGGGGCTTTACACAGGGTGAGTTGGCATTTCTACCTCAAATGCAAGGTTCTGGATTCAGCATCTCCTGGTTCTCACCTTCTTTAGCAACCCAGAGGTACTGCCATTAGGAGACCAGAGACCATGTGCCCATGTCCAAGGCCTTGGCTCAGACCCTCTGACCCTGCCCAGGGAAGCGCTTGCGCACAGTTACCTGGGTCCTTGTAGATGCTGAGCACGCCCTTGAAGTAATGAGGTAAGAATCTTTCCAGTAAAAGCAGCACATCTTCCAACTCCTCCAGAATCCCCACGAGCAGGAAGTTCTCGTTCACGTTCAGCTTGGCGCGCTCAAGGGCCCACTCGCCAGGCTCCCTTGATGGACAGGAAAGCCGTTTCAAATGAAAGGCTCAATTTGGAAATGCAACAGTAAGCATAGAGGGCTGATCTCCTCCACCTTCCCACCAGCTATTTGTTATAAGTCCCAATCAGATTTCCTGCTGAGACCATCTGAGATATGAACCTGTTTTGGATCCTTCCATAGGCTTTCTGGGTGAGGAAATTCACGTGTACACTAGGGCCCAGGGGGTTGAACTGAGTGACCTGACTAAGGGTTTTCTGAAAGACAATGGCCCAGACATTTAGGTCTTATAGACAATGATTAGATGATGCAAAACAGAAGGACCGAACTGGACCAACTCGGTGAAGTTAGAGATGAAAACTAGTGTCCAAGCATGCTTGCTAGTCATATTTTCTATGTACTTATTTTTAATAGTGTGTTTGTTTGTGGAGTTGGTTCTGTCCTTCCACCAACACATGGGTCCTGTGGCTTGAAATTACCTGATCAGGATGGTGTAGCAAGCTCCTTTATTTGCTAAGCCATCTCACTGGTCCATGCTAGCTAGTCAGCTTGTTTTTTTTTTTAATTTTTTTATTATTATTTATTCAACTGTGCGCATGTGCGTTGTGTATGTGTGTGTGCGCGCGCATGTGTGTGTGTCTGTGTGTGTGTATCTGTGTATGTGTAGAACCACGGACGAATTCGCGAACCACCATGGACGCCTCCACCTCCTTCTGCCTGGGGATTCACAGGCTCTGCCCTACCAGGACCAGAAACGCAGGCTGCCCCGCTTCTGCCTGGCGTCTATACGTGGGATCTGGGATCCGAACTCAGGACCTTCCGCCTGCAAGGCGGAGGCTTAACCCCTGAGCCACCTCTCCAGCCCCGTCAGCTTGTTTTTTAAGGGTTTAATAATATTTTTTTTTCTAGCTACAGAACTGAAATAGTCTAACTTCATTTGAAGGTCAAACTTTTGAGCCAGCATTTATGTAAGGAAAACTCAGGGTCTGCATACCTGGTTGTCATTTAGCATTTAGGAGAATTTGGACAAGCCAAAGTTTCCAGCAAAGGATTGTTGGAAAGGTTCAACAAGGTGACATTCGAAAGAGATCTGAAATCATCACATAGGGTTATAGCTAGATTCAGGTGTCAACTTGATGGTTGAGGGTTTGAGTTTTGGGCACAATGGTACAGAATTACTAGTTGAGTTAATCCCATAGTGAACCCACAGAGGATTGTCTAGTTTATGAGGAAGGTCCAGTCCATGGTGGGCGGTACTAGTTCCCAGGCAGGCAAATAAAATGGAGGAGAGTTTTTTGAGAAAGTGGGCATCCTTCTGTATACTTGGCCAGACATACTGGTCTGGCAAGTAAAGATCAGCCATCTCTCAGATGTTATGTGGATATGGTATGGTCAGTTCCCTTGATCCTTGGTGTTGGTGTGGGCTTTCCTGCCAAGCTGGACAAAGAAATATAACTGAACTATCATGAAAGAGAACAATCCCCATGTTCCCATAAGCTGTTTTGTCATGATTTTATCAGCAACTATGCAGAGTAAGTGCAGTATATGTACACTGAGGTAGGGCATGTGATTAGCAAGATTAGGAAATAGACAATCTGAGGCCTTCAAGGCATTTAAATCATGTGTGATCATGTATGTTGGAGTAAACATCTCCATTATGATCAGAACATGAGCCAGCAGAAAAGATGGAATAGGTTTTTTTTTTTTTTTAAAGCCAAAAAGGTGTTGCAATTTAGAACCAGCTTTATCCTCTGTGACCTTTCCAGGAACATAAGGGTTCCCTACTCAAGATCAAACTTAAAGCTTTTCATTCCACCAAGCAATGATAGCTATTCACTATCCTGCACTTACTATAGTGGATTGACTTCATCTACAGCTATTCCAGCAACACTTGGAAAGACAGTTAAGAACGCCCGTGCTTGTTCTGGGGGAAGAGTATTTTCCACAAAAGTACCCCAGGGGTGCTCTGTTGAATGTGGGTACATCACATCCTTGAGGGTGCTATTTGACCAAGTAAATGATTATCAAAAAAAGGCCCCGTGCCTAAGCTACGTTCTTCTCTTTCTCCAGAGTGTATATCTTTATGGATAGTATTGAATCTGGATATGGACTTCCAGGGGTGCAACCCAGTGAAGAGGAGGTTGTGTGTTGCAATGCAGTCACTGTGGAAGGGCAGGTTAGGCACCTGCTCCTGGCCTCCACTGTCTTGTGGCTGGGGAGTGACAGCTGTGTTTTAGATGTATGAAAGGGTCTGGGGAGTGTTCCTGTTGCCCAGCTGTGTATGAGGGTGACTGGAGGCCTGAATGCAGAGTCTGAATTTTATATTTTGCAACTTTATAGCACACTCAAAGTGTCAGATATCTTTGAGGGTGACAGTCAATATGAAGAGACTTCTTTCAGAAGATAACCATCGTGTGCCAATTTGGTTGGGTTCCCGTCCTTAGTACATTAGCAGGCCTCAAGCCTGGGGCAGTGTTTACCTGCATCTGGGGTGCTGTCCACAGAAATACGGAATGATGTAAAATAACCTGGGGTTGGAACACTCAGGATAGTTTTCCAGAATGCACTCATTGATGTCCTAGGAGAGAAAACACAGCAGTGAGAAGCCATGTGAGGTCTCCACGGGCTTCGTCTAATGCCATTCAATTTAAGGACAATTAACACAAGTTACAAGAGGAAGCCTTAAGCAGACATAGAGACACCAAAGACCTTCTGAGAAATCTTTCTCTTTGCCTCCCCATATCTGATTTTATTGGTTATGTGGTGCATCTGTGGCCAAGACCATTCAGAGACCACCCCCTTTGTCGAGTATACTGATCCCTCATCTCTTAATAGCTTAAAGGCTTTAGCTGGTGAAGATGTGTCCTATTTATGTGCTCCAATGTCACTCACCAATCAGTATGGTAGGCACTTGATAAGCATTTGTGGCATGAATTCAGTATGAATTCATAAGTTAATGCCTACCAATATAGGCCTATAGAAATCAGATTCCCTGTTGTCTACACATCCAAGAAACAATTATGAAGTTTCCATGGGAATCTCATAGGCTTTGTAAATTTCAGAGAGGCTGTAAAAGGTTTAAAGTTATTTAAGAAAAATGACAGGATGTGTGCAGAAAATGTCTACTCAATGTCAAAAGCAACAGTGTGATTTTCAGATTTTTCTCTATGAGGTTGGACATAGTATTGGTTAGTATGGTCAGGGATCAGGTGGATGGTCATATAATCTTCTCTGGGTGAGTACATTGAATATCTCAGACACAACATGACTGATTTTTAGGTATTTCTAAGAAGAAAATATAACTCCATTTACAAATAAACTAAATGGCTACAGGGTTTTTCCTGTACAATATTGGCAGGACAGATTCTGGGTGGCTGTAGCCCCCTCCATGGTTGATAAGAGTTTATGAATGGAAAGGAGCCTCTATATTTGATATAATTTGGGTAGTTGGTTAACTATTGAATTTTTTCCTATTGAAACTGAGAACAAGAAGAATATAACAAACTATAAGAAACTTTTTTTACAATACTTTTCATTCTTGGGTTTATATAGTAATGGAATTATATAGTTTCAATATCAAATTCATCTTGAAGAAAGAGAAGAAATGACAATAAGCACCCTTAAGTACATTCAAGTGCTTGATTTTACCTTGGGAAGCAGGGCTGCAATAAACATTGAGCCTATAGGGGTGCAAGACAGAGGAAGCTGGGAGACACCCTGACCAGGAGCAGACGAGAAAGTCACAGCTACTTCTGCTCACTGCATTGGGTGTAGATCTGCCTGGGAAACCAGGTCAGGGAGATGGTGGGTGCAGGTGCAGGAGAAAGTCTGTAGGACCTAGGAGGCTCTGGGGTTTCAGAAAGTCATTTCCCTAGAGGAACCCACAAATAATCCCACAAGCGTAATTTGGAGGAAAACACGTACATTCCTAGTTCAGACAGTGCAGTTAGCCAATCTTCTTTCCTTAGATCAAGGCACAGGCTAATACACAGTGCTCATCACAGCAGTGCTAAGGAAATGCCGTAGGAGACAGTAAATCAAAGATGGCTCTGGAGGAAGGTCTGGGGAGATGGACAAAGCAGCCGTGAGCGGGCACCAGTGCACTGGCACCCATTGATCAGGCACCTACAGGGGATAACCAAGCTTCCAGAAGTGGCTTCTGGCTACTCCAAAGTACACCTGATGGACCAACTGCCATTTCAACCTCCTAAGAAGCAGAACACAGCATCTCAAGGCAGCTGCCTTTACGGGTATCTTGTATTGAAGGTTTCCGGGGACCATTGGGTCTGCCTGTTGCTACTGGTTTTGAATATTTGGTGTAATACATCAATCATGACAATCATCTTCTTACGCTGAGCTTTTTTTAGCATGTGCATGTTTACATCCTGGACGTCCTACCTACTAGGTGTAGAACCTTTATAAACATCTACTTCTCACAGACTGAATTTCCTTACCTGTAAAATGGAGACAACAGTTGAACCACAGACCCTTTAATGATTTTAGAAATAATACATGTCAATTATTTTATGTGCTGCTCAGTTCTTAAAATTACACCATCTTTATGACATTTTTAGCATTTTAATTGATTTTCCCTCTAGTTTGTATATAGTTTATATACAGTTTTAAAATACTAACTTCTGCCAAATCACAGAAAAAATAGAAACGAAAAAATATGAAACGTGTGAGATGACTCGGTGGGTAAAAGAGTTTATGTATAAACCTGGTGACTTGAATTTGATGCCCAGAACCCAGGTGGCAGATGGAGAGAACCGAGTCCTACAAATTATCCTCTGACTACCACGTGTTTGCTATGGTACGTGGCACCTGCTCACTCACTCTCTCAGAATAAATAAATACGCCAAAATTAAATGTGCTTTTAATGCTGTGTCAAAAAATCCAGTTGATGAAAACCAACAGTACTAAGTAAAAGCTTTGAAATTATTACAGCTCAACTTACTTTCTAATGAAACCACTTAACACTGTGATTTAAAAGTTCTCTTACAATATGGATTTAAAATCGATTTGAGAGCAGATCTTCCCATTCCAGAAATCCAAACATCAGAGAAAAGTTGAACAGCCAAGGGCAGAATGAAGGGCAGTTTCCCATTGAGCTGAGCCAGCTGTGTTAGAAACAGAAGACAAAAAACTGCCAAGTGAGATTCTCTATTGTGGAGATTAGCTCCTTGACCCACAGGTAGTCAGAGTACAGATTTGATGGCTAGTCTATTTGGAAAAAAGGAAAGGTGTGGTCTAAGGTAACTTTCTTTTTAAATTTGTGTGTGTGTGTGTGTGTGTGTGTGTGTTCAAGAGGACACTTGTGGAAGCCTAAGGGGGACATCAGGAGTCATCCTGGATTGCTCTACCTCCTTATTGCTTTGCCCTAGAGTTTCTCAGGCTCCGTTTTCCAGGGCTGGAATTGAAGGCTGCCATATATTTGTCCAGCATATTTACATAGGATCTGGGGATCTAAACTCAAGTCCTTTTGCTTTTGAGGCAAAGGCTTTAACCTCTGAGCCATCTTCCCAGCCCTAAGCTAACTTTTATTGTACACACTCTGCCTTTTGGCCTTTTTCAAGCCTATAATCCCCCTCCCTTCCCCCAAAAAATATTAAGCAGGAACTGGGAGAGCCAAGCAAGACTTTTCAGTGATGATGAATGGACTGAGAGAGGCAGGTGGGTATATGTCCTTGTTCTCCCACTACATACTCATGCCAGGCCTGATCACTAGAGACACAGTCTTTCTGGAGCAGATGGGAAGTACCCTTCAGAGACCTTCTCCATGCAGCCCCCCCCCCCAGCATTCATCACCTTTAGGTAAAGGAGCATTTTATTCTTCTATTGCAGAACCACGTGTGATGTTGGATGGCTAGCATCTGTAAGCCCATGGATCATGGGTGGTGTGTCTGTATCCTATGGAGGGATACAGATAAAGAAGGGAAGCTATCTTCACTGTGCCTGTGATCACTGGTGGACCTGGTCCAAGGGAGCTCTTAAATCGCCCAAATGGAAATATTTATAAAAACAAGAGATGGACCACTTTTTGAAATCTTTTGTTTGTACTATGTGATTCTAAATTTAAAGTGTTTATTGCATTAAACGAAAGCACAAGTCGTCGCAGATGTATCCTGAAACCCAGCTGGTCCAGTTTAGTTTTCATTAGATTTGAGTAGGTCTTTTTCAATTAGCTATGATAAAATTCATTGGGCATTTAGCATAACTGCAGGCTGGCTGGATCATGAATGGGATGCAAAACTCCACAAGTCTGCTCACACTTGGTTTAAAATGCAGTGTTGCTGGAACAAAGAACTGCAAGGGGGCGATAGAGATTTTCAGGAATGTGGAGACCTCAACTATAGAGAGCCTAGAAGGTGGGAAGCTCAGTCAAGTTAAAATAACATTGTGCAGATGGGATCAAGTTGACTCACAGATAAGGGTAACTTAGATCATTATAGCAAAAATACTTTTCACAGTATCACTTGAAAGATCAAACTGTTATAAATAATTCAGTTAAAGAGATCAGAGAAGTTGTCACATATATGGCTGTAAATAGTTGCTGCTATTTAAAATGTTTACAAAGAAAATGCCTGTATAAGAAAACCAGGGTAAAATGACATATGCAGCATGACTATAATACTACATTAAAGACTTATTTTAAAAACAGACTGGAGCATTTGTTTTTACAATTGACTGGGCTCAACATGGTGGGATTATGAGTTCCACTCTTCCTAGTCTCAAAACCTTATTTCATGTTCATATGATATTTTAAAAAGAATTAAAATTTGATAAAATAATTTATATATATGTTAAGCCCTCTCCAACCATAAATGTTGTAGGAAAGGTTGTAATGAGAACACATGCTGTATCCTCCTCTGCTTCTCAGCTGTGCTCCCTGCTCCCTAGAGATAAGAACCCCATTTACCTGGACTCTATAGCTTACTGCTACTTGATTTACTCCTTGTTTTGCTGGAGCACCTCCTTAGGTAACCTTTGCCCTGCTGCTTTCTAGCTTTGATGACACAAATGCAGAATTTGTGCTCAGCAACATTCTCAGTACTTTATGGATAAGGGTGTGTGTGTGTGTGTGTGTGTGTGTGTGTGTGTGTGTGTGTGTGTGTATCAGAGAAGATGTGTGTGTTTATACATCAGAGAAGATGTGTGGATATGAGTGTGTGTATATATCAGAGAAGATGTGTGTGTTTATATATGTATATTATTTAACATGTCTCTCTTTAATATTCTTTAATATTGATCTTCTGAAATTTCACCATGGTTGAACAAACCACTGCTGAGTACTTAGTAGTAAACGTCTCATTTCTGAAGAATTATATATTTGTCAGGCCTGTTTTTCAGTATGTGATTAAGTTTTCTTTTTAATCTATGTTCTTTAATTCTAGATTTCCTTATAGTTAGGGTTTTGACCTCAATGAGCCTTTTGTGTATGCCACTTATTCTTTTTTTTTCCTGGCTTTTTGCTTCTCTTCTAAGAGGTCTCTTTTAGGTTAACTTTCATGTTTCTTCTACTGGGATTTTTCTAAATCATGACCGTCACATTTTAATGTCTAAACATTCTTTTTCAATACATGCTGATTTCCCTTTCATAGCATATGCTCTCTTCAGGAATGTAATATTTTCCTGAATCTCTAGAAAATGAAGTAGAACTCTGTTGGATAGTTTTTATCTTTTCCTGAAATTTCTGTTTCCCCTAGGAATATAGTTCCTGTTGACTCGCTTGTTCTTTACTTCATAATGCAGTTTTTCTTTGATATGTATAGATCCTGCCTTGTCCATTCACACTTAACTAAGGAGTCAAGAAAAACTGATGGGAAACTCTACTGACATGATAGTTTATCAACTTGTAGGTTCCATCTTCCCATGTAATTTCCACATTAGGAGAGCACGTCCCTCACATGTATATTCTTTGAGAAGACATATGCTGGTGGTGCACTTGCCCGAGTGGGAGGGCTGTTCTTTCCCATAGAGACTGCTGGCCAGTCCTTTGGACGGTCTGCTGACTTATCCCTGCCCTCCATTGGGTCTGGTATTTCTAAATAAGCCCGCCCAGGATTTGTACCCTCTATACGCACTCTGAACTGGGGCTTCTTGGTTCTCCTTAGACAGTGAGTCGGTGGTGAGGCAGAACAGCACAGCAGAGAGGGTCTAGAGAGGCAAACTGTTCATCTTATCGCAGCTGGGAAGAAAAGACTAAGGAAGGAACCAGGAACATTCAAAGAAACACCCCTGAGTGACCTACTTCCTCCAAGGAGGCCATATCTCCTAATGGACCCCAGCAGTACTCCCTCCTGGAGACCAAGTCTTGTCCACATATGAACTTGAGGGACCTGTAAGATCCAACCATAGTTACAGACTATCTGCACTTCACCCTCTCTCAGGGCATTCATTCAAGGCTTTATCTTTTCATTCTCCTCACCATCATGTGCTGGACCCTTTAAAATTCTCCTGTCATCTCCAGGGGATTTTAGAAAAAGATTAAATGTACAAGTGAAGAAAATGTAAATAAAAATATTACAAAAGGAAACTCTGTGGCACAGAATGGCACACACCTGTAAGTGTAGCCTTGGGAAGCAGAGGCAGGGCAAATAAGTATAAGTTTGGCTTGGGCTAGACAGCTGACATCTCAGAAAGCTAAAGTGAAACCCAACACTAACAAAAATCCAAAAATCTTAACCTCTAAAACTGGTTTCAAGTCCGTTACTTTAGCATCATTCATTTTAATGCAAATCATAATGGAATGCTTTTACATGTTAAGATGTCTAGAAATTCAAATGCTGTAGGTTTTGAATACAAATTCCTGCCGCTGTGGGAAATCTCTTTTTCTCCCTCATGCCTATAGCAAATCAACAGGAAAATCTCCTCTTGCTACATCAGCCCGCCAGCAGGGGCCTGGCTGTGGCCACATTTGTCTCTCAGAGAAGCAAGGAGACCCGCTGAGGGAAGTTTCAGGGCGAGGCACAACATGGGAATGTGGGACAATCAGTAATTCGCTCAGCTCCCCGCCCCTTGGCAAGGAAAGAGAAATGAAAAAATGCAAAGAACCAGCAAGGAGTGCCTGCCCTGGGCTTTCCCTGTGGGTGTGGTGTGCCCGCGTATGTGTGTGTTCTCACATGTGTGTGCATGCATGCCTGTGTGCACATGTATGATGAGTGAGTGCAGGAGTGTGCGTCCTACGGCACACAGCCAACTGAGCTTCACCCACTTTGACATCTCCCCGGCCTATCTAAGCTTTCCCAGCTCTATCCTCTTAGGGACGGGACTGGATTTTGCACTCTTCTCTTTCTCTGTCTCTCCCTCCCTCCCCTTACCACAAATATGAATGAAACCTAGAAAGCTA
This sequence comes from Typhlomys cinereus, assembly GCA_023101885.1. Taxonomy (NCBI): domain Eukaryota; kingdom Metazoa; phylum Chordata; class Mammalia; order Rodentia; family Platacanthomyidae; genus Typhlomys; species Typhlomys cinereus. The sequence goes on from JALPQD010000036.1 coordinate 8,069,146, forward strand.
TCTTGACCACTTTTTGAAATGTCTAAGAGATACCAACTGGATACATGGAGTTGGTCGTTTTTGGATTGAATTCGAATTCAGCAGAATCCTTCTCTCTCCCTGGGCTTGAAAGGAGCAACAATCAGCAGAAAAGGCTGGGAGGTGATACTGCAGGGGACGGTGACAGCCTGAGGACACAGAATGAACATGCTTAAAGAGGCAGAGACACCAGAGAGACGCCACAGCAGGGGAGAAAGGGAGGTGTGAGAGGGAAGGTGCATCCAATGTTTACAGTACAGGTGGAGATCGAGGGACTCTGGGCAGAGCCCTGACCACTTGTTTTCAGTTGATTACAGGGTGCATGGGCCATAGTCAGTATCTACTTGAGGCAATCCTCTTATTACGGTAATGTTTGGGTTGGGTGTGGTGCAGGAAGGGGGGGACTAGGTACAGTGTCTGAGGATTATTACTCCTCCTTCTGGTGCCCCTTCCTGACTGTTACTGTTACTACCCGGAGCCCTACAGGGCCTTCACCCTTCCACTAGTATTCAGAGACCGCGTGCTCTTACTGGTGTTTTACCTATTAAAATACATTCTTCAGCTGGGTATCTGGTGGGAATGACCTTATAAATGAAACACACGCATTGCTAAGTGATCTGGCTCCCTGAACTTGCCAGAAACACTTGAATTCAAACCACACCGTGACAAAAACATGGCAGAAAGGAAAGGGAGGAAGGGAGGAAAGAAGAGAGGAAAAGGAGGTGAAGCAAATCTTTATTTGAACAGCTACCACCTTATTTAAGGAAAGCTGGTGGGATGAAAGAGAAGCGTACTACACATTTGACTTGTGTTCAGACAGCCCTGTGGACTGGGTAGCAGGTGGGGAGGATTATTTAAAAGCGAGGTGTGGTTTCCACAAATCATCTGCTTGTGGTCCTTGCCCGCTCAGAGGGCTTCCAGAAGTCACCCTGAGCTTGCAGCCAGATCCCGACTTAGGAACCTTCCTTCCTCCGGGGTGGTGTCATTAACTCTCTCCAACCCTCTGACTAATCCTGGGCCCGGAAAGGAGGGACTTAGGGAGTGCCACTAAACAGAAGGTCACAGGAGGCCCAGGGCAGCACCGGGGCACCAGGACCCCCCTGTCCTTCTGCCCATTGACCAGTGTTAGCCCTTGGGCTTTCTACATAGCCTCATTTGATGTACATGTTCGAAATCTAAATATGGCTCTAGTCAAGACACTGAGCTCAGGACTATTTGAGCAGCCCACATGACCTAGTTTTGCTCTTCACGCCTGTCCTATTTTGGAGGTGCAGGCCTGCTTGGCTCCCTACTTCTGGCCACTGGGATGTTTGGCAGCTTGTGTCTTAACAGCTTTCTTAGCGCCCCGATGCCTCTGCTTTGCTTCTGTTACCCACACCCGAGGCTGGGAACAGAATCTGTCTCCTGAATTTCATGCCACCAGGTTTGATTATGTATGCAAGCTTGCAGTGGGTCCATTTGCTGGTCACTGGGCCATATACTTGGGGTATCACTGGCCCATCCCCCTGTCTTGTACTTCAATTTGTCCTGTCTGCCTGCTGTGGACATCCAGGCTTTGGGCCCTACTTCAGCACAGCGCCTCCTCTTGCCCTACAGGAGTAATGACCGTCACATTCTCATTTCATTGACTTGAATCATGACTGCATGGGACTACTTCCTCTTCCTCTTCTAGGTGGTTGTTCATAGTTCTATTGTTCTCACCTAACTCCTCAAGAAAGAGGTCGCTAAACAAGGAGAGAGTAGGTTTATTGTTGCACAATAGTGTTAAACACTATGTAGCACCTATATCCTTAGAGCTAAAACTATATTTTAACATATATATTTCACATAGCCTCCTGGGCTGGGCCGATGGCTCAGTGGGTAAAGGGCTTGGTATGGAAGCATGAGGAGGTGGGCACAGATCTCCAGCACCCATCTAGACAGCTGGATTGATGGTGCATGCCTGTCATCCCAGTGGTCAGGGGCAGATACAAGAGGGGACTGCTGAGTGCTTTATGATTAGCCAGTTGTCATGGTTTAAATGTAATGTGTCCTCCATTGACTCATGTGCTTTGAATCCTTAGCTACTGTCAGTGTTTGGGAAGGTCATGGCACCTTTAAGAGGTGGGGTCTTTCTGGAGGAAGGCAAGTCACAGGAGGTGGGTCTTGAGGTTGGTTGGTCCCCCTGTGCTTCCTCTAGGATTTAGCAGCTAGCTCTCTAAGTCTCCATTGTGTCTGCAGTGACCTAAGCCTCCAGTTTCTGCCAGCCAGCCATGTCTTTCCAGCAGTAATGGACCATTTCTCCCCTTTGGAACTGTAAGCCAAATAAGTCTTCCTTTCCTTCCTTAAGTTGTGATTGAGTGTTATCTCATAGTAGCAGAAAGAGTAACCATGACACCATTCTAGCCAGTTGGTGTTTTAAGGTCTCCCCTTTAACGGAAGAGGAGAGGCCCTGTCTCAAAAAGAGAATGGAGAGTAACTGAGGAAAACACCTGATGTTGACCTCTGGCTGACACAAGTACATGTGGATAGCTGCACACGCATGTACCTACACATATGTACTCTTACATACACATGTACATACACATATCCATGCAGGCACACACATACGCTGCACATACAGAGAACTAAAAAAAATAGGCCAAGGATATGCTCAGAAGTTAAAGTGCTTGCCTTATAAGCAAAAGAACAGGAGTTCAATCCCTAGATTCCATATAAAAACACTGGGTAGCTATGGTGGCTGCCCTGTAATTCTAGCCCCAAAAGCAGGGCATGGGAATCCAAAGAGAAAGTTGTCTAGCTAGACTAACCCTAATGGCATGCTCTGGGTTTAATTAGAGACCTAACTTCAAAAACAATAAGGTAGAAGAGTGATTGAGGATGATTCTTGATATCACTCTTGGGCCTCCACATGCATGCACACTCACATGCAAGCAGACTTGCACACACATATGAATCCACCATGTGCAAAAAACATACCTACATGCATGCATCCCATACACATACCAAAAAAACCCATATGGTATTTTTTATTGAAAACAAATTTAAGTTATTATAATCTTGGTCTACAGTAACACTATTGACCATTTCCAGTGAAGTATGGTAATTCCTGGACTATTTTAGTTGTCACTATCCATTGTGAATGAACAGAGAGGTCCTTTCAGTCTATAAAAAGCTGGGGGACCCAGCCTGGCCTGTAGCAGGGCACACTGCCCACAGGTGGGGTGCTAGGCTGGCATCCTTAATTCAGCTCTCTGAATCTCCTGGAAGCCACACCTGCTGGATTCAATGCTGTTCCAAGCTCCAGGGCAGGAAGGGCGGCCAGGTATGCAGAATTTTGCCAGCCAGTGTGGTTATTTTATTAGGCAAATAAATGTCTACAGATTCTAAACCACTGGGCACAACCCAGCTTTGTACAAACATTCTCAAAGGCAAAAGTGAAATACTTTATCGACCACTAGTTCTCATAACTATAATGTTTTTGACTAATAATCATTTTCTTTCTTGCATATGTCTGGAACATTAGCAAGAGATAAGGCTTTAACAAAGATCATCCCCAGTGGGAGTTACTTATAAAAGCCCTAGATATGCTACATTCTGGGACACTGGCAGAAATACTTAGGGCAAAAAATTTCACAGAATCATAAACTTCAAGAACTACGTTCAAGGGTTAGCTGAAAGAATACTAGGAAAAGGCGTTCAAGCTTACCTGAGCTGCAGTGAGTTCAAGGGCAGCTTGAAAATTAAAAATAAAAAGAAGACTGGAGATATAGCTTAGTGGCAGGACACTTGCCCAGAAGGCATGAGGCCTTAGATTCAATACCTAGTATAGGGGGAAAAATATGTGCAAGGAGGATTGTTGCTTCTGCTGCTTCTTCTTTTTAATAACTAGAAATGAAATGAGGTAAGCTCTGCCTGGGATTCTAATTTCAATGTTTCAACCAGAATTTTCTAATACAGCCTATATCTCGAGTTCTATATGATAATATGATCTAACACAATTTTATTTCCGCACTCCTTAATTGGTACTCAAACTCATTTGCTCATTGTATCTTAAACAATTCAGGGAGAAATGTTCTACAAATTAGTGTCAGATTTTTGTGGTAGACAGTTGCAGAGCCTGCGTGAAGCCCTGAGTTTGATCCCCATCACCACAAAATAAACAACCAAACAAACAAAATTAAAATAGGATTACTGTAGTGATATGAATGAGAAATATGTTAATACAAGGCGAAAGCTTTAATAAGAAAGCATACGACCGAAAAGAGAAGGCGACCAGCAATCAAGAAGTTACTATGGTATAAATGTTAGTATAACTACATATTATGAACTACAAGTAAGCAGTACAGATACAATTATTTATTTAAACTCAAAGGACTATTTGAAGTCAAGACGTTTAATGATACTTTGTGTAGTATAGATGCCTTAACCCATTACATAATTTAAAAATTCTGACATTTCCCAGCCCTCTTTTAGATTTTAAATTGTGACTTTTCCCTATCCTGATATTTTTATTCTATTTTCAATAAATAACCTCTATATTTTTAAGTAGCTAATTTAATCATTTTTACTGATTTTCAGTATTAGTATTTTTGTATGTCTCTTACTCTTCCATGTGTGATGGTTTGAATGTGAGTTGTCTCCCATAGGCTCACGTGTTTGAATCCTTAGCTGATGTTGATGTTTGGGAAGGCCATGGCACCTTTAGGAGGTGGAGCCTTGCTAGAGGAAGGTACCTTACAGGGGGCGGGCCTTGAAGTTGGTTAGCCCCACCTAGTTTCCTCTAGCAGTCTGCTCTGCAGTTTACTCTTGCTCTATGCCTCCATGATGACAGACAGTGGTGACCTGAGTTTCCTCCAGCTTCTGCTGCCTGCCCTGCCATACCTTTTCTGCCACAATAGACTATATCCCCTCTGGAGCTGTAAGCCAGTCTCCCTTTTCTCTGCTGCTTAAATTGCATTTGAATGTTGTCACAGCAACACCAAAGAACAATTGCAACAGTGTGTTTGGATTACTTTTGCACTACATCTGTCTTCTTTTCTGATGTCTTCTGTTGGTTCAACAATTTTCAGTAATGCCCTGCCCTTTCTTTTGTTTTTCTTTTTGAAAACCAAAGGTTATGTTTTATTCACTGCACAGTTACTTTTATGTTTTTCAGCATAAAAATGTTGAATGTCTAGAGATTCTATGTTATATCATTGTGACAACTTAAAAATAAAAGTAAGTTCAGATCCCAGAGTCCAGGTAAAAACTCTGGGCAGAAATGGAGATGGCCTGCACTTTGGAGCCTGGGAAACCCCAGAGTAAAGCAAAAAGGAGGTAAAGCAATTCATAATGACTCTTGAAGTCAACCATGGGCCTCCATGGGCATACACAGTACCCCCCCCCTCTCACACACACACACACACACACACACACACACACAAATTATAAAGTTAACAGAGCTGAAAACATTTTTGTAATTGGGAGAGTCCAAAAAAACAAATAATTTTAAAAATTGATGGAGATATGTTCAGAAAAATGAGTAGATGAAAAGTTTGTTTAAAATGCTAATATGAAAGCTAATTTTGAAAAGCAAAGTCTGTTAGACAAGACATCCCACTTAAGGCAGGACTGATGCATCTAGGAACTCATTACAGTGAAACTTGTCCTTACCAGATCTGCATCATGACTAACATACCAACATGCCCTCATAGAATATCACGGAATTTAAGAGAGATAAGAATAAACAGTGGAAACCTTGGGGATTGAAGCTGGATGAGTAAAGGAAAATGTTCCTATCAGTGGGGTGGTCTGAACAGATGCAGCCTGATAAGCCACAGAGGCCTGAATCCCTATAAGAGTAGATAAGCTAGAGGCAACCCTGGGATCCACAGAAGCAGATAGGCAGGAGGGCGGGATTGATAAAGGGATAGGAAGGAGAGAAGATGCAGGGAAACAGGGATAAGTACTCAATATGCTTGTAAAAGTAGAAAAATTTAAAAAAAGAGTAGAAAAACCAGAGTGAACCTTGGGTCCATAGAAGCAGATAGGCAGGAGGATGAGAGGGAGGGAGTGGGATGGATTGAGGAAAGGAAGGGAAAAGGATGGGGAGGAGGGGGAATGGAGGGAAGAAGGGATAAGTATATTTGTAAAAATAAAAGAAAAATAGAAAGAAAAAAAGAAGAAAAGCAAAGTCTGAAGCAATTTGAATTTTTCTACATATTCCTAAACCTGAAATTTTAACATCTTCAATTATCCATTAAACATTAGTAATTTCATCTATTAGTATCTTTTTTTCTCTCTAAAGCATACCTTTTAAGATTCAACATAGAGTAGCCTATTGCTGCTTCATGTATCTTGCATGTTCTGTGCAAGTTTTCCCTTCCTAAAATTCATTTTCCAGTGGTATATTTAGTGAAATCGGTAAGGGGTAAACTATTTTTCTAGGTCTAAAAAAAGGTTTATGGAGTGGTTACTTAGCTGGGTATAAAATTTTCTGTTGAAAAGAAATCACTTCCTGTCAGCACTTTGAAGACATTACTCTTGATCATCTGGTATCTATTGGAACTAACTTGATGAGTCCCCATCAAACAATTATGCTTCTTTTTGTCATCTCCTTTTCTTCCTTCTTCCTTGGTATGCTGCAGTTACACTCTAAAATCTTTAGATATATATTTAACTTTTCTTATTCCTTTCAGTACATGCATAGTGCAAGTTTAGTCAAAGAACCAACAATCAGTTCTAGAGTGTTCAGTAGCTTCTGTGATTTCCCAGACTTCTTTACTATTTCTATATCTTTATATATTTCTTTTGGGCTCTTTTCATGAATGTCTACTGTAATCTTACAGTTCTAGGCAACAGATAACTGCTGTTACATGCTGCTTCCTTTGCTTGAGAGTAAGCGGAAGTACAGCTCCCTATCATGCTTGATCTAGGGTTTACTTTGGTAGGGGCATCTCTAGTTCCTTTACCCTTTAGCCATAAGCTCAACTCATCACAGAAACAGTCTGGGTCTGAGCCAGTGGTCTGGTTTTACCACTGGCATTGCGCCATGCCTGGAGATGGCCTGTTTTTCTTCCTTCACGTTTTCTCTTTTGATATTCTTCTCATTGTTGTGATGGGTTTAGAGGTGCAAAGATACTATGCCACGGGGACAGTGTATGGGCCATTCATGCTTCTTGCTGCCACAGTGAAATCATACAGGACACCCTAGCTGAGGACTGTGGTGATCTTGGGCCTAGAAAGCACAACTTGCAAAGTTCAGAGGAAATAAATCTGGTAAAAATTCAAGCCCTACCTTGGTCCTAGGGCACATTCACTGAAATGTAGTCATGTTTTTGTTTCATACAACGAGAGCAAAGGGCAATGTACAGATGAAGCTAGAATCAGGGCATTCTTTGTGTGTGTGCATGTGCGTGTGTGTGTGTGTGTGTGTACTTATGGATATATGTGCACATATGCATACATGTGTGGAGGCCAGAGGACAGCCTTGGTTATTGTTTCTTTTTTTCTTTTTTTCAGGTGTTGTGCACCTTCTTTTGAGACAGGATCTCTCACCTGCTTGGAACTCAACCAGTGAGCCAGGCTGACTAGCCAGCAAGCCCCGGGCATCTTCCTGTCTCTATTTCTCCAGCAATAGGATTAAAACTGTGTATTCCCACACCTGGACTTTAAAACAAACAAACAAACAACAACAATAAAAATCAAACGCCAATCTTTGTGCTTCTATGGCGAGTACTTTACTAACTGAACCATCTCCCCAGCCTCACAATTTTCTTATAGAAGCTGTGAGAGATGGCTACATCACAATAGTGAGTGTGTCATGAGTGTTTCTAATCTTCCAACACTTCCCATGTGCTGTGAAAAGTAAGCTATGTAAACAGAGTGTCATCATTTGTGCTCTACACATTTCAGTAGAATATACTGTTTCTGGACAGTTCTCCTCTCTGCATTATGGTATTTACCCAGTGCCAGGCAGCACTCTATAAAAGTAGTCTTGGAAGATGATAAAATTTTTACTTCATTTGTGCTTTGCTTAGGAAATCATCACAGGAAACAGGGTGTCTGATAAAAGCTTTTAGAAGGTGGTACTGTTTTTCAATAAATACCATTATAAAAAATTCACTAGCAGAGTGAAGTCCAGAATACAAGTTTAAGCAATAACAACAATGAACCTTAGATGACAGTGCAAGTAAAGACACTATCCTCTGGTATACATTTGCACAACTAATGCATCACCTGACCTGTAACCCATCCTTCACTGGAAAAGGCAAGTTTCAGATGTCTGCTCTGTTTGGTGGGGTAAACTGTTCGATGAGGTAAAGGATTCTGCATCTGGTTGTTTGTAACTCCAGTGCAGAAAGAGCCAAGAGGCCAGACTTCTGCCATTAGCAGTCTGCTGTGAGTCTCTCTATGTACCTCCTGGGTTAACCAGAGATACACCAGGTGCCCTGGGCTCCCAATTAGGCATGTCCAATCTTTGCACATTGCAACACAACCTTTTGACATTGCGATACAATGTTGCCATCTACAGAGTTCACACCAGAGAACCTGCAATCAAGTGGAAAACAAAAATTGCAAAAAATCCCCACCCAAACCCACCCTCTGGTTTTAAGTGATTTTCCTGTGCTGTGCTGAGCAGAATTCACAGCTATCCGGCCTGGCCTCCTTTCTGTATCCTTTTTAAGATTCACACAGAGCATGGCTAGAAGCTGATTCTGCTACAGGGGCAGCACTGATTATACTGGGAACAGCCTCTTACAGTCTTTCTGTCCTAGGACTGATTCACACTGAGGAGCTAATTGTGACGGTTAGTGTTAACTGTCCACTTGAGAAAATCTAGAAACTGGCCTCTGGGTGTGACTATATGAATAGAGGTGGGAAGACCTGCCCAGTGTGGATGGCACCATTCTGTGTGGATGGGATCCTGGGACCAGATCAGCAATATGCATTCATCACTCTGCTTTCTGACTGTGGATGCAAAGTGACTATACCTCTCATGACAGATTATACGCCTGAACTGTGAGCCAGAATAAATCTTCCTCTCTTAAATGGCTTCTGCTAGAGTATTTAATCACAGCAATAGGAACAGTGAGACAGACAAAACCCTTTAAATAAACATCAGTTTAACAAGAGGCCTAGTTCTCCGCCCTTCCCAGTCACACAGAAAAGGAACAAAACTCTCCTAAGAGTCTCCCTTAATGGATGGCAGTGTGATCTCATTTGAATGGATTGCCCTGGATCCTACATGTGGGAGCTACCATTTGACAAAGACTTTCCCATTCTACAAGTCTTTTATAACTGTGGAAATACATGGTAACTTTTGATTGTGTGATAGTTAATCCTGGGTGTCAACTTGACCACACCTGGCTTTAACTAAAATCAGCTGTCAGACTACCTGAAGAGATTATCCAGATCAATACATTTACAATACAAAGACCGGCCCTAGATCTGATTGGAACCTCCCAGGAGCAGACCAGATAAGAGGAGCCACTGAACAGAAGACTTAGAAGATGCCTATTGGACTGAGCAGCTGTGAGTCTCCAAGATGTTTGCAGTGACTTAGCCTGCCTCCATCTTCAGCCACCAGCCATGAAAGACTCCCCCCCCTGCCCCAACCATAAGCTGAATAAATCTCCCTTTCTTTCTTAAGTTGCTTGACTTCGAATGCTCTCTCACAGCCACAGAGAAGAGTAACTGTTATAGACTGTCTCTATGTAATAGCAGAAGGAAAAGATGCTTGCACAATTTAGGTGAATGATCACAAGAACCACAGTGGTGGGGGGCAACAAGGGGGAAAAGAGGAGGGAGGGAGAAGGGGGTTACCTACTGAACTTGTATAACTAGGTAAAAAAATATAATTAAAAAAAAACACACAGTGGATTTTGCTTATGAGGTATGGAAACGAACAATTCACCTCCAATCATTTCACCTGTCCTGGTTCAAACTAAATCTCAGCATGGTATAGTGCTCCTTGGAGGTGATACTGACCAGAAAAATCAAACTCGACATGGCTTCCCATCCAAAGGGAAACTGTGCATGTAAGAATGGCAGAAATCGCTGGGAAGTCCAGTGCGTTCTTTAAAGGTTTTTTATACCATAAAAGTTATTTATGACCCCTCTGGGCCACACAAGCTTATGAAAGCCACAGAAACGGCCTATTCCTCACAGCATTTGCATACTTTTGCCTTCCCAGCTGAAGTTCACAATTCCTTTTTCTTTCATTCACATCCAATAGTCTAATAGTTTTGGATTCAGAGTCCAAAACAAACCACAAAAGTTACACTTTCAATTTCTGGTTATCCAGAATATAAACAACATGTTTGTGGATTTTATTTTTTAAAGGCCTCTTATTCATGTAGCCCTTTAGTCTCAAATTCAGGTCATTTTGGGCCTATTATAATAAATCAATGAAGAAATGCTGAAAGGAAATAAAACCATACTTGAAATTAGCCCAGTTTCCATTTTCATGGTTTTAGTATCATGAATTGACTAAGAACTACACATGTGCTGCAACTTCACCCCAGGATTTTATGACTATTTGAAAACTTCCAGAGGATAGCAAGAAGCAAATGGAAAAACAATGCCAGAAAGAACACTCTGAGTATGTTGTCCCCAGCTGTGATTACTCTTGCATTGTTTTCTACTTTTTCTAGTTGGTTTGCTCATTTGTTTATTCACAACCTGTGTTTTTCTTCTCTCCTCCCTCTCTTCCTCCTCTTCCTTTTTTCTCCTTTTCCTGTGCAGGCGATCTAACTAACCCATCCTGGGCAAGCACTCTGCGCTCTATCATTAAGCATCTGCCTCAGCAGCCATCTTTCTCTTCACGTGTTTTGGACTTTTTTCTACCTGGAAGAGTCTTCTGCGAGCTCTCAATCTTCTACTTCATGATTTCCTAGCCCGAGTCTTCTGAGAGATCTCATTTCTGACCCAATCATGGGTCCCACTCCATGGGCTCTTTGTAGGATCAAACAGAACTATATTTGATGCGAGGGGAAAAAGCAACCAAATCACGCACCCTCAGGACACAAGCATTCATTCACAGCTTCCTTACCAGAAATTTTTCTTCTATGTGATGGTATTGTTTTTAGGCCACATGTACCTAAAAACCAAAAATAAACTTATAGCCTCACCCATTAAATGCTGTTTTACAATATCCTTATTTTTACTTCATTGTTTTCTTTTTTTGTCTTATCAATGCCCCCCCTTTCAGATAAACTGATCATGGGTCAGACCAACTCAACAAATAATGAGAAAAAAAAATCAAGTCACCATAGTAACTTTTATAAGCATTATCTATAGCGTTTTTTGAAAGGAAGAACTATTAAAACACCTTCCTAGTTCTCCTTAATGTCCAAGCCTCTCAAACTGAGAATACTCAGTAGTGGAGACGTTAAGCCCCACATTCGCCCTCTATGGCTGTTTACTCTTTAAATGTACAAGAGAAGGATTATGGAGGAGGAAGAGGATGTTCATGAAGAGCTGGCCAAATGCATTTGGTAGAGGCTCCATTTCGCTCCTTCCCTGTCTTACCGTGAACAGCTTTGAAAGCTTCAGAGGACAAGAACCAGTTACATGTCCACAGTCAAGGTGATGCACCCAGTAACTAACCAGGTGCAGAACAGTCCTAATATGGCTCTTCCTGGGCTCCCAGGATCGGCTGGTCCGTGAGCTGTACAGTTCATTTCCTGCCCTGTAGCCAGGAGTCACATTCTAAAATGGGGCCCACAAGTAACACGGGACATGAATAGGCTCCTGTGTCTGTGGGTTCACAGCCTGTGGCAAAATGATATAGCACCTGCCCTGTCTCAAGGGGGCAGATGCTGCCTACTCTGTTAATTGCTGTCATGTGGAATTTGTGCTAGGGTTTCAAGTCTTCTGACTTTTTAAAAGAATCTAGAATTGAACTGTGTGTGTGTGTGTGTGTGTGTGTGTGTGTGTGAGAGAGAGAGAGAGAGAGAGAGAGAGAGAGAGAGAGAGAGAGAACTCCTAAATCATACCTGAAATGTTTCCAAGCTTACGTTTTAAATGCCTGGTCTCCAGATGGTGGTGCTATTTGGGAAGGTTCTGGAATAGGATTTAAGGCCTAGCTAAAGGACAGCAGTTACGGGGAGCATGTCCTCAGGGGAATATGATCTCTGGCTCCTTCCTCTCCTGCCTGTTTCCTGTTTCTTTGTTTCCTGGCTCATCATGATGTGAATTGTTCTGTTGAACCCTCTGAAACCATGAGCCCAAATAACTCTGCCCCTGTCATAGTGAGAAACAGGTGTCAACTTGACTGTTGAGGGTTTGAGCTCTGGGCACATTTGAGGAGAATTAGTAGTTGGGTTAAGCCCAGAGTGAACCTGAAGGAAATTGTCTAGCTGATGGGGAAGGCCCAGCCTATGATGGGTGGGATTAGGCCCTGAATAAATCACAGAGAGCTGGTTGAGAGAGTCGGAATCCTTTTGTATACTTGGCCAGACATGCTGGTCTGGCAAGTAAGGATTGTCCATCTCTCAGCCATTACATACAGATAGTGTGGCCAGTTCCCTCGGCCCTGGTGTTGGTGCATGCTCTCCCATCAAGCTGGACTGAGAACTGTAACCGGACTGTTGTGGACTGTTGTAAGGAAATAAACTCCTTGTTCCCTTAAGCTGTTTGACTGGTCATTTACCAGCACCCATGCAAGTGGACTGCAACAGCCCCCCCTAGCTCCCAAATGTCAGCATCAGATGATTTGGTCACAGTGATGGAAAGTATTGCACAGAATAATACACGATTTCAATGACTTTATGTTTCAGAAAAAAAATAGTGAGTTAAAAGACAAGTGGGGTTTGTGCTGGGACCAAAGGATGAGAGACAGGTAGGTGTAGGATAAGAGGGAAAGTTCTTGTTTTGTCACTAGATGATCTGACTGAGGTTTGGGTTCTGTAACAGTTACTCTGTGGTTGTGAGACAACACTCATATAAACAGCTTAGGGGACACAGTTCACTGTGGCGGAAAAGTCATGGTAGGCGGCAGAAATTGAAGGAGGCTCAGGGCACTGAAGCCATTATCGTGGAGGTAGCGAGAACAAGAGCAGACTGGTAGAAGAAAGCAGGGTGGAGGGACCCAGCCTTAAGGTCCCTCACTCCCACCGTGACATGCCTTCCTCCAGCAAGACTCCACCTCCTAAAAGTGTCACAACTTTCCCACACATTAACATCAGCTAAACATATGTCTCTCAAACCATGATAGGTTGCTAAGTGGAGGCAATGGATTGTATGTCTCACCTTTTTGTGTAACTGTCTCCACTCATCTCAAATCCACACAGTCATACCTCTTTATAGGAGGGTGATGGGAATGAAAGACCCTCTCTTAGAAAATCCTTGATAAGCTACTAAGTCCTGCACGCTAGAAGTAGTGAATACATAGATACTTTGAGATTTGGACCCATTGATTAAGGACTGTGGAGGATTTGGTAACACTACATAAAACAGTAGAAGAGATAATTGCGAGGAACTGAATGCTCCATTCATCCTTGAAGGAAAAACTGTAGCAATGCAGGAGAGAAACTGGAGCCTAGAGTGCACAATTATAGTTTTTAAAGTGCCTAGTTTCCTTTATGAAATGAACTTCTCAGTATTGGGAAGGCCAAGGGAAACTTGTCCAACAGCATGGGGACTATGAACTGGCAGTTACTTGCAACAAACTTAAAGCAACAGATTGATTTCCTACTAAGAATTCTTTTCAATATGTCCTTAAAAAACACCATCAGAAGACCTCACAATACAAGGATATTTTTACTATCCACGATTATAGATGATTTTTGCATGATTGCTGTTTGCAATCACAGGTACCAAGGCTCTACTACAAAAGTGATTAACAAATTATTGTTATGTAATGCGCAAACTTTCACCCAGACAGAACATTTCACCTCTAAGTTGTTACTGATATTTCCCGAGCAAGCCTCAAGATTGTAAATTCTTTGCTTCCAAGCTTTTAGTACTAAAGGCTTTCTTAGCTTTTAGTACCAAGGACTAGATTGATTTTCAATCTATGATAAGCCTAGGGATATTGATATGATTTAAGAAACAGAAAAATAAGGGATTTATTGATGTAACACAATATTTTAAAAAGAGTAACCAAAACTTTAGCACATTTCAGTAGAGAATTCTCAGCAGTCTTAGACTACTAGGAAGAAAATGTTCAAGACCTTCTGAACATATGGCCTGGGGCTACCTCTTTTTAGGGGGGTTCTATATTTAGTAGGAGACATATGCTTTGGACTTAGAGCAAGTGGTGAAGAAACACATTTTTATCCTACTTTTTTGGTCTACTTTGTTAGTTCTAGAAATCTGACATTCAGAACTAAGATATTAATTGAACCTGTATCAATGTAAAACTTCTTAGTATAATTTCCAGAAGGTCTGGGGATTGTCAGTGTCTCTGTTTCCTACTGACACTCCCAAGGAGAAAAGTCTAATACTTGGGGGCTGTCTACAGAATCCCCAAAGCAAGCTTTTGTGGGCTACCATGGAAAATGTGAATGCTTAAGTTATGGTATCCAGGATTGTAATTTTACTCAAGAAAACACCCTGGTGTCATGTGGAAGAGATCAAAGAGCTAAATGGAACCTTCCCATCCTGCCAGCATATCAGTGATCATTTGCTTTGGCACCTCAATCTTACTATGCTGATTTGTTTAATGATTCTAACTTAAAAGCAAGAAAAAAATCTCATTAGCATCAATTCTTTGTTTTCTTCTTCCTCAAATAATTGCACTACTAAAACAGCTTGTGTTTATCACAGAAAATACAGTGGAAGAAAAATGAAAAGCAATGGAAATGCCACAAATAATATTTCTAAATAAAAGGTATTAAGAGTATTAAAATATAACAGATACAAGAATACATTGGTAAGATAGCCCTTTTCAGATTTTTTTTGGCCAAATGGACTATTTCTTACTGTGGAGTGTCTGGACTGTGAGGCCAAATTTCAAATAAAATATTAAAAAGAACAAAGGAAGCAAAAGCCTTTGAACTTTCTTACTCTGCACATTGAGTTTTTCTTGTCTTTAAATGGGTGTGCGCATCACAAAGCAACCAAGGGATATTTTTAAGTTTGATTTTCATTGACTTAGACATGCTTCCATTCTAAATTATAGATGAGAAGGATAACATTAACAAAGGCTAACCCGTCAAGTTTTTAAAAGAGCTCAGAAAAGTTATTTACCATAGGGCTGGCCACTCCTTATGAACTGGTTTGAAGGAGGGGCATGGGGGAAGTGTTGGACTAGACAAGTCTTCTGTCTCTCCAGTTAGAATGGGCCGTGACTCTGGATTGTTCTGTTTTCTCATTTTATAGGTTTCTCCTTTCTCGGAAGACTGTGCCTCTAATTAAAAAGAGCTTGTTGACCAAAAATAACACAGATGGGAGTGGGACTATGCTGTCCTGGCTTGTACTTTTGCTATGTGTGGTTCACGTAGTCCAAGTTGTCTTTAGTTTATCTGAAGATGGATAAAGTCTATTAACTTGTTTTATTATTACTATTCTCTCTCCCCTCCCTCATGGGGTTTTTATATAGTCCAGACTGTCCTCAAACTCACAATGTAGCCAAAGATGCTCTTGATCCTGATCCTCCTGTCTCTACCCTCCCAAGTGTTAGGATAGTAGGCGTGAGCCACCATGTC
Source organism: Typhlomys cinereus (assembly GCA_023101885.1). NCBI lineage: Eukaryota > Metazoa > Chordata > Mammalia > Rodentia > Platacanthomyidae > Typhlomys > Typhlomys cinereus. The sequence continues at coordinate 8,084,778 of JALPQD010000036.1, forward strand.
CAGTTTATATGGTAGAAGAGATTGAACCCACGTTTTCAGGCATGCTAGGCAAGCACTCTTACCAACAGAGCTACATCTCTAGATATTTAGACTCCGAACAGTCTCCTGGGTTACATCTTTTCAATGCTGTTATATTTTTTCCCCTTTTAAAAATTCAGCTCCATAGCTTCTGCCAATAATAAGCGTTAACAACTGAAGAGACATTGGTATCATGCTAAAGCCCTTTGTAAATATTAATTCAGGGCCAGAACGTGGTTTTCTTTGCATCCAGGACAACTTTTTCAACAGGGAAAGCTATGAAATTTCCCAGCTATTCAAAATTAATTCTCCATTCTTGCCTCACTTCATTATTCTTCCTGTCGAAGTACTTAAGCTTTGTTTTTAAAAACTAGGTATTTTATGGGAGGGCACACACTTAGGTCAAAGAATTGTACTGCCACAGGATTCTTCCGAGGTCTGGAGACCTTGAATACTAATGAAAACCTCAGAATTAGATGTTCCTGCTTTTTCCAAGCCTTTGAACATATAGTATCCTGTTTTCATTGCTGATGAGAGACTGAGGAAAATCCCACACTTCCAGGAAGAATTGTTCCAGGAGGAACAAGGTGTAGGGAAGCTCATTTACTGGACTTGCTGACTGGTGAGACGTGGGTGGGAGGAGTCATCAGCTCTGAGTTCCTGCTTGGGGGGGTGGTCAGTTACCAGAACCAGAAAGCGAGGAGGAAGGGAAAGGCAGTGACCTCAATCTTTGGAAACAGGTGGATGTCTCTTTTGAAGGGTGGATCTGGAAATGGTCAGGGGTCAAGATGAACCAGGGAAGCAGAATGGAGTGAGGTGCTGTTGAGGGGAGGGAGAATGTGGGACAGTACTACTCTGATGTGAGTCGATGCAGCTCAGATTCGCATCACTGACTAGAGAAGCATTCTCTATATTCTGCACCATGTTTCAAAGAATCCTAGGAGAAGCATGGCTAGGATAGGGGTCATTACTGCTGCTGTTTCTACACAAATGGTAAAACCCAGGGACTGACAGTCTCCGCATCTGGGATTTGAGTTCTTCCTGCCTTACGCTTTTAACCTCAGCAACCTCCATTGCTTTTAGTACCCCCTCCACAACTAGCTATTTCAGGCTATCTCATTGCTGGGCTGCCTTCTGCTCATCCTGTAAGGCTGAGCTCAGGGGGCACCTCTTCCAGACAGTCTCAAGACAGGACCTCTGCTGGTGCTCCTAGATAAGGCCCTGAGCTTAGACTCTTACTGATGATCTGCCTCTCCTCCAGGCTGGGGCCTCGGGAGCAGGTCTATTTTGCTTCTGCAGCTCCAGCCCCACCGTGAACTTGGCGCTGAGTGCGTGTGCGATACCTGCTCAGCTGTATGCTTATGTGTCTGATGCGAAGACTCAAGAGCAAGATCCAAGACTGGAATGTACACGCCGTGGTAGTAGCAGTGCTGGTCCTGATCTGTTTTCCAAATGCTGGGAGAAGCATCTATCACGTAACTAGCAAGCACTGGAGAAATTAAAATAATTGAGGAGAGAAGTATTTGGAGAATGGCATAGAAGTGATGGGCTGCAGATGGCTTTCCTGTGCCGCAAGTTTTCAAAGTGCTTTCCTGGGGGTAAGAGTTGTTTTCAATGGGTCCTACGTGAATGCACTTGTGCGGTTTTCTTTTTTCTTTCATGTATGTGTGAACGGGGTTTGTGCATGTGTGCGTGTATGTGTGTAGGTGTATGTTATTTCTTCTATGTATGTGTTTCCATATGCATCATGTACAACAAGTATGTGCATAGTGTATGTGCCTGTGGAGGTCCAAGGGTGATATCTGGAATCATCATCAATCACCTTTCTACCTTACTACTTTGAGCGAAGTCTCTAATTAAACCCAGAGCCTGCCGTTGGAGGTAGTCTGGCTAATCGACTTGCTCTGGGGTTTTCCAGGCTCCACTTTCCAGGGCTGGAATTACAGGCAGGCTGCCATATCTGCCAGGCATTTTTACATGGGATCTGGAGATTTGAACTCAGATATTTTTTGATTTTGAGGCAAAGGCTTTAATCACGGAGCCATCTTCCCTGCCCCAATAGGTGTGTGTGTGTGTACACGCATGTGTGTGTGTGTGTACAGGCATGCGTGTGTACACGCACATGGGCTTGCACTTGTGTATGTGTTGAAACAGGGTCTCACAGTGTAGTCAAGGCTGGCTTCAAACTTGCAATCCCTCTGCCTCAGTCTCCTGAGTGTTGGGATTACAGGCTCATGTCACCACACCCAGCTCATTGCCCTCCTTTTTTATTTTTAACCTTGAAGCAGGTTTCCTTCCATAGATTAGTATAGCTTCCGCATGTATACTAGAGATATCTTCAGTAGTTCACAGGTGACACCAGGGTCTTTGGGCATCTCAGGGGCACTGGAGACACCACTGTGTCCATGGTCCATGGTCCTTTTAGGCTGTGTCTCTTCATGCTCACCCTTCATGTCTCTGCAGAGCTGAACGCTCAGGTTCTGGAGCGGAGGACCATGAGAACAGCCTAGGTTCTGGAAGCTTTGGGATTCCTTTGCTTCCAGGTTGTGTGTCTTTCTCTTTCAGGGTGAAGGGTGCAGAGCTGGGAGGATAAACAACTTCTCAATAAACGGTGATCAGGGAAGCAAGTAATTACTGTCTCTAGCTCCTGGTTCATGGGCCGCCCTGAGTAGGCGGGAAACCGATTCAAGGCAGCACTGGTTGCTGCAGAGCTGCAGGTCTCTTACAAGGTCGCCTAGAGGTTAAAACCTGTTTCCTAATGGTGTCTGCTGAATGAATATAAGATTCAAGAACAGACACAGTTATATCCGGCACAAACATTTTTATGATTCCACAGATGCTCCCGGCCAGCCCCTAATCATCGATAGGATAAGGGAGTCTCTTCATCACCTTCAACAGTCAATGATTGAGCAGTATGGTGGAGTATTGTGGGCAGGACTCTGGGAATACAGGAAGTGCGAGATTACGGCTGTCCCTGGCCTTGAGAAACTCTTTATCAAGCGGGGTGGGGGTGGGAGGTGGGGGGGTGGGAGGGTGGAGGGGCAGGGGCGGGGGTGGGGTGGGAGGGCAGAAATGATGATGACAAGGGAAAGAAGGGCAGAACGTGCTGCAGCCACCTCTGTTGCCAACTCGGATGGGGTGTGGTTAAACTGTTTCACATCACGAGATCAGATCACACAGCCAACTGTGAGTAGTATAGAGGTTAGAGTGGTGACTCCGGATTCAGGGGGGTCCCAGTGAATGTACAAACACCTCCTTTTATTATCATTATTTATTCAATTGTGTGTGTGTGTGTGTGTGTGTGTGTGTGTATGTGTAGAACCAAGGGTGAATTCGGGAATCATCGTGCACAGCTTCTACCTCCTTTTTGCTCTGCCCTGGGATTCACAGGCTCCTCCCACCAGGACCAGAAGCGCAGGCCAACCCCACTTCCGCCCGGGTTTTGTACGTGGGATCTAGGATCCGAACTCAGGACTTTCTGCTTGCAGGGCAGAGGCTTAACCCCTGAGCCATCTCTCCAGCCCAACACCTCCTTTTATGAAGAAGCTCATATTCAGACAATGTCCTGATAGCATTTGTAGGCTTCTGTGGTATAAATACTAATAGGGACCAATGAATTTGATGTCAGCTGTTAGTTTAATATGGTCTGTCCCTTCCAAAATACATGCTACTATGTAATGGCATTTTTAAGCTCAGTTTACAGAGAGAATTAATTGAGGGGAGAAGAAGCACGCAAAATATGGGCAGCACCATTCCATAAACTGGGGGGGGGGGGTGCTGGGCAGAATAGAAAAGGAAAAAGAAGAAAGTGGCTGGAACTGCTGTTATTTCCTTTTCCTCTGCTTTCTGGGCTACACGATATGAGCCGACCATTCCGTTGTGCCTTATTCTGCCATGATGGATTGAAGATATGTTTCCCCCTAAGCTGTTTCTGTCAGGTGTTTTATCATAGCAACAAATAACTAAGAGAACATTTGTGCCAAAGCCACTTCCCATGCTATCCAACAGTGACCCAGTTTGGCAAGAATCAGTTATTCTCCTCTGTTGCTTGTGAGACACCAGTGAGGATCAAGCAATTTAAGGGAGGAAATGGAGATTTATGCAGCTTATGGTTCCAGAGGGGAGATATAGCCCATTGGCTGGCTGGCGGAAAGTCAAAGCAGCCTAGGTCACTGCAGACGTCATGGAGGCTGAACGCTTAAGCAGGGTGGGGATAATCAACTTTAAGGCTCACCCCCTTCTTCCAGCAAGATTCCACCTCCGAAAGGTGCCATGACCCTCCCAAGACTGATAACAGCTAAAGATTCAAACACATGAGCCTGTGAGGGGCCACTCACATTTCGAATCATGATTGAGTATAAGGAAGACTTATTCTTATAAGACCTCTCTGGCAGTGACTGTGGCTTAATGATCCGCCTGCCTAGATCTTCCTCCCTGTTCTTCACTGGGATCAGACAGTGGAATCAATCGACAGCTCTTCTCCCTTCCTTTCATTCGCACAGACATGTACCCAACAAATCTCTTGCACCTTCAGTTTTCCTTGGTGTCTGTATCTTACCAACATGTGGATCATCACATTGCATTGCATACATATTAAGCATTATTTACGGTTAATACATATTGATTTGTGTGTCTGTGTGCATGTCTGTGTGAGTTTCTGGTGTTCCTTGTGTGGGTGCGTAAGTGTGTGAAGGTGCATGTGCATGCCTGCATGGTAGCCAGGAAACAACTTTCAGCTGGTATTTCTCAGGGACCGTCTTTTTTTTTTTTTTTTTTTTTTTGACAGTGTCTCATTGCCTGAAACTTAACAAGTTATCCCGGCTGGATGGCTGGTGAGCCCCAGGGATCTACCTGTTTCTACCCTGTCCCCTGTATTGGGGTGACAGGCTTGTGCAACCATGTCTAGCTTTTGACTTTTTCTGTGAGTGTTGGGGGATTTGAAATCAGATCAAGCACTTTACTAGCTGAACTATCTCCCTTGCTGTACATTCCATTAATTTTTAGAAGAAAAGTTACTTGGAGATCATTGAACCACTAGTGTCAGAGGACCTACCTCTGAGTGACAGAGAACACTCGTGTGCTCACCACTCGGGCATGCATCTGAATACCTCCCAGGAGAGTGTGGACCAGACTTCCCCACTGCTACCTACCACTCTACTTTTCCATGTCTTCGTCACCTGAAGCTTACATTCCTCTGCCTTCTGTCTTTATCACTGAATGGAATAGCCAAGATTACTTGCTCTTGCCATGTGGTAAATCCAGTCATCATGCTTTGCATTCGTTTGCATGTACTTCCAGAAACTTCTGGCAATGAGGAGGACTGCCTTTTCCCTAAAAACCTTTTTCATTCATTCTGAAACCTCATTTATAGATCGTCCTCTTCTTACAGTTCATGCTCAGTCTCCTCAGTGAGACCTAAAAATGGGTAATTCACAGGTTCTTTTGTGTTTTATGTGGTACATGTAACATGGTTTCAATATAACAACTTCAGCAAATAATTGTGAAGTACCAACATGTTCCATACATAATCTCAGCTGTCCCAGAATAGATACTTTAGTAGGTTAATTGCCCTCTGTTCATAACTGATAACTTCCAATTCAATCTACCTGGCCTAGTTCTCTCTTCTGCCAGCTGGACATACCATTCCCACATACCTGATGCACCTGAAATGAAGTCTCTTCAAAGTAGAACTTGCTTCTTCAAACCCTATGTCCCTTCATCCCCTGCCCTCAGCAGTTACTGCCATCAAATTGCTCAGCCAAAGCCTGAAGACATTCTTAACTTGTCTTAACTCACCAAGCAACTGATTTCACCTTATGGATGTGTCTTAATTTATCTGCGCTTCTTGCTTTCTTCCACCATGGTAGCACTGTGTATATGTGTGTGTGTGTGTGTTTAGGTGTATGTACATGAGTGCACTTGAGTAGGTATGCCTGTGAAGGCCCAAAAGTGATACTGGGAGTCATCCTGTCATAGTTGAGCACAGGTGTCAACTTGACTGTTGAGGATTTGAGCTCTGGGCACATTTGTAGAAAGTTAAACCCAGAGCACACCTACAAGAGATTGTCTAGCTGATGGGGAAGGTCCAGCCCATGGTGGGTGGGACTAGGCCCTGGAATAAATCACAGAGAGCTGGTTGAGAGAGTTGGCATCCTTCTGTTCACTTGGCCAGACATGCTGATCTGGCAAGTAAGGATTGTCCATCTCTCAGCTGTTATGTGGTGATGGTATGGCCAGTTCCCTCGGCCCTGGTGTTGGTGTGTGCTCTCCTGTCAAGCTGGACTAACAACCGTAATCAGGAATCTTAAGAGAGAATAAACCCTTGTTCCTTTAAGCCATTTGATAGTCATTTATCAGCAACCCTGCAGGCGAACTAAAACATCCTCCATTGCTTTTCCATCTTATTGTTGTGAGCCCAACTCACAACAAAGTTTTTCACTAGACTCAGAGTACACCATACTCTCTTCTGAGTATTCCAAGGCTCTGCTTTTTAGGGCTAGAATTATAGGCAGGCTACCATACCGCCTGGTATTATACGGGATCTAGAGCATCCAAACTCAGATTCTTTTGCTTATGAAAAAAAGACTCTTTAACTATTGAGTAATCTAGTACCACTTTATTTTTTATATTCACTTTCTTTGATAAACATCCAATTTAGCTTGGACTTTGTGTAACTTTTTTGGCACTGCAACCAAAGTGTATTTGAGAGAAACAACTTAAGGGAGGTTAGATGTATGTGACTTCTTGTCACAGCTTTGTCTTTTGTAAAACAGGACTAATAGGGCTGGCTGGAAGAAAACAGACTTAATAAGGTATGTGGAATTTCTTAAAGGAACAAGGAACAATATTTTGAATTGTTAACTGGTCCTCTTGATGTATAGTCATTCTGACTCAACCTTAATGTGTGCAGAGCTACATGTAGTATGTCAAATAAATTAATTACAAATTGTGCTCTGCAGAGACCTGACTTCCACTAATAACATTCAGAGGAAATTAGATGAAGTATCTTCTACCTGAAACATTAAAATAACACTGGGGAGAGACTAAAGCAGCCTGATATATAGAATGGGAAATATTAGCATTTTACCACAGTACAGAAGTGCTTTATCATGAAACAGAAACACTTTTGAAATTAAACTGTGAAGACTTGTTGGACTGATGATAGCATTTTATTTACATATTAAGAGTAAGACCTAAGAGCAAGTGCTTATAACTTCAAGTTTAAAAGTACTGTTTGTAAGGGCGCTAAACATAACAGAAGCATCGCTTGGCTTTTAAAAAAATGTATGCGTGTGTGTGTGTGTGTGTGTGTGTGTGTGTGCGCGTGCATGATATGTGTATATCAAGGTCAGAGAACAACATTGAGTATTCACTTCTTGCTTCTGCCTTTTGGGTTCTGGGAATCAAACTCAGGGTATTGGGCTTGTGGGGCAAACCCTCTTACCCACGGAGCCATCTCGCCAGGCTATGGTGTAGTTCAGGTTATTTGCAAAGTTTTCATCGCCCTGCCTCCACCTCTGTTGCATAGCCCACCACTGTGCGCTACCATAACCCGTCTCTTGTTTTTGATTAAAAAATGTTATTTTAATTAAGTTGGCATAATTTAATTTCATCATTATTGGATAAACTCCAATAACTAAGACCTACTATGTTCTGGCTGGAGCCTATAAGATGAACAGCCAGCCTCAGCTAAGACCGTGGAGGACGCCCAGGCATCCTGCTATGGGTACATCTCCTATCTGATCAGGTGTGGGCAATGTGTTAATACTGAGAGGCAGAGCATGGAGACTCCTCCCTTGTGAATGGAATTGGAAGCAAGCTTATGACAGGGCCTTTGGAGGGAGCCTGCTCACCTGCTTTGCCTTCTACCCTGTGAGAACTCAGCATTTCTCTCCCGGGAGCCACCCTGCAAGCAATAACCCTCTCCATTTGCTGATTTGGACTTTGAACTGTGAGAAAACACATTTCAGTCCTTTGTCAATTATCCCATCTCAGGTATTTCTTTTTAAATTGGCAAAACAGACTAAGATTCATCTATTTTATAATGAAGGAAAAAAAAGTCTTATCAATTGTCATCAATAGCTCTGAGACAACTGAGATATTTGCATACAAAAGCGATATGCAAATTACGCAAGTGAGAAAAGCCAGGAAAGGTGTGCTGACATGATCGCATAGTTTTCCAACTGTGAATCAAATATTCATTTGGTTATCTATCTACTCAACAGATTATCTTTGGGAATATATTATGTGTCAGACCCTGCTTTCTATGTGTGCTGAAGAAAAGCAAGTTGATATGAAAGACAAGGAGGCATACAAAGCAGGGAAGATATGGTCTGCATTCCGGAGCAGACTATCAAGTCAGGCTGGGGAAGGGCCAAGGAAACAAGCAGAGTCCCACTGGAGCAGAAGAAGCAGAGTTCCATTGGAATAGAAGAAGCATGGCTTCCTAAGTTGATGATGTTTGTTTCCTAGTGTCACCACGGAGTAGATGCAGCTTAACTCTGGGCACTTAATCTTTCTGGGCATTAAACTTCTTGTTTCATCTCCCTGCGTCCCTCTCTCCCTCCCATTCCTTTTTTTCTTTTTCTTTCTTCTTTCTTCTCTCTCTCTCTTGCTTTGTGTGTGTGTGTGTGGCATATGCCTATGTCTATCTTTGTGTGTGTGTATGGGCACATGTGGGAAACAGAGGTTGATACCAGAATATCTTTCACAATAGCTTTTCACCTTATTTTTATGTTTTTATACTTGTTTATCTATGTAGGGCACACGAGCATATCATGGCATGCATATGTAAGTCAGAGAACAATTTTCAGACACCAGTTCTCTCCCTCCACCATGTAGGTTCCAGGACTTGAACTTGGGTTACCAGTGAGGTGCCTTTGCTTGCTGAGCCCTCTCAGCAGCCCCTCCACCTTATCTCTTGAGACAGGGTCTTCTCCTGAGCTTGGCACTTATGGTTTCAGTTCTGCTGGCTGGCCAGAGAACCCTTGGGATCCACCTGCCTGATCTCTTCCAGTGCGGATATTACAGATACATGTAGCCATGCACAGTTTTTTATGTGAGCACTGAAGATCTGAACTCAGGTCCTCACACTTGCACAGTAAGCGCTTTACCCACTGGGACATCGCTCTATCCCTAGGCTTCTCATTCTAAAATCACTTCATAATCATACCTTTCTCTAGGACTGGAGGCTCACATTGGGCTACATAAATGCTCAGTGGTACCTGAATTGCAATGTGAACTCAGCAGCAAGAGACAGAACCTAGGAGCACTTGGAAGTCTTGAAACGGAAGCATTCAAAGAGACTGGGGATGAGATTTGGATAATGGAGAGGATGTGACCAGGGAAAAGATGAAGCCCTTCTACAAGGGAAGAGGGAAGGAGCACAAGGAAAAGAATGAAGACAAAAAGAATGGTTAATCTTGAGAAAAAGCAAGTGAGAAGCTTGGCTTGATTAGCCTTTATTTGGGAAAGCAGCAATTCAGGCTGGCAGGAAGGGTCCCATTAGCTGGCAAAAGGAAGGGCTTCAGAGGCATTAAGAGGCAGGGCATGTTGGAAAAATACCTTGTCGGTACCTTGCCAGGCCAAAGAAGGAGGGTGGCTGCAATCAGAGGTGAGTTGGCAGCTGCTGCATCCTTGAAAGAAGCTAAAGATGCGGTGCAAATGGCAAGGACCAGAGAGAGCAAGGAAATCTGAGAGGCATTCCGAAGGAAAATTAAGATTTGATTGAATGGATGAAAGAAAACTGTTTTGTTTTTTTTTTTTTAAATCAGGATAACTGTAAGTAGGTGACATATTTGTATTATTCAAAAGTTTTAAACAACTTAGATGTTTTGATTGGACAAAGTCACAGAAGGTAACTTGTATCAAAACATGAAACTCTGAGAAGACACAGGAAGCACTTGATGGAGGTGCAGGTTCAGCGTGGAAATGGAAGGAAAGAAATATGCAAACACAAAGTAGCCAGTCTGTGACGAGTCTGTTTGCACATAAGGATAAAGGTAAATGTTTATTAATGATATTAAAATCTAACCTTAGCCAGGAGAGCAGTTGGAAATAATATGACTTTAGTATCAGAGGCACATGAAGTCAAAGCAATCCAAGTGAGGGGTTTGTAGTTCACCTCAAGCCAACTGTTTCCAAAAGAAAAATGAACAGTTTTGACCCATGGACTACACGGGGCAAGAAGGGAACATAGCAGGAAGTGGGGTGTCACTGTGAAGCTCTCTCTTGGGCTCCTCAAATTCCAAACTGCAGAGACACGGCACCAGTGGGGCGCCAGCCCTCCCCTTGGGAACCTCAGCCTGTCCACTTGCGCATCTGTAGTCACATGGAAGCATGGGTGCTGCGGCCCCAGCGGCCTGGGCTAGTCCTGGGGTGAGCTCAGGACCATTTCACGGCCCCCTGTAGTAACTCTCAGTGAGTTGACGAAGGGTCAGGTGTGGTGGTACACACCTGTAAAACCGAAACCCAGAAGAATGAAGCATGAAGATGTCAGGTTTGAGGCCAGCTGGAGATGCACAGTGACCTCTTGCCTCAGGGGAAGAGAAATGAGAGAAGGCGGCTTTTTAACAGGAGAGATGAGAGGTCGGAGTCAGAAATGGCCAGATCTAGCCCAAGGCGACTTGAAGCAGACAATTCATCTTCACATTTGCTTTCAACGCTGGACTCAAAGTACAAGTGTCCCTGACATGAGCCTACGGTTGTTTTCCAGCTTTCCTTTGTTGCCACACTGGGGATGATGAATTATTCTGCATTTATCACAGCTTATTAAATGTAGTCAGCAGGCACTGACTGCTAAGAAAACCACACCCCTCGAAAGAAAAAAATGAATATCAAAGCCCAGAGACCTCAAGGGAGGACATCAGTCCTGAACTCAATGTGGCCACGCAGCCACATTGAGTTCAGGGAGAAGGGAGAAGGGAGTCATCATGGAGGGGGGCGGGGCTACCAAAATGTTAGGGACAGGTGTGTGTGTGTGTGTGTGTGTGTGTGTATGTGAGAGAGAGAGAGAGAGAGAGAGAGAGAGAGAGAGAGAGAGAGAGATATCCTTTATTTTTTTAATTGAAATTTTCTGTTCCTAAATACTGGGATTTGTATTTGTTTTTAGTCCCACTGGAAAGAAATTCTAAATGCCTGGATCTTAAACATTAGACTCCAGGAGAAAAACGATACACCAATTAGCGAGATAATTTTAAGTCAATTATCTGACTTTTAAAAGAAACCAATTCTTGCCACGATTATAGTTAATATTGTTCTAGAGGTATTCACAGAAACAAATGGATGAAAGTCATAAAAATGGGGGGAAAAGACAAAATCATCACTATTATTAGGGACTATGGAAATGGAAAATAATCTTTTGGAAATGTATTGATAACTGTAAATAGACCGACTTAAAAATAATATGTAGAAACGAACTGCAATGATAATACTTACTAACCACAGCAACAATAATAAATAAGGTCAACCTCCCAGAAGCCAGCTGAGGATTTGAATGGAGAAAACTCGAAACCTCTCCTGGAAGACACAAACCTCTCCTTCTTCCAGGAGAGGCAAGGACAAAATCATTCTCAAACATATGGCTCCACATGAAGATGGCAGCATTCTCTTTGCTAATGTAAAGCTAATCACAAACCCAATGCACTGTAAAGAATATTTTAGTGTGTATGAGGGTAGGAGAACAGACGAGTATTGATGAAGTTGATTGGGAGTTCCTAAGAAAAATCGGATCCCTCGATTCCATGCAGAAATGCCTATAATTCTAGCCCTGGAAGGTGGAGCCTGGGAATCCCCAGAGCAAGCTGGCTAGCCAGACTATAGTTTTAATGGTGTGTCTGGTTTTAACTAGAGACCCAGGTAGGATAAGGTGGAAAAGAAATTGAGGATGATTCCTGATATCACCCTTGAGTCTCAATAGGCACACACACTCAAGTACACTTGTGTACATGTGCCTACTTGCATGTGCCCACCCACATGCAAAAAGATACATACATACACATAGGCATGTACCTCACGCACATACATGGAAGGAAAAAAGAATCAAGAGCAAGAAAAAAAAGAATACAGGAGAGTGGAATCTTACTAGGTAATAAATGAATATTGAGCAATTGCAATATTGTATAGAATCAATACTCCTGTTCTCCTACCCTCATACACACTAAAATATTCTTTAGAGTGTGTATATGATACAGTTATCTAATAGTTCATATGAGTACACATACATCTATATAATAGAGATTGTTCTTCTATACCTAAGGATGTAGATCAATGGAACAAAATAAAACATAAATAAATGACACTTCTAAAACTACTTTTTTTTAAAAACAAAGATGATACTTTAGTGTGGGAAAGAAGCATCATCCCATAAATGTTGCTGGGTTAATTTGTTAGCAATCTAGAGACAAGTAATTCAGATTGATAGTTTATACTTGAAAGAAGTATAGCTTTCATTTGGGTTGAAGGTCTAAATTTAACACGAGTGACAACAATAGTAGTAAAAATTTTGGAAGGCACTGTGAAGAACATTTCCTTTGATTTCAGAGTTAGATGCTATAATTAAGAAAAGACTGCTAAGTTTAAATTTGACTACAAGGCAATAGTCTAAATTTTCTTGAATTCATAATGTTAGCAGAAGAGGCGGGGTTGTGATGTGAAAGGGAAATACTTTGTGTGTGTGTGCGTGTGTGTGTGTGTGTGTGTGTGTGTGTGTGTGTGTGTGGTGTATGCACAGATATGTGCATGTAGGCTGTGCACACATAGAGGTCAAAGGAGGGCAGTGGGTGTCCTCTCCATCACTTCCTCTTATTCCTTGCAACAAGGTCTCTCCCTGAACCTGGAGTTTGCATTTATCTAGCTAGACTGGCCCTGCAAGCCCCAGAGATTCCTCCTTCCTCTAGCCCACTCAGCCCTGGGGTTACAGGATCACACCTCGATTGTTATGTGGGTGTTGTGATCTAAACTCAAGTCCTCGTGGTTGTACAGCAAGCACTCTTACCCAGTGAGCTATCCTCCTAGCCCCTGATCCCAGTACCTCTTATACACATCGGAAGATGCTCAACTTTGGTCATATGGCCCTTTTGATACTTCCTGAGCATTGCCGAGTGTAACTGCCACAAAGAAACCAGCTCATAACAGAAGAAACAAATGTGTGCCTCCCACCTCTGCTGTATTCCACCACGCCAGGAGCGTGAAGTCACCACAATGAGAACACTGGCTCCACAGAATTGGAAAATGCCAGGCATCAGCTCCATTCCCCAGAGACGTAGATGTTAAACACCAAGGGCCCATCGCAACTTAAAATTTCTGAAATCTCAGCCAATTTCACATGTTTACAAAGGCTTATGGCTTTAATTTGCAAAATTTTAAAACTGCTAAGTATGGCAGATGAGTGTTACCTAGAGTGCTATCTCAAAGCTGGATGGAGGATTAATTTTGTTATAAGAGTTTAATAACTTAATAGTTTCGAGAATTAACCTTTTTCATACTGTATAGCTTTTTAAATCAGCCTAATTGATATTGGACCCAAACTAAAATCCATTTCCTCTAAGATTCCTGACATTGCTTGTGAGCACCCCAGATCATCAGGGAGGTTTCTTCATATATTTCCATGATTTTATAATTTTCCACATTCTCCTTTTATCTGTCTAGAATTTTATTTGTTTGTTTGTTTCTTTGTTTGGTATTTGTGTGTGTCAGAGGGCACTGTGTATCCCTGAGGACCAAGGGTAACTTCAGGAATTATCCTGGATTGCTTCTACCTCCTTTTTGCTTCCTTCTGGGATTTTCCAGGCTCCACCCACCAGCGCCCGGAAGTGCAGGCCGCCAATGGTTCTACCTAGGTGATTTTATGTGAGACCTGGGATTGGAACTCAGAGTCTTCTGCTTGCAAGGCAGGGTCTTAACTCTTGAGCCATCTCTCCAGCCCTGGAATCTATTTTGATGCACGCAGTGGTAGAAGCTATACAATTTTTTCCTACAGTCTTTATTTGCCATCCTTTCCTTCTTTGGTTTGTGATTTTTTTTTAACAATCTGTCTAAGATATTTATAGAGTCCCATGTGTTCATAAGACTTTTAATGGAATTATAGTGATCATATTAAATCATGTTGATTTCCAACTTACATCACATCAGATTTGTATGCTAGATGCTTGGCCATGGATTGGAGGGAGATGTAGGCGGAAGCCTAGGGGAGAATTGACAGGGCTTTGTTTATGTCCATAGCTGGGAACTGGTCAGCGAGGAGTCACAAAGACAGCACCAGATATACTGGACCTCCAGGTCATGTTCATTCCAGCTGTTGCTGCAGCTACAAGCTTCACAGAGAAGTCACCTCAGGGCATAGAACCTCAGCAACTCAACACATCCTTGACTCTCTATCCCACCATGACACCTTCAGAAGCCCACCTGACATTTGGATGGACAGCCCAGGAAGGGAACCTATATTTCAGGGGTACATTTGATCGATGGCAGATAGAAGCAGCAGATAAAGACTTTTTCTCAGGCGAAGAGATTTGGGGGCAAATTCTCTCCGGCCTACATATGTGCTGGTGATTTCTATTTGCACACAGTAGTAACAGACTTGAAGATGTATGCCCCACCCATGCCCATTTCTCTCTCTCCAGTCCCTTTCTACTATTTCTGGGTTACTATCTGTCGTGTTTTGAATGTGAGTTGTTCTCCACAGGCTCATGTGTTTGCAATCTTAGTTGATGCCTTTAGGAGGTGGAGCTTTGCTGAAGGAAGGCACGTCACAGGGGCGGGCCTTGAGGTTGGAAAGCCCCGCCCTGCTTCCACCAGCAGTCAGCTGTTACAGTCTGCAGCTTGCTGCTCAGCCTCCATGGTGTTGCCTGCAATGACTTGCGTCGCCTCCAGCTTTTGCGGCCATGTCTTTCTTGCCGTAACAGACTGTACCCCGTCTAGAAGTATAAACCAAATAAATCGCTCTTTCTCCCTTAATCTGGTTGTTTGAGTGCTGTCTCACAGCAGCAGAAAGAGTAACCATAACACTGTGCATACATGTTCATACATGTTACATGCTTCCGGCGTGATCCCAGGTGAAGATGGTGAGCCCTCTGATTTGAACAGTACATCTCTCTAAACAAATGCTGAAATTTGCTTTTGTAGGAATGATTGCATGTAAGGTTTTAGAGCCTCCCAAATGGAGGGTGTGGGAATGTGTTAGCTATCCAGGGAGTTCAGTCACCTTTCCCCTTTCTGTAGGCCATTTTCTCATCTATGATCCACTTTGAGTTAAAGGAACGTAAGTTCAGCAGAAGCTGAACAGAAACTAATGTCACCTTCCCAGTCTCCTAAACCATGAACTGAAAACCCCTTTCTGTATAAACAACCCACTTTGAGACATTCTGCTACAGTGATAGACAACAAACCTATTGCATGTTCAGTTGCGGGGAGAGGAAGAGCAGACTGGCAGGGTCATCCCAGGGTTTCTTGTTTGCACTGTCTGAACAGATGGGGGCACCCTTTACTGCTAATGGAGCCTAGGAGGAGTTGGGGTTCTATAAATGTGGCAGAGTTGGGTAAAGGAATATGTACCATCTTGTCACAGCTATTCTTCCAACAGTGTCTGGCATGCAAGAGTCATTCAAAATCCACGGAAATCATACACACAAGAGAAGGAGGCAAACACCATTGATGTTCCACGCCTATGTCTGCTGTTGCTGTTTGAGAGACAGTAGTGAAGCATGCTGGGAATAAAGAAAGGGATTTATTTTTTGTGGCACCATACTCCACTGTAGCTAAAAACAGAAGGCCTATACAAACTGTGAACTAATCTGAAGGATTTAGGAAGCAATAAATGAGGTCACAAAAAGACATACAATCTGCATTGAATCACAATTAACCTAGAGAACACAGATCGGCGGTAATAAAGTTGCTGCAGATAATCTGATGCCAGTGTTCTGACACTGTTCTTAATCTCACAGGGTTTTTATTAATAGTGGTTAATTATAGAATGACATCAATTATACCTGAGATCTATTGTTCTTCTGCAAGTCTCATTCAGGATATTTGTCAACTTCAAAAACTGTGAGTGTTAGACATTCTACGGACTAGCAACAGGGCAGCCATCTTACTATAAAACTCATGCCTAAGTTACTTTCTTCCTTACACAAAGTCATGGGTCTAGACACATTCATTTGGAAATTGAGAGCATTTCATTGTGTTTTACTTTACAATTTTTTTTTTGAGAGGGTGGGATGAGGTATGGAGCAATTTTCTTATCTACCAGGCAACTGGGGCCTCTTGCACAGCTGTTTTTGAAAGCTATGTTTGTCCTGAAATTGAGCAAGCTTTGCTTAGAATTCTTTCATTCAGTCATGAGTATCTGCATGGGTTGAGTGTCAGGAAAAGTGTTTGTCCTAGAGCCCTAGGGATTTGGTGGCCCATTGAGGCCCCACCTGTTCATTCATGCATGGTTCTTTTCCAAAAAGATGAGCAAAACTGTCAATGATGGAGAAAAATCAAACTCCTTTCTAAATTTTCACTGAGCTTCATTTGTTGGTATTGTTCCTACTCTGTGACACTCACTTATCAATCATAAGAGAGAATATAAATACCTCTTTAAATTGTACTTTGCAAATATTATGAATTGGGACCCTCATGGTGCCTAAGCTTGATTGCTTATTCTGTAATATAACTTTCCCAGACTTTATGTGAGTGTGGAGTGTGTGTGTTTATGTGTATTTTCATGTATGTGGGCACAGGTATATGTGGATACATACGCATGTATTTACACATATGCGTGGAGGTCCAAAGTCGACATCTGGAGTCTTCTTCAATTGCTTTCTACTTTTATTATTAAAGTAGGTCTCTCAGTTGAGCCCTGAGCTCATTAACTGTCTAGGTTAGTTAGCCGATCAGCTTGACCTAGCTTTTATGTGGGCTCTGGGGATCTGAGCTCTGGCCCTTAGGCTTGCAGGGCAAGTGCCTTATCCACTTTAGTCCTACATTATTTTCTACTATAAGGTGAATTTGACTTTCAATTGAGTCTCAGGAACTTGGATGTAAATAACATCTGTCTCTCCTTTGCTTCCTTCCCCTCTTCTCCTTCTCTTTGCGTTTTAATTTTTTTCACAATTTCATACATGTATATAATGAATTTAAATTGTTTTCATTCTTTACTACCTGAACCCATACCCCATCCCTCTCTCGCTGAAAACCTTCTTCTAAACAGTCCCTCCCTCCCTCCCTCCCTCCCTCCCTCCCTCCCTCCCTTCCTCCGTCCTTCCTTCTTTCCTTCCTTCCTTCCTTCCTTATAGGATCTCTTGCTATGTAACTCAGTCTGGCCTCAAACTTGATATCTTCCTGCCTCAGGCTCCCCCAGTGCTTGGAGTAGAGGTATGCCCATCTATAATACTGCTTTCTGTGGAAGATGTTCAGGAATCTCAGGCCTGTCTCTCCTTCCCCTACCACCTGGCCACCTTTAATGCTACACACTCTTTGCAGAGACCCTCAGCATAACAGCTGACCATTTGTCCCCCTGAGTCTCTATGCTTTTTGCAGCCAGAAGTTTTTAGTCTTGTCCTTCAGTTTCCAACCATTAGAGGGCAAGGTTGCTGCAGCTAATGGATTCTACAACTTGTTTTGAGAGCCTGAGCAAAGCGTGTATTTTTCCAATTACACACTATCTAATTCAATTTACATTTATTAGAAAAACTGCCAGCTATTTCATGTTAATATTGACATTTTCATAAGTGCTCACGATTAGAATTCAAGCGGAGATCCCAATAACTCTCTTAGATGTGTTACCCTTACTTTTCTTGCCTTCAGACTGCAAAATATTTTTAAGAACATGTTTGGAGGTCAGGCAGTCTTTGGGGGCAGGGATGAACACTGTGTTTATAAAACAGCTGGGCAGAGAAAGAAATAATATGCGAAGCAAATTGGGGACAACTATAGTGGTGTGCCAACTTCTGCAAAATAAATGCGGGGTATGAAATCCAGAATTATAACAGATTAACAGAGCCATTTGCTTTTGCTTTATGTGGAACTTCTCCCCATTGATTCCAACAGCCCGCTTTCTGACTGCATTTAAAGATCTGTTCTTGTCTGCATTTCAAACACAGTTCTATTAGCCCACACCATTCTATTGAGCATGTCTCTGTTGGAGCGAGTCTACATTTAAAGACTGTTACACATTCCCTTGAAGAGATTGCAGTGGACTCCACGTGCCCTGCCAATCTTGGGGTTGTTAGGCTTAACCTACAGGTTAAAATACTTTCTTCATCAAAGTGCTCACTCTCTGTTTTATTGCCTGAAGCACAGCTTTCTAAAGTAAGA
Organism: Typhlomys cinereus; assembly: GCA_023101885.1. Taxonomy (NCBI): domain Eukaryota; kingdom Metazoa; phylum Chordata; class Mammalia; order Rodentia; family Platacanthomyidae; genus Typhlomys; species Typhlomys cinereus. The sequence continues at coordinate 8,103,093 of JALPQD010000036.1, forward strand.
TCTTAAATGCACAGTGTGACATGCTCTTTGGCTTCTGGGTAATAAATATTATTCAGTTACAATTATGTGAAATTCCTGACTGAGATGCATTCAGGTACTCATAAATACAACAGACATTGCATGACATCAGTGGACTTCATATGTGTGTGTGTGTGCGTGCGCACATGTATGTACATATACATGCACACATATGTGAGGAGGCAAGAGGTCAATGTCAGGTGATTTCCTTAGTCACTTTCCAACTTACTTTATTTGAGACAGAGCCTCTGACTGAACCTGGCACTTGCATGTTGGGCTAGATTGGCCATGAACCTAGAGATCTCCACCCCCAGTACTAGACTGCAGGCATGCTCTGCCACACCTCGTGTGTTCATGTGGGTGCTGAGGATCAAACTCGGGGCCTCACGCTTGTACAGCAAGCCCTTTACCCACTAATCCATTTCCTCAATCCTTGGATTTTTTTTAAGACATTTATTTGCATGCATTAACTAAAGCTGGGAAAATATACAACTTTTCAAGGGGACAGCAAATACAGCTGCTCCCAAACGGGCCGAGAACAAGAAGCAAAGAAGGGTGTACTTCTCTCAGTGAACACAGTTCCTGCGGGTTCAGCCAAGAGTGGATGCGTGGTTAACTCTTCAGGAGTCCTCGATCGTAGCTACATGCTGCCAGCACTTCTAGAGGTTCTAAAACCTCTCAGAGCCAGGCTGCACCCCGGCACCAATCCCCTGCAGTGAGTCCCAGGCATTGATAAGTTCTGAACCCCTGTTGTAGTTGTCTCCCTGGAGCAGCCAAGGCTGAACCCCTGCTTGTTGCTTTTAGTAAATATGGGCCAGATGCAGTGCGGGGGCCGCAGAGGAACCACTGCAGGGATCCCCTGACTTCCAGCCAGGGTTGTGGGGTAGATGAGCTCAGCTGACAGGTGGCCAGGGGGCCGCAGCTGGCTGTGCTCTGGAAGCCCCTGGGGTCGGTTGATGGTCCTGCTGGGACCGTGCCGGAGAAAGCAGGTCAGGAGAACCTGCTGTCGGGGGACAGCTGTATCTTCCCCAGCTCCTCACACCCGTCCTTGGGCTCCAGCCAGAGGGGAGGTGCACCAGAGTCAGCAGGCTGTTCTCAGGAGTGAACAAATTTTGCATGGTGTCCCTGCATCTGCAGCAGCCCCCTCCTCTTACCCCTGCAGTATCTGCACCTTACAGATTCAGCAAGGTCTTCTCTCTGGGGAAGCCGCCCCAATGCCCACGACTCTCCCTGGTTCCTTTTACCACTCATTCCTCAGATTCTAAGTGTCTACATCCTTTCCACAATCTTTATCTAATTAAGCAAGTGTCAGACACTAACAAGCGTGTTACTGCACAGATTTCTCACCTGGGTGAAGCCTTGCAGGTTCGACTTGCCTGTAGCTAACCAGGGACAGCAGCTTCAAGGGCTGTGGCATGGAAGTGCTCCCCGCGGCTGCCCTGCCCCACTCAGAGCTGCTCCGTGCACAAGGTGATGGTCTGTAAATGCCAGCTCCTTGATTAACCTCATACTTGAATCACTGCAGTAGACGCTGATGAACTGATCTCTTTCCACATCTGCTTGGAGCCCGGTTCACCTCTGTATGTTGCAGCCAAAGAGATGTCTGGGGGCTGGAACTGGTTTCTGGCTGAGCTGCAGTGGATGCCCTTCCCACGTGGCCTGGCTCTGCATGGAACACCCTGGTCTATGCTGGCAGTCATTGACCTTTATCCTCAAGGTCACAGTTACGCTCATATTGACTCTCGGGTTTTTTCCCCTCCCTGTTTTCTTCTCTGTAGTAACCTGAGCGACCAATATCGGCCCTTGTGATATCCCTTATTTGTGGTTTGATCTTTGGCTCTACATAGCTTGCCTAGTTCTTCCTTACTGGTGGAAGCCAGTATCTGCACCCTAGGATGCCAAGTAGATACTAAGACAAGGGGGCAGCACCTTATCCCTATTGTCCCTTCTGTTTAGTGGCAGCTCAGAGGGTAACTGGTGGCATTATATTTTTATTCTCACAAGGCTTCAAGCTTTCTATTGCTTGCATGTGCATGTTCACATGTGTGCAAGCATGTGTGGCATATATGATATATACATGCATGTAGATGCCAGAGGTGCCAATTTCAGCTATTATTCCTCAGGCTCTCTCTCTCTCTCTCTCTCTCCTCATTTCCTCCCCTTCTCTCCCTTCTCTTCCCTCCCTTTCAGCCCCTTCCATTCCCTTCCCTTCCCTTTTCCTTTCCTTTCCCCTTCCCTTCTTCCCTCCTTCTTCCCTTCTGCTCCCCTCCCCTCTTTTCCCCTCCCTTCTCCTCCCCCTCCCCTCCCCTCCCCTCCCCTCCCTTCCCCTCCCTTCCCCTCCCCTCCCTTCCCCTCTTCTCTTTTCCCCTCCCTCCCCTCCCCTCCCTTCCCCTCTCCTTCCTTCCCTTCCCCTCCCTTCTCCTTCCTTTCCCCTCCCCTCCCTTCACCTCCCCTTCATTTACCTCCCTTCCCTTTCCTTTCCATCAAATTCTTTTACTGGCTTGGAATTTGCCATGTATGCCAGGCTGGGTAATCAGTGAGTCCCAGGAATCCACATGTCTCTGCCGCTCTAGCCTAGATTACCAGCACATCTCACCATACCCGCCATGTTTACATGGGTTCTGGAGATTAAATTTAGCTCTTAAAGCACTTCACCAACTGAGATATCCCCCCAGCTCCTCTCTGTTTATTTTTTGCTCCCAAATTCCTTGGTGGTTCTCTGTTTTCTTCCTCTCCACCTCGCCTCCACCCCCCCTTTCACTCCTCTGTTTGCCTGAAGCCCCTGAAAATACTGTGTATCTCCACAAATTGGCTTTGGTTCTAAAAACACCAATGACAAGCAGATATCAGAAACTGTCTCCAAAACAGAGGCTCCTTGGTGGCTAAGCCTGAGGATGCTGACATTCCTGTGGTCCAGCAGTGGGGTTCTAGGGTTTCTTCCCCAGTCCTTGAAGGGGGGGGTGCGCTGCTCCCGTGGCTTTACAACTCAGTGCCTATACACCTGCGCTCCAGGCAAATAAACACAGGAAAAATGTCTGCCCAAAGGTTGGGATCAAAACCTTTCTCCAATTGTTGGGAACACAAAGAGAAGTTTCCTTAGAAACATCTTCCCTGGGAATAGGGTCTCGTGACCATGTGAGACCTCAGTAGGAGCAGACCTGACAGCTGAGGGCCCAACCCTACATGCCGGACACCCATGGAAACAGCCCCCTCTGCAGGCTCCCGAATAGAGACGCTCCAGCGTGTGGAAAACAGGGTTTCTTTGACAGAGGGCTGTCAACTAGCTCCTGAGATACTACCAGTGAGCAAAGAGGTTAACTCTCTCTCAGAGAGAGAGAGAGAGAGAGAGAGAGAGAATCAGGGGGCACTATGTGTCCTTGTGGAGGCCCAAGGGTGAATCATTCTAGATTGCTCTGCCTCCTTTTTGCTTTGCTCTGGAAAAAAGCCAGAAGTGCAGGCTACCACCATTTCCGCCCACTATTTTTATGTGGATCTGGGATCCAAACACAGGTCCTTCTGCTTGTGAGGCAGAGTCTTAACCCCTGAGTCATCTTTTCAGCCCCAAAGGGATCAATTTCAGGCCAAAAGAGCAACTAATAGAGCCAAGGAGATAGAAGCATCAGGACCGAGATGGGTTTTGAGAGGGTTTTAGCTTTCAACGCACTTCTGCATGATTTTAACTGGTTCTGTCAACAACCTAGGATCCTGGTGGGGAGCGTAGGAAGGTTTCCTTGTGTGGATGCAACAAGTGAGGCCCACTGAGGCTAAAGCACTAGCCAGACACTAGCTAGAGCTGCTGAAAGGAAGCAGAAATACACGAAGTCCCAGGTCTGGAGTCCAAATTTGAACTAGCTGCAGATCAAGTGCTTTCCTTCTTACTTCCGAAGACTCTGGAACTATAGCTTAGCTGCAACATTCGAGGAGCAGACAATCCAGGCCCCTTGCTCATTTTCTTCCTTAAGGAAATAGATGCTTGAAAACTAGAGGCGAGTCCTGAGGCTTCATTCACAGGATGACCTCAGCTGGTGAAAATGGAGTGGAAATTTCCAAACACCAGTGTTTCACATGTATAGCTCCTAAGCCAAAGGATGTCCAGAGCCCAAAATGTTCAGGCCGACTAAAACGCAGCTCTCTGAGGAAAGGGCATGCTGGGTGGGGGGGGTGTGCATGAGGAAAGGGACCATTGAGAGGAGGGACGTTACGGGGGCAAATGGAAGCAAGGCACGATGGCATATAGGCATTGAAAGATTGTCAGGAAACCCATTGTTTTGTATCCTAACTGAAATATTAATAAGAATAAAAAAAGCAGAAAAGCACAGCCTTCTGAAAAATCTTTGCTGACTCTGGCCAAGTTTCAATTTTCTCCAGAATCCAACCAGGCCAACATGATTCACTGAATCCTTCATGAGTTAAGAAGCTGTAAATTACACTTTGCTTGGAAACATGCACTATTTCTACGCTTTTCAGCCAAGTCGAATGACTAGGATCACAGCGCCTGCTCTCTCCCTGGCCCATGGTCTCCAGGTGGGGGACTGGGTGGGGGGGCAGTTAGGGAAGCAGCTTGCCCTGCTGGCTCTTGGAATTTGAATATGTGAAGGGGAATGCATGTGAAATGGTTCACTATGTGGACGTTCCTAAGACCAGGTTTCAGAGAAACAGGAAGTCACACATGTGCAAGTCACAGCGAAAGGACAGCGCGGGACTCTGTTCTCAGAGAGTGGTGCGGCAGGGATGGGCTCTGTCTCTACCCCCACTCCCCCCAAAAATCACAATAGTTGTTCCTTGTCTGAAGCCATCCTTTTCTCATTATAGATGTTCTGGATGTCTGTAACGAGAATGTAAGTATTTTCACCGCAGGTTTTCCACTACCCTGGAGTAAAGCAACCCTTCAAGCAGCCTGTTCACCAGCTGCAAAAGAGACCCATGTACTGAGACACTGTCCATGTGCACCTGGGCTCAGCTAACCTCAGACCAAAAAGGGAGAAGGGCACCTCCATCTACAGGGCTGAGAAGCTGGCTCCAGACAAAGCATTATCAGCCCACGGATGCTTTCCCTCTTCAGGATGGTACTGTCAATCCACACGGGCTGATACTACTGTTAATTTATTGAAACGTTATTCTGTAGTGAATGCCAATGAAAAATGGTTTGGAAAGAAACAGTGAGACAGACATATGGAGAACAGCAAACAGGTGTTTGAATACTTGAAAATAATGTTCTGTTTGGTTGAGACAAGGTCTTGAACTCCCTATGTCCCTGAGGATGACCTTGAACCTTCTGCCTTGACCTCCAGGTGTTAGGCTAGAGGCGTTCCCATTGTACAGGTTCTCTGCCATATGGATGGCTGATGGAACCCACGGTAAGCACTTTATTAACTGAGTAAACCCAAACAAATGGTCCTAATAGGGATGTCTCAGGAGAGACATGCAGATAATATTGCAGAAGTGACTGGTCGGAAAGTCTTGAGCTTGGCCTGATCCTCCTCTTCCTCAGCCACTCCAAACACCTCCTGTGGCATCTGGGGTGCACCCAGCACAGCCTATCTCCAGGATGTCTGACTTCTGTGAGTCCCTGGCGCAGCCCACCAGTCCCATACCAGGGTTAGATCTGTCCTCATCACTTCTGAGAGCCAAGCAAAGCTTAACATCCTTTTGCTTTTTTTTTTTTTTTCTTTCTCTTTTCGTGTACTTGTATGTGCAGTTACTCGGATGAGAGGACACTATGAACATGTGAGTCTGTGGAGACCCAAGGGTGACATCGGGAATCCTCATGGATTGGTCTTCCACCTTATTGCTTTGCTCTGGGATTTCCCAGGCTCCGCCTTCCAAGGCTGGAATTACAGGCCAGTACCCTATCTATTGGCCATTTTTACACAGGATCTGAGGATCTAAATGCAGGTTTTTTTGCTTGTGAGGCAGAGGCTTCAACCACTGAGCCATCTCCCCAGTCTCCCTCTCCCATTTCTAGCCTTTTCTAAACTAATGGACACTGCAAAGCACTATCTCTGCTCACCCCTTCAGCTCAAGGCCTGCTCAGCTCAGCTGTATGCTAAGCAGCCCCATGAGGCTCCCGGCCAAGCAAACACTGAGATTTTTGGCATCTGGATAAAGCAAGAGGCTGCAGGGTACTGAGATCTAGAATAATGCTGTGATTCAGGCTAGCACTGTGCCTGTGGGCATGACCATGCTGGGAGGGGTCTGGTGAGCAATCCACCTCCTGGGGTGGACCCCCTCTCAGTGGCGCTAAGGGAGGGTATAGTGTCTCCCTTCAGCTGCCTGCGCCCCACAGAGAAACAATAAAACAACTCCCTCTTTGGAGTCAGACAACCAGCCATCCAGGCGTGCCAAAATGAAGATAGGCACTGACGGAGACAATTTTATTTCACGGCAACAAGGAGACCGAATAAAAAGCTTCAGCTCTTAAAAGGAAAAATGGAAAAGGTCATCTCCCTAATAAACAAACTAGCCTCTGAACAAGAAAACAGCCTTCTAACAGGGTCAGACCGGGACAGGTGGGCTGCGCGGGGCCCTTCTGTCCTCAGCTCAGTCCCCCCAGTTTTCTCTCTTGTCACATCGGGGAGCCCAGTGTTTCCTTGAAGGACCCTGGCCAAGAAGCGATCTTGTGAGTTTAGATGAGGCTTGTCCTGAGCACAGTGCCTAGCCTTGGAAAGGAGTTCCTGCAAGTCACTAGCAGGCCTTGTCCCTAGAACTTCCCAAGTCACAGAATAAAGCAGTTACCAGTGTGTCAATGATCAACGTGAACTTTCGAGAATAATTCAGGCCAGAGTAGAGCACTAATATGAAGGCATAGGCTTGACCCCTCAGCTCTTCACAGAAAGGAAAATAAAAAGTGAAAGAAAAACCTGAAACTATGACTCTCTCTCTCTTTCTCTTCTCTCTCTCTGTATGTGTGTGTGTGTGTGTGTGTGTGTGTGTGTGTGTGTGTGTGTGTGTATGTGAATATATGTGCTGTAGAGGGCCAAGGTGACATCTGGAATCATCCTGGATTACTCTTCCTTTGTATGTTTTGCTCTGGGATTTCTCAAACTCCACCACCTTCCAGGGCTGGAATTACAGGTTACCACCATATCCACCCCAAATTTCTACATAGGATCTGGAGATCCAAGCTCAGATTATTTTGCTTGTAAAGCAAAGACTTTAACCCTTGAACCATCTTCCCAGGCCAAACCATGACTTTTTGTTTTCGAGTTTATAATTTTTCATTCTAATAACTACAGCCTATTATTTATGTAAATGTACAATATATGAATCATGTTACAGGATGGAAATTGCACATATTGTTTAAAAGGCAGAGTTTACAACTTATTTCCATATCTTTAGCTTGTGGGTATTTTTTAAACATCAATTTGTTCTAACATTTTTAGTGTGAGGACTAAATGAGAACTTTTATTTGCTTGTTCATGGTGTATGTGCATGAGGACCATGGTGCATCTGTGGAGGTCAGAGGACAATTTGAGGATATAAGTTCTCTCTGTCTGTGAACTCTAGGGATTGAACTCAGGACATTAGCCTTGGCCATAAACACTTTAACCCATTCCACCATCTCACTGACCCTTTAAGACTTTGAAGCATTATTCCAATTAAATGGAATGTAGCCTATATTTTCAAAAGAATACAAACATATATTCACACAAATAGTGAAGATAATTTTAGAGGATATTATTTCTCCAGTAAGTGATTCAACGCTTTGAATACACCCATGCCATATTCATAACATAATTTAAAGACAAAGATTGGGGTTTTAGACACCAAAATCTACTTTGAAAATATACTATCAAAATATTTCCTTGAAGCTTTAGGGAAATGAATAAATACTTGTGCACAGGACAGCAGTGTTTAAGATTCCAGATATTTTTGGATGTAGAAAATTTATACATATTATGAGATATTGTGGGATGGGACACAAGTGTAAACTTGAAATTCATGTGTGTTTCCCATGTGTAGCTTTCTGACTGAGACCTGTCCCACGAGGTCAGGTGTGACAACACAGTAGTGCTCAGTGTCTGCCTTGGGGCACATCAAGTTTTGGGGTCAGTGATGCTCAGCCTGTACAGATGGTGAATGAAGAGCTCTGGGTCTGCACCCCGCTTCTTTCCCCCCAGTCTGGATGTTCAGGGCTTGGAGAGACATTCAACTTCTCTGTATCTCAGTCACAGATCTTTAAAACATGAAAGGAACACCATGGTGACTTCCAAAATGCTCCCACACTTTTATTATGTTTTTAAGAATTGAAGGTTTGGGTGTTATGCATGGCTAATGTGACTTCACTTGGCATCAAGGCTGGTTCTGAAGACAAAGGGGCTGGTGGAGTGGAGAAGGGGCTGTATAGACCCGCAGCAGTAACACTTGCACTGCTCCTTCTTCTTGTCCTGCCCAACAGCCCAGAGGGGCTGGGAAACTCCACCTTCTCTCTTACACACAGAGGCTAGGATTTTTACCACTTAAACAAGGGACTCTCAGCTACTCTGTTTTGTCAACACAAATCACAGAGAGATAAACAATGCGCTGTTCATTCTGGTGCTGGAAACGACATGTAACTTTCACCTTCCATTTTGTTAGCAATTTCTTTGGTTAACAATTACTGGGGTCAAGACTAACGCCCATCACAAAAGCAAACAGGCTTCAGAACTGCAAGCAATCATTGGCTACATGGAAAGAACCCTGGACATGAGTCAGAGAAACTGAAAACAATCATGTAACTATCAGACCTGAAATCACATGTCTCCCTTAACAGGACTTGGACAGGTCCTGGGTCCTCTTGAAATTTCAAGGTCCAATGTGAAAATCCACTCCTTTATAGGGTCGCCATGGGAACTGAATAGGATGCGTGGTGAGAAAAACAACAATAACAACTTTGAAACCCTTTGAGAGATCCCAACACATCATCTATTCTTAGCCACTGGAGTAGCTGGCCAGGCCTCCCAAGGAATGATCTTAAATTTCACAACAAAGACAAGCTGAACAAAGCAAAGGCAAGATTAGTTGAGAAGGTGTTCTGAGAAGCTCTCAGCCTAGATTCACCACTCTAGGGCGGCAGACAGCCAATTCTGCCAAGCTACGGAACTTACCAGGTAGCGCTCCTCCTGCCTCATGCTGGGGGTGCGGATCATGTGATTCTGTTCCCCTCTCCAGTCTCCAAAGCGACGGAAAAAGTAGTTAGATAAGAACCGATTGACAGGGTCTCTAATGATGTTGATGTAGACGGGCTGGTCTCCTCCAAACCTGACACATGGGCACAAACAAGGAGCTTGTTACAATCCATTACCTCTGGAGAAGAATAAGATAGACTTGGACAAGGGTTTCCTTCTAGGTCAACTATCCAATCAATGCCCCCTGGCTAAGGTGTCCACTAGCCAATCAATGAGCAGTGTACTGCTCAGCAATCTGTTACCATGCAGGAAGTGGAAATGACAACATCTGATCTAGGCTCCTATGGAGACACTGTCATAGGGCAGCACTGTTCATACCACACTGGTTGACAGTGTCAAGACAGGAACATCTGGTTTTCTCAGGATACATAGGCCTGATAAGGATAGGGTGATATTGTACTATACTTTGTATCCCCAGTGACTGATGCATAACTTATCAGCCCTCAGGAAGACCTCAGAACTGGTTGGTTCTGACTCCCTTGATAGGTGACACTACTTTTTAAAAAACAAACACTGGGTTGATGCCAAGTTCTCTTCCAATCTATAGGTATAATAACAGGTTTTTACAGAGCAGTTTGGTGTACTGTCTTCCTAGCTAAAGATTCATACTCTTCTCTTCCTTTGTAACCTATTTCCTTCCCTTTCATAGGTTCCTGTTCTAGTTTACAGTAACAGGCTGTGTTCCATTCTGACAGAAAATTGTTGGTTACTTCTTTAATGGTCATGCCACTATTATACTGGTGATCACCTGTTGCCATGGTGATTTTTCTTGTAACTTGCAGATCTCACAGGTTGATGAGACCTTTGATTATTAACTGTCTTATTGACATCTCACTATAACATCAGAAAGATCTCAAGAAGCTCCACACCTCTCTGAGAAACTGATGAGGACTAATGCTGATGGGGAAGTAAAAGAAGATGCTTTCCTTAAAATGGTATATCCACTTATCTAGTATGCTTGCTGGAGCATAAACCAGATCAGACACAAGTCATCATAGATTAGATGGAACACAGTGGGCCACACAAGTGAAAAGGTTTGAAAATAGGGAAACTGGCAGGGGAGATGAAGATTATAAGGGCAAGAAGAGGAGGATGGGATTTGGGACAAAGAGTTGAAAATGTAATAAAGTAACTATATTCATATATACAACATTAAAAAACCACAAACAAATATTGGGGTTGGAAAGATGGCTAAGAGATCGAGACTCTGCCTTGTAAGCAGAAAGAGAAACTGAGTTCAGATCCCAGATCCCATGTAAAAACACCAGGCAGAAAAGACATCTGCCTGTATTTCTGGCTCTGGAAGGTGCAGACTGGGAAATTCCAAAATGAAAAGAATCCAGTAAAAGGAGCAATTCAGGATGATTCTAGAAGTTACCCTTGGCCCTTCATAGGCTCTCTCTCTCACGCACACACACATACACACACACACACACACACACACACACAGAGACACATACACACACACATACACACACACATACACACACACACCTACACACACCCACCCATATGTAAAAAAATTTTTAAACACATTGATTGATTTTGCGTGTATCTGTGTGGGCACGTGCATCTCATGGTGCACATGTGGACGTCACAAGGCAGCTTACAGAATTTGACTGTCTCCATCCACTAGGTGAGTTCTGAGATGGAATTCAAGTCATTGGGCTTAGAGGGAAGTGCTTGTACTCACTGAGCTACCTCTCCTGCTCCAGCACAGTGCTTCTATGTTGTAATGCACACAGTCCTAGCAAGGTGTCCTAGAAAGGCTATAGAGTATAGCGAGCAGGCTAACAGAAGGCAGCCTTCACTGAGTACTCACTCTTCATGATCAATTTAGGAAAGATTCTCCCTGGCACAGAAGCCATACTCTTCCCCATTTAATTCTGGAGAAGCTGAATCAAGAAGAGGATAAACCATTCCAGGTGGTGTGACCCCAGAACCTGTACTCTTTGCTACACAAAAAGAAAATTCCAGAGTTGAGAAGAGCAATAATATATATAAAAAATCAGCAATGAAACAAAAGTTGAGATAGTTATATGATAGACAGTAGCTTTAGATTAAAAAGTAAATAAATAAAGTGTATGCTTCCCTCTAATCCCAACACCGAAAAAGCCGAGGCAGGAGGATCATGAATTTGAGGCCAGGCTGGGCTACATGAGTCTCAAAATCAGAACGAAGCAAAACACAAGTAAAGTCTATGTCTAGTGTTCCAGTTTCACTTCTTGCACGAGGGACTAACATGCAGTAAGAGCCAGCCAGAGGACAAGGCATCCAGGCAAGCTACTGGACTGAGTCTCTCTTGAGGACTCCTTCCCCTTTTCTTTGTGCTACTTGAACAAAGTACCCCAAAGAATCTTGGGGAACCGGACACAGGTTACATTCTTCTAAGAGACCCAATGACCTTGTGACTATCTGATGAGGATGTCTGACAACCTGTGAGTGTTCAGAGAAAACACATGAACAGGATTCAGTTCCATCTCTCTCTATTTGGCAGGCTGTTTACTCTCCAAAACCCAGTGTTTTGTTTCATTTTGCTTTGCTTTAAGACAGAGTCTCATATATCCTAGGCTTAGTATATAGCTGAGTCTGGGCGCAAACTCACTGCATACTTGAGGTTAGCCTTGAATTTCTGGCCCTCCAGCTTCTTGCTTTCAAGTGCTAAGGTTCTAGGTATATACCCCCATGCCCAACTTTATATCCTTAATTAACCCCAGTGTACTTTCCTCCTTTAACCCTCTCTTCCAGGTTATGGTTACAAGTCTGTGTCTTATCAGACTGTGAGTCTCTTGCAACCCATCATTCTGTCATTCAATAGTGTGCAGTATAGAGTGGTGCTCAGCAGACATGACTGAGTGCAGAAATGCATGTCTGCACACATACGTCCTAATAATTAATGCTGTTGCCAATTCCAGGGGCTGTGTCATCAGATGACAGCAGACGAACAAGTCACTGGTCTTTGTGCATTTATCTGTACATCATTGTGCCAAATTTATTTGTATTTTTAAAAGAGGATCTTCAGAAAAGAGATAGTTCATTTGGTAAGTCACTTGCTATGCAAACTTACGGACCTGAATTTGAACCCCAGATCCCATGTAAAAAGCCACTAGATGAAGTATCAGGCCAATGATTTCCTGTCTCGAACAAAAGATAGAATGAACCTAAGGAACAGAACCCAAGATTGTCTTATGACTCATAGAGAAAGACAGACAGACAGACCGACAGACAGACAGAAAGATAGTGAGAAAGAGAGAAAGAAAGAAAGAAAGAAGAAAGAAAGAGAAAAAGAAAGAAAGAAGAAAGAAATAAATACTAAATGCAAGAGTGCGAGAAGACAAATGAAAACAAGATAGAGAGTAGAGGGATGGGCGGTATGCTTATCTCTCTTTCCGTTGCGCTTTTCTTTTATAGAGACCATGTCGGTAGCTTTTATCTAGGCCTTCTCTTTTCTCTTTGATCGAAATACACGTAGGAGTGACAATAGACATGCTATTTTGACTAAGTATTACATCATAGGAAGATATGTTGCTCGTAAGGTTAGTCTTGTCAAAATGAATCCTGTCAGTTTCCAGATGCATGCAAGGTGATATCATGGTACAGATAAATGAATAATGATATCAGAAGAATGCACCATCAACTAGTTACCACATACACTCTGGTCTTATCATCTCTTTAATTAAACCAGGTTCATATCTATGATAAGTAGAAACTAAAATGAAAATGTTGGGGACTAGAAAGATAAAATATGCAAAGATAATATGAATCCAACTGAATTATCAAAAACTGTATGATGCTTTTACAAACCTCAACCATATTTCCATCTTTGCATTAAGAAAAACTACAATGCGGATCTGCAGCACTTCCAGTTACGTGAATCAACACTCAAACTCCAACCAGGAGATGGTTCTTTGCACAACTACTGCTAGGAAGCTACAGGGAGGAAGATCTACAAGGTTTCTTAAGCACTTTGACTTGTTCCTGCTTATACACTGCAACCCAATGCAGGGAATCTGGAAGAACTTTTCAAAATAGAAGGCATAGTATTAGATAATATAATAACTTGTTCAAAAAATGTTTAACTATGAAGGAAATATATAATATACTAATATATTCACATAATTTCATATTTCTAAAAACACGTATCTATATATAGATATGTAAGATGTATCTATATATACAAATATATACATACAGATTTTTTTGGTATGTAAAGTTTCCTTCCTTCTTTGGTAAAATGTGGCCAGCATGTCCTATGCAACAGAGGCCAGCATCTTACACAACTACACTCGACTTGCTGCTACCATGATCATCCACCTTCAGAGTTTCTCCATCATCTGAAAACTCAGGACAACCCTGCCCTTCACCAAGAGCACATTCTACCGAAAGTGCATCATCTTTCTGGCTTCCAGTGTGGAAGTAGAGGTTACCACTGTGAAACCCACTCCAGGCTGGTGTGTGTGTGGGGGGTCTATGACTTTGACCCTTGACAGGGAGGGAGGAAGACACTTCGAAGTAAGAGAAAGGCCATCACAGACATGGACATGAGTGTTTGAGGACAGGGCAAGAGAGAGTGAGTAGTGATGGGGGATAATGGTCCTTTTCCAGTCACAGTAACTCTGGCTCCCTTTGGCCACCAAGCAGCGGCAGTGGCTGGCCATGGGTGGAAGAACATCCTCCAATCTCAGATCCTAAGCAGCCAGCGCCTCAGCCTGCCCAGGACGGGAGCTCCAGGCTGCACTCTGCTCTGTGAAGAGCACGCAGGGGACCGCGCTGCATTCGGCTCTGAAAAGCACCCAGGGAAAGAGATGGAGAGTTTGCTGTGGAAAGCCGAGGCGAATGGATGGAAGGAAGGCGAATGGATGGAGGGAAGGGTGGCTGGATCGCTGGAGTCAGGACTCCTGTTCAGAGAGGAAGAAGATGTGACAGCGGCAAGAAATAAACAAGCAATGAGGTGAGCAGAAGGGAATGCAGACCACACTTGTCCTTGAGGACCACCGTGGCTCCTGAGCTCCTGCGGCCGCAGGGAACCAGTCCCTGTCTTGGGGAGCAGAAGGCTATTGGAGGGACAAGCTCGGCAGTGTTTGAGAAGGCAGAACTGAGCAAGAAGCTCTCACCCTGAAATCCAACTCCTGCGCTCTGTTTAAGCAGCTGAAAATGGTGTTAAATAAGCAGTGGTTAGTTAACCATTGCATCAGTTTTAATTTTGGTATTCCAAGTTTGAAGTTTCTGGCTCTGCACAGAATCAAAAGGGCCACACTGCTAAAGATAAAGATAAAGGTAACACGTGCCAGCCACATGTGAATGTGGTGAGGATGCGCTTTTGTGCATTCCTTTGGGCAGCTTTGCCCGCATCCTTAACTGAGAAGGCACAAAGAGAAAGAAGGGGCCCCCTCGCCCCGCACATCACACTGCAGCACGTCACACCGCACGTCACACTGCAGCACGTCACACCGCAGCAGCTGCTCTCTGGTAGTGCAATTAGTCCTAGTCTTCTTCCTTTCCTTGTCTTTCTTTTTATGAGAGAGAGATGAAGAAAGTAAGAGGAGGGAGAGAGAAGAGAGAAAGAGGAAGGGAGAGGGAGGCAGGGAGAGGAATGGAGAGAGGAAGAGAGAAGGAGAGAGGGAAAGAGGAAGAGAGAGAGGGCGACAGGGAGGGAGGGAAAGGAAGAGAGAAAAGAAGAGGTAGTGAGGAAGAGAGAGGGAGGGACAAGGAGGGAGAAGGAGGGAAAGGGAGAGAGAGAAGGAGAAGGAGGCGGAGAGAATATTCATGCCATGGCACTCAGGTGGCAGCCAGAGGACAGCTTTGAGAAGTCATTTCTCTCCTTCCATCATGGGAACCATAGGGATTGAATTCAAGTTGCCACGTGTGAGCAAGCACCTGACCTGCTAAGCCAGCTCGCCGGTCCCTCCACTTTTCCCCACCAGTTAAGTGTTGGCACTGAGCCTATCCCCTGAGCCGAGGAAACAGCCAGGGAAGCGGAGGAAGCGGGAGGTCAAGGATGAGAAGCAAGAAGCTGAGGAGCAAGGCTAGGGGAAGAGGGTCTGAGTGCGCCCACGGCTTCTGCCTGGACACACTGACAGCCTCAGGTTCTGCTGCAAAATCTCACAAGTTTTCATCAAGGACACAACTGAGGGGCGAGCTTAGAAAACAAATCATGAGGGTGGAGTGGAAGATGCTTAACCCTTTTTTTTTCAGGGTTTTTTCCAGAACGTTGATCTAAAACACGCTTACAGAAAAGCTGTTGACGCTGAAAAGTTGAGGCTCATAAAAACTTACATCTGCAAGTTACTTCAACAACCTGCAAAGGACAAAGGAAAGCAAAGCACAAAAACACGACTTCACTAGCCGACTTCACCATCCCAATTCTCCATTCATGCAAGGGGAAAAAACATTTGTCTGGCCCAAATTTCCAAGGAGTTCAAATTCAGTGTGAAAGAACAGTCCAGCGGAAAGCCAGGAACCCACATGAAGCTGGAGGCCTCCGGCAGGAAGCCTGGCCATGGTGCCGCAGAAATACCTGACCGGTCTATTGTGACTGTTTCCAGTGCTTGGACGAAGAGAACCACACTCCGTCAGATGGTTCCTTCGAACTCAAAAGAGGAACATGAAGGAACATGTGAAGAGTGGAGATAAGGAATACATGAAATAAACCACCAAAGAGCTCAGGGGCAGCACTTCACGTCACTGAGCATGCCCAGTAGCAATGCCACAGCGTAATGAAATAGAAGTTCTCCAGTGTGGGCAAAAGGTAGTACAGGAAGGAGACCGGCTTGATCCGGACGGGCTGCTCTGCAGCTAAGACTTTGTTGCATGTTAGCTATGTAGGGAAGAGCAAAAGTATCAACAAAGAACAAGCTATTCCAATATCGGTTATCTCTTAGCCTGCTTTCCTGAAATGAGCAGGAAATATATATTTATTTTAGAGAGAGAGAGAGAGAAAGAATATGCATGTGTGCTCTAGCACACTGGTGGACTCAAGAGGATAATTTTTGGAAACCAATTCTCTCTTTAGACCCCAGGGGCTTGCAGGGAATGAGCTCAGATTTGCAAGCAGGCACCTTTAACACTGAACTATCTTGCCAGAATTTAAAATACAGGTCTTGTGTTTTAAATTATGTCAAAGTCCCTCTTAAGGTGAAACATAGTTGTTTTTCCAATTGTGTATTTATGTATTTTGGGGGGGGGGGAGTTGTATATCACAGTTTATGGTTTATACTGAAGAAAATTTCCATAAATATAGTAACTTGGAAAAGATGATTCTTAGATTTTTTTGGCATGTGTATGTGTAAGTTGTGTGCGTATACATGTTCACACATGCACATGCACATATACGTGTGCAGATACGCGTGCACATATGTGCATGCAGAGGTCCAGAGTTGACAATCTCCATCTCCACTTTATTCATTGAGGTAATTTTTCTCAATTGGAACCAGAGCTTGTCAGTCAGCTGCTTTAGCTCCTCGGCTTGCTCTGGGAATCCCACATCTCTGCTCTCTGAATGCTGAGATCACAGATGCCTGCCTGACTTTTTATGTGGGTTCTGGATATAGAAGCTCTGGTCCTCGCTCTTGCCAGCAAACTCTGTATCCACTGAACAACTTTGAGCCTGAAAAGATAACTTTTATCTCCCTAGTGTCTA
This sequence comes from Typhlomys cinereus, assembly GCA_023101885.1. Taxonomy (NCBI): domain Eukaryota; kingdom Metazoa; phylum Chordata; class Mammalia; order Rodentia; family Platacanthomyidae; genus Typhlomys; species Typhlomys cinereus. The sequence continues at coordinate 8,119,917 of JALPQD010000036.1, forward strand.
AGAGTCCAACAGCGACCCTGCCACGCATTCATCTCATGGTTTTTTGCTCTTTTTCTTAAATGAAAGTCTTGCAGCTAAGGCTCTGGCCCTTAAGGAGGGTAGAGTAAGAAGCCAAGGGAGAGTTGGTTTCAGAGGCGGCATCAGAAGAATATGCGCATCAGATTCAAACCCTTCTTCCCCAGCTGGTCCACCCCTTCCTGCATCCCTCCTCCCTGGTCTGCTTTTCTCTGCTCCAGCATAATGTGCACAACGTCAAGGATGCGCCACCATTGTGTCTTAGATTGAAACACGGAGAAGGGCGGGGAGAAGAATCAGCCTGCCCTACCCTTGAGGCTGCTCCTACTGAGAAAACAGCAGACTAGCCAGATCTAGACCTGCCGTAGAAATGCCTTCTACAGCATCCTTCTCTCATAGGGGCATCCCTCATGGTCGGAGCATTCATACCAGACAAGTGGGAAGGACCTGCTCCTGTCTTATAGAGGGGGAAATGGATAACCATCCTCAAGAGGCTGGTTGACTTGTCATTGCCATCTGGATAGTAGGAAGGGGAGTTCTAATCTCCAAGGGTCCTCATAGCCAGGACTCCACTGATTTCTGCAGATGTGGTTATTGTCTAGCAGGCAAATCTCCAGGCTTTGCTTTTCTTGCAGAATTAAAGTAACCACGGTTTCCCTCTTGTACATGCATTTAGTGGTACAGACCAGTATACAATCTGGCTACCATGCTGTGCTCTGCTAATCCAATTAAGAGCTCGGCTTTGGCTTCTCATTAGAGTTTTGGGCTGTCCTGAGATAATCATTAAAATTTGTTGCATTGCAGTTTGTCTGGTTGTAAAGATCTGACCTAAGAAGGCAGAGGAGTTAATGATGGAAGTTGGAAGGTGTTAGGGATCCCAGAAGGAAGCCCACTAGAATAGCCAGGGTCAGGGAGGTGCTTGTCTTTACAAGCCATAAAACATGGGGCCTGAAAGATCTAACGCGTTCTCCCTGCCTCATTATGCCTAATGACATGGTTTCTGCAAGGAAGACACAGGGTGCATGCCTATACCCGCCAACCCAGTAAGGAGCCATACAGGAAGATTGTGCTCTGCCGGCACCTGGCCAGGGGTCACTGCTGGTCATTTGCAAGTGTCCATTCACTGTCCCAGGAAGCTCTACTTTATGGGACACGCCTGCAAAACTTCAGGCGAGGGAAGCTCACTTTTAAGGAGAAGGTTGGAATTCTTCCTCTCCACTTAATTACATACCTTGCCGGAGCTCATTCCTCTTGCATGCTTAATTGGCACAGGGCCTGGTGAGCAGCAGGGGGATCCTTTGAAGGCTAAAACCTGCTCCCAACACAAGGCTGCCAGGCCTCAGGGCATGTTTGCAGAGAACACTCAGGCAGGGCCCTTGGATTCCACACAGTCAGCCACCAGGGGGACCCGGGCACAGGGGGAACAGAATCAACACCCAAGGGGAAGGGGCGCCTCTAGGTCAGGGTGGAACATTCTGGTGTATCTAGTAAGGTATTGCTCTCCCCAAATTAAGATGACAGAAGGACTATCAGTCCCCGACAAGGTGTCTCAGGGATCCTGATGAGGGAGGCATAATGTCAGCCAATGCTAATGGTCCATCCAGGGCACACACACAGAATTTGAAGTTGGCAACTTAGCAAAGAGAAGGTTCAAACTACGTGGCTTTGAAAAGTTGCTTGACCATAAGAAAGTCATAGAGGCTGGGAGGGGTGGGGCAGATTCTAGGGTCCCCCGGTGAGATTAGCTCAGCAGGTAAGGCACCTGTTTACACACTTGGTGACCTGTATTCAACTCCTGGAAGCCCATACGGTGGAAGGAGAGAACTGACTTCCAAAGAGTTGTTCAAAAATTGTCCTAGGACATCCACCCGTGAACTATGGCATGCATGTGTACTTCTCTCTGTCCCTCCCCCTCTCTTAAATAAATGAAAAAATAAAGTATTTTTAAACATTCTAAAATACCTCACTGATGTTACACTTGAACGATGGGGGGGAGTAAACAGCCGGACAGAGAGGTCAGGATGAGCTCCTAGGCGCCTGCTCTGGGTGCTCACGCAGGTTTGTATCGTATGGAAGTGTGTAACAAAATATTTGTGCTAAAAATACTTATTTTTTGGGACCTCCTTTGTTGGAATATCCAAACTGACTTTGTGTCAAGTCAAATGTCTTCCCATGTAAAATAATTTTAGGCTTTATATGATTTTTTTTTAAACATGGTGTTTTTAGAAGAAATGAAGTTTCTCTCCACATTTATTTCACTTTGATTCCTCTGCGGCAAAGCGAAGTAGACTAAAAATGCTCTTTGGAGGGCAATTGCACCCAGCAATAGATATAGGTAGATTTTTTTATTAATGTGTGTGTGTGTGTGTGTGTGTGTGTGTGTGGTGTATCAGGGGGCACTGTGTATCCCCAAGGTTGACTTTGGGAATCATCCTGGATTGCTTCTACCTCTTTTTTTTTTTTTCTTTTTAATTTTTTTGCTTTGCTCTGGGATTTCCCAGGGTCCACCCAGCAGGGCCAGAAGTGCAGTCCCCTGCCGTTTCCACCTGGAGCTTTTATGTGGGACCTGGGATTTGAACTCAGGACCTTCTGCTTGTGGGGCAGAGGCATAACCCCTGAGCCATCTCTCCGGCCCACAGGCAGATTTTGAAAGCAATTATTCATTGGAAGGATTAAAGAGAAATTTAGCAACTATAAAGCTGGAAATGATCTTACCTTGAGAAATTGAGGAAATGAACATGTCGTGTGAATAAATAGGGTTGTTCAGCGGTACTAATATTTTTAATCAGTTCCATCTGTTAAAAAAGTACAAATTAGCATATAATTAGCGACTAATTTACTAATTAGCATATAATTAGTAATAATTTACTAAGGCATGCTAAGTCACAGGTTACCTACCCAGCTTTTTTTTTTTATTGCCATTATTTCTTCAGGATGAGGGACTTGTAACATTCTGGAATTTCTTCATATGATTTATTCATGACTAGTACCATCTTCTCCAAATTTACAGCCCTTTACCTAATTGACTGTTACCATGAAAACAATGTAATGGACAAAGTACTTTCTTTTCTCTTTTCTTCTGCCTCTGTCTCCCTGTCTCTCTGTCTCTCCACCCCCCATTCCCCGTTCGTTATCTGTGTATATGCATGGATATTCGTGTTTGACTGAGCATGTGCACATGCCAAGTCAGGACAATTGGACTACATGCTTTCTGGGAATTTTCCTGTTCCCACCTCCCATTTATCCATAGGAATACTGGGATCACAGACATCCGTGCCACAGATCCAGCTTTTTGTGGGTTCCGTGGATTCGGACTGAGGTTCCCAAGCTTTTGCAGCAAGCACATTTAGCCACTGAATCATCTCCTCGGCCCCAGATCCAGATGAAGTAATTCCAAGTGGAAAAATGAGAGTGCTGTTTGTCATTCCAAGTAGTATAAGTAATTCCAAGTGGAGAAAGGTGAGTAGAGAAATAACCTTTAATGTCCTCATATAGAGGCAAACAGGAAAAGAGGTTAACAGAAATCTTAAATGTCTATGAGATTATTGGGATTATTTAGAACAAGTGCTGCAGAATTTTAAAGAAAAAAAAAAAACAAAAGAAGGCACCCCATTAATTTCCTCTGTGATTATAAGAACTTATAAGGAACATAGTTCTTGAAAATACACAGACCCCTGAAAGCCTGCTGCGTTTTGGTGGGTGGTCATGTGAATTATTTTTGCAGTTATCGGCAAGGCGTAAAGTATTTTATGTTTGTATAAACCGACTGTTATGGTCTCCTGGAACATGTGACGATAAGGAAAAGGTCTAGTGAAATCTGTTAGAAAATTCCAAGCATTCTTAGACCCCCCTTTGACATTCTGAATTCTACTTTCTCCAGAACTACTAATTGGCCACCCTGTGATTTTTTTTTAAAGCACAGGGAAGACTGCTACTGTGGATGAACACCGGATGTACACATTTCATATTTTATGAACTGGTTCAAGTTACAAACTGGAAACAAAAGCAACCATTCACATGTTCAGCACAGTAGCAATAACAACAATGAAATAAGAGTCTAGACCTCCAGGCCTGTCTCCAACATAACAGAAACCCTGGGCTCTCTTGTTCTCAAATGTTGAACACAGGGTAGGCCGATTGAGGCATACAAGCTTGATAAATATTCATTTGATGAATTAGCTCCAATGAGCACACACTGGCTCTATAGACTTAGGAGATCAGTGTCTAAACCCTCTAATTATTTATTCATGCTCACAATGATTTCAAAGAAACCAAATTAAAATTTATAGTTCAATTACTTGCAGTTTCTACGTGTGTGTGTGTGTGTGTGTGTGTGTGTGTGTGTGTGTGTGTGTGTGTACGTGGGGGGGTGCTATTAGGCAGGGAGAAGTCAGGACAAGGCAGGGGTGAATAATGGCTGTCTCATCTTCAGGCTTGGTGTGAAATGACACCGGATCCCGTCTCTTTCCCTTGCTAACCCTCTCACCACCCCTACATGCCCTTGTTTCTCACAGTAAGGCTTCTTGCTTAGGCACATGTTTAACTTTGAATTTTGATGGGTTGTCTAACAGAATTTCCACTCTGGAAGCCTATCATAGGTAATCTATCTCTGGGCAATGCTTCCTGAGCAAAGAACTCTTGCCTATGCATAGGTTTAATCTAAAGACCATTCATGTTTTCACCCCTACATCATTTTTACTAAGACAGTCCTTGGTACGTGGTAGATGTCACATAAGAAAGCCATCTAGGAGTGAGAAGAGAGCTGGGGGAACACATCAGAAGGACACACTGGGTCTCACAGAGAGTCAACATTCTTTCACGTTCTCTAAGCTCATGTCGAAGCGTTCAACGTAATGAAAGAATGACAGTGGTTAGACTTTCGGGAACAGTTACACTAGTCATCGAGCTCTCTGTTTCTCAAGGAAAATGGATAGGAGTGACAAAGCAGAACTCTTCCCAGAAGTATTTTTAATCACAGGCTAACAGCGCCGGTGCTCGTGTTCACTGCAGTGTATAATGAAGGCATCGGCTATGATTCCTCAGTGGGTCTGTCACTCACAGTATGCTGTATGCACGACCATACCCTCTTGCTTAAGGAGTCATCTGGTTGACCCATTTCTAATGACAGGCGGTGGCCTCTGAAACACACATTGCCTTGGCCAGCAGCCTGTCTTTTCTCTCACCCTGATCTTAGGAGCATGGGCACCATCCCGGCAGCCATATCACCACCTAAAGTCACCACAGAGGAGGTTCCTGATATGCCTGGATCCCGTGGGACCACCCCTGATTCTACTCTGAGTTTACTGCATATGTCCATTCACTGCCTGGTCACTTACGAAATGCCAGAGATAAGCATGCCAGTGAGGTGGGTGGAGAGACCACAGTGAGAGCGTCCACCAGGGCAGAATCACGCTGGGGATCTCATGCAGCTCTATTCTTTACCATCGCAGAATTTGCTGGGGTTAATGGTGCTCTCCAAATCCCGACTTTGATGATGCCGGTCTCTTTTAACTATATTCCAACGCTTGCTGAGCCATGTGATGTCTACCTGTGTTCTCAATGTCACACGTGCGGGGCCAACCAAACCAGGCCCCTCCTTGCCCCTTCCTCACAGCAAAGCCCAAGCAGGGTGAAGCTCAGATGTGAACATCCTCTTCTATAATCTTCTGTTCCTCCCAGCATGTCCAAATTACTCCTCTTCCTCCTTCCCCTCTAATGTTTCACTTTGTGACCCCTCTTATACTTCCAAGTGCCGGGATTGTTGTGCAAACCAGCACTCCCGGCTTGATGCACATCCAGATTCTGGCCACACTCTTCATTTGGCTAAAACTCCTCTTCCTTCCAGCTAGGCTTTCCAGATCTCACTTTCAATTGGCAACCATTATCACCATTCTGCTTGGCAATTTTGAGAGAAAAGACTGTTTTCTTGCTCTTTGAAAACTCTGTGTATTGGGGGTAAGTGAATTCAGTGATCTACACCATGGTAGGTTGTCCATCTGACCTGCTGGTAGAGAGGTGACATTTCCCCCAGGGAGGTGTCCCGCGTGGTGTGGAAGGACTAATGGACCTCAGTTAGTAAAGAAGGGAATCAAGGCACCGTGGAACAGAGTGATGAGCACTGGTAAGGGGCAAGCACTAAGTGGCACGGGTATCAGTGAGTATCAGAATTTGCAGGAGTTCACTGTGCTGGAGGTCCGGTGTGAGATCAGCAAGATGGCAGGTGACTAAAGCCTCAGGTGGAATTGGGTAATCTGGGGCACTGTAGGTCACTGAGGGGGAACTTTGACTGAGAGTCAAAAAAGATTTATGCTAATGTTTTTTGCCAGATCTGAGACCAGGGTGGAGATGTGAAGAAGGATAAAGATTAGAAGCAGCAGATAAGTGGTATAGTACATGTCTAGTCTGGTCGGGCCTTGGGTTCCATTGCAGCACAAAAACATTAGGGACAGGAAACCTAGCTAGGAAAATAGTAGTGGTGCATTATCAACATCATCATTATCAGCAGCAGCAGCAGCAGCAGCAGCAGCAGCAGCAGCAGCAGCACTAGCAGCATCAGTAATTCATGTGCTACTGAATCAGAACCTTTGAGGCAGGGTCCTACAGACTGTTCTGACAAGGCCTCTGGAAGATGCTGAGTCAAATCAAGAAACTTTCCTCTCAAGTCAGTGGGAGTAAAAAGAAGAAAAGGTAGCAAGGATAGGAAGCACAAAACACAGATGGAAAGAGCTTCATGATTACCTGCAGAGCGAAGGTAGAGACAGAATGCAGTTCAGACAGCACCTTCGCAAACGCCCAGGTAGAATAAGGAGCACTCAGTGGTACTCATTTGATTGGTTGGCTGCAGAAGCGGGGGAGCTGGACTTGCTTTTGGCCATCTCTGCCTAGAAATGAGGCAGGCTTCTTCGATCAGAGAAGCTTTGATTTGAGGATTCACATGGTGCACTTTTGATGCTACATTGAGCTGAATTTCTACCTATTGCTGACAGAGACCGTATCCGTAAGGGCTGGAGCCAGGTTTATTCAGCTCCTTGAGAGTCTGGCCTAGGTATCTGCACAGAATGAAGAAGGACAGTATTCCTTTTAAAAAATTTGCTGGGGGCGGGGGGCAGAGGAGGCTCTTGGGGAGATAGCTCTTGAACCTGCTGTGAAAGCATTAGGACCCAAGTTCAGACCCCTACAATTCACATGAAGTCAGGCATTGTAGTGCATGTCTGTAACCCGAGTGCTGGGGCGAGGGGAGGTGGAACTGAAAAACAGATTTTTGGAACTCTCTGGACAGCCAGTGTAGCTGGTCAGTGAGGTATGGCTCAGTGAGAGATCTTGTCACAAAAATGAGGGAGGAAGGGAAGGAAGGAGAAAAGGAAAGAAAAGGGGAGGAGAGCGAGAGGAAGACACCTGACATGACCTCTTGTTTCCATGCGCTACACATGCACATACACACAAATATGCACTTACACATATGCTACATTCACATACACTCACACACAAAATAAAAATAAAAGAAATCAATGATATCAAGAAGTATACTGTTTATTGAAGACATACTGTCCACCACTCAGGCCACGCACACAGCTCTTCCTGGAGCCTGTGTCTGTCATCCTGGCCCTGCATAAGCACACTTATCACATTCCCACGATGATAACCGACATGTGATCATGCCAAGCAAACCCCCTACTATCTGATGTTTTAGAGGAGGGCACTGCACAGCACAAGAACCTTGCTATGCAAATGCTGTAGCTAATCCTGTGTAAGCTAATTACATCATCTATGTCCTACAAATTAAGAAACCAAGGCACAGAAAAGGTACAAGGAGTGCTTAAAGTCTCAGTGATACAACAGACAAAGCCAGGATTCATATCCTCAAACCCTGTTTTTCACTGTGAGCAGCAAGCCACAGACTGACCCACTTGTCGTTTATCCACATACAACCTTCATAAATAGAAACGACATATCAGATGGTACAATAGATCCACAGAATGAAATCCCTTCCTTCCTTCCTTCCTTCCTTCCTTCCTTCCTTCCTTCCTTCCTTCCTTCCTTCCTTCCTTCCTTCCTTCCTTCCTTCCTTCCTTCCTCCCTCCCTCCCTCCCTCCCTTCCTCCCTTCCCTCCCGCCCTCCCTCCCTCCCTCCATCATTACTCTCCTCCTCCTCCTCCCTCCTCCCCTCCCTTCCTCCCTTCCTTCCTTCCTCGCATTCCCCCTCCATCCTTTCCCTTCCTCCCTCCTTCCTCCCTCCCTCCTTCCTTCCTCCCTCCCTCCCTCCCTTCCCCCCTCCCTCCCCTTCACCTTCCTCCCTCCCTCCCCCCTTCCTTCCTCTCCTTCCTTCCTCCTCCTCCTTCTCCATTCCTCCCCTCCCTTCCTCCCTTCCTCCCTCCCTCCTCTCCTCCTCCCTCCCTCCCCCTCCCCTCCTCCCTCCGTTCCTCTTACCTTCCTTCTCCTCCTCTCCGCCTCCCTTCTTCCCTCCCTCCCTCCTTCCTCCCTCCCTCCCTCCCTCCCCCATCCTCCCTCCCCTCCCTCCTCCTTCCCTCCCTCCCTCACTTTCAGTATTCCCTCCCCCCCTCCCTCCTCCTCCCCCCTTCCTTTCTCTTTCTCTTTCTGTGTGTGGGGGTGTATTACATGTATGCACGTCCACATGTGTGTTTGAATGATTGTGCCTGAAGCTGACGTCATGTGCCCTCTTCAATCACACTCTGCTGTTCTTGAACCCAGAACTTGCCAATTTCTAGGGAGCTAGCCAGCTTGCTCTGGGGGAGTCCAAGTCTTTGCCTCCCAAATGCTGAGATTACAAGTGGTCATCATGGCTTTTGTGTGGATTCTGGGGATCCAAACTCCATTCTTCATGCGTGTGAGGTACCTCATTCCTTGGGCCATCGCCCCTGCTCCAGGATATAAACCCTGTTACAGTTCACCTTCATGGTTGCTGATAAAAATCAGCTTAAGGCAATAAGAGGCTTATTCTCAGTCCAGCTTGGCAGGAGAGCGTGCACCATCACCACAGGGCCAAGGGAAACTGGCCACACCATATCCACATAACAGTCGAGGAGGGAGGGACAATCCTTACTTGCCAGACCAGCATGTCTAGCCAAGTATACACAAGGATGCCAACTTTCTCAGATCTTGGTATTTTATTCACTTGTCCAGGGCCTAGTCCCACCTACCGTGGGCTGGTCCTTTCCCATCAACTAGACAATCTTGAAAAAAAATTAAAAAACAAATATTAAGAAGGACATGAAGCTTGGTGGCAGAAAATCTTGTTTAGTATGTGTAAGATTCTGGTTTTGATTCTTAGCATGCATGGGGGTGGGAAGGAAAAGGAGGAAGAGAAGGAAAAGAGAGAAGAAGGAAGAAGAGGAGGAGAGAAGGGAGGGGGAGAGGAGAGAGAGGTAAAAATTCTAGGAAGGTATTTCCTACAAGTTCTTGGATGGGAAATGGTGCATCTAACGAAAGCAGTGATGAATTTTTTAGGCACTTACAACAAAAATGTGGAATGTATCTAAGGGAAGAAGTTAAATCAGCACACATGGAGTTGAGTTTTAAAAGGCAGGAATCAAGCAGGCTCACTGTGCAGATGCTAGTTGGAGTGTCTAATGGTTTGCTCTCAGCCTTATGACAGGTATGGTAGTACACAAAGCCTTCGCCTGCAGCTGTGCAAACTGAAAGCCTCAGCTCCTGATGGTTTCTGGAAAGTGAAGAAAGATGGAGAGGGGTAGGGATAGCCAGGAGGAGACGGAAGACCAGTGTACTAGCTCGTCAGCGGTAAGCATATTCCAACCCACTTTGATCAAATTCTGTGTCACTCAGAAGCAACTAGGCGTCTTATACATTTGCGAGGCATCTTAAAGCAAAGAAAGGATGTTGCTTATAACAAAGTAAAGAAAGCATAACTCAGGAGAGAACCATTAGCTCTCCTTTTAACCTTTGAGGCCTGAAGGGTAAGGGAAAGCTCAGATTAGCTGCCTTCTTCCTGGGAAAACTCTTGGTCCAGCTCTTGTGGGTCTCCTTGGTACCTGAGCTGTAAGACCAGAGAAACACAGGCCTGTAGTGAAAAAGATGTCCACCAGGGGGAGCAACGACACGAGCAAGGCAAAGAGACTGGGAAAGTAAAGGATGAAGTAGAAGATTGTAAAAACGTCCCCCCTCCAGCCTTACTGCTTTGATCTCCTTCATCCTCTCTTCTTTCCTCTAGCTTTGCATTAAAGGATTCAGTTTTTGGCTGGGAACTCCAAGACAAGGTCTTGTGTGCTGAATTGGTGACTCATGCTCACACACCACTGTGAACCAGGCTTATCTTTTGGTTGATTCTAAGGTCTGGATGGACCTCTTAGTCACCGGACCCTGTCTGCTTTCTACTTTTACGATGGAGTTTACTGAAAATTTTACTATAATTGTATCAACTTCTTTTTAAAGTGTGTGTGTGTGTGTGTGTGTGTGTGTGTGTGTGTGTAGAATAGGGCACTTGAGTGTGTGTGCTTGGAGAAGTCCAAGGATGACTTTAGGAATCACCCTGGATTATGCTACCTCCTTATTACTTTGCTACGGGGTTTCCCAGGCTCTGTCTTCCAGGGTTGGAACTATAGGTCACCACTCAGCATTTTTACATGGGATCTGAACTCAGGTCCTTTTGCTTGTGAGGCAAAAGCTTTAACCCCTGAACTACCTCTCTAGCCTGTATCTACTTTCAAAACTTGAAAAAATCCAGTTAATGGCAATAACCACTTTGTAAAGGCTCCCGCTCGATGTTGAATCTGTGTGTATGCGTGCATGCATACATGCCCGCATTCATGCATGTTGAGTACTACGTATGCATGTGGAGATGAGAGGACAAGCATTGGTCCTAACTTTCCAACTTGTTTGAGAGAGGTTTTCTTGTTCTCTGCTGCCATGTACTCCAGCTACTGCCCTTCAAGTTTCTGGGGACTCTCCAGTCTCCACCACCCTTGTGTCTGTGGAATAATAGGAAAACAGACGTGCTCTACTGCATCTGCCTACTATAGATTCTGGTGATCTGAGCTCTGGTTCTTGCACTTGTGTGGCAAGTGCTTTACCACTGAGCCATCCTCCCAGCCCCAAAGTTCCAACTCCTGCACTTAGAATTAATAAAACTTCTCCAGGATTTGTCCCTAAATCTCCTTCAATTCTAATTTTCCCGCATTCCTCTTGATTTATGCATATTTTAGTCAGTTTTCTTATGCACACTTTTCTTTCCCTAAAAAACATTACAGATAATACTTTTCTAATGCTATTGCTTCAAGGATCAGAAACCAGGTGAAGAAACAGCCAGTCCTAACATTCAACAAATAGTCATCAAAATGAATGACCTCACGGTGGAGGAGTGGCTTCATAAATGACAAGTTCACTCCCTAAGGAAACAGAGACCAAGAACCAAGCATTGGGGAAGCCTCAGAGGGACCTCTGTGTCCTCCAGGACTTTTCCAAGTGGGAAGAAACGTCTGTAGGTATCATTTCCCCACAGGTATCATTGCTTTTCAGTCAGAAATCAATTTGGATCTTCCTGTGGACAAGAGCAATGAGTAAGGAAAGTTCAAAACACTGCAAAGGAGCGTTGTGTTTTACCATTTTGGACCAAGAGGTTAATGCAGCCCGGAGCACACAGGCACAAGATTGAAATTTCTCCCTCCCTCCAGATGCTTCTCATGGCTTAGTTTTTTTTTTTTTTTTGACTAGTTGCTGAATAAGATCACAGCAGATGTAAGATTTATGATAAAACAGTAGCCTCTCCTGGTATGACAAATGGAAGGATGTGGACCAGACCAGCTTTTCACAAACAGTCAACTGCACATTCTGTGGGATGCAAAGGAGAGTTACAGACATTCATTTAAAAAAAAACCTAACTAATAAACTGGGGAAATGACTCCATGGGTAAGAGAGCTTGCAACGCAATCATGAGGACCTGAGTTCAATTCCTAAGAACATGTGTAAAATGCCAGCTATACTCTCCAGAGCCTGTAATCCCAGGGCTATGGGGAGTGAAAAGACTTGGGCTTGTTGGCTGGCTGCCAGCTTAGTTCTGGGTTCAATGAAAGACTCTGTCTCAGCGGAATAAAGCAGAGGATGATAGCGCAGGATACCCACTCTGCCTCTGTCCTCTGTGCTGCCTGCCCACATCCCACGTGTGCAGATCACACACACACACACACACACACACACATACATACACACACACACACTATCAACTAAGACCAAAAAAAGCTACGTGATGGAACCAGACCAGACAAATTTCTTCCCCATCCTAAAGCTCAGGGAACCTTGCAGAAGAGGGGGTGGGAAGACTGTAAGAACCTGAAGATGGGGAGACCAACGATATGCAAGATACTCCATACAAGTCAGGGCTCCAAAAGCCGGGATATAGCCACAGTGTGATTAGACTTTCCCTGACCTGCACAATGACTGACATGTCAATGACCCCCCAAAGTCTAGCATGGATCACAGGGACAAAGGCTTCAGGCAGTAGGATCCTTAAAGGCAAGGGGTTAAACAGTCATAATAGAATTCCCATATTAGTGGGCAGCTCAAGAAGGGGCCCAGGGCTATGCCACCAAGTCCTGAACCCTCACTAGTATAGACAACTCAGAGGGAGGTTTAGAGCCCCATATACAAAGATGCTCTGAGGGATGGGAGGGAAGAAGCAGGAGGCTTGGGAAGAGAGGGAGGGAGAGAGGTGAGAGGGAGAGGGAAAGGGGGGAAAAATGCAATGGTGGACAATGGGGGAGGGGAAGAAGGAGGGAGGATACCTATTGAGCTTGCATGATTAGGCAAAAAAAATGTGTGATAAATAAAAAAAGAAAAGCTAGGTGAAACCCAGTCTTGAAATACATACTTTCCAATAAGAATGGATAATCATGGCTCATACACATACACATATTTAAAATGTGTCCAAATCTTCAAATCTGACTAACCACACTGAAGTTCCCAGTCACACTCAAAGCCCACAGCATTTCCCAAGTGTTCAGATTTGGCAAATGCTGAAGGGAGGATTTCAAAGGAGGATTTCGACAGGAGGATTTCGGCTGGGCTTGCTCACTCTATCTGCTGCATCAGGGAACCAACTGCCTGTGGAACTTTGCTTTAAAAAAAAAAAAGAATTTTCTGGACTCCTTCCCAGACTCTCTTAGCAGCAGCTTTGAAAGGCTCTGCTGCTGATTCTATGGCCCGGCAGACAACCACGACATTATGAGAAGGGCTTTTGGATCTGGGAGAGCCCAGGTTCAAGTCCAGCCGCCACACCTAGTCACTACCGACATTATTTTTGGAAATCGACTTGAGCGTCTCAGTTTTCTCACTCATTAAATAGGGAACGACACTTACTCACTGGTGTATTTTTGGTCCAAAACTGTTTCATGAAATAATGGAGCGAAATGATTTGCCTGCAGGAGGTAATGCTTCCAATTTGTAAACCCTCATGAGTTTCAACAGCAATACAAACAGTAATGTTATTTTTATACTTTTTTCTGTTTTTGCAAATCAGTGGGGCTCATGGAGCATCATTTTCTGCCTTTCTCCAATAAGAATGAAATAAAAGTGGATTCATCTGCCTGCGCTATGTCTGTGGACTCTTGACCTCCACCGAGTTTAGCAAAGTTCTGAGACACAATGTAAAATTATCAGCAAATGTGGTGGTGAGTATTTCTGGTGATCATGCACCTTAATTTTTTTTGGGGGGGGGGAGAGTAGGAAATTCCCTTTCTTTAAAATTCAAATCAATTTCCACTTTGCAAGAGTTCACCTAAACCAACCCCAAAACGGAACTCTGTGTTTAGGGCATAAGCTACATGATGTCATAAGTTTGCATTATTCACTGTGCAAAGGTCCAGCATTTGGCCGGCAGCAGTTGTAAGTCTTCTGCCAAGGAAGAGTTCTTCAAAGCACGAACTTCAAAGGTGCATCTATTTCTGCAGCAGCAGATGCAGTGGAATTTTTATAAGTATCCTAACATTTGGTATCTTCATGTTCTCTTTCCCACTTAATAATACCTTAGTTTATAAAAATGTAGCATTTAACTGTGTGTGCACACGTGTGTGTGTGTGTGTGTGTGTGTGTGTGTGTGTGTGCGTGCGCATGCACTAAAGAGAGAGGGAGAGAGAAAGAGATGATAACTATCATTAGGGAGAAATATATGTGCATATTTGATCCTGGCCCACAGAAGTGCCTTGTGGATGAATGGAATAGTACAGATAATTCCAGTCTTATAAACAGATGCAATTCCAAAGTCTATTTCTAAGTCAGGAGTTTGGAACTTGGGAACACATGTTTTACTCAAGAAAACACACTGTACAGTAGATAAGAGTCCCAGGCCAGCCCACAAGAGCCTGTTTAACTCCTGCTATACCTGAAGCAAAACTGTTACTTTTATTTTGGGAGAGAACAATGTTTCCAGGGAACAAGTTTTCAGTGTTTCACTGTCGAAGGGTGAGAACCACTAACTATAAATTTTTAATCAGTCTCCTCAATCACACCACCCTAATGCATTTCATACTTTACCAAGAAGAGATGCTATTAATACCACAAATTATCTCCTGAATATAGTAAGTTAAAATAATATTGCTTTCTCTACTTTTCCATGTACTTGGAAACTTTAGTCAAAGGGATATCCAGGACAAGGACAAATTTTTCAGAACATTATTGAATGACTTCAGATTTGGGTTCTTGTCACTCTGTACTTGTACGAACTTCAAAGGTGCATCTATTTCTGCAGTAGCAGATGCAGTGGAATTTTTATAAGTATCCTAACATTTGGTATCTTCATGTTCTCTTTCCCACTTAATAATACCTTAGATTATAAAAATGTAGCATTTAACTGTGTGTGCACACGTGCAACGGACGAGTTGGCTCCAGAGATACTTTGGTCACTGTTCTCATCCTTGTTTATTTATTTTTTCAGATTTTTAAAATTTTTAAAAATTATTTATTTACTTATTTATTTAGTGTGTACCTGTCCCTTTGAAGGCACATCCTGGATTGCTTCTATCTCCCTTTTCCTTTGCTCTGGGATTTCCCAGGCTCCGCCCCCCAGGGTCAGAAGTGTAGTCCGCTGCCGTTTCTTTCTAGTATTTTTACATGAGACCTGGGATCTGAACTTAGGACCTTCTTGCTACACAGAATCTTACCTCCTGAGTCATCTCTCCAGACCACCTTTACTTTTTAAAAATTTGTCTTGTAATTTACTAGGGATCTTCAATAACTAATGAAATATACTCTAGGGCATACTGACCTCAGGAATTAGAAATGCTTCAACTACATAACATGCAGATTATGCTAGAAGCTATATAAATATATCACAGAATCACAGGGCTGGAAAGGATCTAAAAGGATTGTCTCGCCTATTCCCTGGCATCTAGGCAAGCCAACCATTCCAAACAGATGAGAGCCAACTTATATTTCTATGGAGTGGGATGGTGTGGTTGTTTAACCCTCTCTAGACCATAAGGTGCACACTTTTAAATAAAGTTGTTAGTTTTTCATTCCAATAGTTTCGTTTATGAATATAATTATATTTCTCATATTTAAAACAGGGAAAAAGTAGGTTTACCTGTTCAAAAATTCCACAGTATCATTAATAGATTCTGTGTTTTCTCCTCTAACATGCTCCCAAATTTCCCGCATCAACCCTTCATTTCCCTTTGTCTACACTCTATCTACACTCTATGGGCACTTTGTACTTCAACAATGGAAACTAAAATCTCATAACTAAGTCTTACAAGGCATCTGAGAACTGTAAATGGTTTCCACACATAGGAACAGTTCAGTACACTCTACCTTGAGACTTGTATTCAAAAGAAAACTAAAGTTGAAAATCAGAATAAAATTATAAGGCCATAGACTATGTCTTTATAGTTGCTTTTTTCAGGTAGTGAATAGAGCACAACCAATCTAAGTATATTGGCTCTTCAGTCAAGTAAAGAAAACAAAGCAGCTACGCATAAAATATGATAACTTTAAATGCCTTCTAATATGCTTTTTTCTTTTCTTTTTGTGTGTGGTATGAATGTGTTCATGAATTCATGTGCATGTGGGTGTGTGATACATGTGTTTGTGGAGACCAGAGGTTGATGTCTGGTGTCTTCCTTAGTAGACTTCACCTTAGTTTTTTTTTTTTTTTTTTTTTTGCGTGGTGTGTGTGTGTGTGTGTGAGAGGGCATTATGTGTCCCTGTGGAGGACCAAGGATGATTTTGGGTTCATTCTGGATTGCTTCTACCTCCTTTTTAGCTTTATCCTGGGACTTCCCAGGCTCTGCCCACCAGGGCCTGAAGTACAGACCACCATTTCTGCCTGATGTTTGTATGTAGGACTTGGTGGGATCCAAACCCAGATCCTTCTGCTTTTGAGGCAGGGTCTTAACCCTTGAGCCATCTCTCTAGGTCTTACCGTAGTTTTTGAGACAAGGTCTCTCACCGAACCGAGAGCTCCCTGATGTAGGTGGACTGGATGGCAGGTGTAGCCAAAAATCTTCCTGTCTTTTTCCACCCAGGGCCAGGGCTGGAGATGTTCCTGCTGCACCTGGCTTCAGCTGGGCCCTAGGGACCCAAGCTCGGGTACTCATGCTGCTGTAGTGAGCACTGAGCTTTCCTCTGTGTCCAAATACAATTTTTTGTACAAACATCTACACTAGATTCTACTACAATGGCTGACCTCAAAATCCCTTTTGTTCATTGGGAAAGATGACTGTTTACGCTTAAAATTAAAAACTCATTCGTGGAAGTCTTCCAAGGAATGGGCATTTTGATTTTTTAACTTGCAGAAGACAATAAGCATTCTGGTTAGAGAACAAGTACCAATGGTTAAGTGACTCTTTTAACAATAGTCCCACTTTCCAAAGATAAGCTATTAGTATGTCAAGAATGGCATCTGTTTCTAAGCTCTAAGTGCCTCAGAAACTTTCAAAAATTATGCTTTAATGTGACAGTTTCGCGCATCCCACATTGGGTTGCACAAGTTTCCAGGCTCTTTTGAGTTTTTTGAGACCAGGCTGATGAACATAGCCCAGCAAAAAGAGTATTTGGGAATACAGGGCCTAGCAAAGTGGCTTCTCAGAGCTGCCTGCCCTTACCTCTGGGTGAGCTTACAAGGCAGAGAAAGCAGAGCTTCTTGGCAGACGGTTCCGCAGTTCCACCTGTGTGCCCAAGCTATCCTTGGGCAAAAATGAAACCTGCCAAGTAGGGGTATTCTTCTAATACTGAATCCACCAAGTGTTGTTTCTGAAGCCTGAGATTCTTTCAACCAACTATTTATACAACAGAAAGCTTAATTCTCTATTAACCAATCAGATTCCTGGACTTTTTCTTTATGAGATAAAGTATCTTTAAGGATACTGATGAGAAATGCAAAGGAAGAACTACTAAGAAAAAAAATTCTCATTTTGGCTGTGAAAACGTCAGCATTATTTACAGTTCAGTGGTTTAACTATTTTCAGGTGATGTGTTACTAATCTAGTTCAGCAAAATGGATAATGACCATGTATTCTGTCTATCAGACTTAAGCAAAGTATCTAATTATAGAGGCTTTGGGGGGGAGTTAGATTTCCTGTTACATCTTAAATTCCTTTCTACGCAAAAATACAACATAAAAATGGTTAACAATTCAACAATAGGAAAATCGACTTACTTGTTCATTTTTAGTAAGCCTGGTTTTGTTGTGGATGTCTGATGTGACCAAATTGAATCCATGCTTCTCTGACAAGATCCTCAGAAGCAAGACCACCGTGCGACTCCCACACTTGCCTACTCTGTTGTACACCACCTGGCTGGGGAAAGGAAGAACCTGGAAGAGATCGAGAGAATAGATGTGAAGCATTTGGATGAAAACACTTTGGAGCTTTCCCGCAGTCAAGGAATGGTGAATTCATGTAGGCAAGAAGGGTTTATATCAAGTTAATGAGAGACCAGAGCAATGAGCTAGTGTGCAGAGAGAAATTACTTCACAGTGTTTCTGGACAGAGAATCACGTGGTCAGCACTGAATCATACTTGATACTGGTCAAGTTTCACCAAGTCTACAAGCTTGATGATGATGTTTCCCCTTATTTCCTCAAAAGAACAGCATGCAAAGATGCGCTCCCATGCAAATGCCTGTTGCAAGACATATTAGAACAACTTAATTTAAAGACTGAGAGAAAAACAGGATGTTGTGACTTGATATGCAACTTATATCCTACATAATTCAACCTCATAAAGAGAACAATTAGGGATTATTTTAATATAGTCATCAAGTTTTGAAAACATCATCGCCATCTAATTCCAGCACACTATCACAAAAGGATCCCTTACCTGTTAGCAATCATCTTCAATTTCCCACATTATTCCAGGCTCCTGGAAACATTTAACTACTTTCTGTCTTATAGTTTTGCCTGTAGGATTCTGGGAAGTCATGTAAATGAAATAAAACACGTGATCTTTTCTGTCTGCTTTACTCAATACAATGACTCAATACTTCATTCTGTTTTATGGCTGAATAACATTATGCTGTTTGAATGTATTGTTTTGTTTATACATTCATCAGTTGATAGACATAAGAATCATTTCCAATTTTGGCTACTATGAATACTGTTGCTATGAACATTTGTGTATGAGTTTCGGTGTGGACATATGTTTTCAATTCTCTTCTATGTCTACCTATAAGTGGAACGGCTGGATCTATGGTAACCTAGTGTTTAAATTTCTTTTTGTGTGGAACTGCCAAACTGTTTTCAATACAGCTGCATTACTTTATATTCCCATCAGCAATTCAGGAGAGTTCCAATTTCTCCACATCCTTGCCAACATTTGTTACTGCCTGCTTTTTTATATTTTTTATTATAAACATCCCAGTGGGTGTGAAGTGGATCTTGCTGTGGTTTTGACTTATATTTCCCTGGTGACTAATAATTTCAGCATCATTTTGTGTGTGTGTGTGTGTGTGTGTGTGTGTGTGTGTGTGTGTATGTGGGTTTTGTATATGTGTGTGTGTGTGTGTGTGTATTTATTTAGAACCAACCTGTGTAGTTTAGTTTCTGTTTTCTTTAGAGAAACCTATATAAAAAGGTTTTCCTACTGTCAAGTTGAATTGTCTTTTGGTTGATGCATTTTGTGAGTTTTATATGCACATATTCTTGATTTATAGATTAATGATTTGTAAATATTTCCCCATTCTCTGGGTTGTCTTTTCACTTGCCTAATGGTGTCTTCAGAAACACAAATGATGGGCTGCAGAGGTGGCCAATCTTAAAGCGCTTGCAGCATAAGGTTAAGGACTAGAGTTCAGATCCCTAGAACCCATGTACATGCTGAGTGGGTGTGGACACTCCTCTGTAATTCCAGCCTTGAAGGGTAGAGACAGGGGATTCCCAGGTAAGTTAACTAGGAAGACCTGCATCTCAATGAGCTCTGGATTTGACTGCAAGACTCTGCCTCAACCAACAGGTCAGGTAGAGGGTGGTAGAGGATAATTCTCAACACGAACCTTGGGCCTCCGTACTTACGTGCTTTATATGTGCACACACATGAGCATGCATACCACACCCATTTTCACATTAAAAAAAACAAAGAAAAGAAATGCAGAAGTTTTTAATTATCTATTTTTCTTTAAGTCTATGCTAAGAAACTATGCTAACTCAAGATCACAAAGATACAGACTTATGTTTTCTTGAAATAGTTTTATGCTCTCAGTTCTTATAATTTAGACCTTTGGTCTGTTCTGAGTTAATTCTTTGTATGGTATATGATAGTAGCCTAACTCCATTATTCTGCACGTGGCTATCCAATTGTTTCAACAACATCTGACAAAAGGTTTCTTTCCTCATTTACCTGTTTGTCTGCCAGTTGACAATCTGCTATGTTTAAGTGTGCAGCTTTATTCCTGGATTTTCAATTCTGCTCTAGTGGACTATGTTCTATGCCACACTATACACACAGTCAGTCTTCATCACACTAACTTACAAGTTTTAAAAAAAGGAAGGGTGAGTTCTTACAATTACTGTTCTTGAATAATTATTGAAGATTGTTTTGGTCATTCTGGGTCCCTTGCACTTCCATAGGACTTTTATAATCACTTCATCAATTTCTAAAATAAAAAAGGCAATTGGAATTTTGAAAGGGATGGTACTCGATGTGTAGAACCATTTTGGGACTCTTGCCATCCTAACAATATTAATTCTTCCAATTCATAAACATGGAGTGTTTTTCAACTCATTTAGTTCTTTCTCTTTCCTAATTACCCAGTGATAATGACTTTGATTGACTGAAGGAGCCATTATAAAAAGCATCTCAATGCAAATATTTATACCACTAATAAAGGAATTATTTCCATTTTGACTGCTCAGATTGAACAGCAAATGGTGAACAAGAGTCAAAGGATTCCTTCACTCAGTAATGCCTGTAACAGAGAGTTGTAAGAAGGCCAAGAGGCAAGGAAGATACTGCAGCACAAAAACTCATTCAGAAGTGCATCTGAAAGAAAATATAGCATCATAACATTTCTATCATTCGTAACCAGCCACATGCTACTTTGATATGATTATTCCCTTTTTTCAGAATATTATTCTTTTTTCAGATATAATTATTCTCTTTCATATTTCTTTGAACCCCATACCTTCTTTAAAGCCAGTCAGCATCTCCTATGATGTATCTTCATTGCCTAGAAAATACTTTGTGCATAGAGAGACTCCATAGACATTAATCATGTCATAGTTGTCGCAAAGAATTTAATGTACTGCTAAATACTATGAAACCAAAAGAATCTTCAAATGTGGATGAGCTTTCTAAATAAAGACTAATACCATTAGGGTAAAAATACAGTCATTATAATAGGTCACTTATACTATCAGTGAGTACCCCAAAAGTTTGTTTTCTGGTAACTATGGTGCTTCAGATTTCAGAGATCAAGCATATTCACAGGCATGAGTATGATCTAGGGAGGATGACTTTGGCTTCGAGCTTAGCACAAGGGTGTCAAGGATATTAGTTGGACCTTCCAGTTTAAGGACAGTGGGGTACAGGTTTCAATTTTGACACAAATATCAGCATAAACATTGAGTTCGAGTCATCTGTAGAGCTTAGCACAAGGGTGTCAAGGATGTTAGTTGGACCTTCCAGTTTAAGGACAGTGGGGTACAGGTTTCAATTGTGACACAAATATCAGCATAAACACTGAGTTCGAGTCATCTGTAGAAATCAGTCGCATGAAAAATGTGTGTTCCCTCCCTCCACCTCACAGCACAATTCTGCACACCAAGGGTGACTGTCATATGTGTATTGATACCTACAAGTGTGAGCTTCCACTTAGAGAAGCACTTATTCCAGGCCTGCAGGCATATCACAGAAGAGTTAATGAAGAATGAGACACTTGTCTAGATACTTTGGTAAAAACATTATTTCTCGTCAATGCCTTGGCAACAGCTGTAGAAGCCTGCTGAGTAACATTCTACTCACTTGTGTTAATGCCTAACAATGTCAGTTATCTTTAAATTATTAGTCAATTGTTTTTTATACAAAATGTTAATTTCAACCTTTCATTAGTCTGTGAAATGCTCCCAAGTGATGGTTATAAATATTTTTGTGTATAAGAGACATTTACAGAAGAACAAAAAATTCCCTGCAGCTCTATCTGTAATAATAACTGAAAAAAAGAAAAAAACAACACAACTTCTCCCCTATGACTATTCTCCCACAATCTTTATAAACACGGTGCACAGTTGCATAGTATGACTACATTACTAAGCAATGTCCTCACAGAAAGCTTCTGAGATGACTGTGGACTTTAAAGATGCCATGTTGGGAATGGGATGGAGCGTTAAGGTATGAATATATCATAAATTCACTATATTCATGTATGAAGCACTAAAAGAATAAAAATAAATAAATAAAAAGGACACTGTGATGAACCATCACATACAAATCTTTTTCAAATTGACGTCATTTTGTAA
Organism: Typhlomys cinereus; assembly: GCA_023101885.1. Classification (NCBI taxonomy): domain Eukaryota; kingdom Metazoa; phylum Chordata; class Mammalia; order Rodentia; family Platacanthomyidae; genus Typhlomys; species Typhlomys cinereus. Next base: position 8,141,844 of record JALPQD010000036.1, read on the forward strand.
AAGAACCCTGGAAACTCACTGAGATGGGCAAGTGAGGCAGGCTGAAAGAACACATTGATGTCGGACAAGGCGCTCCCATGAACAATAAGAAGTTGACTCATCCCTGTTCTTGGCAGAACTACAGCTTTGCTACTGAGGGTTGCCTTTGCAAAAAATCATGGTCATCTTTCATTTGAAGTATACGTTTTTGAAAGATGGTAAAAAAGGATTGATGTCTATGGAAGACAAACCCTACCCTGAGACTTGTGTTGGGCAACTCTTTCAAATAACCATCGTCAAGGCTGAATTGTCGAATGTTCTCATTGCCTTTCAAGCTGGCTGTGCATCTCTCTAGGAGTGGACAACATCACATGCCCCACGCATCATTAGGCACAGCCCTGCAACACAACTCCTCCGCCTGCCTCTTCTTCCCCACTGAACACCGGTTCCAAGGACGCTGGGGTTTGTAACCTACAAGCAACTGAGAAAATAACCCACACATTCTAATCCACAGCCCCAAGCACTGTTGCCCACAACGGACCAATCCGTTTACAACTTTCCATTATGCCATTCTACCATCTCAAAAATTCCTGTGTGCTTGTATTTAGATGAGTACACTGAGACCTGGAAAGAACACTTGCTTTAGCATTACAAAGCTCAAAAGCAGCATGAAGCAGCTTCAACCTGCTCTCAGCTCTCCTGACACTCGCCCCCTCTCCCCCCAAACCACACTCTTTACCTCACCATAAAATCAAAAGGTTAAAATGGCTTTTCATTTGACTTCTGTGACAGAACTCCTGTTTCCTTTCCTGTGTCTTGCATGTAGCTAAGCTAATTTAAAAAATGTTTTTAAACAGTCAGCCATTTCTGCCAGGACAGGCAGCCATTGCTCCAATAGGTGACTGGGTGACTAAGTGGAAGTGACAGGAGCCAATCAGCCTCTTGCTCCATCCTCAGGACTCCCAAGGAACAAATGTAAGCACAAAGTGGTAACACTGCCAATGGGAGAAGGGAGGCAGCGGGATGAGCGTCCCCCAAGATACCCTGAGCAGTCACCACCCACACTTCCCTGTAAGTCGTCCCCCCACTCCACCCTGCTGTATCCTTCACAATACATGTGACACAGCAACTTATAGGGAAATCCGTATGAAAACCTAGTTGCATTTGGAGCATCTGTGAAGACAAGCAAATTCCTTCAGATGAGAACTTTAAGCTAGAAAGTCCATTTTCAGCAATACATCCTTATCAATTACTAGATGGGGAGCTAAATGTCTTACTTGAAGGATTCTATTCATTTTTGCAGATGAATTCCAATTTACCCTTTTGGAGCACCCTGTAAAGAATTTATAGACCGACTGAAAGTCGTCCTCAGCCCCACCCTGAGTAATTCTCCATTTGGGGGGAAGTGCGGGTATATGAATGTTATGTCTGTGGTTTTTATTTTATGGCCAATTTGTAAAAATGAAGAGGCCTCCAAAACATTTCCCTCTAAGAATTATGCATTTTTACGTTGCCTGCCTTGTAAGTTCTGCAAATGCCACAAAGCCCCAGCGCCTGGCAGGCCTGCAGAACATGCCAAATAAACAGAAGTCATTCCAAATCCTGAGCGTGGCACTAACTACCGCCAGATGACAGCCACAGTTCAATGGCAGATCCACGCCTGGCCAGAGGGAGGGGAGAGAGAAGATACTCTAGGCAGAGGCCAAACTTGATTTGGGGAATGACCTGCATGGGATTTGTCAATAAGATTCTTCCCAGGGTTGCTGTTGTTGAAGGACTGAAATCAATGTTGCATTTGTCTCTGAAACATGATATTTAATATGATACGTGACAGGCTGTGGCTGTCAGTTGGTTAAATATTCTAATTGCTCCTGGAACTATTGACAATGCTGATTTCTAGGTCCCATTCTAAGACTAGCTGAACCAGACAGTCCAGGCTGAGAGTTGGGAATGTGTCGCTCCAAAGTTCCCAGGAGCCTTGCAGTGACTGAAAGGAAAACCCTAGCTTTCTGGGTCAAATGACCTTCTAAGGAATGAGGGTGGGAGAATGTTGCCTGCTTGACCCCAGCCTGGCTTACTAAGCTGAGTCTTTCTTGGGTGTGACTAGAACACAGACATTCTTTGCCCAAGTTAGCAGCTATAATTCACCTTACCATACACTATAAATGCTGCACACCTCTTGCTGAATGTCCATTTACCCAGATGGGCTGGACAACGGTATTCTAGTTAATTGGACATGTAAGTTAACTGAACTCATACCAAATGGTGCCAGAACATTAGACCCTTAGCACTAACCTGCAGGTGATTTCCCAGCATTACCATTTCACAGTTAACGTGCCAACAGCAGGTTTTTGCCGGGCTTGAATTCAGTCCTACTACTCATAGTTCACAGGACTTTGACAACAGTTCAAATTCGGCCAATCCTTATCATCCAAGTTTCCCATAATATTAGGTTACTAGAAGTTGTGGCTATGTTACCTTTATTCATTTCCAAATCTGTCAGAGGTTTACAACACAGGAAATGCTGTTCTCTTCTAAAGCTAAGAGATTACTAATTCCAATCTGTGTCTTTATCAATCCATTAGGCTAGAAACATAGCCAAAACCTATTCTAGATTTTGATATGCTTTCTTGTGAAATACATTTATGAAAGAAAAGTGTCTTTTTTTAAGTTCCAGGAATTTATGCTGATAAGATGGGGTTTCAGCTTCACAGGTGTGCATAGTTCTAGTTTGAACACTTAGGCATTTCCTTACCAATTCTATTCTTGTTTGGACTTGCCAAGTAACGCTTGGATCTCAGTATTTTACCTTTCTCTTACAGTTGTAATGGTTTTCATGCTCCCTGTTTTAAGATCATCACTAAAATCTCCCAGAATGCAGGCCTGAGACTTACTGGCCTTTTTGTAGCCATTGAGCATGTCCTACACCACACGTATTTTAGTTTCCTTGTTACCAACACAATTCTTGCTCTTTAAATATCATTTTTTCATTCCAAAGGAGAAAACACACAGGACATATTTAAGGATCCTACTTTCCTCTATTGCATGACCCTAGATAAAAAGCTCTTTTTATCTATGACCCAGAAATGACATCTTTGCACCCTTCTGATTATTCATAACCTATCTTTTCCCAGACACCATGCCAAATCTGAACCTCACGCTTCCCTTTTCCCCTGCTTGCACTTACAGCAGCTCTGTGTCTAATGCTATCTATAGAAAGATAAATATAGCTGTAGAGCCTTTACGAGTCCATCTGGGTCTGTCTGTGATGGGCAATGCAGATAATTAATAGGGTCTCTGCTTATTAATAGACTGTTGGGATGAAAATAGTAGGTATATTTATCAATTTTCATAAAATATGCTCTTTTGGTTTCGTCTCCTAGAATATGAAGAAGACTCTCATTTTTCTTAGCAATCATTATGCTTGCAAGGTTCTTGTTTTCAGTTTTTCTAGGAGAAACACTATGATGACATCACATGGCCCCCATATGACTCAGAGGCATGAAATGTGGGCTCCGCCTGTGCTTTTGCTACTCCAAGCAGTCGAGTGAACTTGAACAAGTGACCTTGGGCAGCTTCTTCAGTTCAAAGTTTCCTCAAATGTATAATGACAGTAATGGACCTAGGATTCTAATGGCTCCTTCCTGTCTACACCTCATGGTTTTGGGAGGACAACAGAGTACTTACTGATGTTCAGGGGACAGTCTGAATGACATCTAAATACCCACTACATTGTGATCTAGCTCATGTCCTTATACCTATAATTTGCCATACCATTATGGTATTCCCAGGGAAAGAAGAGCTTGCATACTGTGCTGGAATCATCAAAGAAGCTGTTTCCACAAGGAGCCAAGTGATGGATATGTTGACTAAGCTACCACCATTGGAGCTTTGAAGCACTCCTTAGAGGCAGAGGGAGTTCCTTCAGTTTGACTAAGAACCCAGGCTTCGGCTGGCAATAAGGAACTGTTGTCATTGCTATTGACAAGAAGATGGTGGCCTCCAAATGTCAAATTACAAACATGAAAAAAAAATACATATAGTAGAAAAGAGAAGGTTCACTTTGAATTTGGCCAAACTCTGGCTTCTTTCTTTGGTCAGTATGCAAATTGTAGACAAAAAGAAGTCCATAAACTGGGTATCTCATTACTGAAAAATGTTAAGATTCAAAAATGCAAAACTCAGCTCCAAATCCACAGAATAGAGATATGAAGGCCATGTGTCACAGCTTGGAAAGATGAGGGGCAGAGATGTGAGCTTGGAGAGGAAAACCATCTAGAAGAGGTGTTTTCAAGTGCTTCGGGAGACTTAGTCTTGCCTTTGCAAACACGTGGCATCTCTGTTGCACTTGTGCATGGAAACATCAGTTGACTCTTCTGGAGTCTTTTAAAAGCCTTCTCTGTAGCCCTGGAGAGTTGGCCCGGAGTTAAACTTTTGCCTCACGAGCAAAAGGATCTGAGTTCAGATCCCAGATCCCACATAAAAATCCTTGGGGGGAAATGGTGGTGACTAGCACTTACGGCTCTAGAAGTCTGGGAAACCACAGAAAAAAAGCAGTAAGGAAATGGAGCAATCCAAGATGATTCCAGAAGCCATCCTTGGGTTTCCACAGGCACACATTGTGCCAATGCTACATATATCTGCATGTACCTACACAAACACACACACACACACACACACACACACACACACACACACACACACTAAATAAACCTTCTCTATAATTCATTATCAGCATCATATGAAGAAACCCATACAGAGTTAGAAGTCCTATTTAATGTCAGCTTCCTGTGTACCTGTGTGTGCATTGCATATTTTGATGAGCTCAAAGTCATGTAAATACTACTGCAATAAATTTGGATTCTAGCCATTCTTGGTGCTATGTTCCATATTTCAGTCATCCAAAAGCTCTTATCGAACATAACTCTGAAGATGAGAGTGGAAGATTCCTAGTAAGAGAAAGATTTGGGATCCTCACTTTCAGCATTTTTTTTATTTTAATATTAATTAATTTGACTCTGTTTTTCACATTAACTCTGGATCAGAATACAGGATTATGAGAATGCATTTAGACAGGATTTTTCCATTACAACTACACACTTAGCTCTACTCTACTGGGGGTTATATCATATTTCTCTTAATTGCACACATCTCTAAATAAAGCTAGCCTAAAAAGATGCTTCTGTTCATATACTCATTTACAATTTACATCTACTCCTAGAGCTTTGTTTCTTTATGTTTGTTTTATTTTTAGTTATAGATTTATACTCTGAGCCTGATCTAAAACCTCATTTACTATAATGAAATGGAGGACAAGTGTTGATTATTGACTGGAGAGTTTGTAATTTACAGCAGGTATTATAGGCCTTGAGCCATCCATTCAATTTGCAGTCATCTCCTCTGTATGTTAAGGCAGAAGAAAGTCAATTATTTCATTATGAATGTCACAAGAAAAGCCTTTCATTGTTAACAGTACAAAGCAGAGGAACAGCGATGCTTGGCTGTCAATGAAAATGTCCATGAAATGTTCCATGAAAATGTCTCAAATTTCAATTCTGTGAATGTGAATTTGAACAAGAAACTTACTCTTGGACTCATCTGACCACTCTTCAAATTCTTTTGTTTTTAATTGAGAAGTTTTCATATACAAAGTGGGCTTCTGTCCTTGCCCATCCCATCCTCATCTCCTCCCACCCCCTTCTGTCCCATTCTCCCTTCCTTCACCAATCTAGCCATGTCCTTCTAGCTCATCAAAACATGCAACACATGCCCCTCTGCATGTGTTGATCCCAGGACTCCCTTTTAGGGTACTTGTGCTAGTAAGGAACCAGGTCTCTGTGGCAGTATAAGTGGCCAAACTCACAAGTCAGGAGGCTCCCCTTCTTTTGTCCAGCACCTATCCCAGAGATTCTTTCTGAGTATAGTTGTTTCTCTTTGCTGGTCATTGTGTAGATCTGGAGGTAGTGCATCTCCTTACAAGGAGCTCCTGGATGCAACATCCCTGTTGTAACTGAGCTTTTAAGTTTTGTAACATTGCCCACAATTTAAAATAATGTGGCCGACTACTAGACAGGAACAACTTCCCTCCAATCACACCTCCCTATAAGTACTACACAGTGTCACTGTTCCTCCTCATGGACCTCCAGCCTGGTCATATGACATGCTTCAGCCAATGAGAAATAAGTATAGTTCAAACAGAGGCTTCAAAAGAGCTCACACGCCGGGATTTGACTTCTCAAGCCTACTATGACATAAACTACAAGAAGTAGGACCAGCCACCATGATGATAAAAAAATCATATGAAATACCGAGAATTCTGTAACTGAACTCTTACTGAATGCCACTCACTTGGTTAGGGGCAAACAGTTTACTTATTTTTGTGATTATTTGTCTATCTGTAAGCACACTAATTATCATGACTATAGTAATCATATCTACTTTTCCTTCCATTCTACTTTTCAATGCTCATCTCAGTAGCTAGCATGTAATGAATTAAAAATAACTCAAATGTGTGAATATAAAGTGCCCTGTATGAAATCACAATCCAACCAAAGAAGCAAATACTGACAGTAACGCAACTTGTTCCTGATGCTCTGTGAGCTATCAGTATGTGAATGTGAGTGAGTGATGGACTTTGCCTTGGGAATTCAGGAACAGTTTCACAGACAGCACAACACTGAATTGAGCCTTGGTGTCCTAATGGGAACTGAGAAGCTATTTTAGCTGAAACACTGACTGTTTATGTGGGCACGCAGATATGTGTGATGAGAAATAAAGTCAGAGCAACAGCTCAGCATCTGTGCCTTATACCATCTCCTTCTGTTATCTTAAACTCTGGGTTGGGTTCCCACTCAACTCTGCATGTAGATATGTTAGTCATTTAAAGATTATTCATTAAAAACTGGCAATACCAAGCTGATTAATCTCAAATTTGCCTGATCTCTCTCTCTCTTCCCCCTTCAAAGTTAATATCAAGATTAAAAGAACTTGGATTTACAGGGCAAGATTTACAGGGCAATTACAATCAACAGATTGTCAACTGTCAGTTTTTGCAATGTCCTGTTCTAGACCACTAGAGCAACATCTGAAAGTCTCTCAACTGCCTCTATTTTTCCACTCTGACTTATACTCTTTCTGAGTCACTCCCCACCCCCCAATCCTGACCCCTAAGAACAGACAACCTTTCCAGACAACTATCCCTGAGCTCTCTCAGAACCTTGCGGAACCATCCCAAGGCAATGATCAGCAAGGCCCAAGACTACTTAATTACACATGCTCTTACCATCCCTCCCCCAAATGCTTTTTTTATATAATACTGGGGCTACAGCTAACACCCCAAGGACTGCACTTAGGTCATTAGACATCTGTCTTCCCTATGACATACTGAAAAATCTCCTTTTCTACTTCAACATTTTCCCCTTTTTGTTGTTGTTTCAGAGTGAATGGTCAGGACTGGTCTGGTGACATCCCCGAGCTAGGCCTTTATCCAGGACTCTCTTTAACAGTTTCTCTAAAAGTTTCATAGTCTCAAAAGGAATGTCATTCTCCTTCTGAAAAGTACAGTATATAGTTAAATAATTCTTGCTGATATACATGAAGGAACTTTCTGGTTTTCCATATTTCGTTCAGCAATGAAGAATTAGCTGCTTGGTGTTTTTGATGTGTGTGCGTGAGTATGTGTTAAAGAGAGAGAGAGAGAGAGAGAGAGAGAGAGAGAGAGAGACTGTGCATGTCTGTGTTAAAAAGAAGACACACCATAAAAATCTCATCAATTCCCTGATCTAGTGTTATCCCCTCATTCTTACGAGGCATAGAAAGAGCAGAAAAACTGGGGATCTGAAGCAACCAGGAGCAGTTGGCTTAAACATGGATGTGGAATTCCATGGACGACTTTATATCCCATCTCCATCTGTTACTGGAGGATGCTTTTGTTCAGAGTAAACAGAAAATAAACCCAATTCAAAAGACACATACTCTCCTGTAAATAAATACAATAAATGTATTGTCTTGGAAAACAGATTCCATGTTTCTGCGCCATCTAGCTCTGCCCCCCCTTATAAGTCAACATGGTTCTCACAACAGTGTCCCTTGTGTCCCACGTGACTGCCACAGTTTCAGTCCTCTCATGCCACATGGCAGAGTTCGAGGGTACAAAGGCTGTCTTCCTTGGGTGTTTCCTTTAAGATTTGAAAATCTAGGGTTGGGGGTGATAACTCAGTCCAGCACAGAAGGGAAAAAAAAAGATCTGAAATCTTAGAAAACCCTGAGTTCAATTTCCCCTTAGATTTATTGATCCTGATCTACCTGCAGACATCTTAACAACTATCAACAAAGACAACTATGAAGAGTTTAGACATCTTTGAGCTGGGGATAGAATCACTTCTGCCATAGGGTAAGACTTGAATAGAGTCAGATTTCTAGTAAAGAAGTAGAGGTGAAGGTTGGAGAGATAGCTCAGGGGTTAAGACTCTGCCTAGCAAGCAGAAGGACCAGAGTTTGGATCTCAGGTCCCAGTGTAAAAACACCAGGAGGAAATGGCAATGGCCTGTACTTCTGACTTTGAAAGGCAGAACCCGAAAAATCCCAGAACAAAGCAAAAAGGAGATAGAAGCAATCCAATGATTCCCGAAGTCACTAGTGGGCCTCCACAAGCACACACGGTGCCCCTCTGACACACACACACATGAATTGAATACACAATAAATCAATTAGTAAAGATTTTTTTTAAAGAAGGAGAGGTGAAGGACGGATGGATCTAGGGTGAGTGACCAACACTTAGAGGGACCCCCCCCTCTCTTGATGCTTCAAGCACTCATTGCTGAGAACCCATTTCACATCTATGGAAAGGGACTAAGAAGGTGGCACTGTGAGCACACGGCAGAGCTCTTGCTGGCCATTTGCGTCCTGTGTGTGTCCCCACAGCGTCCCCCACTCCGGCATAGACAGGCTTGCTGGTAAGCTGGAGACAGGGCGGGGGGTAAAAACACTTCCCTGTTTACATAAAATGACATCACCCCATGCATGGAGATGAGAGGGAGAACAAGTAACAAGGTGAACTTGAATTAGAAGATTAACTTCTCAGGAGAATCTAGAATTCCCAAGATACTTTTAGCTAGGGATGGTAATAAGATATCTAAATTGCTTTTTGGTAGAAAAATGTCATACTGTCTATATGTTGGGGTTTTTTAACAAGTACGCTTTTTTTTCTTCTTTCAAATGAATTCATCTTGAGCCAGTGTGACATGGATGCAAGACCTGGTCACAAGGACAGACCTGATCACGTGACGTCCGTCCACAGTCTCCACGGTTGGTTTCTACTCACTTCCCTTTGTCACTTGGTGCTGAGTGAGCGATTTTTTTCTTTTCGGAAATCTCCAGCAAGACAGATGAAGGCTCTCGTTTCCTACAGTAAACCATGACTGTAGTCCAGCTCTCAAGGTGTGCTGATAAAATAAATCAGCTCTTCAGAAACAGCATGTGTTATGATACTGACACTAAGGCTTGCCATCCCTGAGGATTTTGTGACTAGAAATGAGAAGAAGACAGCTTTCGGAGCAGTGATTGCCGTTGTCGTCAGAGAGTCGCCCTGTCACACACCCCAAATCTGGTGGATGTAAAACTTCTGTCCTGTAATTGTCCAGAAATTGGACCTGCTTAAGCATCTGAAAATCTCTGTAGGAAAGCTTATGGCAGACGGACAAATGGGATAAAATACACGAAACTGAAGTTAAATTAAGGGAAAGGGCCACTGAGACTCAGAAAGGCTTCACACCTCCCCTTCCTGGGACGTGCAGGTGCTTAGTTGCTTTCAGCCTAGCATGTGTGCGTGCAGGTGTGCATGTGTGCACGTGCACGCACACACGTGCATTCACACGTGAGCTATGGTACATGTGCGGAGGTCAGAGAACACATTCGGAGAGTGGGTTATTTTCTTTTACTTTGTCGGGTTGGGGGTCTCTCTTGTCTCTGCTACTCTGCATACTACTTACAGGCCATCTGGCCCATGAGCTTCTGGCCAATTTCAGTTATCTCGCCATAGAAATTCTGGGATGACAGGTGCTGGCTACCATGTCTGACTTTCTCTGGGTTGCAGAGATTTAACAACTCATGAATCTTCCATGAACCATCTCACCAGCCATTTTGCAGGGATTTTTTTTTCTATTTTTATTTGTCTTTAAAAATGGCCACAGGTGCCATCCTCTGAGAACATTAAGGCAATGCACGGTGGATAGAAATCAGGATTTTACATTGGTCTGCAGGGCCCTGTGGCATACTAGCAGGCCAGTTGCAGTGTGTCTGTCTTAAAATTGAATGGTACAATTAAAATGTCACCTGCACAGTTTTCGTGATGTGTGCCTGTTCTCATTCCTAAAGTCTCAGAGCCATTCATGGGACAATTCTGGGGTAGTTTATAAAATATTTAAGGTTACAAATCAATAGTAGCTGGATAAGGAAAATCCTTTGGCTTAAACATCGCCTCGTCCTGGGCAGCCTGTCAAATGCACACATGCAGGGTTTGGAATGTGTTCTGTTTATACTGAAGACTTCTAGGGGTGTATAAGGTCTTCACAAAACGAAACAACTTTATTTGCTCAGAAGTGGAGCAGAAGCATCTTTCCTCTCTTTCCTCTCTTTGGCTGTCTCGCCCAGTGTTATCGCAGGCATAGTAAATGTACAAATGCCATGTGTTTTGCACTCGAGGCCAATGAAGCACCTTCAGCCCAGCTCTGTGTGTTGTTCTCGAGGGTCGATGATCTTCCTTATCCAGTGGGTCACCCGTGTTCAAGCAATGCTGTTTTTCGGGAATTTAAAATCCATCCCTTCAAAGTTTCAGAGAACTAATACTGAGTGGACTGCTGATACCAATCACTTAGAAATGTGACTTGGACACTTTTCTGTTCCCTTCACTGGCCATTAGGTTTGTGAATAGGCATGAAGAGGAATCCTGAGAGAGAAACAAAATCTACTCTAACCTGAAATGATTTCTTCTTTTTTTACCTCTGTTTGATGGAATGTATAAAAATAGTATTAGCTGGAAATCCATCATTTGCATTTGTTCTTGGATTTAAAAAAATATTACCTATGCATTGAAAAAAATACCTGTATTCTGCTGAAGAGTCATAAACTGTTCAACTTAGCTCACTCAAAGCACCTTGGGCATGGCTGTGCTACAGCCTCCCTCTGCTTTGCCCACATTTGCAGACCCTCTGTTCCTTCTTTGGGGGACAGGAAGGCAGGACACAGATCAAGAGTTCTCTCTCTCTCTCTCTCTCTCTCTCTCTCTCACACACACACACACACACACACACACACAGAAACAAACTTTGAATCCCATCAACCTTTGCTGAAAGTTCAAGGCAAAGGCAAGCATAACCCTCTGTTTGAAAAAGAAAACATGAATATGAATATTTGAAAATGACTTAAATTTTTTGAAAATGCCCCCAAGTCATAGAATAGATCGGGTCTAGTCACACTTGTTCTCTAATGGAGAATCTCAAACCCAGTCCTGACTCTGCCTCGCAGTGCCCCTCCCTTCCCCTGCACAGGAGGTGAAAAGCTTGAATTCTGAGGCTTGTGCTGAGATTGAGCCATGCACCTAGCTTCCAGGAGTGATCAAAGGGCTACTGGATGGAGCCCATTCACCCAGGTCAGTGTGCCTCTCTGGAAGGCATCAGAGATTGACTGAGAATGTACTTCTGGGAAAGGCTAGGGAGATAATCAAATGAGTAAGGTGCTTGCTGAGCAAGTCTCAGAACCTAAATGTGGATCCCCATCATCTATGTAAAAAATTGGGAGTGGCAAAATGTAATTGTAAAGCCAGTGCAGGGAAGCAGAGACAGAAGAACTCCAGGATCCTTCCTGACCAAACAGTCTACCAGAGTTGGAGAATCGCAGGTTCTATGAGAGAATGAATCTCAAAAAAATAAGATGGAGAGCAAAGGAAGAAGACACCAGCTTTGACCTCTGGCCTCTGACTGTGGGTGAATATATACATCTGTACAAGTACACAGACACACAGACATACATACAGACTCTCTCTCTCTCTCTCTCTCTCTCTCTCTCAGCCTATCCCAAGCAGGGCAACCCAGGGTAAATGCAGAATGTCCTTCCACACCTACTGACTGGGATAATGCTGGAGCACAGGCTTTTTTTTTTTTAGCTAAATGGAATGCACAAGAGGGTGTCTGCTTCATCCCCCCACCAGGACTTGAACACAGCAGCTCTTTAGAGGCCAACCTCCCACAGTGCCTTTTATCCCAAACTGTATTCATTAACTTCCTCCTGAATGCCAGGAGATTTGACAGTAGGGCTGGTCTGGATACTCTAGGAAATCTTAATCACAAAAGGCCACAGTGGATACAGGACAAGTTGAGGCGAGGGCTGTCTGGTCTCTCCTCTGGTCCTTCAATAGGGCTAGGGAGGCGGGAGATGGGAACAAATGGAGGAGGTTCTATAGTTGGAGTTGGTGGACTTTTCCTGTAAAAGACCTGCTAGGAAGTATTTTAGACCTTGAAACCCACATACTTTCAGTGCTATCCATGCTTTGGGCTTCTCTTCCCCCTTTAAAAATGTATAAACCAGTTTTAGCTCATGGGAGGTAGTACTTCACGATTATCTGGCCTGTGGACTGTAGCTCAGTGATCCATCTTCCAGGGGAAAAAAAGTACCTGTGTAAAGTACTGAAGAACAAGACGTGAAATCAACCACTGTGTGCGAGTCCTGGGCCAGCTGCATTGGAAAGTTCCCTTCATTTAATCATCAGAATGCCACCAGGTGTCTTCTGTTATCAATATGACTTACTGATGAAGAAACTGTGTCTGGGGATGTTACACTCAATTGTGGGTGCAACTGAGACTAGAACCGGGCACTGACCCATTGGCCTTAAAGCAGCTAGGTACAGACCGAGCACAGTTCTGTAAGTTGTGCCCTGGACAAAGGAACCCACAGAAGAGATGTGAGGATAAAAAGCCAGGCCATGCCCCAGCAGCCAGGCCATAACCGTGAAGAGCAGCTACATTCAGCACAAGGGTATAGAAGGGGTTCTTTCCCCAGCACTGAGTGCTACCCTGCTCACCTAAATGAACTGCACATTTATGAGACAGTATCATCCGGGAAGCGGGAGAACCTCCTTCCAATCCATCTAAAGGCTTTCATTCTTAGAATTGTAACAACGAATAATGTGGAAAGGACACGGGGTTTTTGAGGAGATTGTTGAAATATAGAACATGTCCAACACTTTAAATACTGACTGTAAAACATTGTCTGAGAAGGTTGAGTGTAACAAAACACTTTATATCTGCTACTGACTATAATGATCAAAGGATGGATAAAAACGAATATTGGTAGGAATGTGAAGACCCTGAAATCTTCCTTGCATTGGGCACCAGCAATCGCCCTAAAGGGGAAACCACTCAAATACTCACTAAAGGAGGAGCAGGGACCCACGTGTGGCATGTCCGACTGAATGCTGTCATAAAAGGAATGATATACCGTTGCCTGCTACAACGTGGATGACCTTGATAGTGTTATTCTGAATAAAAGAAGCCATACACAAAAGGCCACATATGGACAATTCCATGCCTGAGGCAAGTACACCAGCAAACTAACAGGTTAATGGGTTAAGTGGGGGAGGTGGGAAGTGATGAGAAAGTTTGGACATGTATAGTGGTGATGGTTGCATGATTTGATGAGTTTACTAAAAACTTCTGAATTATTGGTTTTAAAAGGAAGAATTTCCTGGTATGCAAATGAATGCTCAATTAAACACACACACACACACACACACACACACACACACACACACACACATTTTCTCTCGCTGTGCTTTTCCCCCATGAATCCCTTCTCTCTTTCATCTCTCACACTTTTGCTAACTGCTAGGTTTCCAACACCAGGTGCCCACAGCACTAGCTCCAGCTCTCTTGATGCTGGGTGTGGGAAGAAGGGAAAGGGCGCTGGGGTGGGGCTCTAGGTAGAGTTCTGATCACATGGATGGAGCACAGGGCAAAGGCGTGGAATTCGAAGTGGGAGGATGAGGAGACAGGCAGAGGGAGGGAGATGGGGGTTGCAGGAGGGCAGCCACCAGACTGAGGGGAGTAGCGCCCCACCACTGAGATTGGAAGCTGAAGGTTCTCTAGCCCCCTTCTGCGATTCCATGACCCAAGGCCCTTCACCCCACTTCTGAGACCCAAAATGTTGCTGGAGGTGCCTCCAAATCAGAGAGATCTTTTCTACAGTCAGTGCCTGAAAGCCCAGAAGGTCCTTACCCAAGGGGCACGTGTCCCAGAGTTCAACCAAGAGAGGTCAATGCTGGACCCTCAATCAATCCCAGGTGCACACTGGCCATTGAGAGGCCAAGTGAGGGAGGTTCACTTTGCAGGTGGGGTTCCACTTAGACACACAAATCAGGGCTGGGTGTATTCTCATAATCTCCCAAAACACTGTGTACTATTGACATACACAACCATATATGAAAAGAGCTCTAATCTGTGCCAGACCCAAAGGTTCACATCTCTTCCAGCTCTTGATTTTTCCAGTGGAGACAACCACTGGACTTAATAGAACTGGTACGGTGTTATCCCCAATTCCCTGAACTGCAGGCATTTAACTGACCCCTGTAAGCTCCCTCAGGGGCACTGCTGTCTTCAAGGATCTTCCTCTATTGGGACAAATGATGCTCAGACCAGGGTTCCCCCTCTCTGCCTGGCTCCATTAGCAACTGTCCATGAACTGATGTTATTTAATCGTTCCTTGTTAGAAATAATTAATAGACTTGTCTCATGTCCTATCAAGAAAATGCCTCAGAGACTTCTACAAGTCACTGCATGTAATCAACTCCGAAGCTATCTATCTTTAGTGCCAGAAATGCCTAATGAGGAAAGCTTAGCAAGTGGGGAGGGCCACTGACTAGGCTTGTATGGGCTCCCACAGCTCTGCGTGTCTGGTTGCCACACCTGATGGGAACCCCTGCAAAGTCACCATGAAATTTAGGAAAAACAATTCTACTAATGATGTGTTCCCACATCAATTACCTAGTCCCCTACTGACTTGCTCAAAGACTTTTCTTCACTAAGTCATTTTTCATAGGTGTGCCTAAAAGTTGCCTTCTCAAAGGTCAAAGCTCGTATCTGTGACTGCCACAGAAGAAATAAGGGAAAGAAAGTAAGGGGAACAAAGAAACTACACATCTCAGGACTTAAAATGCTGCTAAGGAGTTAAAGTAAGAACTCACATGATAGGAAGGTACTGGTTAGGTGCAGCTGGAGCTATCTGTCTAAGCCTAATCATAGGCATTGTTAGGATATACGGGCTCAATCACACACATTTCCTGGGATACTGTAATCATATGAGAAGCAAGCGCAGATAATAAAAAGGAGAGTCTTTTGCTTGACAAAGAAAAATCTAAAGATGATGGCCTCATAAAATGTCTATCAAAAGCACTATGCAGGGCCAGTTTTTTATAAAGCACCTTGACAGCAGATAAATGCAGGTGTTGGCTGATTAAGGACCACCAAAGAATGAGGGAGTCATTAGGGGCTATATTAAATCAAAATGGCTATTTAATTAGCTGAAAACGGCAGAGAAAAGCTGGAGAAATAGCTATCTGTTTTGATAACACATGCAAGATGGGATAAAAATGTTTCTTTTGCAAATACACTCTCAAAGACAACAAGTCTTACTAGGTTTTTACACAGAAACGATATCTTAAAACTCAATTAAAAGCATTAAATGCGATTCCCACTTGGAAACCCAAAGTTCAATTGATCTGAGAGTAGTTCCCTGTTGTAGTCAATTCATAAAGTGATGAGCTTTTTCTTCTTTCGGATTATTTTGCAGCCAACATTAGAGTTCTTAGGGATCCACAATTGTCAATGCAGAGTGAACACACCACAGTGTAGTGGCATCCATAATTAGCAGCTAGATGCCACAGAGCACCCAAAGTTACGTTTGAAGGAGCTCACGAAGGGCTGTGTACATCATGTCTCAAATAGAGTTACAGTCTACCTGCCCTTGAAGTCACCAAGGACAAATGTTAGAATTCAGATACCATGGCTTCGACCGACAGGCTCACTGAGGCCTGGCAATGTAACTTCCAACAGCTGTCCAGGAACGTCAGCTCATGGATGCTCGGGCATCCTTCCTCAGGGTATCACAAGGCAAAGCTCAGGGGGTTATATAATCAAGCGTGCTCATGTATAGCCTATGCCTCTGTTTCATTAATTTCAAGGACTATGATAACCAATAGTAGCTTTCATTCACTTAGTCTTTACTGATGTCCTGCGAATGTACACATTCCTGTGAACCAGCAGTGGGCTGGGAGCAGACAGGAAAGTAAGATGCTCCTTACTCTCAAGGGTGTGTACATCTATCACCAGAAATGAGAGGTACAGGCCCTCCAGGAAACCGAGTGAAAGGCTAGAGAGCAGGAGCTGGTGGGGGCTGCCACTGAATTGGAAACAATCTTTTTTCTTTTTTTTAACATTTTATTATTATTATTTCCGCTCATATAAACTTAACAGGTACACCGGAACCCTCCCTCCCTCTACCTCCCCCCCACCGCCTACTCCCCTCCCCTCTTCCCTCCCTCCCCATTCCCCAGTACCTTCCCGCCCCTCAATCCCTGGAGCATCCTTTAATGTGCATGCCAAACTCTCCTCTGGGTCCTCCTCTCCGATGAGGTGCAAGGACCCAGCGGCATTTCCCAGAACCCTTTCCTGTGTTCCCCTTAAGTTTAGGAACACTACTGTGACTGTCAGTCCCTAGCCTCCAAGGATCCTAGTGCCTTTAGTTCATGCTAGATTTCGTGGGGTCAATAATGTGTTGAACATAGCGCAGGTCATGCAAAGTCCTATTATGATTGGGAAGCAATTTTTTTTCTACCGAACTCTCCTGTCATGGTTTCAGTTTGGAGTCCAGAGGTGGAGTCCAAGTTGGTGAATGACACAGTAAAAGCTGACCTCGGTTCTGGTTAGGAATGTTTGGTAGAGTTGGCTCTGTTGCATTGCTAATTTACAATTATGTATCCAAGCATGTCAGTTGCAGTCAGCTCCAAGGTCTGTAAAGCCCAGGTGGTAGTGTGTCAAACACAAAATGCTTGGGGTGTATGGGGTGGAATGAGGCTCCAGGGAGACCCTTGTGCTCTTCTGACAGAAGGTGTGATCATCAGGTTACACAACCATGCTGGGTCCTGTAAAATGAACTAGCTATTGTACCAATTTGGTGCACTGTGAAGTTTACCAGGACAGAGTATGACGGAGTAAGCAGCTAGACTTTCCACTACAACTCGGTCCCTATTCAAATTTCCTACTGAAACAAACCAGGACAGGAAATAGAACCAGCCAGGTGGGCCATTTACTTTGAAAATACTAGACAATTCTAGTCTCTGGGGAACAAAGGGAACCCATAGTGCATAAGGAAGTGATCATATATTGAGTATCACCTCTCCTGGGGAACTATTTGTCGTGTGTTTTATTACAATCATAGGCTCCTTCTGCATCTAGAGCATGCATTCCTTCATCTCTACCCCTCTAGGACTATTTCTAAAAGCCAGCCCTAGAAGAGTCTTTCCTTTGCTCAGCTAAACCGATTTGAATTCTAATTCTGGCTTGGTCTTCTTAGTACTACTGGCTATATTTGTCTTTCAACAATAAAAACTTGTAAGATCCTGGCAATACACTAGTCAATGATGTTTCTGCAACTTTACATGTGCTTCCATTTTTCATATCTGGATTGACACTTTTTCCAGAATTTGAGAATTATGCTCACATAATAATGGATGGCACCATGTTACAATTCTATGCTGTACGGAATGGGAGTTTGTCATTCATGGTTGTCTAAGTTCTTTGTGACACTTTATCAATATTTGAGAGACTCAGATAGCATAGCAACTAGTTTTTCAACGTTTCTTGCTTTCTTTGAAGCCGTGACTATTTGTATACACACCAAAGTTTTTAGTTGGAATTCTGGGAAAGCTTCTTAAATCTAATTGACTCAGCTGGGAGATAGGCCTTTTTCTCCTTCATTCACTTCTCTCCACTATTAGCCAAGAAAGCCGATGTGGTGATGAGACTTCAGTGGTCACTTGAGACCACGAGGTAGTTTTAAGCATGGAATCTATAGAAATGGAAAAAAAAAGGTTCCTCCGTCGCCATGGTGTTTTGTAAATAAGTAACCTAGCTGGAGACTTATTTCATTAAAAGCAAAGTTTCTACATTGCATTGGTCACTTTCATTTTCTCTTTTCTATTGTAAGTAGCCCAATTTAATCCTCTATGGTTTGAATATGTGTGGTCCCTCAATTCATAAATTGGGGTATATCATCCAAAGTGAATACTAAGAGTTGGGACTTTGGGGAGGTGACTGGGTCAGGAGGTGGAGCTCTTTGGAAGAGATTAGAATCTTTTGCAAGGAGTCCCATGAAGCTCCTCGCCCTTTCCACCCTATGAAGACACAACTAGAAGATTGTAGTCGTGAGCCAAGATACAGGTTCCCACAAGATACCAGCTACAAAGATATCAAAACCATCTTGGATTTCTCAACCTCCAGAGCTGTATGATATGAATTTCTGTTTGTGGTACTTTGTTTTGAAGCCTGAATTAATGAAGGCATACATATATATATGTGTGTGTGTGTGTGTGTGTGTGTGTGTGTGTGTGTGTGTGCATTATATCAAATATAAAATTATGTATTGTAATTTACACACACATACACGTGTGTGTGTGTGTGTGTGTGTGTGTGTGTGTGTGTGTGTGTATACATACAGTTCTGGGTAGAGAACCCAGGACCACTTGCATGCTAGGCAGATACTCCATTGAGCCACATCCCTAGCCCTGCTTAGTCGCTTAGTCTCACTGTTGATTAATTCATTCATGATAATGAATTAAGTTTTGGTTCAAAGTTTTGTATTCTCAAAGGAAAGATGTGATACTATTTATGCATTTAAAATATCGAGAGAGAGAGAGAGACTAGATATCATTTACCTCCAAATGTAGTGCAAGAGGAATCACTCAGCACCATCCAGGATATTTCTTACCAGAACACTGAGCTAGAATCTGAGCAAGCCTCTACATCTAACCACTGGTGAAGAGAGCAATATATTCTATAATTTCAGGGAGAATCAAAATTCAGAATATAGAAGTACCAGAAGGACCAGTGGCCCAGTTTCTTGAAAATTAAGATGTGAGGGCAAGATGAGAAAGCAGACAGTTTTAAACATATGTGCAGAAATATCTTCAGATACTGTGTCAGGCAAACCAGGTATAAACCCATAGAATGCACTCAAGTAAATATCTGATAATATGATGGTACAATTATTCATCTTTAAAATTACAACAAAGCCAGTGGAGTTCCATTTTTAAATTCTAATATGTATAAATGCATGTCTGTAGAGATGCCCACTGATACATGTACAGATAAAATGACATGGTATCTGGGATTGTGTTCAAATAATCCATGAGCAGACAAAGGGAGTTATCATATAAATGAAATAAAAAAAATGTCAGACATCTTACTTCAGGCTGCAATAACAGACCACAAAACATGTGGTTCATGCCACAGACACTCATTTCTTACAGTATTGTAGACTGGAAAGCCCAAGATTGAGGTGCTGCCCAATGCAGTCATTGCAGTTCCAGATGAAGGTCCCTTTCTAGTCCACAAATAGGCGCTTCATTGCTAGACCTTCATATGGCAAAGAGAAAGACCGTGTCTCTCCTGTTTCTTCTTAGTAGGACACTATTCCCATTCATGAGAGCTGGACTCTCACATATAATCACCATCTAAAGTCTGGATCCATACATCACACTGGGGGAATCTGGGAGATATAAATCCTCAATCCCCAATTCCACAGAAAGCACAGAAATCAGGATTTGAGTTAAGAAATCAAAATCCTATGAAAGAGATAAACTCATCTCTTTGTTTTCACATGCCCAGAACTTTTAGGACTGCCTACTACGGATAGTGAATTATTTTCTGAAATTAGTATCCAAGTCATTCCAGGTGACTTCACCCCAGTCATTACAGTGTATCACTGGTCCATGTAAAGGCTCTTAGATGGAGGAACTGCTTGCTCACGAAAAGGCAGTGTTTATAGGAAGAGGCCTGCAGCTTGCAGATGGAAGGTTCTAAAATAAGATTTGTGGTTTCTGTTTTCGTGTTTGTTGGTTCTGTTTTGTGAGACTAGTTCTCTCTATGTGGTCCAGGCTGCATAGAACTTAAGATCCTCTTGCCCCAGCCTCCCAGTGCTGGATTCCAGGCGTGCACCAGCACATACCTTGCTAATGCACAGGCACAGTTCAAGAGCCCCTTCCAAAGCGTGAATCAAGACATCAAAACCGACTGTGAAAGTCTCAGTAGAAGAGCTGCCGGAGCCATGGGAAGGCACTTGCAGCTCATCCTTGCATAAGCCAAAAGTCTCCAGGTTGACCCATTTCTCTAAAGGTTGGCAAGCTGAGGATGTAGCAAAGGCACTGGCCTTGCAAGTTCTTACTGGCACCACTAATTCAAGGGGGCCCCTCAGCCAGAGACTGCTAAGCGCCTTAAAAAACTTAATGAATAAAGTGAGCGCCAGCAGTTATATAAGCTGGGAGAGCTTCTAGAACAATCCCTAGTCCTACTACACTGCTGCTGGATTCCCGGTAGACTCCTATGCACACTATCATTTGATAGCTAATCTTTAAGTAACAACCCAGGTGTGTCCCATATCCCTGGCAACCACTTGAGAGCATTTGGCAGTGAACAGTGCATTGTGGAAAGCTCATGTGGTTGATCTTCTGCCCAAAAGTGAAGTACTAACTCTTCAAAGAGATTCAAAAAACAAAAACAAAAACAACACCGTCCTCAGTACTTATCAGAGAGTAATTCATCACAAGACAAGAAAACACAAACTCTCAGGAATAATCCACCACATCTGATAACTCTCTATCTTCATTTCCTGCCAAAGAAACTAGGAGCAGGCTCCGACTGGCCAGGGAGTCTTCCTTCTGGCTGCTTGTTTGTGTCTTTCCTTGTGGATAAGTTATGGAAGCCATTACAGGCCAAGGCAATGTAGATAACACTATTTCTCCTCCATCCTGTGAGCTTTTAAATTACACATGACGGATTAGAGTTATTGATTAACAACATCTAGGTCTGAAATCCTCCATAGCCGGAAATTTAATGAACGCAGTTGAAGGCTGACAGGGTGATAACAGGGTGCACCTTCCTTCGTCCTGTTCTTGTCACTGTTAAGTGCTATTGCATGACTGCCATCTGATAAGCACCCCAAGATGAAAAGAAAGAATGTGTGAATTGCAACTTTCACTGAAATATTTTCCAGTGAGTTATGTGACTGGGGACCAGCCCATGGATGGAGTCTCTGAATCCTTTTGTTACATTATCCTCTCTGCTGCCAAAAAGAATTTGAGGCATTTTTACTGATCCCCCCCATTTTTTCTCCCCCAAAGCACAGAAGCAATAAAATAACTAGATCATAAACACAAAGACAGGGAAAGAGACAATATAGCCAAAGAAGATGTTTCCAGTTTCAGTCCTGATGATAACTTCTTTTTTTTCCTCATAATTTCTCTTCATATTTCACTTCCAAGCTTCTACATTTTCAGCTGTGACATGTTGGAAAAAGCTATTGATTTCTGTTGCTTGTTTGGAGATAGGGTCTTGCTAGGTAAACCAGCTTTGCCTCACGCTTACAGTGCTACCCCAGGTGCTAGGATTACAGATATGCGCCACCACACCAGGATAGAAGAAGTTGTTCACGCGTAACGCTCATGTTTCCAAGGTCACGTGATTGTATGAGAAAAACAATTTGGGATTCTAGAAGACAAAACCTGAAGAATTCCCAAAGGAAGACAACGAGTTTGTTAACAAAACCAAAGATTAAATACTGGAAAATAAAATCAAGGACAAAGTAGTTGGTCCCCAAAGGGGGTAGAGTTACATGTTGTCAGCATGATGAGGATGAGGAGGAGCAGGACTGGGTCTCAGGAGTCACCTGCATTCTTAGGAAACAGTGTAGTGTTTTGCTCACCAAGAACCCATGGCCAGGTAGGGAGCCATCTGGCAAAAAAAATGCTAGATACTTTCTTGGAAATCCACATGCCTTGGGACCCCAGCTTAAAGACCCACTCGGTCCCACAGCCTAAGCTTCAAGATGATGAATGCAGAGGCCCATCAGACACATGGTCCTGGGCAGTTCACTCCTAGGACATTTTTGGAATTTTCCTGAAAATATAAGGAGCTAGGAGGTCTATCTGGCTAAGGGGGATTCAGGATTTCTGGGCTTACTGCCAAGAGGCCGTGGAGGGGTGAGATCAGCCAGTTCACAGCTAGAATCATCAAGCTGAACCCCAAGAGCTGGCTCATGAATGGAGGAGGTCCTGGGCATGGCAGACACAGACCTGTCTCACCTCTACTATAGCTTCTCCTAGCCACCAAGGAACCCGAATAAACTCAAGGAGACGAGAAGGACACTGACCAGCTGAGACAAAAGGAGAAGAAACACATACACTTTTCTGCCATCTACAGAAATGGGAGTTACCTCTGCTCAGCGGGCACACTGATAGCAGTCAATAATCTACAATACCACAGTTTTTTTGCAGGCCCAATTTCTTCTAAAAAGAGAAAGGGGAGCTCAGCATGGATTTGAGCTAACTTTATAGGTGTGACCTGAAGAACACATGAGCTGTGTTGTGGCAAGACGGAAGAATGGTGTAAACAGTGCTTCACACTGCAAAGAAAGTTTCACCAGGAGGGAAGGTTGACCAGGTAGAAGGAAAGAGTGACCAGGCAGAAGACAGTGACAAATAAACATTCAAAGTCACCTTAGAGGACCTATCGACTGCATTGTGTTCATAAAATATATCTGAAGAAAATTCATTTCAGATTCCATTAACCATGGATGATTTGATAATGGACTGAATAAACAGCAAATACCCCCCCCCAAGAATAACATCATAAAAGCTGCTTTGGCCCTCTTTCCATAAACTTTGCTAGGTTTTTTTCCTATATTTGCATAATTAAAACAAGCATTCTTAAAGGATTACATACTATTTATCTTGGAAAAATGGAACTTGCCTTTGAGTTATTTGAACACATCACATTGACCATTATTTATTTTTGCTGGGTAAAAAAAAGTGCTTGAGGAATTACTCTCCAGAAAAAAGCTTTATCTTCCCATTGGGTACTATGACCCTAGCAAAGTAATCACTTGGAAGGATGGTAATCTTCTAAGTGACAATGGAAGGGACGTGTCCCAAGTATGATACAGTGCACAGCAGCACATGAGCAAGGTAGGTGTCCAGCGCCAATGGCCCCAGGGGCCCGGAGGTTGCACAGCAAACACAAAACAAACATCACAGCTGGTTTTCAACTCTTAATAGGCTAGCAGTTCTCAGGTTTATGATTAGAGGACGCGCTAATCTAAAAAGGTGTGGCATTACACTGTTGATTTGAAATATGTAACCTCCCTAAAATATTTAGTAACTAGAACACACTTTTGCTAGGAATAACAACCATTTGACACAAACCTTCCCACCAAGACTAAAATCTGGCATGGGTCACACATAAAAACTATGCGATTACGCAAAAATATTTATATTATAAACAACAGTTATTAAAATCTTATCTATTAACACTAGATCAGAGCTCAGTAAAACAAAGTTCATTGAGTTACTACAAGTCAGGTTGTGAAATGTACCATTCTAGGGCTCTGTGGAAAGTGGCAGAGCCTCCTCATTAGGAACTTTTACCTCCTCAGCAGGTACTTGAGCTCATTGAAAAGAAAGGCTGAAGGTCATAGGAAATTGGTTGCTTCTTTTTTCTCCACATTCAAGAAGTCCTTGAAATGAAGTGGTTCTCTTCTGTAATTCAATTGTCCCTAGAACCTTCTGTCATATTGATCTTCTCAGAGAAAAAAGCTCACGTCAGCCTGTGTCCTTCCTGAATTACCATGGACTTCTAATGAGTCGGGTTCATTTAAAGGGCACGCTCTCCTCTCCATGCTGAGGCTTCCCCACAGACATCCGAGGTAATATTTAGTAGGCACACACCTCCATAAAGTATCTAGACTGCTCTTTCCTGTGGGATGTAAATAACAAAGTAACTGCCAGCCTCCGTTCTGCAATATACTGCTTCTAATGTTATAGTATGCACTTTTCAACAAATAGCTGTTTTTTAATTTTACTTTAATAATCAGTATATTTAGGGCTGGGGAGATGGTTCAGGGGTTAAAAAGTCTGCCTCACAAGCAAAAGGACCTAAGTTCGGATCCACAAATCTCATGTAAAAAATGCTCTGACAGATACATGCTCTCTTATAGCATTAAACTCATGTCTGGAGTATTTGGCTTGGAATGCCAATGTGATAATGGGCCTTGCTGTATGTGCTACATTTATTATAGCTATTTATGGGCCTGAGATGCTTGGATCAATGACAAATTCTGTGGTATGGGATTTGAAGGTAGGGTTGGTGTTGCAATTCGCCTGCATGTTTGCTGATAAATGACCATCAAATGGCTTAAGGGAACAAAGGGTTTATTTTCTTACTGATAGTCTGCTTACAGTCTGTCCAGCTTAAAAATATGCACCAACATCAGGCTGAGGGAACTGGCCACACCATCTCTAGACATAATGGCTGAGAGAAGAACGATCCTTACTTGCTAGACCAGCATGTCTGGCCAAGTATACACAAGGATGCTAACTTCTTCAACAAGCTTCTCTGTATTTTATTCACCTGTTCAGGGCCTAGTCCCACCCACCATGGGCTGGGTCTGCCCCATCAACTAGACAATCTCCTTCAGGTTCGCTCTGGGCTTAACTCAACTACTAATTCTCCACAAATGTGCCCAGAGCACAAACCCTCAACTGTCAAGTTGACACCTGTGCCTAACTATGACAGTTGGGTATATTGGTGTGATCAAAACAGAGATGGCCAAGGGCTTGGTGGAGGGTGATATTTCGCATAGTTGGATGTTGAGTTCTGCCTACTGTGTTGGAAGATTTCTGTGGTGGTATGATTCTTATAGCCAGGAACTGTAGATTTGGTTCAGTTTTTGGATGGAGTGGGGTTGAAAACAAAAAAACAAAAAAAATCACAAAATTTATTTCTGTGTTGCATTTTATAAAAAAAAAACTGTAATGTTGCATTTCTATCTATAGTTTGGGAATTTTATTTCCTACACAACTTTTGTAAAGTATCCTCCTATTTTAAATCTTTTGAAATAAAAAAGTTTTGCTATGAAAGAAAATGCCCAGGTGAAATGGCCACGGTTGCCTGTAACTTGGCCCTGAAAGGCAGAGCCTGGAAAACCTCAGAGAAAAGTATTAAGGAAATAGAACAATCCAGGATGATTCCTGATGTTGCTGTCATTCTTGAGCCTCTACAGGCACAAATACTATCTTTTATACACACACACACACATATACTTTTATTATTTATATTTATAATATACATTAGCATCAATACCACTGTTGGCCAAAGTGAATTCAAATGAAAATATTAAAATGTACCAGGAGCAAAAATTTTTCTATAGCATGCCTGAAATTTACACATTAAAGAAGCCATTTTACAAACAAATACTACCTTTATTTATTTATTCTTGTGTGTGTGGGAATGAATATGCCACATTGGGCAGGTGGAGGTCAGAAAGCAACTTGCAGGAGGAGGTTCTCTCCTCCCACCATCTGAGGATGGAACTCAGGTAGGTAGGCTTTGCAGCAAGTGCTTTAGTTTTTAAATTGTTTTGCTATAATAAAATATATTCGTGACTTTTGCTTTTGTTCCATCTATGGTTACCCTCGTTAGAATAATTTAAAAGGGAACCATCAAAAGTCTTTAGGCTGTGGTTCAAATGCAACCCTTCCAAAATTTAGGTATTAAAACTTAACGGCCAATGTGAAGGCATCCAGGAACTTTCAGGTAACTAGGTCATGAGGGTTCCTTGCCTCTAAGTGGGATTAAGGTCTTTGCGTCTGACCTTCTTATCTTTCTACCTTCTACTATGTAAGGACACAGGGTTCCTCCTCTCCCATGAATGCAGTTCTAGCCTTCAACTAAACCTGCCTTGACCTCAGACCTCCCAACCTCTAGAACTGGAAGGAAAAATACTCCTATTCTTTCAAGCCACTCAGTGTTTTCTCACAGCAGCACAAAACAGAGTGAAACAGCCTATAACCCAAACTCTGTTTGTTACCGTAGCTCTTAGAGAGCTCTCTTTATATTTGCAAACACACATACACAGGCTCGCCAAACCCATTTACTCATCGCTTGCCAGCAACTGACCCAACATTCACCAAGTGTGAATAGACTGCCCTAGGCATTGTACTTTCCGTTAATCCTTTCAACAACCCTATCGTGTAGGCCCTTTTGTCTCTTTATACGCAGGCGGAAATTGAGGGTAACAGATATTCAGAAATCAGGGCCAAATCCTCTGTTTGCAAGAGGCAGAGAGGCTTAATGTGAAGGCTCGCCAAGCTCCCGAAGCTTGGCGCTCAACTGTTGCCATGGCAACCATGAAACCAACATCTGCCTCAGTGGCCATCCTGGATTACTAAACATTTAGAAATTTGAGAAACATCTACTGCACAGTCCTCATGAGCCATTGCATTAGTTTTCTCGTTGTTGTGACAAAGCGCCCGACAAAAGCAATTTGGAGGGTATGATCCACTGCAGAGTGTTAAAATATGACGACAGGAGTGTGACGCATCTGGTCACATTGCACCCACAGTCAGGAAACAGAGAATGATGTGCTCTGCTCCTTTTATTCAGAACTCCTGCGTATGGAATGATACTGCCCACTTTTAAGAAGGGCCTTCCCATCTCCATTAATCCAGTATAGAAGGTCTCTTACTGACATGCCCACACGTCTGCCTGCCAGGTGATTGTGCATCTTGTCAAGGTGAATGTCACTATCAATCATTATACCTGTCTAGTAGGTAGACAGAAGATCTCTTCATTTGATCAATTTATTTTTTTGTCTAGCTTAGCCATCCCCCACCCATTGATGCAGTTCAATTCAAGGACAGAGTCACATTCTAAATCAAAAGATCTAGAGTCCACACACTGTTCCCCCAGCCTCGGCACACCACTTCAGGGGCACATTCTTTTGATGCCATGGAAAGGGGACATCTGGTTTTGAAGAGAAAGAAAGTGACCCAAAAGGTGTGAAGAGCAAAGGTGGAGAGTGATCTGACTCCAGGCAGGAAGCAGTGACCTCTTTGGACACCTTTACTGATGAGTACCCCCAGCACCATGCTAGCAGCGAATGCTGGACAGCGCTTACATAACACTCTGAATGCCTCTGACTGCCAGATGAAACGATTCCTCCGGGTACATATAATTAGCACATATCTATGGAGCCAAAAGAGATGTACTAAACATGTCCCTAGCCCCGAAGGAACGACGATCCTGTGGAGAAGCTGAAAATACTGGTATAAACAACAGTACAATGTGCAACGTGTTACAGTCTGCGGCAGCTATTATTATGTGAACATATTACAAGACCATAAGTGGGTTTTTTTTTTTTTTTTTTTTGGTACTTTACAGTTCACAGACTGTGGTCAGTCATGGGAGCTCGAAGCTGCCTTTTCTAAAGAGCAGGAATCCTGGGATCCTAGATTCCTCAAAGATAAAGCGAGGTACTGGGAAGAACACTCCAGGGGGCAGAACACAGCTTTTCAAGTTGCTTTCTCCTTGGCTTCCCCCCTTGGTCTCTTTCTGTTGTTGGCCTGCTTCTCGATGATCATTTTTCTCTCATGACTCATAAAGCTAGTGCTGTAAGTAGATGGTTTCTGAGTTCCTCTTTTGAGAGGAAAAGGCTGAGGAACTTAGAGAGTCCAGACGAGGCCTGCCTGGTTCTGTCTTGCTCTGGAGCTCAGGGAATGACAGCTACTGTCTTTGTCCTGTACCTTCTCACCTAGGGAGGGAGGAGGCAAGTCAAGGTCAAGGTGAGAACAAGATAATTATCAGGGATGCTTCTCAGCCTGCCTATAGTTAGGCCAAGGGATGCTAGAACCCTAAGTTTTATGATATCAAGTTACCTTACCATATTGTCTTTCGTTTGCAGAGTGTCCCCTCAAGACCTGGGAAGAAGACTTACAGGTGCAGAAAAGAGGCCTTCCCCATCTCTACCTGCAAGTGAACAGACAACATCTTCCAGCTAGCTCCAGAAGCTCTTCTACGAGCATGGCCCACTCTCTTTTCAAAATTGCAAATGAGATGCATTCATGAAATCATGATTATATCTTAGTTGTCAATTTGAAAGGACTTGGACTCACTATGGAAAACAAACCTCTGTGTATGTCTTGGAAGGGTTTTTCTAGATTAGGTTCATTGAAATTGGGGAGACCTATTCTAAACGTAGTCTGTACCATTCAGTGGGCTAGGGTCCTAGAGTAAGGGGTTAAAAAGGAGAAAGCAAGCTGAACAGCACTATGCATCACTCTCTGCTTCCTGGCTCTGGATACTATGTGTTATGGTTGCATTTCGATGTCAACTTGACAGATGCAGACTGTTTGGGGGCAGCCGTGGAAGGCTAAGAGTTAGAATGGCCCCTGAACAAGCCTGTAGATACTTGACTGATTGTTGTGGAGAATCCAGCCCATAGTGGGTGGTACTTTCCAGTGGTGGACTAGATAATAGGAGGTGCAAGAAGGAGGGACTTGCTCTTCCCTGATCCGCTGTCGACTTGCTGTGGAGTCCATTTTGCATGCACGTTGTTTGCTTTGGAGCGTCGTGGCCTTCTTTGTTGCTGTAGCTGCTGCCTCTGTCCTTAGCTAACTTGGAGCTTCACTTTTTCCATCACGTTGTTGCTGTTCCCGCTGCCTTAGAGCCTGGTCTAGGCCTTGCTGCTGTTGGCTGTTCATCGCTGACATCGGAGCCCAGCTGTTCTTCACCAGCATTGGAACCCAGAGTCTTCAACCCTCCGGAGGAGCAAAGGCTTGAGACCTTCTCGGGATCTTTTGGCTTTGTGGAACATTCAGCCAGGAAGGAGGCTGCTGCAGGCGACTACCTTGAAGGACACTATTTTATTGTGAGTTATTTTTTAATAAACTTGCTTATATACACACACACACATATAGTACATTGTATAGATTCTGTTTCTTCAGAGAACCCTGACTAATACACTATGCAACCAATTGCCATGTCTTCCCAGCCACGATGGCCTGTCATCCTCTGGAACTGTGACCCAAATAAACCCTTCCTTTGTTAACTTGATTTTATCAGGCATTTTGTCACAGCAACAAGAGAAGTAATGAATACGCTTTTCTTTTTAAAGCTGCAGAAATCTTTAAAAAGAGCAATTGGTAGTCGTAAGTCACAATCAGTATAGATATATACAAAATTAAAGATGGCAAAATGTTTCATAAATAAGATACAGAAACAAAGCTTTGTTTTCTGGAAAAGTTTTATTGCATCAGATTTGTATGTTACCTTATAATGACAAATGCTCTAAAAAGAATGTTTAAGCTATTTCAGTTCTTGTGCCTCTTCCCCTTTCTCCCAGAACATTAAAAAATGTAATATTATATTAACTTTATATAACCTGTGTGGAATTTTGCCTTAAACATTGTGTCTTATGTTATTCAATTGTTTTCTTGGATCCATTCTGTATTTTGAAAAAGTAACATTTTATTCTTAAACAAACATTTACTTTAAAAAATGTTTATAATACCTGTATTTGGCATATTGTTGCTTATCTGTTATTTGAACTTATTCAATACACAACTCTATAAATAAAAAAAAAGAGCAATTGGCTTTGCGAGGTCTAAAAACTAGTAAGGGGCTACTGTAACGGTTACTCTTTACTATTGCTGTGAGAGAGCATCCAAAGTCAACAACTTATGGGAGAAAGGGAGATTTATTCAACTTACAGTTGCAAAGGGAAGATACACAGCAGAGACGGCACGGCTGAAGCTGGCAGGCACACTAAGTCACAGCAGACCTCCACATAGCTATTCCTGGAACATCTCTCTCTTATATTCTGTGGTCCCTTTTATATGATCCATTACTGGGAGGTTCCTATGAGATCTATGGAGGTTCCGATGGGATCTAGTGGGTCTAGGGTGAGTATAATCCCTTCCGGTGGTCTCAGTTGATCTTTCCAGGTGTGGTCTCAGCTGATCTTAGTTAATACCAGGTGTGTCAAGTTGACACTCAGGATTAACTATCACAGCTAGATATGTACTTCAGTGGTAAGGCTGTTGCCTAGTATGCATGAGGCCCTAGGCCCTGGCCCCAGAACCATAAAAATTCATTCATTCATTCACTACTAAATTTAGAACATTTTCGATAAACCAGTCATAGTGAGTCAGGGTTTGCAAGAAGATGTCCAGACACCCAGCTCTGGAATCATCATCCGATTGAACTGTCAGCTTCAGCAGCTACAAAAGCTGCGGGGTTTAGGCCAAGCTCTTCAGAATGTGTAATCAGAAGAGCAGTGTCTCATTGAACGGCTTGGAGATGCCCATTGATCATTACTAAACTACAAGCAGAAGTAAATTACTCCCAAGTAACACTTTCACTGAGAAAAATTGTTTTCATTCTCTGTTATATGTAAAATAAGATGGTCTCACTGGATTCAAGAACATCAACTCCAAAACACTAGGCTATCCTTCCAAACAACCGTGTTCTCTTCCTAATCCATTGTGGATCTGTCATCTGCGAATACATAAACTTTTATAGGAATGGATTTATAGTTTTGGCTTATACTGTCACTTGAACAAATGAAGTCCAGCTATTTGCTATTCAACAAGAGAAGCAGAACATCTTCCATTTGTCTTTGACATATCTTACTTCTGATCTGAGGGACACTGAGTCTACTTAATTTCAAGCCAGAGATGCATTCAAGGACTGGTGAACATATTGCCTCTGATTTTATAGACTTCGATCATTTTCCCAAGCCAATGACTTTCATGACAAGAATCATAATCAGTTTAATCTTTCCTTCCACCTCTCAAGATCATTCTACTTATTCTCTGAATGTTCTCCACCCCTTATGCCTCTTGTGGTATTTGTTGACAACACTGTATGAAGGCTTTCCGACACAGCTAAATCACAGCCTACGCAGGGCTCAGTTCTGTGCCTTTTGGAGGGTATACAGTGCCCTTTGGGATGCACATACTGGGGCCATCGGGGACAGGTGAGAGTGACTCCAGACATAGTAGATCAACACTAGCAGATTCAAGGATTTTTCTGAGTTCTTTTGGATTCTTGATCACTGGCAAAATTGTTAACACAAAATGTTGCTAAAGAAAAAAAATCTCACTTATCGGGGCTGGGGAGATGGCTCAATGCTTTAAACACTTGCCATACAAATATGAGGACCAAAGTGCAGATCCCCAGAAATCATTCAAATGTCAGGTGGGCGTGGTGTCACCTGAAGTTCTTGCTCTCAGAAAGGAGAGGTGGGATCTCAGGAGCAAGTTGGGTAGCTAGACCAACTGAACTGGCGAGCTGTGGGTTCAACAGGAACGTGGTGCCTCAGAGGGTAAGGAGAGAGAGACTGAATATCAACCTTAGGCACACACATGTGTACACACACATACACACACACACACACACCATCTATACACACAAGTGTGTCCACATAGGCAAACATGTAAACACATTTGCATCATATATATACATATATGAAAAAGAAAAAAGTGTCACATATCAACCTAATTATCCTGATCAACTTATTCCTCATTCATTTCTAAAATAAAATTGAAATTTAAGTGCAAAATGACAAGCCACAACTGAAGTATAATGCTCTTAAATAGCAATGAGCTTTCAGAGAAAAATTATGCATTATTTTAACATTATAAGTACTTATCTTAAACTGAAAATTAAATTTACATTCAATGGTAAAAACATCTGTGTGTCATCATTAAAATTTCAAAGAAAGCAAGGAGATCAGCTATAACCACCATTCACTCATTTGAAAAAAATTCACTGAATGCTATGTTACCTGTGAAGTACATAGTCCAATGATGAGTTACACAGTGCTAATACTCACTCTCTCTCTTTCTAACTATGAACTTCATATTACCTGACATGCTTCCAAATAATGCAATTTAATATAAAATGTGAGTCAGAATCAGAAAGTGATAAAATGAATGTTGCTTGTCATTCCACATTAAGAATCGAATTTAAAAATGATGGGAAAAATTAAAAGCTCAGTAATAGGACCATAGAATGCAAAATTAGGTAGTTTTTCAATATTATGACAATTAATTTAAAGTGCAGTGGAAAAAAAATCCCATTAAGAATAAGAGAAAAACACAGAGAGAGAGAAAGACAGAGAGAGAGAGATCTAGGAATAATCTTTTGAAAGAAATTGCCCAAAGGGCCCTACATGGAACCAAAGAATTCTGTGATAAACAACATTCAGGGAACAAAAACAACATCAAGAAAGCTCTTGGAAATTAAAAACAGAACAAGAAGAAATTCAAGAGAAGGACATGGAAACAAAATTGAGCAATTTTTCCATATAGTACAGCAAAAAGACAAAGAAAGGGAAAGAACCATGACTGATCATCCCAGAGGTTCAAGTTTCAAATCAGAGGGTCCAGAAAAAAAAAGAAAAGAAATTGAAATCACAGGAGAAATCATGGATGCGAAATGTTAAGTGAATTTCCCAAGACATTGCTCTCCAGGTTGGAAGTTCACCAAGGTTCAGAACCAGTACATGACACACCTTGGGCGTGAAATCGTAAACTTTCCAAACACTAACCATAATAGCTTCCACAGAGACATATTAGATATTCACAGAAAGGGTCAAGAATAATTCTTCTCAATATAAATGCCAGAAGCTAGGATAAAATGAATGGAGATATTAACACGCTAAAAAGACCTGTCTTGGTGGCAAGGGTACTTAATGCTCAAGGAACTAATATATTGGACTTTCCGGCCCTGTAGCTAGTGGGCTGGAACCGTGACCAGGTTTGACCAATCAACTGCTTACAGAAGCAATACATGCCATGTCCAGGATAGCCTGAAGGTCTTTACACACGTGCTTCTTCCATCTCATTGCAGAGCGGTCTCCTGATGAGACGAGTCACAGTCTGGACTTCAGAGCTAGTGTCTGAAGGCAGCTTCCCTAAGAGTCACTGCATCCATAAATGGACTTACACAAGCACAACATACATGCTAATGTATGAAGCTACTGCCACTTTTGAGTAATGATATTTATCGCCGTACCTTATTCCAATGAATGTAGACTTCCAACCTGGATATCCTATCAAAGTATCAGTGGGGGAATAAAATGAAGATAGTTTCGGAAATGTAACATTTCAGAATTGCTGTCATATGCATTTTTTCTCAAGAATCTACTAAAAGTTGAGGAAAGAGGAAGCTATATGTGGAAGACAGAAGAATGCCCCCCCAAGGATGCTCTTGTACCAATCTCGGCAAAGGGACTCTATGACTATGGTTATGTTAAGCATCTGTGGGAGGGGAGGGTTTCTAGGCTCTTTGGGTGGTGTCATTTACAGTGACAGGGTCCTGGTAAATCCAAGAAAGGTAGGCAGAGGCAGAAACTTGAAGAAACGATGTCAATACTTTGAAGACTGTAAAAGAGACCACGAGCAAATAAAGCTGATGGTCTTTAGATGTTGGGAAAGTCAAGCAAATAGATTCTTCCCCCACTTTTAGAAGGAGCACATCCTTCTTGATGCCTTGCTTTAAATTCCGAGAGACCCTTTCCAGAGTTGGGGTGTCTAAAACTGTAGAATACATTGTGTTAAGCTGTTGAACTTAGGCCAATCAGGGACAATACAGGGAAGCTAATCTGACATGGTTTTCAGGAAGAATCTCCAAAGCAGAGGGAAAGGAGATCTCAGGACACACCTGGGCAGGTGTCTGGGAAAGAAACCAGACTGAATATAAACAGGTGAGACAGAAACACGAGAGATTTCATCAGCTGAGACATCACCCATGTGTGTGAACACCTAGAGGAGAGTTCACACCTGGAGAAGAGCTTTAGGATAAGCAGGAAATCACTGAAATATAAATGTACCTACAAGACGATTATTTATTATTAAGAAAAGACAAAGCTGAACTCAAAAGACACATAATCCTAATGGCTCAGCAGTTGCTGTGATGAGACCACATTAACCATAAAAACGCATGGCTCTTATCCAGGAGAAGAGGATGAGATGTGTAGCACGAGTGATGGACTTCAAAAGGAGAAAGACATGAGCAAGTTGTGCTAAGAATAAAGAAGTGGCAACTCGAGGCTACTCAGAGATGCGAGAGGGGATACTAAAGAAGTGGATAAAGTTAAAGGAATAATTTGTGAAGGTGGGAAGGCTGAGCAAAGGGCCACTATTTTTGCAGAAAGTTCATGCACTCCTCCTTCTAGCCTGAGCAATGGATGTGCACATTACGTTGATCAACAGGAAAAGACTGATTACATGTCTGCAACAAACCATACTCTCACTTCCATGTTCCCAAGGCGCTATCGAGCCTGGGCGGGAAGGCTTTTCCTTCGCTCCTCTTGTCTCTCCTGCCAGGTGGCACTGTGGGCAACTGCTATTTTCCTGCAACTCTGGCATTATCCATATTTTCCAAGTGAAAACAAAACCGAAATATGGATGCTCTTTAAAAGCAATAGCAACTACTGTTCATAAGGTCAAAAGGAAATAAAATCAACAAGAGGGGACTTAGGGGGCTATCCATTCGGAGCTGCCAAGATGATTAAAATATCACAATTTCAAAAACCCGGAGGCAACTGTCACATTGCCTGAGAATGGTAGCATGCACTTTTTTGTAATTTATTGAAGCAATTTCTTGATTGAATTTGCTCCAACAATCCTGTGCAATTTTCACATGCCATGCCTTATTTAAAGTCCTTTGTTGTTGCTAAAGGCAACCTGACCCTGACAACCATCTAAGGTCACAGCTGTGACTGGCCTTGACTTAGTTACGCTTCAGAGAACTTCTTATCAGTGATAACTAGTCCCATGGGAGTGGGGTGGGGTAGAATCTAAAAAGAACAACTGCAGAGAGTGCATATTTTTAAACTTGCGGCTTTGTAGAATTCAAAACAAAACGATGCTGTAGAAGATGAGCTTGGTAGGCATTAAACTGTTGAGGGAGAAACGGGTCCATGATGTTCTTCTTGGGAAAGAATAGATATTACATGCTCATAAAATTAATAAAGTTTAGGAAATGTTCCATGTCTGCCCTTGGACACTGACTTCCACAGAAAGCAGAACTCTCAAGAGGCAGTGTAGCTGGGCCAAGCACTTCCTCGTTGATGGTGTAAGAGCCGTGATGAGTGCGAAAGGGGTGTGAAGTGAGCATGGAACGACTGTGAGGAGGAACAAGGACATGTTATATAAGGTTGATCTATTTCCCTTCGGCTTGCCATTTTACCTTCTACGCTATCGGTGACTCATCTCATACAAAATATCAAAACATGAAGCTCTTCACAGCACATACACGGCTTTGCAAAGCTCTCAGAGTCATTTAAAATTAAATATCCAAGTCATTACTTTTCCTATAATTTGCAATGATCAAAAAAACTGAAAAAGAGAGAAAGGGGTGGAAGGGACTCCTTCAAGGTCACCCTCAGTGGAGTGAAACAGATTCTTAACTCTTAGAATCATTCTGTCTTGCCAGTTCTTTCGCGCGCTCTCTCTCTCTAATATATTTATCATGAATCATTAAACACAAACCCATTACCCAGTGAAATTGATTCACCCATACAGCAAAAAGTAGCTTCACTTTTGCAGTTTTTTTTTTCCCAAATACTTTGGATGAAGTCAAGCTGAACACAGAGGAAAATAGATGTGTATGAAGAACAACACGGCAAGGGATTGTGGAAGAACATGCCTAGCGTCCTG
Organism: Typhlomys cinereus; assembly: GCA_023101885.1. NCBI lineage: Eukaryota > Metazoa > Chordata > Mammalia > Rodentia > Platacanthomyidae > Typhlomys > Typhlomys cinereus. The sequence goes on from JALPQD010000036.1 coordinate 8,177,644, forward strand.
AACCAGCACAAATACAAAAAAAAAACCATGGAACCCACAAACACGAGGCTCAGGATCTCTTATGTTAGGAGATTGGTGTTTGTAAGCCAACTGCCGTGAAATCACCTTCGAAAGTCTAGAATAAAATGGGGTGGAGGCATGGACGGTTGGGAGCAAACTTTAAGACACAGCAAACTGAGTTATCACGCTCTAGAGAGTGTCTTTGGAAAGGAACCCCTGTAATGTGCCAAGTATTCATTGTTGAGAGCTTACTATGTGTCTGGCACATATTAGGTGCTTTCTAGTTATCCCACTTAAGCTTCACTCTTGAGGAGAAGCAAGACAATTTTAGAAATAGAACTAGACCTGTGAGGGGAGAAAAGGAAGATGTTTTCCTCAGTGACATACCCATTAATTTGTGATGGAACACGGATCATGTCACGCACATGTCATCAAAGGCAAACTAAATGGAACACAGTGGGCCACATACGTGTAAAGATTTGAAAACCAGCAGGGAGATGAAGAGTTGTTGGGGAAAAGGCAGAGGTATGGGATTGGGAACTAGACGTAAAAAATATCATAAATTCACTGTATTCATGTGTACAATATTTAAGAAATATATAAAAAATAGGAGCCAGGAGTCTAAGAAGGAAGTACTTAATCTAGAACATTCAAGATAGTCAACCACATCACTAGGATTTGAACCGAGATCTGATTCCAAAATCCAGACTCCTCAGCTACAGGAAGCACCAAGAAAGACCAAACAATCAGATGCAGCATCTGATAAGTCAATGATTAGCATGATAAATCTGAGGGGTTGGTGCATGTCTGTTAGTGTCACTAATATTTGGGGTCTGGGATATTTTGTAAAATTAGAATAACCATGGAGAATATGCCTGAAATAAAGATGAGAAGGTATCATAAATTACTTGAGAAGGCCAGGTGCTTACTTTTGAAAGACAGGTAATGTAGGTTCAAGGGTGGAAGATTCTATTTGCAGCACAATGAAAGGAGCTACAAGAGCACTCAACCCCTTATCAGGAGACATGGCTTTGGGAACAGTTGTCCCAGTGGAAGTATGCTAGACAGGGCTGGCTGCACAGGGCCCAGCTCTGAGCCAGAGATTAATTTCATTCTCCCAAGGTCCTCACACACCAGTAGAAAACAAGGTGAGGCTCCATTTACAGATCTGGTGGCTTGGGGAATAGAAACAAGAAATTCGTTACTTTCTTGAATTTCAGTTCTAGTCTTCGAAGTAAAAAGAGATTCTGACCAAAGGAGAGAGACTGAATATGCACATAAAATCCAGTAATCCTACCCTCGGGGAAATGGAGATTTCTAGACCCAGAAACCTTCTCCAAGTTGACCACAGCTTGGCCCAACCATGTAAAAGTAATTGTGTTCTCAGGACCTTCCATATGTAACTCACCTACTGCAATTGCCACATATTTCCATTTTCCTTTTTGGACTTGGAACAAAAGATGGAAAACTGGTTTCTTTATCATACAACTGAAATCTTTCAGTCCATGGTGTCTCTGGATTTAAAGGAGTTATTGAAAGGGGAAAACCAAACACAAATAGAAAGAGAAATGCAGTCTTTCTTATGGACTTAGCTGTTGTCTTATAAAATGTCAGACTGAGCCATCTCTGTTGAAATGAGGACAAGGGTTTTTAGAGAGGTAACGGGTTTGTTTCCTTGCTTGTTTGTTTCTGTTGCCCTACTAGTCTATCCTTCCATGACACTATATTCAATTTAGTGGCATTCTTTCTCTCTTATTTTTTTACACCATTATCTATGTATTGTGTGTGTGTGTGTGTGTGTCTGTCTGTCTGTCTGTCTCCAGTGTGCTCACATGCTAGGTGTGATGTGGAGGTCAGACGACAATCTGGGAGAGTCCGTTCTTCTACCATGTGTGCAAATGATTTCAGGTTATCAGCAACCAGCTTCGCTTGCTGAGCCATCTCACTGCTCCAGTGACATGCTCTTAAATGAACTGTCACTAAGGTTTTTGGGGGGATATAAAATAACAATTTGAACAATAGAGACGAATTCCAAATAAAATAAATTAGAGAGACTGATGGTAGAATAATAAAGCAAAAGACCTGAGTATTATATGGAAAAATAAAGAAGGAAGGTTGGGGGGGGAATCTATGTAATATTGAATATTATAAGAAAACTTTGTTAATCACAGGTTTCTAAGGATATTTGCAATGTTTATTAAATGAAACCAAATAATGACCAGCAGGACTTAACATCAAATGTTACTTAGACCACTGAGCCATTACATCCAGCCCATTTTTATTTCTTCCTAGAGCTGTCTTAACAAAGTTCCATGCACTGTGTAACTTGGGACAGTGTGAGTGTGACCTCTCATTGTTCAGAAGGCCAGAATTCTAAGGAAGTTATGCGCAGGGTTCACTACTTCTTGGGGGCTCAGAGAGGTTGACTGCTCCAAGCTCTGTCTAGGCTCCGGGGTTCCCAGCAAGTCTTGGAGGGGATCCTTGGTTTGTGAATGACTATCAATATTATCAGTGCTTACTCATTTGCAAAATGCTTGTTTAGCATAATAAATAGATAAATAAACCCTCTTCTGATGAACCATTTTAAGATCGAATTTTGAACACAAATATTACATACTATATTACCTTTATGCAAAACAGGTATTACCATACATTTAAGAGCACTTTTGGGTGCAAAGATAGACATGAGTAACATATCTTAACCTTCCACATAAATCAGAATCCACTGGATCCAACTTGAGTTTGGGAGGGTTTCTTGAGTGACTCTAATTTATAAAATAAAGAGGATAAAATTCCTTCTATTTTGCAGTAAATTATGCCACAGATCTACTAAGCCCTTTAAAAAAATTTAAGACACATTAAATTTCTGAGTGATCTGATTTTTCTATTCTTAACACTACTATTTTATCATCCTGGAACAATTACTTATCCATTATGCATCAATTATTTCCAAGTATTTCCCAAAGACTGATATAATAGGAAAATGGAAGAATGATGGGTCATTATACCAGGCTAGTTAGGAGGAAGGTTACTGATAACAGAAATGGAAATGGTCTACCCTATGCTATCCAATGAGCAGAAACTGACCTCATGTGAACACAGGGTGGGAATGCAGCTAGTGCAGACAGTGAATTTTTGTTTCTTTTTTCTTTTAATTTTAATGTAACTAACTACATGCAACTGACAGATACTGTACTAGACAAAGTAGGCTTATGGGAATTGTTCATTGGTGAAATAAACTGCCACCATTGCACCATCCTTCACATGTCATACCGCATGTCCAGACTATTGCAACACTCATCTTTCCAGAAGACAAATGAAGAGTGGGCATGCCATCTTTGCAGTGCATCTTTATTTCTTTGGCTGTGCTAGGTGTTGAACCCAGAACATGGAGGGCAAATGTTGTATCTGACTCCTCTGATACTCTCTCACTCTTCTCTTTGTCACTAGAGAGAGGGATGACACATTCTAAATACCCTTTTCAATGTGAATTAAAAGTGAACCACACAGGGAACTGGGCATGTAGCTCAGTGATACAACATTTGTCTTCTGGACATGAGGCAGGTTTGAAATGGATGCGAACTTTGAACCTTGAGTCTTTCCATGATGCATCCTCCCTTAGGTCTCTCAAGCTCAGGGGTCAAGGAGTTGACCACTTATCAGGGCAAAAAGAACACAAAGTATGAAGGACCAGACCTAAGGTGCTGCTGTGAAAGGAAGACGGCCCACCTGCTTTGCTAAGATTCAGAAGGTGTTCATTTATTTACCTTTCAAGATACAGGACTCCAATATTTACCTTGTATGTAGTTTGAAAATCGACAAGTGTTAAAGCAACTTTATTTTTAAAAAATAATGGCCAGGAAAAAAAAAAACACAGACAAAGTAGATTGGAAGGATCGACCTTTTTTAAAAGTACCTTTGTCTACAGATGACATGATTGTTTTGTTTTTCATTTACTTACTGATCTTTTGTTTGTTACTTATTTAATTGATTAAGAGAGTGGGAGAAGAGAGTATCAAGGCATGTGTATGCAAGTAATGGGGTACGGGTGGAGGTCAGAGGACGATTTCGGAAGTCAGTTTTCTCCTGTCATCATATAGGCTTCTGGGGTTGGAACTCAGGTTTCTGTGATAGTCTAGGTTTGAGAGCAGGCACCTTATCTTTCCAGAAGACATACGAAGAGTGAGATGCCATTTTTGTAGTGCGTCTTTATTTCTTTGGTGGTGCTAGAAGTTGAATTGAACCCAGAGCAGGGCAGGCAAATGTTCTATCACTGAGCTATATGCCCAGCTCCCTCTGCCTTTCTTTAAAAAGTAGAAGTGTCCATTGAAATCAAATAGTAAGGGGCAATGAATACTGAAATACTAAGGGTTATATTTGTGTATGTGTTAGTCAATATGCTACACCCTTACTTAGAAGTGTAAAATTCCTTATATGCATTTTTGAAACAATGTGATTGTATTTCTAATCATGTTCCTTGTTTCAAAATGATTAAAAGCATGAGTCTTGAAACGCCACAACCCCGGGCTGGAATCCCGAGTTCAGTACATAGTGCGTGATCTTCGGCAAATTAGCCTCACAGAAATCTTGTTCCCTCTTCTGCAAAACATGGATTGAAAAAATTGCTTCCTCTTTGACAAAGCTTGATAGAGAGTAAATTTTGCATGCAAAATGCTTGGCAGCGTGATTGTTGAATGGGAAAAGATAAAGATCAGTGACGGGTGGTGATTTTATTACTTGCTTTGCTTAAAACAGCTCTGGGTGTGTATGTGTGTGTCAGATATGAGAGGATCTTACACACAAGAAATGATAACTTGTATTTATGTACTACCATCAAAGCTGCCTGCTGCTACCACTAGATACCCATCCAGGTAAAGCATAGCTAAGGAGGGAAGACAGTGGTCTCCCATCAAGCAAGCTATGCACAAACTTCTTAAACTCAACTTCAATCTTCCCTTACACAGGAAATGGCTTTCTTTGGCTTTCAGACTGAGTTCCTTTAAGGAACTCAAATTATGTACAAAAGTTGAAGGAAAAAAAGCAAAAGAAAATCTGAAATCCTACCATTCACAGTAAACACAATTAAAGAGAAGCAAAAATGTGTATATCATGGGACATAGACGGTCAGAGGACACGACCTTTTCTTTGTAGCCATACACATGTGTGTAATTTTTCAAGTGTTCCTCCCACACCCTACTCATTGTTTTGTGCCTGTTTCTGGATTCAAGAATATCTTTTCATTACATTCATCTGAGATTTACGTGCTCATATCTTCATGGGGCTCCAACCTTAAGCCACTCAGTGGCAATAAAAAGTGGTAGTCCAAAGAAAGCGTGCACATTCACCTTTCAATAATGGTTGCGCTCAAAGACAGAAGTGAACTGTGAACTCCAAGTGGATTTCAAAAACAAGTGAAAATCAGAGGTGTTTTCTTTTCTTTTACAAAAACACTGGAAAGACGACCTGGGCCCAGTGAGTGCCACGTGGCACGCCCCATTCCCTACATGGCTGTTACTTGTGGAATGTGAAGCTTGTAGAACGGAACTTTTAATAAAATGAGAACTCAGTGTAACCTCAGTATTAAAACTCAGTATTAAAAACTCTTATTTTATCTAGATCACAACCCTCTCAGTCTTGGCATAAAAATGTTATTTCTGAGGGCTAAACAAATATGAAAACGATGAGTCTGGCTTCGATCTTACTCTCCTCTGCCAGGCTGGGTTCATGGCAGAGGCCAGATGTGTGTGAGTCCTAATCTCCGTGGTGCCACCACATTCCTGCATGAGCCAGGGGTCTGCAAACCTACTCAGCACCCCACCTCAGGGGACACTGCAGGGACCTCTGTCTGGAAGGTTGAGCTCCTCATTTCTGGGGTTTGGCTTCACCCCAACAAAAGTTAGAAGCATAGACGAAAAGATATTCATGCACCAATAGTGTTTCTCTTTAATTCACGTTTATATTCCTTTTTATCTTAGTCAAGAATGGTTTTACAAGTCCATTCCTAGATAATGAAAAGACAGTTACTGTGGGGAAATCTGTGGGGAACACTTATGCTGGTTTAAAGAGGATTTTTATGCACAATGTTCAAACTTGGACGAGAGTTGATAAAAGTGGCTTTACCCAAAAAAATGGTTGTAATGATCTGATATCACTTGTGGCTCACAGTTGGGGTTTGAAACCCAGACAGTAGGGGGAGAGGGGTCGTACAGCTAGAGAAGACTCACAGAAGCAAGGGGAATTCAGACACTAACTGCACGGACAGAAAGATCTCCAGGATAGCCTGTCTGCTTTGAGCAAGGCCAACTGGCAGGCTGACCCCAAAAGAAAAGTTCCTATCAAGCAGACCTGTTTATCAACCTAGAACCCAAAATAATATCTCAACGAGTCAAACTGATGGAACCCCAGAGCAAGCCCTAACCACCCCCCAACTTCCCATACATCAGGGGAAGACAGTGATGGCGAAAGTATCACTCAGACCCCAACTGGGGGCAACTACAAGAACCCCATCAGACTATCTGTATCATTCTTTTCATTCTGTTATTTTCCCTTCTGGGCAGGTTGCTGACCAAAGGAAAAATATTTCACTTAAAAATTTTTTTAAAGACTTAATGATGGTGAGTCATCATTTTATTAATAAGTAACCTTTATATAATGTGCCATGTCGTTCTCTCTAGACTATTCACAGTGAAGACAACACAGAAAAAGTCCAGGGCACTGGTTGTCCATCACGGCCTTCAAAGCAGCTTATTCTCAAGTGTGGACTCCAGACCCACAGCACAAGCGTAACTTAGGGGTCTATGGGAAATGCACAATCTTAGGTCCTGCCGCAGATCCACAGACCGGGGCATTATGAAGCTGTACTCAGCAGCCTGTGTTTTCATGCAGCCCCATGAGGTTGCAGACTTGAGTGTGAGTCCTAGTCTTGTGGGAACAACCTGGGACAGGAGCCAGGAAACTTATTCCGTATTGACTCCATGGTCCATTCAACAGATTTAATGAAAAAAATTTGACTCGCCTCTCAGTATATTAACACCTACACAAGGATGTGGAGATGCACGATGGACGGGCCCTCAGTCCTGCTCTCAAAACACTCTGTGTTTTTTTCTTCTTCTAAAAGAACTATTTTTTAAAATTTTTGTTCTCTGTTCATGTTTCTTATTGTCTATTGTATCCAAGACACTCAGTAAGCATGCAGTGGGTGAAATGGAAACACATTCATGAATTGTGACAAAGACTACCACACGATTCATCAGTAACCTTAAAGTTACACTACTCAAGTAAGCACCGACCGGCCTCTGCCGATTTGTCAGTACTGCTCAGATACCCATTCATCTAATCCCTTTGGATATCCTGTGCTCTGAACAGTGTTTTCAGTCAGACTCTGTACAGGAAATACTGGGGCTCAAAATGTTAAGTAATTTACCCAATATCATGCAGCAATGTCTTCTTGCAAGGTGCTAGGTTCAGTTAGTACAATGATTGCCCAGCATACATAAACTCGACCTTGGTGGTACACATCTGTAATCTCATGTTACATGATATCCTGTCTCAAACAAACAGTCTTCCACAGCTCTGCTTGTAGGTGTGGTTGAAACTAACTCCTTATAACTGCTAAGGCTGATGTGTGGTCTCCTTAATATTATTAACAATCTTGCAATCCCACTTGGCAAGCATTATCTCCAGTGGTCAGAGAATACCAGTAGCAGGAGAGCTGGATTTTCACAAGTCAGAGAGAAAATCACTAACAGAAGACTGAGGGGCAAATGGCAGCCGACTTTTTTGCTGTCTGTAACCCCCTCTTCCAAAGGCTAATCAATTTATCAACATCGGTTCCAACATGAAAACAAAATAAAACAAAAACAAAAATGAAAAACTGAAGCCAAAAAAAAAGCACAATGGGCCTTAGTTTTAAACTAAGATAAGTCCATTGTATTACATATGTTTTCTCATATGTGATCATCATTTTATCCTGTTTTTTCATATTTCAGTGAATTCACATTTGAGTTTCACAGAACTTTAACAAGTAGACAGCGAAAGCAAAGCTATGCTAGTGGGTTGTCTTGCCACTTTATAAGTCAGGCAAAATGGACTGGAAAGATGCCTTAGGGGTTAAAGTCTTTGCTCGAAAGCAAAAGAACCTGAGTTCAGATACCCAGACCCCACATAAAAATGCAGGTTGGATATGGTAGTGGCCTGCAATTCTAGTCCTGGAAGATGGAACCTGGGAAACCCTAGAGCAAAGCCCTAAAAAGGTAGCACAACCCAGGATGATTCTCGATGTCACCCTTGGGTCTCCATGGCACACACAATGCCCTCTTGCACACATCCACATCCACACACACATGCCAAAAAAAAGTCAGGTGAAGCTGCTCATAAGGACTCTCCTTATGAGCACATAGTGAACACATAGGCCAGGCCGGTCTCGGGTGGGCACTGGCTGGGTATTGGGTGAAGGATCCCAAAAGAGGCACAAAGGACTGGGACAGAGGTAAATCTAGCCATGAGGTTCAAAGATATGGAGAGATTGGGTTGTAAACTCAGCATGGTGAGCTGGCATCGATGCTGATGAGACAGCAATGTGAGAGAGATTGGCAAAGGTCTAAAGCAGGTCTATGGCTAAAATGCCCAGGTAGCTACAGTACAGCCTAAGCGATGGCTCTTCCTCCCTTGTCACATTAAAGGCCAAAGACTCCTTTGACATCTTTTATCTACTATTTTCCTATAAAGTATTCAGGGCGGCAGGAATATGATTGGGGAGAATGGATTTCTAGAAACTGCTAGAACCAGAAGCTGTGAGTATATTAAAGAAAATGGGATCTATGCCATAAGAAAAAAAAAACCTTACCTTACTAGGAGGGGGTCCATGGTCATCCAAGAAAGTGGAATTTCCTACAAAAGGAAAAGAAAACAGTTGAGTGATCAATATTTTAGGTCACAAAATAATTTATTGTAAAGAAATTAAAAATGAAGCATTCTAGATATACTTAGGAGTTAAGGCTCTATCTCAAAAGCAGAAGGTCCTGAAACAGGATCCCAGGTCCCATGTAAAAACACCAGGCAGAATGAATGATAAAGGCCTGTACTTTCAGCCCTGGTGGGCCGAGCCTGGGAAACCCCAGCATGAAAACAAGAAGGAGGTAGAAACAATCCCAGATGACTCCCAAGTCACCCTTGGTCCTCCACAGGGACACCCAGTGCCCTCTGATACACACACACACACACACACACACACACACACACACACAAATACACATGCACACACATAAAATAAATAAATATTTTTAAAAATGTTCCAGAGAAGAAATGGATAATTCATCAGCCATTTGACCAGGTTTTGCTCACATGACACAATTGGCTAACAGTTTTGACATTGCACATGTCTTACACAGACATATACATGCCCATGCTGACACATGTATCTAGCTGCACAGTCAATACTTGTTTGGTTTAGTTGAGACCACTGGATCTGAAGCTTCCGTGTGGATCTCCACTACTGGCAGGGCTTGTTAAAACACCGTCTGCCAGCCCATGGCCAGAATTCAGATTCTTTAGCCCTGACAATGTGCTTCTCTAGCAGGCAACCAGATGTTGCACATGCCGCTGGGCTTTAGCCACACTTTGAGAACTCTATGCCATTTCTCCAGCTTGCCTTGAACTTGTTAACCACCATCTTTCAGTCTAGCTTGCATACAACTAACTGTCACCTGTCATGTGTGTTTCCCAAGTGAAGGGTTATTGTTTCCAATGAGTAAAAAAAGACTCGGGAGGGTTTGGGAGATAGCTCAGTGCAAGCGTGAGGTATTTGTATAGTCACGAGGACCTGGGATCAGATCTTCAACGCTTACATAAAAAGCCAGGCTCCAGACCCAATGAGTGACAGATGTCTCAAAAATAAGGTAGAAGGGAGTGAGAAGGATGCTTAGTGGTTAAAACATTTGCTATAAAAGCAAAAAGACTGTAGTTCGTAGTCCTAGATTCCCACGTAGAATCCTGAGTGGATGGGCAGCCTATTTGTATTCCCAGCCTTAGAAGGTAGAGGTTAGGAATCCTCAAAACAAGCTAGCTGCCTTAGTAGCCCTATTGAAGAGCTCAGGGTTTGATCAGAGATCCTGTCTCAAATCAATAAGGTGGAAAAGTCATCAAGGATTATTTCCAGTATCAACCTTGGATTTTCACATACATACATGTGTATACATGTGTATCCAGACAAATGCACACATGCACACACATGTACACACTTTACAAACACACACACACACACATACGTATCCACACACGCACATGAAAATGGAAAAAGAAAAATAAGGTGAAGAAGCAATGAGGAAGACATCCTGACATCAACCTCTGGCTTCTATCATATCTGGGTAGGCAAAGTAGTCACACACACATACACATACACATACACATACACATACACATACACATACACATACACATACACATACACATACACATACACATACACATACACAGACACACAGACACACACACACACACACCCTTCTCAGAAGGACTTGAAAGAAAAGGCTTATTAAAGTTTTTTTTAAGCACTTGGTACTTTAAGTTACAGATGTTTTCATTTTAAGATGTTTGCTTTATAGATATTACCTTATCTCATCCAAATACCAGAGGATTAAACCTGCCCATGTTCACCAGAGAGGCCTGAGAAAATTCAATAACTTGCTCACAATGATGGGACTATTACACTGTAAAGAAAAGGGAAGACTTTTTTTTTCTGAGCATGTATGTGCATCTTCTAGACAAAACCTACTAGCATCTGGCCATCTTGCTGCTGCATATCCACGTACTACAGGTGTTATCACCTTGCAACACTGGGTCATGTGGATAAACCAGTGGCGTATTCTAATGGGAGGCTCCGTTCAGCAGGGGTTCCTTGTAGGCCTAGGGAAATTGCCTCTATCACCAGAGCCAGACATTGAGACTTGCTCAGGAAACAAAATGTAGAAATCATTGGAAGCACAATTCACTTATAAAGCATAAATCAGGGAGTATGATCGATGTCCTGACTTGAGGAAATGAAAGGTGCTTTGGCCAGTACACAGTAAGAGTAACTTAGGAAATGAGACTTAAAAAAAAGGAAGCAGAGCCCAAGCCAGGGGCCATGCAGCTGGAAAACGTATCCAAACATAATAAATAAGTGGCTTCAGCTTATAGTTTTTTGCACACTGGGTCATCACCCAGACTTTTTTCTTTGTAGTCTTCTGATTTATAGTCAACCTGATGTCCACAGGGATTGTGCGCCAATTGGTAATTTGCGTATGTCAAAAGAACAGCAGGCTTTAGTCAGTGGACAGTCATAATATAAATACCTGCCACGCTCATGACTAGACCAGCTGCAGGGACTTTTTGAATGTGAATGTGATGAATAATTTGTCAAATATTCATTACTGTGTGTGTTACAACCCCATTGGGAGCATACATGACGCAGAAGACCTATGTCAGACTTAATGAAGACAGTGTGCTAAACATGGTTGCCTATATCTAGATCTAGAAGACAGCTCGGATATTCCTCAAAATGCAACTGGCACAGCGTGGCTATTTCCCATCTGTTCATCATGGGAAATGTATTCTCTTCAAAGGCCATGTGAGAAATCCCATGAAAACCACCCCCGTGTGTTCTCCAGGTTCCCTGTTCTACAATCAAAGACAATACCAGCAACGAAATGCTTCTAAGATACTAACAGTGTCAGTAAGAACCAAAGTGCTTTAAAACTCCTACAGAGGAGTGCTTTAAATTCCTAATAATTACTATCTCAAACACAGACTGGGCTCCCTGACACCTTAACACCCAACTTGGCTGTCTCATACATTAGCTGTCCAGAACAGAACACTCAATTTGCTCTAATTCCATCCCTAACTTCTGCCTTCTCTATTTTTCTTGTTGGTTATGCATGTCTCTTTCCCAAGCATGTCTTTCATCAGATGAAAGACAAAGATCAAGAGTCAATCTTGGCCTATCTTTTCCCTTGCCCCATACATACCAACTCAGTCTATTTGGTGGCCTTCTGATTATTACCCACATCTGTATACTTCACAAGCTCTCTGGGCCATTTGGGGGAGTTGCTATGCCTCTTTATCCCTAATTGTCTGCTTTGCCCAAATCTCAACCAGACAGAGATTTTAGCCTTACCAATTCGATTATCTTGGCAGTCTACTTAACAACTGTCTCCCTAAGGCCCCCACAATGGTCCATAAAGCCCTACAATGTAGCAATGACACAGGACCTGACTCACAATAGTCATACCTGTCTTCTCTCAGTCCCAGGACATATCAACCTTATCAATTAGCTTTTGAATGGATTCTTTCCTGTTCTAGAAAAGGCTCTTCCCAACCTCCTCCATTCAGACTCAACTGAAATGTCACTTCATTAAGCAGGTTCTCTCTGAATCTAAAATTGCCTACTTGTTTGTTTATTCACAATCTGTCTTGTTCAACTAGCGTACAAGTTCTCTGAGAACAGGGACATAGTTAACTGACTTGTTTGGTGCTGTAATTCTTAGAACATGTCAAGAAGATAGTAACAGACACTTAGTATTAGCTTGTGAAATGAGATAGCAATTGAACTGACCATCCATACTAGAAGTTTTAGGAGCGTATTCTAAGCAATGCAATGTTTCTGGGTGTGGAGGTGCTTGCCATAATCCCAGTACTGTGGAAGTAGAAGAGGAGGATCAAGAGTTCAAGGCCAGCTTCAGCTACATATTAAGTCTGAGGCCAGCCTGGGCTACATGAGACTCTTCCCCTCCCCCCCCAAAAAAAGGAAGGAAGGAAGGAAGGAAGGAAGGAAGGAAGGAAGGAAGGAAGGAGGGAGGGAGGGAGGAAGGGAGGGAGGGAGAGAGGAAGGGAGGGAGGAAGGGAGGGAGGGAGGGAGGGAGGGAGGAGATATTATCTGAACATTAGCCTAAGTTATTCCTTAGCCTTAGGCTTGGAATGTTTTTAACAAGTGAACACAAATCTTAACTGTAAAGTTGGGGAGTATTGCAGTCAGCCTGCACAGTTGCTGATAAATGACCATCAAATGGCTTAAGGGAAAAAGGAGTTTAACCATAATCTGGTTACAGTTCTCAGTCCCGCTTGACAGGAGAGCACGTACCAACACTAGGGCCAAGGTAACTGGCCACACCATCTCTACACAACAGCTGAGAGAGGGACGATCCTTACTTGCCAGACCAGCATGCCTGGTCAAGTGAACAGAAGGATGTCAACTTCCTCAACCAGCTCTTAGTATTTTATTCACCTGTTCAGGGCCTAGTCCCACCCACCATGGACTGGCCCTTCCCCATCAACTAGACAATCTCTTGAAGATTTGCTCTGGGCTTAACTCAACCCTTAATTCTCTACAAATGTGCCTAGAGCCCAAACCCCCAACTGTAGGGTTAAGTTGACACCTTGTGCCTAACTATTACAGGGAGGAAAGAGTTGTTTTTAGAGAGGAGAAAAAATGTGAAAGTCTGTGTCATAATTTGTCTCTTTATACCTCAATGCCACAGCTTAATTATCTTCATGATTTTAGGTACTTTTCTTATCTTCCCTGTGTTAGTTTCTTCTTGAGTGATATTAAATAATACACTACATAGAATTTAATTCAGGATGGACAAGAACAATACCCAGTCTGTAAAGCCTCTGTTAGGAACAAACATGAGTTGCGGATCTGATCTCACGCCTTTTATTCATAAACAAAAATGCCTGTCACTGGTACAGACTTAACTCTTAAAAATGATCAGGTCACAGAAAAATTATCCATTATATCACTTTTGTATTCAGTGACGTCCACCCCCACCCCTCCACATCCTCTTAAAGGACTTTGGCTTGAGGATTATCGTCAGTCACCTCTGTATAAGATTGCTTCTCTCACTGTCTCAATAATATAAAAACAGCCCTAGACTCTGACAGGAAGTGGTTGGGGCTATACCAGCAATTTGTTAGATTCCCTAACTTCTCTGTTTATTCAGTTCTCATTTACAGAGCACTTCTGGTCCTATACAAGGATCCAGACCCCAAATAAGAAACATAAATCCTGTGTGTTCCCCTGGACTGAGTGCTTACTATTTCCAGGCACTCTGCAAAGGTTGTGTTCCCTAATCCTCAGAAGGGCTCTACAACATAACACAAGCAACTGGCTCAGGCCACAAAGCCAGTGAACACATCAGAGTCCACTACCATCCGACTGACTGACTATTATCGATACCTCCCTCTTGGTAAAAGGAAAAAAAGTCTTAAGAAAATTCATTTGCACATTTTTTTCCTTCTCCTCCATCTCCCTTCATTGCAGAAGACATGGATCAGCTGAAAAGGTTCTTTGGGCTGATATGGGAATAGTGCGTTCAACAGTGAGTTTATCACGATTGGCACTTGGATCTCATCATCATTGCACCAGCCAACCCGGGTGGTTCAACAGAACAAGGCATTGGATGCCTTGTGCTGACAACAGAGATTGAGAAAAGGAAGCGGGAATTCCACAGATGTTTGGGTGAGGGAAACAGCCAACTTCTCTCTTGAGGCGTGACTGCATTGTTCCTTGCTACTTAAAGTAGATCCTTTCATCCTAGGATCTTGGGCTTTCACAGGGCAGAACGCACAAAACTGTCAGGGTGTTTGAACATGCAGCCTTGGTGGCTGCAGAGATCAAAGTGGGAGGTGTGATCAGGCAGCACTGCTAGCGCAGGCTTGCAGGCATCAAAGCAGCTTGGCAGGCTTGCCAAGCCAAGGCTTCTGTGTAGGGTGTCAAGCTTTCGGGTGAGGAGGAGCAAATCTAGTCCCTGGGGGCCTCTGGGCATGGAGCTGAGGATGTGCATTCAGAGAAGGGAAGAAAAGGTGGAGGAGGGAAGAGAGAGACCCCAGGTTGGAACAGAGCACATGCCCGCACATGCTTGCAAGCTATCATTCACAGAGGAGACCTCTGAGGGGGGCGTGTACACACAACACCCCTGGACCACAGGAGGCTGTTCTTATTTTTACAGGCTGAGGGCGGGGGGGGGGGCGCCATCTCATTTCTTTCTGTAAACTGCACCTCTAGATGCACCTCTCCTGACAGCCTTATGTTTGTGTCTTAAGTCTTCCCTTTGAGAGATCAGTAATAATAGTATCTTATCCACCTAGAGAAAAAAGAGAGAGAATGTACCCAAGATTTCCACTCCACCCATGGGTCAATTTATTTTTTTAAATTTGGGCCAGCAAGGGCTGGTATGGAGCTCAGCCTTTTGGGAAAGCCAGCCGAGAGAGGGTACGTGATGCAGGTGCAGGAGATGGGAGGCGGCTTCTGACTCAAAGCCACACACCAGTCCTGGGAGCTGCATCTTGCTCTTAGGTATCATGGTGATGGTAGCAATTATATGACTCTATGTGCATTAACGATAACACTAATGCAACACATCCAAATCAGCCGCGCCCAGTGGTTTAACATGTTTTTTAATGGGCTGAGCTGAAGGCAAAGTAAATTATCAATTTAGCTAGGTTAATTACCTATGATCTAAACCCCTTTCCTATCCACACAGTTCTTCATGATAGCAACCTCTTAGTAGGTCACATATAACATCTGCAAATGCATGGGATTACAGGGCTCATACACACCGACAGAGTCTTTGCATGGCTCTGTGATCGAGGTCTCCCGAGTTATAAACTATTTTCAGCAATTATGTGTTTTAGGAAACTCATGTGAGGTGTCAAATACTAGGAATAAGGAGGCCAATTTTATGCCTTGGAATCTGGGCTTCTGGCTATGAACTATGCTAAATTTGAGAATTATGGCCTGCTAACCATAGGAGACCCATCTAAGCCTTCTGTGACAAGACAATGAATATGAAATCCAGAGAGATTCCTAGTACACAAGACAAGCATTGCTTTTATAGCAGAAAATGTTATTATATTCTGATGACATTGCTCTACACCCTCCAAGTTTTCCATATACACATCTGCAAAAATGAAATAAGCTCATGGCTTACTGTAAGTAACACATGAGGTTAACTTCCCCCTGAAACAAGTCAGAAAAACGCCTGCACATGATAGGCATCCAATAATGTCTGCTAGCAGTTCTAATTATGTTCCCAGTAATAGTAGCAGCAGCAGCAGCAAGATAGACCAAAGCATCTCCACGCCTCTCCCTCCTCCCAGTTAGAACTTTCATCCCTCGTTGCACATTCCACTTGCCTGCAGAGCTTTGAAGAAATGCCCATGCCACACTCTGGCCTCAGCAATTCTGATTTAATTATTCTGGGAAAAGTCCCAGGCATTTGGCATTTTTTTTTAAAAAAGATCCTTAGGTAATTCTAATGTCTAGCCAGGGTTGAGAACCACTGGGCTAAAAAAAAATTAATGTACTTCATAATTCAAGCCGAATCCAATTTTCTAGAAGAAAAGAAATGAATACATCTTACCCTGGCTGTCCACCTCCATCACCAATGATAGGAGATTTCTATATGAATACCATGTCAAAGGAGAGCAGAAATGGAGTGCGATGATCTCAGTTATAGGGTGTCTGACCAAGCAAGTGTAGTTAACACCTGTGCAGGGGTGTAAGGAGGGCAGAAGTAGACATCACCTCCAAGCTTGCCCTGAATCTTTTCAAGTCTCCGAAAGAATCCTTTCAAGAGTATTTCAGAACATGTAGTTCCTGCCAGCACTGTGTTGCTTCTTTCAACTGCCTGGAGTTTCCCCAGATTCAACAAGACCAACCAGATAGGCTATTCATTCCATCTTGGAGACATCTTTTGCTTTACGTATCGACTTGATCTGAAAGTAAGAGGTCCCTAGAAAAGCTAAAGCTAAAGCACTCCCTAGCAGCAGCAGCCATGGAAGACATCAAACCAATCTCTCCTTCCAGGCTGTAGACTTGGAATGGAGGGAAGGACAGGGAGTCTCACCACAGATGAGCTCAAGGCCCCATTTATGTAGATGCAACGGAAATCAACAGAGCCAAATAAAGAAGCAGCTGTTGGAATGGCCCACCCAAAGACCACCTGAAAACTGTGATTGACTGTTATGAGATCAAGTAACAACAGCTGCTCTTATGTTATAGTGAGAGTAGAAAGAAACACCTGGAAAACGTTGGAGTGCGCTAACAGAGCTGACTGACTACAAGGAGCAGTAGAAAGCAAGTTACTGAGGCAAATCACGTCCTGCTCTTCAGGTGAGTCATTTGAAACTATCCCCTCCTTTTCCTGAGATATAGTGTCTTTATTTGTAACATCAGGAACTTAAGTCATAGCAATGAAAATTAAATACGTTAACTGTAAATATGTTATCTATTTATACATGCATATATACATATATACACATGTAATATATATTATACATATACATACATACACGTTAACTTACATCTGTTAGATGCATGAAGCACAATCATCAATACATTCTCAATCCTCTGACATTGACCAATCTTATCAGTTACATCGATTATATTTTTCATTCTCTCCTTGTGTAATGGTCATGAATGTACTACAAGACTTCTATGGAGGTCCATGGGAAACTCTGAGATTTAGTTTTCACTTCTCATCTTGTTTAAGACAGGATCTCTTTGCTTTTTCAATGCAAACCTCAAAAGGAGCTGGTCTCAAGCTAATGGGAGTTCTCCTGTCTTTTACCTCCATCTCCCCATAAAAATGGTAGAACTACAGGTATGCATTACCATGTCCAGCCTTAAAAAGGTCCTGGGATTGGAACTCAGATCCTAACTCTTGCATGGAAAGTACTGAGCCATCTCCCCAGCTCCTATCAACATCCCTATTTTTTATGAGTCATTAATAATTATATATGACTCATAAAAAATAGGGATGTTGGGTTTGTGAAGTAGTTTATAGTATAAAGGATGAATATTAATAATTAATAATTAATAATTAATATAAAACCTTTATTTAATATTTTCTATTATTTTCCAATATTATCTTGATATTCACTCTAAAATGTGGAATCTTTTCCAGTTATCTAAACTACCTTCAGCCCCATGCTAATGAACTTGTAGAACCTCAAGGGATGTAATTTATTCTTGACTCTGAAATCTAGCATTAACACATCTATTTTTGTCTGAATTGGTCCCTGAAGAATAAAAATGTTTTAATTCTCACTCTCCTTATAGAAATCATATTATGCATTAGTGCAGATGCCTAAAAGCTGCCTCTTCACGTGTCAATTTTAATCACATGTAAGCAATTCTTCCATCTGCAGATCCTTGTAAAACCACACTCACACACGACTGAAATCCTTACTTTGTTCACTTAGGCTACTGGTGGCCTACCATGGTCTCAAGAGGCTCATGTCCTGGGGGGAGTCTGATAAGCAATGGTTTATAAAGGAGTCACTGTAGAAGAGGACACTGTCTCCCTCCTCCCCCAGCTTGGTCTGTGTCAAAAAATATGATAATGCTCCACCTTCTACAACTAACTATGGGTTACATTTCTGCCCGGGGGTCACTGTTAGCACACACCAGCATCAGTGACAATGAGAAGCTTATGTGCTGACTGAATGTCTTTAGTTGCCTACTTCTTATAATTAGTGCAGCCCCACACACACCACTGGAGAGTGGCTGGCTGCTCAGCTCTGTTGAAAGCTTTATTAAAATTATTTTCCACTGGATGAAAGCAAATGGTCCAGCTCACTGTCAATATTTAAACACATTTACAAAAACTTCTTGTAAAATATTCTCCCATGCTCATCCAACCGGTTAATAAAGGTAGTAATATCTAAACACCAGCTAATAAAGGCAGCAGGTAATATCCTAAAATCATCTTCATGATCCTAAATGTGAAAAACAGGCATCCAAGATGCTGAAAAATAACATCCGAACTAAATGCCTGTCAGTTGTGATTGAGAAAGTGACTATCATTCCTAATGAAACTTGAGAGCAAATTCTTTTTTCTCCAGCTCGAAAACACTACCTTGTTTAAATATATCTCATTAACACTGAATATACAATTTAGGGATGTCAAAGGTAAATTTATAGAAGGAAATGACTTTTGCAATCACATGATGCATGCACTGGTCCTACACTATCAACCTAAATATAAATATGTATTATTTCCAAACTAACTTATGGATTCCTGGCAATCATGATCTCATGTAGTAGGAATGAAGCATTAAAGAGAAATGCAAACTCTTAGGTTTCTGTTTCCTTCCATTAGGTTCTTTCCCAAAAGTAATTACTAGGATCAACTGATCCTAGCAGTGGAATTCTAACATATCTGCTAACACGGCAGCCACTGGCCTGAACACTATGAGCTGTCTGCTTCGAGTTGGGTGACCTTCAAGTAAGTGCAGCTGTTTGCCAGTCAGCACTGGTTTGAAACACTTGATACAAGAAGATCACTTGGACTAGAAATCCATATTCATATCACTATGAGAAATTCCAGAGTCAGCAGCAGTAAAGGAGGCGCTGCAGAGTTCTTTGTCTCTAACTTTAATCAATGTGCATTTATCAAATGGCGGCTGTGGTTAGCTAAAGTATGACCCGTCCACTTTTTCAAACTGTCCATATCCTTTTCTCTAGAACCTGTGAATATGTCACTTTTTTGTCTCTAACTTTAATCAATGTGCATTTATCAAATGGCGGCTGTGGTTAGCTAAAGTGTGACCCGTCCACCTTTTCAAATTGTCCATATCCTTTTCTCTAGAACCTGTGAATATGTCACTTTACATGTCAAGGAGGAGAGTGTATGAGGTTAAGGGTCTTGAACAGAGAGGATCATCCTAGGAGATTTGGGTAGGTACAGGGCAGTCATGAGGGGCCTTTAGGAGACAGGTGGGAAGGTCAGAGTCAGAGGGACGAGACAATGGGGGCACAGCTGGGGGGTGACATGACTGGAATAAAGAGGGGACACAGTCAAAGAATGTAGGCAGCTCTACACACACACACACACACACACACACACACACACACACATGCCCTGCAGACAAGTCATTTGAGCCCACCAAAACTTGTTTCAGACAAACTCTAGGATAATGATCTTGCATTATTTAAATCACTGGGTTTGTGGCAATTGGTTACAACAGCAAATTGTTAAAAAAACTTTTTTTGCCATCTTTTGAAATGAGCAAAGATTCTTAGTCATTGTAAATGTTCAAAAATTTGAAAAGGCCAACTCAGAAACTAAAGCATTTTGAGATGGAAATCTGAAAAAAGATCACCATTTCAGACTTTTTAAATTCTATAATCTCAATATTTAGTAAACACATAACACACACACACACACACACACACACACATACACGCACACACTCATTTTCTAAGTAATCCATGATTTGACCAGTGAAGGACATTGTCTTTGAAAGAAAGTTTCACAGTCATTGTCTGAGTTAGGACTTCCTGGTTTTAATACCAAAACTGCTATATAGTCATCTTTCCTATATGCACAAACACAAAGACACAACATCTAAATAGCAAAATAAACTTAAAATCCAATTAGTCCAACCCTTCCCACCATAAATAACTAAAGCAGAGAGGGTTAATAAAGTGTGACATAGATTGTAGTTAGCAAGGTGAGCAGCACTCCTAAGTGCTCATCGTACAATAAGACTCTACATGGTACTTTATCCTAAATGATCACAACTTTCAAGCTCAGTCAGCTAGCATGCCTGAATTGGAATGACTGAGCTTTTCTTAAACAATGGAGATCTTTCTCTGAAGACAAAAATAGACCACCGTTGAGGAATTAAAGAAAAATGTGCCTCCAACACACACGAAAAAATTTCCAAAGACAGAACTCAAAAATGTTATTGCACATGGCTCCAGGGCGTTCTCAGCCTCTAATTCAGTTGCTCAAGTTTAAGCATGCTTGTTGTGAAGAGGTCATACCTATGAGGTAATACCTATGAATGTCAACTTCAGTAAATGAATAAGATACATATGAAACCAGTTGTGCAGGAGCGTGAGTGAAATGTCAACTGAGAGTCAGTTAGGGAGGGAGGAAGTGAAATCCAAAGCAGGGCAGTAGCTACCTCACCCGTGAAGAGTTCGCCAAGATCTATTCTATGCCAGGCATTGTACTGGGTCCCAGTCTGGACTGTTGTAACCAATTATTACAGACAAGCTTCTGAAACAATATGCATTTTCTCATAGCTCTGAAGGTTTTAAGTCCATGGTCAGGGTGCCAGCATGGTCCGGGTCTTCTGAGGACGCTCCTGGCTTGCAAATGACTACCTTCTTGGGGTGCCCTCATAGCAGAAAGAGAGAGAGCGCTCTGATCTCTCATCCCATCCTTAAAGAACACTAAGTCCAGAATGTACATGGGAATCCGTCCTCAAGATGTAATCTAAACCTAGCATCTCCCTAGCACTGTGTTTCCAATGACCATCGCATTGCATTTAGGGTTTTAACATGGGTTTTAGGAGAGCACACAAGTGTTCAATACACATATGTTTGCAGTAGAAAGGGGTGGCAGAGGCTAAGTGGATAATTACAAAATAAATGTATTACAATTGTGCCAAATCAGAGAACGAATAAAATTCATGGTTGCATGAGCAGGAACAGGGAAGAGATCTGGGAGGGGAGGCATTCTATGTTGATGTCACTGTGAGGAGCTAAGAGACTGGAGGGAATACTACTATCTTGAAATGGAATCGCCACCTCTTTGAAAGGGCAGCCTCTTAGCCACATCTGCAAGAAAAGCACAGGACACTGAATTGCATGCAGGATGTCTGTCTACATGTTCAAAGGACTGCATGATGCTGCGTCTGGGTTAAGGATATCCTTGTACCCTTGAGTTCACAATTCAAGATTCATATAAGAGACATCTGTAAGTCTAAGGGACTTTAGACATATATAGTGAGCACACATATGCAAATGGAGTGTTACTGTTGACCTGTGTCATCTCAGCAGAACATCCCGGAAGTAGGCAGAACATAGCAGCTCTCTTCTTTCCCAAGGAAGGAACCTGGACTCGAAGTGAGATGGCTGGGTAACATGCAAGTGAGACTTAGACTTGAGTTTGAGTTCATGGACTTCTTCAGAGTTTGTGCATGACAAGGCAGTAGCAGTCTGGAGAATGGGAGGGTTATCCCAGGTGTCTGTGCTTGTATAAATATTACTTGCATGAAGTAGGAGGAAGGGTGAACTTAGACTCTCTTGGCGGAAGAAGTCGAAAGAGGACTATGCAGAGAATACATTGGTGGCCTCAGGGACATCCTATAAATGACAGTATCCTTGTTGGGTGGCAAATCAACTTATGTTGATGTGTTGTGTCAGAGCACACACTTTTAAACAGATACAGAAACGTTTCAGTTTCCATCTCTGCCTCCCCCTCACTTTCTGTGTGTCTGTGCTGTGGCCTGAGGCCACTGGTGATGGGGATCTGTGTCTTTATGGCCTAAGAGAAGCAGTTACAAGTCTAACAGAGAAATGACTTGCCATTTGCCTGCTCTTCTCATGCGTTAGGAAAATGAGCAGGAAGGATGACTCCACTGGGCGTTTCAAATAAAACGATATGCATGTGAATGGACCGTTAGGAGTTGCTCATGGATGCCGGTGCCAATTTAGAAAGTGTGGGGATAAGGTGGGTTTGATGAGCCTGCTGGATGTACACAGATGTCTCGGTGCAGAAGCAAGCAGCCCATCTGGGATCAGCTTACACATAAACTTTCGGGTAACACAAGGAAGAGATCATAGTTTCTTCTTTATGAGGTCTTCAAAAGTAAAAAAGGGCTTTTAACTGAGTGGGAGAAATTATTGGAACCATTTGGAGCAGTAATGCTCACAAAATGAACTAGCAAACTATGCATGTGAGCCTGAAGTGCTTCATTCAGAGAAAGGGTTTCAGTGCATTCACCACCAGCTCTCTTCCCATTGTCTCTATTGATGTGGAAATGATTTGATAGGACATAGGTATAGTTTCATGGTTTGCAGAGAGAAATGATGCTGGAAACAGAATCTTCTGCCTCCGTGTTACTCTAGAGACACAACTGCAACAGCAACAAGGCTGGGGCCTTGGATGGATAAGGTACTTCTTGCCCCACAAGTCTGAGGACCAGAATTTGGATCCTCAGAACCTACATAAAGAGCCAGGCAGCATGGGGATACACCTGTAGTCCCAACATTCTGGAGGCAAAGACAGGGAATCCCCAGGGCAAGGTGATGGACTAGCTTAAGTGATTGGTGAACTATGGATTCAACTGAGAGACCCTGTCTTCATTACAGAAATAGAGAATTGTGGAAGACGACACCCAGTCTCAGTTCTGAGCCTCCACATGCACTCTTTTGTGAGAGTATACTGTTATACAGTTAGTCTACATGGTACTGATAATATCATAATGAAACTGCTTAAAGGATCAGGGGGTTTATTCTTTTACTATTGACAGTCCAGTTAAAGTTCTTAGTCCAACTTGACAGGAAAGCTCACACCCATACCAGGGCTGAAGGAACTGGCCACATAATATTCACAGAACAGCTGAGAGGGACAATCCTTACTTGCCTGTCCAAGTGAACATATACAAGGATGCCAATTTCTTCAACCGCCTTTCTGTATTTTATTCACCTGTCTAGGGCCTAGTCCATGCACCAGTGGTCTGGGTTTGCCCCATCAACTAGGTAATAAAAAAGATTTGCTCTGGGCTTAACTCAACTACCAATTATCTACAAATGTGTCCAGAGCTCACACCCTCAATCATCAAGTTGACACCTCTACCTAAATATGACATATACCTATATACACACACATACAGATACACGCACATGCGTGCACGCGCGCGTGAGCACACACACACACTTTTGTATAGGCACACATGGTTGCAAACACGTAAAATACACAAAATGCATATACATAACCACACACATTTCACAACAGAAATCAAATACCGCAAAAAGGCCAAATAAATCAGAAACTCCTTGAGAAAGATGAGAAGTTACAAGGGAAAGAATACATGAGAAAGAATATGGTTGTCAGAGCTAACAGTCTGTGGGCGTGGTCCCCTTAACTAGAGCTGACCTTGAGCAACATTTCTGAGTCTCAGCTTCCACCACAGGCAAAGCGAGACCATAAAAAGCTGAGGGCATTAACATGACTGACAAACTATACAGTGTATATACAACAAAGTGTATCTCTTATGATTATATTTAAAATAGTCAATTATAAAACACTAGTTGCATTAAATAAAAGTCCTAAGCAGTCCCATACATAAACATCAGTCTAGCACTGAAAGCTGCATTCCTCATTATGTCTTAGGATGGCCCGTCACAGTCTTCCTCAGCGTTTTCAGGATTTATGAGGGGCAGTTACACCTGAGCATGAAAGCAATGTCATTTTTAAAACCCTGGCAAGATTTTGTGTCCATGTACTTACATTATTGTTCTATAAGATAAAATATCTCTCGGGCCATAAATACTCTTTTAACGCTTGGTGGATTGGTTTCTTCTCTAGCCAAGCCCTCATCCTGCCTTTTGACAAGATGAGTAAGGAGGTGTGCTTCTTCACACCCAGCAAAGGGAATCCTTCCCGATTGCCTGGCAGCCTGAATTCATCGTGGCTCTGAAAATATTAATGTCTTTCAAAGTCGCAGTGAGTCACTCAGTTTGAAGGCGTGAACAGTGAGTCCCAAGGTGGAGTTAGATCCAGGGCTTAGAGCCAAGTCCAGCGCGAGCTCAGCTGGAAACCCCTGGAGTTTATCTCTGCCTCCTCCAAACACAATGTGTGTCCTGGTTTTCTAGGTACTGATGAAGAAACCAGGCATGCTGGTGAAGGTCGCATGTGCTCAAGCTCAGTAGTCTCAACTCGCTGGTTAGAAAGTGCTGCTTCAGGGGCTGGAGAGGTGGTTCAGGGGTTAAGCCTCCGCCTTGCAGGCGGAAGGTCCTGAGTTCGGATCCCAGATCCCATGTATAGACGCTAGGCGGAAGTGGGGGCGGCCTGCACTTCTGGTCCTGGTAGGGCGGAGCCTGTGAATCCTGGGGCAAAAGGAGGTGGAGGCATCCATGGTGGTTCACGAATTCGTCCGTGGTTCTACACATACACAAACACAGACACACACACACACACACACACACACACACACACACACACACGCGTGCGCACATACACACGCATATGCACACAGTTGAATAAATAAATAATAATAATAATAATAAAAATTTTAGAAAGTGCTGCTTCATAAAAAACTGACTCCCCATCATCAAGGGAAACCATGCCTTCTAGAAACCATCTTGGATCACCAAGAGAGAGAGCTTGCAGTGTGACAAGTGGTCTGGCTGAGAATGGGACCCCTGAGAACAGTATCCTCTTAGTGGAAGTGACAGGCTGGCCAGAACTGAGAAGTTTCCCACCGAGACATTAAAGAGAGGTTCCTATGCTAGTTGAGCCAAGCTGAAGTGACTTCACAACCTTCCTTTCAGATTTCAAATCCAGATACTTCCTGAAAGTCCCTCCTAACGGGCAACACAGTGTGTTCACCTTTTAAAACCTGACTCACTAATAGACTAAATCCAAAAATAAGCGTGAAAAGAATAGGAATCGTGTCAGTATGCGAGACACCTTTATGTGGGCATTGCTCTCTCTAGCACAGAACTTGACAAATTAAATACCTTTGCATACGTAGTTTAGCACTATCTTAAAAAGAGATAGCTATGGGAAGGAAAAAGTGGTTGATGCAAACATGAATTTATTTCTTTTTCAGGGGTGACTTTCT
This sequence comes from Typhlomys cinereus, assembly GCA_023101885.1. Classification (NCBI taxonomy): domain Eukaryota; kingdom Metazoa; phylum Chordata; class Mammalia; order Rodentia; family Platacanthomyidae; genus Typhlomys; species Typhlomys cinereus. The sequence continues at coordinate 8,203,264 of JALPQD010000036.1, forward strand.
ACCAGGTGAATGAAATAACTGTCACAGACATGTCTCTGTTTTGAAGAGTAGGCAAAGTGGTCATAGTCTATGCCCACTGCAGTAACAGAACTGAGATGAGTGGCATAAAGGTGGCGTCACTGATTTCAGTGACAAGACTGCAAATTAGAAGTTAGGGAGGTGCCTCAGTGGCTCAAGTGCTTTCTATGCAAACGTGAAACCTGGGTTTCAATCCCCAGAAGCCACATTCGCACCGGCAATCCCAGTGCAGTGCAGAGGGAGTGAAAGGGAGACAGGCAAATCCTGGGGGTTTGGTGGCTAGCAAGTCTAACCAAAATGGTGAGTTCTAGATTCAGGAGAAAGCCTGCCTAAAAAAAAAAAAAAAAAAAAAAAAAAAAAAAAAAAGGTGTATATGGGCGGGAGGAGAGTGAGAAAGAGAGAATAACCAAAGTCAACTTCTGGACTCAACAAGGCAAGTACATGTACACACACACACACACACACACACACACACACACACACACACACACACACACACACAACTAAAGTTACAGAGGAACATAAGAGAAAGAATGGGTCTTGCTAATGAGTTCATAACCAAGTCTTACAAAGGAAGAGGGAAACCATCGATCAAGGAATAACACTGGCTAACCTAGAGGTATTGTACATTTCACAATCAAGCAAAGCTATTGCATGAATAAGGGGGATGAGGAGAAGGAGGAGGAGGAGAAGAAAGAAGGGACTGGATGAAGCACTGTGAAGGTCATAAAATGATAAATTACAAGAGTGTATGCAAATGCTTTTACACGCACCAAAGAATAATTGAAGAAACCACTCAGCAATGGAGGAAGAATATTTCATGACACTGCAAAGAGGCGCTGGAGCAAAAATAACTTGTAAGGATTATAAAAATAATAATGCAGGGCCATAAATAATATGAGAAATTGAATATGCTAATGAAACTGCAATGATGAAAGCTAGAAATAGAGAATGAAATTATATTAGCTCTACAAAGCAGTGCAAAATGGATTTGCAGGTAGGAAACCCTTGATCTCTCCTAAGGTGAAGGGAAATGGAGAAAGGAACTAATATTGATTGATGTCATGAATTATGCATAAGGCAACTTTTTTTCTTCAACTTTTACATGTATTATGGAATGTGTGCATGTATGTATGTGTGCTTGCGTGTGGGATGGCACAATGTGTGGGGGTGCAGGAGGAGGCCCAAGGGTGACATTGGGAGCCATCCTTGATTACTCTCCAACCTTATTCTTTTGAGGACGGGTCTCTAAGTAAAGTCTGGCTAACCTGGGTGATCTGCGGGTTCACAGGCTTCACTTCCAGGGTGAAGAATGACAGACAGGTCCTAGCCTGCCCAACATTTTATGCAAGATCTGGGGATCCAAACTCAGGTCCTTTTGCTTGTGCTGCCAGCATTTATAACTTAACCATCTCCCCAGCCAAATTAAAGTCTCTCAACTCAGCCTTCAGGAACATGTGACCCTTCAAGAGGTCAAAACATGTTGTCAGGAAGGGAGATCTGGAGGATGGAAGGGTCAGGGCAGCTTACGTTACTTCCACCATTTTCTGTAGATGCCGCTCATTCTTCACCTGCCCAGCATCAGCAAGTTAAGGAAGGAAAGGATTCTGAAAACGTCTTTCAAAATAGTGGCAGAAGGAAAGCTTGGAGTCCAAGACAGATTTTTTAAAATAAATAATTAGTTATTTTCCCCAATCCACAGAGCTTTAAAAGTAAGTTTTGGTTTGGTTTGTAAAATGACCAATACTGCCTTGGGACAAATTTAAATTTCTGTCTCTCTGCTGTGTATGTTTTAGCTGTGTGTGTGTGTGTGTGTGTGTGTGTGTGTGTGTGTGTGTATGTGTGTGCGTGTGTGTGTGTGTATAAATACTTGTATAAATACAAACTTACACATTCAAAAGTTACATGGTATGACACAAACCTATGCATATATATGAGATGATCTGTCTACAAAAATTTATATTTTTAAATAAGTCATGCACAATCATACACTTAATTCATTTATTTTGCTTTATTTCATTTTATTTAACAGTTTCCACTTAAGTTTTGCCAAAAAAGTAATTTGTTTCCTTATCTGAAATATTTTTATTATATTTTTTTACCCATCTAAAATTTAGGTGTTCATGTCCTATTTTCTTCCAATATGTTTTTCAAAACCCTAAGCCACATTAATTTATTTTTTCTCTATATTTCTGTTCTATAGGAGACTATCACACATTCTCATATATATTGAAAAATATAATGTCTGTGCACATGCACTTGCACGTATATTGAAATGCAGGTAGATTTTGGCAAGGAGAAAGTGGGTCTATGTAGGCCCAGGGGAAAGGTCAGGTTGATAGTTACATGCTCCTGTTCATGTCAGCATGCACCAAGCCTATAGGACAAGTAGGTGTTCTTTCTTTCTTTCTTTCTTTCTTCTTTCCTTCTTTCTCTCTCTCTCTCTCTTCTCTTTCTTTCTTTCTTTCTTTCTCTCTTTCTTTCTTTCTCTCTTTCTCTCTCTCTCCCTCCCTCTGTCTTTCCTTTCTTTTTCTTTTTCTCTCTCTCTCCCTCTCTCCTTCCCTCCTTCCTTCCTTCCTTCCTTCCTTCCTTCCTTCCTTCCTTCCTTCCTTCCTTCTTTTTTTCCATTTTCTATGAGTAAAAAGTAAATTGCTTCAGAAAAGCAACAACAACATAAGGTTGACTTTACCCTAAGAATTTGACACCATGTTGAAAATTTCTTTCATCCTGAAGATCTGTGAAAAGTCCTCTCCACAGCCCCACACCCCAAAGGGCACTTGAAAATGATTTCGAAAGTGAGTCCTTCTGTGACTCCACTCTGGGAATCATTCTGATATCTATTCTGATCACTAATGTGGGGGGAGGTGCCCTACACACCAGGAAAGACCTGGATGTTGAGCTAAATTTCTCTCACAACAGTCACTTTTGAATGTGTTACACCAAAGGAAACATTGTGTGTATTACTTGAACTATATGGAGACAAGAAAACATCACTTGTAGTTGAGGTTTCGACACTTTGAAGCCAAGGTGGCCACTGCGTCTGCGTGTAAAAATCATAGTGCACCAAATACCAGCTTTAGTTGGCTCACCTCGATTTCAAGTCTTTCATGAATAGAATAATTTTATATGCAATCCAACTTCATAAATATTCTTCAGAGCTCTTGCAGACAAAATATACACAATGGCCTTTTGTGAGCATTGTGTACTTGGCATGGAAGAGCTCTGTGCATTGAAGATAGAACAAGAACCAGGTGAAAGATCCGATGACCTCTTCACAGTCAGAACTCTAGACCTAGAGCGAGCTCTCTGCTCCAGTTACAAATCCGTCCTTGGCTGTGACTATCATAACTATGTGTTTCAGAAACACACAATGAGAACTATTCAATATTACATCAGTCCGCCATATTCCCTACTATTCTCTTAGAGTGCTCTCTGGTCTTCACGTCAGATGAAGGATCTGCTATACAGGATCCCACTCCATCTTGCTACAGTCAAACCATCCTCAGACTTTCCATTTTCCACGAAGGTTCTGGATACTGATCTGGTGAGTTTCTCTGTCTACTGACAGGAGAAAGCACATACACCTCGGCTTCTCAACCAGCAGCCAGCTGGGCCTGGATCAGACAGAAAAACTCAACAAAGATGGAGAAGCATTTGGGATACATTGTCCTTTTAACAGATCTGGGAAGTTTGGTAAAGGGCAAGAGTATATTAGAAGGATGTGGAGGGGCTGGAGAGATGGTTCAGAAGTTAGAGTTTTTGGCTCATCAATACAAGGACCTGAGTTCAGATCCCAGATCCCATGTAAAAACAGTGGCCTACATTCATAGCTCTGGAAGGCAGAGCCTGGGAAACCCTGGAGCAAAGCAATAAGGAGGTAGAGCAATCCAGGATGATTCCTGAAGTCATCCTTGGGCCTCCACAGACCCTCTTCTATGCACTTACACACACACACACACACACACACACACACACACACACAAAGATGTGGAATCTGGATCCCAGCGCCACTCTTCTAAGCTCTGTAATATTTGACAAGTTACATCCCTCCTTGGGATTAAGATGGATATATCCAAATTGTAGTACAGTTTGTGCTCTAAATTTTGGCAGAACTTTCAGTAGAAGCACCCCTTGAGCCATGTTGGATGAGATTCAACTCAGCTGGGAATAAGAGGAGGACATTTGCAGTGAGGAATCATCAGTGGCAGGGAGAGCCAGCTTGTATGTATATACATGTTTGGAGGAGACAACAGACAGTACACGGTGGGGGGGGGGGAGAGACAGTAAAGATCCACAGAGTCTCTCTGTGGCTGTCCTCTGTGCAGCCTTTATAATCCACCAGGGAGCCCATGGGTAAAATTTTACATTTTGTACACTTAACTTGCCAATTTCAAGATGTTCTCAACCAAGCTCTTTGTAAAGATCATTTTAAAAACACCACCTCATGTACATCAATAGATAATTATTGCCAATATTTGTCTGGCAACTCCATTATAGGAAAATTACTATACAATGATATGTATGAGTCATGAAAGAAAAAAGGGAAAGTCGGTTTGTTTGGACCAAGGTTAGAAAGTTTAGAGCCTGATTCCCAATGTACTTATTATAAAGACCAACCTGCAATGCACCTCCTCTGCCTAGACTTGTAATTTTCCTATTTGCATTATTTCAGAGGAAGTGTTCCTGACCACATCATACTGAATTTACCTAGAAGATCCCTGATATTACACAAGAGATTACAAAGAGGAACCCTGAAACCCTAGGACTTATTCCCTGAGGAAGTAGTCATTACCTGGCCACTGGTATTTATATTCTACTGAGAAACTAGTATTGAGGGTGCTGGGTAAGTAGCATCCTCCCTACTATCACTACTCCCCACAAACAGGACAACCTTAACATTGCACAAAGTCAGGCTGGGGAGTGTAGTTTCTTTGGTTAGTGCAAATCATTTTCGTGAATGTTTATCATATTCATCTGAGACAATATTAAAAGATATTTTGACAAAGTTAGGAGCAATTTTCCTGAATGGATGAAATGTTTCACCTGTCAAATAATTTGTCAGGCCCGAGTGCTGCCCTTGCTCCTAGCAGGCTGATAATATGTGGCTGGCACATGCGTACTACCCCTATTTGTGGCCAGATCCTATGGACTCAGTTTTTTAGCCAACCTCACAGCTTTAGGAGTCACTGTTGCTCCTTGAGTGCTATGGTCATCTGTGAGCAAAGCTCACGTGTACAACGCAGACCATTACTTGCCCGTAAGCACTGAGAGATGAACTTATACTCTGCTAAGACAGCTTCCAGGGATCCAACCCTTCCCGCCTCCATCCTTCTCCACACTGACTGGAAGCCACCATACAACATCCTTAGTTATCTGGCTGTCCAGTTCCAAGTAAGTCTTTCCTAGGTGAGCAAAGGCCTCAGCAGGCGGCAGTGATCCTTCTCTCCTATCTGTACTCACTGGCCTTCCCCAGAAGTGAATCCCTCTGAGGCCAGTATGCCTGCTGCAGCTCTCTAGAGATGAATTCCTTCTCTGTACTAACAGGGGTGCTCTAAGACTCCAGGAAATTGTTGGGGTCCTGTGAAAGAAGATTGCCAGCCAGTCCCTGGCAAGAAGGGCAGGTTATAAATAGTGACTCTCCAAACATACTGTGAAACACTGGAAAAGAGCAATGTCAGCTATGGCGATGGAAACAATACAACATGGGTTAGAATTTCCTAAAGGATGGCTTCTCCCATAGCCAGGGAACATTACATTTAGATTTGTTCCTAAATGAATGTGATGGTCTGAAAGAACGTGTTTCTCCAAAGCCCTCCCATTCACACCCTTCTCCTCAGCTGTTGTTTAGAGGAAAGGCCTTCAGAAGGTGATTGAGAGCTCTATTGTGTTTGTTTGTTTGTTCTTTTTTTTGTTTGTTTTACTCATCTTCTATTTATTAAGGTGAGTGCTTTTTCCTTAAAACAATATTTCACAAAACCATTTGGTAAAGATGGTTGAATGATAACTAATATACATGATTAGGAAGCTGCAAATCAACTCATACTTCATTCACTACAGAGATATCACGCAAATCGGCAGGAGAATGCATGCACGTCAACAAATTTACATTTAGTTAGATTTGGGGAGTTAACAAAAACTGACATTCTAAAATTAGCATCTTAAATTTTGATTGGGCAGGAGTTTTAGAATGTCTTTTTCCTAAACGGCCTTTCTCCTGCCCAGAAACAGCTCTGTTTCATGGCTGGGACCAATGTCTCTCAGAAGAGGATCCAGGAACTTGCTTCCCTTTTCCTCTCTTCTAGCTAAGCAAAAAACACAATCAACTCAAGGCCTCCTAGCCTCCAGGTCTATGGGCAATTTACCTCCAATGTCTGTAAGTTACCCTATCTTATTATGAACTATCCTTAAACTTTCATTTTCTTAGTACAAGAACCCAAGTAGACCTGGGCAACCCAGGAAGACTCTTCCCAACACATAAGGATGAAGTTTCTTCCTACTGTATAGCATGCTGAAAAGAATACAAAGCAACATGCAGAAAAGCATATTTAGATAAAGTTTCATTTCTAGTTCTGCCAAAGGGAATGAAGGAAGTATTAAGGGTTTCTGGGGTCTTTGCAGTCACATCTTATGCCTGTGTCTATGTTCAAAGCGCTTGCAATAAACAAGTCAAGGATCCAACTCTTACATCTGAGCACCTACGGACAGAACCAAGTGCCCAACTCGTGGCTAGACGCTGGCATGAGGCACAGCTTTTTCCTGAGAATGCTTGCTGCCACATCCTCAAGTCATGCTTTTCTAATTCAGCCAAGTGGTCTGATCCAGAGGGGACTGTTTTTCCCTTTTAAGTGCTTGTCTTTGTTGTTTCAATCAAGGACATGCCATTAGCTGTCAGACTTACTTTATGCCTGGTGCCTTTTGGAGAATGAAAATGTTCTCCAATGTAGAACTTGTACAAGTATCTAGAAGGGTGGAAGCCTCCACAAGGGTTACCTGATGGTTTCAGATACATCAGGGAGTCAGGAGAAGGTCCTGGAGCTGGACGTGGTCATGACTGTCTGTAGCAGTTCTTTACTGAAGAACAAATGGCTTTGAGAAGACAAGGATCTTCATTTGCTCGATACTGAGAAAGATTATGTGGCAGTGCTTGAGAAAAGAGCAGAGACAGGAGGGTACGTTCTATCCCTTACAAAATGCAAGGTCTGCAGAAGCCTAAAGACAAGACAAGTAAGTAGGCAAGGGAAACCTGGTGTAAAAGTTGGAGTTTTGGGGAATACCAGAAGAGAAATAACCAACTTGTACTTGCAGGGGTCAGTTGTTACGTCAATGAAAAAGAAAAAAAAGCCAGGGTACCAGGAGAGAAAACAGCATTCTAGATAAAGGGGAAACAGGTGGGACGCTCCTTCCTCAAGTGCACTCATAGCAATTTTTATATCAACACTCGGAATGCTGTAGTTCCTCATACAAATGAATTAAGAAAAAACGTGGACTTGGCTTCCATTGTGATATACACTAATACACAATTCAGTCAATTTCCCAGTTGAAAAATCAGGAAGTCCATGAATCAGAGCCAGGGGTAACATAAACAAGCCTGAGCTCTCTTCCTGAACTGTAATAGCTGAGACGTACATTCAGACCCAAGCATGCACCACAGGCCCTGCAGCAGGCAGGCAAACAAGAGATCTGCATTTAACAGAACACGACATGTGTTTTCAATAGATTCAGTGCCATTGATCTATTTACACGGACTGCTACTTTTTTCAAAGGGGAGATGGGGAAAAAAAACTGGTCTTCATCCACATTTGGCTCTAAACATCTTCAATGTGACGCTCCTGACTTTCTTTGGGAACTTTCCTAAGGACAACATGGATGCTTTCAGATTCATGACCATGTATGCAGTCTAAAACATCCATTCTACAGAGTCGGGAATATTGTGCTAAAGGAACTAAAACTGATTTCCTCCCTTCCTTTTGGAAAATAAAGCAAACAATGTATTTGTTGGTTTGTCGGATTCCACTAATTAAATCAGCACTCAAAGTCATCCAGGATCCCTTACTTCTTGGATAAACACAGACGAAAAGTGCTGGAAACCTTTCTCAGCCACACGCAGCATGGTGCTCACTCACTTGGCCTCCTCGGGAACATTTCTGGGGACAAGTCACAGCATAAACTCAGACACTGTCATCTGGGTTTCGCCCACTGAATTCCTCAGAATAGCTTGTCAGCAAGCTTGAGGGCTCTGCCTGACTTTGTTGGCTTCATCCATGCACAAGATTCCAATTCCATGTGCATTCCATTTCTACAAACCCAATTGTCCTGATCATTTCAGTGACAGCATGATTCAGCATTTGTTGGTGAAAGGTCCGGTCAGTGGGGAGAAAGACTTGCCCATGGCCTCTGTACTATGGCCACCTTCTTGTACAAATGTAAAGAGAGGGGGGAGGGGGACTTGCAGAAAAAGGCACTTACATGCTAAGGTACCCTTTTTAGTAAATAAAGCAGTATCAATGGATGAATGAATTTTAGGGGATTTTTGTCTCTTTTCTTGATAATTTGTATGATGTGTGACTTGTTTTAATAATGGGAATGATTTGTGGTTTAACAAAACTAGAGCAAATGGGCTGGGAAGATGACTCAATGGTTAAGGCCTTTGCCTCACAAGCAAAAGGACCTGAGTTTGGATGCCCAGATATCATGTAAAAATGCAAGACCAATATGGCTGTGGCTTGCAGCTCCAGCTCTGAATGTGGACTCTTGGAAACCCTAAAACAAAGCAATAATGAGGTAGAACAACTCAGGATGATTCCTGATGTCAACATCTCTCTTGGACCTCCACAGTCACATACACATACATTCCAGTGCCCTCTTATACACACACACACACACACACACACACACACACACACACACACACACATATATATATTTAAAATAGTGTCAATGGTATATACTGGTGCATATATATTTCCCAGCTTGGGGCTATTTATTCTTAACAGAAGTTATAAAAATCAAATCTGTACATGTACATCTGTGTATATACCAGATAGAAACGAGCATATGACAAACCCCGTATAACAGGCACAGTTATTATTCTGTATCTAAAACGAGACTGTTTTCAGTCTGTAAACTCAAAAGAGGCAATGTAGATGTTGCTATTGTTCTCAAGGTAAATTGGAAATGCTACAAATTTCCAAATGTCTCTTAATTAATATATCTTCTCAACTAGTAGAACTCAATAAAGCATGTCCCGATTATTTAAAATGATTAACTTTCTTACTCAAAGAAGGAAGTGTCCGTAGCTCATTAAGGATTTTTCTGTGCTTTGCTTCATCAGTTCATGGAAGGGCTCTTGCTTTATTTTATTTTATTAGTGCTGGGGATCAAACCCACAGCTTGGTCCCTCTAAGCATTAGCTCGAACACTGAGCTACAAGCTCAACACAAGAGATGAATCCTTCAAGAAATATCTTTTTAAAAAAAATGTTAAGTCCAACTATATAGTTTTAGTTTCTCAAAACATCCTACACTATTAAAGGGTTAAAATAATATATTTTTCACAAAGCTCAAAATGAACCTTTGTGATTGATTTGAATTTGAAGACACTTAGGGTACTCACAACCCTTAACAACTAAGGAAAAGCACAATAAACAACCATGGTCAAGGTAGGACTGGTTGTGACTCCCCTCCGCATATTCCAGACATAAAACGAGCAAAAAACTTCGTGCTTTTCGGGCTTGTGACGTACTTGTTCAATTACGAAGACTCTCCCAAGGAGTATGGACAATTTGGTTTCACATGATCCTTAAGTTTTACAGCTGGATCTGGTCAGCACTCTAATGCAGATAAGCACATTTCTTCACAGAAAGTTTGGCTTCCCTCCCTTGGGTTCTCGGGGTCACTCTGCCAATCTCTCTGTTTCTTTACTCCATGGTAAATTTCAGAGCCAAGAGTCTTCCCAGGAGTAGGTTAGAGAAAAGCCTCAATTCATGCACACTGAATGAACCCACTGAGAAGTGTTTATCCCTAAATCACTTCATGCTTCCCTATCAATCTTCTGTACCACTAGACATGAACTGCAGATAATTTACCCAGAACAGTGTCCCTGTGTTGGGGTAAAGCTGGGGCCTCAGAAAACCATTCATTAGAATGGTATACAAATGTAATCTCCTTTTGCGGTCAAAACAAAACTAGTTTTCTCATAATACAGTATATGTATTTTCCACTAAAAATCATTTTCATGAACTATATGCTCAATAGTTTCCTAGATAATCTCCTAGTTCTCTGAACCTCTTAGAACTCAACATCCTTGTGTAAGGAGAAAGTGGGTCAAACAGGGAGGGGACATTTTAATGAGAGAAAAGGTGACGGAGTATGACTGGATTGCAAATAACTTACATCAAGCTTAAAAGCGGATGCCAAGGCAGCAACTATATCACACACATTCGTAACAAGGAACTGTAGGTGGCCCCTGGCCAAGACCCAGTAAGAAACTAAGGCCTTCAGTGCAGCGACTCACCTGAACTTAAGTCTTACCAACCATAACCAGAAGTGGTCTCTTTCTCTAGGCAAGCTCAGGCGCAACCACAAAGCTCCTGACACCCCCTGAAGCACCCAAGGAACTAGAGCCCAGATAAGTTGTGCCAGACTCCCAACCCACAGGAGCTGAGGGTGGCAGAATTGTTATGAAATAGCAGATTAGGAGAACATCATTGTGAAATGTGAAAGACAGCGTGCAACCAACAGGAGCGGGGACACCTGCATTCATTTCCCCATTATAACTCGGCTGCTGAAACACAAGCTGTTAGTAAAGATAGGGACGCGTACCCCATCTCACTCGGAAGAGTCATTGCCTGGCTGGACACTGGCTTCCTCTTTGACAAGTACCTATTCAGCTACCTCGCAGTTTCCTTGCAAGGTTTTGCTATGTGCTCTTTAAACTCTCTACCCACCACATGACACACAGAGCTGTAGATTTTCATGGGAAGAGAGGCCTTCATAATCATTTTGGCAATTCTCAAAATTAATCCTCCACATATACCATATTCACTGTGCCAGACACTGAGCTAATCATGCCGACTAGAGAAATGGAGGACATGTGTTTCCCAACCTTGGAAGGCTCACAGTCAGTGGGGAGAGGGGGGTGGAAAAGGACATGTAAAAGGAAACATGAAACTTACAAAGCCCAACAGCGTCAAACGTTGGCAAAGACATGAATCAGAACACTCACACATGGGTGGAAGTGGGAAAATGGTACAGACACATTGGAAAGTTGGCAGTTCCTTAAAAACTGACACATGCTTGTACTCCATGACTAGTGAGTGCATGTGTAAATGTTCATCCAAGAAAAATGAAAACATGCGTCCTCCAAAAGACTTTGTACTCCAGAATATTCTACAGAAACTACTTGCAATGGCCCACAATTATCCAGCCGAACAAACTTTTGTGAATGGAATGTTGTTAAATAATAAAAATTAATAAAATGACAGCATGGTGGGTAGTATGACTTAAACATAATAAGTATAACCAAAGGTGAGAGAAACATTCATATTCTAAGGTTCAGTTCTAGGGTGTTCCTAAATTGGTAGCTCTAAGCTTGAGTGGGTGGCCTGGTGGGGAAGGGGTGGGAGGAAACTCAGGGGGCCAAGGTAATGCTCTTGATCCTGATTAGGTAGGTCAACAGTCAAGTGGATGTATGTATTTTTCAAATCTCATCACACTGTACAGAGATAATACTGAACATAAGTTTTGTCTCCATCTTTTAAGAAAGAATAAATTGAAAGCATGGTCTTTGAAAAACTTTGGGCCAGAGTTCTGATCACATCTCTCAAATTCAGTGGCCATGTGACCGGATCCTGTTGAGCAGCATTTTCCTCACAGGTACTATAGGATAATGGAGCCATCTCCAAGGGCTGTTAGGAGAATTAAATGAATTTTTTAAGTTAAAGAATATCAACAAATATTTTGTGTATGTTGTACAGAGCTGGCAATTGAACCCAGGGAATTTTTCATGCCAGGCATGTGCTCTCTCTCTCTCTCTCTCTCTCTCTCTCTCTCTCTCTGAGTACATCCCTAACTGACATAAAAATGCAAAGAAAAGGACAATAATTGTAGAATATTAAGCTTATTAACTAGCACAGTCCACAAAAGGTGAAAGTTTTTATCTTTCTCCCTTAAAAAATATCATGAATGCTACATCAAGTGCTAAGTCATATAGACAAAGACACAATTCTTCCACAATGGCAAAATGGGTCAGAGGAAACTATCTAAAGGAGAGAAGGATTTAAATTAGCTCTTAAATAGGATTCTCATGAGGGAAACAAAGAGGTAAAAACAATCAATGCCTGCTTCTGCTTAGACAATATTTTCTCCTTCAGCTTTTCTTTCATAGGAATCAAAGGTAGGTTAATTCAGCAAATAGCTACTGCTTTTTCTTTTTTCTTTTTCTATAGATAGTGTGCTGCTGAGTCCTGTCAGTGGGAGAAACCATCAACACTTGAAACATACTGGAAATGTGGTTGGCTTCTGCTGACTGGAAACCTAACCAAATAATGGACATATCTGAACTGTCTGGACCCCCTTGCTCTGGTGGCTAGTGAAGCGGATTAGAGAGATGATTTTAGGCACACACCTCTGGGGGTGGAATCTGGAATCATCCACCTGGCTTTCTGAAAATTATCTCACCTAATAAAGCCTTCATTTTCTTAGCCCAGGACACTTATGTTCAGGATTAACCAAGATAACGTATAGGATCACGCCTTCTCCAGGACCAAACAGAACATGAGCAGCAAGGTGTGGAAAATTAGGTCACGTCTCACAGACATGGCTACAGAAAAGTCCAAAGACTTAACAGAAAGTATAGCCCAGAGGAGACAGGTATGTTGACCTCACACTCTAATGCTATCAACTAAAACACCACCATTAGAACAATTGGTACTTTGAAAAGAAAGTCTTATTTTTAGGGTTTAAAGAAAATGATGAAACAATTCCACAGTAAATTTCAGTGTCTTCCAAATAGGTCAAAAGTAGTGGGATAGGGAGATGACTCAGGGGATGAAATGCGAATTGTAGAGGGATGGGGAGAGATTCAGTGGGTGAAATGTAAGTACGAAGACCTGAGTTTAGATTCTCCGCCTCCCCCATGCAAAACCCACATAGCAGTATGACACAGTGCTGGAGAGAAGGGGGCGGAGACAGGAGAATCCCTGGGGCTTGCTGGCCAGAGTGGTAAGGCACAGGGCTGGGGTGATGGCTCAAGGGTTAAAGCCCTTGCCTTGCAAATAAAAGAACCTCTGTTTGGATCCCAGATCTCATGTAAAAATGACAGGCAGATATGGTAGTGTCCTGCCACTCCAGCTCTGGAAGGCGGAGACTGAGAAACCCCAGAGCAAAGCAATAAGGAGGTAAAGCAATCCAGGAAGATTCCCAATGGCACCTTGGGCCTCCATAGGTACACACTTAAGTGCCTACCTGTGTACATACAAATAAATAGATAGATAGATAGATAGATAGACAGACAGATAGATAGATAGATAAATAGATAGATGGATGGAGAGACAGGTAAATAGACAGAGAAACAAATAAATAAAAATAAGTAGATGAAAAGCAATTGAGGAAGACATCCAACACTAATATTATACATGCATAAAAATATTATACATGCATACAAATGAACACGTGCACATGTTCACACATCTGGATCTCAGGACAATTTTTTTTTAATTGCACACATGCCCAGGTGCCTGGACAAAGCCCCCTAGTAGGAAGTAAGCAACAGGCTGGCTCTACAATGTGATATGGTAATTGATGGGGTTGTTGGAGGGGGGGACTGTAACTTTGGCGAGGACCTGGTAAGTCACTATCTGGTCCCTGCTTTCCCAGCAGTCAGTCAAAACACTTCAAAACGTTTGATCTAAATGAGCCCCTTGATAGACCTCGCCTTCCTGAAGTTTTAATCTGGGAAATGATGCTTGTTTATTCTCGGGAATCTTCAGGTGCCTGCACCACACTCATATTTAAGGTCTCAAAATTTCATTTCTGGCAATAATTACCTAGGTGTGTTCTTTATTCATTGAATATCTCTTTCCTGTGTTTTATTTAGCTTCCAGAACCACAGTGAGTAATGCCATCGCCACAACAGAGTGGTTTGCAAACCGTTAAGTGCTACTCACTGGGAACGCCACGGACTAGCCCTGTCATCAGAAACCTCTTAAATAACACAGCCAAGGGCCACGCTGTATCTGTACCTCTGAGAGCACAAATTAGGATTAAGTGCAAGCATATGCCTACTGCAGAAACAGCCTGCCACTCTGTAAATACATCCAGCACTCCAGCCACATGAAGAAGTGCATGCTTCAGATAGGTGATACGCTCACTTTTCCACAGGTGAACAAATGAGCAGGCTGGAAAAACCCTCCTGCCTAGGCCTCTGGGCCTGTTCTCCCCTCAGTTCCTTCTGAGAGCCACACCCCATCTTCCTCCACAAAGTTCAGGGCGCCCCACACCTGCCGATGATCCTGTGTCTCCTTTAAGTCCTACCAGTCTGAAATGCAAGCCGCCCAGACCATAGTTGCTACCGGATTTCTCAAGCCACTAGATGTCAGAAACAAGATCAGGGTTGTCCGAAGGCAGTTACAACAGCACTGTGTAAAACTGTCAGACTTTTTCCTCTAAACACAGATTAAAAAAGGAACAACAAATGAACTGAGGCTCGACCTGGGTCCCTCTCCCCCAGAAAGCAATTAAAACAAATCCGCATCATTTCATTGACATTTTCTGTACCCAAATGAACAGGGATCTAGTATCCTCAGGAAAACAGATGCTGAGTGACTTGTAATTTATGGACTGCTGTTACAAGGACTGGAAATTTTTCTCCTCAGAGACTGTTATTTGCCTCAGGTCGAGCAAATCAATAATTCACAAAACTGCTCAGATTCATACAGAAACATGGCCAAGCTCATTTGGGTTCTCCCAGGAAAAGCTAGCCGCAGTCTACTGTCTATCCAAAAATGTATGCAACAAAATCAGGTATCCTAGGGCATGTGTGAAGCACAGGGTAAAAGAAAAAGTACTTTACACCGTGTACGCATTGTCAAACAGTAGTTAAAGAAGTGGGACATGAGGCAAACAAATCTACCAAGGTCTTTTCCTTCCTATTTCTAAGGTATCAAACTTCTCATGGACAGGAACTAGGAAGGGCAGAATTACTTCAGTCATTTTTTTCACACCATAAATATTAAGCTGATTATATAAGCAGGACATTAAATAATAAATTCAGGTAAGGGATCCTGTTTTGTGGATGCAAATGAGAGGTATCAGAAGAAGCTTTCTAATTTCATTTTTCATATATTCACCCCACAAGCTCACCTTTCTCCTATTTTAAAAATACTTTCTTCACAAATTATGGGAAGTACATTATATTCTACTTTCAACTTTACTAGTCTTTGGTTAAAGTGTCATGAAACAGAAGAAAAAGCCATGATGATACCAACATTTTGGGCGCTTTGTGTTGTCATTTGAAAGACATCTCTTGGTTGTTGAAGAAATGGAAGGTTTCCAGAAGGAAGGAGTGACCAAATATCAAGGCCAGTTTTCATTAAATAAACACTGGAGGACACGGCAAGGGAAGGACACACGCTGAGCTGTGGGGAAAGGGTGATCTGAAGGAGCGAAGACAGTGAACTCAAGGCGGGGGCTGGGGATCTGGGGTCCAGCACATGGCTTGCTTAGGAGGGATGGGGAAAGGTCTCAGGATGGGTAAGGGCCACACACAAAGTGCTTAAGAGTAAAATTTGCTTTTCTTTTTCTTTCTCTTTTCCTTTTCCATTCTTCCTTCCCCTTCCCTTCTTTTCCTTCCTACTCTCTCCTATCTTTCTTTACCCATCTCTCTCCCTCTCTGCCTGCCTCCTTTCCTTCTTCTTTCTCCTTTCCTCTGTTCCTTCTCTCTCTCTCTCTCTGTCTCCCTTTTTCTTCATCCTTCCTTCCCCCTTCCTTCCTCCCCTTTTTGTTCCTTCCTCTTTCCCTTCCATCCCTCCCTCCCTCGTTATCTTCCTTCACTCCCTCCCTCCCCCTTCTCTCCCTTCTTTCCTCCCTTCCTCCATCCTTTCCTTCCTCCCTTCCTTTTCTTTTCTGGTTTTCAGGGGATTGAACCCAGGAGGCCTCACAGACACTCATCACATGCCCTAACAAACAACCTCCACTTCTAGCCCCAGTTTTGCTTCTTCTTGATGAAGCTATGAGAAAAGGCCCAAGAGATTTCAAAGGAAAAAAGAAAAAAAAAAAAAAAAGATGAGCGTGTGAAGCACCCGCTAGCATTCTTACGCATCCTAGCAAATATTGCCTTCAAACTGGGTATCTAGCTCAAGCTCTGTTTCCCACCACAGATCTGTTTTCAGTGGGGTTGAAAGTTCAGAGAAAACAGGGCTCTGTTGGTCCAGTGTGGGCCCTAAGCTCAGGGTCTCTGGCAGCGAGGTCTCGCTCCTAGTTCTCAGCCCGGAGACCACATAATGCTTGAACTCTGGGGATCCACCTGCTTTTTGCTCCTGTTGACCCTGTAGACTTTCCAGTCAAAGGCTTCCCTAGCAGACTGCCTCTGCTTGTTACACCTAGTAAGTTTCTCTGTCATGGAGGGACTCTACTCCATGCTCTGCCTAAGAGGCTTTGCCCCCAAATCAAAAGCAGGGATGTGTGTGTTACCATGGCACACACGCTGAGCAATGAGTTAGAGTTCAGTTGGAATTGCTGACTGACTACCAAACCTCTGGCAAGGTAATCACGCCCCTCACCTTTTCTACTCAGTGGGAATAGTCCAGGGAAATCAGGTGAAGCAGAAGTCTGTCAGCTACAACTCTGGACCTCAATTCCCCAAGAGAACTCCTCGGAGAGGCTTATGTTCATGTTAGGTGGGATCCAGCGTGGGGCTATTCTTGGGTGCATGTCCCAGAGGGGACACTCCTGTGAGGATGTGGACGTCCTGGGGACTAGGACAGCTTAAGATGAACTACCTTCACCAGGCACGTCAATCGAGAAGTTGGTAGCGACCTCAAACACAAAGCTATGACCTACGACCAGATGCCAAGTGTTAATAGGGCCTGTGAGATGCGTGTTTGTTTGGGTTTTTGTGAGACAGAGTTAATGCAGGCTCACATAAGCCAGACATAAGAAAAATGATGAACCGCTGCCAATTCATTACAGTACCAATAACAACAGCAGCTAAGAAAAGTAAGTCATGACTCAGAATACGTAATTACCATGCAGAGTACATTAGCATGGGCTTCTGGCAGGAGGTTAAGAACTGTCACGACGGCGATGGATAGTGTGTCAGGCAGATGTTCCCTCCCTGTGTGCCCAAGAAGGTGTCTTACTGGCCGCAAAGCATCATGGACTCTGAAAGCATTCTGCTTTCAGATCATGCAGTCCAGACCCACCTACCGGCGCTACCCCTCTTACGTCACTCGCCCCACAACACAATGGTGGCTCCTTTCAGCCTTCACTGAACATGAGCCTGTCTCCATCGTGAAGAGAAAACACAGACCCATCTTCCAACCAACCAATAGCCCTTTGGAAAAACAGACACAAAATTGAAAAGGAAAAATATTTTTCAAGAACAGCAGATTGCTCTGAACTTCCTCCCCGGTACGCTGCCAGATTGTTGCACAAATGTCAGTGCCGAAGACTCAGAGATAAATCGACCATGTGTTGCCACCTTGGAAAATGCTAGAGCCCCCCACCCCCACCAACCTCCGACAGCAGGTAGGCAAGTCAATACTTGCCAATGAGATGCTCCTGGCCCTGGGTACACACAGGTGGCCATTCCACAAGATGGCAAATGACAGATTAGGAAGCCGGCGGCATTTGAGTTCTCCATGACAAGACCACTTGTCTAGGTCAGTTAAGTCCCAATGAGCCATGACAAGATCTGACTGACTAGAGACCGTCGTCCACTGTATGAAGACTGACAGGTCACATCTGATGCGGACAGTCTCTCTGACCAAGCTGACTAATCCACTGGTTTTCTCTCACCTAGCAAACAGACCACCATCTGTGGACGTCACAGGCTCCATAAAACATGTTTTATTCCTCTTTAAACATTTTTTATTCCTGTTTAGTTTAATAAAAAAAAAGGGGGGGGTTTTCCCAGGACGGAATTCCAAATCAGTGGCGGTGTACCATCACCTTTCAGACTTATTCCTGTGCTTTGGGTAAAGCGTCTTCCTAGATCATGCTCAGTAATTGTTTTCTATTAGCAGACTTGGCTGAAACTGTATCTTGAAAGGAGTGTGAATTAGATAATCGCAGGAGCCATTTCTTGCTCATTTTGAGATTCCTTGCTCAGGGCATGGTGCCAAGCTCATAAGATGCCCTCAATAACTGTCTAACTGACCAAAGACGAAATGCATGCATGGCTTCCTTCTCAGAAATACTGCCATTTCAGCAATAAGAATACATTCACCAAAAAATGGATTGCTTTCACCTGGGAAATGTAAAGGTCATCTGCTGGTCAGTAAGTGTTTCTTTGTGACTGATGAGTTGGTAGTAAGGTTTGGTGCCTTATACTTGTTTGTTTGATTGATGCACATGAGTTGTTCTTCCTCCTTACACTCCTTGTGTGTGTGTGTGTGTGTGTGTGTGTGTGTGTTTGCATGTAGATAAGTGTACGTGTGTGTTTGCACATAGGGGGTTATACATGTGTTTGCATGTAGGTGAGCATACATGGGGGAGTTTGTATACAAGAGCACACCTGAGTATGTGTGTCTATCGAGGCCCAAGGAAATCATCTTGAACTGTTCTTCCACCTTATTGATTTGTTCTGGGGTTTCTCAGGCTCCATCTTCCAGGGCCAGAATAGCAGACTGCCACCATATCCACCCAACATTTTTACATGGGACCTGAACTCAGACCTTTTTGCTTTCAAGAAAAAGGCTTTTTAACCACTGAGCCATCTCTTCACTTGTGCTCTATTTTTAAGTTGCTCTAAGAACTAAGCTTATTCTACCAGCATATTTTTTCATAGTTTAAATATACCCATGGTTAAGAAGAAATATATGCTATATCAGTGTGTGGTATTTTGTCCCTTCGGCATGCATTCAGGCTATTCTATTGAGTTCTGTGTCAAACTGTTGAAAGACATAAAACCATGGAAACAATAGGTGGAAAAAATGACAAGATCTGAGACAGACTCTCGCCCATATTGTTTCAATAACAGCACCATTTATGAGCAAAAAACAAGATGAGGAAAAGGTCAACAGAGAATCTGTCTCTGAAAAGCAGCCATTTCATCAAACACCCTTATAGATGAGAGAAAAAAAAAAAACACTTTGTTCTTAAACTATCAGGGTCTATGCAGGCCAGGATCCCTGAGATCCTGAGATAGGTTTTCCCCTTTAACCTTTTCAATGAAATAGCTCCAAAGGTGTGGGGGGGGGAAGGATTTGTATGTGCTGAATTCAATGCCTCCAGGTTCAGAATCAGCCATCTGCACAGTGGATATGTCTTGGAGTGTGCAGAGATTCTTCTGGAATGGTGACAGTATTTCCAGTGAGGCAAAGCATCTCTAGTCTGTCTGTCTGTCTGTCTGTTTGTCTTCCACCTGACTTTCCTTGACCACCAGTATCCTTTTCACCTTGGACCTCTTTTAAAAGCAAAGTTTAGTCTTCTTTTCTCTTTTCTTTCTTTTCCACATCGGTTATACAACATCCCCCCCCCATGGTTGCAATGTTTCCAATTTCCACAAATAACTTCTTTGACATAACTTGCTGGCACCGTCTGTATCCTATAGGAAGTGGGGTCCCTAGTGACTTGGGCCTGTTTCTGGAAAGTGCTGCTTTGGTAAAACATGGGTGCATCAGGGTCTGCTGTATGAATGCGCTCTATACATACAGGAGAATTTGCTTTCTTCTCCAAACCCACTAGATCACCAGGAGAGCTGTTACCAACTCACAGAGAAACAGACAAGACACCATCACTCGCTGCGCTACTACCCCATCACCCACCCAAGTGAGGCAGACCCCAAACATGACCATGCTATGCGGGATTACCTCACTCCATGAGAGGCGTATAAGCTTCTAATCTGTCTTAGCTTTTCAGTTTAACACTAAACTTGCACCATTTTAAGCTCTTAAGGAATTTACACTAAGATATATATACTGTACCCATAAACAAGTTCAATCTATAGATTTCTTAAGGGTGAAGGGAAATTTACATGCAAATCAAAATTTGGCACCCAATTCTAAATGATTTCAATAGGAATCTCACAATATTCTTAGACACAGCTCAGTTTTTTTTTTAACTTTTTATTATTATTATTATTATTATTATTTATTCAACTGTGTGCATGTGTGTGTGTATGTGTGCGCGCGTGCATGTGTGTGTCTGTGTGTGTGTGTGTGTGTCTGTGTGTGTGTAGAACCACGGACGAATTCGCGAACCACCATGGATGCCACCACCTCCTTCTGCCCCGGGATTCACAGGCTCCGCCCTACCAGGACCAGAAGCGCAGGCCGCCCCCGCTGCTGCCTGGCGTCTATACGTGGGATCTGGGATCCGACCTCAGGACCTTCCACCTGCAAGGCGGAGGCTTAACCCCTGAGCCACCTCTCCAGCCCCACAGCTCAGTTTTTAAAAAGCCATTTTTATGGTGTCTGGCCTAGAGTTAATTAAAGAACTACCAAATGCATTTATAAGGATGAAGCTTATTATTTATAAACAGAACAAGTAATTGAATTTAACTGCAACAAATCAAAAGTGAATTTGTGTCCACCACACACCAGCTCATGTCTTTTGAGCCTTGGATTCCTTATTTTTTTAAATTTTTTATTATTTATTATTTATTCAATTGTGCATGTATGCGTGTGTGTGTGTGTGTGCGTGTGTGCATGTGTATGTATGTGTGTGTATGTATGTGTGTGTGTATAGTACTATGGACGAATTCAGGAACTACCATGGATGCCTCTACCTCCTCCTTGTTTATTCTGCCCCAGTATTCACAGGCTCCACCCTACTAGGACCAGAAATGTAGGCCACCCCCGCTTCTGCCCGGCGTCTATACATGGGGTCTAGGATCCGAACTCAGGACCTTCCGCCTGAAAGGCAGGGGCTTAACCTCTGAGCCACCTCTCCAGTCCTGGATTCCTTTTTTTTTTTAAACCCCTCTTCCCGCCTCTCCCCGGATTCCTTATTTTTAAAACAAGTAACTGTACTTATCTCTTAGGGTTTGGGGAGAACCATGTGAGTTATTATTTACAAGGCACTTAGGCATTGTCTTGCTCTTAATAAGCTCTCACAGATTTCTGCTAAGTGAAAATAGGAGATATTCAAAATGTCTGGCACATAGAAGGAAGTTCATAAATGATAGCTAGGTCAGGAACCAAAAGCAATAGAGACTTAATAAAGCTAAGCTAAAGCAATAAAGAAAGTTCTCTCTGCTGGGCACAGCTCAGTAGGAAGGGTACTCTTCCATGAATCATGAGTTGCCAGCCCCAGTCACGTGCCTTACTGTCTCTGCACCCGAATTCTGAAAAAAAAGGGAAGAGTTGCATTATACTGGTACTCTAGTGATGCGGAGGAGCTGTGAATGGTGGATGCTGATTTAGTAATGAAAAAGCAATGGTTGTCAGGGAGGTGTAAGGACCAGAGTTTGGGTTTTCAGACCCCATGTAAATGATGGGTGAGCATAGTACCTGTACACAAGTAAACACAAATACTCGCCCGCATGCATGTCATATACATATACATAAAAAGAAAACAAAGGGCAACAGATGTCTTGATAAGGCTACATGTGATAATTTTAGCACAATATCGTTTAATCAGGGATTGGTTCTCTTTCCTTCTCTTCCCCCCTTTCTCTTTCCTTTCTTTTCATTCTTTTCTTCCTTGATTTTTTTGTATGAAAATACTCCTTTCTTTTACATACATTCACTCATGTCAGTGATTGAATTTTGCTGTTTTATTTTGAGGGACTTTTTTATGCATCTTGCTACGTAGCCCCAGTTGGCCTGTATTTCCTACTTTTCCTACCTTATTCTCCCAAATGCTGGATTATAGATGTATCCCCCATATCTGGACTGGAATACCACCACAAAAAAACCACATATTACCAGCACTCACCACTGTATTCAATATCTTCCTCTCCAAAAACTGAATATAAAATCACATTTGACCACCTGCAACTCTGAGGCCATGGGCTGTTAGCCCATACAACCCCACAGTCCATTGAGCCATCAAACACAGTGATCCATACACTTCAAAGAATGTCGTAGCCAGACATGTGGTGCACAACCTGAAGGGCATGGTGGTCCACACCCTGCAGCTTAGCACTTGGAAAGATAGAGGGTTGAAGACCTATTAAGTTAAATAGCAATAACTTTTTTTTTCAAATAAACCTCAACACTTTAGGACCACTGCTCTTTCCTGTTTGTAATGATAAATGAATCTCTCTTGGGTTCTTCAGTTCCCATGCTTTTCTTGTTCTCTAAATTGAGTGTGCCAGCTTCTCCTTTCACTATTACAAATATGTGACCAAATAACTTAAAGGAACAAAGCATTTATTCATGCTCACAACTCTCACTTACAGTTTGTCAGTGTGGCAGAAAAGTTCATATCAGTATCAGGAACTTTGAGATCTGGACACCTCACATGCACAGGAAGAGCCGAGAGGAGCATGCTTTCTTCCTTGACAGTATGCCAGAATTCTGAACCAGCTTTCCCCATCTCATCCACCTGTCCAGGGCGTGGCTCCTCTTGCTGTGGGCTGGATCTTCCCACAATGATTATATGATCTCCCACAGTCTTGCTCAGAGCTTGCCTTCACTTAACAACTCTTCACAGACATGCCTAAAGTCTCAGCCTTCAATTGTGAGATAGGCGTCTATAGCAAACTGCCATACTAAGTCTAGTATAAGTGCAAAAATGAAAGGAAAATGGAAAGTAACATTCTAAACAGGTTGCTAGACAAAAATCTGTTCCCCCATGCCATTATTTAACAAGAAATTTCTGAATGTCATCCTATTTCCATAATTCTTCTACAAACTAGATCCCCATGACTGCCCTTTTTTTTTTTTTCCATGACTGCCCTTTGAACAATTAGTAAGTTACCTTATCGTGACACCTATTTTATGGAAGCATAGAGGCCCCAAATAACATTTAAAGCAAAGATCGTGAGTCTTGCTGGGCTCCATTCACACTTCTTAAAAGACTATTCAGCTTTAAGCAAGATGCATCAGATCTAGCAACTTGAAATGTGGGAGTTAACTACACACATTAGACACATAGAACAGGTGGCTTTTATGTGAGGGACAGTATCCTAGTTTGCATCATGACCCTAACCCTAGTAAGATCTTGCAATTCATGTGACAAGCTATGAAATCACTTAAACAAACAAACTTCAGTCTGAAACAATAAACCCCAGGTCATCCCAAAACATGTGGAAAATACATAATGAAGGAATAATAACATATATTATAAAAGTGCACTTCAACTTGGAAACCAAAGTGGTAACTGTTAGAAAGTAAAGAAACACAGGGCCAGAGAAATAGATTAGAGGTTAAACCTCTATCTGGCAGTAGAAGGACCTCAGTTCAGATCCCAGGTCCCACATAAAGATGTCAGCAGCCTGCACTTCCAGCCCTGGAAGGCAGAGCCTGGGAAAACCTAGAGCAAAGCAATAAGAAGGTATAGCAATCCTGGATGATTCTGAATTTCACTCTTGGGCCTCCTCAGGCACACACAGGGCCCCTCTTCTATACACACACACACACACACACAGACACACACACACGCACTCACACACGTGTATGTGCAGATAAAAAGGAATGCAAAGAAGGCTTAAAAACTTCAGATATTTTCAAATGTACGAAACTTAGCCCCAGACAATTCAAACACAAACCTGAGATAAAAATGACAGGAGAAGACAAGCAACCATCAGAGAGCAGATGGTGAAGCAGGCCTAGCAAAGAAATAACAAATTAGAGGGCAGATGGAGATGGGAAGAACAGGTTGAATTCGGCCCAGATTTGAAAGTCAATTGAACACAACCAAAAACACACAGCAGTACTCACATCAAGATACTCTTCACCTATTTGCCCACCTAGGTTCATAGTGATGCCTGGATGAGGTTGGCAATGTCTGTGCATGCCAGATGGGGAGTCAGGCATTGAAATGGTCATGAATGCACAGGTGGCTGGAAGAACCAAGTAGAAAGTATACATGGAAAAGGAGACCTGAGACCTGCCTTTGTGATGGTCTAATTCAGCATCACTTTCCTCCAAATCAGTGAAATATTGGTTTTTTGTAGTGGCGGTATTGATATTGGCACCAAGTCCAGGCCCTCAAGCACCCAAGAAAATGCCTACCACTGAGCTACTTTCCCAGCCTGATGTTGAACAATCACAATCAATCAATCCATTCACTTCAGGGCTTAACTATAATGTCCCATTTTGTTTTGGATCACCCTCAACTAGAACATGGGTATATGTCTTCTTAATTGAATTTCACACTTCTGAAAAGAATTAGAGCCATGGTGTTTGTGGTGGACGGCATACATTTGGAGTAATTCCTACTTATTTCTTCTCAAATAAATAGCATCTGCTCATTTTTAAGGACGAGGCAAATCTGTTTTCAGTTGGCTCAACTAGAGTACTAATAAAAGCTAACCACAATGCATTACTAGTTGTGAAGTGTTATTGTAACACTATTTTTTTTAACTGTTGATTTGATTAACTTAACATTTCATTAGCCTTGAAACATGGCTGCTATTTGGGAGGTGTTCAATAATGATTATTTAATGAGTAGTTTGTGCTAATACTTTATAATAAATAACAATAATCATCATAGAAACATTTTTATTTATTTAGTATGATACACAATTTCTTCAAGCACATTCATTTCATCCTCTCTTCCATTTTACTGATGAAAAAAAAAGAAACAAAAAAGGACATTGACTTTACAAGTGCAAAGCAAAAGACTTCAACCAGGTGGTCTGCTCCCACAGCCTGGGTTCTCACTAGGAAATTATTCTTCTTGTCTTAAAAAAAAGAAACTTACTTTCAATCTACAGAGCATGCCAAAAAATATTTTATACAAATATATTTTTACGGCCTATCTGTAAGCTTAATTTTTCCAATAACATACTGGCATTATTAACTTATGTCTCTGCTTTTTTTGAGCTTTTCCCACATGTAAGGATTTTTACAGCAAATAGAATACACAAAATTTATGGCATGCCTAAGGCCTTAAAGTAGTAGATTTCCTTACACATAATTCTTGACCTCACTGGGCTGCAAAGAGTAATAGATCAGATTTCTAAACAGCACAATTACAGTGCTTTTTTTTTTTTTAGACATTATGTAGCCTAAAAGAACTAGGAATATCAACCATTAGACCAAAGTTGAACAAGTATGTAATTTAACTGAAGTCTTAGACCTAGAGTTCAACAAGGAACTGAAATACAGAAAGCAAATGGTTCATTCAGTTTTTGTCTCTCCTTTGTTTGTACAGGTTAAAGCAGGGATTTTATTGAAAATGAGAGAAAAGGGAAGAAATTCTTGGATGCTTGGTCTGAGGGAGGCAAGGAGGAAGCCATAACTTTAAGATGGGAGTGCATGAGAACAGAGGAGATAGCTTAAGTTTAAAGAGAACAGGGAATTTAAATACATGACAACAATGACAATCACTAGGATTTTCTTAAAAAAAATAATGAAGGATAATAAATGGTTTTAGGAAGAAGTTCCCACTCTCTCCTCAGTCTAATCATTTCAAAAAAGTCAAGAAAACACAAAAACCATTTTGAAAAAGAAAATTTCCCTGTCATCTGTTTTTAGAAAAACATGTATATTCATTGAAATACTATATCAGGGGAATATCACATTCTTAGCACATCCAGAAAAAAAATTGCAAAATTCACAATTGCACTTTTTCCCATTAGCTATAATAATTTTGAAACAGAAAAATGGCAAAGCAATCAGCACTGTGACCAACACGCTTGCTGGGAGTTCAGTCAAACTTTAGGCTGTTTCCTTTTCTCAAGAGGAGGCTTCAGATTCCAGTCCCATGACAACATCAGTAAATTGTATGTACTTCTTCTTGTGAATCTAGGTCTGTTGCAAATGGAATTAAATGAATCAATCTATTTCTATGATAACTACAGTATCCAATAGTTCATTTGTCAAAATGCCCCTGAATGTATCAGATACATGATAGAATGCTCACACTATGGTATGTGAAAAATTAAGAGCCTTCATTAAAAGATGTGTATCAGTGATGCCTTTCTCTGTGGGTATTTATTGATAGGCAAAATAATAGCCCTCAGTGACATTCATGTTTTCAATTCCAGAGCTTGTGAATGCTTTTCTTGCATAGTAAAAAGTCTTAAGAGAAATTATCCTGGACCGTCTCCATGATCCAGTGTAATCACAGTGAGTCTATACAGAAAGGCAGGGATGGAGAGGGGACAGAGGGTGGAGGAGACTGCAGCATCGCTGGGTTTGCAGATGCAAGGAGACATGCAGGATCCAAGAAATGCAGGCATCTTACAAAGGTGAAAAGAGAAAGGAAATAATAATCTCCCCTATTACTTCCAGAAGGGAATGCAGCCCTGTTGATCCCTTGATTTTAGCCCAGTAAGACCTGCCTCAGCCTCCTAGCCTTCAGAAGTGCAAGATAAAGATCCATGCTGTTTTTAAACCATGAGATTCATGATCATTTATCCTAGCGCAGGAAACAAACACAAGTCGGATCAAACACAAGTCGGGCTCGTGGCTGATTATTTGCCAGATAATTGAAATGGCTCATGAAATTTAGATCATCAGAAGATACAATATTCAAAGAAGAGTGACTGCAGAAAGTCCAATAATAAAGCACACAGGTTTCTTTTCATATCAACAGTCAACCAGATGCTTCATAACCAAAGCAAGTAATCTATTTGAAAAAAAGAACAATAACAAAATGTTCTTTAGCAGAACTTATTTATGAATCCACTGTCAAATTCATATTGCTATCTCTAATTTCTAGATCTGAATGTTAGCTCAGTCCATAGGAGGTCCTGACCTATCTGGTCAGTTACTCTTGGTGACACCTCTTACAAGCCGTATCTGCATCATTCCAGCCCTCTCCTTGCAACATCACACTGTAACTCTGCTTTTCATGACCCAAATGAAGGAAAACGTTCCCCTTACAGAGAACCATGCAAGCTAGTCCTTTCTTAATTCCCCCCCCCCCATCATAGATGCTACAATATTCCATGAAGCCTCTTCTCCACACTCTGGAGAAACATAGAGAAGCTGGTCCCTCTTCTCTGTGTCTCTGGGGATGAAAATTCTTCCTTTGGGCATACATGTAGCAAACTTGGCCTCTACTGAGCTCATAACAACATTATGCTGATGCCCTATGCAAACTAAATATCTGGGACATTGCAGTACCAGTGGATCGATGGATAGATGGATGGTCCCATTATACACCACCAGAATCTTTTCTGGACAATGAAGACATATTATGAGGTCTGGGAGTGATTGAGAACCAGAAAAGGAAACACAGTGAACCACAAAGTATTTTCCAGCTATGCCAAATTATAGACTGCCAATCTAAGTGAAATAAACAACTAGAATCCTAGACTAAATGGTTCTATATCTAATTTCATTTCTATTTGGGATAAAAAGGTACTGTTTTCAAAAAATTCTGTGCTTATGCTGAAGGTATATACCACAGATCTGTGGCCCTATCTCTACTACTATCACAATTGAAAGACAGCCTGCATCCCCAAACCACCACCATTATCACTTCAGGCTCCAACGGGAGTAGCAAATATGCCAATCCACCATCAGGAGATACATTAGTCAGATCAGCCTGCGAACCCATGTCACTCCTGCCTCCAGTCTCCAGGGACTGCCTCCCAAGTCCAGAAAGGGGTGTTTCACTGCCCACTGCCATCCTTCCATACCAACCTACAATGATTGAAGGGATCTGGGAAACCCCATGTGCCAGATTCTGGAGTTGCAAAAATATTGGTTATCAACATCAATGGTGGTGCAGAGAAAATGACAATAAGTGATAAATGCACCACTCACCAAAAACCAGCAGCTTTCGTGCCTTCAGTGCATCAACATCCTCTTCTGATGATGGTGAATAGAAGCATCAATAGTACCCATCCTGCGCCTCCAACAGAATATATAAGTTGATCTTTAAGGTTCTCTGGTGATAGTCCGCTGCTTATATTGCATGATAGAAGTCTTCAACAAATCCTTGTTTTAATGGCCAAGTACAGTATGTTGAGCTTAAGACTTACACAGGAGGCCAAGGGACTGACTGTCTGTTACCCAGAGATAGCACAGCCACCTGGCAACTGGGGCACATTGCTTTGCAAAGTAAGATGCCAGTCAAGCTCAGCCAGTAGTTCTGTGATTCAGCCCTCAAATCCTAATTTCTTTGTACATGGGAGCATGCTTCCTGAACACTGATGTCAGATAATGCCCATGAATTGAAATGTGTTCAGACAGAACCACTGTACCTAAGATGAAAGCTGGGATCAAATCTCAGAATGTTAAACTCACTTTCAGATTTCCCTGGTGTCTCTGCCCCTTCACTCCTGCTTTCTCCCCTGACTTCACCTTCTTTCCATCACTTCCTTCCTTCAGTCAAAACTGTCCTCGCCTTCGTACCATCTGAGAACGCTGGGGCAAAGGGGAGCTGTTGGCTGCAGTGGGGCAGCCACTGATGGATGGCTTGTTTTGGAACAGTGTTCAGGAACAAGTGCATCATGCAAGCAAGCGTTGAGAAACTCAGAGGGATGAACACATGGACACACACATGCACACACACACACACACACACACTGATGGATGGACTATGCTGTAAAGGTGCCTTGGCACATGCTTATGCAAGCAGCCCTTATTAAATTCAGAAGGACACACATGTACATGCAAACATACACATACACACACACACACACACACACACACACACACACACACACACACATACGCATGCACACACACATTGATTCACAACACCAGAATCTGGTAAAATAGGGTTTCCCGGGGTCCCAGATCACTGCAAGGTAAAAATGATGAAATGTACAAAACTGTCTAAGAATAAAATCGTAGTAACATATACTTAAAAATTCTTCAGATTTCTAACTCCTATCTATTCCTAACATGAATTTGTTCTTTGATTATTTACAAGTGATGGGGAAACTGCTTGCAGGTAAGACAAAAGAGTAGAACTCTACAGAGAGGAGTGAAAACATGATATGCACCTCATGTCAGAAATGGACAGAAATGGACACCTATATTTCTTAGGTGTGCTTCCTTCCATCCTCTGCATGGAAAATCAGAAAAACTCCCCTAGCAAAAGGGAGTCCACTCGCCAGCAGTGCTATGGCGGATTTGAAACATAGGGGCTAATCTTCTAATTAGGAGGCGAGCTTGGAGAAAGCTTTGATTCTGGTCCTTCTATCTTAACACACAGCACTACCACCTCAGCAACTCACTTAGATTCTGCGCTATCAACTGAATGATGGACAGGAAATGTGGGGAACTGGGTAAGGCAGCACCGGTAGTTCATGAATTAAGGAAGGGAACATAATCCTCTTCTAAATTATGTTTACCACACAAATGCACCATTCCCCTGCAGCTTCAGACACAAGAGGGCAACTGTTCTCCACAAGCAATTCAATTGCTATTGATTTCAACAAGGCTTGGCCCTAGCTGGAGATGTAAAAGGCACTCTCGGAGCGAAAACTGCAGCGGAATTTAGCGGTTACGTTACTCCCCAGAGTTAACTTTTGCATCATCAATGATAAACTTCCCCCTTGTTCCTTTTTTTTAAAATACAGTTTATTATATTTAGAAGGGGAAAAACTCTTCCTGGGCCAATGAGATAGTTCAGTGGGTTAAGACACCTGCTTGTAAACCTGGAGACCTGAATTCAATCCCCAGAAGCCCACATCTCAAATAGATAATAAAACATTTAAAAAAGCTTTTCCTAAATCCTTTCTTAATTTCTTTATCTTTGTTATAAATCCACAATCTAAGAAATCAACATTTTTTAAACTCTCTTTATGTTTAGTGTGTGTGTGTGTGTGAGTGTGTGTGTGTGTGTGTGTGTATGAGAGACAGAGAGAGAGAGACAGAGAGAGAACTGTGTGTCCCTGTGAAGGACCAAGGGTGACTTCGGGAATCATCCTGGATTGATTCTACCTCCTTTTTGCTTCACTCTGATATTTCCCAGCCTTCACCCACTAGGGCCAGAAAGTCGTTTCCGCCGGCCATTTTTACAGGGGACCTGGGATCCAAACTCAGGACCTCTGTTTGTGAGGCAAATTCTTAAGTCCCTGAGCCATCTCTTTGGTCCCCAAAACCGACATCTCGTATGTGAGATTTTACACTTTGCAACTAAAAAGATTGTCCTCTTCCACCCACCCCCCCCCAATCCTGTAGCGTGAGGGAACTCTCTCTAGCTCTGTTTCCATTAGGCTTACTCAGGAACACACTCTACTTTCAGCTTGTGCCCACACAAATCCAACCACCCACAGGGCAATTAAGGCCCAGGTAAGAACCATCAGCTCCATCAGCTTTATTCTCATGTTGTAATGGCCAGGTTATTACATTTATTAGTAAAAGCAATTAAGATTTTATATACTCTTCAAAATATTTCTGTATGACCTATTCTACCAATGTATCATTGATTTACCAGTCTATACCTCATTTACCTTTTCAAGTTTCTCCAATAAGATTTTACTTGCAATAGAAAAGTAGCATTTGGGGCTTGTTTACTTAATTTTACTGCTGGAGATATAAACCCTTTCTAAGGGAAATCACCTTTGTTTACACCACTTAGGAAACATAATAGCACGTTGCTCTTGTTTCCCCACAAAAGTGTTTCACACCCCACAGGTATTTAGACTCTGGAAGTCAAATTCCTTTTTGGAGACCTCACACTGAGTTCTCTGGTTCTCTTTTTATACTGCCTGTCTCTGTTTCTTTCTCTTTCTGCTGCTTCATTAGTCTGGCAAAGTAGGAATTATTACTTTTTTTTAAATCATATGGGGCTGGCTTGTGAGGCCAGAGTCAAGCAAGAGTTCGGAGTGTGGGAATTGCTTCCCAGAGTGGTTCAAGCAATAAAGTGGGCCAAGTGAGGGCGGATAAAGGGGATCCATCCATTGCTTCTTTGCTATAAAGGGGCTTAAAATATGGAAAGAGAGAAGACTAGAATAAGCCTAGTGCATTGGATTGGAATGTAAGCAAAGTGCGTGTGTGCATGCATTTGTACGCGTGCATACATGTAGAGGCATGAGGGCAACCTCAAGCATTGTTCCTCCTTCAAGACTGGCTTTCTCACTGAAACTCACAGACTAGGCTAGTCTGATGACCAACCAGCAAGCCCGAAGGATCTGCTTCCTCAGCACTGGGATGATAAGAATGTTCCACTGGGCAGTGCACCCAGCTTTTGTACGTGGCTCTGGGGATTAGACTCAAGTCCTTGTGGTTGCAAGGCAAGCATTTTACCAACTAAATCATCTCCCCAATACAAGCAAAGGGTTTTCAGCTGTCAGATAAATCAATATGAGTATATGTGAGTGTTTCTATACATATGCACACACATGCAGACATGAATATACACACAGGTATTCATGCATATACATTCACACATTTTTCTATGTGTTTGCTGATAGATCACAGTAACAATAACCTCCAGTAGCAATATACATCCCTGGCACCCAAATCTTGGTCTGTAAGTACCATCCTCTACTAAAAAGAATCTGATGTCTTCATAGAAATATTCCATGCTAGAGGAATCTGGGATATTTGGTTGCATTACAAAGTAAAGGAAGGTCTCAATACATGATGGGAGCATGTCGAAAGGACACAGAAGCCAGACTGATGGAATTCTCACCAGCACAGCTGGAAAATTTTGTGCACTGATATAAATAATGATCAAAATGGGTCATAATCCACAAATTCAAATAAGACTCCATTGTTCTATCTTGAAGAAAGAAGAGAGAGAAGAGAAAAGACAGAGGGAGGTTGATGGACTTCTGGGCTGGAAAGTTGTCTCAGGGGTTAAAGCGTTTGCTACATGAGTAAAAGAACTGGAATTTGGATCTCTAGATCCACATAAAAAGCCAGGTATGGCAGCCTGCTTGTAATTCCAACCTCGGATAACATAGGCTGAGAATCCCCAGAGTAAGGTAGCTGGACAAACTACCACCAATGAGCTCAGGGTTTGATTGTAGATACTATCTTAAAAAGAAAAAGTGGAAAAACAACCTCAGTTGATTCCCAATATAACCTTAGGCCTCTACATGCACGTGCACACCTATGTATACCTACTTGCACGGCCATGTGTACCTACTTACATATACCCAGACATACCATACACACACACTAGAAAATGGAAAAATGAAGATATGAAAGAAATTTCTACTTTAGAGTAAAATGCCAGCAAGCAAACCTCTTGAGGATAAGAGAGCAGAAAAAAAAAATTGGCACCAATTTGGAAGTAGCTGCATCCAGGTAGCAATAACAGCTAACTGCCAAGCTCCTCGGTGGGTGCTAAACCATGTGGGTGGACTCTGATAACATTTATACCATTTTCAGTGTCTAAAAATATAGCATGCAAAAGACATGACTCCAGGTTTTAAGTTCCTTAAGAGCATGCAATGCATTGTTATCCATCTTGATTCCACCAGAAAACTTGCAAAGTCAGTCTGTAAATAAGAGAAAGAATGTGCAAAATTCTACTAACTTTCTCTAAGTCAACAGGTTTTCCAGTCCGAGTCGAGGCTGAGTCTTGATTACTTTTGCAAATGGAGGAAGTATGAGGTAACAGGGCTTTGCTTCTGACCCCACGGTAACTACACAATGAATACTATGTCAGATCGTATTTGGTTCCATTGAGTAATGAAAGAGAATAAATAGAGGTTCACCCACAGTGGAATTTTTACAATCCCTTTTAACACTTAAACCATATTCACTTTGACTTTTCACTATCTCTGCTAACAGGATCAGTGGTAGAATTCAGCCCTCTTTTCAGGCTGAAAAACCTGGATTGAAATTCATCATTTTGCTTTCAAAAATGTATCCTGCTCTCGTGACATGAAGCTCCTCATGGAGAGGTCTGCTTCCAATGCAACCTTCTACAAAAAGCTTAAGACTCTCTAAATATTAACCGTCATTTCTTAGAGCCAG
Organism: Typhlomys cinereus; assembly: GCA_023101885.1. NCBI lineage: Eukaryota > Metazoa > Chordata > Mammalia > Rodentia > Platacanthomyidae > Typhlomys > Typhlomys cinereus. The sequence goes on from JALPQD010000036.1 coordinate 8,236,451, forward strand.
GCTCATTTTTCCTCCAGTGGGATTCTTATAATACTTAAGAACCCAGATTCTGGGTTCTGGCAATAGCTCACTTGGTAAAATGCTTGCCTGGCAAGCCTGTGGATCTGAGTTCAAACCACTAGACTGGATGGTTTGGTTTTGTTTCTTTCTACAAAGGAACGAAAGAAGGAAGGAAAAAAGGAAGAGAGAGAGAGAGAGAGGGAGGGAGGGAAAAAAGAGAAAGAAAGAAAGAAAGAGAGAGAAAGAGAACAAGAGAGAAAGAGAGAAAGAGAAAGAGAGAATGAAGAAAGAAGAGAAAGAAAAAGAGAGAAAAAGAGAGAGAGAAAGGATGGAGGGGAAGGAAGGAAGGAAGGAAGGAAGGAAGGAAGGAAGGAAGGAAGGAAGGAAGGAAGGAAGGAAGGAAGGAAGGAAAATAAACAACAAAAAGCTGAGCTTGGTTCATGCCTCTACTCCCAGCACTGGGGAGTGGAGGATATACAAGGGGATGGATCTCTGGGGACTCCTTGGCCCACCAGCCTATTCGGCCAGTTCCAGGCCAGTAAGAGATCCTGCCTGAAAAAAAAAGTTGATTAATGAACAACAGTTAAGATTGTTCTCTGGCTTCCATATGAACATTTACATGAGTGTACACACATTTAGAAATCTACGATTTGCACACACATGAACATGTACACACACACACACACACACACACACACACACACACACACACACCACAATAGATTTTGATTATTCCCAACACAGAAAATCAGAAGCTGGACATGAAGCATTATGTGAGTCTACATACCTAGCATTTAAATCCTGATAGGTAGGAAAACACAGGAGAACTCTGTATCTTTCCTTCTTATTCCTCTCAATTTTCTGGGTAGGTCTGTGCATGAAATTTGAGCACGAATACATAGTATCGATGTTGTCATGTATCTAATCTGTGTGAACTCAAAGGATGCTAATTCATCATGCCAATTATACTCAATGGACAGCATAATTCTCCCCTCAAATAATACAACATTGCTTAGAACAGCTCACATTTTTCTTAATATTTGGCAGCAACTACTCTATGAACTTGGCTATCAGCCTAAAACTTCCTTACAATTGTAGAATTTGCCCCAAGGTTAAAAGCCAACCACCCACATTTGAAACGTTTGTGTCTGAACCTGCAATTTGTTGGCCACCCACACTAGCTCATTAAAAACGCTGAACTGAATTTGTTTCGCCAGCTTGATTATCAAAGCCAAGAACGGCGCCCCCCGCCCCCCACACCACCGCTGAATTAGGGACAGAGTTCTCTCTCAATGGAAAAGCAAAGACCTACAAATCTACCCCCTTTTCTGCATTACTTCATGCATCTGCCTGCTGTCAATGAAAAATGAGACTAGAACAGGTCTTGTGTGTGTACACACAGAACCTCAGCCACGGCCCAGGTGTCGGCCTTGGCCCAAGTCACACTTTGGCACACAAAATAAGTCCCTTATTTCAATGGCCTGCCACAACCCTTCTGCTTCAAGCTCCATACCTTTCACTGTAATCTTCTATTTTGAACTTACTCTGTGTTGGGTCTTTGGATTTTTGTGCCCATTAGAATACTTCTAATTGCCTTGATAGCCATCAAATCTTCCAGTAAAGGTCTGATTTGTTCTCAGGTAATAAACGCAATGCTGGCAAGGGAACATCCTGTAACAGGTTTGCTGAATTTCTTTTTTTAAATAAATTTTTAAAAATTTTATTCCTCGTTTTACAAGCATATGGAGTACAACATCCCTGCCTCCCTCCTTCCCTTCCCCCCTTTCATCAATCCATCCCACTCCTTCTCACTCTCCTGCCTGTCCACTTCTGTGGGTCCCAGGATTCCTTCTGGGTTGTCCACTCGTGGGGGTTCAGACTCAAGAGAGTAAATATTTTAGGTTTTTCAGGCCATATGCTCTGCTCAGCCACTGAACTTTGCCACTAAATATGACAAGAACCACAGGCTAGAGAAGATCAAAGGTAGGGCTGTATTCCAATAAAACTTTATTTACAAACACAGGAACAAAAACCCAGATTTGGTCTGGAAGCTGTAGCTTGCTCACCCCGGTTTTATTATTTCTTGGCTTTGCTGTCTAATGAAAGCTGGTCTTTATGCAAAAACAAAGACAAAGCAGACACAGTGAGCGGTTCAAGTATGACCTGCATCAAAACCTCTTAGCATGTGTGAAAATAATTCTAGGTTCTAATCCTAATTTCTGTACCAGGATCCCTAGAGGTTGGGTTGGGTCCAGGACTCTGTTTTCAAACTTCTCGGTTAAGTCTTACAATACCAAACTTAACGTGTGTGTGTGTGTGTGCGTGTGTGCGTGTGTGCGGGTGTGTGTGTTTACGTGTCTGTGTGCATGCAAGTGCATGCAGAGGCCAGAGGTCGATGTTGGTGGTCACCTCTAACACAGGGTTGCTCACTGAACTTGGAACTCACCAATGTAGCAAGACCAACTGGGCCACCAAATTCTAGGGGTCCTCCTGTCTCCTTCCCAGCACTAGGAATGCAGGTGCTCGCTGCCATAGTTAGCTTTTTATGTTAGTGCTGGGGATCCAAACTCCAGGCTTTGTGCCTGCGTGCCAAGAGTTTTACTGACAACCACCTCCTGAGCATCCCAGATTTAACACCTGACATCTGACAGAGCTGATGGCTTAGGGACAACTCTGTCATGCAAACCCCAAAGTGAGGGTCTCTCTTATTCTCAGGATTGTTTATTACCCCACAGATGAGTGTAGCCTTGAGCTTAATTTCTTTCTGAAATGCAACAAATGTTTTCTAGCTCAGTCTCTGCTTCTTTCATACAATAGCGTTGCACCTCAGCTTTGGCTTTTCTTGCATGTAAACAGCTGAAGGCAAGCCCTAACTCTTCTATATTTCCCAGTCCACTCCTCACATACACGGCTGTGCATTGGTAGCATCAGTTTTGTTTGCTCTGCTTGGTTTTGATCTCTCAAGAAAATTATATTAGTTAGAAGCAGACATTCAGAACACACAGGCAACTGCATGGAATTCCCTGAAATCATGAGGCACAGGATGTTTCTCTTTTCGCTATGTCTTCTTTTAGCATTATATGCTCCACTCAGAATTCAATTCATCCTCTTCCTGACTTGAGAAACACCCTTCAAGCCTTCTCTGCACGTTTTGCTGTTCTGTCTGGGCACATAGTCACACTTCCCCTGAAAGGCTATGTTGAAGGCTATGTTGACATCCACTGTATTCGTTTTTCTCCCAGCCCCATAGTAACTGTGTGGCTGGGATTCGCTGTTTGGAATCTATCAGGGGACTCTGTTCAATGCATTACAAGTCACTGGTTTGCTTCTCTCGCCATGAACTGAGAATTTTAACTCACATGCAAATCCCTAAGGGAGGGAAGACCCCAGGACGCAATTTCAAACATTCAATCTGCACATTACACAGTTTATCAATCGCCAAGCAGCCAATGGTTCAGAATGATTCATTATCCCACCCTGCAGGTCACAGCCACTCCCCTGAAGAGTCTGAGCTTTAACACGAGACCCATCTTCTCCACAGCTCCTACCCCACTGAACTGTGTGGAGACCGAAAGATGGGAAGTTGAACAGTGGAAAGCACAGCAGACTGGCCAGTCAGTGCCATAAGGTCAATGTGATGTTAATCTTGAATGTCAGCTTGATGAGATCAAAGACCACCAGCGAGGAGCCTGTGGATATGCTGGTGGGAATTGTCCAGATTAGGATAAATAGCTTCTGAACATGCCTGTCGGGGATTATCCAGATTAGATTAGCCTCTGGACAGACCTGAGAAAGATTATCTAAATCCGGTTCTTTGTGCTAGAAAGACCCACCCATTGTGGGACCACCAAGCTCACTACCGTGTTGTAGCACTGAGATTATAGGCACATCTCCGCCATGTCCTTTTTTTTTTTTGTGGTTCTGAGGGATCCAACTCGATCCTTGTGTTTGTGAGTCAAGTACTTTACCTACTCAGCTAATCTCCCCCAATCCGACACATACTTTTCTAAGTTTATTAAGGATGTACTATGTGCCAGTCACATCAACATTGGGAATAGTTTGGTAAAGATATGCAAGGACAAGAGTCTGGGCTGTACCATCTTAGGATTCACTGGTTACCTTCATCTCATCTTAAATCCTCCAAGTTTTATTCCAACATTGTTTAATTCTTACAGTATATGTTTTTAAATTTTTATTTATTGGACAAAAGGCTACACAATAAACTCTCACTGTTGTCTTACAGGTAACCATTCTAGGATTAAAGAAAACCAATGCTATTAGCTGTCACTTAGCCTACCAGACAAACACTATACTATTTAAACAAACAAGTATGTACTCTTTCTTTCCTTTTTCTTAAATATGGTAAGTATATCATTTAGGCATGTTGTTTATACCCTGCTTATTGCATAGGATGTGTCTTGACATTCATTCTCTATCAGAAAATTGTCACACAGCATTATTTAAAGCTGCATGGTATTCCATCATGTGACCATAACATACTTTATTGAACAAGTGCCTCTGATAGACAATGATTAAGTTGCTTTCAATCATTTATTACTACAAACTATAAGCATATGCTTAATCATTCACAGACACACAACTAAACATATATAACGCATAGATAAGTTTTGACTCACTAGTAGAGTAGCTTAGCTTGGTTTATATCTTGTGCTTATAAAGAGTATCCAAGCCCTAAGCAGAGGCATCTGAACTGCAGCCTGTCCTTTCCACACTTGAGAAGCCCCAGCATCCCTGAACATGTTCCAGGAGCATGCATGCATAGCTCTGTTCCGCACATTCTGACCCAGTCATGTTTTGTATCCTGGCAAACAAAGGAAAGTTCTGGAAATCTGTTATAAAAAAGAAGAATCATTCTGCTTGTCTGAGGTCTACAAGCCAGGAGAGCAAGCACCTGGGTCCTGGCGTGGCAGGAAGTCCCCTGGATCACCCCCAGAACTCACGAAGGTTAATCCTGGGGTCCTGTGCACCATCCAGGCACTGAGCAGCACACATCTGCAAGAATTTCTTGCTCCGAGGCCTGTTTGCTCTGATTTGTTTTTCAAGATGTTGTTAAATTCTGAGTTTTGCTTCGCAGCTGCACACTCCACTATGTGCCCCTCTAAGAAGGCAGAACGGAGTGTTGCCTTTTAAATCCAGCACCTTCTATAGGTACTTTGGCAGTTCTAAGTCCCCAAAACAGAAGGGAAGACCACCCACACACCATGAGGTTTATTTTTGCACTATAATCTTTCAGCTGCTGTGCAGGACAGCATTTTCCACATGTTTCTAGCACAGGTGGTCCTGCCTGCCCATGATGGCCAGAATTTCATTATAAATGCAAACTCTGTCACTATAAGGACCAGGGCCTTGTCCTTATTACCCCATCATTTAACCTGATGATGGCAGTAATTGAGCACCCACAACATGGAAGGTGCTATAAAAAAACTATGAAAGTTTGAAATGAGGGAAAGTGCATTGGGTGAATGAATCCAGGTGGATTTCTCTAGAGAGGCTAAGAAGATTTTCACAGACATGAAAATGAATCAGTTATATTTTATCTCACAAAAAATGCCAAAGGAGGAGCATGAACTCAAAGAACAGATAAGGATGCATTTATAAGATGCTCTGCTAGTTCACACATACAGGTAAAGGGTTTAAGAATGCTTGACACAGATGGGTCCCTTCCCTCTTTATGAGTGGGTTTCCATCTTGTTGGCTCAGAAATGGTGAAAATGGGGGTTGGGAAGATGGCTCAGTGGCGAAAGCCTTTGCCTGGCCTCACAAGGACCAGAGTTCTGATCCCCAGATCCCACCTACAAATGTCAGGCAGATACTGTAGTGGCCTGTACTTCCTGCCCTGGAAGGTGGAGCCTGGGATACCCCAGAGCAAAGCAATAAGAAGGTAAAGCAATCCAGGATGATTCCTGATGTTACCCTTGAGCCTCCATAAGTATGCACACTCAAGTGCTTTCTTGTATGTATACACACATATACATATGCACATCCACTTATGTGTGTACACACAGACAGATGCACACAAAGAAAGAAGGAAGGAAAGAAGGAAGGAAGGAAGGAAGGAAGGAAGGAAGGAAGGAAGGAAGAAGGAAGGAAGGAAGGAAGGAAGGAAGAAGGAAAGAAGAAAAAAAGAAAGAAAGAGAAAGAAAGAGAGAAAGAGAGAAAAAAGAAAAAGAAAGAAAGAGAGAAAGAAAAGAAAGAAAGAAAAAGAAAGAAAGAAAGAAAGAAAGAAAGAAAGAAAGAAAGAAAGAAAGAAAGAAAGAAAGAAAGAAAGAAAGGAGCCCAGTGGTAACTAGCTAGGCACTGACAGTCAGGTTCTTCTTTGTAAACAAGACACTGAATGACAGAGCACTTGCCTGCCAGGAACATGTATGAGGCCCTAGGTTCAATCTCCGGGTGATCCAAAAATAGCCCCCAGGAAAGGAACTGTTCACACAGTGGTTCTTACTAGGTAGGGGCAGTGTTGCCTAGTTTATGGAAAACAGATACTGAATTAACAAACGTTACAAAGCTGCTGCTTGAGGATGGGACTCAGCAGCTTCCTGTACTCTTCTTCCTCTCTGCCGGAACCACAACCCACAGAGGGCACTTTCTGGAAATTCACTAGCACTTGCATGAGTTGTAAAACATTTCTGAAGCATTTTATATAGACATATTAAAAACATAAGAATTATATAAAGTGTTTTACAGTATAAAATGTGTATGTGTGCATAGGTACATAGGAATGTCATAAAATGACCAAAAGGAAGTTATTAAATTGCTAATCTCTATAATGTGGTAATTATCCAGGCAGAAGCTAGGTCAAACATCATCAATGAAGAACCATTTGAAAAAGATGTTTGTAACAGTGGGTGCTGGTACTGGCCAGGGTTCAAGTTGACCCAATGATCACCACCTTCTTACATGCTCACCCATGTGTAATCTCCCCCCACAGGATGCCAGGATCTGTGTAGCCAACAGAGTTTGCAGAAATGAAGGTATACAACTCCCAAGATTAGGCTATGAGAAAATATGACTTCTATGAGACAGTGCTACCTATTATCTATCTATCTATCTATCTATCTATCTATCTATCTATCTATCTATCTATCTATCTATCTAATCTATCTATCTCTCCATCCATCCATCCGTTTATCTGTCTATCCCAAATTAGCATATGAGAAAGCGTGACTTCTATGAGAAAATACTATCTATCATGTATTTATCAGCTATCAATCATTTGTCTCCCTCTCTTTTCCTCTCCTCTCCTTTTCTCCTCCCTTCTACACTGGTTTCCTCTCCTCTTTTTTCTCTCCTCTCCTCCTTTTTCTCTCTTCTCATACTTGGTAGAAACTCAGTTGTGGATTCTTGACTCACAGACACCACATGATCTAGCCAACATCCACAGCTTTGGGGAGCTTTGTTTGGGGGTTTTGTTACAGAAGAGCAGATAATCAGCACACGATGCTATCAAGGAAGTACACTTCTAAGTAACAGAAATCCCAATTAAGACCTGGCTAAGCTAGTTACGATACATTACCCTGACCAAGATTTAAATGCTTGAATTTTCTTAGATTATTTTTACATCTAATTCTATGATTTCCCTAAAAGGGTACACATAAAATCATTTATGGGGGAATGCAACCCATGTGTCCATTTGTAACCCCAACCCTCAGAAGGTTGCAACAGGAAAACTGCTACATACTGAATGGCTAGATCCTGCTTCAAAACAAAACAAAGCCCTAAAGCACAGATAGACACACTAAACATGCACTTTCTTAGAACTCATTTCCTGGGTTAGTTTAAATTATACAGAATGATACAAAATATGCAAAAGTCTGTGTGACCAGAATAAGAGTGCAATATCAGCACCAGTTCTCCCCCGCTATATATCCGCGTGCTTTGCTGTGTAGCATGGAGCAGTCGTTTCTTCCCCCGCCTCTTGCATCTGCGGTGGATGTGGGGTTGGCCAACAGCGTACCGCAGAGGGAATAGTACAGTCGGTTTCAAACCTCAGACTAAAACAGCTTTCATTCTTCCCCTCCTACCACCAGTCTCTTCCATCTCTGGCACTGCTAGAAAAGCAAACCTAGATTCACTGACATGAAAGACCAGGTAGACCAGAGCAGAAATGTTCTCGATAAGCCCAGGCCAACCAGCTAGGGAGTCATAACGAAAGAGTGGGCTCCCAGCTAAAACCAAAAGTGCCCGACAGAGCCACAGACCACACATAGTAAGAAGGGGGATCTCAGCTAGACGTGCTGGTGCACTCTTGTAATCCCAATGCCTGGGAGGCAGAGATGAGAGATTCAGGATTTCAACCTTGTCCTCAATTACACAGCAAGGTTGAGGCTAGCCCCAGCTACGCAACAGCCTGTGTTCAAAAAAAATTAAGACATTTTTATATGTCTGAGAGCTTCTGTGAATGTTTATTATATCTAATGGTTAAGGCAATAGATAGTCAATACAACTATCATAAAAATTTATCTTCAATAAACTGGTGTTCCTTTGATACCACTTGGAAATGGCAGCTTGTAGGATCTCAGTCATGTTACAATGTGTACCTCAAAGTTTCTTTTATGACTCTACGAATGGTAATTAGTATGCAACCTAGCTCTGTTTGAGGGATGACTTTGTGACACAGCTGTTATCTGTGACAAGTGATATATGGTACTGGTGATATGAGGCACTAGTTGAAAAGAAGCTTAATGATGGAACTCAAAACCTGCTTGTCAGAATGGAACACATTCTTGTTACTGTTAACTAAAACGAGAACCTAAAAAAGATAAGGAAATAGATTAACACAGAAAACTAGCCAATGAATCTATAGGTAGGAAAACAATATACCAAACTGCTCTGTAAATAGCTTCTATTATACCCATAGATTTGAAGAACATGTAACACTCAGCCTAGAAATCTTCTACAACAGAGGTAGAGGATGTCAACACGCTGACAGGATGCAGCCTAGGGCAGTAGAAGAGCAGTGCAGTGGACAGCAATGGCCACCATAATGCAGAGTACCCACAACCCAGCAAAGCTCACCCAGATCAGGTCAACCTGATCTCTCTGCATCAATGCTTAGGGAACCTCGAAGAAGAAGGGGGAGTGAGATTGTAAGAACCTAAAGATGCTAAGGTTCACCGCCGGACAAGACATTCTATTCAAGGCAGGACTGTTGCATCGAGGAACTCACTGCAGTGAGACTTGTCCTTACCAGACCTCCATAATGACTGACATACCGACATGTCCCCATAGGCTATAGAGGAACTCAAGAGAGATAGGAACATACAGTGGAAACCTTGGGGACTAATGTTGGATGAGTGAAGGGAAATTCTCCTATCAGTGGGGTGGCCCAAAGAGAGGCAACTTTGTATGCCGTAAGAGGCCTGAACCCCCACAAGAGTAGACAAGCCAGAGGGAACCCTGGGGTCCATAGAAGCAGACAGGCAGGAAGGTGGAAAGGAGTCAGATGGATTGATAAAGGAAGGGAGGGGGATGGGAGGGACAGGGGATGGAGGGAAGCAGGGGTGAGTACTTATAAAACCAGAAAAATAAAATAATTATTTAAAAAAAAGCAAAGGATTTAAGCCCAGCATTGGATTCACTATGGATGTGTGATGCTGGGAATAGCAACCTCGTGGGAGTATTTAGAATGATTTTTCCCCTCTGGTGCTCCTGTCTACGGTAGTATCTTATGGGATGATGGGGAGAAGCCAGGGTCGAGTCCACTTCCAAAGAGTCCGAGGTTAGAACTATCCTGGTGCTTATTTTGATCTCACCATTGCTTACCAGAAGGGCAATAAGGTTCAGACATGACCAAATAACAGGGTTGGTTTTACCCACACAATTTTCCTAATAATAGCCATGCAGTAATTATGTACATGGCCACTGTTCACCAAACTACCCTGGTGATCTATTTAAGCCATAGAAACGGAAACACTCTACATACAATACTTATTACTCACAGGCAAAGACACACTTAAATGCTATCTACATGGATTCGGATAATGCCCTACTGCTGAAACCAACAGCAAACGTATAATGAAGTGTTGAGAGGACATTTTTTGGGACCATATTTTTGGCCCTTATTCTAATCCTGATCCATGGCAGCTTACCAAAAATTTCTAAAGGCAGCTGCAATTCTCAACAGGCCAAAAATATATTGCGACTCCATCCACCCTCTTTCTAACCTTTTAACCCCAAGATCAGGAAGGTCAGCCAGAATGGTCAAGACAATGGTTAGAGTTTAAGAGTTTTAATGGTCAGGTTACTTCTGGGTACTAAGCTTTCTCTTGTAGCTACTAATTTAACTCAACTGGCTAAAACTGACTCTGGAAGTACATTTGAAAATACAGGAAAAAAATTACTGCACCACTGGAGAGAATAGTGAAAGCTAATGCCAAACAGGAGAAGGGAGTTTCCTTAGTCAATGATTTATCCACAGCTGGGTCATCTATGCCCAACAGGTGCACAACTGCCAGGGCAGACATTCCATAGGAAACCCAGTAGTTCACACATGAAAAAAGATGTGGAAGTAGGAAGGACACTGGCTAGAAAGAACTTATGAAGAAGTGTGACAGGAGAGAAGATGGGATTGAGCGGTAAGGGGTGAAAACACACACAGTCATTGTATTTATGTATGAAAGCACCAAATAATAATAATAGAAAATACAGGAAAAATAAACATGGTGACTCTTCCTTTGTCCTTCACTATGGAGCACATTTGGCCAACCAAACTAATATCTGTTTTTTTTTTGTGTGTGTGTAGGACATGGCTTTGACCACCAATTTATACCCTGATGTAGAGGTAGGAACCAGACATATATACAAAATGCACCAAACAATTTAAGATTTAAATAAAAGGTCAAAGCACTGTTGCATAGTGGCCACTGGGCAGGACACGGGAGCTCAAGGCTCAGTATAGATTCACCACAGAAGCTCGAGGCTCAGTATAGATTCACCAAGGGACGTGACAGGGAGAGGGGCTTGGAATCCAACTGAGGCACCACCAGCAAGTAGCCTGCTGGGAACAGTGGCAACTCAGAGGTCGCCCGCTCAGCAGCTCCCAGATTTGGCATTGCCAACTGCATTTCTTGGTTCCATTTCTGCTCAGACCTCTGCAGGACACAAGGAAATCCCACTGCCACATAGAGAAAAGATGGAGAACCCACAGAATCAGTGTTTGAAGCCCAGTGGAACATCATGGTCAAAGAGGAACGAAAGGTGCTGAGTCCCAAAGAGCCACCCGCACTGGGCAGAGCAGAGACGCATACAGGGGGCGTGCAGGTCCACCTTTGCTGGGCAGAGCAGGAAGGCTGGCCAGAAAGGAGGCACCCGTGACCTGAATGCGGTCTATGAGGGACAGTTGAGCTGCAGGATGCCTGAGCCCAAGAGGTATCTGTCCCCACCTGCCGAATGCTCCCAAGTCTGAGAACCATGTTCATGACCAAGCTGCCCTTGGTGCCGGGGTTTCAGCAGGTGGCAAGGTCCTGGGGCAAGACCGTGTACACTTCAGGCACAGAGACGATCAGTGACTCGCCAGCTCCTACTGCATGATGGTTGCTGAAACAACAGATGTTTAATTGCTCCCATTTCTGGGTGCTGGAAGTCCAAGATCAAGGTGCCAACAGTCTCAGCTACTGGGAAAAGCCCATGCTGGGCTGACAGAATTCACCTTCATGCTTCATCCTCATATGGTAGAGAAACAAGCTCTAGTCTCTCCTCCTGATAAAGACATGAGGCCAGTGTCTACAGAATGTGTCAGTATGTTCAGATCTAGCACATCAACATGAGTGTGATCAGGTACGAGTCCACCACACAAATGTTAACTCAATGCAAATAAACACAATTTTGATTAAACAAAACAAAACAAAACAGCAAAACACTGTTGCTCCCAAACTGAGCAGCAATTACACTATAAGCAAGGACAAGAGGAAAGCATGTCCCTTGGATTTTTCAAAATGATTATTTAAGCCAGCTGGGAAGCTGTTCCTCCCAGTTCCCATAAAATGAGGCACTCTCCCTCTCTCCCCCTCTTCCCCTCTCCCACCCCTCCCCCACCTCTCCTTGGATATATCCTTAAGGATCATGGGAAAAGAATCAGAACTGCTCAAAAGTACCTAGCCAGCAATTCTAACAGTCAGTGTCCAGTTCAACTGGTTGTGCACAGTTCCCTCAGAGATAAGAGAGTGAAAATTATCTTGAGGTTGAACAGGTGGGTTCTCACCTCCCTAGGAACCTGGAGCTCTGAGCATCTGTCACTTGTGAAGTTAGAGCCAAACAAATCCGAGGGCAATGGCTTGAAAGCATGAAAAGCTAAAGAAAAGGAAATGCTTAGACCTGTATTCTTAAGCGTTGGAAAATAAAATGACATCAACTTTTAATTTCCTCCTTAAATGTGACTGCATGCTCTCTACATTAAAGTTTTCTTCTAGAAAAAGTTCTCTAGAAATTCTCCCCATTTTACTGTCATCCTCTGTCCCAGCTGAAGGCCTTTTGGGACACTGGTTTTTAAGATAGACTCTTCCCCTCACCACTGGCCTTTTTGATCACATTTTTTCTACATACCTTTTAAGAGAAAAAAAGAGAAAGAAACACAAACCAAAAAAATTTTTTTCCATTCATTTTCCAGTACCTCAGGCTTTTTCCAGTTGACTTTGGAAAGTTATCATGGAATTGAATCTGAAGGAAGATTATTCAATTCCTATGCTTTTTCTAATTAACATGATTTATGAACATTTCTACACACCATAACAAACAGTGGAATATTTCTTCTTCCGGATCCCTTGAAGACATTGATATAAACAACTGAATTGCATAATGGCTTTGGGTTACTGAACAATATCCTTCCAAAATGAAGTAAGGAATAGACAAAATTATCTGAAAAGGATAATTTAAAGTCCTTAACTATGCGAAACAGCCTTTCCAGAACATGTTGATACTAATCCTTTTATCAACTATTTTATCATTTTTATCAGCTATTTTATCACTTTTATCAACTATTTTAGAATTTTAGTCATGTAGAATTAAAAAAAATAAAACTGAACACACACAGATTTGGAAGGACAGAAGTCTAGAAGAATATTATGTATAGAAATTATAATTTAGAGATGGGGAGACAGCTCAGTGGTTAAAGCCTTTGTTGCACAAACAATAAGCCCTGAGTTCTGATCCCCAGATCCCACATTAAAAAAATGCTGGGTGGCTATGGCTGTGAACTATAATTCCTGTCCTGGAAGGCAAAGCCTAGGAAATCCCAGAGCAAATAAGGAGGTAGAGCAATTCGGGATGATTCACCAAATCCCTCTTAGGCCTCCACAGACACACATACTCAAAATTGTATAAATTACAAAATATCGAGCCATGCACGCCTAGGTAAGCAGTCAACATATTAAAATGCACACTAATTGAATTCTCGTGCACATCTTATTATTTGCTTTATAACTATGAACTGAGATCCCCAAATTAAATGAAACCATTACATTTCCAGCATGTTATATTCTGGCATAAATCTTAAAGACAATGTTTTTAATGTGCACCAGAAAGAAAATGATGGTGTTCCAGCTGTGCTGTGCTCCTCTGAAGCTTCCAGAAAGCCTCACTCACCTCGCTCACCTACAACAGCAGCACAGAAACTATGCACATAAGGCGCCAAGGGCCTTCACTAGCTGAGCCTCACAAACACGCGGAACAGCAGCGATCACTTCAGTCATGTGTGGCGCTGTGGCCGCCAGAGGTGGTCCAGCAACAGAAGGAGAGGGCATGTTGCTGTGTGCATGCATGCATGCATGCTCGCCCAGTGCAGAGGACTACGGAGGAGGTGGAGGATGTAGGGGGAGGAGTGTTCGGAAGGGACTGTTTTACAGGAGTGCAAAGGAGAGGGAGAGCTTCCTTGTCTTCACCCTAGAGACTAGAACATGATCACATGCAGACACCGCACCATCCACTTCTCTGACCAACCCCTTTGGATGGAATGATGGCTCAGAGACACAGCAGCCTTCTCTGAGTCACAGGAGGAATGGGGCCAATCAGGGCAGTTGTTCTCTCTTCAGTTCCAGCATCTCTTTCATAATTTTTCACTCATCAAACACTGATGGAGTGTACGTACCAGGTCATTGTAGACCCTGGGGTACAATGGAGAACAAAATCAATCATGGAGCACATGAAAAAGTGTTGACAGGAGTGTTAGGGAAGATTTGCTTTATTATTTGAGAGACAGGGAGAAAGGGAGAGAGAGAGAAAGGGAGAGAGAGAATGCATACCATGGCCCACAGCTAGGGGCCAGAGAACAACTATAGGAAACCGCTTCTCTCTTTGCAGCATGTGGACTTCTGGGATCAAACTTGGACCACCAGGTCCTGAGCAGGCACCTTACCCCATGAGCCGTCTTTCTGGCCCAGGAAAGACTTTCATAGGTACTTTGATTCAGTTAAGTATTCAGAGAAGGGCTGGAGAGATGGTTCAGCTGAGCACTCAGAGAACTGACTTCTAAAAGTTCTCTGGCTTCCACACTTGAGTCATGGAACATGTGCACCTGCTCTCTCTCTCGCTCTCTCGCTCTCTCTCTCGCTTGCTCTCTCTCTCATAAATTAAACTACTTAAAAAAGAATTCAGGGAAGACTCCCCCAATCTGAAGGACAAGCAGAGGTTACACGTTATGCAAAGACACCTTCCTGCAGCACGTATGACATGTGCAAAAGCCCTGTGGCAGAGCAAGATGAAATCAATCAGGTCCCTGTGGGCAGAGTCAGGACACTAAACCAGGGAACGATGTGATGCAGGAGAGGCAGGCAGGACCCCTCCAGTCAGGCTGCAGTTTCAGGGTCACGCAAAGACACTGAGGTTAAGTGTTGGGTGGTTTTTGAAAAATCATCATGACACCAGAGTGAAGAATATCTGGCCCCAAACAGGGGTACGCTAGCCAGCAGATGACGGCAGTGATCCAGAAAACACAGCATTGTGGCTTGTTACAGGGGTTGGGCAGGGGTGGCAACACTAGGGAGGTGCTAATGACAGGCTGTGCGTAACATTTTTGTTAGGAACGACACCCAAACCTGAGTTTGGACACTGGCCCATCTGGAGAAGGAGAACCAGTCATCAGACCATCTCGGGAACAGTTCAGACATCAGTATATAGATCTGTACGAAGTTTTTTTTTTCCTCCCCAAAGACAGTAGAAACAGAAGAAGAGCAAGGGGAGGGCGGAGAACTTTTCTCAGCTTGTTAACTGCAAAGTACCAGGCTTCCCGGTCATACAGTCTGCGCCGGGAAATGGTACAGCTGCAGCGGACTCCACCGACTGCCGAACTACAACTACAGCCCTACACTGCGATGCTTTGAGAGGACGCGGTCGCTAGTGGCCATGAAAATGAGGACAACGGCACCTGCTGATACGTCATTACACAAGCCAGCCCTTATAACGGTAGCATAAGGAACCCTTTGATCCCCCTACAGCAATCACTCTGGAACCGATGAGACTCAGGGAACTCAGAGACACTGAAGCCAAGTCCGTCCACCACAGGTCTGAAAGCGCCATCCTCTGGGCCCGCCTTCATGGCTTCAGTTTTTGCTTATTCAAGTCAAGGGACATATTTGCTCCTGAGATTACCTCCGTGCCTTTGAACGTCTCTATGCTTCTCACACACAAAACCCGAGATGACACATCAGTTCCTTCCTCCCCCATCCCCAACTCTCAGAAATCAGCACTTAATAAAAATCTGCCTACAGTTCACAGCCAAGAGAGTGTATATAAAATCCTCTATAACCTAGGGGCTGCAGAGGTGGCTCAAGGGTTAAGCCTCTGCCTTGCAGGCAGAAGGTCCTGAGTTCAGATAATAGACCCCACGTATAGACGGCTGGCGGAAGCGGGGGCGGCCTGCGTTTCCGGTTCTGGTAGGGCAGAGCCTGTGAATCCCAGGACAGAGTAAACAAGGAGGAGGTGGAGGTGGTCCATGGTGATTCCTGAATTTGCCCATGGTTCTACACACACACACACACACACACACATGCACGCACGCACGCACACACGTACGCACACACAATTGAATAAACAATAAAAAAATTTAAAAATCCTCTATAACCTAGATGTCAGAGGGGGAAAGAATATCAATGTGTATCTTAAAGCAAACTTTAGAAAGCCCTTCATCATTAACTTCCCATTGGGTCAGCCCCCATAAAAGACTCATGCTTTTATGTGCAAACCTGCAAAACTAGATTCATTGAACTTCCAATAAAGAGGTATCTTCATTATGTTGTTCTAAGATTTAAAAAAAAATTAAGATCCAATAAATGAGATCATTTCAAACATACAACAGATGGTTTCCTCTGGACTGGCTTTATCAAATTCTACCTAAACTTTCAGTGCAAGTGTGATTGAAAGAACTGCAACTGACATTGGATAATGTCATCATTCAGGTCTCTGGAAATAGACATGAGTAGGAACTTGAGTGTACTTCTGTATAAAAAGGGCAGCTCAGAGCTGGGGAAGAAGGGGTTACCCAGCATGGGAATCTAAGTAGCATATCATTCAAATGCACTACAGAATATTTTCACAATGTGAACTTAAGTTTCTTTCTAAAAAATGTTCAATACGTTCACGTTCTGCTTCTATAAGAGAATACCCAAACGGAGATTTTATAAACAACAGAAGGTTTTGTTTGCTTATTTATTTCGTATACGTGTGAGCGCAGCACATAGGTACCAGCGTGTGCATTAGAAGGCAGAGAACCAACTTTGAGAGCTGGTTCTTGTTCTCAACCTTGCCGAGGCCAAGAGCTGTCTGCCACTGAGCTCTGTCATTGTGCCCCAGGCGAGCTGGCCCGTGAGCTTCTGACTGATCCTCCCATCTCTACCTCCTGTTGTAGGGGTGTTATGAGTCCAGATGGGTGCCACTGCACCTAGCTTTTGATGTGGGTCTTGGGGATCAAACTCAGGTTATCAGACTTGCACAACAAGTGCTTTTACCCACTGAACCATCTCCCCAGCCACAACCACAGAGGTTTATTTGGCTTAGTCCAAGATTGTGGGGCCACTCTAGTAGGGATCTTCTGGTTTCATTACTCCATGTTGGAAGGCAGAAGGCAAGAGTTCAGGAAAAAAGTGAGGAGCGACTGAACTCATAGCCTCCAAGCCTTCTTCGGTTAAGATCTTTTGCCATTGGCAGTCAATCCAGTCACAAGGTTGAGAAGCTAGTGACTTAAACACCTTCTACTAGGCTCCACCTCCCAAAGCTGGTCCAACATATGTGTTTTGTGAAGGTGGAGCCTGAAAGGATAGTAGCATGTGAAATAGAACCTTCCAAGTGCCAGAACACACTTTGTTCGGTGATACCTGTCTCAGGTACAGACTCTGGGCAGGGGGTGGGGGTGGGGGGGTGGGAAAAGTCTCCCAGATAATTCACAGTTGGGATCTAACATCCGTTTGAATTTCAAAAAAAAAAAAAACCTGTACTACCACAGAGTTAACGAATACATGATAATACATATGAGGTTTCAGATAAAAATATCAGGAGCACCAGCCACAAGCAAACACAAAACTTATCTTCAGAGAAATGCTCTTAGCCATGGTGATGGTCAGTAATCTTGGTTGTCAATTTGATTGGATCTAGAACCAGCTGACAGAACCACCTGTATCAAGTTATTTGAAACAGGAAGATATACCCTAAGTGTGGCAGCATCTTTCTGTGACAGAAACGGAAAGTCAGAGGGAGAAAGCTTGGCATCTGACCTGTTGCCCTCACTGGGCATGCAAGTTCATCTTCCCTATTGGCAACCCCTGCAGCTGCCATTTCTTCAGCCTTCCAAGACTGGTGGCTCTTCAGGAATCTTCCAGGCTTTCAGCACTAGACTGGAACCTCGGAGGCTTTCAGCCTTGTGAACTAAGTAGCCACCGGCAGCCATTGTTGGATTATCTGGACCATACGATGTGGGCCAATTTAATCCCCTTTTAACATACATTTATTCTATCAATTCTGTTCCCCTAAAAAAGCCTGACTAATCTCAAGTGCTCCCACAGATACAGTACACTGAAGATGAGCTCACAAATCAAAACTGCAAAATACCTATGGGAGGAATCCATGAGCTCATCTGTAGTCACAATAAACAGAGACATCAGATCCTCAGGCTTTGAAAGTGATTTGCCATGGGAACTTCCAAGAGACTAAGCAGCTAAGTCAGCTTCATCCACATCCATAGAGATGCCAGTCATTAAAGAGCTATTCATCCATCAAAAACATAAATAAATAAACTTTCTCTTTGAATTTGGATTTCAAAGTGAACCTGGCCTTCTGATTCCTGAAAATGGAAGGATTTACCACTATCTCTCCTAAATGACTTCAGTCTGCCCAGAGGAAAGCAAGTGGGATGGTCGTCCTCTTGAATTCCCTTTGGGTTTGAGACATCCGCCAGGATTCCTCTAGAGCCACGAAGCTCAGCCAGCATTCCAAAAAAAGAAGAAAGAATTCTGATGTGAAAATGTTATGCAAGCGCTGGCTATAATGAGAAGGGGGTGGGGGGGGCGGTGAGGCGGCTGCACAGGTCGCCAAGCAAAATAGCAACTAGACTAGAAAAGCCCAACTCCTTAGTATCTGGCTGGCTGTCTTTCCCACTGTGAATCACGAAGGATACAAGTATTCCTTGAAGGAATCCAAAGTGGCCAGTTGTAAACAAACATAGATTCATCCCTCTGCACACAAACGAGAGCCACAGATGATAACTCCGTCTCGTACTACTGAGACGTGGACACTTTCCTTGTCACACTCAAAGCCTGATCCTGCAACAAACAGGAAGGAAAGGACCTCTTGCCTGCATAAAGAGATTATTAGACTGACTTCGAAAAAGGGGGGAAAGTGGAATATGGAGGGAGGAAAAAAGGATCCAGGCCTGGGTCAGGTCATGTGCTAAATAGCGTTTCTTTACCTTAGAAAATCTGAAGGAGGCTCCTTTTTCAGTTTCATGTAAGGTGAGAAAACCCAGTGAGAGCCCTAATTGCTCAATCACGGTCACAGAGCCTTGTCCAGATCTTTGTAATAAAAAGTTTCCATGACAGCTCATCCATAAAATTCACATTAGAGCAATGACCCTTTCTTTTCAGGGAGCAGAAGGCTCTAACATTCAATGCCTCACATTCCATAGGGTTCCATTTCGCATCCGGTGAGTTTTATATTGGCACCTGACAAGGAGGCAGAGAGAAGCGCCCTTCTTCCTCCTTCACGTTCTACTTCACGCAGAGGCCAGAGTTAGACATTTCACGAAGAACATTCCCACTGAAAGGACAGCAGCGATGTTTTACATACAAGTAAAACAAAGGTGAGGATGAGCCTTGAGTTTCTAAGTAACTTTCTGATAATAAGAATACAGATGGTAATTATAGTAAAAAGATAAAAGGGAGAGAATAAAGGGGAGAGAAAGAGAATGAAAATAGGAAGAGAAGGGGAGAGAGGAGGAGAAAAGGCAAAGAGATAAAGAAAAGAGAGAGAGAAAGAGAGAGAAGAGAGAAGACAGACAGACATGACCTAGAACAAACCCTTCTGTAATGGCTCTAGCAGGGAGGGACACAAATACTTTCCATGAACAAGAAGCAACCACTTGTGGTAAGCAGGGCTTTACCACTCAGCTCCCTTGTACCACCAACCATTCCCACTGTACCAACTCCTGGGCTGGCATCCGTTTTCTGACCACTCTGAGCAATGACTACACCACAGGACTGACACAGACGAAGGAAAATCCAGTTACCCTGGCGAGGATTTGCTGAGGCTCTGTGCGCGGGTGACTTCATACACAACCCCAGCCCAAGATGGACGGTGGCGAGCATTGCCATGGCAGTGGAATGAGCACTGTGGCAATCAGCAAGGACAGGCAGCACCCAGCTGCAGGTGAGGGAAGGAGGTCGATAAAACCCACCTGGAGAGAAGAGGGCAGTGGTCCGTGAGAGTGAACTGGCACTCATTGCCCAAGCAGATCTCAGACAGGTCTCTCCGTTCTTACCAAAGAAGTCTTGGCACATAAGTGTGCTGAGTCCGTCCGCGACCTGGGAGGTCACCTCACCACGCCCTACGGTCCTTGCACACGCCATATGCCGAGCACACCGCGATTTCCCCATTCTCCTTCGGAGCAAGAAGAATCAAAGAGCATCCATCCTCAAAGATCAATTTCTAGAGAGACAGAGCTCCCTGGCTTCTGCTTCCAGGGTGTCTTAAGAGGATGCTATCTAACAAATTTCACCTTATATTCAAGGGTTGAGAAATGTTCCTGTGTTGTTAAAACAAACCCCTCCCTGATTCCCAGTGCATGGATGGAGATAATAGTCCCATGTGAGTTTCTTCTCAATCTTCCCACTGCGTAGCACCATTAGAAGCCACCCCTGCCGTGATCTTGGGTAGTGAAAGTCACAGGGGGCCGGTGATCCTGAGTCTCTGTAGGAATATTGGTACAATGACCTGCAGGCGGCTTTAATCTTGTTTGCTAAGTGATTAAACTGCAGCTACCTTCTGCCTACATAACATCAGCTGAACCATAAATATTTTCCTGATGATAGTGTGTGCAGGTGTAGTTAAGAGCCGACCTTCTGTTTTGCTTGTAATAAACTACCTCTGCAAGTTAAACAAAATTAATGGTTTGTTTATCACTTTAACCACCCCACGATGATCTGGCAGAATGAATGAATCAATGTTATTACATTAACATTCATCACACCTTGACATAAGTTATACAAATCAAGCCCAGGGCATAGTTTTATAGCTCTATTAGAATGTAAAAATATAGATGGAATATTTTTGAGTAGAACAAGCTACCCATTCCAGAATTGTACCCACTCCATGACTCCATCTGAGGAGGTTCTTATACCTAAAGTGTCATGGGTTGAATGCGAAATGTCCCCACCCCCACAGGCACAAGTGTATGGATACTTGGCCTCCAGCTGGAGACAGTGTTTGGGAAGGTTAGGAAAGTTCTAGAAGGTAGAGCCTTGGGAAGAGAAGTACATCACTGGGGGCAGGCCTTAAGGTTTGATAACTCAGGCCTCCTCCGTTTCCTTGTCTGTTGATTGCGCTTTCTCTCTCTCTCTCCCTTTCTCTCTCTCTCTCTCCTTCCTGAGTATGACTGAAAGGTCACAGCCAGCCTGCCGCTCCCATAGCCATGCCTTCTTTACCTGCTGCGATATGTTCTCCACCAGTGATGGATTCCATTTCCTCTTGAACCACAAGCCAAATAGCAAAGCCTTTCTCCCTCCAGTTGCCTGAGTCAGAGTATTTTATCTCAACCACAGAAAGGTAACAGGAACATAAGGCTTGAGTTTCTGGGTCGGTTTGGTTTTTCAAAGTCTTCAGGTAAAATATGGCAAAAAGGGAGAGAACTTAGTTTCACATATGGAAGAGAAGAAACTTTCTTGAGGACTACTCTGGAGTTGTGAGCCTTGCTTGCCATCTACTCATGAAGAAAACAAGTTCATGCCAGCCCAAGGGATCAGAAGCCCATCCATAATACACATGCTTAAAGCAGTAACCAAGGCAGCCTTCCAAGCTAGCAGGGCATAAGGTCCCTCGCTGTCTGTTAGAAAACTCAAGGCAGTGCTGGAGACCAGAGACTGCAGCCTCTTCCCTCGACACTGACTGATCCCACAATCCAGGCACATGGCCTCTTATCCTCTTCCCTCAGCACACACCTCCTCCCCATCCAACACAAGGATTTCTTCCTATACTCTGTGAGCTTAATAGTTACTCTTAACTATTACTGTGAGAGAGCAACCAAAGTCAAACAACTTAAGGGAAAAAGAAAGATTTATTCAGCTTATGGTTCCAGAGGAGAGAAAGAATCTCTATGGCAGAGGCGGCATGACTGGTTGGCCAAAGCTGGAGACAGGCTAAGTCACTTCCATCCATGGGGCTGAGAGCTGCAAGGCTGCTTGCTGCAAAGGCAGACTCCTCCCGTAGGTAGGGTGGGACTCATCCACCTCAAGGACCACCCCTTGTGACCGCCTTCCTCCACCACAGCTCAAGGTGCCATGACCTTCCCAGACACATGAAACTATGGACACATTTCAAACCATGACAGTGAACTTTGCAATTTTATTTTTCCTTAAAAAGATAAAGTGTTACAAACCCCTTTATGGAAAATTAAATAAACAGTTCACTGCAAATTAACCAAACTGAAGTCTAGAAACTGCAGATTGGTCAGGCTTTACATCAACAAACAGTGCCCTTTAATATTTAAAAACAACATAAGTCAGGACTCTATTGAGAGTAACGGACTGATCGCCTTTCCTCAGGATGTGGAGCAGACAGCACAGCTTCCAAGAAAGCCAGGACCTGAGTTCTTACACAGTGAATGCTCAGAGCCGGAAACAAAAATAAGCAC
The DNA here is from genome assembly GCA_023101885.1 of Typhlomys cinereus. NCBI lineage: Eukaryota > Metazoa > Chordata > Mammalia > Rodentia > Platacanthomyidae > Typhlomys > Typhlomys cinereus. The sequence goes on from JALPQD010000036.1 coordinate 8,258,793, forward strand.
CCTCAGAACAAGGTGGGGACCACGGCAGAAAGACCTTTCCTGCTTTGTTAATCATTCCACATATTCATGGGCCACAAATAATAGGAATTTCTTTCCAAAGTTCGTTAGTTCATCTGATGCCCCGATGGTTGGTGCTGGCAGCCTCATCTAGAAGGTCCTGGCCAGATGTGGGCAGATGCTCAGGCCCTGGATCTGAGCATGGGGTACACTGAGTACAACCTTCTGCCAGCACCCTTGGTCTCACTGCCTGCCCGCAGTTCTGCAAATGTTCCCACTTCTACATGCTGGAACAGTAGCTAAAAATGAACAGCTATAAGATCATCAGATCTCCTAACTAAAACTGACCTATCTTACAAGACAATTCTACATTTGTAATCACATTGGTCTACCAGTATTTTTACTCAATATTCTAACTTTCATATAAATACATTTTCATTGGGAAGAAAAAAAGAGGATCCTCTCTTCATTCAAATAATTTGGTTATTAGACAAAAAAAATGTTGTCACCCGTTCCACCTTCATCAAGGACAAGACATGTAAAGCTGTTTTAAGAAAGAAGGAAATGTGTCCTGCACCACCCAATATCAGGTTCCTAAAAAAGTATAGGACAAGGGCCTAGAATATCTATCTGATGTTGGTATTACTGATGTCTGTATTCTTTTCTACACCACTGTAACAAAATACCCAAGAGAATTTGAAGGAGGGGAAGGGAGGCATGATGCTAGAGGTACATAGGTATAAGGTGAGTGGTCATATCACAGCAGCCCACCATGAACATTAGAACAGAACTGGAGGGAGAAAGGATCTCCAAAGGTCCCTTGTGGGCCACACACCAAAGGTTCCAGATCTTCTAAAACAGAAACACCAGATGGGAACTAAGTGTTGAGATCATGAAATTGGGTTGGTGGGAGAGACATTCAGAACCAAATATGATGACATTCAACTTGAGCTAAGAGAGACAAAAGGCATTTTTAATAAGATAATATTTTAAAAAATCCAGGGCAATTCAGAGCATCCTAGGAAAATCTGGGTAATCAGAGTTTCAAAAGACACAGAGGAAAAAGTACAGCACTGGAGGTATGGATTAGTCCAACCACTTTGGAAAATTCAACAGACACCTATCTCATGGCCAACATTTCCCTCTCTAGATATTTCCCAACATATCTTCGGCCAAAGCAATTCTCATAGCCTCTACAGGCAAGATGCACCATGTATACCACATGCACACACAAACAGATACATGTACACACACATACACATAGATACATGCACATACATTTCATAATAATTTGAAATTTTAAAAATAACATCTATTCAATATAAAATATATAGAAAATATAAAATAAGAAAAATAGGCCTGCTTGTAATTCCATCTAACTGGATTTTCAGGCTTTCCAAGGGTCTCTCCCCATCGCCAGAATCTCATTTCTTTTTTCTATCAGAAATGATTTCCTGTCATTAACTAGTCCTCTACAACATCTTTTCATCAGCTGTACTACAACCCAAAACATGTGTGCACAATGAATTATTTAACCAACACTTGCTTTGGTAGATATTTAGTTGTTTGTAATTAAACATTATAATCAACTCTTAGGAAACATAATCATAGATCTTTAACCACATCTTAAGGCAAATTCCCTAAAGAACTCTGGATCAAAGGATATACTATTAAAAAAACTGTTTTTAAGTACCCCAGGGAAGAGTTTTGCCAATTTACATTTCCAACAACTATGTTAAGCATTTCTATTCATACGAGATTAATTTTGAATATAGTTCAAGAAATGCGCACCAAACACTGGGTTTATTTTCTTCTCACATACAGGACTTTTTAAAATAGACGTTAAAAAATGAATTTTTAAAAAGTCAACTACAAAGTTTCCCTTCAAACTGAAAAGCCCAGATACATGAGCCTCTGTTCTTAGCCTGTGGGAGCCCCAGAATGTTTGGTCTGTCACAAAGATGTGACGGCCAAACAGGGACATGTGGGAGGCAGAGAATGGCCTGGCGGTCCTCAGGCATTCCACCTCAGAGGACTCGATCCTTTAGGCAGGAATGTCTGGATACATACTTGGCACATGTCACAGGCTCTGGGAACACAGAGGGTTGGCCTAGGCAGAATCAGAAGACAAGAGTTCTCCCTGCAGCCTGGGATCAGAGCAATGGTCGGTCACTTCTCCAGCTTAAGAAACTCAAGACACTCCTACAATTGAATGCATTTTGGTCTGCACAGTGCCAAGGGAACATGTTGAGTGGCATGCAACGTTTAAAAAACATCACTCAATGGGAAAGGAAATATTCTCTAGAACAGGTTGTGCCTGTTAGATAAAAGTGTCAACTTGATCAAGAGGTCACTGAGAGTGAGATTTTCTTTGGGAGATTTTCTAATTGACATAAGAAGACACAGTCTGAGTGGGTAGGATGAGTCCCTGGGCAGACGGAAAAGATGGAGAGAGAGCTGGTCCAATAGACTGTCATACTTAGGCAAGCAAGAAAGTGAGTCCTGCTCTCAGCAATTCCTGTGGATATGGCATGGCCAGTTTCTTCAGCTCCTTTTGCTAGGGTACAAATTCTCTTACCATGCTGTCGTGGTTGACAGGTGAGCTGTCTCCCAGAGGCTCGTGTATTTGAACCTTCAGTGTTTGAGAAAGTCATGTCACCTTTAAGAGGCGGAGCCTTGCTAGAAGAAGGCAGTCTCAGGGGGTGGGTCTTGAAGTTAGTCCCACCCTGCTTCAGTTGGTGAGTTTGCTCTTGAGTTCGCAGCAGTTCTCCATGATGTCTGCAGTGACTTAAGCCTTCTCTAGTTTCTGCCAGCCAGCTATGCCTTTTCTGCCATAAAGGACTATATTTCCCCCCTGGAACTACAAGATGAATAGATCTCCTATTCTCCAATAATTTGCTTGATTTTGAGTGTTGCCTCACAGCAATAGAGAAGGTAACCAGCGTGCATTGTGATAACTGCAACTAAGAATCGCGATCTAGAGTAAAACCCGTGTTCTCTTGAGTTTTTGGTCTTGTATTTGTTCAGCAACGGGAAGAAGAAACTAACATACAAATCTTAATTTTTTTCACTCACGAGCCATTTCATCCAAGAAAATTTTTACAGGACCTTAAATATATACATATATATGATAGGCATACAAATCAAACATGTGATAATAAATCATAAAGAAATTTGTTTTAAAACAACTTTTGGTCTACATATAATTTTACAATTAGCAAAGTTGTATACTAATGGAGATGTGTGCTTGTTTATTTTGCTTAAAATATTAAATCTTGACTGGAGTCGATACTGCAGGAGGCAGCACAACCTCAATGTTTTTCAAAGTTGATCAGAGTTCCGATTTTATAGTCATCAATGCTGAGAAAATTGATTAGCCAGTTACATGACTGTATAGAGGGCTGTGACTCACAGTTTAAGAAACCCTGCTCTTTTTTGAGGCTGGGGATATGGCTCAGTTGTCAAGCTCTGAGTTCAATCCCCAGCACAACATTTCATAAACCAGTTGTGGTGGTACACACCTATAATCCTAGATGATTGGGTCAGAAGGATCAAAGTCATGTGCAACTATATAACAAGTCTAAGGCCAGTCACAGCTATATGAGACTCTATCACAGAAAAAAGTCATAGTCTAGATCATCAGCAATTAATCCTAAAATGCTAAAATTATGTAAGATTTGTAAGAAAGTGAACAGACAGACAGACACCATCTCCTTTGATCTACCTGATTCTTCAGCTTCTTGCCTTTCTTCTCAGATACTTTTCCCTTCCTCCTTTGAGGACTGCAAAACCTGTTTGCTCTTGGATGCTGCTTTTCAACATCAAGGGTGACGATTAACTATCTGAATATAGGTACTTCCCTCAGAATGCCCGAGAGCAAACCTATAAGCTCATCCAGAGCATTACTGGGTCAATGTGAATGGTGCTTATATGCAGACTGACTTGTTCCCTTTAAGATCTTTATTGAACTTTGTGCTGATGGACATAGGTTCCCACTGGATACAGGAGACGATCAGAACAGCATAGGAAATATAAACTGTAGGGTCCTGGCCTGGAATTCCTAAATGACATTTCTTCTGCATTGTTATTTTACACAAAGCAGGAAGGATCCGCTTGTTACCTAAGAAAACAGGACAGGCAGCCATGATACCCAGAACAAGAAGCCTGTTGAATGAGTATTTAAAAAGGATTCTCCATCGTGTTTAGTGATGGCACTGCCACCAACCTTGGGATGTTAGAGAAGGGCCCATTTTTCCCCAGGCAGTGGAAATATTGACTGAGTCAATCCTACACACTTCTTATTAGCAGGAATTTGGAAAACATAGACAATGGAAAATATATGCAACAAAAGCCCATGTAACCACATAACAGTTCTAATATGGAAAGCTATTTAAAACACTGACCCCACATCCTAGGAAAATATTATGGAGATTTGATATTTAATCCTGACTTTGTCTCTCTCATGACCAAACTCCCTCGTCCCTCGAGAGGGTTTTCTCAGCCTCAGCACTCATGACATTGGGCTAGTTCCTTTTTTGTTGTGGGCAACTGCCCTGTGTGCTGGACATTTGGCTCATGAGATGCCAGTAATAACTCCAAGTCTCAAGATGCTGACAAACATCTACTGGTGAACAAAACGATCCTGTTAGAACCACTAATTGCAGGAGGTGGAAAGGTAATGCTGGAAAAGCCTTCAATCTAAACAGATCTTGGTCCAGATTCTTCTGCAGCCAGTTCACTGTGGAATGCAGTGACTGAGGTTCTTCAAGGGTCTGAGGAACATACACGTGGGAGTTGTGCAAGGAGGCTGGAAGTCAATGGGGGCGTCTTCCTCAATTGTCTCCACTATCTTTTTCTGAGACAGGATCTCTCTCTGAACCTAGAGCTCACCAATTCAGCTAAATGTACAGGCTGCCAAACCCCAGGGTTTCTTTCTCTGTCTGCCTAGTCACAGGATGACAGCTGTGTGCCGTCATGTCTGATGTTCTGTGTGGTGGGCATTAGAATCAATTTTTGTAGTGGTACAGCAAGCGCTTTACTGAACCATTTCTAACATCCCTACAACATCTATAAAATACTTATGAAAATTCATGCTCCGTGTGTGTGTGTAATCTCTAAAAGAGTTCTAGATCCTTGCTTCCCAAAAGGAATAATTTGAACAATATAGTTTTCACATAAATATTCCATTAGCTGTGGAATAATAATTTAATAAGCTTGGCGTATGGCCAAGTCCTTGCATGTCTAATAAATAGGTGATGCCATCCTGCTGATTCATAAACCACATGGTGAGCTACTAGTTTCTAGATCATTCAAAGGGTTGGAAAGTTCAGAAGGAGAAATAATTGGCCATGTAGTAAAGAAAAAAGAAATGCACCAAAGATCTGGTAGCTTCGACTTCTATCGTCACTACAGCAAATGGAAACCCAATTAAAGCTTTCATCAACCCAGAGATACTTCCTTCAGCATTTAAACAAGACGCCTTGGATCTAAGACAACACCAAGTGGGGGCTCTTAGCTGGCAGGCATAAATGGCTCCGTGGACTCCGGATATATTATTTACAATATAAATACCACAAAACAAGATCGGAATAACACGACTCTGTGTGAACATAGGCCAACCCTTAACCATGGCATTTTTCCTGAACTGAACAGCCATTCATAACCATTCACTTCAAACATCAGAGCTGGGTCTTCAAGTAAAAATAATTTGCTGCAGATATCATATCAATAGGACATTTACCAAAGGATTTAATAAAGAGGGAGCTAATCTCAAAAGTTGACAAACATGACAAGTGCAAAGCAGTTGCATTTCTTTGGACAGCTTTATTCTACCTGCCTTGGCATCGTTCATGGATTTCATCATTTTAAGAGCTCTTAAGACATGTTATAAATCAGCATCTCAGATCATATTTTTGTCATCATCCTCCAGATTGGATGTGTCAGGAAATTATGATACCAGGATGATGGGTGGTATGTGAGAGTGGCTCGAAATTATAGACATGAACAGCACTTTATGCAATGAACAATGGCATAGTGACGGATGGTTAAAAGAAATTCCTAATGTAGGTGAGTGATTATTTCAATGACCTTTCCTCACAGTGACTCATGTCTATATTACTTAAACACTTCACAAAACTTACTCTGATTAATAATTCACTAAGGGCACATGTCCTTTTTTAAACCATCTATTTTTTTTAATCAATCTAAAATTCAGGAAGATAAATTATTTAAAACCTGTAACAGGAAAAAACTGGTCTCAAAAATCTACAATGCAGGGCTGAAGAGATGGCTCAAGGGTTAAGCTTCTACCTTGCAAGCAGAAGAACCTGAGTTCAGATGCTGGATCCTATGGAAAAAATCAGGTAGAAATGGTGGTGGTCTGAATTTCCTGCACTCTGGAAGGCAGAGCCTGGGAAACCCCAGATTGATAAGGAGATAAAGCAATCTAGAATGATTTCTGAAAATACCCTTGGGCATACACAGGCACACACACTGCACTCTTTTGCATGTGTGCGCGCACACACACACACACACACACACACACACACACGAACATACATACCAGCATACATGCAAAAAAAAAAAAAAAAGAACTACAATGCAGTAGTAGTTGCTTTGATTGTAATTTTCAATTGCATTATCACTGGAACTATCAAAATTCATGATAGTGGAATTTACATGAATCAAAAAAGGGGCTTAAAATTTGAACTTCAATTGTAGTATTTTATTTTTTAATATTTTAAAAAATATTTTTACCTGAAGGGAACAAAATAAAATATTTGTTACATTTTACTTTCCAGAAAAAGCAAATTCTGCTCCTGTATGTCCATCTCAGTTCCTTGATTCATACATTTCTTATAATCAAGGATCAAAAGTAAGTAAATATTTATATTTCAAAGAAATAACTTGTATATACATGTGTTTTATTTTCATTTTAACCTTCTATCCATACAATATATGTTAAATAACTTTGATATGTATTCTAGCATCTATCCTTAAAATAAAGATTAATAAAGTAGTATCATATATATTCACTGGACAAATACTAAAATTGAGTCTTTAGATTTGGGCAGTTAGCAACCCTAGCCCAGAAATCTTGTTGAGCAATAGTTTTGGTGGTTGGCAGAGAACAGATGATTTGGAACACACAAATCCAGGCAGACAAGACATCCAACCTCTGCCCTCAAAGATCAGGAATCTGGCTAACGTTCATGCTTCCTCTATGTTTCTCTACATTTTTAACACTATTCAAATGTTCAAATATTGGCTATGAAATACTTGAAGCTATCTTCAGTTCTCTTCCAAATTGACTATATTAATATAGCCATGCTTTTAAAGATATTTTATCATAATCTTTTTTTACAGGAGAGGAATTTACTACATTTTGAGTATCCAGAATATTTAAATAAATTGATTTTCAAATGCTGCCATTCTGCATAATTGTCAGCTTATGAGTAGCTATTTTTTTAAAAAAAAATCATTGTATAGACTAGAGAAATAGTTCAATGGTATAAAGCCTTTGCTTCAAAAGCAATAGGACCTGTTTCAGATTTCCAGACCCCAAGTAAAAATGTTAAGTGGGTGTAGTGACCCAGCTGTAACTTTAGTCCTAGAAGGTAGAGTCTGGCAATCCTTAGAGCAAGCTAACTAGTGAGAGTAGCACTAATGGTGTGTTTCAAGTTTAATTAGAGACCCGCGCATTCAACAATAAGATGGAGGAGTATTTGAGGATGATTCCTAATGTCACCCTTAGGCCTCCACAGGCACATGTATTCAAGTGCACTTGTGCACGTTCACGGCTCACACATGCACATGCACACATACACTCACACACAAATAAATAAAAGAATAAATTTCAGTGTGTATCTTCACTGGTACGGTCACACGGTACTGTCATATAAGGACATTTCACCCAAATATGCATTGTACGTTAAGCGAAGTCTCCCTTATGTCCACATGGTCATCTTACAGCATGTGATCTCAATAAGGTCAAATGAATACAGTTCCCCAATCCTCGCAAAGTGATTCTCAGAAGACTCATTCAAGGGTGGGCATTACTGTGGTCCTGGGGGGTTTCAGATCTAAAAGTCCCTTTCTTTTCCTATTTTTTAGGAAAGGGAAATCACAAGTCAAAGTTCAGTCTTTGCTACTTTTCTCTTCTTGGTGCCCAATGTAAGGTGTGGCACAGTCACAAGAGACAGTGTGCTAAGGCTTCCTAATGCAAAGAAGTGTGTGTGCTCTTCAAGAGAGGCTAAATCTCCCAAGGCCACACTCCACTGTCCTGGGTCTTTCTCACCTTTCAAGGTGCCTTAAAACAAAAGGTAATTTACTAAAGACCATGATTCTACCTGCCATGATACACTATCTCCACTGACACTAATTCACTCATTCATTCATTCTACAGCTGCTGATTGTATATCATCCATGTGGAAAACAGTGTTTTGAGTCATTTCAGTGGCACCAGTGGGGAGACACACACACACACACACACACACACACATACACACACACATAGCCAATGTGCATCCAACTTTCCATTTGTTTTTTTCCAATGGGCTAATCAGATTGCAATCCAGTATGTGATTTTATTTTATTTTATTTTCAGTATATGATTTTACAACTAGCCTGTATACAAACAAAGATGTCTTTTGTGTGACACTTTCTTCAAATCAGGGGGACAGCTCCTAAAGTATGGGACAGAGACCACTCAATGGTGGAACTTTACAAGATCTTAGATGGTGTGTGAGTAGGCAAACATTACTTAGTCTTCTATTAAGGGAATGTTATTCTTTCAACAACTTTGTTTCGGTCTTTCTGATTACATAAAATATAATGGCACAGTTCTGGGTTAGTACATCTTGAACATCTCTAATAACTTGAAAACTTCTATTTTTAACAGAAAGACATTTTCAGATACAGATTTTGAACAGTACTTACACCTAGTTAAATTTAATGTATCTTCTCATGGCATTTATTCTTAGTATTACCTTTTTATTTTAACCAGGGGAACAGTTGTTAAATTTCCATATGGAATGGGGGTGTAATGTTCCTTTGATAAACTAATTACATATGAAGTCTAGATTTAAAACTATGAAGCACATGATGGAATCTGGGACTATTGGAGATGACACCAATTAAGATAACACAGAAATTGTTGACCTTAGGGGGCAGTCACAGATCAATCGCCAGAAGCTATGTCTAGGCCAGGTCATGTGCCTCTGAAGATACTATGAGACCTTCCAGCCTCGTTGTCTTCATCTTTAATCTGAGGTTGGAGTCTGTACGGTGTTAAATGGTGTGTGGGTAAGCAAACATGTTTCTGTCCCCAATCCCCTAAGAACATGACACAGCCCATGGAGCAGAGGGTTCTTGATGCAGACTCATCATCAGAAGGTTAGAAGGATATGTGCAGTTTTTGTAAGTTCCCCAGGCTTCTGCTTTCAGAACATTTTTTTCATCATGCCAAGAACATGCTTAGGAGTTCAGAGCCATCAAATGAAGTCATCTCTAGAGCTTCTTCCAGCCTTGAAACTCTGAACTCTGACTTTATTTATAAACACGAGTGCAAAATAAATCAAAGACATTTACACTAAGATGAAAACATGCCCACTTTCTTAAAGAGGAAGAATCATTGAAAATATGATAACTGTGCTTCTTTAGGGGAATGGGCAAGATTCCAAAAGGAAAGTACTTTCTGTGCAGTTGATCATGATGGAGCTCCATTAAGCAATAGAATTATGGTGTATCCAAATCAAGCAAAAGACTCCAACCTGATTATGGGATTATATTGGTACACACCAACATGTGTGTGTGTGTGTATGTGTGTGTGCGCGTGCGTGTGTGTGTTTGTATGCATATGAAGGTATGTATGTATTTGTATGTGTATGCCAAAATGTAATAACAATTTGATAATCTATAACTCAATTCTAATCTGGAATAAACTTGAGAATAACCATATAAATAATCATCCAAAACAATTATTAAATTCCTTCCCCACAATCCAAGTGTCTTCCAAGAATTCCACTCACAGTGGTTCATAGAGGCAGCTGACACAAAGTAACACTCAGCTAGCTAGAATGAAATAAAAGCTATTCCCTTCAGGACTTAGAGAGTCTTTAACATGTTACACGAACTGAGCATCTCCAAGGAAATAATAATAATCTACAGATCAAAAGTCCTCTTTTATCTCAAAACCAATAGGTATTTCCAGTGATAAAAGTGCCTTTATTTTAGTCTCCTTCATGTGCAAACTGCAGTTGTTTTTACATATATTGTATCTCATATCACCCTTATGTTTCTCCAGAGGACGGGTTGAATGGGAATTCTGATTTCCCTGGGAGGTGGAAGAGGCCAGATTAGGACCAAGGTTAGACCACAGGATACCTGCTTCCTCCTCTGGACAAACGTCCTTGCTGAAGTCAGTTCCCCAAGTTCTCAATCACATCTTCCCCGGAAGTGGAGCCTTGCTAACACGAGGTATCGTCCATCTTCAGGGGTCTGGTGGGCTGGTCGTCCTTGTGGCTCAGACAGGTGTAATGGGTTATGTTACCTGCCCTCTGGATTCACTGTCTGATAGAAGTAGTAAGGAAGAGAAAGAGGAGGAGGAAGAGAAAGAGGAGGAAGAAGAGAAAGAGGAGGAGGAAGAGAAAGAGGAGGAGAAGAAAGAGGAGGAAGAGGAGGAGGAGGAAGAGTAGCAGGAGGAAGAGGAGGAAGAGTAGCAGGAGGAAGAGGAGGAAGAGGAATAACCATAGCTGCTAGGCCTTGGGAACAGGGAAGATCCCCAGTGGCAGGACAGGAAATGACAAATCTACAGCAGGCTCAAGTGAAACCAAGGCAGAGTAGAGGGACAGATATAGGAGGACAAGTTTCACCTGCCCGGACCAGGGGCGAGGACCATCGTACCACCATAGTATAAGACCATAAATAAGATCTTAGCATAGCTAGGGGCTATAATAAAAAATAAACTAAAATATAGTTCCATTTCGGAACAAAGAAAGCATGGGGTGTTTTAAGGGCCTGACAAATCAGATGACTAAGGGTATAAACCTCCACTTTCTTACCTGGAACCCCTTATTCCCGTGTTCCAGATAGCCAAGGCTTTATGCTCCTTTTTATGAATTAGGTCTCTTCACGTCTTTGCAACTGCAAATGCTGCATTTCATTACACTTTGATTTTTGCTTCCAAATTAACCACAGGCCCAGAAAAATGTGTAATTCCATACAACCCTGGTGGTCGCAGCTCCAGGGCCTTACCTCCAAACCCCTAAATGCTGCTATGTCACTGACCACATTCTCACCCTCAAAATTCCACCTCAAACACTTCTGCTGAGAAAAGGGTCCAACACATTGGAAAATATAAGCTAATAGTTATAATTTTTTTTTAAACTTGGAAGGAGGTTCACAGGCACCTGAGCAAGGGCCAGAAACATGCCTCTGAGGGGTGCCTCTGAGGGGAACTAGTACCGGAGGCTGGAAGCCAGTGTCACAATGGCCTGACCCAAAGCAACACTGGGCAGGGAAGTAAGGGGGAGACATGCTTTTCACATTAGCTTTTTTCAGATGAGGAAAACTTTCCCTGCCGATGTAGGGGAAACCAACCAGTAAAGTTCTCTGAAGTTCATGCACAAGACAAAGTATAATTGACAAACTTTCCAGCTCAGAGTTCCAACTTAAAAATAACAAACAAAAGTATATGTCTTATTCCACTTCTGTCCCACTATCAAATTATCTTATCAAAGATAGACAAGTATTATAAAAATAGTTCTGGGCTGGGAAGGTGACTCAGTGTTTAAAAACTTTGTCTCATAAGCAAAAGGACCTGAGTTCAGATTCCCAGATCCCACCTAAAAATGCCAGGTGGATACAGAAGCAGCTTACAATTCCAGCCCTGGAAGGCAGAGCCTGGGAATCCCCAGAGCAAAACGATAAGGAGGTAAAACAATCCTGGATGATTCATGTAGTCAACCTTGGGCCTCCACAGACACACACATTCAGATACCCTTTTGTACATACCGGCACATGCACCCTATATACACTTACCCGAAGACATTTTTCCCACTGGGCAAATTATCACATACTTATAACCCCAGTACCTTGGGAGCCTGAGGCAGAAGAATTTTGAGTTCAAGACCAGCCAAGACTGAAAATGAGAAGTTGTCTCAAAACAGCAAGTGAATGAATCAATAAATAAAATAAATGTCTCCTTCCTTATCTTCCTCTTTATCTCTCTCAAATAATAAAATATTCCTAAAATACATAAACTAAACAAAAAAACTGAAAGTCTTCTGCAAATAAGAATCCAAAACCTAAATCATGTGTGGCCTTTTGTTTGTCAACAGTTTTATTGACAGTCACACAAAATAAATAAATAAAATATTTCTCATATTTAGGGTTTCCTTCTAATTAAGTCCAAACCATGATCAAAATCTCCTTTGTCCCCAAGGACTAACAACTGATCAATCAAGAAAGAGCTTGAGGTCCAGAGTAAAACTGCCTATAACATCTAAGCTTCACCAGTACTAATACCTCAAAGGATCTTGTAAACAGTGGTAAAAGAAATAACGTGGGGCTGGGTTCCAAGTAGGCAATCAATAAACACTTGTTTCTCATTGCTGTCCATTAGACTATCAGCCTCTTGGCACAAAACAGGCACTCAATAAATATTTTTGAATAATTAAAAACATCCATATCATTTGCTTTCAGTATACATTTTTCCTAAGTACTGACATGGCTCCAGCTGTCGAGATGATTGAAAAAGATGCATGAAAAAGCACCAGCCCATGCTGCAAAAGCATTTGCAAACAGGGCTGAGAGAAGGAATACAGTTCCAAGTGGCATCCAATGAGGTTGGCAGGACAACTTAAGATTCGCCCACCACTGCCAGGGGGAATGATGTTTACCATGACGGTAAACATAGAGATGTCATGTCCTTCACAATCCTTGGCAACGGAAGAGCTTCCTACTGGCTGAGTGAGGGCATGGGTGTGGCAATGCTAAGGTGGAAGCGTTCAGAGAGAGTTGAAAGGCTCCAGACGAGACCAGACAACCTTAAAGACAGAAAGTGACACCATTTAATGTTTTGTTCTTAGTCAAGATGGAGCTCAGAACAGTGAAAGAGGCGGATATTGTTTTTACCATTACTATCATTAATATGGTAATTAATAGTGTTATTTGATGAATTAATTTCATCTATTATGTAAAATACGTAAAGAGGATAGGGCAATTATGATGAGAATTACTGCTGGTAAGACTGTTCAGATAGTTTCGACTTCTTGGGCATCTATTGTGCTTGTGTGTGTTAGTTTGGGAGGCGGAAGAGAGGCAGAAGCACAGTAAGGGAGGAGGAAGTGGAGGGAGAAGCAAAATCATCTTCTGAGACCATCTGGGCAAGCAGAGGGGAAACCACGTATCTCCAAACACGGACAAGCTCTCGGGCACCACGACTCATCAGAGCCTTTGTCGACGAGGAAAAAGTCTGTGTCATAGTTAGGCATAGGTGTCAACTTGACAGTTGAGGGTTTGAGCTCTGGGCACATTTGTGCAGAATTAGTAGCTGAGTTAAACATAGAGCGAATTTGCAGGAGATTGTCTAGCTGATGGGGAAGGCTCAGCCCATGGTGGGTGGGACTAGGCTCTGAATAGACGAATAAAATACTGAGAGCTGATTGAGGAAGTTGGCGTCCTTTGTACACTTGGCCAGACATGCTGGTCTGGCAAGTAAGGATCGTCCCTCTTTCATCTATTATGTAGAGATGGTGTAGCCAGTTCCCTCAGCCTGGTGTTGGTGCGTGCTCTCCCGTCAAGCTGACTGAGAACTGTAACCAGTACTCATAAGAGAAAATAAACCCCTTGTTCCCTTAAGCAGTTTGATGGTCATTTATCAGCAACTATGCATGCTAACTGCAACAGTCTGCCATGCAAAAGCCACTGCACACACCCTAGCATCCCTATCCTCACCCAGTCGTCCGCTCTAGGCTGTCTCCAGAGAGTCACAGTGTTTCAGACAACAAGGCTACTCTAGACCACGACAACCTCTGTCTGGGCTTTTGTGTTTATCATTGCCCATAGAATTTCTGGAAAACTCTGCAGGTTCCAGAACATTTCAGGCCAACAGAATCTTCACTACACATTGAAAATCTGAAAGGTTGGGAAGCTAGCTCAGTCAGTAAAATGCTTGCTCCTTGCCACATATGCATGAGGACCTAAAATTAACCCCCCAGAACCCATGTGAAAAGAGTTGGGCATGGTGGCGCATGCTTGTAATCTCAGCAATGAGAAGGTGGAGGCAGGCAGATCCCTGGAGTTCACTAGCCAGTCAACCTAGCTCACTCTGCAAGCTCCAGGCCAGTGAGACATCCTGCCTCATTAAAAGATTTTTAAAAAGTAGATGGCTCCCAAGGAATGACACGCCAAATTTCTTCTGGCCTCTATATACATGGGCACACACACACACACACACACACACACACACACACACACACAACCACATTTAAAATATGGAGGGGATGCAATTTCCTGTATAATAATGCATAAGCATTTAATAATAATAGTAGTAATAATAATTATTAGAGCCAGGTGCATTACAGTAGCACACACCTGTAATCCCTGCACTCAGGAGTCAGGGGCTTCGAGGATTGCCTGAGTTACATGGGGAGACTGTCTCTCAAAATATATACACAAAATGAAATTATATCATTTTATATATACTTGCCATAGAATGTACCATGAGCACATGAGTGATGTGATATTCATTGATGGCCACATGAACGTCAATTAAAACAGCATCCTTTGCAAGAGTGTGTGTGTATAATGTGTGTATATAAATGCACACAGGGAGAGTCACAGTGAAATCAATGAAGTTTAGCCTGAATCTTCTGGAGCGCCTGTTTACACATGTTCCTCCTAAGTACAAGGAGAAACTATAACAATAAGACTCACCCAGTCACGTGGCTTGGAAATTCCACAAGGCTGAGCATTTGACTGGTTGCTGCTGATAGGAGGAGGCTCCGATCTAACTATTCCTCATACACTTTGCTGGTTAAGTGAAAGTGAAACTGGACTGCACATTTCTTATTCTTTCCCCCCAAAGAACGTGCCTAGATTGCATGATACTCATGCCCCACTGAGCTCAGCTGAGTTTGGTGGGACAGTTCTGTAATCCCAATTACTTGGGAGGCTGAGAAAGAAGGATCTAGTTCAAAGTTATCAAGTAAGCTATTCTACCCGTAGATTTGAAGAAGACATAACACTCAGCCTAGAAATCTTCTACAACAGAGGCAGAGGATGTCAACACCCTGACAGGATGCAGCCTAGGGCAGTAGAAGAGCAGTGAAGTGGACAGCAATGGCCACCATAATGCAGAGTACCCACAACCCAGCAAGATGCACCCTGGTCAGGCCAACCTAATCTCTCCCTAAGGCTTTGGGAACCTCTCAGAAGAGGGGGTAGTCAGATTGTAAGAACCTAAAGATAGGAAGGTTCACTGTTGGACAAGACATTCCATTCAAGGCAGGACTGCTGCATCTAGGAGCTCACTCCAGTGAGACTTGTCCTTACCAGACCTGCATAATGACTGACATACCAACATGTCCCCATAGACTATAGAGGAACTCAAGAGAGATAAGAACATACAGTGGAAACCTTAGGGACTAACACTGGATGAGTGAAGGGAAATGCTCCTATCAGTGGGGTGGCCCAAAGAGAAGACACTTTTATGCCACAAGAGGCCCAAACCCCTACAGGAATAGACAAGCCAGAGGGAACCCTGGGGTCCACAGAAGCAGGCAGGCAGGAGAGAGAAAGGGAATGGGATGGATTGATGAAGGGAAGGGAGGGAGTGGTATGGAGGGAAGCAGGGATAGGTACTCAATATGCTTGTAAAAATAGAAAAATTAAATAATTTTTTAAAAACGCTATTGAGTGAGTTCAAAGTCAGCTTGGGCAAATTACTAAGATCCTTTCTCAAAATTAAAAAAGTAAAAAAGAGGGCTGGAGATACGGTAGAACACTTCCTGCCATGTATCAGACCCTGGGTCCAATCCCCAATACTACAAAATGTCATTGATGACAATAATGATGAGGACAATAATGAACGAGAATGCAGAAAGCAGAAAACAACACAGCTGATTACTTAGAGCTTATATTTCCACTCATATGTCCCACTGGACATAATTCCATGAACAATATATCTTATATTTGTGGCTATCCTATTGACAATTCTATTTAATTTCTGTAAACAAACCTAATTTTTAAAATGATAATTTATTTTGAAGATTTCTCATAATGTCCTAAGTGGTGAAAACACATATTCTAATCTGAGTTATTATCAAGACTACCATAGTTCACAACTGATCAAAACAACAAATACTTAACCATCAAAGCTAACCATTGGCTTCTGAGATGAACAAACAAGGCCACATGGCTCACACAGTGAATGTATCTATAACCCAACTGCACTTATACTAATTTTTCCTTGGTTTTCACTTGAATAAATCTGAGCACCAAGAAATTTTGAGCAAGACATGGAAAGAAACTTTTATGATATGTGGTGATGTCATTTGTTTTTTAGCATCAGTGTAAATCCCAAATGATTCCTGGCTATTTCCTTTAGGGAGAACTTGGTGAGATTCCCCTTAGCCTTGGTAGAAAGCAGAGACTGGAAAGCACCTGTCCTGCAGAAGGCCTTTCCAGAGGCCTGAGGGTCCAGTTCTTCTTTGGCACCAGAGGTGTCGATACTCAACATCGTGACAGCCACATTGAGCCCTGCCAGAAAGTGAAAGCTGGCCTCCAGCAAGGGGAGCTGTGGGGAAAGAGGGGAACAGGCCACGTTCTCAGGGAGATCGACTTTAGAAAGAATAACCTGGCAACTTGATCCTCCCAGACGGTCCCTCTAGACCGCCTTTGTGCACCTGGTGCTTTGGGGGAACAAAATCTACACCTGGCATCTGCTGCTACTTCACACACTTACCCTCCACGATCCCTTTCAGGGCTCCTTGCACAAAGGAAAGAAAAACACAGAGCTTCTACAAAGCTGCTTCAGTGAATTGTCACCCAACGAAAAGAACTTAAAATGCCAAGTGCGGGTATGGGTGGAAGATGTGTCCGTGCATGTATAAAGCAGCATTTTAGTATTCACATTTAGACTCAAGAAATAAATAAGGCATTTCATGTACATGCCATCTCATTTCGAACACGGAAAAAAATGACCATTTTTTCTTATACTTTCCTATCTTCTATTTTTTATTAATTAATTAATGTGTGTGTGTGTGAGAGAGAAAGAGAGAGAGAAAGAGAGAGAAAGAGGACACTGTGTGGAGGAAAAAGGGACACCATTTTTAAATACATATAAATATCAGTAAAACTAAAAGATGGGAACAAATTATCACCTATCACTTACAACACAACATAGCTTACTTCCCATAACTTTTTTTTAACATTCATCAAACATTTTCATGAGATTGCGACCCTAGTGGTGCCTAAAAATATGAGAAGACTTACAACAGGTGACTTGGATCAGAAAAAAAGTCCCAATAAAAAACACTTAACAAAGATGTACAGGAGGTGGGGGGGGTCAGTCAAATGAATTCAGTTGTCTCCTTGACAACTCCTAGAAGACTGAATTAGCGGCAGGCTTTGGAAGAGAAAGGCCTCATCGCAGATTCCCTGTACATTTCTTCAGAACCTTTCCCTCTAAGGACTCCACTGGCCCTGGTCCCGGCTGGAGCACAGGACTCGGGAAAGAGGAATACCCTTGAGAACTCATCCAAGACCAGCCAGCCCCAGCAGACCCCCAGCAGGCTGCTTGAGTCACCAGTTAAATGGACAACTCACCAGGAATGTCTACCCCTCGGGCACTTAAAAACACTCAGTCCTCGATGTCTTGCTCTGCCAAGAATAAAATGGGAAAAACTGATGCTTGAGAGAATGACTCAAACCCAGGTCTGTCTTTCTAGCTGGTCAAAACCCCCAAGCCACTGACTGAGAGACTCAAGAACTACGATAGCTCAGGTTCCCCAGGAATTACCATGGTTAAAACACAACTTCTTTTTAAGCCTTCTAGTTTATCGAAGATTAATATCTGGCTCCGCCTCCTAAAGAACATGTCTCCATTTAAAAAAAAAGTCTTGTAAAGGTTTTGATGACTGAAACAAGATGTAACATGTTGCTCCTATTTCAGACATTAGGAAAGGAGCAAATATGCTGCTTAGATTAGACCACAGTCACATATGAGCTGATTTCTCTCCTCAAAAAAATCAGATGCAAATTTAATGTTCAGCTTTAAAAAGAAAAAACACTCACTTCAAGCTCAAGTTATAGTGGCTTTCAAAAGCACTTAGCCCACTGAAGCAATTAATGCTGGACCCTGTGCAAGTTCAGACAGGCTCACAGAGACACTGAACATCTTGCCTGAAAAGATAACTCCCTTTAAATTCAAAGACGTTGCGTCCCCACTCCCAGGACTCTCCAGCTCATCATCTGCATCACAGTACAGGGTGCTGGCAAGACCGCTCCCCTCCACCAGTGTATTGACACAATCACAGCTGTGGAAGCCTGTTTCAGGAGGAGGAGGAGGAGGAGGAGAAGGAGGAGGAGGAGGAGGAAGAGGAGGAAGAAATAAAAGAGTAAGAGTCAAGAAAAAGAAAGACAGAAACAGAAAAAGGAAGGAAGGAGGGAGAGAGAGAGGGAGGGAAAGAGAGAGGGAGGGAGGAAGGAAGAAAGGAAGAAAAGAGAAAAGAAAAGAAAAGAAAAGAGCAGAAAAGAAAAGGTCACCTGTACATTCTGCGTCCAACCTTGCCAAAGCAGGGGACAGTACAGGGCAGGGCTGGCTGTCATCCGTCCAGCAGGGGCTAAGCCCCGGAATGATGTCCCAGAAGGCCTGGCTCAGAGCACCACTCAGAAGGACTGGTGCACATGGGACTTAGTCAGCACATGGGACTTAGGTGCTGGGAGAGAAGCCACTGACACTGGAAGCCACTTCTAAAGAATCTTCAGGAACACACAGAGAAGACAAACTCTGGTAGATAGTCGCCTCTGAACAGCAAGAAATTACAGCCTCTAGCCCCCTTAATCGAGGACGAACTAGCAGGATCAAAGTTACAGAAATAACGGAAACATAATTCAGGATAGGTCAGCATGTAATCTAATAAAAAAAACTCCAGTGTCAATGTTTCTTTTCATTTTAGCTAATCAGGAAAAATAAACCACCAGGGGCAGAACATTATCATAACAGGAAAGCACCAGCCAGCATTGAGGTAGCCACATGACTCTGTTACACTAAATAAATATATACAGGTCACATAACAGTCACTTGTCCTGTTGAAGTTTTCTTTTTTATATTTGTGTGTGTGTATGTGTGTGTGTGTGTGTGTATCAGAGAGCACTGTGTCCCTGTGGAGGATCAAGGGTGACTTCGGGAATCATCCTGGATTGTTTCTACCTCCTTTTTGCTTTGCTCTGGGGTTTCCCAGGCTCCACCCACCAGAGGCTGAAGGGCAGGCTGCTGCCATTTCTGCCTGGCATTTCTATGTGAGACATGGGATCCGAACTCAGGACCCTCTGTTTACAAGGCAGAGTTTTAACCCCTTAGCCATCGCTCCAGCCTGAAGTTTGTTTGTTTGTTTGTTTAATCAACTTAAGGGTCAACACAAAAAAGTAGGTCTCATTAACAAGGTTCAAGAAAACACTTCAAAGCTTGTGTTGAAGTTTGCTTCCACGTGGGGTGTAATGAAGTCAAAAAGATCACAGAGGTTGGAGAGAACCTGGGTGGGGTGTCAAGCTCTTCCCACCCACAGCTGGGCAGCTTCACCCTTTTTGTCCCTGGACATAGGAATCCATCTGCAAGGAAGCTTAATAACTCACAGGACAGAAAAACTGCATGGAAGGAGAGGTAATATCTTTGTGACCTATTTAAATTTAACGACCCCTCTGGATTCTTGCTTGGGGTCTTGTAAGACCCTACCATCTCCTCTTTGCTTCAGAGCTATCTTTGTGAATAATGTTGGGACTTAGAAGTGCCTAGTGGTTTCCATATTGTGTGCCAAGTAACATAACATGTAGGCTCCTTCAGAATCAGCCCTTTTATTTTACAGCAGCACCCCTTTCCAGCCCTCGGCCACTTTCCCATCACCCACCCTAGATTATTCCAAGTACCTAAAGATGCCACAATGCTGGGCAATGGCTATCTTCTGCGTGCTCTGTTCCTCTTCCCACATTCCTACATCTTTACCTTGAAAACTCCTATTTATGCCTTACCACCCAGTTCCACTGTGAAGCCCTCTCTTGCTCTGTCATTTGCTCCTCGCTCTTCCTTATGGAGAAACCCTGTCACGGTTTGAATGGGAGTTGCCCCCACCCCCCAGAGGCTCATGTGTTTGCATCCTTTGCTGGTGGTGATGTTTGGGAAGGTTGTCCCACCTTCAGGAGGTGGAGCCTTGCTAGAGGAACACAGGTCACAGGGGGTGGGCCTTGAGGTTTAGTAGCCCCGCCCTGCTTCTTCTTGACTGCTCTTGCTCTCTCTGCCTTCCTTTGGCTGTGGTGACCTGAACCAGACTCCTGCTTCTGCCTACAGCCCTGCCATCTGCTATGTGATTCTCATCAGAACGGATTAGATCCCTTATGGAACATAAGCCAAATAAATCTCCCTCTTTCTTCTAAACCCCTATGTAATGGTTACTCTTAACTACTGCAAGACTGCTTGCTGCAAAGGTAGGGTGGGACTCATCTATCTCAAGGCTCACTCCTTGTGAGCACCTTCCTCCAGCAAGGCTCCACCTCTCAAGGTGCCATGACCTTGCCAAATATATGAGATCGTGGGGGACACATTTCAAACCATGACACCCTATTACCAATACATCTTCATTAAAATGGATTTATATGTCTATGTCAGAGATTAGACTAGTTTTGAGAACAATTTTTCAGTTTTGAAAAAGTTAAAACCTTAAATGATCACAGAATAAATGATTCGGAAGTTTAAAACATCAAACCTTTCTTGGCACATTAGAGTGAAGCAGTCAGTCTTGGTATGGGAAAAAACATCTTCACTAAGTCTTCAGGGCAGGCAGCGGGGAAGGATAGAGCCACACACTGGTTCTGACATTCTGTGAGGGGGAGCATCTGAGTGAGCCCATCTGCCGCCTGCCCTGGTTAGACTCCAATGTAGAAGACACAACTGAAGACATATTCACACGTATTACAAGTGCAGCCTCTCACTGTATTGGGGCAGAGAAGTGCCAGACACCATTCTCTTAGTAATGTGATGGTGGTTGTAGAGAGAGTTCCTCCACGGTCTCATTGGAGAATCCTGAGAGGCTAAAGGAGTGACCCTGGTCACGCAGCTGCATGCGGCACTGCAGGATGCACACAGAGGACTTGAGATTTGACTGTCCTGTCAGTATCTCGCACTGCCTCATATTAAGTCGCTGTCCAGGGGCAAATTCACAGAAGAAAAAGTGACTTTCAAAGAGGAAAATGCCTCCCTATTGGTCTACCATGTTACCTCTTAAATGTCTCTGTTTCCCAGCTGTAGAATCTCACAAAGACTCACAGAGACTAAAGAGCTCGCTGCTGAGTAGAAACTTACAGAAACAGCATTAAAATAAGTGTTGTTCCCATTCCAAGACGTCTCAAGGGACTAAGACTGCTAGGCTGCCATCAAGCTCATCCAAAGGACACAGAGGCAAGTGGCTGACCGGGTGGGTTCACGTTTAAGACCCAGGAGGAATCCAAGAGGCTCTGATTCCTAGATCCACTCAGCACTGAACTCAGGAGCTCAGGTAGTGTGGGCAAGAGAGTGGTTGAAATGGCCGCCTAGAGTGTCAAAGACCCTAAGACGCACTGCTGTTGGGGCAAAGGGTCTTTCCAAAAGAAATGGCAGATGGACTGAGTGGAAGTGGAGGAAACTGGGAAACCTGTTCTGAGAGAGACACAGCTGGAAACACAGCTGTGGGATCACAGCTGCAGGCACATTGGAGGGAAGCACATTTGAGGAGAAGCATCTGAGGGTGGAGGATGTGACAGAGGAGGAACATTTGAGGATGTTCTGAGTATCTGAGGGGGCATGTGAGGGGGCATGTGATGGGGGCATGTGATGGGGGCATCTGAGGGGGGCATGTGAGGGGGAGCTCTGAAGGGGGTATCTGGGGGGAGCATCTGAGGGGAAGCATGTGAGGGAGAGCATGTGAGGGGGGAGGAACATTTGAGGAGAAGCATGAGGGGAGAGCATCTGAGGGGAAAGTATCTGAGGGGGAACACCTGAGGGGGAACACCTGAGGGGGAGCACCTGAGGGGGAACACCTGAGGGGGAGCACCTGAGGGGGAACACCTGAGGGGAGCACCTGAGGGGGAGCACCTGAGGGGGAGCACCTGAGAGGGAACACCTGAGGGGAACACCTGAGGGGGAGCACCTGAGGGGGAGTACGAGGGGAAAGCATCTGAGGGAAGAGCCTCTAATGGGGGAACATCTGAGGGGAAAGTATCTGAGAAGAAGCATCTGAGGGTAGACGATCTAAGGGGGGAGCATTTGAGGGATGAGTATCTGAGGGGAGGGCATCTAAAAGGAGAGCATCTGACAGAACAGCATCTAAGAGAGGAGCTTCTGAGGAGGGAACCCCTGAGGGAGGAGCATCTGACAGGAGAGCCTCTGGATGGGGGAGAATCTGAAGGAGGAGCATCTTAGGGGCAAGTCTGAGCACAGCCGGGAAGGTACAGCTAGGGGAGAGGTGTCTGCAAGAGGTGCATCTGAGGGAGGCACACCTGGGAGAGGGGCAACTAAAGGTACAAATGGGGGAGGCAGATGCAGCCGGGAAAAGTTCAACTGGGGGAAGCACCCTGTGGGAGGCAAAACTGGGGAAGGCGCAGCTGGGGAAGGCGCAGGTGGGGAAGGTGCAGCTGGAAAAGGGGCAGCTATGGGAAGAGCATCTGAGGGAGGTGCACTGGGGGAGGCAGCTAGTGGAGGCCTCGCTACAGGAGGTGCATTTGAGGGTTAGCTTCAAGGAGAAACCCAGCTAGATGAGTAGCAGCAGCAGAAGCCCAAACAGTTGCCAGTGTCTACATAGGTCACACATGAAGCATTCAGAAGCACCATCATCCTGCAGCGTTTGGGATCAAACAATAAAGAGGGTTTTTTTAATCCCCTAAGATTTAATGTCTGAGCAAGGAATTTCCACTAAAGAAGGAAATCCTTCCAAGATAGAGCCTTTATCTTCAGCCAGATTTGCAAAATCAAGTCCACTCACTTTACAAAAAAAAAAAAAAACACCAAAGGGATCAAGAAAGAGTCAATGAAAAGCGAGACCATGGAGGAACTAGAAGAAAATATTGAGGATATGCAATAGAATCAGACCGCAAGCCTTCTTACGCACAAAGAAAAGGTAATGGAAAAACAAAGGAAACTGATTCCAAGAACTGAAAGCACAAGTGAAAATCAAGGTATTCATCTACACACGCAACAAAGGGTCATCTCTTTATTTAGGGACCCCTCCAACTGGAAAGAGAATGGAATGCACAGGAAAATGATAATGGAGTTTACAAACATAAACAGTCTTTTACTAATATTCAAGCAGATGCAAACTAAACCCAAGAATGTAATTTTCATCAATTAAGTATATAGGGAAATTACCAAAGATTATATCCAGGACCCGTAAGATGATTCAACGCATACAGGCATCTGTTGAGCAAACACTGATGGCCTGGGTTGGATTTTTGAACCCACATAGTGGAATGAGTGAACTGACTTCTGAAAGTTATCTTCTGACTGCCACACATGCACTGCAGCATGTGCGTACCTGCTCTCTCTCTCTCTCTCTCTCTCTCTCTCTCTCTCTCTCTCTCTTTCTCTTTTTTCTCCTTAATAAATGAAATATTTATAAAAGATTATATCCAGCATTTAGAGTAGGAGAAAGGCAGCAGGATACATGTACCATGAAAAGTGAAGGGAAAGTGCTGGGGGTGGAAAGGTTGAAGCAGGATGGAACCCAGGGAGATGGGGGAGGAGTAGGAGAGGAGGGTTTGAATGAAAGTACTCCGTGTGGCGTGGCTAGAGTAAGCTTCTCTCAAAATCATAGGTTAATGAGCAAAAATTCCAGTGCTGGGGGTGGACTGCATTCCTGTGAGTTGTTGGACAGGGAGGTCCTAGAGGACCACAAGGCCTCGTCCTTTCCTGAGTATCTAACGGTGGGCACTCAGTGGTTACTGGAAGAGGAAGTGTCACAATCAGATACTGGTGTCAAGTTGGCAAGGTTCTGAGTTCTGGGCACAGTTGTGAGAAATTAGTAGTGGAGTTAAGTGGGAGCACCTGTAGGAGATTGTCTAGTTGATGGAGAAGGCCCAACCCATGGTAGGAAGGACTAGTAGTCCCTGGGCTGATGAATAAGATGAGAGAAGTGGTTGAGGTTGACATCCTTTGGTATACTTGGCCAGACACGCTGGTCTAGCAAGTGAGGATTGTCCCTCTCAGCAGTCCTGTGGACACACTGTGGCCAGTTCCCTTATCCCTTAGTGTTGGTGTACAGTCTCCTGCCAAGCTGGACAAAGAACTGTAACTAGACAATCGTACGTCAGAACAAACCCCGTGTTCCTCAAGGATTCATCAGCACAACACAGAAAACTACAACAGTTCCGTTCATCAGCATAGCAGGAGAGTTCATACCAATACCAGAAGCCAAAGGACGTGGCCACGCCATGCTCACACAAAGAGCTGAGAGAGGAGCATACTTTCATGCTTGCCAGTATGCCCACAGACCTGCATGCCCAAGTTCTGAACCAGCTCTCTCCATCTTATCACCTGTCCAGGGACCACTCCCACCCACTTCCCACGTCAACTAGACAATCTCCCATAGGCTTGCTCAGGACTTTCCCTAATTGAATGATTATTCATAGGTGTGACTAAAGGCCCGGCTTTCAAATTGTCAAGCTGATATCTACACTAACTGCCACTGTTGGTAGAGCACCAGTCATGCAAGTATAAGAACCTGAGTTCAGGTCCTTAGCACTCATGTTAAAAATTGAGTGTGTCTATGTGTGCCTGTAATCCCAGGGCTGAGAGATAGAGAGCAGGATTCCTGGGGATTTTCCCTGACCAGCCAGGATAGCCAAATTGCTGAGTTCCAGATTTTGTGAGAGACCCTGTCTCAAAACCTGAGGTCAACCTCTAGCCTCCACCCCCCCACACACACACATACACATGGACATGTACATGTGAGCATGCATGCACAGAGAGAGGCACATGGGAGTAACAAAGACATTATAAGATGCTCCATCTTGGCAGCACAGATCTCTAAGGAGCTGGTCTGCGCCCTGCCTTCTTGGTTGGTTTATAAACAGTAGTGGCTTTTCAGAATTGTTGCCATGTAAACAGTGGCTACTTGTGATTCTCACAACCCCTCAGAGCTTGCTGGAAATGCAGAAGCTCAGGCCCCACCCCAATCTGTCCCATCAGGATCTACAGCTGAACAAATACTCAACTGAGCCGAACGAGATTAAAGATTAAGTTACGCTAGTGTAGAGAAGCAGCAAACCCAAGCGTTACGCGTTGCATGAAATAAGGTTTCAGATTAAGCTTAAGTGCTCCTGCACAGTCCTGTGAGGGGACATATTGCACACCCCTAGCTCTCTGACTGTGTATCTACTACAGTGCTCATCTCTGGCTGCGTGTTGGAAGTATGTTGGGACATACAGGTGTCCAGCCCCAGCCTGGACCAAAGGCATGTGTTCAGTAATTTTTCCAAAACTTCCCAAGTTATTCTACCAAGAAGCCTTGTGATGGTTCATCTTAGTTGTCAACTTGATGAGACCTAGAATCACCTGTGAGGGGCGCCACTGAGCTCAGTGGCCAACTGTCTTGATGTTAATGGAGGTGGGAAGACCTGCCATTGGAAGTGGCACCCTGGGCTTGAGTCCTGGCCTAGGTAAAAGGAGAAAGCAAGCTGAGCACATACATACAAGCTCTCCGCTCTCCACTTGTGGATGTTACGTGACCAGCTGCTTCAAGCTCCTGCACCTCAACTTGAGAGCTAAAGTAAGCTCTTTCCCCCTTCAGCTTTTCTTGTTGGGTATTATCGTCACAACTGAAAAGAATCAGAAATCACCAAACTAGAGAACCTACTGGCCTAATGACATAATCAGGACCTTAACCAAAGATACCATCAGTCTCATTACAACCAAGATTACCAACTTGTAATCTTCACTCTGTCTCTTGTCCTAAGATCTTCTCTTGTCCCCCAAGCATGACACAACCTGATGCACGCAGAGACAGTGAGGTAAGTCACTGTAGCTCCAGTACTCGGCACATAACTGGTGCTTTTGAATGTTTGTTGAAAAAGGAAAGCCAACAAGCCAAGCGCAGGAAGGTAGAGCTCTAAAAGCAATAGCAAGACACGTGGCCTCTAGGTGAGACTTCAATGGAGTCTGTCTTATATGCAAGATTAGCTACTAAATTAACAGCAATGACAACCAAAAAAAAATCAACTATCATTCCAAAAAGCAGGGAAATAATCCAGTAAGGAAGAGATAGATTTGGGCCATAAACCAAAGTACAGATAGAACTCGCTCAGCAACCAAAGTATGTTCTAAAAACTCTCTACGAAGCTGAGAAGCACTGCTAACCACATGTCTAATACATACTCCAGGCTAAAGTAGAGTTCAGAAACACAGCATCACCATCGGCATGCAGCTCAAGGCGCATGCAGCAACTGCATGTCTCTCCCCAACATAAGAAACAGGGATCAGTCAATAAGAATGCCTGTTTAGGGCTGGGGAAAGTGCTCAGTCAGGAAAAGTGTTTGCCAAGCAAACATGAGGAGATGAGACTGACCCCCAGAACCTACCTAAAAAAATAAATAAATAAAAAATAAAAAAAGATGAATGTGGTGGCGCATGCTTGCAATCTCAGAGTTTAGGAAATGGAGGCAGGAGGATTCTTGGAGCTCAATGGCCAGCTGGCCTGGCCAAATCAGCAAGTCCCAGGTCCCAGTGAAAGATCTTGTCTCCAACAATAAGGTGGACAGCTAATGAAGAACAATACCCAAGGTTGACCTCTGGCTTCTCATGTCACATACATATAAGTGTATATGTGCATGCACCTATATAAATATGAACATAAATAAGAAAGAAAACTAGCGAAGAGACAAATGATGAATAAATAAATAATCTTACATTAATGTTTACCAAATATGCTTGGTTAATAAATACCACAATATGATAATTAAGGTATGATCATCTCCCTGGTTGCCAGTTTTTTGCCCAAGTGGTCAAACCAAAGGGAGAGGCCACAGGTGCTCCCAATATTTCCTCCCTCCTCTGTTTTCTGGGGATCACGTCATCTCTCAAAAAAACACAGCCACACACATTTCCAATTCTGAAGGCTCTGGAGCTCTGAGCAACAGCCAAACAAAAACAGCTGAGTGGCAAAAAGTGTGAGTAAAAGAAAAGAGGCCTGTCAGCCCTGTCTTCTGCTCAGTGACACACAGACACTAGGCCATTTGGCGTGTGCACTGATGTAGCTTCCTGGCATCTCTCTTGAGGTGGAGAACTGCCTCCATGGGCTGTCTGGAGAACCTACCACGTGCTTCCAGGAAACACCCACGTTACCCCACGCTTCTCGAATTGGCTTCACATTCTGAGGTTGTGTCAACATTCTTCTCCCGGCAGATCCGCACAGGAAGTCCTCACTCAACCCACAAAGAGGCAGCCCCACCACAAGCTCGGCCGGTCTGGCTAGGCGACAGGGCCAGGTGGCCGAGCCCCAGCTGCCCAGGGAGCTCTCCTCCCCTGCCACACACCAGGCCTGCCTCAACGTCCCCAGAAGTTTCACTCTCTGGTTTTCTCCCCCTTGGTAAAACAGATTTTTCTCTTGAAATGTCTGGATCTGTAGGTGATTTCACCCACATATTTGGCGTGTCTTCGGAGGAATTCTGACACTAAAGCGGAATGAAATTGCAAGGACTTCACAATCAGATTTCAGAGAAAGCCAACCAGATGAGTCAGCTCCACTGTTTGCCAGGAGATAGAGGAAACACTTCAAGCAGGGTGCTGTCCCAATAGCCCACCACCAATTCCTTCCATCCCTGGCTTCTGTCTCACCCATGGGTGGAGGATGCAGGCAACACAGGCTTCCTGGTCATGGTTCAGAGCATGAAGGGGGCATTTGAGTGGGCACAAATTCCAGCAGGGACATATCTCCAAGAACTTGGCCACACTTGTGTGGAGAACCCAGAGATCCCGGCCTGCTAAACCAGGCTCGCTCACCTCTAGGGCGGGATTCGACATAGTCATTCTCCAAGGAGGAGGCTTAGAGGAAAGTGGCTTGTGAAGCCAACACACTCACATTCAACAGAACTGGAACCTTCCTGCGTCCTTCAGGCAAGGGAAGCGCTAGGATGTGGTGGGGAATCAGAATCACATCACTTTTCACTCACTTGCTGACCAGCTATGAACTGCCTGCTCAGAGGTTTTGCTTGTATGACACAAGGGACTTCACTTTTTTCTTATGGATTTGTTCTTTTTTTTTTTTTAAAGTATCTCCTATCAGTCCCATATCCTAGGGAAACATCTGCACCCAGTTGGAGCGTCCTGCTGTGTTTCTGCGATGACATTTTTCAGAAGATTTGCTTTTAAAATCATTTTTTCTTTCCTTTGTTCTTTCTGTGTTTGAAAAATATTTCAGAAGAGAAAATCCCGGAAGATAGACCTATTATTCTTGACAAGATTATGCATGAAGAGGCTGTGGAGATGGCGCAAGGGTTAAAGCCCTTGCCTCGTAAGCAATCAAAGTCCAGATCTCCAGATCACATATAAAAAAATGCCAGGTTTTATCACAAGACTCTAGTTTAGCAGCTTTTTGTCTCTGGCCAGGGGGTGACATACAATGCCCACCAGGATGGAGTGAAGGGCATTGCAGGAGCAGCAAAACTGCAAAAGAAAATCAACAAACCACAATCCAGAACTTCAGAGACTCTATATCAACCACCTAGAACTAGGCCAGCTTAATCTCTCCCCATCTTGAAGCTCAGGGAAATTTGCGGAAGAGGGGGCGGTAAGAGTGTAAGAGCAAAAGGATGGGAGGAGCAATGATATGTAAGATACTCCATACTAGTTAGGGCTGAAGCAATCATAATTGGACTTTGCATGCCCTGCGCATTGTCCAACACATTGTTGACCTCACAAAGTCTAGCATCTGCTAAAGGCACCAAGATCCTTGGAGGCAAAGGATTGGCAGCCACAGCAGTGTTCCTATACCTAAGGGGAACACGGGAAAGGCCACTGGGTCCTTGTACGTCATCGGAGAGGAGGGCCCAGAGGAAAATCAGGCATGCACAAGAAAGGACTCTGGGAATTGGGGCGGGAGGCACTGGGGGATGGGGAGGGAGGAGTGTGGGGAGGGGGAGCAGGGGGTACGGGGGGAGGAGGAGGGAGGGAGGGAACTGGTGTACCTATTAAGTTTGTATGAGCTGAAATAATAATAAAAAATGTATTAATAATAAAAAAAATGCCAGGAAGATATAGCTATAGCCTGCAATTCTAGCCCGAAAGATGGAGCCTGGGAAACCCCAGAGCAAAGCAAGAATAAATCCAGGATGATTCTCTACGTTACCTTTGAGTTTCCACAGGCACGCACACACACACACACATACACACTCAAGTGTCCTCTTGTACACATGTGTACACACACATACAAACATACATGTACACTCACCCACATGAAAAAAAAGATTATACATGTATGAGGAGGCATGTAAAAATCAGCATCATTTCTTCAGTTATTTGGAAGACTAAGAAGTCCAAAAGAATATTCAATGGAAGAAGGAATAGAAATAGGCGAAGCTAAAGGCAAGGCTTGGCAGATTGTGAAGATCCTTCTTTGCCACTAGACTGTCCATGCTGAAACCTGGCACTCAGAAGTGTTAGACATGAGACAGTCCTGTTTGACCAACACAACTTTCGTAGCCCTAACTGTTGTTCCCTTTCCCTTCTCATCCTATCCAGGGGCTCTGAACTCTGGAAAGCAGTGAATCACACACCTTACTTGGCTTCTTCTCTATGCCTTCCCACAGATATTTTGCTTCCCAGAATTCTCGGGCCACTTCTTATTGCTCAAAAAAGGCTGGGTCAATTGGGAATTAAGGATACATACTGGGTAATTTTAATTAGAAACAGTCATTTTTACCAGCCACAGTGGCACCCACCTACAATCCCAGCACTTGGAAAGCAGGGGCAGGAAGACCACAAGTTCAAGTGAGGCCAACCTGAGCCACATAGAGACCCCGTTTCAAAGGATTTAAAAACAAAACAAGCTTACAACTGACAAAATGATGGCCAGGGCAGGAGCAACAGCTCATCAGGTGAAGCATTTGCTCACAAATCTGATGACCCGGATGTCTACGTGTAGAAGAATGAAAAGAGATGACCCGAGTCAAAGTCCAAAAGCTCACATGGTAGAAGGAGAGAACTGACTTCGAACATGACAACTCAGAAAGTCTTTCTGTGTTCTTCTTGCCTCTGGGTTCTTTGAACAAGCATGGCTGGAAATACAACAAAACCTGATTTCACATTGAATTCTAAAGTCATATTAACCCGAGTAACAGGAACAGACTGGAGGTACCAGAGAGAAGCCTGCAGAGCTTATAGTCAACTGAAAGTTGACAAAGATGCCAAAATACATGTGGAAGAAAAGAACAACTTTTTCAACATGTGGTGCTAGAGCAATTGGGTGTCCACGTGTAGAAGAATGAAAAGAGATCCTTATCGCTCACCCTAGACAAAAATCAACTCAAAATGGATCAAAGACCTTATGACATAGTCATATCACTCCTGAGTATTTATCCCATAGTCCCCAAGTAAACATACCACAGAGATGCTTACATATGAATGCTCACTGAAGCACCATTCAAAACAACTAAGCTAAGTGTCCGCCATCAGGGGAACAGAGAAGGAAAATGTGGTGAATATACACAATGGAATTTTTTCAGGTACAAAGAAGAACAAAATCACATCACTTGCAGGAAGATTGGTATGATGGGAATCATATTCCATGAATTAAGTCAGAATCAGAGAGGAAAATATCACATGCTTTTTCTTACTTGTGCTTACCAGATTTTATACAGAAACAAAGCCGTAGGACATGAAGTAGAAACAGAGAACTGTCTAGGTGAACAAAGGGGACTAGAGGAAAGAAAGGAGAGAGGGAAAGATGCCCAATATACAATGTATGCTTATATTTAAAAAAAAAGTCCTGATGCAGAACTGGGGATATGCTCAGAGGCTTTTGCCTCCCAAGCAAACGGATCTGAGTTTGGATCCCCAGATCCCATGTAAAAATGTCTGCTGAATATGATAGTAGTCTACAATTCTGGTCCAGGAAGGCAAAGTCTGCGAAACCCCAGAGCAAAACAATAAAGGAGGTAATCTAGAATGATTCCTTATGTCACTCTTGGACCTCCACAGGCACATACACTTAAGTATATTCTTATGTACACACACACACACACACACACACACACACACACACAAGTTCTTATGCAACCTAGTACTCTATACAATGAATATATACCAATGAGGAAAGATTAATTCAAAAAAAAGTTATTTGACTACAAAAAATGCCTTTCCTCTTTTTAGTTGCTATCGTTAAATAACCTATCTCTATCATGAACACATGATTCCAAGACTACACGGGACCTTATAAAGCAATGATCCTAAGTAGAAAAGGCAGTTGCCCCTGGGCTGTATCTAAATATTACCTATAGAGTTTTCTACAATCCCATAAACCAAGGTCTTTTTCCTTCTCTTGCCACAGAGACATAGTCACTAAGAGTCAAATTCACAATGAAAGACTGCCACAGCAAGGTCCTAGGAGAAACACAACTCACCAAGCTCTGTGCTCTCACCTCTATGGTAACAAACTGAAATGCTAGAGAACTGGTGACCTAAGGCCACTGCCAGTGCATGACTCTTGGTCCCCTTCCAGCCGGTGGCTATCTGATTTGCTTTGACTGCTGTTCAGCTTGTCCAAAGAGATGATGAAACATCTAAAAGCCTTGGTGTCAAAGCAGGAAGTCTTGTGCTGGAATGCCAAGGTCATGGTTTTCGGAGCAAATCTAACTATCAGATAATTTAACATTAGCTTTTATGCTCCAATGCTCAAGGATATGGGTGATGAGCCACACTAGAAGATGTGGTTCTCACTCGTCCTACACGCAGCAGAGCAACGCAAAGCAGCTAAGAATAGGAAGCAGAAGTTCACCCACACTTGGTTAAGTTATCACTCACTTCCGCAGCATGCTGACCTTGACTTCCAACCAGGAGTGGGAACCAAGGAAAGAAAGCAGTGGTCCTGTTGGACATGGTGGGTCCATCGCAAGCGGGAGAAGTTTCAGAGCACTGACAGTGTGCCTGCTGCCATGATTGGATACAAACTTATGATCCCTAGTCTAATCCCACCGCATCTAGCCTTCCACCCCAGCAGGTTCCTTCACACGGACACCACTATTTATCCTGTGAGTATTAGGGAAGTGCAGATAAATTAAAACAGAGGAAAGTTTCCTGCATACAGAATGTGTTCTCTCTCTCTCTCTCTCTGTGTGTGTGTGTGTGTGTGTGTGTGTGTGTGTGTGTGTGTGTGCGCGCGTGTGTTCCTGAGGCTTGAACCCAGGGCTTCATACATGCTAGACAAGTGTTCTATGTCAATAGCCCCACCACCCACCTAACTAACCTCCACTTTCTTTTGAGAAGAGATTCTCTGAAGACCATTTCCAGGAAGCAGAAAACAGGATAAGAAGGAAGGAACCTGTGTGTACACAATTAGCAGGGCAAATGCCTGGAATTTGTCAGCCACTGAAGAGCCTTGGACAATCTAAAAGTGACAAGATAAGTCCCAAAAACCCTGGTTAGGCAACTCTACATTTCTGCGTTGCAGTGGTTCCTGTATTGAAAGCCAAGCCGTAAGTGAATTTGCGTACTTCTACTCGTCTAGGCATTCCTGTGAGTGTTCTGCATACATATGTGCACTTAAAAAAACAGGTGAGAAAAGTGACATTTGTTGAATTCAAATGCCAAGCCTTGGGATAAAAAGTAACTACAAAACAGCAATCATCTATCCCACTGTACAGCTCCATGCATCCAGGGTTCAGAGAAGTAAAAAAACATCGCTGGGGTTCTCTTGGCCCATAAGGGTGACAGTGAGTTACACCCAAATCTCAGCTGCTAACTTCATTCCACTAAACATGATGTCTCCAACTCACACAAGGGCTTCCGTGAACATTCTTCCAGTGATTGAACACTGGGATTTATGCATCACAAAGTATTTGAATTTTTCTTTCATTCAGCTCATGAATGATGGTCATTATCACTAAACAGAAAAAGATCAATGGTGATCGAAAAATGCAATAGGATTAAAGTTAATTGTTTATTTAAATCATCTACCAGGGGCTAGAGAGATGGTTCAGGCATTAAGACTCTGCCTTGAAAGCAGAAGGACCTGAGTTCAGATCTGAGATCCCACATAAAAAAATGCTAGGGGGAAATGGCAGCAGCCTGAACTTCTGGTTCTAGAAAGCAGACCCTGGGAAATCCCAGAGCAAAGCAATAAGGAGATAGAGGAATCTAGGATGATTCCCAAAGTCACTCTTGGGCCTCCACAAGCAGACAGGCACAGTGCCCTCTGATACACTCAAACACACACACACACACACACACACACACACACACACACACAAAGTCTAAATCATCTACCAGCATTGGGGATCAAGGTAGGTTAGATTCCTAGTATGATCAAAGCTGAAATGCAAGAAAACAAAGAAATAAATCCTCTCTTTAGACATGAACTAGGAATCGCTTGGCCAAAGCCATGACTAAGGTCCTCTCAAGGCCTTTCACTAAACAAGGATAAATTGGGTAGTGCATTGGGCCTTAATTCTTGTCATCTCACAGTCATAGGCTAAAATCTATTGTCACCATTAAGAAACTCACCTTATCCCAAGTTACATCTCTTTGAAATCATGCTCATAATGTCCTGCCTAATTTTACACAAATGGTCACCTACAGAAAACTGACCTAGAGAGAGAAATAAACTCCCAGACTCATCTAGAAACTTTCAAGAAATGAGAAGTCTGTAGTCTAGCTGTAATTGGCTAAATGGACCTCAGGGATTCTTGATTACAGAGAATTCTAAAAGCATAGCTCCAAATCCCCAAAGGTGGGAGGCATACAATTATCCCTAAGCACAGAAAAAAAAAATTATCAAGCTCTCTATCACGCTGGTTTAATATGTGCTTGACTCACTGGCTTCGAATAGTAAGGAAGAAAAAGGCTGAAGGCATCAATTAAGTTAGTATTTCCTATCCTTCCCCAGATTCTCTGCTGAAAATAACAGACCTAGGAAGGCAGGGGGTGGAGTCTTAACGAAGGAAAACCTGCACATATTGAACCAATGACTCCTCTCTGGCAGTCTATGCTCAGCACGCAAGGGAGCTGTGACAGGAGAAATAGGAATGTGTCCCCTCCCTGCAAGAAACTTGCCCACAACTGAATACAGTGCGAGGTAGTGCTTTATGCCAATACTTCAGAGAGGGCAGTGGGAGAGATATTACAGGTGTTGAGAGGTTCTAACTGGAGCTGTAGCTTCCTTAGCAACTAGCTCAAGGGGCATTAGAGAAGTACAGCAGACAGTAGAAAAGAAACATGAGCCACTGGGTGTCTCTGGGAAATGACAGATAACTCATATCCAACATGAGACCAAGATGTGTGGCAAAGCTTCGCCACTGGACGTACATCTGGTTCCCTGGAGCCCTTCCTTTATTCTTTGTTTTATATTTTCCTGATTTTTTTTGTTTGAGTACAACATAACAGATTTCATTGTGGCATTTTCTTATATATATCCTTGTACTTCATTCATATTCCACCTCCTACTTTCCTCTTATAGGTATCTTTTCCCCTCCCAAATAGGCTCCCTTCTGCTTTTATGCCACATTAAGAAATGTGGATATACACTAAAAACACTACATATACCACATGTGCAAAAATACATGCTACTTTGTCTGTCTTCCCTAGTGTAACAAAACAAAGCGGCAACAATCAGCATCTAACTGGATATACTTTAAAGCTTATTTTATTATTCATATTTTAAAATCTACTAAAACTCTTTATCACTTTTATATTAAAATTGTTTCCAAAAGTCATTTTGTTTATTGAATAAAAATATCAATTAGGTATGTTTAATATCAATTTGTACAATGTGTATGCAAAATGAACTAACTGCATGTGAATTTTTGTATTCTTTCAGTGTTTCATATATGAAGTAGTGAATTTGTGATATTTTCACATCTTATTCCTCTATCCCATCCCTCTTCTTTTCCATTGCAATCCTTCTCATTTCCTGCCAGCCTCCCTCTTATTTTCTTGAATTTTCACCTGTGTGACCCACTAAGTTTCACCAGGGTTGCCACTGATGACATGTGTCTGTACTTGCTAGAACTTAACTCAAATATTAGTGGGTAGACCACCGAGCAAAGCATCTCCCACCTCCATCAGCATTGACCCTCATCGGTCTCCCAGG
The DNA here is from genome assembly GCA_023101885.1 of Typhlomys cinereus. Taxonomy (NCBI): domain Eukaryota; kingdom Metazoa; phylum Chordata; class Mammalia; order Rodentia; family Platacanthomyidae; genus Typhlomys; species Typhlomys cinereus. The sequence goes on from JALPQD010000036.1 coordinate 8,294,329, forward strand.
GAAGATGGGGGGGGGTCTTGAGATCTTTCGCTTCCCATGATAAAATGTTGGTAGGACAAATTCTGTGCAGGTCTTGTGGAAATATACATAGCTGCAGTAAGTTCATGGATGCAATAGCCCTGTCATGTCCAGAAGGTAATGTCAGCCCCATCCACGTCCCACTTTAGACTCATACAATCTTACTGCTCCCTCAGCCACAATGTCTCCTGAGCCTTGGGGCAAGGGGGTGGCTTAGGTGTCCTACTTAGGGCTGAGCAGTCTACAGCAACTTATTTTCTGTACTTTGACCAGTTATGATTTTCTGTAATACTGCATATGAATTTTAATTTTCCAAGAATGCTCAAGGTTTCCTTTATAGCTTTGGTACATTGTTTAAGGGGCATATGTGCCATCATCATCAGCAACTCAGAATTGACTACATTCATACAAGCTACAGATTCTCTGTGATATTCCTAAAAAAGGTAAATGCTAACTAGCCATGAATTATCATACGTTTAATCTAAATGCAGACAATAGCGTTTACTCTTCAAAGTTCCCAATCACTAGAAAACAAAATCCCTAAGATTCTTTAGAAATCAGTTACTAGGATTTTATCTAAACTTTACTGTATATCCAGATACTTTACTTAGCACTTAAAAAATGACTACAGTATAAAATTTGAAAAAAAAATAGAGACTATATTAGCAGTATTGTGTTTAAGTGAGTATAATCCTTCTCAAACCCAAAGTCAATAGCAAAATCACGTATCTGGTAAGAATCTAGAACTCAAAAAAAAAAAATACACACAGCTCGATATCAAAAAGAAAAAAAAGGAAAAAAACTATTTCAAAAGATGACAAAAAATATTCACAGATAGACATTTTTTTCAAGAAGAGATCTGTCATAGTTAGGCACAGAGGTCAACTTGACAGCTGAGGGTTTGAGCTCTGGGCACGTTTGTAGAAAATTAATGGTTGAGTTAAACCCAGAGCAAACCTGCAGGACATTGACTAGCTCAAGGGGAAGGTCCACTTCATGATGGGTGGGATTAGGTCCTGGAATAAAATACAGAGAACTGGTTGAGAGAGTCAGCATCCTGATGTGCATTTGGCCATACATACTAGTCTGGCAAATAAGCATTGTCACTATCCAGAGATGGTGTAGCCAGTTCCCTAGGCCCTGGCGTTGCTATGAACTCTCCTGTCAAGCTGGATTGAGAACTGTAGAGAAAATAAATCCTTTGTTCTCGCAAGCAGTTTTGTCATGATTTTATTAGCAAAATGCAAATGAACTGCAACAATATCCAAGTAACCAGGAAATTCATGAAACTATAGCATCACTAATTACTAGGAAAATGTAAAACATAACCATAGATTCAGTACTCCATGCTCATTAAAATGGCTATAATTTTTTTAAGGGGAAAAATAAGAAGAATTGGTGAGGATGGTGAGAAAATGGACCCATTCATTGTTTGTGGGATATAAATGATTCAGGTATAAAACAGCTTTGCAATTCTCCATTTGTTAAATATAGACATCATGTAAGCTAGCATATACCCAAAAGAACAGAAAACAATGTTCAGATAAGAAATTGTACACAGGTGTTCACTAACAGCATTGCTCATTGGAGCCAAAAGGTAAAAACAACCTGAAAATCCATTAATAAATGAGTAGTTACACAAAATATCACATATCCATAAAATTTTACAAAGCCTTGTCACATAATTTTTAAAAATTTATCATCATAGAATGCTAGCCAGCTAGTAAAAGAAATCAAATACATCCTATAATGTGGATGAACCTTGGAAACATTATGCCCAATGATAGGGGACGCTTACAATATGTATTATATGATTCAGTTTCTATGAAAAGGACAGAAATGGAAAATCTACAGAGAGAGCTATTAAAGTTTGCTTGGGGTGGAGGTGATGGACCCCTAGTGAGGTGATAAATGATGGGTATAGGATTTCTCCTTGTGGTGATGAAAATTTTGAAAATTGACTGTGGTCATGGTTATTATACTTTTCTAGGTATATATTCAAAACTTTTAAAGAATGTTAGGTCATTAAAAATTTCAAATGGATCATTTATAAGATATGTGAATCACAAACAGTAGATATCACATACTAAAGTAAATGCACTTCATTTGGAATTGTCTGGTAGAATAGTTGCTTCATTTGCAAGTAAGAATTTCCAGTGACATGTTAATCATTCTATCCTTATCTCTGATAAACAAAAGTATGTCATTGTCTATCTAGAGATGAGTTTCTACAGTACAAATAAACATAGGGGAGATAAAATTTACTTGTGATAAATTATTTTAAAAATAAGCAATCAGTAACTCCTAGTAATTCCAGCAGTTGTGCTCTATCAATCAGACCCTTTTCCTTGTCCATCATTGATACCCATCAGCACAGAGCAAACTATTATTTCTCCCTCTAGTTTCCCTCCATGGGAATTAACAGATACTATTTCTCATGGGATCGAAAAAGAGTGACTACCTCACTCCTACTTTCTTCAAAACAAACCAACTAGTACCTTCCACCTCAATCAATGTCAGGGAATTTCAAGAAAAACAGCAGTAGCTAGATAATCCATGTTTATGTGTTATGTGCTTAAACAAATTCATACTGAGATTAATCTATGTTAAAAATAGTTTACAAGGCAGACTGCTTTTCACCATTCATGCTATGTATTTACAGAACAGATTGTTATAGTTGGTGCCTTTTTTTGTCTTTCCTCTGATACAGTGCTACTGTGTCCCCAACCAACCCTACACTATGAATTTGCAGCTAGGAACAAGTTGTCATTTTTACATGTCAACGATTTCTATTGATAACATTATATTTTATGCATTCATTCCCTAGATTACTGTGGGGAGCCTAAAGTACTATATTTAAATCACATGTGATATGCAGGAGATAAGTAGAATCTGGCTGTAAGGTCTGCAGAAGCTGTTTTATAATGATCTGAACCTCAATTTTTCACATTTTCCTTTAAATTTATTTAAGCTTGGAGATTTCATATTCAATAAAATGACATCTTGTTCCATTTTCTAACTCTACGTTCCCAGGTTCATATATAATACATGTAAAGACTGGAAGCTCAGAGAACTAAAGTAGTATATCTCCATTTAAAATGCTATAAATTAAAAAATGGAAAGGAAAGCATACCAACCGAAGATCAATCCAACACATTTAGCTCCTGCAAAGGCTAAATCACATATCCAAGGCTTACTGATAAATCGTTAGTGTCTGCCAATTGTACAAGATCAGTAGTGAACCATCTGGCTTATTTCATTCCTATCAATCTAAAGGGTGCTAGTCCAAGTTTTTGATATTCCACAGCTTGTAAGTATGAAACTACCAACAGTGAGGCCAAGTCATAATCTAATTTCTAGAAGAGATTTTATTTGTTTTTTGTTTGTTTGTTTGTTTTCCATAGCAAATCAAAGTTTGAGCGCCACTTTAGATGAAAAGAATTTCATTGAATTTTAGAAACACTGTGGGGCCCAATATTTAAGTATAGTATTTGCTATACGTTTTAGTTTCATTATAGATCACAACAAAAGACCTGACCCAAGAAACCTAGGGGAAGAAAGGGGTTCAATTGGCTCACAATTTCAGGTTACAGGCAATCCCCAGTTACAGTGGTAGGAAGTTACAGTGGTAGGAGTTTGAAATAGCTGATCACATCAAATCCACAGTGAAGAAATGCATGCATGCATGAATGAATGAATGCTTGCTAACTAGCTCTCTCCATTTCTATTTAAGCCCAGACCATCTGCCTAGGGAACAATATGGCTCACAATGGGCTGGGCCTTCCATTTCAATTATGCAAGCAAGACAATCCTTCACGGACCTGCCTAGAGTCAGCCCTCACCTAGGGAATCCCTGTCAGGGGGGCCTGGAAACCTGCCTCCTGTGTGTCAGGCTGACGATTAACACTAACCATCATACTATATTTGCACTTCACCCCCAATAAATGTGTTCGTAGTCTCCTCCCTCCACCCATTTTGGGGACAAAGAGGATTAAGGCAACAGTTATTCTTGCCAAATTCTCCTCCCAAAACTTCCTTTCCTCTTTCAAATTTGTTGCAATGAAAACTTTACTTCATTAAAAGACACTCTGTGCTTCCTCAAGCTGGCTGGAAGAAGGAAGCTGCTAATATCACTGTGGGAAGGGAAGTCTGGTTGTCTCCTGGCTCCTTCTTCCCACACCCTGTTTTTTGGGTGCCCCATTTCTCCCTACTCCTTGCTTCTCATAACCCTGAGGCAGCTGGGGCAATGAGGCACAGGTAGGAAAGCAGATTTTACAATAGTCGAAATGAAAAAATAAAAACATGAAAATGACCTTGCAGCTTTGAAAATCCACTCTCCTTTCATCCCATCTTTTTCTCAAATACTTGAGAAGCTTCCTGAAGACCGTATTTTACCCATTTTCCTATGGCAAGATCACTGGAAGCTCCTTGCTATTCAGTAGGTTTGGGAGGAGACCTGAGAATTGGCATTTGTAGCAAACTCCCAAGGGACACAGATGCTGCATGATCAGTGCCCCAAACTGAGAACCACAAGCCCCAACACAGAAGAACTGATGCAGAGCCATGGAGTCAAGAGAACTGCAAGGCCACTGAGCTTCACCAAAGGCTCTCGTGTGGTGGCTCAGTGAGAGGCCAGTTCTCTAACACAGAGAGGCAGCATGGCAGATATCAACGGTGTCAGTGGCATGGCTTGAATGCAAAATGTCCCCAACAACCTCAGCTGGTGATGCTGCTCTGGAAGTTTTAGTACCCCTTGGACATTAGGAGCAGGAACTTGAAGGTTATAGGCATGTCTACTTCCAGTCCCCTAAGATGTGATAAGCCGACTATATACTCCACCCACCATGAAATTGCCCTGCCTCACCTCCCACAATACAGTAAAACCATGAGCCAAAAGTGAACCTTGAATCTCCTTGAAGTTCTTCTGGTCAGGTATTTGCCATAACAAAAAGAAAAGTATCTAACACAAATAAGAAGGCAGAGATTGAGCAGATTAGCTGCTTCTATTGTTTCCCTTCCCTGCTGATCCTTCAAGAAAAAGAAAGTGACATTTACAGAAGATGATGATCTTCTAACCAGTCAGCTCTTAAGATTTCCCTTCCCATCTTGGCTGTACCTTTAAAACTACTCATAGAGCTCTGCACTGGGCTCTAGATTCTGACAGAAGCAGGCACAGCTCCTCCCTTACTTCCTGGGTGTCCTCCCACGAATACCAGATATGAACTGACTTGGAATAAGAGAAGAACAATTTTGACTCACGGTTCTGCAGACTGTCCATAACTGAATGGTCTCATTGCTTTGGGCTTGTGGTGACCCACCATGTCCACAGTGGAAGCACATATGAGAAGAGACCCTTTGACCTCATAGCTGAGCACCAAATGAGAGAGAAGAGACTTGTGTCCCCCATCTCCTTCGAAGTTATAACCCAATGACCTAAAACCTCCCCACTAGGCCCAACATTAAGATTTCCATCACTACCTGTCATACTTAGATATAGGTGTCAACCTGATAGTTGGCGAGCTCAAGCTCTGGGCACATTTGTAAAGAATTGGTAGTTGAATTAAGCTCCAAGCAAGCCTGCAGAAGAATGTCTGATTAATAGAGAGGCCTAGCCTATGGTGGGTGGGGCCGGTCCCTGGGGATGTGAATAAGATGGCGGGAACTGGTTAAGAAAGTCAGCATCCTTCTCTATTCTTGGCTAGACATGCTGGTCTAGCAAGTAAGGATTGTCCTTCTCTTAGAACTTATGTGGATATGGTGTGGTCAGTTCCCTTGATGTGGACTCTTCTGCCAAGTTTGATTAAGAACTGTAACCAATAAGTCAAAATTAAACCCCTTGTTCCTGAGGCCCGTTTGGTCTTGAGTTTATGGCAACAATTCACAGTAACTACAACACTATCCCACAGCATCAAGGTGAGGATAAAAGTGTGACTCTTTGGCATTTGCTCCCCATTCTAGCTCTAATGCTGCCCTTAAGTTCTTGTCTTAATTCTTCCTATATTTAAAATGGATGAAAACAATAGAAACCAATGGTCTTGCCACACAGATCAACTTTCATTCTGGCATATACAATATATTAAGCTTTTACTGCAAATGCCCAGATCTCTTCTGCTTCTGCATGAGAATACTTAATACGTTAAACATCACATAACCTATTTGATAAAATAAGTTCAGTCATCAACTTGACCAATAATGACCAAGTAATTCCCATGTAACAAATGTATAATGCCATCCAGATATACTGAAATTATAATCTGCAAGAAATATCTGATAGAAATACTGTTTGGAATTGGAAATTTTTGGCTTTGTGGACATGTACATGTAAGAAAAACACTTGCCTCTAAAATTGGCTAAGTAAGGGAACTGAGAGGCTGTGTTTACTAACCATATATTTTGTTTGGATAAATACTAAAATAGCAGACTAGAGGGGGACAGTAAGTCTGTGGATAACTTAGCCTGATATTATTCAGGGCATATTTTAGATCATCCTAAAGACCACAAACCCACTTTTCCCAAAAATCATTATTTTATTTAAGTGGCACAATAACCAGGAAGAGACTTGGCTATTTTCAGTTCATGAAGATGTCATGTTTAGTCCAGCGTGTCAGTCAGAAACATAATGGGCACTTAGCAGTTGCAAACAGCAGCAAGAGTCACTCAGTTCTTCCAAGTCCCCCGGGGAAGGGAGGCCAATCCTACCAGCTGACCCCCATACTCATCAGGCCTTGCCTCCAGAAGTATGTAGGGGAAAGGTGAATGTGGCCCATTCTTGATTTTACCTCTCATACAGCCTTTGTTCCTCCCTTCTCCTGGATTTCCACCAAAGGGCACCAGAGAACCACAAAATTTTAGAAGTTGGGTACAGGTTGAGGGAAATCTAGTTCAACCCATAATTATACCATAGCAAGCCCAGGTTGTAAAGTGTGAACACGGTGCCCAAAGCCAAGTGCTCCTGAGAACAGTGCACACATGTCTCCTCACATGTCCCCTCACATGTTCCTTTATACCCCTGACCTTCGCATTTGTTTAAAAGGACCTTCCTTAAAAAGGGAAAAAATGAAAAACCATGATCAGATTCTCTGGAGAAATACTCAATTTTCAACACTCCCCAGCACTAGCAAACTGTTAAGTTACCTTTGCAGTCTGAGAGGAAGCAACAAGACTCCACACACAACTGCTGGGAATGAAGAGATCTGACTCCCCAATAAAAGGGCCTTTATCTCAAAGTCTATAGACCAGATGCTATGAATTGTGCTTTGGAAATCTAACCAAAACAACTTACTTTTTACTGAAATGAAAATATAACTTTTAAAATCTGAGCTTCTCACCATAGAAAGAACTCTATTTTGTCTGCTTACGCCCCCCCCCCCCCAATACCCTAACACATTTATCAGTTTGTTAGTGTGGTTTCTTGCAGTTTCTGTCTTGCCTTCCAAATGGCCCACTATCTAGAGCCGTGGCCACTTCTGCGAGGAAGGGGTTTAGGGAGTAGATGTGGTAGTTCAGCCGATCATTTAGCCCATTCTGTTTGCAGTCATTTGGCGATGCCCTGTCGTGCACCTGCTCTTATGCTACAAATGACCTCTGTCTGCGGTTGGTTCGCTCTGTTTATCCCTTCAAAGGCTCACTTAGCTGGCAGCCCGATGCACGACCTCTTCTGGCCGCAGCCGTGTGACGGACTTGCAACCTCTCCAGTCCCTGGCCCGAGAGCCAGCACCATCCCGGACCAGGGCGTGTGCTTGCCAAGCCTGGGCGCCCTTAGCTCCGGATCCCGGGTGAGGAATCACACCTCACAGAAACCTACTCTCCTGTTCCAACCCCTACCTTTACTATACTCCAGATAGGCGGGTTGGGTCCCAGCAAATCAAGAAAAAAAAAGAAAAGTTGTGACTTGAGACACTTAGAACCGGGAAGATGACAGGCTACAGGAGGCGTCACTGCTGGCCAGGTGCTGAGTCGCACCTCTCTAGGCAGCCCCAGTTCCCTGGACACAGTTAGTTCTCATATCGCTGAACCGTTGAGACAAGCAGAAACTGCTAAGAGACCAGCAACCCAGAAGCCACCTGGACTGGAGTAAGGTGTGTGTGTGTTGGGTTGGGATCGGGGGCAGGCAGGACAGACAGAAGTAGAACTGGCCACCCTCGCAACTCATAGAGTGGGACAGGATTGTAAATCGCTAAGGATGCTGTAGAGGGGGCCGCCCCCTTTCCCCCACCATCGCTAGTAGCGTGTAAACACAAGAGTACACATACACAAGTCTCTCACACTCACCAAGAGACACACATTCACTCGGCCGCAGCTGGAGTGGCGGAGCTGGGGACAGGTCGGCACCGTCCCGCCGGGGGTACCTGCCGGGCGGCACCATCCCGCTGCGCCCCGCGCGGCTGCGGACAGCGCTCTGGAGGAAGCAAGCGCTCCAGCCGCCTCACCAAGGGATGCTCGCGGGCACTGCACCTGGGAAGCCCAGGGTGGCGGCAGCCGGGAGCGGGACCAGAAGTGCCCCCGCGAGTCCTCTGGTCTCCCCACCAACCCCCGCGCCCGGGTCCAACTTTGCATGGCCGATGCCGCCCTTTCTTACCCAAATACTGCCGCAGGTCCAGCAGGAAGCGAGGGGGTCCCCCGCTGAGCTGGAAGAAAAGGGAGCCCAGGCAGAAGACCAACAGGGTGGTCATGCAGAAACCATAGTCCCGCAGGGAGAAACGCAGGAAAGGCAGCCGTGAGAGCCAGCGCCTCCAGCCGCCCAGGCACGGAGAGGCGCCCCCCACAGGGACCCCATGGGGCCAGGGATCCGCGCCACCGCTGCCGGGATGCTGCTGCTGCTGCTGCTGTTGCTGCTTCTTCATCGCCTGATCCGCCGCCCTGCACAGCCGGCCCGGGCCAGGAAGAGGTCACCCATCCGCCGCGAGCAGGAGCGCGCGGCCGGCCGGCAGCACATGGGGAGGGCCGCGCCGAGGGCAGCGGGTGGGGGCGGGGAGGGGCCCAAGTTGCCGGGGCTCAGGAGACTTTCCTCGGCATGGTCACCGCTGCCCGCCGCGGCCCGAGCAGCCGAGCGGTCCCGGCCCCCGGCTCCGAAAAGGATCGCTGCCCGCGCCCGTCCCGCGTCCGCCTAGCGTCCTAGCGTCCCGCGCCCCGCCGCGCCCCGGGCTCGCTCTTGGCCACCGGGGCTCGCCTCCAGCGCCAGCGTGGACCCCCGGCTTTGTGTGGGTCGTTCTCGGCGTGTTTTGTCCCGGCTCAGGCTCGTCTAGCAAACGGCTGGGAGGCTCGGAGGCGGACACCACCCCCGTCGCTCCACCTCCTTGACAGGGGCTTCCCTCCTCTCCTCCCCTTTCTCCCCCTTCCTTGCCCCCCCCTTCCCGCCCCCTTGGTGCTCCGTTCGCTCGGTGTCACGTTACGGCTTCTGCTGGGGCGGGCCGGGAGGGTGGAGGGAGCCGATGATCCGCAACAAGGAAGAAAGTTTCTGGATTTTTTTTTTCTTCCCCCTTTCTCTACAGTCTGGCTTCAGTTTCTGCGCCACCAGCGACCTCTTGGGGCCCGCTGACTTCCCTCTCGTAAACAGTCACCACCAGCCGGAGGAAGCACAACTGATTTTAATTACATGTGCGTCTTTATTTCAGAAACCGATTTTTCTAGATCCCATGCAAACTGCCTACAAAAGGCCGATAAAGGCTGCCAGGATAAAGGTTCAAGGCTCGGCTTGGTGGTGAGGAAGCAGGGTGCCCCGCAAGACCAGCACTCCCGCACTTCTTGCTCTGCCTGGTCCTCCAGCCACTCCACTGGAGAGCTTAGCAGACATCGCTGACTCGATGTCGTTCCCCCAGCAGATAGGAAGGGGGAAGAATCCTGTTTCCTCGCTTATCTGTTTTTCATTGCTGCCTTTCTTACCTCCACTGGGAAGCCTCTAGAACAGAAAGCATCACAGACAGACTCTCTGATGGGGCCGGTGGGTCAGGCTCTCATCCACTATACTTTCAGAGTAATTTATCATCATACATAAATTGATGCCACCTGAGATTTCTGTCATTTGCCAGGTTGCTCCCTCACCACCAAGCTAAGAGGCAGTTGTCAAACCTGTGTGACCTTCGGGTCTGCTATTCTAAGCATTGCAAGGTGCCACCTTCCCATACAGGGAAGTCCTGGGATTTGAGTGGGATTCGAGGGTGGGTTGTGATTCGTTACACTCCGGGCATGCTGGGAAACAGAAACCTGTTTCTGGCACTTATCTGGGACTCTCGACTCACTCTGGATTTTCCGGTAAACGACCACGAGATTAAAAAAAAAATTCGGAACCAAGAAGCTCTTGACTCCCACTCTGTGAGAATCTTTATAAAGTTGATCATCTGAACGGAAAATTGGGGAACAAGATGCTTAGAACAAGAATATGAGCTAGACAGTCATCGAAGAGGCGGACAGCACCACACACTTCTTTAACTGGCAAAGATTCCCTTGTGAATGCAGGCAGTTTCTCCCAGGCTTACATGGTTTTGGCTACTTTCTAAGGCTAGGAAAGCTGCTTTGGGATACCAAGTGAAAGAGAGCCACTTGTTCTGTCACAGAACCTCTCACGTAAAGTGTTAATGGCTTCACATTTAATTCATGAATCAAGAGATTTATCTGGATTAATGTGCACATTTTAGAACCGTGACTGCCCCTTAGAGAATTAAGCCCATCAGTCATTGCCCATTAATGTGCATTACTTTGATCAGTACAATGAGGAGCCCAGAACAGACTAACAATTAAAAATTTCAGCATTTACAGAGGAGTAGTAGCTGCCAAGCAATCTTCACAGTGTTTTGGAGACCACCTTTAATAAACCGGCCCTGTGGCAAGGCCTGGCAGTGTACCCTCAACATACACTCAGCTTTCTGTACTCAGGGTCCTCTCCTGACTTACTAAGCCAGTTCTCAGTATTCTGGAAGAAACCATCGAATGGTTCTAAGGATTCTGATGTACAGAGAAGCAGAGAAGGGAGAAGAGAAGTGAGAGTCTGAAAAAATGAAAGCTTAAAAATCCAGCACCGGGCTGGAGAGGTGGCTCAGGGGTTAAGCCTCCGCCTTGCAGGCGGAAGGTCCTGAGTTTGGATCCCAGATCCCATGTATAGATGCCAGGCAGAAGCAGGGGCGGCCTGCGCGCTTCTGGTCCTGGCAGGGCGGAGCCTGTGAATCCCGGGGCAGAAGGAGGTGGAGGCGTCCATGGTGGTTCGCGAATTCGTCCGTGGTTCTACACATACACAGACACACACACACGTGCGCACACATACACACGCATATGCACACAGTTGAATAAATAATAATAATAATAAAAATTTTAATAAAAAAATCCAGCACCAAGGGCTGGGGAGATGGTTCAGGGGTTAAAGCCGTCGCCTCTTAAACAAAAGGACCTGAGTTTGGATGGCCAGATCCCAGGTAAAAATTGTCAGGTGGATTTGGCAACTGCCTGTACTTCCAGCCCTGGAAGGCAGAGTCTGGGAAACCCCAGAGCAAAGCAATAAGGAGGTAAAGCAATTTAGGATGATTCCTCATGTCACTCTCAGGCCTCCACAGGTATACACATTCAAGAGTTCTCTTATACACACACAAAACACATACATACACATGCAAAATTAGAAAGCACTGGGCCTGGAGAGGTGGCTCAGGGGTTAAGCCTCTGCCTTGCAGGCGGAAGGTCGTGAGTTCGGATCCTAGACCCCACGTATAGACGGCTGGCGGAAGCGGGGGCGGCCTGCGTTTCTGGTCCTGGTAAGGCGGAGCCTGTGAATCCCGGGGCAGAGGAAACAGGAGGAGGAGGCGGTCCATGGTGGTTCCCGAATTCGTCTGCGGTTCTACACACACGCACACACACACATACATATACACACACACATGCACAATTAAATAAAAAAATTTTTAAAAATTTAAAAAAATAGAAAGCACTGAATGCTGGGAATATAGATCAGTGGTATAGACCTTGCCTAGTTTGCACACTAGCACTAAGTCCTAGATTCAATTTCTAGTATGGAGGGAGGGATAGAGAAAAAAAAGATGAAGGATGGGAAGATAGTTCAGTGGGTAAAGGCTTGCCTAGCAGGCATGGGATATGAGTTTAGTTCCTAGTAACCATGCCAGAAAGGAAAGAGAAAGAAAGAGAGAGAGAGGAAAGGAGGGAGGAAGGAAGGAAGGAAGGAAGGAAGGAAGGAAGGAAGGAAGGAAGGAAGGAAGGAAGGAAGGAATCCAGCTGTAATAGTGTGCACTTATAACCCCAGCATCACAGAGAAATAAAAATAGTAAACATCACTGGAAGAACAGCACCCAAGGTCATCCTCAGTCTTCACATGTACAACACATATACAAACATGCATGTGCACCCACACATGTCTATCCACATACACATGCATGCACACACAGTTATGAAGAGCAAATTATGACAAAGATTTGTACAGAGTAAAATCAGGTCTGCTTTTAAAAGTAGTCATCTTCAAAAAACAAAAAAAGAATGACATCAAGAGATAGTGGATAAGGAAACTGTGGTACATCTATACAATGGAGTACTACTCAGCCATCAAAAATGATGAATTACTGGAATTTGCTGGGAAATGGATGTCATTAGAAACAATTTTATTAAGTGAAATATCCCAAACCCAGAAAATTAAGCGCCGTATGTACTCCCTAATAGGTGGCTCCTAGTACCAAACTCACCCAGCCCACATTGAGACACTCAAAAGTAAACCTATGTAACACAGTAATTGCAAGGATTATGAACAAGAGAGATGGGTTAGGAGGGCCACACCAGAAACAAGGAGAGAGGGGACCATGTTACAGCAGAGAAAATAGGCCTCCATCAAGGTCTGCAAGTAAGTAATGAGAAACCTGGTTAAGTTCACAGACGTTCTTTCCTGATCTCACCAGAAGGGGAGGGCATATAGTCTAGCAGATAAAAAGTAATCATTTTGCAAATGGGTGATGGACCCCTCCCTCAGTGAGGTTTCCTACTCTTATTACATCTACCCTTGAATGTGCTATTACAACAAGACTCCAGTTTAACAGCTTTTTGTCTCTGGCCAGGGGGTGACATACAGTGCCCAGCAGAATGGAGTGAAGGGAATTGCAGGAGCAGCAAAACTGCAAAAGAAAATCAACAAACCACAATCCAGAACTTCAGAGACTCTATATCAATCACATAGAACTAGGCCAGCCTAATCTCTCCCCATCCTGGAGCTCAGGGACATTTGCGGAAGAGGGGGCGGTAAGATTGTAAGAGCAAAAGGATGGGAGGAGCAACGATTTGCAAGATTCTCAACAATAGTTGGGGCCAAAGCAATCATAATGGGACTTTGCATGCCCTGCGCAATGTCCAGCGCACTGTTGCCCTCATAAAGTCTAGCATCTGTTAAGGGCACCGAGACCCCTGGAGGCAAGGGATTGACAGCCATAGTAGTGATCTTATGCTTAAGGGGAACAAGAGAAAGGGCTTATGGAAATGCCACTGGGTCCTTATATGTCATCGGAGAGGAGGACCCAGAGGAGAGTTAGGCGTACACAATAAAGGACTCTCTGGGAATTGGGGGGGAGGCACTGGGGGAAGGGGAGGGGGAGGAGGGGGGAGGGAGGGAACTGGTAAAAAATTTTAAAATGTATAATTAAATTTTTAATAAAAAAAAAGAGAAAAAAAAAGTAATCATTTTGCAAATGGGTGATGGACCCCTCCCTCACTGAGGTTTCCTACTTTTATTACATCTACCCTTGAATGTGCTATTATAACAAGACTCCAGTTTAACAGCTTTTTGTCTCTGGCCAGGGGGTGACATACAGTGCCCAGCAGGATGGAGTGAAGGGAATTGCAGGAGCAGCAAAACTGCAAAAGAAAATCAACAAACCACAATCCAGAACTTCAGAGACTCTATATCAATCACATAGAACTAGGACAGCCTAATCTCTCCCCATCCTGGAGCTCAGGGACATTTGCGGAAGAGGGGGCGGTAAGATTGTAAGAGCAAAAGGATGGGAGGAACAACGATTTGCAAGATTCTCAACAACAGTTGGGGCCAAAGCAATCATAATGGGACTTTGCATGCCCTGCGCAATGTCCAGCGCACTGTTGCCCTCATAAAGTGTAGCATCTGTTAAGGGCACCGAGATACCTGGAGGCAAGGGATTGACAGCCATAGTAGTGCTCCTATGCTTAAGGGGAACAAGAGAAAGGGCTTATGGAAATGCCACTGAGTCCTTATATGTCATTGGAGAGGAGGACCCAGTGGAGAGTCAGGCGTACACAATAAAGGACTCTCTGGGAATTGGGGGGGAGGCACTGGGGAATGGGGAGGGAGAGGAGGGGGAGGAGGGGGTTCGGGGGGAGGAGGGGGGAGGGAGGGAACTGGTAAAAAAATTTTAAAATGTATAATTACATTTTAATAAAAAAAATAAAAAAAGAGCCTTAAACGTGGGGAGGTCTATAGCCAGTTAGAACATTTCACTCAAGATAGGGCTGCTGCATCCAGAAACATACTGCAGTGTTTCCTAATTAAAAAAAAAAAAAAGTAGTCATCTTCAAAAAACAAAAAAAGAATGACATCAAGAGATAGAGACTTTTTATGCAGAACAAAAATGCTTTATATTTTCACCCAAGTAAAACCAAAATGTTGGAGTAAAGTTTTGCTCTTGAAAGTCCCATGAATATCCCTTATTTATTTATTTTATTTCAAGTATTTATCCTAATAAATGACACCTTATTTAAATAAGCCAATAAATAAATGTACTAGTGGTAGAAATTCGTGAGCTATTTTATAATCAGTGTTCTAATTTAATATGTTGTATTGGCTAATCTGGATTATCACCTGATGAGACCTAGATCCACTTAGAAGATAAATCTCTCAGTGAGCCTGTGAGCGCATTTGTGTTTAACTGCAGTGGGAGAGCGCACTCTGAGCATATGCCTGGAGTCCTGGGGGTTCATCTCCCTCTGCTTCCGGACTGTGGCCGGTGAGCAGCTGCCTCATGCTCTACCACGGTGCCATCTCCACTTTGCTGGGCCATAGCACTTCTAACTGTGAGCCCAAACAGACCCTTCCTTGAGCTGCTTTTGCTTGGTGTTCTGTCACAGGAAAGTAACTAACACACGTTTCATTCACACCACTAGACTACACTGCCTTGCTTCGCTTTCCAGTGACTTTTCCTATTTCTCAGGCCTTCAAACATCTGCACCCATACCGCTCTGCGTGACCTCTCTTGAGACCTTCCTCCAGCTGCTTTTCAGTCTTTTCAGACCCCCTCACCTCTCCTCCTTCATTCAACTTGTGTGTCCACTTCCTTCTTCATCCAGTTTTGATTCCTGACCCATCTTTCTCATCCCTTCCCCTCAACACTTTCATCTAAATCTTAGATCCTGCAGTGCTTGTCTGGGGAAACTCAGCCTGAGTTAGTTCCACTCGCGCAGCTGACTTGGGTTACAGAGAAGCACAGTGCTGCTTATCGGTTTCTCTTTAAGTCTATAAAAGCTTCAAATTGATGAGTGTGGACCACTGCTCAACAGTTCCACTCTTTCTTCTCTTCAGACCCTCCAGTGACACCCTCCCCTGAATTCTCAGCTAGTGTCCCCACCTCATGGATGAGCCAGAAAACAGAAGCAGTAGGCCTGCTGGACAGTGGCCATGAGCTCTGCCTCTCTCAGTCTTGTGTCCCTGTTCTGTGAGGGTGACCTGCGATGCTCAGGCCCTCTGCTCCATTTCTGCCTCCAGCACCCTCACACCCAGGCCTCTATAGTCCTTGACCCTTCTGTACACTGGCACTATCAAGCTACTACAACTTCAAACTCTAAAGTCTTCCTTTCCTTTGTTTAATTATTCCTTCACGTCTATACCTAAAACACCTGCAAATTCTGTAGGCATGACCTTAAGAAAAGGGAGGAGAAGGAAGAGGAATCCTGAAACAGGCATCCTTTACTACCACATGGGTGGTTGGCATGGCTTCCCTAAAATCTCTAAAAACAGTACCTCGAAAAAATGAAAGTTTATGTCTCCCCGTGTGAAGTGATTCCACAGACAGGTAGCCCGTTGGTGGGGCATTACTGCATCAGTCATTGTCAGGGATTGTCTGTTTCCTGTCCGTCATAGTTAGGCACAGGTGTCAACTTGACAGTTGAGGGTTTGTGCTCTGGGCACATTTGTAGAGAATTAGCGGTTGAGTTAAGCCCACAGTAAACCTGCAGGAGATTGTCTAGCTGATGGAAAAGGCCCAGTCTATGGTGGGTGGGACTAAGTCCTGGAATAAAATATTAGAGAGCTGATTGAGAGAGTCGGAATCCTTGTGAGTACTTGGCATGTCTGGCAAGTAAGCATTGTTTCTCTCTCAGCCGTTATATAGAGATGGTGTGGCCAGTTCCCTCAGCCCTGGTTCTGGTGTGAGCTCTCTATGGCCATGGACAAGCAACTGTAACCAGGAATCATAAGACAATATAAATCCCTTGTTCCCTTAAGCCATTTGATGGTGATTTATCAACAAACATCTAGGCTAATTGCTACACTGTCTCACCATCGGCAGCATGTGGCTTCCATGTTAAAGACAGTCTTGTGACCCAAGATGCACCCTGGAGCTCCAGCCATTGCAGCAAAAAGGAACTAAGGAGAAAAAACAAACCTTCCAATATCATGGGATCTTCTTAAGTAGTGTTCCACAAATTGCTACAAGTCCATTTTCCTGTGGTTTCTGGCTGGAACCATGGCTAACTGTAAGGGGGATAGACTAAGAAATCCTAGAATTCAGCTGGGCACACAGCTACCACATAAGAGCAAGGAGGAGTAGGAAAGGAGGGAAAGAGCTACACCACGAAACAGAGGACAGAAGGCTCATACATGGTACCTGGCCATCTCCATTGTTCTTCCAAACTCATCTCCCTGTTCCCATTTTTGTTTTTTGCTTTGTTTTGTTTTTTGCTTGCTTGCTTTCTCTCTCCCTTCCTTCCTTCTTTCCTTCCTTCCTTCCTTCCTTCCTTCCTTCCTTCCTTCCTTCCTTCCTTCCTTCCTTCCTTCCTTCCTTCCTTCTTCGTAGCCCAGGCTATCCCAAACTCATGGCCATCTTCCTGCCTCAGCCCCCCAAGCCCTGAGATTATAGTGGTGCACTACTATGCCCAGGTCCAACTTTTTGATTTAGGTTCCATCTTCCCTGAATAGCCCCCAAATGAACCCTGCAGGACATCCACTGTGGTGGAGTAAAGGCTGGGCAGTACTGACCAGCTGCAGCTGCCCCTTCCCTTCACGTCTATCAACTCTCCCTTGTTACTCTCCGGAAGCCCGTTTCTTCACAGCTGTTTTATATGTATGCGACTCTCTCTCTAGTCTCTCTTCAGTCTGCCCTATGCCTACCTTCCAGTTCTGCCCAACAAGCCTCACCCAGGGAGTCTTCCGCAACTCACGACCACTTTGCATTGCTTTCCTGTCACTACCTTGGCAGAACTCTCCTGGATGAAGAAGATGAAAGGTAGGAGGAGGCCGACTGCTAATCTGATGCACCAAGGTAAAACCCTGCTGGATGGAAACAAATAGGGAAGTAAAAGCTTGTGTTCGAGCCAGATACATAGGGCACTCCTGCAGACATCCTGTGTCGCCCATCTGAGGGCCGAATGCCTGTTTCCTACCACTATTCTCATCAAGAACCCAATAGGACCACCAGCCTGATTGGGAAAGTTCTGTGCCCATCAACTTTGTGCTTAGCCTCCAGATTTGACAGCTCTTTCCTGATTGATCTTTATTCTTCCGTTCTTTTGCGTCCATACAGAAGGCCAGTCAGGGTCAGCCTGAATCTATATAAATCCCTGAGACATGGGGTTCCCCTAGTCCAGCTCAGGTGGAAGGAAGCTCTTGGTTAGCCCCCAGAAGCTCACAGCACTTTCGGTCAGAGAAAGAAAACAGACTTCAGAATGTAGATCAGACCAGCTGGACAGAGAGGTTCATTACCTTGGAGACACTCGTGGAAGAAGTCCTCCTTTGAGACCTACCAGAGACTCAGTAAGTAGTGGGGACTCCTTCAGTTGGGAGATTCTCCAGCAATTCCTAGAACTGATCCCTGCCCTCCCAAAGCTGCCACTTCTGCCACTTCTGCCACTTTCCGATCCTTCACAGAGCTGTAACACTCACCAGCAGGTGTGGGTCAGCACCAAGCCGTCCAGGGCTCAGCGCCTGTTACTTGTCAGTAAGCTTTCAGCCTGCATCCTGCTTGTCATGGTCTGAAATGTGTTCAGGGAAAGCCAGAAGGTGG
The DNA here is from genome assembly GCA_023101885.1 of Typhlomys cinereus. NCBI lineage: Eukaryota > Metazoa > Chordata > Mammalia > Rodentia > Platacanthomyidae > Typhlomys > Typhlomys cinereus. Next base: position 8,312,571 of record JALPQD010000036.1, read on the forward strand.
AGCCTTGCTGGAAGAAGACAGTCACAGGGGATGGATGAGTCCCACCCTACTTTTGGGAGAGTTCTGCTCTTGCAGCAAGCAGTCTTGCAGTTCTAGCCTCCTGGATGGGTGTGGCACAACCTGTGTCCAGCTTCTACCAGCCCGCCATGCCTTTTAAAGGGACTGTTTCTCCCTTCTGGAACCATAAGCTGAATAAATCTACCTTTCTCCTTTCAGTTGCTTGACTTTGGGTATTGCCTCACAGCAACACAAGAGTAACTAGCACACTGATTGCTCCAAGAGTTTGGATTCTCCACTGTTCATTAGAGTTGTCCTATTCAAGTTCTCATTGTTGCCTAGCGACCTGTTCTCTCATTTCAATTGCTACTCCTATGTGGCAAATAGAAGTTCACACTTAACTGCCTGGCTCCATTGTTGGAGGCAAGACAAGAAGCAAAGAAGAGAAGGAGGTTGTTATTTCTACTGTGCTCTTCTTACCAGAAAACAAGCATACAGACGATGGTTCTACTTCATGCATTCACTTCTGTATCTCTAGCATCCAGGGTACAGAGAGGCCCACGAGTCGAAGTTCTAATTTGAGGGATCTGAGGCTTCAGTGGACCAAATGTCATAACCTTTGGCTACCAAGCTGAAGCTGAGAAGAAGTGGTGAAGGACAGGTCTTCATCCTGCTGGAATATACAGATGATCATCAGAAGAATTGAGATTAAAAATACATTCACTGAACGACCAAATGAAGAAGGAACCTTTCACCACCTCCATGAACCTTGTAATTGGAATTTCAGCCAGTCCCTTTGTATAGGTGCTGGATGGAATGGTAAAGGAATGTGACTCCGTGGTGTTTTGGCAGGGCAGCCTTTCCCTTCAGCCAAAGTGTGCTTATGGTTAGAGCAGGTGTTCCTTTCAGGAATGGAGTGGAGAGCTATTGGACAACCAACGTCCCTGAGCTCTGGCTGTCGGAAACTCTGGAGCTCAGACTCTCTGATCATTCATGTAGTAACAGGACGAATTCAGAAAAGTTTTGATCAGGAACCACATTGCCACCATATTGCAAAAGTGGCAGCTTGGTCAGTTTGTCTGCCTCAGAGTGCAAGGTTTTAGCAAGATCAAAACCTAGATGACATTTGGCATCGTGGTCCTACCTCAGTGTATCTACAGTGTATCTCTCTATGTAAGAAAGAGCCCAGGCCAGGTATTTCCTTCCAGGGAAAGTTTTCTCTAGAACCCTTGGTTTTTCTACAAGCCTAATAAGATATCTGTAAATTAATTTTTAAAAATAAAAATCTTCTTCACATGCTCAAGGTATGAATGCCTTATCTTAACAGGTAAGAATTTTATCACTTTAACTGTGCAAATTACTGTTTGGATCAAAAGTTCAGATGTCTTGGTGATGAGTTATCTTGCACCAATTTTACAGGAGATTGTTTGGTTGGCTTTGGACACGTTTGTAGGATGCTCCAAACTAAGGCTTTCTTTTGGTCAATATAAAATCAGCATATTCCTTTATATCAGGTGGCAAATGAATATTTAGCACTCTACCAAACAGAAAAATGTGAGATGGGCTGCTCAGCCTTAAAGTCACAAGTTTTCCAGAAAGACAAAATTGTCAAAAGTGAAGAAATATAACAGTAATACAAAGTAATATACAATTAAATGCTGCACATTACACACTATGAATATTAAAGATGCCCAATATTTATTTATAAAACAAATAAATCTTCAGCTTTAAAAATTATCTTAACAGCCTTAATTCTTTAAAAAGAGAAATGAATTTTAAACATGAGAATAATATTTTGCTAAAGAGGGGATAAGTGCAGTTGTACATGATGTAATCCCAGAATTTGGGAGTTCAAGGCCATCCTCAACTACTTAGTGACTTTGAGACTTTGTCTAAAAGAATTTTTGTTGAAATGGAGTTTTATGATCTAATGCAGCTGATCTTGTGCTCTTGGACCAGCGCAATCCTCCTGCCTCAACCACCTGAGTGTGGGACTACAGGTATGCCACCTTTACCAGCTCAATGTACTGAATAAAATAAGTAATCAAATTGGCAATTTTTTCAGCACAAGACTCTGAAGCTGCTTTGAGGATTTCTTCGTGTGGCCTCGTGCTGACCTTACCCGTGTACACATAGTACTGGTGGAGAAAAAAAGATATCAAATTGCAGGGGTCAAGAAAAGTCTAGGAAAGTGGGGACCCACAGGGACTCCCTAAAGTCAATTTCCTATAACTCACTGGGAAATTCTTTCTCCAGATGTGCTTCATGAAATGCAGTCTTGTTCATCAATGATGAAATATGCCTAGGACGTTCCTTACAGCGGGGTATGGATATGAATTCCAATACATTCACTTACCACGAGGATTTTTTGTCTTTGCTAGAATGACTCATATACCTTGCTTAAAAGCATGAAAATAAAATTAATTAGGCAAAAATAATTTTTAAAGGAAAAGTTAATCGAGGGTCAAAAAGATGGATCAGCAGGTGAAGAGCCTCAGCATGCTAGGCTGATGTCTGAATTCCATCCCCAGAACTATCCAAAGATGAAGAAGAGAACCCACTCCACAAAGCTATCCTCTGACCTTTACATGCATGTTATGCCATGCACACATCCCCACACTAATAATAACAATGAGGCTTTAATTAATGCAAATGTCCTTCACATGGTAGGATTTGTTTCAACCTAAGTACCTGGCTTAAAATAAGAAACTTTTAGGGTTAGGGAGATGGCTTGATGATATAAACCCTTTGCCTCAAAAGCCAAAGGACCTGAGTTCAGATCCACAGATCCCACATGAAAATGCTGGGAAGAAATGGTGGTAGCCTGCACTTCTGGCCCTGGAAGATGGAGCTTAGGAAACTCTAGAACAAGCAATGAGGAGGTACAGCAATCTGTGAATGATTCCCAAAGTCACCTTGGGCCTCCACAAGCACACACACTCAAGTGTCTGCTTCTACACACACACACACACACACACACACACACACACACACACACACACACGCACGCGAGCATGTAAAAGAAAATAAAAAGAACTAGAACTTTATCTTCTATAGCTGATCACACTCCACAAGCACACACACTCAAGTGTCTGCTTCTACACACACACACACACACACACACACACACACACACACACACACACACATTCACTCATACATGCAAAAGAAAAAAAAAAGGAATTTTACAGCTGGTCACACTCCAGAGTCTATTGCCTTAGGAGGAGAGGATTAGCAGGGCACTTCATATAGTTCAGTACTTTGTGGACAGAGAGGAAAATCTCTTACATTTAGTCCCTTGATGTCACTATTCAGTGAGATTAAAGTACACACATCCACCCTATCCAAGGGGTTCATTTCCAGAGCCAGTGTGACAGTGCTTCGCCAAGACAGAGGAGGGCGCTGTGGTTTACTGACACTGATGATCCGACCTCCATCCCTGAAGTCCACTGCCTACCACGTTGCATCTACTCTCCAGCTCTCTCTGGTGTGGCTCCTACTTTAGAACCATTTACTCAACAGATTCTGCCTCAAAATCTCAACTCAGCAGAAACCACCTATTATGTCCCTTGCCCCATCTTGAAGGGCTCCCCAAAATTCTGAATCCTGCCCAAGGCAGACTGGAAGACCATCTCAGTCTCTTCCTCCTTGGATTCCTTCCTTGGCCACTTTTGACCTCTGGCCAGTTGTCAGTAGGGCAATCCAGTGATTCTTCAGGGGTCTTAATGAATCCCCCATCAGTTCCAAGGAAGTGCAAAGAATCCTCGGTGTGATGGAAATGGCCCTAAATGGCCCTATCTTATGTAGGGCCATGATAGTAAAAGTGCCCCTGACTAGGTGGCTGAAATAGCAAACATCATTGTCACAGTGCGACTCTACTGTTGGCTGAAAAGCTGCTGTGTTCTGGCTTCTGTTGCTATGTGGCAGAGAAAGAACGAGCTCTAGTCTCTCGCAAGGGCCTCTTTCCTAAGGACTCCCCACACGTAAGTAATCACCTCTCAAAAGCCTCACCTCCAGATACCTGCGAGTTACTCTTTAGATACAGGAATTTGGGAGGTACATAAACATTCACTCACACAGAGAGCTTGCAAATTACCCAGATGTTTCCAGACACCCCTGCCCAGGATTGGGACCTACAGCATGGCAGCCAAAGCCGATGCATATTTTGACTTAATAGTTTCTCTCATTTTCCCTGTCTTCTGCTCAGGCACCCAAGCAAACCATCAGCGTTTTTGTCAGTGATAGCAAAAGACCTACTGAGACAGAAACTGTGAAACAGGAAAACAATTGAAGAAATAACCCCAGTGATGTCATTTTTATCTGGTGCTTTCCTGGGTTGTTGGCAACGTCTTGAAGGGTATGCACCTTCGCCCCTTAAAGAGTGATTTGGTACTTTTTAGGGGGAAACCAAAATGGTTACATGGAACTCTGATGGATGCAGTGGCTGTCAGCTCTTCAGTCAGTAGATTGAAACTTTGATAGAAGAGAAGCAGAAGGACAAAGGTTTGGGAAAAGAAGGCCTGTTCTTGGGGTAACTGACCCCGTCCTTGGAGAATGAGACTGTCCTGAGAGCAAAGCTGCCATCCCACCTAATCAGCTCTTTCAGGCCTACCTTCCAGCATTGCCTCACAGGTAACCAACACGAGCCTGTTGGAGAATGGTCCTCATTGGAGGGTAGAAATGCACTGGAAATTGTCCCAGGTTTGGAGTTTGCAGTCCCTGTTTTCTCCTGAATGGTCTCTTAAAGTCGTATGTGAACAGCATATGTGATCTACAGGTACATTTGGACGGTAAGACAAAATCGAGCACTTACCAAATATTCACACAACTTTTCAAAAAAGTAGTTCTTCATTTATTTTTGGAGTCAAATGTATTTTAACTAAAATGCTACACTTCAGACTGGATATATAGTTCAGGAGTGGAGTGCACAAAGCTCTTGACCCTAGACACAATTCCCAGTATGGTCACAAAAAAGGAGAGTAGAAGAGAGAGAGAGAGAGAAAGAGAGAGAGAGAGAGAGAGAGAGAGAGAGAGAGAGAGAGAGAGAGAGAGAGAGAGGGAGAGAGAGAGAGAATTCTACATCTAGTCCCTAAAACTAACCAGTGATATTATTGTAAATCTATAAGGTTTTGTTGGAAATTGCCTCAGCAATGTAAAACAAAGTCTTTAAGTTGAATATTTAAGAGCTGCGTGAATATTACTTTTAGTTGCATGAATCTCCACCAGCCTTAAATCCTCATTCCAAGATCTTGGCCAGTTTAGAACGTGAAACCAATGTGCCTCTTTTAGAGGTCACTGTCTGGTGTTAATGCATGTGAGCTGGAATCGATCTAGAGGTGATATTCTCTCTCCTTCCTTCCTAACAACATCATTAGTCCTTGTTCAATGGGCATGTCGCTTGCCCTCCTGTCCTCTTAGAGAAAAAATATTGCTCGGGTTTTGCAAAGTACTTCGAAATAACTTTTTTGAAGAACAGCCAAACAGTGAACTATAAAGATGAGACTAAGCTCTCTAGTCAGATGCCTTAGTTGAATATTCCCAAGGTCACCTTAATAGAAAATGGAAGGAAATATTAGAGCTAGACATAGCATCTTCCAGCTCTGTGAATTGCCAATCTTTAGACTTAAAGTCAACTATTCTATTTGTTCCCTTCACTATTTAGTCTTAACTTCTGCAAGGATAGAGAATGAGGCTCACACTCCTGGGCTCACCGAGATGTTCTAGAAAGTAGGATGAGACTTACCTGACAGGGCAGCCACACAAGCAGCTTCTCTGTGATATTCGAGGTAAAGCGATCTGAGAGATTACCCAGAGACACGGGGCAGCAGAATTATGCTATGTAAACTCTTCATGAAGCAGACAATGTAGAAGCAGGAGAAACAATGAGTTTTGATCCAGAATTTCTGGGGGAACAAGGAATATCTCGGGCAAGTTAAATTCCTTGAGTGTGCTCTACACTTTGCATTGCTGTGACATACAGTAACATGGGTGAATTTATATCAAGTGACTGCTGTCTCATGGGTAATTTCACTTCCAATGCAGCTAAGAAAACAATATCATGACACGAAGTTATACTTAGAAGCAGTCTATTTATGTAGTGAGGCTTCTTTTCTGGCCTGGTCTTACTTTCTCATTGGTCCCATCCTTAAAGATGTGGTTTGTCATCAGAACATTCCTCTTGTCTCTCACGTTTCCTTCACACCTGGTGAACAGCTTGCTACTTAGGGTGCTTAGGGTGTTCGATGGGTTTCTTCTGGAAACTTAGTATGCGTGTGTTCCTAATAAGACAGGTTCATTTAAACCAGAGTCCTGGAAGGATTGAAGGGATGGGGCATCAGGCAGACCTGAGATGCAGACATTCAGGAATAAGCAGGGTTTTTTTTTTATGGCCCCTCACTTGTCCTTGTGAAAGGAACTGCAATTCTATAGTAAAGAGGGAAGCAGGGTGTCCAAGAGTCTACATACCCAAATGAGACCCAGACTGGCATGTATGCGTTTTTGTCACTCATGGTCTAGACCTCCCTTCCACAACCCATTACCAATGTCTGAGAGGAGACAGTATTGTGGTGTTTAGAAATGTTCAGATGTAGACATAGTGGATTACTCCTATAATCCCAGCACTTGAGAGGCTGAAGCAGGAGGATTATCAATGAGTTCAAGACCTAAGCTATTACGTTAGCTCCAGGCCAGCATGATCACAGCATGAGATGCTGAAGAAGGAAGGAAGGAAGGAAGGAAGGAAGGAAGGAAGGAAGGAAGGAAGGAAGGAAGGAAGGAAGGAAGGAAGGAAGGAAGAAGGGAGGGAGAGAGGGAGGGAGGGAAGGGAGAGGAAGGGAGGAAACAAGGAAGGAAGGATGGAAGGGAGGCAGGAAGGAAGAAAGGAAGGAAGGGAGGCAGGAAGAAAGGAAGAAGGGAGGGAGGGAAGGAGGGAGGGAGGGAAGGAGGGAGGGAGGGAGGGAGGGAGGAAACAAGGAAGGAAGGCAGGATGGAAGGGAGGCAGGAAGGAAGAAAGGAAGGAAGGGAGGCAGGAAGGAAGGAAGAAGGGAGGGAGGGAAGAAGGGAGGGAGGGAGGGAGGGAGGAAGGGAGGGAGAGAGGGAGGAAACAAGGAAGGAAGGCAGGATGGAAGGGAGGCAGGAAGGAAGGAAGGAAGGAAGGAAGAAGGAAGGAAGGAAGGAAGGAAGGAAGGAAGGAAGGAAGGAAGGAAGGAAGGAAGGAGAGAAAGAAAAAAAGGAAAGGAAGGAAAGAAAAAGTAAAAAGGGAGAAAAAGAAAGAAAAGAAAGATGTGAAAAAAAGAAAGAAAAAAGGGAGGATGGAAGGGACAGAGGAAGGAGAGAGTACATATAGTAGAGCAGTATTTCACTTTATGATGGGAATTAAAAATTCTTGTAACAAAAGAGCAGAAACCTGGACTAGATTACAAAGACCTGGTGCACTGTGTATGAGGACACATGATTTCTACATTTCAGATATCAATAATCAACTATTTCTCCAGTTATTTCTGTACTTAGAAATTATTATAAGACTTGTAAATTGGCTCAGCAGTTAAAGACTTCCCACACAAACAAAAAGACTAGAGATTGAACCCCCTGGGTGGGTGAGGAGGACCACCTGTAATTCCAACCTCAGAAGACAGACCAGAACTCTCAAGCAAGCTGGGTAGCCAGACTATAGGATTTGATGAGAGTCTTCATCTCAAAAGAATAAGGTAGAAAAAACAGTAAGATATGTTTCAATTATCAATCTCAGGCCTGCACACACTTGTGCATATATGTATATTTGCACCCACTACATACATATGAATTACATACTTACATGCAGACAACACACACACCACATATATGAAAATAGAAAAATTCAATTTCAAAACATTGTCAGGTGAAGAGGCAGTCAAAGAACATGCAGCTAACATTTGTCATGAAAATGATGTAATAGAGTTATTTCAAGGTATCTATGAAAATACTATGAATATTTTCCTGGATTTTGTTGTTGATGGCATATACTGCCTATATATACTTATAATTTAATATAATTATTTTGTCATTCTAGATCAACTATTAACTGTCACACCTAATTCTGCTTTTGTAATTTTCTGTTCTTGTCTTTAACCTGCCCCTGAATTGCATTTATTTTTGTTCTTCCTTAAATCCACACTACTATCTTATTTTTTTAATTTATTCAATTGTGCATGTGTGCACGTGTGTGTATGTATGTGTGTGTAGAACCACCATCGACTGCCCTCCACCTCCTCCTTGTTTACTCTACCCCGGGATTCACAGGCTCTGCCCTACCAGGACCGGAAAAGCAGGCGGCCCCCGCTTCCTCCCGGCATCTATACGTGGGGTCTAGGATCCGAACTCAGGACATTCCGCCTGCAAGGCAGAGGCTTTACCCCTGAGCCACTTCTCCAGCCCATACTACCTTATTTTTGTATTTCTATTTTTACTCAGTTTAGACCCGTGTCCTTGTAAAACTCCAGACATGGGCTGGAGAAGTGGCTCAGGGGTTAAAACCTTTGCCTCACCAGCAGAAGGATCTAGTTCAGACCCAGCTCCCATGTAAAAACATGGGCAGAAATGGCGATGGAGGGCGGAGCCTAGGAAACCTCAGAGCAAAGTAATAAGGAGGTAAAGCAATCCAGGATGATTCCTGAAGTCACCCTTGGGGCTCCAAAGGCACACACAATGCCTCTGATACGCACGCACGCACGCACGCACGCACGCACGCACGCACGCACGCACGCACGCACGCACGCACGCACGCACGCACGCACGCACGCACGCACGCACGCACGCACGCACGCACGCACGCACGCACGCACGCACGCACGCACGCACGCACGCACGCACGCACGCACGCACGCACGCACGCACACAAGCCCGGTAAACTAAGTTCTTTCTGTGGCCTGCATCCAAGTGACCAGACAGAACTATAACAACACTTATGCATGACTCGTGCAAAGTTCTGTACCACCAAATTCCCTGAATTCAACATCATTCCGCATCCTTTCTGGGTGTCCTCAGCCCTTTCTGGTACTTTCTGTGTCTCGTTCACTGGATATTCATGCTTCTGCATGCTCTCTGTGCTCAGGCCACCCACCTCTGTGCTTACTCACTTCTTCACTGTGGTGCTTCAAAGTTCATTGAGAAGACAGATGGCACACTGGGAGGATTCTTTTATTTCCTCACGGACAGATTCAGTCCCCGCTTCAGTGGTTAAAGTATCTTTTCACCTGTTAAAGAATGAATTGGCAGGTGTTCAGAGCATCACTTACCGTGGCCAATGCCCTGCTTCATCTTCAGCACTGTGGAAAAGAAGGAAGGGAAGGAGAGAGGGGGGAGGGAGAGAGGGAGGGAGAGAGGAGAGACAGAGGGAGGAAGGAGGGAGGGAGGAGAGAGAGGGAGGGAAGGAAAAGGGAGGGAGGAAGGAAGGGAAGAAAGAAAAAGGGAAAAGGGAGAGAGGGAGGGAGGAAGGGAGGGAGGAAGGGAGGGAGGGAGGGAAGGAGAGAAAGAAAAAGGAAGGAAGGAAGGAAGGAAGGAAGGAAGGAAGGAAAAAAGAGATAGACACATAAAAAGGAGGGAGGGAGGGAGGGAGAGAGAGAATGGTGCCACCAACTTTTTCTGGGTGCAGTGATGCGCATATCTAGCCCTAACTCTCCCAAACTAAGACAGGAGTTTGAGGCCATTGTGGGAGTTGATTCCATCTCAGACTAATAGTCAACAAGGAAACCCACATATCAAAACCTCCATTTAATTCTGGATCCATCCTCTTCCTCTCTGGCATCACCAATGAGACCTTTCATCATGTTCTTTTTCACTGACAAATTAATTCCAATTATCTCCTATCTTCTGAAGAAGGGGAAAGGAGACAGAAAAATAAGACAGATGGACACAGACACTTCTTACCCACTATACACATTCCAGACACTGCTCCTCTCTCTGTTCACACATGTGGCAGGCTATCTCAAAAGTGGTTCAATGTCTGCTTCATAGCCAACACTGTCTCGTAAACACAATACACAGAGAGACATGTACACACACGCACATGCACCTTCTTCTTTCTCATCACTTCCAACATTGCTTTTCAAGTCCCAGTTACCATCATCCTTATCCTGGGTGCTTCAACAAAATTTCACTCCTACCCTTACATTCAGCTCTCCAAATAGAAACAATATTAATAATTTATAATTTTTAAATTTTCATTTATCTTTTAGGGGTGTGTGTGTGTGTGTGTGTGTGTGTGTGTGTGTGTGTGTCTGTGTGTCTGTGTGTATCAGAGGGCACTGTATGTCCCTGTGGAGGACCAAGGGTGACTTCGGGAATCATGCTTGATTGCTTCTACCTCCTTTTTGCTTCATTCTGGGGTTTCCCAGACTCCATCTTCCAGGGTTAGAAGTACAGACTGCTGTCATTTCCACCTGGCATTTTTACCTGGGATTCAGGCTCCAAACTCAGGACCTTCTGCTTGCAAAGCAGAGGCTTAATCCCTGAGCCATCTCTCCAGCCAAAGATTAATATTTTAAAATGCAAGCTTGGCTATATTCTCTATGATCACTGTAGTGACTTTCTGAATAAAGGCCCCAAATAAGACCCTTTTCTTGGTCTTTCAGAACTTAGGTGAATCTCTCTCCTTTCTCTCTCGCTCTCTCTCCTTTCTCTCTCTCTTTTCCTTCCCCCCCCCTCTCTCTTCTTCTTTTTTCCTTTCTGTGTCATTCACTGTGTGTTAGAATTTGGATCCCAAATGTCCCCCAAAGCTCCTTGTTAAAGACCTAAAGCATACAGAAGTGCACTATCAGGTTGGCGAAAACCTGAACTGCAGAGGTGGAGCCTAGTGGCAGAGTTTTAGGTGACTGGTTGGCCTCCCCCTGAGAAGACTGTGGCACCCTGTATTCTTTCTCTCTGTATTTTCACTGCCTGACCGTAAGGCAGCAGTTCAGCTCTCGAGAGCTTCTACCACTGGTGTGCTGAACAGGGCTAATTGATTGTGAACCTGAATCTCCAAAACTTCAGGCCAAGACAAACTCCTCTCCTTTGCAACTTGATTAGCTCAAGTATGATAGTCACAGAACAGCACAAGGAAAGTTAATTCTCACTCAGAGTTGCCTCAGAGGGTTTATTCATAATATAATCCTTACACATTTTTTTTGATATGGGATTCCTCCCATAATCATGTTGTTTAGAAGGAGAAAATAGTTTTGAGGAAGTGAAGCAGTTTGAAAAACACACACACAGTGCCAGTTTGAGTCCTAACAAAATAGGTGGGAAGGCAAAGGAAATTTTCCATGAGGAAAAAAATTTCATATAGAAGCATGATTTTTATGATATAGAAGTTACTCGTTAGTCAGGTTGTTGACATTATCATCTCTATTTTCATATTTCTATTGATTTTTCTATGTGTTGGATCAATTTCTGAGAAAGAAGCATTGTGACATACAGTACGTCATAATTTTAGCTTTAAATATGTATTTAAGTGTGTGTTCAAACATATATTTAATTGTTTTTAATTTCTAACAGATATCTTTATTGTACATATAAGTGTCTACTATTTTGTAGCTCATTTACTTTTACAGATTCAAGTTAGCATTTGTTACAGATTTTTTTAACCTAAAGATATACCTTCAATATTTCCAGAAGCATGTTTTTACCAGCAATGAATTATGCAAAGTTTTGCTTATCTAAAAATGTATTTCCTCTTTATAGTCAAAGTAAAATTTGTTGAATATGAATTACTGGATAATTTTTTTCCTTTACCAATTTCTACACATCGTTCTATTGCTGTTTGGACAATAGTTCTGATATCCTGCATGCTCAGACTTAAATTTTCTTTGCTTTTATCTAAACTTATACTGTATGCAATCTGTATCTTTTCCAACTTTCAAGATTTGTTTCTTGTTTATCTGCATTTTCACTGTGGCATTTTTCAGTGTGATTCTCTTTGCATTTAGCCAGCTTGTTAATAGAGCTTCTTGATTTATAAGTTGACATTTTCATTACATTTTGGAAAGTTTGGGATCTATCATAGTTAGATACAGGCGTTAACTTGACAACTGAAGGCTTCGGCTCTGGATACATTTGTAAAGAATTAATAGTTGAGCTAAGTCCTGAGCAAGCCTGCAGGAGATTTTCCTTTTTTTTAATTTATTTTTATTATTTTCACTCACACAAACTTAACAGGTACACCGGTCCCCTCCCTCCAACCCCCCCCACTCTCCCCTCCCTCCCCATCCCCCAGTGCCTCCCCCTCCCATTCCCAGAGCATCTTTTACTAAGCATGCCAAACTTTCCTCTGGGTCCTCCTCTCTGATGACGTACAAGGACCCAATGGCATTTCCCTGAACCCTTTCCTGTGTTCCCATTAAGCATAAGAACACTACTGTGGCTGTCAATCCCGTGCCTCCCAGAATCCTAGTGCCTTTAGCAAATGCTAGACTTTGTGGGGTCAATAGTGTGTTGGACATTGCGCAGGGCATGCAAAGTCCAATTATGATTACTTTGGCCCTGACTTCTGTGGAGTATCTTGCATGTCATTACTCCTCCCATCCTTGTGCTCTTACAATATTACCGCCCCCTCTTCTGAAAATTTCCTGCAGGAGATTTTCTAATGGATTGGAAAGTTCTAGCTTATAATGGGTGAGACTAGTCCCTGGGCAGGCGAATAAGATGGAGGGAGCTGGTTATGGAAGTTGGCATTCTTCCATATACTTGGCCAAGTATGCTGGTCTGGCAAGGGAACGTTTTCTCTCTCTCAGCAATAGATGTGGTGTGGTCATTTCCTTTGGCTCTTGGTGTTGGTAATGAACTCTGCTGCAAAGCTGACAAGGGACTGTAAACAAGGATCATTAGAGAGAATAAAACCTGCCTTGTTCCCATGAGCTGTTTGGTCATGAATCAACAGCAACCTGCAGAGTAACTGTGACAGAACCATTATCTCCTCAGTGTTTTCTTACCATGTCTTTATTCTGGACCCCAATCACATATGTTGAAATACATGGTATTTCTCTTGACGTGTGTGACACTGTTCATTTTTCTCTAATCTCTTTCCTTTTTTTTTTTTTCTTTTTGGACTGATTAGATTCTCTATTAATGATAGACAAATTAGCTGTTTCTTCTGGTCCTCAAACCTGAAGCGAAATTCAACTAGCGATCTGCAAATTTATTTATTGAGTTAATTATTTCCCTGAAAACATTGGAGTCAATTTGAATCTCCTTGGTGATTTAATCTAGGACTTTACCCAAGTGTGTGCATGTTTTCTACAAGCCTGGCCCAGACTTTTGTCGGCTTATAAGATGACAGAAACAGCAACAAAAGCCTAGCCTCATATTTTGTAAATAGCGTCTTTGTTGTTTTTTTGCAGAGGCATTTGTGCTTCTTTCTTTGAATAGAAGCAAAGTGTGTTCACATATAGTAGTGGAATATATTGCTAAACGAATGCTCAAATGTGTAGGTCAGTCCACATCACAGCAGTCATGTGGAATGACTAGGTATGCTACAACCTGAGTAGGAAGAATAGCCCTTGGTTTTTACTGAGTTCTGGAAATGTAGAATGGAGAGCTGGTAGGCCACCTAGGGTCTACTTAAACAAGGCAAGGTGACCTCACAGTAAAACCAAGAATGGATGGCCAGATTACCTGGTGGTCTGGAGGGTGTGGCAATGGCTGGAGGGTATACAGACACAAGGAACCAAGGGGAGGCTGAATTAGCCAAGGAACCAGCCAAAGGACAGCTCACTGGAGTCCAGGGGACAAAACATGATTAGAGGACACCTGGATTCACAACCCTGACTGTCCCTTCTCTGTTCACGCCCTCACATTACCTCAGGGACAGAAGCAGAGGGAGGGAAGCCTGTGTGAGAAACAGAGCTATTGACTTACTGGAGAGAGCCTTCATAGGATCTTGGATTGAACTTGAGTTAAAGCAGATTGGACATTGTATTCATATTTTACTGCTAGCCATGATTTGAGAAGTTAGGTAAAGACTGCTTTAGTTATGGACCAAATAAATAACTCATGTTTTTTGTGTACACGTGTTATTGTTTAGTTCCATGATGTGACCCTCCTTCAGCCAATACATGTGGAATCTAGGAGAAAAAGAAAGCTCAGCTTTCCAGGAAAGATGGTGCTGAAAAACCACAGTCATTGGAGGAGTGAGATCAAAAGACTTCCTGGATTGCTCAACATGGAAGTGTCTAAGGCCACAGCTGTAGGATTCAGATCCCAGAAATTGGAATCTGCCTTGGTGATTCAGTCCAGGCTTACGGTACATGCTATTTAGAATGCTCTGCTCTTGAATTCATCTCCTTACTCTTCTTTATCTTGGTCTGTTGGTTCTCTGCCTGTTTTGTACAAGCATGGCACCGCAGTTGAGTAGCAGACTAATGGTTATGTGGTCTAATGTCCCTCTTCACATTTGGCTTTTTTTTTGGGGGGGGAGGGCTTATTTTCTGTTGTGGTAAACATTTATATCTTCATAGCACTAAGGTATGCTTCCTTCTTCAAGCTATTTAGGTGTAAACTTGGGAGAAAATATTCTAAATCTAGACTAGGGGTTTACAAAGATGCTGCTAATATGATGGTTCTCAAGAGTATTACATAAATGAATATCTTGGAAAATTGTGTTTTAAAAAATAGACTCATCACAGCAAAGAAAATCAGAATCAGGAGACACAAGGTATAGCTTGAGAAAAATGCTTGCAAATTGAACATCTGGCTGGGACTTAACAGCAAGAGTATATAAGGAACTCCAAAAACTTGGTACCTAAAGACCAAATAGTCTGATTTTTAAAATGGGTAGTATAAGGGCTAGGAAGATGGTTTGTGGGTAAAGAACTAACTGTGCAAGCCTGATTACCTGAGTTCAAATCCCTGTGAGTTATATAAAAGCCAGATACACTGGTGTAAGTGTTTGTAAACCCTGAATATCTAGGGAAGTAGGAGCTGGGATACATGACTCTCCAGAAGCTCACAGACCAGGTGGCTTACACAGCAAAGGAAAGATCCTGTCTCAAATAACATAGAAAGTAAAGACTAATGCCCAAAGATTATTCTCTTTGTGTCTGCTTCACACCCATGTGTCTGCTGACTAGTCCCACACTCAAACACCAAGCATAAACATATAAAAGCAATAAATAAATAAACAAGCAGCATGTGCTGGAGAGATGACTCAGCATGTAGAAGTTCTTCCCATACAAGCACTAGATGAATCTGCAAGCTCAGGGTACAGCGGAGAGACCCCGACTCAATGTGTAAGTTGGGAAGTGAGAAAGACACCAGACATCAACTTCTGACCTCCATACTCAAGGGCACACACATGCATGCACACACCCTTAATATGTACACACAATGAATGACCCACCCACACGTGCACAAATACCATATATACATACATATGAAATAAATAAAGGCAAAAAGCTAAGTAGATATTTCTTAAAAGGGGACATATGAATAGACAAGAAACACATGAATGCTAAGCATCACAGATCAAAACCACAAGAGTCACCTCTGTCCAGTATAAATGGGTGCCAGCAAGAAGAAAAAGCACTATAAATGCTCCTAAGGACCTGTAAGGAGTAGAACATTTGCACAGTCAATCAGGGTAGAAAGATGCTTAAATTCCAATCCTAGGTCTGCATGCCTAAGAAAAAAAAACAGTATATTGAGGAGACATGTGCTCGCTTGCGTTCATTGAGGTTTTGTTCAGGCTCGCCAAGAAATAGAAACAACTCGGATATCCATAGACTGACCTCAGAATTAGTCATCACAAGAAGATAGACACATCTAGCCTTGTTACACAGTGTATACATGTCTTGAAGCATAGTACGAGTCCCTGAGTCCACTAATGGGACAATATTTGCATTTTTATTGATCATCAAAATATCGATCAGTCAAGAGTCCCTTCCTAGTCAGGTCTACACCACCTGCTTCCCACACATACTTCTTCTTTATTGGTGCTAAGGAAAGGCTAGAAAGTTATGTTATGGTGGAGAAAATGGGCATCCCATATCCTTTCCATGAGAAAAACTGGGAATCTCAGGTATATTGCATCTATTTTTAAGCATTTTCTGTATTTGAGAGAGAGAGAGAGAGAGAGAGAGAGAGAGAGAGAGAGAGAGAAGAGGGAGAGAAAGAGAGAGAGAGAGAGAGGGGAGAGGAGAGAGAGAGAGAGAGAGAGAGAGAGAGAGAGAGAGAGAGAACACATGCCACAGCATATGAGTGGAGGTCAGAGGACAACTTTTATAAGTCAGTTCTCTCCTCCCACCATGTGGGCTTCTAGGAATCAGACTCAGCTTGCCAGGTTTGCAGGTAAGTGCCCGTTGCAGTTCCTCTTTCTGCTGCTGTGGGGCCACACTCAAACATGAGTAGTTTAAGAGGAGAAAGGAAGATTTATTTGGCTTACAGTTTCAGAGGGGAGACACGGTCCACTACGGAGAGAAAGGCATGATGGGTAACAGAAGCTAGAGGTAGGTTAGGTCACTGCAGTCATCATGGAGGCCAAGACAGCCAGCTGCACATTCTAGAGCACACTACTAGAGGAAGCAAGGTAGGACTAGCCAACCTCTAGCCCAACCCCTATGACATGCCTTCCTCCAGCAAGGTCCCTCTTCCTAAAGGTGCAATGACCTTTCCAAGCATCAATTAAGGATTCAAACAACTGAACCTCACATTCAAGCCATGACAGTGCCTTACCTAATGAGCTACCTCACCAGCCCACAATACACCTGTTCTTTGTACCACATTACATTCTCCATCTCCTGCCCTGTTCCAGAAAGAAATAGAATGGTCAGTAATAGCAGTCCCTCTCTAGCAGCCCTAAATAATTTCCCATGATCGTCTTTAGGTGGAGCACTTCCCAGCTGGATATGTCATGTGAGGGCAAAAGCTGTCCCTGGTTTTCTAAAGGACACTGGCAACCTTGGAAGCAGGGTTGTCTGCATAGTCATGGAATACTTTGTTCTTTACGGTTCATAAATTTTGGTTCTTTTCTGAAAATCCCTCCTACACACATCCCTCCACCCATAGCCCTTTACAATACATGCAGCAAGTGAAGATTTCCGAATCTCTACCTTCTGGGCCATAGTTTGGAGTGTACTGGCATATTTGATGAATGTCATTAAAATAGAATTGTGTGGTAGATTTAAATATATTGGGACTTTGCTTTCATTTAGATGTTTAGCAAACTACTGACATCTTTTACAAATTTGCAGGCATTTCCCCAAGTTTTTTAAAACTTCAACTTTGTGGTTTGTTTCAAATTTGAAACTGGATCAAAACAATTCTTCTAAGAATAAGCTCCCCAAATTGTGGATTTAACTCCCTGTGATTCAATGCTAATTGCTTTATTAAATGGATTTTTCCATTGGACACAAACATAATCTTATTTTGATGAATGGCATTTCAGTGATTTAAAAGCAGCCCAATTTAATTCTCTCTGAAGGACATAAGGATTTGAAAATTAGAAGTGCAGGCCTGGATGTTTCAAAGTTTAAGTAACTGGATGCATGAGTTAGTACAAAATATGCTCACAATTTTCCATGTTTCTTCTCATTTTTTCTCAGTGCAGATGCAATTTTCTTAGACCTATAATTACTATTTTTTTTTTAGTGTTCTGATTTCTTTTACAATTGTCTTCTGGGTGGTAAGAAGAAATAGAGCTGATATGGAGGAAGGATAAAGAAGAGAAGAAAGAGTAATTTGAAGAAGTCCATATTCTTTTTGGTCATTGTGAGAAAGCATTCATTTTTTCTCCATAATTTCCAAGGGACTGTCCTTGATACTGGAGATTTGGCTTCCTGAGATTCCTGGGGCAGCAGAGCTGTGGGTCAGGAATGTTGATAGTGTCCTCAGCCATATAAATGTGGGGCATGGAAGGCATGGAGAACAAGAGAAGCAGTTGTGTAAAAACTCTACTCTTGCTTCAGAAGTAAAGTTCTGACTTAGTGTGATAGTTAATCTCGGTTGACTGGACTGGACCTGGAAGTAAGGAAGAGATCAGCCAGTAGACCACCTTTACAGCAGATGATCTGGATTAAGTGATCGACAATATAATGACCCTAATGTAGACCAGATAGAAGGAAGTGCAAGAAACAAAAGCATCCTCTCTCTCTCTCTCTCTCTCTCTCTCTCTCTCTCTCTTTCACTCCTGGGCTCACAAACTCATCTTTTCTGCTGCTACTATTCTTTGCTGACATCAGAACCCAACTTCTTTGACCCTCCAACATGACTGAGACCCATAGATCCTTCTGGAATCCTCCAAGTTCAGCACGAGACTAG
Source organism: Typhlomys cinereus (assembly GCA_023101885.1). NCBI lineage: Eukaryota > Metazoa > Chordata > Mammalia > Rodentia > Platacanthomyidae > Typhlomys > Typhlomys cinereus. The sequence continues at coordinate 8,330,832 of JALPQD010000036.1, forward strand.
GACTGCCGAGATATTCAGTTCCCACATAGAGCAGCTACAGGCAGCCATTGTTGGATTACCTAGACCTTATCTGTAAGCCAGTCTAATAAATTACACACACACACACACACACACACACACACACACACACACACGCGCGCGCGCGCGCGCGCACTTATTCTATCAGTTCTGTTCTTCAGGGAGAAACCTGTCTAATGCACTTAGTTTTCCCTTTCTCCTTATTCACAGGTGGGCTTCATTATTTCTTATATAATGGATACAAAACAAGCATATAAGTTACAGTGTCTTTGTAGTCAAACAAAATGAAGACCCTGATTTCCCATTTAGCCAAGCTCATCTTTCCATCTTACTTAGCTCTTATTTTTATATCTCTAAGTGATGCATAAAGACAGCAAAGAAATCCCAGTCAGCACTCCTTAGAAGAATGTACTCTTGGTTTATTAAGCAATGTCCTCTGTGTGCCTGTGCATATGTGTGTGTGAGGATTTCTGGTATAGACTGGTTTCAGACTCCCCATAAAGCTGAGGATGCCCCCTAATTTCTAATTTTCTTGTCTCTATCTCCAAAGTTTTAAAATTACCAGCGTGCACCACAACACCCAGTGCTGGGGATTGAACCAAGAGCCCTGTGCATGGGAGGCATGTGTTCTACCATCTGAGCTACATCCCCAACCACAAAGTTCTGTTAAGGCAAAACTGTTTGAACTAGCTTTATTTGTACTTATATCTTTGGGTTACAGTCATGAGTTGATTGTAATTCGTATATCTAAATTATATGTGCATTGTCTTAATCTGTCTTCTGTTGCTATAACTTAATACATGAGATCAGATAATGGGTTCTGGATCCTGGGAAGTCTGAGGGCAAGTGCCAGCATCTCCTTGGTACATGGTGGGGGCCTTCTTGCTGCCACACACCCTGGCAGAGTATATCACATGGCGAGATGTCTTTCTCTGGTTAAAAAGCCACTTGTGGGTTGGAAAGATGACTCAGGGAGGGGTTAAGACTCTGCCTCCCAGGCAGAAGGTCCTGAATTAGAATCCCAGGTCCCATGTAAAAATGCCAGGCAGAAATGGCCTTGGCTTGCACTTCTGACCCTAGTGGGCAGAGCCAGGGAAATCCCAAAGAGAAGCAAAAATGAGGCAGAAGCAATCCAGAATGATTCCATAAATCATTCTTGGTCCTCCACAAGGATATACAGTGCCCTCTGATACAAACACACACACACACACACACACACACACACACACACACACACACACACATAAAGTTTTTAAAAAGCCACTCATGCCATCATGGAAACTCTAACACTTGAGATTTCATCTAATTCTAGCTACATCCTAAAGGCAACCTCCGAATGCCTTCAACAGGAACTTGAAATTACTCAACAAATGTTTCTGGGATCCTTCTCAGGCCATCACTAGGGCTATGCAAACAACCCTTGTTTCTTGTCTCTAGTTGTTCAAAGGCTCGATAGACTGATGTGTTTGGGGTTTGAAGCTGTCTGGTACTTTCAGTTAAGAAAGGCAAAACATCAGTTGAATGACTTATTCTTAGTATTTTCATGATTCTGTCTAAATTTCGTTTGGAGTATTTTTTCACTTCTATACTCTTCTGATCATTCCATTTTCATTCAAAACAAAACAACAAAACCCAGGCCAGTAACATGGCTCAGCATGTAAGAACACCTGCCCACAAACCTGACCACCTGCGGGGTTCCGCGATCTGTGACAGTGACAGTGTGAATCTGAGATGCCAGACTCATGTGTTGAGTGCTTGTTTCCCAGTCAGTGGATGTATGTGTGTGTGTGTGTGTGTGTGTGTGTGTGAGAGAGAGAGAGAGAGAGAGAGAGAGAGAGAGAGAGAGAGACCTCTAGGAGGGGGACCTAGCTGGTAAAAGCAGTTCACTAGGGAGGGACTTTTGCAGTGTGTCACCTACTGGACAATAGATACGTCTTTCACTATCTAATTGTGGATTTGTACTTTCTGGCTCATTTCTCCCTGTATTCCCTTTCCTCAACATCGTGATATGCCACCAGCATGTTTGCCATTTGGGGATTAAATCTCTTCATCGACCTTGGGGACTTGTCTAGCAGCATGGGTGGAGCTCTGAGTTACCTGTTGCAGAGTCTTGATTAAGCCCCATTGTTGCATTTGCCCTTTGTTTCTGAGAAAGGATGGGGCAGCTGAGCCGAGACAAGCACTTCTAACTCTGGGTAAAGCGTTTTCTCCACAAAAGAACTGCGGGCGTAGAATCCTAAGGTAAGAATGAGCCTTGTTTATTTGAGAAGCAAACAAATGAAAAAAAAAAAAAAAGTCCTCCTATGATGTCAAGAATGCGGCCAAAATGGGAATGAAACTGGGTTGGGAGAGGTCAGCAAAACCAGTTTACAGGATCATTTAGGTCATGGTGAAAAGTTTTTGCTGCCAAAAGAGTATGCTTTTTTTTAAATCGATGAATTTTATTTTTTGGCATTTTCAAATGCATACATAATACATTGTCACTCTCCCTTTACCTTTTCTAATCCCCTCCCCTCTTGCCACATCTTTGATCCGTGCCCCCACTCAGTTTAACCAGGTCCCCTTGTGTGACCCTGGACTTGGGACTCTCTTAAACACTTTTTATATTACATACAATACAAAAGTTTACTAATTCTTTTAAAGATTTATTTATTTATTGAGCCTCTCTCGCTTTGTGAGTGTATGTGTGTGTGTGTGTGTCTCAGAGGGCACTGTGTGTCCCTGTGGAGGACCAAAGGTGACTTCAGGAATCATCCTGGACTGCTCTACTTCCTCTTTGCTTTGCTTAGGAGCTTCCCAGCCTCTGCCTTCCAGGATCCATTAAAGGCTGCCACCATTTCCTCCTGACATTTGTTTATGTGGGATGCAGGATCCAAACTCAGAACCTTCTGCTTTCAAAGCAGAGGCTTAATCCTTGAACCATCTCTCCAGCTCAAGTCTACTATTTTTTAATCTTCCCAAATCCCCTCTTAAGTACAGATAGCAATTAGGATAACAAAACAATAGATTACATAAATAAGTGAAATGATCTCATCAGCTCCAAAGTATAAGTGAGTTATATCTTAATAGTTTTTTTATTTTAATACATTTTTATTATTATTTCAGCTCATACAAACTTAATACGTACACCAGTTCCCTCCCTCCCTCCTCCTCCCCCATCTTAATAGTTTTTAAAATCTGCGTGCACTGAAAAGATGGAATGGAACCCTGATAAAGACAAATTGGAAATAATCAATAAAATAAAATTTAAAAAATCGATTTGACCTAAAAAAGAGAAAAGTCTGAGCACACAAATCAAATTATTAAAATCAAATTATCCTGAAATGTTTCATGATGGAAGAAAAATGAAGTAATATTTAAGATGTTCAAGGAAAAGACATGTTGGTCTAGGGTTTTAAATTCTTACAAATAGATTCCAGGTATTAATGGCTAAAGAAAGCTCTGAAAAAAAATTAAAAGCTCAGAAAACACTGTTTTAAGGAATTCTTCCTTGGGAAGCTGGAGAAGACTGTAGAAAATACTTCAGCATAAAGATCAGTAGTGAATGCTGGCTATGTACTGAGATGGACAATTACACAGACATAGGAAGGAAAGGGAAAAGTAAGCAATAATTACCTATGTGTTCTGACGGTACTAAGAAATCATAAGTATAAATTTTAAAAAAACTTTTCATGACTGTATTGGTGAAAACACCAGTATTATTTATCTTTAGATGCTGTCTGAACTCTATGGAATAAGCCAAACAAGTGACCGCATAACGTTCAAATTCATCACTCTATTGTTCCTGACCACTGGGATCTGTGTTGTGGTAAAAGATAAACAGATTTCATATTGAAGAAATTAAGTGCCCTGCTTGCCATCTTTGAGGACTTTGTCTGTTTTCTGTTGCTTTAACCGAATGCTACAGACTGAGTAATTTATGAAGAACAGAGGTTTGTTCAGCTCACAGTTCTAGATCTTGGTAAACCTAAGAACATGGAGTGGACATCTGCTCCACATCTGGCTGGGACCTTTCTGCTGGAGACAACTCTGCACACACAGTCCCCTAGCAGCACCGGGTATCATGTGACCAGAAAGACAGACCTGCTCCCTTGGGTCTTTTCCACTTCTTATAAAGTCTCTATTAATGGGCATGGAGCCTTTGCTTCATGATGTCATGTAATTCTAATTCCTTCCCAAAGCCGCCTCCCCCTACATACACACTGTACCCTACCACACTTTAAGATGTGGCTTTGGGAATGAGGTTTTGCCACAACTTTTGGAGAGAGCAATCACCCACGTTATAGCACTTGAACTTAAAAGATCCCAGGTCTTTCCACAAGAAACTAAGAGCCAGTGTTTTTCAGTAAGAAACATTCTTTCTACACCAAAATTCTTACTAGTAGATCATTCCTTCAAGCTTTTATGGATTTCGATGCTGGGATATAGGATTCTCACTCATTATCTGTATATCTGAAGCCCTCAGACCTTAAATGCCAACCTGGAAAGAAAATACTGAAAAAAAAAACTGAACTGACTAAAAAATTACAGAATTCTATTTTCTGGCGTCAGACGAAGAAGACAAGGAGGTGAGGTACAGTTTGTGCTTGGAAAAGGAAGTGCATGGTCTCGTGCTGGCACTTCTGAGTGTGAGGTTGTTTCTGTCACATTCTTATTTTTCCCATGAATGAAGCAGGTTCATCAACTCAGAGCGGAGGTGACAAGGGGTGTACGGGATGTCTGTGGAGAAAATTCAGAATAGTTGTTAAAGGGGGAGGAAACTGAACTAGGGAAGTGTGGGGTTACTGAGCAGTAGTGAGTGATTTTCAAGGTTGGTGACTATGAATGAAATGTCAACAACCAAGGTAGCTGAAAGGATATTTCCAGCTATCTGTGAATACCAGTTTGAGGGGTGCTGGAGAAGTTGAGAGGGGTAAGGCTGGAAAGATTATGCCATTCTAAGAGATCTTTTTTCAGGGTGACTCTCTCTCAGACATTATTCCTTCTTAAAAGCAGTACATCTAGCATGGTGACCCCTGAAGTGTCCTGGGGCTGGGAAATATGAAATGTAGAAGAAAGAGACACACAGAGATAGAAATATAAAGAAAAGTTGGCCAGGACAGGTGGAGAAACCCACCCGCCTCTCAGAAGGAGAGCCATAAGAAGATACCATCCAGTCTCGCCATTTTTATTTATAATCAGCAATCTGGAAATCTCTATGCAAATCTAGATGTGGGACTTCTGATTGGTAGGAAGGAGAGATAAGATTGTGGGAAAACTTTCTAGCTTCTAGTGCCTTCTTGTATTGCCAGCCTGAGAGCCAGAGAATCAATCCAAATATTCGCATGGGCCAGAGAGATGGTTTAGTACATGAGACTTTTCCAGTCAACAGGATTCCCTTATGTTTCAGGCCATGGCTTTATTCCAATAGGAGCTATGGGGGAAAAAGCCAGTGGGTTAGATGCTAGTGGCTTTCTGTACCTCCATCATCCATGGGAAGATGCTAGAATTGGAAAATGTAATGGTACATTTCACAAAAAATATAAAATCAAGACGCAGCATCACGGATATGATTTTTTACAAAGAGCTGCTGTGTATGTTGCAGACATATCTTATACACACAGAGAACAGAGTTTTGCTATTTCTAATTTGTAATGTTAAAATGGCCTTTGAGTTATGCGCATGAAATTTCAATGTGGATTAAGAATTGGATAGGATGTTAGTTATATTTACTTTGAAGGGCGATATTTGATTGCAGTGAACTTGATTTGTTGCTAGGAATCACATGACTAAATTGAATTCCTCTTTCTCATGGAAGAAAAGTAAAAGACTAAGGGTGTGGATAAATGCTGGTGTTCTCTTCAAATTTATGTGCCAAGGCTGTAATGACCAGCATAGGGGTAGGGGAGATAGGACCATTGGAGGAAATAATGAGGTCATCAGGGTATATCCCTTTAAAGACTGCTCCCTTTGACATTTGCGGAAGAGGGGGCGGTAAGATTGTAAGAGCAAAAGGATGGGAGGAGCAACGATTTGCAAGATTCTCAACAATAGTTGGGGCCAAAGCAATCATAATGGAACTTTGCATGCCTGCGCAATGTCCAGCGCACTGTTGCCCTCATAAAGTCTAGCATCTGTTAAGGGCACCGAGACCCCTGGAGGCAAGGGATTGACAGCCATAGTAGTAATCTTATGATTAAGGGGAACAAGAGAAAGGGCTTATGGAAATGCCACTGGGTCCTTATATGTCATCGGAGAGGAGGACCCAGTGGAGAGTTAGGCGCACACAATAAAGGACTCTCTGGGAATTGGGGGGGAGACACTGGGGGAAGGGGAGGGGGGAGGGAGGGAACTGGTAAAAAATTTTAAAATGTATAATTAAATTTTTAATAAAAAAAAAAAAAAAAAAAAAATAAAGACTGCTCCCTTTAAAGAAGATGAAGAGACAAGATCTCTCTCTCTCTCTCTCTCTCTCTCTCTCTCTCTCTCTCTCTCTCTTCCTCTATTTCTGTCTCTCTCACCTCTTCCTTCCCTCCCCTCTCTGACAGATACATCTAGAAGGCCCCAACTGTACACCCAAACCAGAACTCAGCCTTGTTCTTGGATGACCAGCCTCAAAATGTTTGCTTCTTAAATCAGACTGATATTTTTTATAACAGTCCAAACTCATTGAGACAAGACCATAAAAGTGTCTTGAAAAGTCTAAATCAGGAGTGCACTGTATGATGGAAATATGTCAGTTCTCCACGTTTGAGCATGCTCTGTTTTACATCTTGCCTATTGAAAGAAATTTAGATAGTCGTAAGGACTTTAAAATTATGAAAGTCTTTTTGCAAAGATTTATGAAATACATTATAAGATTAAATATTTTAATTATACATCCTTCCGTAGCAGATTAAAAAAAAAAACCTACATCATTCCTGGAGCAATCTTGTGTTTATGGAATCCGTCTCTGCAGTTTTCTGTGGAAATCTTTCCCTGCTCCCCAACAGTGAGGCTAGCTGCCTGTCTAACACGTTCTCACAGTGCCATGAATTTTCCCCTAGAGATTATGGGAAGACAGCCCCCCCCCAGCTACCACATGCCTGCTCAACATAAAGACACTAGGTCTGTTAATTGAAGTTATACATGAATTATCTCTAGAAAAGAATGCTTTAGAAAATGCAAGGGGCTTGCCCCTTTTTAGAGAACTCAAAAGGAACAGAGCTTTAAAAATCACCCATATGTTAGAAATGTTGGAAACAGAGAACAACAGCAGCAGCAGCAACTTTGGCCACACTAAGGCAACGCAGTACATTTTGCCAAGAAGGAAACAAGAATGTGACATTAAAAATTAGCATAGCCATTCCAGACTCTGAAAAGGCAAATATCAACGGGAACTTTCTAGAAGGACAATGAAGGGTTTTGTTAGCATGGAACTAGTGAAGTGCATGCCTGTTACATATCACGGCTTTGTTCTAATCTTTTCATTTTCTGCAACCCAGCAAGTAAGCTCAATTTTGGCACTTTCATTTGCCGTCGTTTTGGTCCAGAATCATGTGTTCTGAGGAAAAGTATGAATTGCTTTAAACATTAACAGATGCGGGATTTAAAGAATGATCAACTTCTAAACTGCCGATTACCACGGAAAAACTAAATACATATTCCCTGTTTTGTACCAACTTGAAGTCATTATTCCGTGAAGGGTTTTCTTGGGTCTGAAAACATGTAAAATATGTCCCATAAAAAGCAACGGCTTAATGGCTGTTGTTTCTCCTTTACATCTGGAGTAGGTTGACGTCAACCATTTTTTTGCTAACATGGTCCTAGTGTGATAATAACTAACAGCGAGGGCTTGTTGTGTGCACGTTTGTAAGGACTGGGCGTGCATTCATATTCTTAAGACTCATATCTACTCCACAAGAGTATTATCCCACTGGTATGAGTAAGGTACCTCCGTGATGGAAAGGCATTTTTACCTAAGGACACCAGCCAGAAACTCAAGCATCAGGGATTTGAAGCAAAGCTGTCTGTTGCAGTCCGCCTGCATGGTTGCTGATAAATGACCATCACACAACTTAAGGGAACAAGACTTTCTTACGATAGTCCGGTTACAGTTCATAGTCCAGCTTGACAGGAGAGCACACACCAACACCAGGGCTGAAGGGAACTGGCCACACCATCACTGCATAACGGCTGAGAGATGGACAATCCTTACTTGCCAGACCAGCATGTCTGGCCAAGTATACAGAAGGATGCCCACTCTCTCAACCAGCTCTCTGTGATTTATCCAGAGCCTAATCCCACCCACCATGGGCTGGGCCTTCCCCAGAAGCTAGACAATCTCCTTCAGATTTGCTCTGGGCTTAACTCAACCATCAACTCTCTACAACTGTGCCCAGCACTCAAACCCTCAACAGTCAAGTTGACACCTGTGCTTAACTATGACACTGTCCAAAATCCAAACTTGTTCATCCTCACGGGAGTTTCTCAAAGGAGCATGGGAAACCATGGAACTTCCAGGAATGCTGGGGGATGAGGCACCAGTCTGGGCCAGGTAGGAATAAGCCCTGCAGCCACAGCACCCTGGTGACAAAACAGGCATGAGAAAGTCCAGCCACTGACCACTAGATGTGCCTTGTACCAGAGACAAGAAACCTGGTTCTCATGTTCTCATGAGCAAGCAGCGGGAAGTCTCTTGTCTTGTATTTGTTTGTTGGTTTTCTTTTTTGAGACCAGGTAGCCCGGGCTATGGAGATGACCTTGAACTCCTGGTCAACCTGCCTTCACAAGAGTTTGCCACTATGCCTGGACTTTTTTTTTTTTTTTAAACTAGACTAGATGGAACAGATTGCTATGTAACCAATGCTATTTACTCTTCCATTGGATGGGAAAACTGTAATTACCAGTGTTCATTTTACACCATGGGCCCGAGGCCAGTTCACAAAGACTTGAAGGGAAAAGATCAGATCAGTGAAGAGTTAGTAGTTAAGGCAAAACTCTGAGTAAGCCAGCAGGAGATTGGCTGATGCGAGAAGACACAGCCCACAGCGGGTAGAACCAGTCCCTGAGCAGCTGGGTGAAATGGGGGACGCTGGCTCAGTAAGTTGTCATTGCCCAGCATACTTTGGCAGTCTTGTTCTCTGGCAAATAAATGTTTGCCCTTAGCAATCCTATAGTGTGGCCAGTTCCCTCGGTTCCTGGTGTTGGTATGGGCTTTTCCGTCAAACTGGCTAATCTTAAGCCAGAATAAAACCCCATGTGCCCTTTATCTATTTGGTCAAAACAAACTGCAGAATTTAGAGAAACAGAGAGAGAGAGGGAGAGAGAGAGAGCTCAGGTCCCTAGAGGTTCCACCCTGTCACCTACAGGTTGTCTAGCTTTGGTAAAATCTCTGAGTCCCTGCACCCATCTGCAGGATGCTATGACAATTTTGCATCCAGTCTACATTTATGTACTGAGGCTTGAGTATCATCTATTACCTAAGCTGTCACATACAATTGGTTGTCTAGAAGTCTCTGAAAGCACTTGTTCAACCATCTAAGGAAATTCTGTCTCTCCAGCATGAAGAGCAGAATACAAGGTTTTTGGGGATTTTTTGAATCATAGGTTTCTAAGACTGGTGGGGCTGACGGCATCTGTGTCTGGCAGGCAGCATCTTGTGTGATAGCGCTCATCTCCATCCTTGGGGAAGGTTGTGTCCATTTATTAGTTAGCTTGGACCACCATAACAAGAAACACATTCTCTTGCAATTCTGGAGGCTAGAAGTCCAGGACCAAGGATCTGGGCAGTCTAAGTATCTGGAGAAGGTTATTTTCCCAGCTTTCACATGGCCACCTTCTCTTTGTGTCCTCTCGCATGACCGCTCCCTGGCCCATGCAGCAGGTGAGGATAAAGAGACAGCTGTCTGGTATTCCTTTTCCTGTCAGATCAGGGCCAACCTCAGAGACCCCACTACAGCCACACTGAGATCTAGGACTTCAAAACATGAATCTGGGAAGGAATACCAAAACCAGGCCACTGACTGAAATGTGGACCTTACCCACCTGGGCCAGAGGGTCACTTGTGATATAGGGGACTAGAGGAGAACATCCTCAGATCACAATTCTTAGAGACTACATGCACACATGAATCCTCTACACACACTAAATAATAAATAAATGCTGCACTAATATAAAATGTAATAATACTAGATATTAATTAAATCAATTAAATATCAGGATATTAATATATTTTAATACATTACTAACATTATTAGCATATATTTTAAATACATTAAATATAAAAGTAGAGTCAAAATTTTGTAAAACTAGAAATTGTTACATTTTAAAGAGAGAGAGAGAGAGAGAGAGAGAGAGATGCACATGCCATGGTGCAGGGTGAAGGTCAAAGAACAACTTTCCTTCTACCATGTGGGTTTTTGGGAATCAAATTCAGGTCTCCAGGTTTGCACAAATTCCTCTTACCCACTGGACTGTCTCATCAGCCTTGATTATTACATTTTCAAAATAGGAATTGACTTTATTAATGCAAACTTTTAATAAAATTAAAAGTATTGAAATTAATTAAGATTTGGATTACAAAGTTTTTCAGATTGCTTCCTCAATTAGAGTTCTTGCTGGGCTGGTGGTACACCTTGGTAATTCCAGCTCTCAGGAGATCCAGGCAGGAGGCTCCTGAGTTTGTGACCCGTCTAATCTACATGGTGATTTTCAGGCTAGTTTAAACTATCGATATGAGACGAGGCACTTTATTTTAAAAAAGTAAGATTTTACTTACCCTTCAGAGACACCTTGACTCTACAGAACAGTGACCAGATCCAGTCAGATCCTTGGGGTCACCATGGAAACTGGCTGTTGTTCAGAGTGTATTCATTGGATAGTGTATGGGTTATTCTTTTCTGTTGCTGCAAAACACCACTCAAAGTCAAGCAACATAGAGGAGAAAGGCAGATGTATTCAGCTTATAGTTCCAGAGAGAAGATACAGTCAGTCCTTCATGGCAGGAAAGGCATGGCTGGCAGGTAGAAGGAGGCGTAGGTCATGTCCATCATGGAGGCTGAGAGCTGCAAAACTGCCTATTGCAAGAGCAGACCTCTCCTGGAAGTAGGGTGGAGTTAATTCACCTCAAGGTCCACTTCCTGTGACTGCCTTGGTCCAGCAAGGCTCCATTTCTTAAAGGTATCATGACCTTCTCAAACAACTAAAGATTCAAGTGAGCCTGTGGGGGACAGCTCACATTTCAAACCATGACAGTTGGATAACCTAGGACACCTCAGTTGAGCACTCACTCATCGCTCCCTGGTTCTCTCCGTGCAATATGGCGTTTGCTGTTGTTTGCTAACATGTGGGCTTTGTCTGCTATCTAGTTATTGCATTCCATTCTTACAGTGTGTATGTGGGGGGAGTTTGAGCTATTCATTTGAATGAAAGGCAGTGTTTTTACCCTGACATCTCAGTTAGTGGAGCTCACTCTCATAAAATCTGTGTGAGACAGCACTAATTTGCAAAGTCTGATATTACGTCTTTTGTTAACGCCTAGCATCTGTGGATAATTGACCGATTTATTAGATGCTTGTGGGTTCATTGATTTTCTAGACAGGAAAAAATTGGATTGCTGTTCCTAACTGCTATTTCCCTCCAGTGGATCACGCAGGCTCTCATAATCGCTGTCTGTGCTGTTGCCCTCCCTCTCACAAGAGACACTGGATCTCATCCAATGTGGCATTGCTGGCTTTGGATTCAGGCGCAGGGGCTTCTCATGTATTTCTTCCTACAGAAATTATTTTCATAGTGTCACTACAAACTATCTTGAAAGTGTTTTGTTCAGAGGTCTTTTCCCCACCCAAGGCTGTTATTTTTCTGAGTACATATCTCTTTAGCCTAGCATTAGCCCCAGAAGGGAATTTTTCAGAAAGCTACTTGGCTTGATTTACAATGATGCTAAACAGATAGATGTCTATTGACAATCTCAAGACCAATTCCAAGGCCAGAACAGCTTTCAGAAATTTTTCTTTATGCTTTATGTATTTGAGGTTTGAATGGGAGTATTATGAAAAGTAGCTACAGTGTTGAAGTCCAAACCACAAACAATTAGAAATAGTTGTCTCTCCTCTTTTACATAAAATGTGATGTGACAATGTGTGTGTTTATGTAGGAGAGAAGTAGTGCATGCTTAACACACATGTTTTAGACTGTTGGTCCTGTTGGACTCAAGGAAAAGGCTAGAAGCAGAAGGAGGAAAGATGAAGGAACATACACTAACTCATTCTATAAGACCACCATAATTTTAACATCCAAACAAGACAAAGACATCACAAGAAAGAAAAGCAGGAAACGCACTTATCTCAGATGTAAATTCTTCAAGAAAATAGTACATTCAATCCAACAATGTATAAAATCAATTGTAGCCATAACCAAATGAAATGTATTTCAGGTATTAAATATTTGAAAATCAATTTAAATCTTTATCACAACAGGGAAAAATCATTATAAATAGATACAGAGAAGCATTTGACAAAATCTAACAACCACTTACATTAAAAACTTTCAACGAATCAGGAATAGAGGAGAACATCCTCAGATCAGTGAAGAATATTACAAGATACAAAATTTATCAAGAAACCAACAGCTAATATCACACTTGGTGGAAACCTCAGCACTTTCTAACATCAGGAACAAGGCAAGAGGATCTGTTCTCACACGCTCATTTGATGGCACACTAAAAATACTAACTAAAGCAATAAGAGGAAATAAAATACATGCAGACTGCTTTGTACATGGAGGGCATGATTGGCATTATAGGGAATCACAACAAATCAACAAAAATCTTGGCCATTTCTAAGGCCAGAATGGCTTCTTCAAGACATAAAAAACAATGACATTACAGTTTCAGGATAATAGATTGATTCACGAGATCCAACTACTTTCTTCTAAGTTAACAATGAATGATCACTATTTAAAAATTTCAACATAATGCCACTAACAGCAACAAAAATGAAATATTTGAATATAAATCTAACCAAATATATATACATGTATTAATATAACAAATATTTATAACATCTATATAGGATACAACTACAAACCTGATGAAGGAAATAAAGGAAAGTAAAAATAAATGGAGAGACATTCCACAGACATGGTAAAGAGGTTTAACACTGTCAATTATGGTTCTTCCCATGTACATCTAGAGTCAATGAAATATCAGTTGAAGTACCAACAAAGTTTTATTCGTTTGTCTTAACTGGAGACTGATCTCAAAGTTTCTATGGAGTAGTAAAAGTGAATAGTGAAAAGAACAAAAAGGACATGCACTATCTATCCTCAGGACTTGCTGCAAAGACACTGCAATTAAGACAATGTGGCACTGGTAAAAATAGACAAATAGATCTTTGGAACAGAACAGAAAGCCTAGAAATAAACCTGCAGAAATAAATCATCTCTCACAAAGGAGTGATGATAATTCAATAGAAAAATTTGAGTCTCTTCCACAAATGGTGTGTACAGGTGTGTACAAGACTTTCTGCTCATTTTTTCTGAAGGTCTAAAATTATTAAAAAGGAATTGCATTTTTTTCAGTTAAAAGAGAACAGATCTAAAAAAAAAACCAGCTCTAAAGCCAAAAGCTTAAGAGAGAAATATAGTTACATAAGCGTAAACTTTTGAACAAAAGTTTTATAGCAAAGCAGGGAAATGAGTCAGAAAGAAAACAAATTTACTCAAAATTGAAGAAAAGTAGCAAGAGATATAACACTATATAATGAGTGTTCTGCAGGGTCTTGATGTGAGCAAGAGCACAAATAACTCTCTAGAGAATTATAATCATTCAGGGGAGGGCTCACAAGGCCTCCCTACCTCTGAGGATTCATGTGTAATTAGCTGTCTCTGCAGGAGGGAGAGACATTTTCTTCAGTGGTATATCCACACACACATACATATGTACACATACATACATGTACATGCACACATTACACACATACCATGCATATATACACCAACACACATATATACCCATTCCACACACATATATACATATATGCATACAAATAAACCCATATATATGTATGCATACATACACATATGAACATGCACACACAAAAACACACATACATGTCGTACACACATATATATGCATACACCACAAACAGATACACATATGCCACACACACATTTACACACAAATAAAAATATACACATATGTATACTACACACATGTACACCACACACATACACACATGCACATACATGATATACACACATATACGCACATGCACATATGCATGCACATATATACACATATATATGTGCACCACACACATAACATATGTATACACACATTCACTCAAACGCACACACCACACACATACACACAAGCACACACCTATACATATATACATGCACACAAATAGACATGACAGTAGAGGAGGGCTGGTTGGGAAGAGAAAGGGAACTAGTGGGATTTGGCAATAGATGAGAAGAGAGGGCAATGAGGATTGAATATGATCAAATGCTTTATACACACATATAAAAATGTCATAACCAAAAGCATCATGGTGTATAATCAATATGCGGCAAATAAAAACATCTGAAAAAAAAAAAAACCCTAGCGAGATGACAGGTACAGCTGGTCTAATAATCCGTTCCACAGATTTCTGTCACAGCTGATGACAGCCAGCTTTCTGCAGGCCACGGGAAGCTCCCTGGGTCTTTGCCCCAATCTCATTAGAGTTCTTACAGACCTTTAGAGCATTGCGGGGCCAGACCAGGCATGCTGCAAGTCTAGTTTCCCTCCTGCAGGGGACATTCCAGAGCAGTACAAGCAATGATCTCCCAATAGCTGACTTTAAGCCGGCATAAGCACAGACTTGGTGCCCTGGCTTTCTGGTTCTCTCTGTGTGTTCCAGATCTGCCCTTCTGGAGGTGGTTCACAAGAACTGAATGAGGAGATGAATGGCTGTGATAGCTGGTAATACTGTTTTAACTCTGTTACCTAGTGCTGTGCTTTGAATATTTGTCTTTTTCAAAACTCAAATTGAAATTATTTAATTACCTTTGTGACTTCTGAGGGTGGGACCTTGGAGAAATGTGTAGGTAATGAGGATTTGGACCATGTGAGCAGACTGATGTCATTGTGGGGAGTGGGTTTTTTTCTTCATGTGTGCATATGCACATATCTTCTCCCTCCTCCCATCATACAATCTCTTGTGTCATGTTACAACACAGCTAGAGGCCCTCATCACATGCCAGGCCCTTGACATGGGATTTCTAAGCCTCTATCACCATCAATAAATTTCTGTGTGGATTATAAATTCTACATCTGTGGAATCCTGTTAAAGTAACACAAAGCAAACTAGCATGCCCACTACATAAATTCTTTCTTTCATACAGGTGAGGGGAACCAAAGTCAATCTTCATGCTCATTCAGCAAATACTTTATACACTGAGCCTTGGACTGTCACCCCTGTGAGCGACCTGTATTGCAGTTTCCTATCCAGGATGTTGCTTTTGTGACTCTTCTTCACTTCATTCTTTTCGTCTTAGTGGCCAAGGTTCCAGATTTCTAATTCCCACCTGGATTAGCATATCATCGCTGCTGCCCACTTGGACAGGAAAGGAACGCCCACACACCTGATATAGCAAGGCCAGTTGGCACCATTATACCTGTGAGCTTTGCATAATGAACTCATTCTAATTAAATCCCCAAACTTATCTATAAAATTAATTATAATTAGTTGTTGGATTGTAAATAAATTATTTTTATCAGTAAAATGAATTTAAAATAATCAGTTAAAGATAACTGATGAGGCTGGAGAAACAGGGCAAGTGCCTGCTTCAGAAGCATGGGGACCTGTGTTCATATTTCTAGAATTTATGAAAAAGAAGTCAGGCTTGGTGGCACACATTTGTAATCTCAGTGCTAGGAAGATACAGACAGGTGGATCCCAGGAGCCCACTGACAAACTAGCCTAGTCTATCTAGCAATGTCCCAAGCCAATGAGAAGCTCTATCTCAAACAAAAGGTACCTGAGGAATGACATCTGAGGTTGTCCTCTGACTGCCATATATGCATGTCCACACAGACACACAAACAGGAATGGGGACGGACACACACACACACATACACACACACACACACACACACACACGTATGTAGAGAAATGGAACAATTAAATAAAAACTTAAAAGACCAAATGTTCTGTGCTCTCTGTAGCAGCAGTGTGGATGTTCAAGCAAGATGAAAATGGAACCAACTTTATTTGAGGAACAAGAGCTGTTCATAGCTCCTAATGGCAATTGCATGAGTTTGTCCGATAGACAGGCATGTGGAGCCACACCCTGGCCAGGAGAAGTGCGGAGGGTACTGTGTCTGCTGCTCTCTGGCTGCTGGGCTGCACAGCTGGGCAGCAGGCAGCAGCCACAATCTCACATCTGCTTTTTCACAGTCCAGTGGCTGGGCAGAATTTTATGGTCAACAGCAATAAAATTCTGGCAATACATTTGAAGTCCAGAAATTGAGCCACCGGAACTTAGAAAAAAAGAGAGAGAAATGGAAGAAATAAAACTCACCCAATAGTTGGAAAATAAGAAAAAGCAAATGAATGTTTAAAAGATAGAGGTGTGGGAGATGGGGCTCAGTTTGTGTTGCAACAGAAAGAGATTTGAAAAGGAAAAAGGGTGGGAGAAGGAAGTGTTGTGAGAAATCATATTCACAAGGCTTTGGGAAATGAAAGGGATATATTATTCTGAACAGCCCAAATTGCACAATTACTCTTTGGAGTTAATACAAGATTAAATTAGAGATGTAAAGGGAAGGGAACACTGAGAACACAGTAAATAATTCCTTTGCACGTGAAATAAATATTTGCTTTTATTAAGAAAGGAAGCAAAAGAAGAGAGGAAAAACAAGTATTCAAGATGACTTTTCATTTCCATATATATATGAAAATTTCCATAAATGGAAAGCATCTATCTATCTATCATCTATCTATCTATCTATCTATCTATCTATCTATCTATCTATCTATCTACTTACAATAACAAAAACAAGCCTAATATTTACTGATGTCCAGTCTCACAGGCTGAGATGACACTGGCAACTGGCAATTTAATCCTCAAAAAAATCATGTTTATTTATTATACTGTATTAGTGGGATTAAAAACAATAGGCTAACAGATACTCCATTTTAAGTTTAATTACTTGTAATAATGATAGATACTGCTCTGTGTGCAGAACCTGTGTGTGTGTGTGTGTGTGTGTGTGTGTGTGTGTGTGTGTGGAGGGAGGGGGTGAGCTCACCTGTGCATGTGCATGTGGCCAGAGGTCTAAGTCTGATGTCATCCTTGGTTGTGTACCACCTTATTTTTTCAAGGCAGGACCTCTCACTGAATCTGGAGCTCACCATTTTGGGCTAAGCTTGCTAGCCAGTGTCTTGTCTCCACCACCCTCCCCACCCCAGCCCCAGGATTGGGGATGAGCACCACTCTCCCCGACCGAAGTGAGGTCTCATGCTTCTATAACAAACCCACTGAATCATCTCCTAAACACGAATACTGCCCTTCAAATATATATGCACAGTCAGCGTGCGTACATGCCATGCACGTGGCAGTCAGAGGATAACTTACAGGGAGTCATTTCTCTCTTTGTATCATGTGTATTCTAAGGATTGAACTCAGGCCATCAGACTTAGAGTCTTTCTCCACTGAGCCCACCTTGTAAGTCCTTTTGAAGAACTAGGGTAGTGGAAGAATGGGACCAATCTATGCTCTCTCAATCATTGTGTATCCACAATGTATACTTGTGTCAGACAAAAGTTAACAGCAAAAAGAGTTTATCTAACAGAGGAAGTTCTTATTCAATAATCACAATTTCGCAGCCAGTTCCCATACTCAAGAACCTCAGTGGGCGCAATGGTGCATATGACAGGCCCTTGTGCCAGACTGCCAAGACAAATCCAGGTTATGTCTCTGATTTATTAGACAAAGTTGATGTTCCATAGGTTTCTTTCCTCCTTTAAATCTTGGGGTGTTAAAGACGCCTGCTCCATAGAGCTGTTATGTAGATAATGAAATAATGAAAATCCCAGGGAAGCTGATTACTGTGGATTGACTGACACAAGAAGTAGCAGTTCTCTCCTGTTCCTTCTACCGTGGTGGTGCATTAAGTCCAAACACTCTCTTCCGGTGTGGCAAGCCTGCAGAATCCAGCTGGACAGTGGGACTGCCTGAAGTGCTCCAAAGAAAGTCAACTGAAAGCGTGGCTGAAAGGGGAACTTTCTTGAGTTGGCCTGATTCTAAGCAGAGGAAGCTGGATAAGAGCCAAAACACTGTGGGAGCTGTGATGGGGCCAAAGTTGCAGGGCAGGGGAGTGTGGGACCCCAACAATGATGAGAATAAATTAGGGGCACACTCAATGCGAGACAGAGAGCCACTCCTAATGTCTGAGGAAAGAAAACCAAATTTCAACTTAAAGGATCCCAAGTCATGCACAGTCCTCAGGAAATTTCCCTCGGTACCAGAAGTTGGAGCAATTGGCCTAGGTAGGCTGAGCTACATTGTAAATGTGAATCGAGTTGTTCTTAAAGGACGATATTTTTTCAGAAGTAGAGGTTTAAGAAAGATGAGGTTAGACTCAGAAACACGAAGAATGGCCAGGTACTGGGGCGCTTCTCACAGTACGTGTCACCGCCGCAGGGATCTCTTCCGTTCTCCCCCACACGTTTCCTGGATCATGAGTAGTGCTTCTTTCACTCTCAAAGGGGTTCTGATTTGGAGGACTTGCAGGGTTTCCCTGATCAATTCTAAATGCTTCCACCATGGCTAGCAGCAACAACAGCAGTAAAATGTAGTTCAGTCCTAAGCAAATACAACAGTGCTCCAAGTATCAGAATTCCTAATTTCAAAATTATACTGTGGAACCATAGCAACAAAACAGCATTGTGTTACCACAAAAATACACTCGAGTGGAATAGAATAGAGGACCAAGAAATAAATCCATGCAGCCACAGAATCTGACAACATTTCAAAAATTTGTTGGAGGAAAGACAGCCTCTTCAACAAGTGGTGTTGAGAAAACTGATATCCACACATAGAAGAATGAAATTAGATCCGTATCTCTTACCAAGCATAAAAAATCAACTCAAAAATAGGTCCAAGATCTTTTTTTTTAAACTTTTTTTTATTCAATTGTGCATGTGTGTGCGCTCATGTGTGTGTGTGTGTGTGTGTGTGTGTGTAGAACCACTGGAGAATTCGGGAACCACCATGGACGCCTCTACCTCCTCCTTGTTTACTCAGCCCCGGGATTCACAGGCTCCGCCCTACCAGGACCAGAAACGCAGGCTGCCCCCGCTTCCGCCCGGCGTCTATACGTGGGGTCTAGGATCTGAACTCAGGACCTTCGGCCTACAAGGCAGAGGCTTAACCCCTGAGCCACCTTTCCAGCCTCAGGTCCAAGATCTTAATGTAAAACTAGACAGTTTGAAATGACTAGACCAATATATCAGGGAAAATACTACAAGACACAGGCATAGGCGAGGACTTTCTGACAAGGATTCCAAATATCCTAGGAGATTTTAGAAAGCATGGCAAATGGGATCGCATGAAATCAAAAGGCTTCTGCTCAGTAATTGAAAGAGTCAGCAGAATGAAGAAGAGCCTGCCAAATAGGACAAAAGAATTGCTTATCATTTTCTTGACAGGGGATAGTATCTAGATTTATTCAAGGAACTCAAAAAATTAAGCAACGAAAAAACCCATCTGATCAATAAATGAACAAATGAATGGAACAGGCTGTTCTGAAAAGAACAAATGACCAATAAATACACAACAAAATGATCATCACCATCATCAGAGAAATGTAAATCAAAACTATATTGAGCTTCCATCCCACCGCAGTATGAATAGCTGTAATGGAGAAAACGAAAGACAACGAATATTGGCAAGGGATGTGGGCAAAGAGGAAGAAGCTTCAAGCACTACTGGTGGGAATGTGAATGAGTGCCATCACTATGGGAATCACTACTTAAGAAAAGCCCAGCCTGGTGGCAGAGGACTGTGATGTTGGCTACTTGGGAGAAGAGTCAAGAGGATTATTGAATGCTCAGGGTCTAACTGGACTACAAAGAGAGTTCATGACCTGCCTGGAACACTTATGGAGACCATCTATCAGAATAAAGATTAAGAAATGTATGGAGTGTAATTTAGAGTAGTTAGTCTACCCTGCAGGAGACCTTAAGTTTAATCCCTAGTGCTGTGACACTGAAGAATGGAATTTTGGGATTTTGACTCTCTGAATAGATGTGAAGGTAGCATGTCTTGTTATCAAGAAACTCAAATGCTTCGTGGGAGCAGAAACAAAGACCGAATCTTTGTTAATGATCTTTTAGGAAAGGTGCAACTGACATATTAGTTACTTTCCCCTTAACAACCAAGAGAATGGAAAGACTGAGAAAGGGCTGCTGTGAAAACTTGTGTATTAGATATTTTTAAATGTTATTTTACTTATCAGAGAAAAAGAGAGGGAGAGATAGAGAGAACAGGTATGTACATAGAGGTCAAAGAAAAACTTTTGTAAGTTGATTCTTTTCTGTTGCAGTTCGCCTGCATGGTTGCTGATGAATCACCATCAAACAGCTTAAAGGAACAAAGGGTTTATTTGTTACCATAGTCAGGTTATAGTTTTTAGTTCAGCTTGATGGGAGAGCATGCACCAACACCAGGGCCGAGGGAACTGGCCACACCATCTCTACATAATGGCTGAGAAAGGGACAATCCTTACTTACCAGACCAGCATGTCTGGACAAGTGTACAAGAAGGCCAACTTTCTCAATCACCTCTCTCTATTTTATTCTAGGGCCTAATCCCACCCACCATGGGCTGGACCTTCCACATCAGCTAGACAATCTCCTTCAGGTTTGCTCTGGGCTTAACTCAACCATTAATTCTCTACAAATGTGCCCAGAGTGCAAACCCTTAACTATCAAGTTGACACCTGTGGCCTAACTGATATCTCCTTCCACCTTGTGAGGTCCAGGGATTGAACATTGAACTTAGATCACACACAGACACTTTTACCTGCTAAGCCATCTTCCAGTCTGAAAAATTTCCAGGTTAGTATGCTGAATGACTAAACAAAGTTTTTTTTTATTTCTTTTTTTAAAAAAGATAATATTGGCTCAATTTCAATGGAATTTCTACAAATAAGAAATTATCTGAATTAAGAATTAATCTTTAAAAAGAATCAATCTTTAGCATTGACCAATTTTCATATACTTTGCCATCATCTAAGATAATTGTGTATTTTACACAGAAAAATATTATAAAAATTTATAGGAAAGATGAGTTTTTTAAAGGAGAGTTCTTGACAGCTGAATGTTTCTCTATTAAATCACTGTGAAAAACAGTTAAAATAATTACTTGCTATTAAGTCTTTTGCAAAAAAAAAAGCACCATGACACATCTTCGAGTAAATAAATATCTAATTAGTGTCGGAACTATGTCACCCACATATTTAAAAATATCCATAGTCCGTAGGAACTTAATAGGAATATTTTAGGATAAAAAGAGGAAGTTTATCCAAGCCAGTCTCTACTGACATTCTCCACCATGGCTATTTTACTTCAAGTAGCACTGTCCAGTAAACTTTTAAGACTGTGGGAAAAAATGACCTCCAAATTTACAAGGTTTAAGTGTGAAATGCTTAATTTATACCTCACCACATGTCAATGATATGTAACTTTTAGAGTTTTCTAAGAAAGGGAATTTCCAACTAGAGCTGACTTGGGTCAGAGTTCCAGGGAATCTTTTTCTGAGATTCCCATAAACCCAAGACCGTCAGAATTCACCTGTTTCTACAGGGATGTCAGGCTCCCATGGAGCTGTCCTGAGATGAACCAGATCCACAGACATCCAGCCCTTTCGACTACAATCCATTCTGTTGTCTCGTCATATTTTTTTCCTCCCCGAATCGCAGTGGAAGCCGGTTGATCCATCCTCAGTGATAACATTCAGTCCTTGCTCTAGCAGCAGAAACTCCTCATCATTCAGACATAATTGGTTCTGAGGAAGATCCACCTAAGAGTGAATCTGCACAAAGGGGAACAAACCACTATGGAAGAATAAATAGGAAAGAAGTGGAGGGACTTTGGTTAGAATCTTAACATAAAAAGTGAAGTTGAAGTTATGAAAATGAGTTTCTTGTTTTTGCATTACATTTTTAATTTGCATCTATTCTGATCATTTGCAGAATAAAAGATGAATTAGATTTTCGTCGTTTGGAGGGGTTCATTATTTCCTGTAAAGTTAGCTGATTCATAGCTTGGCATCTTCACTTGAGTTTCTCTGTACACTGAAAGAAGAGTTATTTTTCTTCCTAAACATATTCAAGGATGCCTTCCTATTCCACAAGATCTTTTCTTAATCCTTCTATATTAAAGTCACTCTAGGCTAAGTATCATCATCCTTGTCAAATTCTCTGCTTGTCAGCTGATCTAACCTGCCAGTGGCTCTCTCAGAGGACTGGTTTTCGAGCATTCTTGCCAAAGTCTTCTTCAAATTCTACATATTCAGCAAGGTTCAGAGGTTTTCTTTATAATGAATTTTTATTGCACCATATAGAATATTCATAATATAGAATCATCACCCATTGTCAGATAACAAAAGATCCTGATAAGGATGGCTGAAGTAGGACCTCTTTTATACAAGGGGACATTTTGCTCTTCATTTTCCAATTCCTGGTATCTTTTGCAATCTCATGCTATTAGAGACTTTATAATGAATGGGTAGCTATTGAGAAAACCTCTATACAACCTAGAAGTTGAGAGGAGGGCAGGGGACTGGGGAAGGGTCCGTCGCCAGTTTTAAGTTGTTAGAGTGAAGGAAGGAAGGGAGAAAAGAAGAAAAGAAAAGGAGGGAGACAGGGAGGGAGGAGGAGAGACAACGTTACCCTTCCATTAAGAAGAAATTGAAAAGGATTGATCTTTGCTTCTTCCCATTTTTCATATCACCCAAGAACTATATCAACATGATAGAAACTGCCTTATACTGCATTGCCATGGAGAAAAGAGACTGACCAAACACTCTTAGGTGTTCATTGAGAGACATTGATATTTATTTTATTTTATCAGTCTCTACTGACATTCTTCACTGTGGCTGTTTACATCATTCAGCATGACCCAGGAAAACTGTAAGACCACAGAAAGAAACAATCTCTAGTTTACAAGGTGTAAGCATAAAATGCTTACGATTTAATGGACATTGGCATTTCTCCAGGATAAAATATGGCTCTGGTTTGGCAAGGACCTTGGGCATCCGTCTTGGAGGACCTAGTGGCCACACCCTCTAGACCCAGCTTTCTATGGTGCTTATAGACACGAGCTCCTGTTCTATCCATTCAAACTGTGTCATCTTGAGCAAGTGACTTAACACCTCACCTCACTTTTCCTCATTGGGAAGCTGGGAAGTAATGCCTATTAAATAAAGCTATTCCGAGTGTCTGTGACTCAGAATAACACATAATAACTACACAGATAATTCCTTGTGTGGACAAATAACACAAATCATCACCTTCCAAAGAACAGCTGTGTCAAGGACAACTGTGCAATAGATTCCCCCAGGGCATCTCGCAGCTCCTTAATAGCCTCTATAAGACTCCTGGTGATTTCAATGAATTTTATGTACCCAAAACTTATTCAGATTTCCTGGTTGTTGTTGTCATTTTGTTTTGTGAAAAGGATGGAGTCCATTTGTATATGTAATTAAAGATCTTGAATTCCTATTCTTCCTGTCTGCACTTTCCAAGAGCTAAGATAACAGGCATGTGTATCATGTTCAACTTTGTGTGTGTGTGTGTGTGTGTGTGTGTGTGTGTGTGTGTGTGTGTAGAAGAGTATACTGTGTGTGTGTGCCTGTGGAGGCCCAAGGATAACTTTGGAATCACCTCCTCCTTTTTGCTTTGCTTTGGGTTTTCCCAAAATTTATCTTCCAGAGCCAGAAGTGCAGTCTCCCACCATTTCCACCTAACATTTTTACCTTGGATCTGGGAATCTGAACTGAACCCAGGTCTTTTTACTTGCAAGGAAGGACTTTAATCCCTGAGCCATCTTTCAACCCCTGGATTTCAAATTTTAAGTGTAAAAACTGTAGCCACTGTATGTATTCATAGAATAACTACCCAGCAGCTTAATAACCCGTGTTTGGTGTGAGCGTTCTCTTTTCCCATAAGACAAGTTCATGGCTCCAGACTTGCATTCAGCACAGCAGATCCACCACGTGCCCTGGGATCTGAACATGACATCTTCACTGATAGATCTCACATATGCTGAACCACACAGTCACCCACTGCTCACTGAAATCTGCGGGCGGTGGGCTGGTAGCAGGACTCCATTGCTACTGCTACCTAGTTAATCCCTTCAGGACGCTCAGGAGCGGCCTCTGAGGGACTCAGTGGAAACCAGTTTTCAAAGGCAAAGGATGGATAATTATGCAGCATCCCAAAAGTACTGCCATATGGAAAAGCAGAGGCACAAAGATCCATCCTGATCTGGTCTGAAGCTATAAGGGGCGCTTGTTTCCTTCTCATGGGGAGGGTAAGAAGTTAGCCTACAATGGAACTCTGACAAATGAAGTATAAAAAGATCCGTGTGCGTTACTTTCCTTCTTGCTGTAACAAAATGCCTGAAGAAAAGAGTTTATTTTAGCTCATGGTTGAAGAAGAGATGCACCATAGAATTGGTCAGCTGACTTAAGTAGTTCAGAACTAAAAGTAGTTGTAATAAAAGTAGCTGAGCATACATGGCAAGTTCCATAATCATCATGTCTGAATTCCGAGCCCATTTCTTTAGATGCTAACATTTGTCTTTCTGTGTCTGTGATCCCTCGATTAATTCTGTATTTTCTAGTTCTATTCATTTACCAGCAAATTGTGTAATCTCCTCCTTCTTGATAGCTTGGAAATTTTATTTCCTATACAACTTTTCATAAAGTGTTCTCCTATTTTATATCTTTTGAAGCAATAAAGTTTTGAAAATAAAAAAAGAAGGGATGCTGTCCATCACGGTGGGGAAGGCACGGAGGCAGGAGGAGGAGGCGGCTGGTCACAATCGCATCTGCAGTCGAAGCGAAACAGGCAAATGCTGGCAGTCAGCTCGCTTTCTCCTTTTTATTCAATGCGAGACTCCAGCCCATGGTATGGCATTACTCACATTTAGGGTAGATTTTTCCACCTTCATGAACCCAGTGTAGTAATGCTTTCAACAGATATGCCCAGAGATTTATCTCCTGGCTCGTTCCAGGTCCTATCAAGTTGACAATTGATAGTAACCTCTTCTGATGATTTCTGGATAGGCATAGGAAGAGATGGCTACCTGTGGAGAGTCATCTCTCATCTCAGTGAGCGTGTGTTCATGGCTCTGAAGGACATTTGAATGGTTCTTCAACAGCTTGTATTTTACCTCAATCTGGTACCAAAGTTATATGTTAGCTTTGACATAGTTGCAAATTTGCTTTCAGCGCTATTTCAGCAAGATTAATTATAGAGTCCTAAAAAAGTCAAAATGTCTCTGAGCGACATAGAAAAATCTAATTGTAATTCAAATTCTGAGATATAATGTACACTTACACACTACTTACACATATGTCAATGTACCAAAATATAGAGTTCTACAAAGACCATTCTTGGGATTTAGGACAGTATCTAATTATACTCTTGCTCCTCTCCGCATTCTAATCAATTTTATGTGTGGTCAGCAAATGGACAGGAGGGAAGTACAAGGGAAGCCGGGCAGACAGAGTGGCTCCTTTCTCCCCAGGCAAGCTTGCCCTCCTGTAACAGCTTCAGCGGCACAGCTGGGCAGTCTCAGGTAGGAGCCGATAGACAGGGTGATGGGCCCTGTGGATTGCTCTCGGGTGTGAGGGTCTAGCTCTGCACTGGCTCAGCTCAGAGTTCATAGGACCCTTTCATGTGTCCAGCCAAGGAAGTCCATACCTTCTTCCAGAGAGAAGAGCTAGTGAAAGGGGAGGGGAATGTAATGAACATTAGCTACAGGAGTCAACTTGACATTTGAAAGCTGAGCTCTTGAGCACAGATGTGATGAATTAGTAGTTGAATTAAGCTCTCAGCAAGCCTGCAGGAGATTGTCTAATTGTCTAATTGATGAGGGGAAAATCCAGTCCATGTTAGCGGGACTTTTCCCTGGGCAGGTAGATAAGATGGAAGGACGTGATTCAGGGAGTTGGCACTCTTTAGAGTACTTGGATAAACAGGTCGTCTGGCAAAGGGAGTTTGCCCATCTCTTAGCAATCGGCGTGGCAGTTTCCTTTGGCTCCTGGGGTTGGTATGAGCTCTCCTGACAAGCTGGACTAAGACTGTAACCAGACAACATAAGCCAGAATAAAACTCCCTGCTCCCCCTTAAGGTGGTTTGAGCACCATCTGTCACCAGGCAAACTGCCCCAGAGAGAGTACATTGTTGAAAAGCAGGAAGTAAAGCTAAGTGATAAGACTGGCTTTTGATGCTTTATGTAAATTATTGGAATGCTAGAATTTCACATAGAGAGATTGTCTTCAAAGCAACTATGGTATAATAAAAACATCTTCAATTTTTATTCTGCTTTTGGACCAAACCACTCTATCTTAGACTGGGATTTTTTTCACTGAATATTCTGAATAGTATGCTGTGTACCAGGGCACACTAACACACATACATGTACACACACTAATAGATAAAGCAAGAGAAGGAAAAGTCACAAAGGTATCTTTGGGTGATGAAATTAATTATGGCTCTGTTTTTATCCTTCAGCTTATTTGTTTTTTCCCCCCTAAGCTTTGAAAATGCTGTTTTTGCAACAAGAGGGATGGAAAAGTGTGTGTGTGTGTGTGTGTGTCTGTGTGTATCTGTCTGTGTGTGCTGAAGGAAATGAGACTTGATATTTGAAAGCAGGAAGAAACCAAACCAAATCAGGAAAACAACAAAGTCAAGCTATCCCTGTCCTGAAGAGACCTTGGGCTCAGATGATGGCCTGGTGAAGGCCAGATGAAATGAGTGGAGTCCCTAATACATAGATCACGAGGGCAAAGCCTTGGTCACATGTCCCTCTAAGGACACGTGGAAGTCCACCAAAGGCTGCAAAGGCAATTAAATCAAATAAGCGATGACAAGTGGAGCCATCAGGCCTCTGGCATTCCGGAATGTTTACCAGCTGGACTTTCCCAGACAGTAGATTTTCTCCTAATTCTCATCCTTGGCACTAGTTCATTTCAGTCATTTAGTTTTCCTTGTTGCAAACATATTTATAAAATCAGAAGATGGATTGGGGAGATGCTAGTTAAAAGACACAGTCTTTCAGTTAGGCGGAATGAATTCAAGAGATGTGAAATGTACTGCACAATTTTGGGTGCTAATAACAAGTCAGTAAGGTTAGATTTTAAGCATGTTCCCCCAACAAAAGAAGTATATGAGGTACTCGCCGTTTCATACCCTCAAAGATTCTTATCTCTGAGCAGTTAGTCCCAGCTGGTGACGCTGTTTGGAAAGTTGTGAAGTCTTCAGGAGGTGGAGCTTTACTGGAGAAAGATCAGTGGAGGTGGAGCTTGAGGTTTGATAGCTGGCCCCACTTCCTGTCTACTTTTTGCTTCCTGACTGTAAATGCTGTAAATGCAATGTGATCAATAGCCTCACGCTTCTGCTGCCACACCTTTGCAGCCTGGCAGATCATCCCCTTCAGCTGTTAGCCCAGGTAAACCCTTCCTGTCTTAAGATGCTTATTGTAGGTATTTGATCACAGCAACAAGAAATGCAACTCATACAGAGGTGAGATAGATAGATAGATAGATAGATAGATAGATAGATAGATAGATAGATAGATAGATGATAGATAGATAGATGATAGATAGATAGATGATAGATAGATAGATAGATAGATAGATAGATAGATAGATAGATAGATAGATAGATAGATGATAGATAGCTTGTGTGAGTGCAACTGAGGACAATTGTTCCTCCTTCCACCTTATTATTGAGCAGGATCTTTCTTCCTTCCGTCATTGCACAAAGTACATCCAGTGCTTCTGGCTGAGTCTCCTGTCCCGGCTACCCACAGATATGTACCTTCATATTTGGCTTTTGAATGTGGGTTCTAGAGCTTGAACACAGGCCTTCAGGTTTGCATGGTAAGAAATTTTGTAGCCGAGCTATCTCCCTGGCCCATCATATGTCTCTTTTTAAGAGTCTAAAAGAGGGGCTGGAGAAATGCCTCAGGGTGTAAGTCTGTGTCTCACAAGCAGAAGGTCCTGAGTTCAAATCCCATGTAAAAACACCAGGCAGAAATGGTGGTGACCTCTACTTGTGGTCCTGGAGTTGGAGCCTAGGAAACGCCACAGCAAAGCACATAGGAGATACAACCAATCCAGAGTGATTCCTAAGTCATCCTTGGACCTCCACAGGCACATGCAAGGTACACGCACATGCACACGCACATGCACACGCACATACAAATTTAAAAAGAGATTCTAAAAAAATAATTTGGATTGACTAGTAGAATTTTTATCCTTGTGTCTTTCCACTTTAACTACTTCTACTTAATCATGGCCACACTGTTAAGTATTTGATACTTGAGTTTGACTTCTATATGTTGGCTCAGCAGTCTTTCACTGCACCACGTATTTGTGATTGTAGAGAAACACTCTCTACATGGTCTTTACTTGTTCGATCTCTGCAGGTGGATCCATCCATCTGGATTAGTTGTTTCCAGAAAATAGGGCCCATTGGTTCATGTCTGAATCTCTCTTTTATTCCAAGGAAAGGAATAAACATTCATTTTAAAGGTGATTTTTCCCCTAGAAACCACAAAATGAATTTCCTCTTGCTAGCTGCTGATAGGAAAAAATTACTACTCATGCTCTAATTTATATTTATCTCTCTTTTACATATAACCTAAAATTGAGAGGTGAATAAAGTACATTTAGAAGATAAAAACCAGTAAATAAAGTTTGTTTCCATCTGGGAGACTTCACCTTATAAATTTGTTCCAAGGGATATGCTCAAATATAATAACATCAGATGTAAGCTGTAAAAATCGATTATTTAAGTGAGTCAGGGCTGTAAATGAAATATTGGGGCTTCAGGGAGCTTTGGTAACTGAAATCTTTTTTACATTACCCAGAACTAGTATACAAGACACTGATTTGTCAACATCTTCATCATTCTTTAATTTTTTAAGAAGTCTGAATTGCCTGTCGCTTAAGACTTGGGCAGCTGTTGGTCAGCTCTTGTGTTTGAGGCATGAAAATGCACCATGGTCAAATGGCAATGGTGGTGATCATCTAGAGATTTGCATATCTATGTCTCAGCTCATATCTGAAATTTCCAGAAGTTTCCACTGGTCCCATCACTACTAGTTATTTAGAAGAGAAGATTTTAGAGCAATACAGCTCACAATGCCCTGCCAGATAGGTTGTTGGTCAATCTTACAAAGGGGCAGGTCCCTGCACTAAGGGGAGAGAGGGTTGTAACCACAGTGTGACCCTGTGGGACACTTGCTCTTAGTCAAGTCCGTACATCTAACCCCAAACTGTGTCCATCATGTGGACCCCACCCTTGTCTGCTACTAGGCAACTAAGGAAAAGCTTTCTCGGTAACCACTCCAATTCTGTAGCCCTCCTATTACTATTCTTAACGTTCTCTCTTGTCTGGGCCTCTGGCAGTGTTTGGGTCCCCAAGGGAAAGGCAAAGTCCATCCTCCTTCCCTGGGGTTCTTTGAAAGTGGAGGCATCAGAGTCTGAAAAGAAGGCCCAATGTTGCTGTGGATTTTATCTCTGTGGGAGCTGGAGATGTAGGTGGGTGGCAAGGCATTGGCTTACAACACAAGGCCCTGAGCTCCATCCATTGCAAAACAAAAAGCTGCCTTGGGCTAGCACATGATGGCAAGGACCTCTTTGGTGCCCTCCCTATGCCCAGATCACTTAGACGATCTGAGGACACTTCAAGGGTCTCCAGCGGTGCCATCTATTCCTGGTCATGAGGCTTTTCTCCAGAGAATGTAACTTATCACGCAGGGCTAATTCCATGATCGTTCTGAAGACGTTAGACCAGTGGCCCAAGATGAGCAGTGCACTAAGGAGTGTGCTCTAGAACAATGAGACTGAGGCCTGGAAAGAACAGAGTCTTCGGTGAGAAGGAAACCCTATATTACAGCACTGGGGGCAGTCTGTGAAAGACCAGGAGGCCCCCTCAACTCAGAATGCTCCCATGTTCAGGAACCTCTCTTCCTGATGTATTATTGCTCCTGCTTTGGAGACCACTCACTGCACACAGTCTCTCAGGATTTTTCCCCCTTTCAACCAGCAAGTCTTCCAGTCGGCTGGCTCTCTTCTACAGTAGGATGGATCTGATAAGCAGCTGTAATATGTCTCTCTTAGTCCCCAATCGTACAGCATGGTGACACTTCATGATGCATGAGCTTGTCATCCACAAAGTCAAAGGCAGCTGTGAATGAAGTGAGCTTAAGCGCATAAGTTCTCACACCTACGAAGACAATTACTTATGTGAAATCATGGACCCCCCCCATGTAAAAGAGGCCCACTTTCTTACAGATGTTTCAAGATGTTCTGTCTGTGATCTCTGGTCATGAAGATCATTCAGAGCCATCCGAAGCAGATGTGCTGTGGATATGAGCAGCAGAAGTTCCCCTGAGCCAAAATGGATCATGAATAGGAAATTGTGCAGGCTCCAGTCTGCTACTTGCTGCAAGTAAGTATGAGACACCAGCAAGGAGGAAACACCAACCGGGGCCTCTTTGCCACACATTCAAGTTGGGACTCATTCATCTGAAAACCAAAGAAGGAAGTGAAATTAGGAACTTGTGTCGGGTGGGGGAGTCGGGAGTAGGGAGGAGGGGTAAGAGGAGGGGTATGGGTTAGGGATAAGAGCATTTGCTGCATAAGCCGGGAGACCTGAGTTGGAATCCCCCATCACTTAACTAAAAAGCCAGGCATAACTATGCACCACACCTGATAGCTCAACACTGTGCAGGGCACAGGCTTCTTCTGTACCTCAGGATTTTCTTGCTGCCAGTTTACCTCCAGGGTCAGTGAGAGACCCTGTCTGTCTCAAGGGAATGAGACATAAAGTGGCAGAGCGGTTCACTTGTTGGCTTCTTCTGTACACACATGTATGCACACTCCGCACACATAAAATGCCCATCTCCAATCTCAGACTACTGGGTCAAGCTTCTGATGTGGACCGTGCATTTCCTTCCAGAATGTTCTCTGAAAACCCTATTGCCCCTCAATGGAAAGCTTCTACTATCAATCAGCGGTTCCCATGACCAGCGCCTTCACCTTTCCTTTGCGACATTCTAAAGAGGAAGAGAAACAGGTGTCAGCTTGGATTCTGGTTGGTCAGGCCCACCAGGATCACACGGTGGGGAACTTATTTTTAGCCTTCTGTACCCCAGTTCCCAGCATCTGTTGCCAGCCAGTAACGCTAGGTCCCACCTTTAGGAGAATCATGCATTCATGCAGCCTTGCTCAGAAACAAGAGTTCCTGTCTCACCAGAGCTGTCCTTTCTCTTCCTGTGGGGACCGGGCTCCCACAATTGGACATGGTCTGAACTCCGAATCCTATACAGCTCCAGCAAATCCAGCTGGCATTTATTTATCCAATAAGAATAGGGGGCATAGACCTCTGAGGTCCAGCTATGTGTAACCCTTCCAATGTCCCCCTAAGATGGGCAAGACCAGGTCAGCTCAGAGAAGAGACTTTCTCCTTTAAGTTCATAATCATAAATCTCCAAGGGGGCCTCAGGGTCATTCAGCAATTCTCTGTGATCTCCCAAGAAGCAAGTAAACAATTAAACAATTTCTCTCTCTCTCTCTCTCTCTCTCTCTCTCTCTCTCTCTCTCATCAGCAACATGGTAATGAGCATAGGAATGCAGCTCTCTCTGACATGTTGATCACATTTCCTTTCAATATATACTCAGTCGTGGCACTTGGGTGGCACAAGCCTTCTATTTTTAATTTTTGAGGAAACTTCAGTTCTTAGTGGCTAATCAAATGTACATCCCACAAGAAAAAGTACAGGGGCTCCTTTTTCTCCAGACCTATTTTCTTTTCCTTTTTCTCCATATCTTACTTATTCTTTCCTTCTTTAATAGGATTGATTTTAGAGCAATTTTAGATTCATAGATGCTTTGATCAGTTAGTACAGATGGTTCCCAAAGAAGTTCTGTTCACAACATCTTGAATACATTCTGACCATTATGCTACAACTGTATAAATGAATGACTCTGCACTGAGACATTATTAGTCACTAAAGTCATACTTTACATTGATATTATGTCTCTGTTATGCAGCTTTGTAAGTGTGGACTAATAATGACATTTAACTTTCATCAAAGTGTCATTGACCTATCTAGCCCTCCTGTCTTTTACTTGAATCCATGAAACCTACAAATATTTGTACCTTATTGTTCTATCTTCCAGACTGTCGTCAAAATCACACAGTTCAGAGCCTTCCTTCAGATGGCTTTTCATTTGACAATATGTATTTATGATTTTTCTGTGCTAATTTTGTGACCTGGCTCTGTCTTTTCTTTCTTGTTTTCTTTTCTGTCTATCCCAAGCCCCACATCCCATGAACCCGCCCCCCATACACACACACACACACACACACACACACACACACACACATACACACTGTCTAGTCTTGGACTTTCTGCCCCTCTGTCTCACTTCCTGAGTGTGCGCATCTCTGTGTTTTCAGGCTGGGAGGTGGCTTGTCCTGTAACCTCAATTATCTGGCAAAGCTGAGAAAGGGCATTGATTTCCAGCTTGCTCAGGTTTTCATTTTTGTGAGAATGCAAACACTCTAGGAACAGAGAGAGAATATTTCTCTCTCTCTCTCTGTCTCTCTCCTCTCTCTTCTGCTCTCTGTCTTTCTCTTTTTCCTCTCTTTGTATCATTTCTCTCTCTCTCTCTCTCTCTCTTATCTTTCTTTTCCTTTTTTCTTTCTTTCTGATGTAGATACAGCACAATGTCAACACTGGTACAATATCAGCGACCTGTAGTCCCTAAATCCCCCAAATCATTGGCAGTGAATGGGCCAACAGTCATTGGAGGAAATCTGTGCTCTCTGGGGATGGAACTTGTATTCTAGACTCAATTTACAATGATTCACATGAAATGAGCTTCCGTTTCCACAACAAGATCTGCTTATAAAAATTGTCAAGAATGCACACAGATCTCCCAAGCTCATGTCTAGTCCTGTGGACTGTTGGGAGGCATCATAAATTGGAAGCTGAGGTGTCTTTGACAGGAGTCTATTTCTGTCAAAGCTGAGTCCCGGGCTTCATATTCCCAAGAAGCTGTAAATACAGTAACTGAGAGTTTCAAATACATTACACTGGTTAGAAGAAGCTCCTAACTGACTTAATCATGTCTATACAGTTTTAACGAGAACCTTTTGTTAAACAAACTGTTGCAGTTTGCCTGCAGGGTTCTGATACATTCACCACCAAAGAGCTTAATGAAACAAGAAGGTTTTATTCTGGCTGATGATTGTCAGGTTGCAGTTCTTAGTCTAGCTTGGCAGGACAGCTCACACCAGCATCAGGAGCAGAGGGAACTGGCCACATCGTAGCCACAGTATTGCTGAGAGAAGGGACAGTCTTCACTTGCCAGACAGCTAGTGTTGCAGCTCTCCTGCGTGGCTGCTGATAAATCACCATCAAATGACTTAAGGGAACAAGGGGTTTATTTTCTCTTACGATTACAGGTTACAGTTCTCAGTCAGCACACACCAACACTGGGGCCGAGGGAACTGGCCACACCGTCACCACATAATGGCTGAGAAAGGGACAATCCTTATTTGCCAGACCACCATGTTTGGCCAAGTATACAGAAGGATGCTAACTCCTACAACAAGCCCTCCATCTTTTATTCCAGGGCCTAACCCCACCCACCATAGGCTGGGCCCTTCCCATCAGGCTTGCTTTGGGCCCAACTCAACCACTAATTCTTCACAAATGTGCCCAGAGCTCAAACCCTCAACTGTGAAGTTGACACCTGTGCCTCACTATGACAGCTAGTCTATCCAAAATATTCTCAACAATATCAAAATACTGAAAAAGTTCCCTCCCATCTTATCTTCCTGCCCAGGGAATGGTCCCACCCACCGTGGACTGGGTCTTCCTGCATCAGACAACTTCTGGAGCCTTGTTCAGGACCTGCCTTAACTACTAATTCCTCACGGATGTGCCCAGAGCTCAGCCTTCCATTGTCAAGTTGACGCCTATATATCTAACTTGCACACCGACACAACACAACTAGAATTTTAAGTTATTTCACCTTTCTTTTATCCATATTAGTTACCTTAAAATTTGGGATAATAATTTAGGATTTTAGCATTTTCATTAAGTGATTTTGATAGTCTTGTTCCATATGTAAATGGCTTTCTATATAAAATTGTTCTACTCACAAGGGACATGTCTGTGTGGACTTCCATTGTGCGAGGACCTGTTGTCTGTCTTCACATTCATAGCATCACTTTTCTTCATGCGATGCTTGCGAGATGTTTTCTCTGCTGGCCCCAGCTGCCCCTGCCATTCAATCTCTCTCCCCAAGCTCTGCACAGGTGAAGAGAAGGGTGCTGCTAGGTCTGTCATAACAACATCATGCAGGTTGGAGACCTGTTTTCTGCAAATCCAGGATTAAGGAGCCGGTAGGATTGGTTTTTCCTCTATCTGGAGGCTAGGTGTACTTTTCCTGTCTTCCTGTGGCCATGCCTCTCTGAGTGTCTTCTATTCTCATGCAATACACTGGTCACATTAGCATCAAGTTTACCCTTCTGAAGTCATTTTGTTGTTTTTATGTGTGCGTGTGTGTGTGTGTCTGTCTGTGTCTGTGTGTCTACGTGTATCTGTGTGTGTGCCTGTGTCAGTGTGTCTATATGCACAAGAGGACACTTAAAGTGTGTGTGCCTATGGAGGCCTAACAGTGGCATTTGGAGATCATCCTGGATTGCTCTACCTGCTATTGTTTTGCTCTGGGTTTTCCCAGATTCTGCCTTCTAGGGCCAGAATTGCAGGCTGCTACCATTTCTGCCCAGCATTTTCACATGGGGTCTTGGGATCCAGATTCTGGTTCTTTTGCTTGCAAGGCAAGGACTTTAACCCCTGAGCCATCTCCCCAGCTCCCTAATGAAGTCATTTTAATTTAGCCTCTCTCCACATACTTATGCTCTGAGGTACTGAATGAAGTTGAGGACTGTTAGAAAAGAGACAGCAGAGGTCCACAGTAGTAGGAATCTTTGGCAGGACCTAGAGCAATGGGAACCATGGTTTGCCCCAAAGGTGGGTGAGCATTCAGACAGGAGCAAAAGCTGAAAATGTAAAGAGTTACAGCCATGGCAATGGTAGCAGCATGCAGGGGGAATCTCTGCAACGAGCCCACAGGACAAGGGAAATCTAACTTTTATAGCTTCTCCAGGGTGGCAGGAAGTCTCACACCATGTGATACAGATCTGGACTTGGGGGTCAGATGGATATTGACTTTGCAGTTGGGAAAGGAGTCAGCAAGCAATGGGTGGGGAGTGAGCTTCCAGGAGCCACGGAGTGTGAATCCCAGCTAGAAACAGTGATCTTCCTAGTACTTCACCCTGTGAATTTTCAAGGAAAAGCAATGTGGTACTGGGTGCATGTGTGTGCGCACTCATGCGTGTGTGTGTGTGTGTGTGTGTGTGTGTGTATGTTGAATTTGACCTATAACAGTGATGGAGAAGCGAGGGGAATGGAAGCATTAGAATTTTTTTATATTTGAGAAACTTTGCACACCTATATCTGCCTCATATAGTCTTTTGAGGGAAAGTCATTACTTCTGATTGACATTTACAGACCAGGACACATTCAGGATGCTAAAGATACGAACTTGAGTTTGGGAGTCTTCGAAGTCCAGGTTCTGCCCACTGTATCCTGACTGATCTTTACTTGTGGTCTAAACCCCTGTCCTCTCTCTGCCTTACCCTTTCTGGCACTCCACTGAGTAACTCCTCTTGGTATTCTTCACACCATCACCTAAGTCATCAATGGGCAGATCTGTCCATTTGAGTAGCTCTAAGCCTCAGCCCTTCCTTGCAATCTCTAGGCTGGTCAATGATTCAAATAGTCTGAGGCCTGACTTAGTCAATTCTCTGGCAACATCTGCCCAGCTTGGGGATCTCCAGGCACCAGGCAAAGCTTTTGGGCATCTCCTGCAGAATTCTGAAGAAGACAACTCTTGTGGGAACAGCATGAAACTTTAGAAACCACATCCCAGAACCCCTTCTTCCGAATGAGCTCATTACCTCAACCAGGACTTGACAAAATAGCCCACTAGCTCAGGCCCATCCAGCACTAAAAACATCAAAGTAACATTTGTGCAGCTTCTTTTAAAGCTTACAAATAGGAGCCACATTGAACATGAATGGAGGAGGTAGCCCTTTGTGGGATATTCTCAGGACATCCGGGAAAATGTCCTTGGCTAAACAACTTTGTCTGCTACTAGATACCACATTTATCCTGGGTGGGGATGTCTTTCATTTCAAATGCCTAGATTTTCTACTGTAATTTTGTGAGATTAATTATTTTTGTATTGTTGAGCAATTAACACATTCTATTCACAGCTCTCAAACTAAATGCCAAGTAATTGCTTCCTCAGAATTCTCCCATTTGCAGATGAGCTGGGCTGATTTGGAAAGGGCTCAGAGCTGATTTCACTGTTTGATTGATATTGATATTGACACAAAACCCCAAAGAAAGTCACTGGGCCACAAGCACCAGCACTGTGAGGCAAGGACACATGCACATTTCCACAGACCTACTCACGCGGCTGTTCTTACAGCCCATTGCTTTCATATAAGGAGACTAATATTTGTACAAAAGGTAACTATTAAGCTGTAAATTTTGGGTATTTGACAGTATACAGAATAGGCAAAATGTTTAGAACTAGAAGGAAATATAGAATATTTATCTTAACCATCTGATTATGAGGAAATCACAGAACTGAAAAAATTCAGACTTTGAAGCCTGAGAATTAGTTAACAGCAGAACTAGATACTGACCCAGCACTAGTTTTTCAGGACAGTGTGATATCCAACCATGTGCTGTAATTTCATGTGCAAGTTCATATACAGAGACTAGCAGTTATCTCCATTTGCTTTCAAAACTGAAAAAAAAGAAAATCAAACCCCAAAACAACAGCAAGAAAAATAATAGAAACAAACAAATGAAGGAACAACGGTGGTCAAGGGTGTAGCTGAGTGACAGAGG
Organism: Typhlomys cinereus; assembly: GCA_023101885.1. Lineage (NCBI taxonomy): Eukaryota > Metazoa > Chordata > Mammalia > Rodentia > Platacanthomyidae > Typhlomys > Typhlomys cinereus. Next base: position 8,368,106 of record JALPQD010000036.1, read on the forward strand.
ACCCAGGTTGCTCCAGATCTTGGGTTCAATTCCCAGCACTGCAAAATCAAAACATGAAGAAGGAGAAGGAGGAGGAGGAAAAGGAGGAGGAGGAGAAGGAGGAGGAGGAGGAGGAGGAGGAGGAGGAGGAGGAGGAGGAGGAGGAAAAGAGTCCCTTTTTAATACTAAAAACAGACAGTAGAAAACCATGTCTTAATCTCTGAAGTTATTCAAGTAAGTGAGGACTATGACAGCTTAAAAAAGAGGAAGCATGATATTTAAAATGGCAGACTAATCACCTCTTTCCTAAGTTTTATTCCAATAAGCAGTAAATATTTCTAAGCTGTTGTGAGTAGTTCCTGTGCTTCGATGATGTAACCCTGAGCTTGAGTTGACCACTGAGAAAGAAAACACCAAGCAGCAGAGGCCATGACAAGTTCAGGGTCATGTACCAAAACCTCCCTGAAACTTCCCGAGCAACAGTTAGGGATCACAGACCCAGGGTTCCATCTGTTTAGTCTCATGGGCTCACACCCCCGCAAACTATGCTGCTGCTCCCCTGCCAAATGTGTCTGATCTTTACGCCTGGGAGCAGGTGCCTCCCAGGGGGTAAAGGACTGTCCTTCTTTATGCCCTCTGGGGTCTTCTTGTCACAACCTGGTTAAGCCCTCCCTGGCACTTTACGGTAGCTGTTTTCTGGAACTGTCTCCCCTCCTACACATCCTACTGATCTCATATACTGACTTGTTCCATGTTTGTCTGGGTTCTTGTCTTAACTCTCTTACTAAATCGAAAATGACCATTTTTGGGGTGTCTGGGCAGAACTCGGGACCATGCTCTGCATGGAATATGCGGCCCGGAAATATCTGTTGAATAAACAAATGACTAAGTGCACGCTGCTGCAGGCAAAAACTCACATCTGTTACAAACCACTTGCAAAAGAACATGGGACATGTGGAATGTGTTTAAGGTTTAAGAGTTTGACGGGGTGGAAGCATGCGCTTCTTATCAGTGTGTCCGAAGGGCTGTTATCCTTGTGGAGAACACTATTCTGTCTAGTGGGCAGATTTATCTCTTGCTGTCATACACTGGTACTGGAGCATACTCCTGACACTGAGCTTGCCTATGCACATGTCTGAAATAGTCTTGTTTCTAGTGTGGCAAAAAACATTGAGGCTGGCGGGAGCTTTTCAGTAGCCATTGAAAGAACCAGACCTAGGGAACTTTATTTGTTGAAGGTTAAAAAGCAAGGTACTGACAGACAGCTGTATTTGCCATAGAGCCAAATAAGTTTTTTTTTTTCTTTTTAGAAATTTTGAGCTATAAAAATGCCTACACGTGCAGGTACCTCTAATTTTTTTTTCAGCCTCTGTGTTCAAAATTAGCATTTAGAAAAGAATTCTAATTATAACTGAAATAAAAAATCTTGCACTAAAATACCATTAGCTTAATCTAATTTTTGTGCAGAATGTGTACGGGTTGTTGTATATTGAGGTATACCATTGAGGGAAGAGGCAAGAACATTCTAGTTCTGATGATGAAGGTTTTTGCTCATTTTTCTTTCCTTCTTTCTTCCTTTTAATATTTATTTAATTTTCCACGTGTGGGTGAGGGGATATCCATACCACAAGACGTGTGTGGAGTTCAGAGGACAACATAGGGGAGTCAGTTCTCTCCTTCCACCAGGTGGGTGCTAGGTATTGAATTCAAGTGGTCAGACTTGGTGACAATCACATTTATCCACTGAGCCATCTCACCAACTCACTACTTCCTTTCTTCCTTTTTCCTTCTTTTCTTCTCTCCTGAATGAGTTATCATTATAGGCAATTCTAAAGTTGCTTAGCTATAGCCAATAGTGAAAATAAAATTATGGCCTTTCCGTATACCATTTACATTTATTATTTTTGATATATTTTGTTTTAAATTAGCACATAATGGTTGTGCTTATTTATCAGGTACAGTGCAAGAATCCAACACAAGCAAAACAACCATAGCAATGTAATTAGCATATATATCGCCTCGGAGGTTTGCTACTTCCTAGCATTAGAAATTTTTAAAATCCTCTCTCCTAGCTCTTCTGAAAGATTTACTTAGTTGTTACCTATAGCTATCTTTCGTGTTACACAGTGAATTGTGCCCATTCACTGACCTCTCTCAATCCTCCTCGCCCTGCACCCTTTTTCTGGCTCTGGTTTCTGGGTTCTCTGTTTCTGTGAGATCAACTTTCCAGTTTCTACATGAAGGCGAGAACTTACGGTCATTGTCTTCCTGAGCCCGACATTCCATTCAACACAATGTTATCTAGTTCCATTCATGTCACTGCAAATGACAGATTGTATTCTTTTATACGCGGTACCATTAGACTGTGTGTGCCAAAGTCTCTTTATAGACTCACTTGACAGAGGACATCTAGGTTGATTGAATGCTTTGGCTATTGTGAATCATTCAGCGGGCGAGTGAAGAGTGCAGATTTCTCTTTTATATCCGGGTTTCGATGCCCTTGGATATTCACCCAGTAATGGATTTGCTGGGTTATATGGTAATTCTATCTCTAGTTTTTTGAAGAATCTCTGTACTTTTCCATTTCTTGATCTTCTTATTCATTTGTAAATTTCCATTATCACAAAGAGTATAGGGAGAGGGCTCCCTTCCTCCAGATCCCTATCCACATTTGTTATTTTGGTGTCTTTGATAACATCTTTTCTGGCACACAAAAATGTCATCAGTAGAAATGAAAAAAAAAGGAGAACAGCGGTAGAACCACTAGGGGCGCTCTGATGAGACTGCCTTTATTACTGATTGGGCTGTAAATGGTACTACCACACTAAAACACACACACACATACGCACACACACACACAATTTTGCATTTCTTTATGTGACACAGCAATCCCACATTCACAAGAATACATTTAAAATAAAATATGTCAAATTAAAATCTTTTGCCAAAATGTTCACAGCAGCATATTTAGCTCTAATTGGACATACTCCAGAAGTCCATGGCTTGTGATTTGATAACTATTACTATAACTATAACTATACCATAACTATAACTATATATATAATGTCCATGGAATGACCCTTTTTATTGATATATGCTAAACAAACACAAGCCACAGAAATGCTGTGCAAAGTAAGCAAAATCAAATAAGAAATACTACCTTCCATATAGATACATTTACAAAGTATTTCAAAGTGTTTCGGAGTGGCAAATTTAAGAAGATAGGAAGCAGCCAACTGTTAACCTAAAGGTAGACTGGAGGCAGAGACAAATTGTAAATGGGCATGGGGTGTTGGAAATGTCCTCAGAATGGACTGTATATTTTACAACCAAATGTACTGAAAAATCCCTGAAACTCCATGTAGCACAATGGGTGAATGTTATAGTGTGGTGTAAATCATTCCTCAAAAAAAGCTGTTTACAAGTTAAAAAATAGGACTGGGGAGATGGCTCAGTGGTTAAATGCTTTGCCTCATAAGCAAAAGTACCTGTGTTCATATCCCCAGATTCCATGTAAAAATGCCTTGCAGAAATGGGGGTGGCAACCTGTACTTCTGGCCTTGAAAAGTGGAGCCAGGGAATCTCAGCAAAAAGCAAAATGGAAGTAGAGTAATTCACGATGATTCCTGATGTCACCCTTGGTCCTCCATAAACACACACTCTCAAATGTCCTCTGGTATGCACACCAAAGTTAAAAATAATTCTGAACAAATCCATTAACTTTATCTTTTGATCTTCTAGGACACCATCCATCCATTTGCAAAGTTCATTTTACTGTAATCAGACTCTCCTTCCCTCGGAACTTCTTATGAGTCCTGTTTCTTACCTTAACTAGAACCAGTCACCAATCTTATTTCCCTTTTTGCTCCATCTGCAAACCTGCTTCTTGTGCAAGGTCCCTGACTTTGAGTCTGTCTTCTCTGCCCCTTCCTCACCTCTAATCACTGGCCGCCTTCTCCAGTGGGTCTTCCTCAGGCCCGCTGAGCTCTCCAGCTCTGCTCCTCTGCCTTAGTTCAAACATCTCCTGCCTGAATGATCTCAACATCTCTTTCATTGTCTTGCTTCAGATCCTGCCACTTCCCAAGGGACACATCTCTCTGAAACACAACCTCGCCCTGCTAGTCCCCTTGTGGTGGGAGGTTTTTTTCTGGAATAATCCTCAGATACCAATTAGGGTGGAAGAGAGGAGTTTTATTCATGGACAAGCTGGAGCTGAGGTCATGCTCCAAGGACTGTAGCCCAGAGTTTAGCTTGTGCTTTTATTTTATAGTAAAGCAGGGCACAGTGGAACAAACAAAGCAGGACTTTCTAGAAACAAATACAAAAGTTACTGAACATCAGCAGGGCAGGCTAAGTGCAGACCATCCAGACCTTGACTCTTATCAGATAGTAGCCAGGCCACCGGGATAAGGTGGTATCTCTGGGACTCAGTATTTTTTCATCTCAACTTATGCTTAGCAGTCACTTAACAGTTTACATTTTTCTATCTCACCCTTTTAAAGTTATTAGTGACTTTCAGTGCCAACAGGATGAAACCTCCACTCTTCAAAATACTAAGTTTGTGGTTAATGTTAGAGATCAATTGAATTGTTGGAAGAGAATGAATGTGTCTCATGTCATTGATTTTTTTGTAACTTTCATTTCATCCATTGATATGTATGTCTGTCTCTCCTATAAGTTAAATTCTGTGCTGCCCAGAGATGGGTGTTCACACCCATTTGTCCTTCCCTTGCCCTCAACACCAGGGATTCTGTCCAGTAAGCCAGAGGTATGCATCTGTGAGTGAATAAGAGGAAAAGGGCTTCTCAGAGTTGTGAGGACCCAAGAGTTTCTGGCTCCCCTTGAAGTTTTTGGCTCTGCTTTAACCAGCCAAGTAAATGAGAAATTCCTGGTGCAATCTGCAAACTCACCAAATGTCCTCCACCCCAGAAATCTGCCTGGGGACTCATCATTCAGGCATTGTTTTGACTTGAAAGAATTGATTAGCTCAGTTCTGGACTCCATTCAGCAAACTCCTCCTGCCAGGCTCCTCTAGAATCTTTATAAACTCGTGGAAAGGCGACGGATGCTACCCTTATGTGTGGTGATAGTTTGTTTCCCAAATGTCACTAGAAAGGCTCAGTCTGTCCCATATCATAAGATCTGGCAAAGTGACAAAGTTACTCTATGGGAAGCCGTAAAGGGAAGCACCTTCTTTCCTTCTGCCACTTTGAAAAATATCTGTTGAAGTATGTCTTGGTTCACTATTAAAACAGAGTTAGGCAACTTCATGAATTACTTGGCTGCCTACATCTGAAAGTTTGGTTGAGGCATCTTTTAAAAAGAGACTTAGATAAAACTGCTTTCTTCTTTTTTTTTTTACCGCAAGCTCTTACTGAAAAGAAAAAAAAAATTACCATTGCATTCGGCCAAATTAAGGTTGCCTTCTGTTAAGAAAGAAGAGTTCCTTTAAAAGACTTTCTATGTGGCACCTAGTGAGTAGTTTTCATGAACTAAGAGGCAGAGGCAGGAGGACCATTGGGGCTGTCTTAACAAATAAGGTGAAGAGTGATCGAGGAAGACTCCTGACCTCAGCTTCTGGCTTCCACCCATGCAAAGACATGTATATCACACACATACACATGCATGTGCTGAGAAAGATGGCCTCTCTCACAACCACCATTCTCTGTATGTTAACTCTGATGTTAGCCTTCAAAATAGCAGCCATGATTAAAATGCTGTCCTCAGAAAGAGAAAGAGTCAAATATAATAGCATGGATTTGTGAAGAGTAAAAAAATCCCCATCGAACTGAATCCCTGGAAAAAAAATCATTGTAAAATGATAAATTATTTTTGGAGCCATAGTTTGAAGTAGCCTGAAGATATTGTCACAGCTGGCTTTCCATCCTTACTGTCCATTGCCATATCCTGGAAGCCCATCCTCTCTCTTTCTCTCCGCCAAAGTCCCCTCATCTTCATTCCCACAGGAAGCTGCCCTCAGACTTCCACTTCCATTGTGAGTTCCATTTGAGCAGATGGCCAGAGGTTGGCAGGGATTTCGGAGAAGGGAACATGTTGAAAATCAGGAGCAATTTCAAATGATCCTAAGCTATAATCTGAAGCGTATTTAAGCAGAGAAAGCTCTTATTTGTTATTAAGGATAGGTGAATAATCTTCAGGCAATGAGAAGAGCCTCTTAGGCTGGGAAGATGGCGCCACAGGGAAGTGTTTATTGTGCAAGCATGAGAACTGACTATTGCTCTCTGCACCTAGTGAGTGTTTTCATGAACTAAGAGACAGAGGCAGGAGGACCATTGGGGCTGTCTTAACAAATAAGGTGAAGAGTGATCGAGGAAGACTCCTGACCTCAGCTTCTGGCTTCCACCCATGCAAGGACATGTATATCACACACATACACATGCATGTGCTGAGAAAGATGGCCTCTCTCACAACCACCATTCTCTGTATCAAAGAACACCTTTCTGCAGTTGAGCAAGTTGACACGGGATTTACACCATTTGCTGCACTTCACACTAATGCTCACCAATGCAAGATTTAATTCACACAGGACTTGAGAATATCTTGCAACGGATGCTTACTCCAGCCTTGGAGGGTTGCCATTTCTAGCTTCAATACAACAGCTGAGAGGCACTGTTCACCTGTAGAATGATACCCAACTAGTAACAGGGAGTCAGGGCTGGATCTCTATCCATTAAACAGTTTGCTTTATTCAGCGTCTGCTACTACTGTCTCTAATTTGTCATATCTGGTGTCCAAATTTGGGGGGAATTTATTTTCTCTTCAGAGTGTGTGTATGTGTGTGTGTGTGTGTGTGTGTGTGTGTGTGTGCACAAAAAAAGACATTAAGTTTGAAGTATACTGTCACTGGGCTGAAACTAGAGGGACAAAAGGTATTAGAGGGATAAATATATTTGCTTTTTCAACACTCCATCAATATTTTTAAATTAAGCACTTTCAGAAACCCTAAAGCTATTTAGATGAGAATCAAGATTGCTCGTTTGGTTCAGCTGGGAAGATTCGTGATCTGTGGACTTAATCAAGGCCACAAGCCATCCATACAGACAAGAGGAAGAGTTACTCTGATTTCTTCCTGTTCATGAGGACTCATTTCTCTTCTTAGTACACACTGGAGGGAGCTTCTTTGTATTTTCAGCAAGACTTCTCAAATGCAAATAAAGCAGGTTTTTGATAAAGACAAGGAAATAACCTGTAAACAATGACAAAAATCAGTCAGTGAACTAATCATGATTTTTCCATTTCTATATAGATTTTCTCAGGTTTTGGAAACGAGACAGAGATGAGCTAAGAGGGTCTGTACAGCTCAGAATTGTCTGACATGGTGTATCTATCCAATCCGACTATGACCACAGTGTGAATCTAGAAGCTTACCTGTGTGGTGTCTTTGGATTCAGATCATTATTCATATGGAGCTGAAATGCATATTACAAGTACATAAGCTGTCTCCTCCTAAGGCTAAGAAAGCCGGGGCTGGAGAGGTGGTTCAGGGGTTAAGCCTCTGCTTTGCAGGCGGAAGGTCCTGAGTTGGGATTCTAGACTCCACGTATATCAGCAGAGCGGAGGCGGCCTGCGTTTCCCGTCCTGGTAGGGCGGAGCCTGTGAATCCCGGGGCAGAGTAAACAAGGAGGAGGTGGAGGCGTCTCTGGTGGTTCCCGAATTCGTCCCTGGTTCTACACACACACACACACACACACACACACACACACACACACACACACACACACACACACACACACACACTTGAATAAATAATAATTTTAAAAAAAGGCTAAGAAAGCCAAGTCTCTGGTTGCCTTTGCAATGCTTGCAGATCCTCGTTGGCATGTTGAACTGCTTTGCTCTGGAAAACAACATATCATTCTGCGGTCTCTTCACATACACAAAGGGAAAATACATATCTGTCAAGCATTTGTCCAATAAAAGGTAAATTTGTGATTCTTGAGGGTAAAATTTTGAATTACTGAATCTTTTCCTTAAAATTCTAGGTCTGAGGGAAAATGTCACATTTGATGGTTGCAGTTCTGCCTTATACTCGGCACTTTTAAGTGCCTTATTTTATTTTTACTCAATTGTTACAGAAATCTCAGGCAGTTTCCATAGTGCTGGAGTTTTCAATGATTGGCAGAAAGAGTGTAGGTGCTTCTTCTAGAAAAGAAAACATTTAGGGAGGCTTAGTCAGCTTTTTATTGTCTTGAACGACAGATGTGTTCTGTAAGAGAAGAAGCAGAGCCTCATAATTTTGAAAAAAAATTTAAAAATATCTTCATTATCATAAACGATGAAACAAAAAATAATTTTTTTCTTTTTTAAAAATGAACTTTTGGGGGTTGGTGAAATGCTTGCTACATAGACAAGAGGATCTGGGTTTGATCTCTAGTATCCATGTGAAAAGCAGGGTACAGAGGCATGCACAGAGACAGGCAGACCCCTGGGGCTTGCTGGCCAGCCAACTTAATCTAACAAACTTCACGTCCCTGTGAGAGACCCTGTCTCAAAATACAAGGTAGATCACTTCTAAGAAATACCCAAGGTTGACCTATATCCACACATGTGGGTAAATGTACATACAACACACACACACACACACACACACACACACACACACACACACACACACAAAGTAAAAGTGAACTTTTTCCTCCAAAGAAATGTTATAATTATTAAATCCTGTCCATTTATTTCATATTGTTTTTTTCTTTTACCACTGTATCAACTATAGTAATTTCGTGATGATTATTTGGTATGTGAAGAAATTGTGCAGTGCCCTAAATGTTTCAACCCTGCAATTTTCCCTCTAGATATTTTGAAGACTTAGAATTAATGTTTAGAAATGGTTTTCAAATGTCATACTTAAATACTCTCTCCCCAGGGACTATGTCATCCTTTACTAATTAACTAATCTACTGGCTTCCGACCAAAATAAACTCCTTAGCAAAACTGTATTCCTCTGTTTATCATGGTGAAGTTTTTTAAATATTTGGACTCCAGGAAATGAAGTTTTAAAATGTATTTAGGTAAATACTTTTTGTTATCCAAATGGCTCAGTCTAACTTGATTTACAAAATTACTAGCAATTCCTGTTATGAAGCAAACTTCCAATTTATTCTTACCATCCTCTTAAGAAAAGCTTGCTGTAGGTCATCTCAAGTTTAAAAATCCACCAAAAATAATTACTATACAGGTACTTCCTAGGGCAATGACATAACTAAACCGGGAGCACAAAGCTGAAGTCAGGATACCTGAGTTTGAGGGGAAGCTTCTAACTACCATGGAAACCTTTTGGCATAATGGAGAAATAGCATCTTTTTACAGAATTGTTTGGACCTTCAATCTCATGAGCTATGGAAACATGTCACAGGCAGAGTCTCAAAAATCCTTTGCTGTACTTGAAGCAAGGATTCCCACAGTTGTGACGGAACCACTAATAACCAATGGTAGCAGCAAGTAGCCTGCTGGTTGAGGCTAGTTCTCTCTCCTTGTTGTGGGTGGGTTGAAACAGAAATCCCAACTCACAATAACAGCAGAGAACTCACTTCCCTCAGCAGGCTACTTGCTTAGGAGTTGTTACTCCTCTCTTCCCTCCTTCCACCCCTGGAGACTCTGTGTGTGTGTCATAGACTGAGTCTCACTGAGCTCATCTGTTACTAAATACTCCTCATCCCACCTTCAGTTCTCAAATTCCCCATATAATGCAACATCCCATCTTCAAATTAAGGCAGGATTAGAGCAGCTATGCTGGGATGGGTCTCCAAGATCTTTGAAGATCTTTGGAATTCCGGAAGGACATCCCCCACTGCTGGGATCTCCCTGAAGGAACACCCCTGCTGAGGAACTGACTCCAGTCTCTCAGAGATAAGATGGCCAACTTCCCCTCATATAACGACTCTGGCGAGCTGTATGGAGATTCTTAAAGAAATTAAAGATTGAAATGCCATATGACCTTGCTATTCCACTTCTGGGAATAACCCCACATACAGCAAAAAATCACCTTGATAGCACAAGCACAACCATGTTCATAGCAGCACTGTTTACAATAGCAAAGTCATGGAATCAACCCAAATGTCCAACAGTTGATGAGTGGATAAGGAAAATGTGGTACATCTATACAATGGAGTACTACTCAGCCATCAAAAATGATGAATTACTGGAATTTGCCGGGAAACGGATGTCATTAGAAACAATTATATTAAGTGAAGTATCCCAGACCCAGAAAATTAAGCACCGTATCTACTCCCTAATAGGTGGCTCCTAGTACCAAACCTACCCAGCCCACCTAGAGACACTCAAAGATAAATCTCTGTAATACCTACAGTAATTGCAAGGATTATGAACAGGAGGGATGGGGTATGAGGGCCATACCAGAAACAAGGAGAGAGGGGACCATGTTACAGCAGAGAAAATAGGCCTCCATCAAGGACTGCAAGGGGTTACATACAATACCCATCAGGATGGAGTGAAGGGCATTGCAGGAGCAGCAAAACCGCAAAAGAAAATGAACAAACCATAATCCAGAACATCAGAGACTCTATATCAACCACCTAGAACTAGGCCAGCCTAATCTCTCCCCATCCTGAAGCTCAGGGAAATTTGTGGAAGAGGGGGCGGTAAGAGTGTAAGAGCACAAGGATGGGAGGAGCAATGATATGCAAGACACTCCACACAAGTTAGGGCTGAAGCAATCACAATTGGACTTTGCATGCCCTGCGCAATATCCAACACACTATTGACCCCACAAAGTCTAGCATTTGCTAAAGGCACCATGATCCTTGGAGGCAAGGGATTGACAGCCACAGTAGTGTTCTTATACTTAAGGGGAACACAGGATAGGATTCAGGGGAATGCCACTGGGTCTTTGTACGTCATTGGAGAGGAGAGCCCAGAGGAGAGACTGGCAGGCACATTAAAGGATTCTCCGGGCATTGGGGGGGGGGGGAGGCACTGGGGGATGGGGAGGGAGAGGGGAAGGGAGGGGGAGCAGGGGGGTCGGGGGGAGGAGGAGGGAGGGAGGGAACCGGTGTACCTATTAAGTTTGTATGAGCGGAAATAATAATAAAAAATGTTTAATAAAAAAAAAGATGGCCAACTTCCCTTGCAAGGATTATGGAGCTGAGCTCTTCATATCCAACGAACAACTTGATCTCTATCCCCACCTGGACCCAAGAGCAACTGGGTTGGGCCCCAGTGGGAGTTAATCAATGAGAAAAAGCCAGTTTCCAGGGCTTCCCTAGATGTATAAATAAAGCCTGACCCTGGCAGCCATCTTCGGCACCCTACCCCCTTGTGGCAATTGGAGTGCCACGAGTTCTTTCTAGCTCCTTGCCTCTCATGGATTCCATGAGTTCTCTGGCGTCTGCCCTTTATGGCACCCCATGGCTGGAGTCCATGAGTTCCAGACTTTCTCTCCTTTAATAAACTCTACTTTAATCCTCTACACGTGTTCTGGTTTCAATTTTTGACTCCAGAACACAAGAACCCTGCAATATTGGGATGGTCATTCAGGTAACATTTGGCCCCTGAACAGGGACCCGGTAACATTTAGTGAACCTGTTCCCGCATCAAAACTAGTGAATTTATGTGCATGTATTTATTTCCCTTAGCTTGTAATACTGATTTACCTGGTAATAGGTTTTTAAAATGGCTAAAAAAAAGTGGTATTAGATTATCACTTATCAAATAGTGAATTGTATCACCAAATTTTACACACAATGATAGAATAAGTTTATTTTTCTATCTCCAAATTTTATGTAACTAAGGAATACTCCAAATAATGCTTAAAACAATATTGTGTGCATGTGTGCACTCGTGTGTATGTGTGTGCGCACTTATGTGTGTGATGTGTTTGTATACACGTGATATGTGTGCATGGGCATGTGTGTGGAAGTCAGAGGTCAATCAATATTGAGGTCTTCCTCAGTTGCTGTCCACCTTGTTTATTTTTGAGGTAGGGGTTCTTACTGAGCCTGGAGCTCACTGGTTTGGCTAGGCTGGCTGATCAGCAAGTCCCAGTATCCTCCTGTCTCAGCTCCCCCAGTTCTGGGATCGCAGAGGCCTCTGCACTCAGCTTTCCTGTGGGTGCTGCAACTCCAACTCAGGGCTTCGTGCTCATGTGGCAAGCACCCCACCCACGGAGCCATGGCTCCAGCCCTTAAACCCATATTAATGGACATCTATCTCATGGGCCTTCTATCTGGGGGACATAAAATGTCATATAAAATGCAGACTTCTAAGCTTATTTCCTGACCTTACAGAGTCAGAATTATCAGGAGGACTTGGAATTCGATGCTGTTTACAAATGTCCCCAAGGAAATGCTACTCTGCTGGTATTTGACCTCCCTGGGAAGCACAGGGTCAGCACCTGTGACAGTTAATTCTGGGTGTCAACTTGACACACCTGGCATTAACTAAGATCAGCTGAGACCACCAGAAGAGATTATCTGGAACAATACAATTACAATAGGAAGACCAGCCCTAGATCCCATTGGAACTTCTTTAGTTCTCATTGGAATCTCCCAGTAGCGGACCAGATGAAAGGAACCATAGAACAGAAGACTGAGAAGAAGAGATACTCTCCAGGAATCCTCCAGCTTTCAGCGATCACCCTCTAGCCTACTGAATATCTGCCGTGACTTAGCCTGCCAGCTTCAGCCACCAGCCATGTCCCCTCCACCATGAAAGACTATCTCCCCTCTGGAACCATAAAGTGAATAAATTTCCTTTTCTCCCTTAAGTTATTTAACTTTGGGTGCTCTCTTACAGCAAAAGTTAAGAGTAACCATTACAGCACCACGTGAATGCATTTATATTCATTGAGAAGCCCACTCATGCAATGATATTCTAACACCTCTCCCTTTTATTTCCTCTCTCATGCCTAACATATCCACGGTTACCCTGAGATCCACCACCAATCCTTAGGGCCAGTTTGTCCAAGTCCAAAGCATATTCTTGTGCAGTTGAGGATGGGGATGAAGTCTTGCTTAGGAGGGCAATCTCAAATTATTCCACAGCGCTCATCCCATTCTGCATCTCAGCCCCATCCCAAGGTCGCTGAGTCAGCTCTGGAGGACGGCTCATGGAGGGAATGGCAGTGATTCGTGCAGTCACTATAGGTCTCCACAGCAATAGATACAGGCATGCAGAAGCTTTAGGAAAAGTTTTAGGTTAATGGTGCTCAGACATTATGCCACAGAGTAACACGCAGCTGTGGATGAACAGATTTGCTTACATCTCCTGTCAATAAGAAGACCAAGTGTGAGGTATTGCTGAATTCAATCACTTGTGGCCAGGTGCAATTAGTGAAGTGATATTTATCTCTTGCTGATTTGGCGACCTGCTCTATAGCATTACTGGTTCTGCGAGACTCTTGTAGCTTGATTGTGAAAAAACAACCCCCATTCAGGCCTTTGAGTTATCCTTCTTCATGATTCTGGGGAGCCTTTTATTTTTAAGACAGACTGGATTAAATAATAAGCACTCTCTTGCTTTCCAAATCCTTGGCCAGGCTCAGAACTAATAGAATGGTAATGCCTTCAAACCTTGGCCAGCTTGACCGTGAGAGTAACGGCCAAGATAGATTATATTGATTACAACACAGCTGAAGCTCAGCTTCATATGGCAATGGTGCAGAACATGTCCTGTGTACCTTGAATCTGAAGATTCTTGTGTGCTTGTTTATTCCACCATTTGAAAGTTCTGAGTGGGTTTTATTTGGAGGAAATTGTTTACCAGGACAGAAAGGATACTACTGGAGGAGAGATGAACAAGAGAGAAGTTTTTACCAAGAGCTCATATGCTTTCTCCAATTTGTTGTTTTTTCTGATGAAATTAGAGTTCAGAAACAAATGAATAGAAACCCAGCAGTTGCCACATGTTGTTAACATCTGTGAAGGGGCTCTCTGAATTTGGGTGCTGACACCACAGCCCACTCGGTAAGTATTTCTGTTTTCTTCCTGTGCCCCCTCTCCCTGCTTGTTGATTCCCTTGTCAGCCCTTAGTCCACAGCTTCATCTTGATGACATTTTTTCCACGTCCTTGGTACCATTTCAAGGATGATGCTTATACTTACAACCCAGGCCATGTTACACCCTTTTTCAGGATATTCACAGAGAAAAGTCACAACAATCAATATAATAAGATTAGTGAAAACTAGATTAAGACATAAAGCAATAAATGTAAAGAAGAGAGGATAAGGAAAATCTGAGCACCCACTGTAATAAAGATCTGATACCTATAAATACGCACCTTCTGAGCTCAGAGTGCCATTCATGGGTACACTGACAAGCAGGCTTGCATAGATCCATATAAGCCACTAATACAGAGTCTACATAAGGCAAGACCTTGGGTCCCTGTGGTCCATCATTTGAAATCCACCCAGATTAACATAACTATCTGTTAATGTCTTTGGAGTCTGGTTAGCTTGTCAGCTGCAAAACTATCTTAACGGTTCTCTGCTCCAGCTCATATTGCATATTTGGTTTCTTGAATTCTCAATCTACATAACATGGCTCAACATCTTGGAGCCACCAAAAGATTACCTAAAGCGATATGGAGGCTCCTGGGTCCCCTGATGCTGGCTTTCTAAAGTACTTTATTATAAGACACAGTACTTCAGCAAGTAAGATAAGTCCCTGCTGCCAGTCTTTTACTCCTTTCTCTAGACACTTGCCAAACTGATATATAAGTGTATGCCCAGAAAAATGGGGAGGTCTCACCTGGGCAATGACCTTCATTCTAACAGTCTCTAGAAGGAGAAGAACAAAGAACCTGGCAATCCATAGACGAAGAGGCACTCAGCTGTGGTGGAGTCTCCTAAAAGAGTCATTGTGGTGAAAGAGTAGCTGAAGAACTTCCTGGAAACCCTAAGGAGTTTAGTGGGTACTTAGTGCCACAGCTTTGCCCAAGGCTGGTAGGGGACAGTGCAGTAGAAGAAAATAAAGGCGCCAACACCAGAAGCTTGGGCCTGCCCAGAGATCAGAACAGAATCTTTTGGTTTGGAAGATATACAGGCATATATACTCTTAAGGGTTAGAGGGAAACTGAGTTGCACTTTGTCTGCATGTTATTGATAAATTCAGAACCAGAGAGCTTTGGAGAACAACAAAGAGCTTTGTTCTTGCTTAGGATTCTTGGCTATGGGTCATAGTTTAACTTAGCAGAAGAGTTCAAACCAAGACCAGGAGCCAAGGGAATTGGCCACACCCTATTCACAGGAGAGAGGGGCAAACCTCACTCACCGGATTGAATGTTGAAATATGTCAAAATATACCAAAGTACTAAGCCAGCTTCCTCCATCTTATCCACCTTCTCAGCAAATAGATCCACCCACTATGGACTGGATCTTTCTACGTCAATTAGACAATCTCTTGAGGCTTGATCAAGGCTTGCCTTCATTTTTAATTTTTCCCAAATGTGACCGCAGCTCAAGCTTCAGTTGTCAAGTCACACCTGTATCTAACTAGCCACAGCTATGATTCACTTTCTTGTTAATTGGATGATGTGACATTAGACCAGTAAATTGCTGATACCTATTTTCATCATTTATGAAAGGAGATCATGCTGACCTTCTTCATGATTTGCTGTGTGATTTAGAGATAGCGCAACCAAACCATTTGGGGATGATCCTGGTAATGTTGCTTATAACTATGTAAACTTGGGCAGAGTTTTTTAATCTGTGCCCCCCATCTTATTGGCCATGTGACAATAATCATGTACCTTCCTCTTGGGAGATGTGACTATTTAGTGATAGAAAACATGTAGAGTATTTAGAACTGTTTCTGGTACATAATGCTATTTTAAGTAAAAGCAATGCATGTCTCCTATAAAAGGGGGGCAAGATTTAAGTGAACGGTAATGATTATTGCTAGACTTGCTGCTGTCATTATCATCTGAAGACTAGACATGAGTTGGAGAAATACTCACTGTCAGTTTTTTCAAGTTCATCAAGTCTACTCCTTGCAGAACACAAACCTAGTCTTCCTTGCTCTTAACCAATGTACTCAAGTGTTCCTAAGAGAAAACTCCAGGGCAGCTCAGACAGTGCACTTCTTTCTTTCTTTCTTTCTTTCTTTCTTTCTTTCTTTCTTTATTTATTTATTTATTTATTTATTTATTTATTTATTTATTATTTTTCCACTCATACAAACTTAATAGGTACCCTGTCCCCTCCCTCCCTCCACCCCTCCAGGACCCCCTTGCTCCCTCCCCACTTTTCCCCTTCCTTTCCCCCCTCCCTTCCTTTCTCCTAGTGCCCCGCATCCCTGAAGCATTCTTTAGTGTGAATATCAAACTTCCCTCTGGGTCCTTCACTCTAATGAGGTATAAGGACTCAGTAGCATTGCCTAGAGCCCTCAGAAAGGCAACTTTTAATATGTAATTATTATTTTAAGAGAGATGCTTCAGATTATTGCTTTTCACTTGTATAAGAATCAAAGAAAATAATATAATTATATTTTTATTGTAGAATTACTATTTTTTTAAACTTTTTTATTATCTCCACTCATACAAACTTAATAGGTACACCGGTTCCCTCCCTCCCTCCTCCTCTCCCCGACCCCTCTGCTCACCCTCTCCTCACCCCTCCCTCCCCACCCCCCAGTGCCTCCCCTCCCCCAATCCCCGGAGAATCCTTTAATGTGCATGCCAAACTCTCCTCTGGGTCCTCCTCTCTGATGACGTACAAGGACCCAGCAGCATTTCCCTGAACCCTTTCCTCTGTTCCCCTTAAGCATAGGAACACTATTTTGGCTGTCAATCCCTTGCCTCCAAGGATCATGGTGCTTTTAGCAAATGCTGGACTTGTGGGGTCAATAGTGTGTTGGACATTGTGCAGGGCATGCAAAGTCCAATTATGATTGCTTTGGCCCTAACTTGTATGGAGTGTCTTGCATATCATTGCTCCTCCCATCCTTGTGCTCTTACACTCTTACCGCCCCCTCTTCCGCAAATTTCCCTGAGCTTCAGGATGGGGAGAGATTAGGCTGGCCTAGTTCTAGGTGGTTGATATAGAGTCTCTGAAGTTCTGGATTATGGTTTGTTGATTTTTTTTTTCAGTTTTGCTGCTCCTGCAATGCCCTTCACTCCATCCTGATGGGTATTGGATGTCACCCCCTGGTCAGAGATAAAAAGCTGTTAAACTAGAGTCTTGTTATAAGAGTATATTCAAAGGTAGATGTAATAAAGGTAGGAAACCACAGTGAGGGAGGGGTCAATCACCCATTTGCAAAATGGTTACTTATTATCTTCCAGACTACATGCCCTCCCCTTCTGGTGAGATCACACCCCCTCAATTGTAAATGATCAGGAACGAAAAGTCTGTGAACTTAACCAGATGTCTCATTGCTTATTTGCAATTTGATGGAGGCCTATTTTTTCTGCTGTAACATGGTCCCCTCTCTCCTTGTTTCTGGTGTGGCCCTCCTACCCCATCCCTCCTGTTCATATTCCTTGCAATTACTGTATTACAGAGATTTATCTTAGACAGCGCACTTCTAAGTCTTCTACATGCTTAAACTTAAGAATGTAAAAAAACTCCAAAGAAGTTATCTGAGGCCTTCCAGGACAAAGAAATGCATGGACAAAGATGGCAACACACAACATGCATGAACACACTTCTGAGCCACTTGGCTGCAAGATCAAACATCTTTTGAGTTTTGGTAGTTTGAAGTAGCCAGATCCGAACAGTTGTCTAGACTGTACATCAAATATGTGCCATATCATTTAAGCATTTCATATGTGTGTGTTGCACATATGTGTGTGTATATAGATAGGTCTACAATACATATGTACATATCTAGTTGTTGCTTTCTTGGCATCATTTATTTCAGCTGTTTACCCAGCAAGATGTTCATCAGCAAAAACTCCCATTTAGTCCCTTTTTTGGGGGGAAGGGTTTCCTCAGTGCCTGGGGCTTTTGTTGAGCAATTTAAACCATTGTAAACCCACGAAGACACCTCATGAGCTTTAACTCAGTGTTCCCTTTCGTTTCCCATCTCTAGCCCTTCCAACCACTGCTTGTCCAATCTTCTCACGAGGAGGTACAGGTGGACACTTGTGTTTGGTGTCCAGTATCCATTTTCCTCTGCTTCTGTTCATAGGGTTCCTCCTTGATAGTGGGACTCTATCTTCTGGTCAGGAATAACCCAAAATAGGAGTGGACATACAGCCATCCCAGGCAACCTGCATTCTTTTAAGTTGGAGATGACTTGTTTTTTGATGCAATTTCAGCATTTCGAGATCACTACAAATCTTGATATTCTCTCTCTCTCTCTCTCTCTCTCTTTCTCTCTCTCTCTTGCTGGGGTAGAACCCAGGCACTCTTCCTTTGAGCCTCTGAGCCATATCACTATTGCCGTCAAGTTTTGAATCAGTTATTTTTCACATGAGTATTCTCTGTGTATATTCAAGCATGGCTACTATGGCTCCTTATAAAACACTAATACAGAGTCTAAATAAGATAAGTCCTCAGGGTTCTGTGGTCCACCACTTGAAATCCATTCAAGTTAATCTGACTATTCAATAATATCCCTTGGGTCTGTTTAGCCAGATAGCTACAAAACTATCTAACATTTCTCCAGTCGGGCTCACATTTCACATATGGTTTCTAATCCATAAACCTATCTCAAAGGAGACTTTGAAAAATACTTTTCTTAAAGGAGAAAAACAATAACTCAGTGCACTTGGCATTCACAAGACCTGTGATACCTTCCACTGGGGACCCTGTGTTTTATTTATGTCATTTCCGTTCATACTGAACAATCACTGTCTGTCTATCTGAGAGGACAAGAGCCCCCGGCTTGCCTGGTCTCCTGTCTGCAGTAGCATATCGATGTTCCCTTGATCCGTTAGATGTCACTATGTCATTGTTTTTAATCAAAAAATGAAAGTTGCAGAAAAAAAAGGACTAAAACAAGAAACTCAACAGTTCCTTAAGAAATGAGGCTAAAAATGTTTTCTTTCAGCTGGCACATTGATACTGAAGATAAAAGAGAATATAACCAAGAAAGAGAGAGAGAGAGAGACAGAGAGACAGAGAGGCAGAGAGGCAGAGACAGAGACAGAGACAGAGGTGGGAACTTTGGTGCTAATCCAGAAGAGGCTAACTTGGCCTTTTTAGCAAATTTGTGGAATGGTGGTATTGATTCTTGAACCGTCCACACTTACTTCTCCTCTAAAATACAGGTGTCTTTGGTAGTACTGTTAGGTATAAACCGCTGTTACGGAAATTAGAGGGTAATAAATGCATTAGGGAAAAGCAGGAGAGGGGAAAAATAGAGGAGACAGGCTTGGATGGCGTGGACCGCAGAGCAGCAAAGGCCGGGAGAAACTTGAAAGGAAAAGCACAAGGCTTACCTTGTCCCGGGAGGTGGACCGAATCATCCCTCCCCGGGCTGCTGACTCTGGCCCAGGAAGATTTTGGTTTGGGTGCGTGGGGTGGTCTCCAAGAGAGAGACAGTATGGCCTACTGTTTGCCTTTCGCAGTGTTGGGAGTCGAATGTGGCTCAGATGAGCTGGGATATTTGGGCACATGTATGGCAGAACTCCCCAGCAAACTTTTGAGCTTCCTGTTTGCCAGGCACGATGCGGCATTTTTATTTATTTCCATAGTGACTGTGAGAAAGGATGGCATTACTTCTTGTCTATTTTTTTTTGTCCTTGTTGAAGATCAGAGAACAGAGGTTTAGAGTTATTAAATTATAGTCTTAAGTCAATGCTAATTTGTGATGCAGCCAGAGGGTGATGCCAATCCATCTTGCCAGGGCTCATATAGCAAGGGACCCCTGAGTTTTGAGATGTCAGGACTTTATTTATAGCTCACCATGCACTAAAAGGCCAGTGTGTTTGTCATTAACCGCTTGTTTAAGATGCCCATGTTCTGTTTTTTATAAACCAGGGACACACACTTTATCACTCACTGTTTTTGCAATAAGGTTTTGAATAAACTTTAAGGCCTAGATTCTCACTTTGAAGTTGAGAACAGACTCCCCTGTGAGATGCTGCGCGCCCCTCTCAGCTCTGAATGATATTTGCTGGATCATAGGGAAGAGTCACCCAATGACTCCCTGATACCAGGCATGCAGAAAGACATTTAAAGGAGTCTGTGGAAATACATGTAACATCTGGCTAAAACATTTAGACTTCCTACATTGGTTTTCCCCTCTCTCAAGTGCCAAGGCATAACCTCTGATGATCAGTTAGGATTCTTGGAAGTACAGCCAAGCTGTTGGTCATACTGTCAATATTTCTTTTGTACTATCATTTTTATGGCCGAAGACATCATGAAGCCAACAAAATCCCATAATAACAAAGAATAAAGAAAAATGAAAGAGATAAAAAGTTTGAAATAAACTTTTTTCCCAAAAAGCTTGCAATATCACAATATTTATAAAAAGCTCTTAATAGGCACTATAGCTGGTGTGACTTTGTTCCTTTAATAATTAATCAGACACAAAATGAATCTGTTATTATGGGTAGCTATTTAATGGGATCCATTAGGATAAAGTTACCAAAAGCAGCATGTGTTTCAACTAACTCAAAGGCTCTGGGTTTTCTTCCAGAAACTACGTTAGAAATAGTCCAGCTCGTTTCCTCTTTCAGCTTCCTGCTTTTCCTTCTCTTGGTTCGGTTCGGCCCACATCAGGACCCTGGAAACTACACAGATGCTAATTTTGGAGTGGATCTAGTGCTGATGAGTTCCGTCTGTGAATCTCTAGTTGCTAGGACTGGTCTGGGAAACATTCCCATCCTAGGACCTGGGAACCAGTTGGTTGGGACCCAGTTGTAGGGGAATGTGGCTGATTCCGCCATAGTCACGACAAATGCGTAGGGTTCCCCCAGAGGCAAAGCAGTAAGGGTGCTCCAAACCAACTTTGTCTTTCTGATTCAGAATGGACTGAACCTAAGAATATCACTGAGGATTGAAAGCCTCCAGGACTCACAGGTCCCTAAGCCAGATCTGTTTTTTAGTGCAATCATAAAATTAGAAACAGAATCCTCCCTCAAGAGTAGAATGCCCACTTGTCAGTGATGGTGGGTCTCTATGCCTCTGTGGGTGCCTCCTCCATTCTCTTCCCCTTATTTTTCTTACCGCCTTTCCCTATGTCAAAAATGCCCACTTGGAGGCCCAGTGTCTCAGTTACTCCATATTGTGGCCAATAAATTCACTATTAAATGGCTTAGAGAGGAACAGGGGGTTTTATTGTCCAGCTACAGTTCTCAATTAGCTTGGCGGGAGAATCCACACCAACACCAGGGGCTAAGGGAACTGGCTATACCATATCCACAGGACTGTTGAAGGTAGACAATCCTTACTTGCCAGACCAGCATGTTTGGCCACAGATACCAAAGGATGCCGACTTTCTTAACTAACATGCTGTAAAGGTTACTCTTAATTATTGCTGTGAGAGAATACTCAAAGTCAATCAACTTTAGGGAGAAAAGGAGGTTTATTCAGCTTACGGTTCCAGAGAGAAGGTACAGTCTCTCAAAGCAGAGGTGGCATGGCTGGCTAGCCAAAGCTGGAGGAGGCTAAGTCACTGCAGACATCTTGGAAGCTGAGAGCTACAGACTGCTTGCAGCAAAGGCAGACTTCTCCTGGAGGTAGGGTGGGACTAATCCACCTCAAGGCCCACCCCTTGTGACTGCCTTCCTCCAGCAAGGCTCCACCTCTCAAGGTGCCATGACCTTGCCAAACATATGAGACTGTGGGGGACACATTTCAAACCATGACACATGCTCCACCTTATCTACCTGCCCAGGGCCTAGTCCCACCCACCAATCTTCCCATCAACCAATCTCCTGCAGGCTTGTTAGGGGACTTAACTCAACCACCAATTCTTTACAGATGCACGCAGAGCTTTGAACCTTCAACTGTGAAGCTGACATCTAAATGTAACTATGACACCCAGGTCTCCGGTACTTTTTTATTTAAATCTCTCCCTATAGATGAAAGTGCAAAAGAGTGCAAATCTTCAAGGAAAGCAAAACTAGATTTGGAGCGCACAAGTGTCTAAGTCAGGTTACATATGGGTAGTTCTCTTTCAAAGCCTGTCCCTGGATCAATCAGTGTCTTTTTCTTTTTTGTAGGTTGCTGCTTCTAGAGGTCATGAGTGGAGTGGGCATCACAAAATAAGCTGTTATAATCTTACAGACCAAGGTGGTTGGATAAATGATAGCATTTGAATATGGTCAGGAGATTGGAGCCATGCACCAGGAGACACTCATGTTTCTTGAGGATCTTTCCTTACCTAGAGCTCAGGATATCTGTGAAGATTTCATAATCTAACTAAAGTAGCAAGCTTTTAAATGATCATCCGCAGTACAGTGGGATAGAGGCTTTATTAGAGGTATACTAGCCACGGTTGTGTGCAGAGCTGAAAAATTCATTCGTCCTGGGAGATTTGGGTAACTCTTCAAAGGAGGAGATATTACTCTTAGGTCTGGAAAATCCTGCCAGATATTTACAATAGAACATGAAACAGACTCTTTCAAAACATTATGGTGATTTAAATTGCCTGACTGTGCTGTGAAGTATATTGATCACATTATTTCCATTATATAAATGAGAAAACTGAGTCCAAAGAAAAAGATAAATTAATTGACCATGGCTATGTGGCTAGCATGGGGTGAATTCCAGACTTGATGCTAAGTCTTCCAGCTCTGAGTTTACCACTTTTTCTGCTTATTAACGAACAGGACAAAAGGGTAGACCTGTAACATTGCCATGAATGGCCCTAGTACCCAGATAAGTCTTCTTCTAACCTGTCTTTCTCAAGCTCGATTTCCATCACCTCCTAACAGAGCATCTTACAAAATATAACGACTAAAATCACAACTCTTGTATTCGGGGGAGTATGTCTGTTCAAGTCTTGAAAGGAGATCAATGACACGATCAAACCGTTTGACTTGAAGAGAGTTTAATAAAGGAATTATTGACAGAGGCGCAGGTGGGGTTTAGAGGAATTTTATAAGAGAAGCTTGTAAGGGCCCCACACTGGCACTTGCAAGGACCTATCGTGACCATGTGACTGTTGGGTTTCAGAGCGAAATGAGATCAGAATCTTCAGATGCTGAGGGGGAAGCACCTGGTAGGGCATGCGGCCCCTAAAGAGGTCGCTCCCTCCTTCTCCTCTTTCTCTTCCTTTTCCTCTTCTCTTCCTCTTTCTCCTTCTCTTTCTCCTCTTTGGCATAGTTACATGCAGGTGTCAACTTGATGGTTGAGATTTGAGTTCGGGACACATTTGTAAAGAATCAGTGATTGAGTTGGGCCCCAAGCGAGCCTGCAAGAGATTGTCTAATTGATGAGGAAGGCACAACCCATGGTAGATGGGGCCAGTCCCTGGGTAGTGAATAAGATGAGGGAAGTTGCCATCTTTCTGCATACTTGGCCAGACACACTGGGCTGGCCAGTGAGGATTGTCCCTCTCAGTAGTTCTGTGGATATGATGTGGCCAGTTCCCTTGGCTCTTGGTGACTGGCACCTGCTTTCTTGCCAAGCTGGACAAGAAACTGTAACCAGACAATCGTAAGCCAAAATAAAGCCTCTTGTTCCCTTAAGCTTTTTGGTCCTGAATTCCTTATTAACAATGCAGAACTGCTACATCTCTCCTCTTCTGCCTCCTCCTCTTCTTTCTCCTCCTCCTTGTCCTCCTCAACTCTTGACACCCACGATCTTTCCACATTCCAGTGCCTTTTGCTTTGGCGGATCCCATCAGAAGCTAGAGGGAAAGATCTATAAAGGTCAGTTTTCTGGGAAAGGTAGGGGAGAAGGTAGGGGAGTGACTCAGAAGGCAAAGGGAAAACATCCAGCCTAGGAAATAAGAAGTTCCATGCAGTAGCTGGGTATGGTTTCTAATCCTTCCCACCCTTCTTCCCTCCACACCCCAGCCATTTGCTCTCGCCTATCCTCTGGCAGTTTCCTTTCATAATTTGAAAATATGTCAGTGCCCTGGGTTTTGGGCCAGGGATCAACTCCAAGCCAGTGGAGCCAAATCTACTTCATCTCAGTCTCTTGGTCATTTCAAGTCCTGAACTGAACTTGAGGAGGTGGACAGCCAAGGACAGGATGTGCGGCAAAGGAGGTATTTCCATAGATTTGAGGATGCATGACAAAAGAGGTACTTCTGTAGATACAGCATTCGGTCTCTATCTTTTTCAAGATCTTGGTGTTCACAGTTGGAGTGACATCTCTATGGGATCATTCTGAGACAAAAATGATGGAGATCCCAACTGAGCTTTTTTTGTGACCAATGAGCCAGTGTGACTATTGTGATCCAGCTGCAAACAGCCTGCTATTTTCTACACCAGACAGAGAGAGTCAGTGTGGCCCAGACTGGATCACATCAGTGTGTCATGGCAGTCAGAAGGATGTTCTTAGAGAAAATGGACAAATAAAATCCTCCTCTCTTATCCTCCTCCCCCATCCTTCCTCTTCCTCCTCGTCTTCTTCTTCCTCTTCTTCTTCTTCTTCTTCTTCTTCTTCTTCTTCTTCTTCTTCTTCTTCTTCTTCTTCTTCTTCTTCTTCTTCTTCTTCTTCTTCTTCTTCTTCTTCTTCTTCTTCTTGACTATTAATGAAATCTTGGCATCCAAAAGCTTATTTTGGATAACTCTGCTTTAAATTCTACTTTAAAAATAAAACAAGTAAGTTGTATTTTTAGATTTAGTGCTATTTTTTTTCTCTCATAACCTTGCGTAACAAGGTAGTTTTGTAAAAAGAGAGGCCATCATGAAATGGGGGATGGAGTGGGGATAGTAGTGTCTATTTTGTGCCATGAAATTTGATTTTATAATATTAAGTCAGTAGAATGGCCCAGATATTACTCCAACTACTTTCCTTAAATCAAGGCTCATTGTGTGTGTCTCTCTCTCCTCTTATCCCATGTTCACCCATCAGAACCCCATATCCTGCTCTGGCCAATCATCCTCCAGTGGGAAATTTCCCAGTAACAGGACCCTCCAGCTTGAACTGTGCTCAGTAACTTCAAAATCCTTTTGTAGTTTCCCTTGTTACAGGGAAAGAGGATTTTAACTTTTCTGGGATTATATTATTTTCTCTGGGAATATCCTATGGGGGGATACCAAAGAGGTGTTAGTATAGAAGTACTACGTCTTTTATAGTAGTTCCACATTTTGTGGATTCAAATTTTTAAGAAAAAAAAAAGAAGTTGACTTTTTTTGGAAACTGTGTGTGAGTGTGTGTGTGTGTGTGTGTGTGATCTCTGCCTGGCAGCTTCTTTTTTTCTTGGCTGAACTTTCAGATTTTGGAGGAAGTATTGAGTAAGTTTCTAATGTGTCAACTGGCAAAGTCAAAGGCCTCACATAATGAATCGGTTCTGTCCCAGGGTATCTATCATCTGAGGACTTGAATGTCAGATCAGGTAGGTGTGAAATCATGAAGTGGGAGGTTTTCTTCTCTTCTGCATCATTTGATGGATATTTTCTCAGGACCTGTCCATATTCTTGTAGTTCTGTGATTGCTGACCTGCAGAATCCCATGACTAAAAATCTGCATTTCTGAGCCCATCAAAACCCAGGTGCTTTCAGTAATCCCAGCACTCAACCCAAGGAAGCTAGCAAGCTCTTACAGATGTGAGCAGAGAACTCAGCAGTTAGCAGGTAACACACTTATAGTCAAACCACAACTTCTGGGATATATTGCTCAAACACAAAGAAAGTAATGGTGATTTAGGGGTGGCACAAGAGGGGGCAACTGTGTTTTAGGCAGGCAAAACCTTTTGAAAACTTTCAATGTTGAGCAAATCATTCTCAATTATACCTGTTTTGCATAGGTATAATCCTTCCAGGTTTACTACAGAACTGGCAGAGAGCTGGACCCAGACCTTCAGGCCTTACACGCAGATATAGGAGAGTTCTACAGTTGTTTGATTTTGTTTGTTTGGTCTTCTAGACACCCAAGCCAGTCCTTACTCGGCAAGACCCAGGGTTAGTGGCACTAAGGCCCGGTGACTAAGGCAGTGAAATAAGTCTCGGTTCTGGCCATGGTCATGTCAGACACTTGCCAGACAGATTACACAACCCCCTGGATACAGTCTCAAGTACACATATTTAATCACTGCAGGCTCAGTTTGCGGAAAAATGACAAAGTTCTTGTGTGGGTGGAAGGTTCCTGTCACTTCCTTTGGGCCATCAAACCCATCGTCAGAGCCTATAGCCAATATTGTCCTGATTTCCTCTCTTGGAGCCATTGAGGTACGTAAGTATCAGAAAAGGAGTATTAGAACTAAAGATGTTATTTCAAAATATCTCATATTTTTCCAGAACGGGCTTGATTTCAAGGATCCTGTGCCATTGCCTTTTAAAGTACATTCTGTACTCATATGTTTGCTTTAGAAGTCACTTAAGGCATTTCCTCTATTGCATTTATTTTAAAAAATGCAAGTTGTCTGTCCAAGAGAGATGACTATATTGAACAGTAGATGAAGTCTTTTCAAGACCGAATTGAATCAGATATTCAATTTGCTTATCTCAGTAAGTCAACAAGGCATTAAATTTTCCCTTCAGTTAATATTTACCCCATGCAGGAAACTTGATGAAACCGAGGCAGCTCGATGCAAATCTCACCTCGAGGAGCTACATTTTGTTGATGAAGCAAAGCTGGCGTTCATGAACGATTATCGGCAAAGAGTGTGGGCAAGTAAACAAGTGTGACTGCTGCATGGCCCAGGCTGTGACTGTCACAGAAGAGTAGGGAAAGGGGAATGAACAAAAGAAGGAAGCATCATTTTTTTATATAGGCATTGAGAGGTATAAACTTACCTTTTAGGGTAGGTTTCACTCTGTCCCAGAGATTTTGATATGTTGTATTCTCATTATCGTTCACTTCTAGGAAATCTTGAATTTCCTTTTTGATTTCTTTCTGAACCCAATTCTCATTCAGCATCATGGTGTTTAATTTCTAAGAATTAGTGACCTGCACAATGGCTGACATGTCAATGACCCCCCTAAAGTCTAGCACGGATCATAGGGGAGAAGGTTTCAGGTAGTAGGATCCTTAGAGGCAAGGGGTTAAACAGTCATAATATTTAACAGTCATAATAGAGTTCCCTTACTAGTGGGCAGCCCAAGAAGGGGCCCCAAGCTATGCCACTGAGTCCTGAACCCTCACTAGTGTAGATGACTCAGAAGGAAATTCAGCGTCCACATAAACAGATGCTCTGGAGAATGGGAGGGAGAAAGTAGAGAGCACCAAAAGAGGAGGAGGGAAGGTAAAGGTCTGATGGGGGGCTGAAGGGGAAAGAGTAGAATGGGGAAAATAGGGGAGAAAGGACAGGGGAGGAAGAAGAAGGGGGTACCTATTGAGCTTATATAACTAGGCAAAAAATGTAATAAAAAAGAAGTAAATAAAAAAGAAAGCACCGCATGAGTCACAGATAGCAGTGACAGGTGACTTTGGTCACTGAAGTCCTATCAGACTGGGAAATTCACAGACTAAGAGTATCAAAGCAAGGATTATAGTGGGCATGTATGCCAAGACTAGACTGCAGGGGTGGAGGTTTGGATTGGTGAGAGATGAGATCAAAATGAGCAAAGCTAGAAATGTAAAGTTTCACAACAGACAGAAAGATTTAGACTTGAAGTAATATACTGGACCATTGAAAGGTTTGGATGAGCAGCTAATTTTTCTGATGCTTCAGCTAGATAAGCTGAAAGTCTTCCTTTGTGATTCAAGTGGAAGCAGGAAGCCTTAGATCAACAGTGGAAGAGGAGTTGAAAAGGAAAGAGAAAGGCATCTGACATTAAAAAAGATCTACCAGACTGGATGCAAAGATTTGAAGAGAAGTGTGGTCATGGGTAATTCAAGCTCAGTGATTGTGTCCATGATAATCAGGGAATGGATGGATGTTGCATGACATTGAGAAAATGTGAATGCTACTATCAGAGAGGAGATCTTTAAAGCTACTTTATTAGGGGGAAATATATAGAGTTTGAATTCATGCATTTGAGGTGAGAAGTAATCTAAATTAAAGTCTCTCTTGGATAATCAATGAGGGTCTCAAATGTCAGGTCAGAGGTCAGAAAGAGGAACTGCCTGCAATCTGTGACCCTGAACCCACAATCAGACCATGACTGAGCACTTCAGGGGACAGAGTCTATAAGGAGAGAAAAGTGATCACAGCTGTATTCCTGTTACCCCTTAAGTCAGGAGTCATTTAGATCAAAATGGAAGGTCTGCCTGGAACTGAGAGATGCCACAGCAGAATGGTAGCGCAAATCCTGCCGTATTTGACCAAATGATGATAAGTATTGAGACTCCGCAAATGCGCTCTTGTTAAGAGAAGGCTGGCTTTGGCTAAATATAAAAAAAGGATTCAGAGTTAATGTAATATGCTTTGAGTCATTGGCCTCATGCCCCAGGTAAATCAGCACAACGTATGGCTAAAGTTATGGTCTTCTACCATCTCTACTGCTAGAATAACATGCCGTGACTGAGTAGAGTTGGTTTTATACAGAACCCCACAACCACCTTGCTAGGTTGTAGTTGTTGTGATCCCAATTCTTGGATGAGAAAAACCAATGACTTGGGAGTTTGCTCCAAATCAAAGAGTCAGTATGTGGCAGGAGGAAGGCTTTAAGAGAAATGCTCTGACTCCAAAGGCTGTGTGCACTCTTTGCTGTGTGTGATTGAGTCATGCTCAGCAGGAATGCAGAAAGATGGGACTCCTTCTGGAGGCCAGTGGAACAGACTGCTGCAATGTCAGTTCTCAGGAAGAGCTCTTAAGGGACGCAGGCATGTGCCCACATCACGGTCAAGGTCAAATTGCAGGTCCAGAGGTGTGGGACACATGAGAGGTAACTGCCTGCTGCATATTCATTCCGAATGCACGCAAGCCTCTCTCTATTAATGAACTGTGAACTTGGTTCGTGCACAGCGAAAGTACTGTGCGGGGCAGCAGCTCACCATTGCAGAGCGTCACCCACAGATGGCATCATGATTGCACGGAGACACTTCTGCCTTGGCTTAAAATGGCTAGTTTGTGGCCCCAAGTGCATATTCACACAGGTAATGGAAGTGAATGAAATGAAAGTAAAGGCCTTCAGAATGCAGGCAACCCTCAGCCCCAGCCAACCATTACCAGGGGGACCTGGGGGGTGCACCATTAAAAGCTACTCTGACTTTTCAAGATGACATGAAAATTGTGATTTTTTTATATGAGTAGCTCTTGGTTCTATGACTAGATAGCACCTTATGAATTACCATACAAACTAAACCTGTGCACATCTGTAGGCCAGATTGTGTTTATGTTTTTTATTAGTTTATTGACATTGCTGACTTCACTATGTCCAAAAATTGCAAAGGAAGGAGAATGAAAACAGCAAGAAGAGGGCTTAGAAAGATGGCTTCAAGACCCACAGTTCTCTGGAGAGACCCAGCTATAGACAGATATGAAACCGTTAACTGATTCAGAAGTTATTCATTGAACTCTTGCAAGAGGGGACCAATTAACAGCTTTAAGACCCTATATGGGGCTGGAGAATTGGCTCAGGGGTTAAAGACTTTGTCTTGCAAGCAAAAGGACCTGAGTTCAGATCCCAAGATCCCACATAAAAACACCAGGCAGAAATAGCAGCAGCCTGCATTTCCAACCTTGGAAAAATGGAACCTGGGAAATCCCAGAACAAAACAATGATAAAGTAGAGCAATCCGGGATGATTCCCAGAAGTCACCCTTGGGCCTCACAGGCATACACAGTGCCCTCTTCTAGACATACCCCATACATACACACAAAAGACCCCCACATTCATCAAGAGAAGCATCAGTCACATGCACACATGTTTATTGTGGATCCTGTCTTTAAGTAGGATTCACCTAACATATTTATACATGGGAGAATGCTCTGCCACTTCAGGAAAATTGAAAGACTGAACTTTTTTTTCTTTTGGAAAAGTTATACCAATCATAAAATTTGAGACAAGTTGAGAAAAAAATACATTGGTCACTAATAAAGAGAGGAAATGGAGGAAAGATACTATGACATACTGAAAAACATACACAGGTGCTGGGATTCTTAGCTCTTCTATTAGTAGTAACTCCCTAAACTTGGGCAAATGTAAGAGCACTTGCATGTAAGAACACTTCTCCTGGGCTATCTCTGACTTCTTTCTATGACTTTATCCTTCACAGAAGCTTTATGCAATCGTCAAATAGCTGCATATCTTCTCAGGTATTCTGTTGCCTTAATTTTTGTAAGGAAGAGGACTGGGAATCCTCCATTCTGTCTCTGCCTAAACTTGCTGAGACCTGTGCCCTTGGTCTCAGCTTCCCTTACCCACTGAGGTATTCCATGCTCTCCTTTCCTGTATTGAAACTATTTGCTTCTATTCCCAGCCTCCTCTCGATGCTTAATCCTGCACTTCTGTGGCATGTGTTGTTGTCTTCAGTACATTTGCATAGTTGGTGAATTTGGGGGCCTTTGCCCATCCTGAGGTCTCTTTCGCCCAATCTTATTGATAAACAAGAGCTTGTTGAAGTAGAAATGCCCGATTAGAAAACGTTTTTTCTTCCAAAAATTTCTCCTCTGGCATCTTCATTTTGCCAATGCCTTTTACTTCAACTGTGGTTACTGTTCTCTTTGTCTTTAGGACTACTAGCCTGTGGTGGTCTCTGGCCCCCAGCACTTTCCCACTGACTGACTCCAGGGGGGTTTCAAACTGCTCTTAACCTTTTGTTTCAGCAGAGATGAATGCAGTCCCTCTTGTTGCAACAATGCTGAATGGTGCTTCCACAACACCCCACTGGGGTTTATTCTCTGATGACATGCATGCAGTGTTTAAAAGTTTGACCTAGTAACTGGTCACTAAAGCCTGTCGGTTTTTGACACGTTCATCCAATAAATACCTGTATTTCAGGTGCTGGGCTCTGAAGACACAACAAGCAATCAGTGAATTCCAAAGCATCAATTTCAGCCATTGACTTTGATTTGTTTACTGAGCCAAAGACTGGCTTTGTGCCTCTGGGCAAATTCAAGCTCTGATCTATTCTGAAAAGGGAGAGTATTGGACAACATGATTTCCAAATTTCCTGTTTTTGACTTTTGGATTCTGAAAAGACATTGAATTAATTCAACAACTTGTACTGGTCAATGAAATTCATTGTGTAAATGATTTAAATTTATTTTAAACATACTTTCTTTGACTACATTAGTAGCTCATTTAAAGCAGTGATAGAATTGGAATAACACAGGTTTCGAGTACGCATAATCGAAGACTCCGATCTGTACTTGAAAAATCAATATGTGAGTCTTATCCAAAATTCTAGAAAGTTTTTTTTTTATTGCAGGACATAGTTTCAAGGTCCAAAACCTATCCCTGGAGAAGATTACGATTTGGAGCTTGCTGTAAAAAGTTCTATAAATAGTCCAGCAAAGGAAAGAAAACAAGCCATCAGCAATCACGCTGACAAGGGATTTATCGAGCAGCAGCGCTAGACTCCAGTCCTCACCACCCTCAGGTTGTAAACTGGCCGAGTCATTCTTCAAGTGGATTTAAGTGCCTATTGTATATAAAGACCTCTCAGGGCTAACAAGTTAAGATGGATAACACACAAGACTTTCAGCCTTCAGGGGTGCTTGGCACAGCAAAACACAAACATTGGTTAGGCCTCTGTACTCCAGCCTCTT
Source organism: Typhlomys cinereus (assembly GCA_023101885.1). Taxonomy (NCBI): domain Eukaryota; kingdom Metazoa; phylum Chordata; class Mammalia; order Rodentia; family Platacanthomyidae; genus Typhlomys; species Typhlomys cinereus. The sequence continues at coordinate 8,399,731 of JALPQD010000036.1, forward strand.
TGAGCTGAGCCCAATAGCATCTGGATAGCTGCAGAGAATAAGTCTGCACTCAGGTGTCCTGGGCTTTGTGTCCAGTTGATGTGTGCAGTAGTTAAGTGACCATAGGCAGATGGACCTGAATTCTTTTTTTTTTTTTTTTTTTTTTTTTTTTTTTTAATCAGCTCTCTGTGATTTATCCAGGGCCTAATCCCACCCACCATGGGCTGGGTCTTCCCCACCAGCTAGACAATCTCCTGCAGGTTTGCTCTGGGCTTAACTCAACCATCAACTCTCCACAACTGTGCCCAGAGCCCAAACCCTCAAAAGTCAAGTTGACACCTGTGCTTAACTATGACATTGACTGTCACCTCTGTACAGAAATGTGCTTGAGAGTGTGGTGGGAAGTGCCACATCACGAGACTGAGTCATCCAGTTTGGGGGAAGGCAGAGCTGCTGGCTCTGAGAGGTTGGGGAACATCTTTTTTTTTTTTTTTTTTTTTTTTTTTTTTTTTTATGATGAGTTATTTTTTTTTATTTCAGCTCATACAAACTTATTAGGTACACCAGTTCCCTCCCTTCCTCCTCCTCCCCCCGTACCCCCTGCTCCCCCTCCCCACCCCTCTCCCTCCCCATCCCCCAGTGCCTCCCGCCCCAATTCCCAGAGAGTCCTTTCTTGTGCATGTCTGATTTTCCTCTGGGCCCTCCTCTCCGATGACGTACAAGGACCCAGTGGCCTTTCCCTGAATCCTTTCCTGTGTTCCCCTTAGGTATAGGAACACTGCTGTGGCTGCCAATCCTTTACCTCCAAGGCTCTTGGTGCCTTTAGCAGATGCTAGACTTTGTGAGGTCCACAGTGGGTTGGACAACGCGCAGTGCATGCAAAGAGATGGACCTGAATTCTGAGTGTCTCCTAGACTTATTGGAAGAATAAAATGGGACAGATTATGTGACATGCTTTTGTAAAACTTTACTTATTTATTTACTTATTTATTTCCTTATTTATCTATTTATTGTGTGTGTGTGTGTGTGTGTGTGTGTGTGTGTGTGTGTGTGTGTATCAGAGGGCACTGTATATCCCTGTGGGATGCTAAGGGTGACTTGGGAATCATCTTAGATTGCTTCTACTTCCTTTTCGCTTTGCTCTGGAATTTCCCAGGCTTTGCCTACCAAAGCTGGAACTACAGGCCACTGTCTTTTCCACCTGGCATTTTTACACGGGACCTGGTTTCCAAACTCAGTGCCTTCTCTTGAGAGGCAAAGTCTTAACCCATGAGCCATCTGTTCAGCCCAATGTGACATATTTTTAGTGTGGCATAGAAAGTGTCTCCAAGACATAGTAGTTGAAATTATTGATGTTAATAATAAGAGCTAATATTGAATTGAGGCAGCAATTGTTTCAGAACCAGAAACATAAACAAGCTGTTATACATTACGAGAACGGAATGCACTGTCCTAAACTATTCTACTGTTCTTATCATGGGATAACTCAAAACTTCTTTGTTTAAGACTTCTGTCTTAGGAAGAATGGTTAGAATTTGGGGGATCTTCATGCAAGGGAGGAAGAGCATCCAGAGTTGGATCTGAAATCAAATATTTCTCAGTAGAACCTCTGTCTGAACTCCAAATGATCATTTCCTCTGTTTTCCAGAGATGTCACATTCGAGCGTCATCCTAGAGACTTAGGAAGGAAGCTAGTCCTCTACCTACGATGGAGACATTCAACTTGTGGGGATCAGACTGTGCTTGACTCTAAATTATTCCTTGTATGAAACAGAGTGAATCCATTTTCTGAAATGGCAGCTTGTTCTATTTTGAATATATATGCTGATGATTCTATATCTTGTTTGTTCAGGGAAACAAACAACTACCCTTCCTCCAACATAGACCATGAGGCACACAGACTGATAAAAAAAAAAAACTTACTTGAACAAATAAAATATCACCACTTCCAAACTTATCCAATTAAATCTGGAACACATGAACCTATGAGTGTATCAACACCATATTAAAAAAGCTTGTGAGGCTATGAGACCCACTAGATCAATGGATGCACCCTCACTGGGATCATATAAAAGGAGGAACACCTAACATTGGGGTGTGCTGGTACCTGTGAATTGTCATCATCTTTTCCTACATTGTTACTCAGTATATCATTTTACCCTCTGTATTATTCAGCCTAGCTGAACTCTTGTCTGGTCCCCAACAGATACTTAAGAAAAAGATACTTAAGGTGAGAGTCATCTGGGACCAAATCAGTTAAAACCAATTAGATTCAGGATGGCCACCTAAACAACCTCTAATAGTCTTCACATCCCATCTAGATGTTAAGTGGTCCCCCCTGTCCCAGGAGAGTTGATGATTTCCATGGTGACATCTAGAAAGAATCGTGGTAGGAATAGAGATAGTAATGTGTGGGTTCCTGAGACATCCTGCCTGTTCCCCAAAAAAGACTTGACTATCCCACCCTTTATTGATCGATCCTTCTCACTCACTACTTTCCCACCATATTTATGTCTCTCCCAACCCTAATGGGTTGAGGAATTGATTTGCAAGCTAGGCTCCTTTTAATTCATTCATTGACCACTGAGTACACTTGGTCTCATCTCTGACTTCATGATAAAAATGGAAAAGGAAACCCTTAGAATGTGGACCATCTTTTAAGAGAGGCGCCAATGAATTGTAATTACATTGCTGATAGATCCATGTTCCCCAAAGGGCAGTCAGCCCTTTCTCAGCATCTTTTTCTATCCTTCCCATTTACTTATTTTTTTCAGCTCAATACATTTTTTTCCATCATGACTGATAATACCCAAGAAATAATTAGTCTCTGTGTCAGCTATATTTTCTAATTTGCAGGATTTATTAAAATGGGAGTTTAAGAAGCATTTGTCTATGTCCTACCACAACATTACCATAACACATCTTAAGAAATCACATCGGATGATGGATCTATTCTTGTGTTTTATTGGGTCATTACTGAGATGATTATGACTTGATTCTATAAAATAGAAGAGGTATTGAGTATTTAGAAAACATGTTCTATCTTTGTGTGTGTGTGTGTGTGTGTGTGTGTGTGTGTGGTGTGTATATGTGTGCACAAGAGGGCACTTGAGTGTGTGTGCCCATGGAGGACTAAGGGTGAAATCAGGGATCATCCTGGATTGCTGTACCTTCTTATTGGTTCTTATTGCGGATCTGAATTGAGGTCCTTTTACTTATGAGCACAGACTTTAACCCTTGAGTGTCTCCCTAACCCAATGCAGTGTGTTTACAGCCATGCCCCATGGTTGACTGAGGGCTTCATTTGGAAGGATCGTAGCCTCTGGCATTTGAGATAAAAGTCTCGCCACCATACTTTTGGAGATCTAGGTGAGGCAGCAGGGTAAGAGCATCGCTTCTGCTTCCTGTCCATCAGGCCTGGGTCTCTGCCCTCAGAAAGGAAGGAATTGTTCCCCATACCAGAAGCTTACCTGACAAGCTCAGAGACCACAGTAAAAACAATTTGCTGAGTCAGAAGAGGCCTGAACACAGGCGAACTGGCTGTGTTACTATAATTTGAACTTGGACTTCCATTTCATGACCAAATGCCAGTTCTCATTGCCATGAAGTGTCAGAGTTGGAACAAAAGAGTTTAGAAACCTTCAAGTTCTTTAGCTGATCAAACTGTGCTGAGGCACCTTAAAATTCCACAAAGGTGACTCGAGGACACATGGGGAGAGGATGTGAGGAAAGGCAGTAGGTAGGAAGACCTCCTCCTTGCCAACTGCTCCCAACTGTGGGTTTTTGTTTAAGGTTTTGCCTAAAGGAAGTTTTGAGCCAAAACAAAACAAAACAAAAAATTGAGAGATGAATTGAAAATGTTCTGGACTTTCCTACCAAGCATGATTCTTATCACTTCCACTAGGAACATGGTTCCTTGAAAACTCACCCTGATGTTTATAGAAATCTCCCAATAACTCTGTGAAGTAGTATCACAGTTCTCCTAGTGAGAAAATTGAGACCTGGCCAGGTGTGACCTCGTTTTCTTTTTTTTACTTCTTACAGCTTGTGAGTGGCAAAACCAAGACTTGAATTCAGGCCAACTCACCTGATACCAAAATTCAACTTCTGTGGTACCCAAGCAAAGAAAACCTATCAGCCAAGGTCATTGTCCTTACCAAAGAAATTTCTGGAAATGTTTAACTTGGCTGTTATACTTGCCTATTTGCCATAACGAAATTGCAGGCTAGGTGCTTAAGTAACAGAAATTTATTTCCTCAGATGTGTGGATGCTGCTAATTCTGGCCCTGGTTCTTTCCCTTTTTCTGTATGTCAGATGGATATATACTTTCTGCCTTCTCCCGTGGATCTTCCTTGATGCACACTTGTGTGTGTGTGAAGAGAGAGAGAGAGAGAGAGAGAGAGAGAGTGCACACTCTGTGTTCTCCTCTTCTCATAAGGACCAGCTATATGAAAGTGGAATTCACCTTATGGTCTCATTGAATTTTATCACATCTTCAGCAGGTCTGCAAATATCGCCACACTGGCAGTTAGAACCTCAACGAAAGGATTTTGGAAGAACACAAACCTTCAGTCAATGAAGGCTAAGGTAACAAGAACATTTATGACTTTGTTCAATATTTTATTTGGCATCCTGTCATAGATAGATATAGGTATCAATTTGATGATTGAAGGTTCGAGCTCTGGACACATTTGTAAAAAACTAATAGTTAAGCCCTGAGTAAGCCTGCAGGAGAGTGTCTAATTGATGGGTAAGGCCCAGCCTATGGTAGTTGAATGTTGCAGTTAGCCAGCATGCTACTGACAAAATCCTAACAAAACTGATTAAGGAAACAAGGGTTTATTTTCTTATAATAGTCTGGTTACAGTTCTTAGTCCAGTTGCCAGGAAAGCATCATCACCAAAGAGCTGAGGGAACTTGCCACATCATATCTATGTAACACCGAGAGGACAAGGCTTACACGCCAGACCAGCATGTCTGGCCAAGTATACACAAGGATGCCAACTTCCTCAACCAACTCTCTATTTTATTCCCTGTTTAGTCCCACCTACCTCAGGCTAGGTCTGCCCCATCAACTAGAGCAAATCTGCAGGATTAATTCAATTACTCTAGGCTTAATTCAATTACCAATTGTCTACAAATATTCCCAGAGCTTAAACTCTCAGCCATCAAGTTGACACCTGTACCTAACTATGATACTCCATCTCTTATTAACTTGGCACATGAACGTATCACTTTTAAGCTATAACCTTCACCTTGTCCCACAGGTGTTAAATTTATCTTAAAATATGAATACATTTAATTTTATTAACTCTAAATCTCTAAAAGTTCTCATAGACAAATTTTAAAATGTTCTATCATTAAAAATTCAGTTCCAACATTATAAAATTTCAAATCATTTAACCATAAGTGTCCATCAAATTAAAATAAATTGAATATTTTAACACAGATAAAACATCAAAATAGAAGCATCAAGACAATGAGAAACCATCCAAATTAAGACCAAAGTCCAGCAAATCAAATGCAGCATCCTATACTTCAGTGTCCATCTTCTATCGCTCATCATGTATTCACAGTGGCTCAAAGATTCTGGGCAATCCCAGTCCTTCTTTGCAGCTAAAGTTGTACAGTGTTTCTCTGGACCAGGTTGAGTTTCCACTCTCAGCCGTTATGTGGCTACTGTGTGGCCAGTTCCCTCGGCCTGCCAACTGGACTAAGAACTGTAACCGAACAAGAGAATAACTCCCTTGTTCCTTTAAGCAGCTTTGTCATGGTTTTATCAGCAAACACACAGGTGAACTGCTACAGTGGGACTAGTCCTTGGGCAGCTGGATAAGATGGAGGGAGCTGGTTAAGGAAGTTGGCATTCTTTGGCATACTTGGACAGACATGCTGTCTAACAAGGGAAGTTTGCCCCTCTCTCAACAGTCCGTGAATGTGATGTGGTCAGTTCTCTCAGTTCCTGGTGTTGTATGGATTCTCCTGACAAATAGACAAAGACTGTAACCAAGAATCATAAGCCAAAATAAAACCTTTTGTTCCCTTAAGCTGTTTGATAGTGATTTTTTTTTCTGTTAAATATCTGCTTGTTCTAAGCATGGCACTTTCCCTAAGCATCTACTTACTTTAAGAAGAGTCTGGTTTGGGTAAACAGTAACTCCTGTAATATTTCCAGCAGTCCAGAGGGATGTTTACTGTGAATATAAACGACGTTCAGATGAGGAGAACTGAGGTAGAGTTACCTCAGCCAGGACCTTGACAGCTCCCTCCCCCGAATTGGAAGAAGCAAAGCAAAAGAGAATTGAATGGGACAGAAAGGTTGAAGTTATAGGAGGAGAAGACCAAATTCTACTGACCACCAACCCTACTCATTGCTTTCTGCACTGCCTAAAGGTAGTAGAATTTTTGTGAAAGCATTGGTAAACTTTGAAGTGATGTGAGACAGCAAGCTGTTTATGATAGCAAACTTAAAAAACACAAGCTTTAGACTGGGAAATCTAAAGAATGAATGATGGTTCCTGCCTGCGATCATGTGGCTGTCAGAGCAAATTTTCTCTTTCTTCTAAATCTGCTCTTCCTATTTATTTTTTTATTTATTTAGTATCAGAGGGCACTGTATGTCCCTGTGGAGGACCAATGGTGACTTTGGCAATCATCCTGGATTGCTTCTACCTCCTTCTTTCTTTGCTTTGGGATTTCCCAGGCTCCACCCTCCAGGGCCAGAAGTGCAGGCTGCCACTATTTCTGCCTGGCATTTTTACGTAGGACTTGGGATGCAAACTCAGGACCTTCTGCTTGCAAACCAGAGTCTTAACCATCTCTCCAGTCCTAAATCTGCTCTTTCTTTTAAAACCCAGCCTGCTCCACAATCCTTTGATTGGTCCTTGTGCTCCTTAGATAGGTAGGTGTCAACTTGAAAATTGAAGGCTGAGGTCAGGGTGCATTTGTGAAGAGCTAGTAGTGAAGACAAGCCCTGAGCAAGGCTGCAGGAGATGGTGGGATTGATATGGGAAGATGCAGCCTATTGTGGGTGGGATCATTCCTTGAGCATGTGGATAAGATGGGGGAGGCCAGATCAGACAATCTGCATTCTTCAGCTTACTTTGGCAGACATGCAGTCTGGCGAGAGAGGTGTGCCCCTCTCAGCAATCTTTGTGGATGGGGTGAGGCCCATTCTCATGATTCCTGGTATTGGTACGGGTGCCCCTTCAAAGCCGAACTAAGAACTGTAACCAGACAACCACAGCCAGAATATAATCCATTGCTCTCCTAAGCTGTTGGTGGTGAATTTCTCTGCAACACACCAACATCTTTATTCCCAACTTCTATGTTAACATTTTATGTTTGTCCTGACATGGAATTCTGAAAACCCTAAATGGTTGAAGAGATTTAGAGACCTGATCTGATGTTTGAATTCATGTTACATTGGGAATCTTTATCCTCATCTTTTTATGAGGGATGATTGTCTTTGCATACGTGTGTGTTGTGTGTGTGTGCAGGTGTGCGTGTCACAAGGTTTGCACATGGAGGTTAGAGGAGAACTTGCGTGTCTGTCTTCTTCTTTCACCTGGGTGAGACAAGGGACTCTTTCTGGTCACCTCAGTATTCTTTAGTCTGAATGTCCCATAAACTTCTGGGGATTCACCTGGCCCTACCTCCCATCTTATATACAAGCACTAGAATTACAGATCCACGCTACTGCGTCCACCTTTATGTGGGCTCTGAAACCAAGCTCATGTCCTCACGTTGACCTTTCCCACTAAGTCATCTCCCCAGCTCTAGAGATTGTTTCTCTGGACCATGGAGTTACATTTTGGATTTGTACTGGTTGATTTATTCCAAGTCATTGGTTTCATTGCCAAGGGTACGAGTTGTCCCAAGGAAAGAGGTTCCTGTGCTAAAAGCATCCGGGATACCTTGACCCTGAGAATAGACAGACGTGGCTTCTGTCAACTTGGGCTCAATGACTCTTACAAGTATAAATGTTACCTGGTCACTTCCTACGGTTCTCCAGCAACTCAATGAAATTTCTCCAGCAACTCAATGAAATCTAGTAGCAAACCGACCTCTCAAAAACCTGGTGCCAACCCATCTTACCATCCAGTACCCCATTAGTCTGAACAACACAGGATAGCCATGTAGCATGCTTGGGGGGCAAACAGCTCAGACTGTATCTCCCTCATGATGCCCAATGGGAAGGAGGAAAAAAACTTAGAAAATAATAAAATCAAGGACAATTTTGTCTGCTTAAGTTTTCAAAAAAGTCGATTCATATATAAATAATCTGATGGAGGAAATTGACTCAGGATGTAGAAAGCAAAACAATGATTAGGTCCAAGAACATGAAAGATTTTGCAGGAAAGAAATCACGTGACAGCGGATAACTTGGGTTTCTCAAAGATTGTTCTTTACAGAAACATACAGAAGCCGGTGCCATTATTGATTTCACCAAGAGTGGGATGGAATATGGGAGGACGGCAAGGGAGATTGTAGGCTAAGGAACAGAAAGTATTAAATTTTCATGTAGCAAAGCAGAAAATCAATATATAATGCATGGGTTTAAAAAAATAGCACCGTAAGCAAGCTATTGAGAAGTTGGGGTTGAAATATCACCTTCTTCTGTGTTATTCTAGTTCTGGAGGATTATTTTCACGGCCTGGGAGTTCCCTGTCTTGCTTTCCTAGAAAGTCAATATCCCTAGGTTCAACATTCATTTCCCCGAAGCTGTGCAGTTTCAGAGAACAGATCCCTTCTCATAAGATATTTTCAACGATCACCCCTTTTCACCCTACTATGGGACTGACAAAGAAACACTCCTGGATCACTCCTCTCTGGTTGGTGGTCTGTGGGTAGCTTTGTGTTGTTAGTGTTCTCTTGTCCGGTCTGTGAGGATCAGTCAGTAAAACTCGGTAACATCATATTGAAAAGCATTTGTATGGCAACATGGAAATAGAGACCTCTTGGAAATTCTCTCAGGAGCAAATGAGTGAGAATCATTGCTGTCTTTGTAACTCTTTCTGTTTTCTTCAGTGACGTTAGACAATGGATCTAACTATATGACACATACATGCATACATTCATATTGTGCAATGGCCAAATTTACTCTGTCAAGACTAGATACATTTATTGTCTCTCACAGTGAACTTGGGGCTGTAGGGTGTGTTTCCAGGGTTACCTCCACAGCCTCACTTCTGAGGGTCATATATTTGGGGAAGTTAAAAGAAAAAGGAGATTTGACAACAAAGCCATTTCTTGAGTTCTACTTTTAATTTTTGTGCACTTTTGGCTCCCATTTAAGGGCATTGTACCTGTGTGGGGTCTCAGTCAAGCATATTTACATCTAACTCAGTTAAGTCTGACAAAAGTGACAGTCCTAGGAGACTTCTGCTTCTTGCTTGAGGGCCTTAGTTTTCAAACGCACCCGTGAGATGAAAGAATAATGTTGACCAGAATTTATCAGGAAAGAGAGCCATCTATTGACCAAAGTGTTCATTCAACTATTCCCATTACACAATAACCACAGACCACCTTAAGCATTGTGATGGTTGTTTTGGCTGCTCGACAGTTGAGACAATATAGAACACAGTGAACAAGAGCCCTAGATGTGGTGGTATGTTTATCTCCCCACTACTTGGAATTGGGGACAGGAGGATTTTAAGTTTAAGACTAGCCGGGTCTGTGCAATAAAACCCTATCTCCATTAACAAAACAGTGACCTGAGTGCCAAGAGGCATGCAGTTCCAGTGCCAGTCTTTGGGGGACAGCAGAGACACTGCTCACACCATTGATGGTTTCTTTTGCCTCCAAGTTACCACCAGCTGGTTGTCAGAGCGCCATGTTTTAAAGGCGCATCAAGATGCCAGAGGAATACAAAACGTGAAAACATGACACACAGGAAAAGGCAGAAGTTTAAAGAATAAGTGAAGCGCACCAGGACTTGAGCAGTAAGAAGATCTCCCCAAACTCTTGGAAGAAGCGGAAGTGGTGGAAGCTCCTTAAAGAAGGAGCTATTGAAGAGGAGGATTATGGGAAAGGGGCTACACTTCAGAGGCGGAAGCTGAAATTTCAGAGAGGGTAGAGCATATTTGGCTTTTAATAGCTTAGACAGTTACTTGTTTATATTTCGAAACCATTTTTATTCTAATAATTGACTCCACGTGTTTGGAAAAGCACTTTTATTTGAATCAAAATAGCAACTTACTCTCTAATATATTTGTAGCCCTAAGTATTGTCTTTTTAAAACTTAAAAAGTTTTAATATGATATGGAAACTTAGAAATTCCATTTTCTGGTTTAGTAGCTGTTCTATTTTATGCATGCTCTTTATTTTAATCTTTTTTATGTGACTAGGAAAATTAAGTAGCCAAAAACATAATGTCTGACAAAAAGGGTTGTTCCTTTCCTCAACCCTGACCTCTTTCCCAAGAAATCTTCTGGGGAGATCACTTTCAATTCTTTAACTGTTTCATTTGATACTTATTTCTAGATTTTTCAAGTAGTTTGTTGAAGTAAACTTTTCTTTCCATTTGGACACCATTTATTGATTTTCTGTTATTGTAGATTTAGCATTCCTATGTTTTCTCTCCTCCCTTCCTCTCTTGCCATCCTCATAATAATTCTTGTCCATTTTTAGCTAGATCAATAATGGTATCAGAATTAGTGTATGTGTATAAATGACATTCACTGCAAAATCTAAGCAATCTATTATTACATTTTCTTTCTTCAATAACATTTTATTTTTCTAAACATATAATTGCTTAACTTTTCTTTTTGTGATTTCATACACATAAAAGACTTCATTTCCCTCCTTTGTATTATTTTACTTAAAATTGACTTTCTTTGTTTTCTTTATGTGTGTGTGTGCGTGTGCGCGCACGTGTGTGTTTGTATGTGTGTGTGTGGTGTATGTGTGTGTGTGTGTGTGTGTGTGTGTGTGGTCAGATCTCCACCTCATTTCTTGAGATAAGGTGACTCACTGAACTTGGAGTTCATGGAATCAGTTAAGCAGGCTGACCAATGAGCTCCAAGGATCTACCCGGTACTTCCTCCTTGCACCTGGGATTCCAGTCCTCCCCCCCCAGCACACCTGGTTTCTTACAGGAAGTGTTGGAGATCAGATCTCAGGTCCTCATGGGCTGTCTCCCTGCCCCTCAGCTGACTTTTAGATGCTGGTGCATCAAGATGATCCCTTTTCATTATGTTCATTTTTTCCCTCCAAGACCTGCTCCAAGAACCCTTGTTATCCTCACATCATCTGGGCTGGGTCCTTTGGAAGTCGTTCACACATCCTGGGACTTGTTTCCTTCGCTGAGCTGAAGTTTCTGTTTCATGGCACATTATTTGAAAAGCACATTGGTAGGACGAAGATGCCAGAGGAATGCAAAGCTTGTCCTGCAAACATGGTACACATGGGGAAGACAGAAGTTTACAATGTTAAGTGAAGTGCACCAGGATTTGAGCAGTAAGGTCTCCCCTAACTCCTAGAAGAAGTAAAAGCAAAGGTTAATTTTTTTTCCTGTCCTATTTGTCTATTTCTTTTAGAGAGAGAGAGAGAGAGAGAGAGAGAGAGAGAGAGAGAGAATTTGTGTATGCCATAGTACATGTGTGGAAGTTAGAGGATAACTTTCAGAAGTCTATTCTCTCCTCCCATCATTCAGGTTTCTGGGAATCAAACTCATGTCTCCAGGTTTGCAAGTACCTTTGCCTGTTGAGCCATGTTGCCAGCACTACTCATTTCTGCGCCACACTCTTCAGGGGTATGCTGTGGCACCCAGCCTCCCATGGTCCCCAGCAAGCCTTACTTCCTGTGCCATATCTTCCACACTGGATGGGGTTGCTTGAATGGTAGATTAAATACAGTGTGCATGAGCGTGTACCATACATCCCAGACCAGGGTCTGAAGGGCACGGCAATCTCACCTTGTCCCTGAGGTCACTGGTTTATTCTGCAGAAGTCAGCTGCTATGTAACTAGCAAAAGAAAATACAAAGATTCTCATGTTTCCAGGTGTTAGTCCATGGGGAACAGCAAAAGCATCTACCAGAGAATTAGTCTCTTTCAAGTTTGCATGGAGCCAATATCCTTTGATGTGCTGAACATTGAGCACGTGGAATGCTTCCTCATTTCAAATGCATTTATTCATTTCTGAGCAACTCTGGAGAGATAAGACTTCACTCTAGTGCTGTCAGGCACTGTTTGGCCCAGCTATACCTCATATGGTGGATGGTTATCATTGTTTCATAAACTCAGCCAATGATGCACTTCTTCCATTTGCATTCTTGTGGGAGATGTGCTTCAGCTGCCAGGGCCATTAACACTGGGCACATAAATAAGGCTCCAAGTCACTGAATCACAAAATGTAAGTCAAAACTTCCAGAAAAATCAAAGTGCTGTCACGAAAAATTGAACTTTCGTTTAGTAAACATTTGGGCACTTTTGGTAGATTAATAAAGCAAAACCACTTGGTCTAACTTAATTAATTTTTTATCTTCTTATACTTTTAAATCTTGCTTATATTTCATAATAGCTAAAATCATATACTAATGTGTGTGTGTGTGTGTGTGTGTGTGTGTGTGTGTGCACATGTGCACGTGCACTGGGGATCAAACCTAGGGCTTGGCATATGCTAGACACATGCTAAAACATCACATTCACAATCATTCCCAAAATTCATTGGTAACTAAATATATCTGTATTTGTGTCATCTACTCAAAGCTTTGTGGTAGACGGGCATATTAGGTCAAAAACACTTAGGGAATACTGATCTCAGAGCGCTGCTTGGCATCAGAGAGAAAAGTCCTGGCCCTAAAGATTGTCTGTTCTGGAATGGTCTGATAAGAAGCCTTTCTGTGGTCCTTAGTGCACCTCGGAATCCACTGCTGTGATCTGAATACCAAATGTGAACCTTACATATTGTGTCTCCTTTCATTCAATGGTCTGTGGTCATATTTAGTCCAAAGCAGTGTTCTTTGAGTCTTTATAAAAGTGGCACTTCTTTAAAATATCTATTTTTGTGCCATGAATATCTGTTCTGCTATGCCTAAGATATCGACTTACCTTACATATGTGACATATGAGGCCCCAGTTCTGCTCCTGACCAAGGGACAGAAATAATGTGCTGGCCACTCTCTGTATGGTGCATAAATGACTGATGCTCTGTGTGCCTGGCTGATCTATGGTTTCAAGTCATAAGCAATTTTAGGACATGGAATTCTAGCCTTTAACACCCTCACTTCCTTCAACCATTCCTTATGGGAATTCTCTAAGAAATCACACCCAGTTTTCTTCATGGATTTGTTCCTGTTACTTCTTCTTTCTAGAATGTTCTCACCTTGTGTCTTCCTAACTTGCTGTCTTCAAGACTCAGTCTGAAGTCATCTCAGGAGAATCACCCAATAGTCTTCAACATGTTTTCCCCTCCCACTTTCAGTGCCTGGAGCTCCACTTTCTTCGTAGCCTTGTAAATACGTTGAAAGATAGTTAACGAAATACAAAATAAGACAAGTTCATAATATAAGATGCTAGTTAATTTCATATATGAACTTGACTGAATCATGGGGCGCCAAGAGAGCTGGTGAACATTTGTGTGTGGGTTTATGAATGTGTTTCTTGGTCAAGTAATAGTATGAATGTGGATGAGCCACCAAGGGACTAAACTGAAGAAAAAGATAAAAGAAAGGGTAATTTGTTGTATCTGTCTGACTGCATGTCTTGGGACATCAGTCTTCTGCCCTTCTGCCCTTCACTGTTCCTCATCCCTCTGTTCTAGAACTTTCTATCTTGAGGATGGTAGATCATGGTTTTCTCAGCTTCCACAGTCCTCTGAGCAATTCCAAAGACATTCCTACTTAATATTTAATGCTAAAAATCCAAGATCTAGCCATGAGTCCAAGAGCTACATAGTTTGCAGGAAGCGATAGTGTAAAAGACATTGGAGGTACAGGAGACAACCAATCCATGATGCTGACATCAGAGGGTGCTGTTATTGGATATTAGTTGCTTATATTCAGAATTAAAGACCATGAGAAGTCAGTCAGGAGCAAAAAATATGTAATTCTACCCAAGTTCAGGACATTCTGAGTGAAGAAAGCTTATGTGAGAGGTGTCTGGCACTAAGTTGATGAGATGTCTTTGTGCGTTTGCAGTTCAGATCTTGAAGATCAATTGTATAAATGTCTAACATTCTTCTGTTCTTTCTACCCACAAAAATTGCTGCTTAGAAAGCTGGCTGTGCCTGTCCAGGTGACCTTCTCCCTGCAAGACCCTTGCTGAAGTTTGCAGCTTACACTGTAGCATTGCTGCCTCTGCACAGGGAGGCATTCCAAACACAAATGCATGAGGTCTTCAGTATGAGAAAGAGGGTGCTTCCTGCCTCACAATGCCGGCTCACATGCACACACAATGGCGTACTTGACAGTGTTGATGGAGGGTCCTGTGGCTCTGCCCACGCCTGGCCAAGTGGGCTGGTCAAAGAGGAAATGCTTGTGTATTTGCATGGGTGGTGTTGGATTGGACAGCTGACCCACTGACCGCTTGGCTGATGAGGATAAAGACAAAATTGACTCCCTTCATTGTGTTACACAACTCATAAGTCAAAGTCCCCGAGGCAGACCCAGGACAGAGGGCAGAGAGGCCAAGACTGGCAAGCGCAGGCCAGAGCACAGAGCTTCAGCCCAGAGTCGCATATTTCCCACTGTCCTCGGGGGCAGCCTTCTGGAAAGGGGAGGGAATGTCAGCGTACTGTACTGATGCACACTGCTCATCTCGCAAGTATCTACTGAGCCCCACTAGGGGCTAAATGATAAAGCTACGCAAAGCCCCTGCTCTCCCTGAGCTCCCTCTAAGGAAGTGTATTAGTTACTTTCTCTTGCTGCTGTAACCACACACCTGCCAAAAGCAACTCAAGGAAAGAAGGACTTATTCTGGCTCCCAGCTAAGGGTGCAGTCCATCATGGTGGGGAAGACATGGTAGTAGGAATGTGAAGCAGCTGGTCACGTGACTATGGAGTCAGGAAGCAGAGAGAGCAAAAAGGAACTCAACTCACTTTCTTTTTTTTCATTCAGTCTAGGATTTTAGCCATGAAATGTGCTGCCAACATTTATGGTGGTCTGCCTGTTTCAGTGAAACTAATCTAGAAAGTCCCTCCTACACGTGCCTAGATGTTTGTCTCCCAGGTGATCCTGCCAGGTCGATGATCAGCACTTACTATTATTGCAGGAGGGAAAGAGAAAAGGAAGCTTATAGATGGTGTGTGAGAGCTGTACTCATCTTGTGGTACCATATCCACCTGAAAAGCCATCAGAAGTGGAGAATACAAGGGGCTGGAGAGGTGGCTCAGGGGCTAAGCCTTGCAGGTGGATGGTCCTGAGTTCGGATCCTAGACCCCACATATAGATCCCAGGCGGAAGCCAGGGCGGCCTGCGTTTCTGGTCCTGGTAGGGCAGAGTAAACAAGGAGGAGGTGGAGGCGGTCCATGGTGGTTCCGGAATTCGTCCATGGTTCTACACACACACATACATACACACATGCACACATACACACACACACACACACACACACACACACACACACACACACACGCACAATTGAATAAATAATAAATAGTAAAAAAAATTTTTAAAAAGAAGTGGAAAATACAAGGAAAAAACAGCTGAGCCCCTAGCTTATGCCAATGCAGTCTATCTTAATAACATTCAGAACAACTTTGTAAGCCCATGGTTAGGCAAAATCATCTAACACAAAGTCTCTTTTGTAATAAAGTATTGACTATTTAATGGAATTTAACAAGCACTACACTGAATGTAAAGAACAGAGTGGGTGTGTGGACTCACTTTCACACATCAAAAAGTGGAAATGGGACTGGAGAGATAGTTTAGGGGTTAAGAGATTAAGACTCTGCCTTACAAGCAGAAGGTCCTGAGTTCAGATCTCAGGTCCTGTGTAAAAATGCTAGGTGAAAAAACGGTGGTGGCTAGCATTTTCGGCCCTTGTGGGCAGGGCTTGGAAATCATAGAGGGAAGCAAAAAGGAGGTAGAAGCAATCTAGAGTGATTTCTAAAGTCATCCTTGATCCTCTATAGGGACACGCAGTGACCTCTCACACACACACACACACACACACACACAGCGCACACACACATGAATGAATGAATGAATGAATGAATGAATAAATAAAGTGAAAAAACAAAGTAGAAATGTCCCTGCTGGTTCAAAAGTCCACCCCAAAGCTATGGGAGGCATAAAGGACACACTCATACAGAAAGTGTTGGCACACACAATGCTTTATTTAAACTATTATTTAAACTTTTAAACTATTTAAACTTTATTTAAACTATTAAAACTGTAAAACTGAACCCTCTGAATTTGGGGGTTCTTAGAACTTTGTTATTCAGAAATGGGAGCTGAAGCAATGTATTAAGTCTAGGGAGGGAGCTAAGTGACTTGTCATTGGCTTTCAGAAAGCACAAAGCTTCTTCATTTTCATCTCTGAGACAGCGCTGTGCTGTGCCCCATTATGCCATGCCAAAGTCAGTAGAACATTTTTTATGAAATCCCATAAGTCGGGGTTGGGGAGATGTCTCATTTGGAAAAATGGTTGCAGTACTCATGTGAGGTTGTGTTCAGATCCCCAGAGAAATGAAGAAGAGGTGGGCAAGGATAGAAGGATCTCAGGCGCCTGCTGGCCAGTCAGCCTGGCTGTTCAGTGACAGCCCGTCTCAAAAAGTGAAGTCATGAAGCGGAGAGTGATACAGGAAGACACCCAATAGCAACCTCTGGCCTCCATATGCAAACACACACACACACACACACACACACACACACACACACACACACACACACGCATGCACACATGCACACACATGCACACCAAGTTAGATGTAGCTTGGTGGTAGACATTTGCCTAGTATGTATAAGGACCTGGGCTGACTCCCCAGCACCATGGAGGGAAAAGTCCTAAATAACAACTACACTCAAAAGCTAGTTCTACAAACCAAGAGTTTTGAATAGATATCAATCCAGTGATTCATGAGGAATATCGTGACAGAGCCTCTGCCCCCCTCCCCGAGAGCCACCCACAGATTCAGCACACAAGTTTTTTTCTGAACAGCGAAGTCTGGCTTTGGTCTGGTTCCAGGAAGCCTGGCATTGGGAGGCCGCCGGGCCAGATGGAGAAGCAGAGTGGCATTTCCCCTAGTATTGGGGCGAGTGCAGCCTTTGGGCGACTGCTTCGTGACAAGCATGGGCAGGGAGAGAGAGAGGCGGGCCGACAATCCAGACACTAGGATCGATGACCGTCATCCATGCAGTTCATGAACACAGCTCCAGGGGAGGCTGGGGTAGAATTATGAGTGGTGGCAATTGCCAATTCATTGTCTAATCTGTACAGTTCTAGAGACTGGCACAAGCAAAGGCACCACTTCACCATGCATATATTTGGCCTCATCCAGCTGGACCTGAAAGCAGGAAAAAAAAAAAAAAACTTCATGATTCGTGAGAATCGTTCTTCATGCGTCTTCCGACTAGATTCCCCAATGGACACTGTGTTGTCTCTCCTTTGGAGGAGAAACATACCCACAAGAAAATGTGAGCATTTGTAGCATCCTGTACCAGCCAACCAACAGCAACATTCTTTTGTGGGCAGCTTCTTCAAACCTCAAAGTCAGCAAAGGAGGAATCCAGAGGAACATAAATGGAAGGTCCCGGAAGGTTCCGCCGCATAGCCGCAGTCTCTGTATGTCTTTGCCATGACCCGTTCCATACATCCAGAGCCTGGGACTGCATAGGAAATGCCCAGGTGCCAAAGTAAACGAGTCTCCTCCCTGGGGTGGTGCCCCGGTCTTGGATTTAGACCACAGCTGAAAGGGCCCTTGGAAAACTGGAGAGCGACCTTCGGAAGGTGGAAGAAATGCATGCGCTTGCTGTCCCTGTAGCAAAATGGTCCATTTGTTATTCAGCAAGACCACTGGCTGCTCCATTTGCTGAAGCTGCAGTCGCTGCTTGTGCAGCTGAGGAGCTAATAATGACTGGGGCTGGAGCCACAAGCCGAACTGGAGCTCCCAGGCCATTTCTAGCTCCTACATTCATCACAAGGGCACCAGTTTGGTCGTAGTAAGCAGCAGGAGCCAAGACTGGATAACCTGGCATGCCTGCAGCCAGACCTTGTCCAAATGCAAGAGCAGAATTCACTGCTGCAGCTGCCACAAGTGGATCTGTTTGCTGTCCCTGCTGTTTCTGATTTGGGGTCAAAGGACGCTGGCTGGCTCCTCCACGGAGAACTTGCTGCTGTCCTTGCTGGGCCTATGGGGTACTCTGCTGACTAGCAGAATTGGTTGCTGCTGCAGCTGCAGCAGCTTGCTGTTGGAAAAGGCTGGCAGGATAGACGCCCCATGGAGTGACTCCATAATACTGGTGAGGGACCACAGCAGGGCCGAGTGTTGCTGCTGCAGCCAATCCAGCTGTGTAGGGATCCGTCCCTGGGGGAGCTGCGCTGCTGATGTATGGGTTGGGGACAAACGCAGCAGGAGCTAACCGATATGAGGCTGGTGGGCCGCTGCGAGGGCTGAGCAGCTGTCAACTGCTGCACGGCGAGCGCATTGGGTCTTTGGAACAGCTGTTGTTGAGAATTGTAGTCAAAAAGTCCCACAGTTGCTGCCGCTGAGTCCACAGGTACCTGTGTGCCTGAATAAGCAAACTGGAGAGGCTCCATGCCCACATCTTCCATGGGGTCCAAGGGGACACTCTGGGACTCCATGTTGGAGAAATCCTCCACAGGCTTGGCACCATTGGTGCTGGTCAGCTGGGCTAAACCCTCAGAACCATTCTGGTTTGGACCCAGAAGATCCACTTCATTAGCAGAGTTCTGGCCATTACCAGGGGTACGGCTAAAATCTTTGCCGTCTGCGTCAATCCCATTCTGCACTGGTAAACCATTGGTCTTGTCCATCACATAGCTTATCTCCATCAAAGGTACCCTTCTTCTTTTCACCTGTCATTTTCATCACTGTCTGTATCCCTTGGGCCGAATCCTCCTTTCCTTAGACAGGAATTGTCCAGGGATGAACTCAACACATACTCCACCATGTTAACGCCTAGTCCCCCACTCTCCGATCGTGGGGACAGTACAGAATTGACCTCACTGTTCACATGGAAACTCTGACCAGGTCTTCTCTGCACCATGATTGGCTGGGAAACTGAATGATCTGATGTCCCCCAGGCACTGTCTCACCATTGATCACCTAGGAATATTCCTTTTGGTCCATCTTTGCTGGATTCATCTGTTTCCCAAAACTTTTTACCTGGCAAGAGCTGCTCTCCCATTGCTCTTCCCTCCAGAGCCAGTGCTTGAAAGTCATGATTGAGTTCATCCATAGAACGTACCTGAGATTCTGTATGAATGTTATCCCCAGTAGGCCATCGATGTTTGCTATTATTATAGCCGCCTCCACCACTTCCTCTTCCCCCAAGCTGTCTCTGAAAGAAGTTGTCCACCATAGCGTCGTCCTGGGAACAGCCAGCAACTCCTATGGAAGGCCAGCCTGAACCCGACTCTGCTTTGCAAACAATGACTGGCTTGCAGAGTTGCAACTCCGGGTCATGGAGCTTAGAACTGACCCCAGGAGGTCCTTGAGAGACCCTGAGCAATTCCGAGGCGAGGAACCCAACCCGACAGAGAGGGGCGCTTTCTCTGTCCAAGTCCTGAGTCAGCTTATTTCTCCTCCTTCACTCTGGTTTCCTCCCAGCCTGCCACTGCCCTCTGCTTCCAGAGTTTGCTGCTTATGTCAGAAGCCAAGAGGGACCCACTAGAGATACACGAGGACCCGCACTCACCATCCGAGAGGCCACAGGGCAGTGAGTGCCCATCTTCTGATGCACCATGACCATGACAGAGTTCAGAAACCCCAGGAGAGAAAGCTTGGCCGTGTGAGCTGTTCTGGGTCCACTCCACCCCCACCCAACCTTCAGAAAGGGCCTCGTCCTCCTGGCATAGAAGCCATGAGGGAGGAAGGACCAGAGGCTGGGAAGAAGCCCTGAATGACTAGACTCGGCTTTGTTTGACTCTGACCAGACCTCCTGGTGAACATTTCTATGTGGGCTCCAGGATCCGAACTCAGGTCCTTCCACTTGCAAGGCAGAGTCTTAACCCCTGAGCCATCTCTCCAGCTCTCTGGCACCGACTTCTTAAAAAGGAAGGATTTCTCTTGGCTCACGGAGGGTGCCATCTATCATGACAGGAAGAGCATGAGGCTGCGGGTCACGAAGGAGAAGGAGAAGCAGACTGGCCAGTTCTCAGATCTCCTTTTCATCGAGCCCAGGACCCCAGTTCAGGGACAGGTGCTGCCCACATTTAAGGTGGGTCTGCCCGTCCCCCCAGTTAACCCAGTCAAGAAACTGTTTCACAGACATGACCAGAGGCTTCTTTCCATGGCGATTTCAAATTTTGTCAAGTTGCCAGTCAGTAGTTAGCCTCACATCAAGTACATCTGAATGAGCACCAGTTACCATCTCAGGAAGAAAGGGTGCTACCCTCGTCTCTCTGTTTTCTAGAATGGTCAGTCCTTGGAGCAGACAGCGTTGCCTTCAGAACCCACTCCAGGGCAGGTTGTTTTGATATGCCCGGTGCTCAGTGTCTTTACCATGTGGAGGTGGAGTTAAGCAAGCTGTTAGTGGCTCATAGTTAGGCACAGGTGTCAACTTGACGGTTGAGGGTTTCAGCTCTGGACACATTAGTAGAGAATTAGTGGTTGCATTAAACCCACAACAAACCTGCAGGAGATTGTCTAGCTGATGGGAAGGCCCAGCCATGGTGGGTGGGACTAGAATAAAATATAGAAACTAGATTGAGAGAGTTGGCATTCTTGTGTACATTTGGGCAGACATGCTAGTCTGGCAAGTAAAGATCATTCCTCTCTTAGCCTATGTCGAGATGGTGTAGTCAGTTCCCTCAATCCTGGTGTTGGTGTGAACTCTCCTGTTAAGCTGGACTGAGAACTGTAACCAGACAATCGTAAGAGCAAATAAATCCCTTGTTCCCTTAATCTGTTTGATGGTGATTTAGCAACCATGCATGCAAACTGCTACAAGCTCCAAGTGTCACCAGTAAGATTCCCCAAGCAGAGAGAGGTCATCTGAGGGCTGCGCATCCACCCCACAGGGCCTTCATACCCTGGACAGTCATCCAGAGAGACGGAGACTGTCCTTTGTCCTCCTTTAAAACAAGTCATCACTGTGGTTTTGAGTTCATCCAGAGTGACGAAAGCAAAGGGCACCCTGAGCCTCAGGGACCTGGACTGTAATAGGGATGCGGTGGCCAAAGAAATTATGATGGTGGAAAATTGGAACCTGTCAGCAGCTGACGGTTTCTCTGGCTTTCATCTTTGCCTGTTGTTTGGAAGCGACAGGGACCTCTTTGAGTGAAGCCAAGACTGTCATTCTTGAACCAATTTTTAAAAAAAATGTTGCCAGGGCATCTTAGGGAGAGTCATGGAACACTTTGAAATTTGGGCAAGAGGGGGCTGAAGCAATTAAATTATATAGAAAAAGATGCCTTCACTTTCGCCAAGCAAATCAATCCGGTTTGTTATTTTCAGAGATGTTAGTAATCTCTGACATCGATTAATGATCCTTTAAGTCATGACATATTTAAGAAAACTGCTGAATATGCAAGAGAGAGAGAGAGAGAGTTGACTAGAAATTCAGCCAACTTGTGACTCTTTCAAACATGGCTTAAAATTGACTTATTAGGAAGAAATGAGACATTGCGTGGGCTCCAGTGGTTTAGGCTCCCACAGACTCTGAGTTCAAATGCTCGGCACCACATCAGGAAGAGTTCTGGACTCTCCAGGGAATGGTGTCAGCTGGATAAGAGGGTGTTCCTTCTGAAAGTGGATTTCAGACAGAGTGGAGGCTGGGAGTGGGTAGAGAGACAGAGACTGGAAAAGAAAGTCAAGCCAGGATGGACAGAGGACTCCACCATGGAATATTCCAGAGACCTTGAGGGGAAGACAAAATGGATATGATTGAAATAGGAAATGACTGTAGCGTGCAGGAGCCTGGAGCACATCAGAGATGCTTCCATATGTGAGGGGTCAGGTGGAGCCCATGTCCAGCTCATAGAGTTATAAGAATCTTCCATCCCGAAGGGGGATGCGATAGCTCAGTGGGGTAAGGCACCTGTGTGCAAACCTGACGACCCGAGTTCGATACCTGGAGCTCTCACATGGCAGAAGAGAAGTGGTTCCTACAAATTGTCCTCTGACCTCTGCTGTGAACTGTGGTGTCGTAGCATGAGGTGACTGTTCTCTATCTCTTTCTCTCTCTCGTTCTTTCTCTTTTCTCTCTCCCTCAAAATAAAATTTCACAAAAGAATCTTCCCACCTCTGAAATTATACTGTAAGCCTCACAAATACCAAACCTGGAAGGCTGTTTGCCTCCCTCATCGTTGCTAGTCAGAACAGGTGTTCTCGAAAACATACCGTGGTAGTTACAGGTATCAACTTGATCATCGAAAGCTCCAGTTCTGAGCACATTTGTAAAGAATTAGTAGCTGAGTTAACCCCTAAGCAAGTCTGCAGGAGGTTGTCTAATTAATGAGGCACAACTCAGCCCATGGTGGGGGGACTTCCCCTGGCCAGGTGGATAGGATGGAGGGAGCTGATTCAGGGAAGTCTGGCATTCTTCGGCATACTTAGGTGGACAATGTGTGGCAAGGGAGGTTTGCCTCTTTCTTAAGGTCTCTGGATATGGTGTGGCCATTTCCCTTGGACATTGGTGTTGGTATAGACTCTGCTGCCAAGCTGGACTAAGAACTGTAAACAGATAATTGTAAGCCAAAATAAAACCATGTTCCCCCTTAAGCCATTTTGTCATGAATTTATCAATGCTACATCGAGTAATTGCGACACAAACATCTTTTAATTTCAGGTGAGAGATGATCGCTGGGCTCCAAAGCAACAAGGCAACCCCATGGATTTCCTCCTGAGCAGGCGAACTGTGTTCCCTGACTCATAGTTTCACAGGGCTGCCTGCATACTCTCAGCCTTTCCAGCTGCATATAAGCTGCCACACATCTTGTTCTCTTAGTGAGGGAAATGCAATTCTAAAGGCCACAGCTGACTCTCTGCCTCTTTGGCTAGAAATGGGTCCTCAAGATGGCTGAGGACTGCATGGGAAGCTGGTCAGAATGGGTCAAAATGCTGAGACTGCTTTGGGTCAATATAATCCATGATAAGGAACTTCAAACGATAAAACAATCTATAATCAGGCAGCAGGGCATGGCTGTGGGTAGAGGCTGGCAGGCTGGAGAGCTGGAGGGCATAGATAATGGATGAGGCTAGGAGGTGAAGTTACTATTTGGGGTCACAGGGCATGAATGGGGTCAGGGCATACCTGCTCTGGGTAATTCTAACAGACTAAGTCAAGGCTTACAGCTCATCTCAAATTCTAAGGTCCAAGAGAACTGTAAGTCTTAACCTATCCTTGTCATATTTTGAAATGTGTCCCCATATGGACATAGGGCTCCACCATGAAATATTCCAGAAACCTTGGGGGAAGACAAATGCATATGATGTGTTTGGGAAGATCATGGCACCTTTGAGAGGTGGAGTCATGCTGGAGGAAGGCAGTCACAAGGGGTGGGCTTTGAGTGGTGGATAAGTCCCACCCTACCTGCAGGAGGAGTCTGCTTTTGTTGTAAGCAGTCTTGTAGCTCTCAGCCTCATGGATGGGAGTGACTTAGCCTGACTGCGGCTTCGACTGGCCAACCATGCCACCTCCACCATGAAAGGCTGTTTTCTCCCCTCTGGAACCTTAAGCCGAATCAATCTCTCTTTCTCCCTTAAGTTGCTTGACTTTGAGTGCTCTCTCACAGCAATAGTTAAGAGTAACTGTTACACCTATACATCGGTATAACCTGAGCACTTGAAAACTTCCTCGGGAGCTTGTAGACCCACCCCTCCTTGAGTTTCAGATTCCTCTGTCCTGAGAGGAGCCAGGCAGCCTGCTCCCCTAAGAAACCCAGGTGTGATGGCGTTTGTGAGGCAGCAACCTTGGTCACCACCTTACTAATCACTCAAACTCCAAGTCCTGTGCTGGTCTCCTGTCAATTTGACACATAGTTGGCATCCATGCTCATTTGCTCAGCAGTGGAAAGGACCCTGGAGGACCTGCGTGGGCCTGACTAACCCTACAGACAGGTTTCAAGGCAAAGCCAGTGATGATTCTTCCTCCGTGAGAGACATGCCCCGTGTACAGCCGCTTCAGCTGGCTTCCCAGAGTTCCCAGTCTGCTTTCCTGCAGCTTCCCAGTTCCCCAGCCAGGACAGTTCCCCTACAACTGCACTAAGGCAAGCTCGGGCAATCTGCCTCTAAACCACATCTCCCGCTGGTTGGGCTCCGCCAGGTGACTTCAATATGCAGCTTGGGTGAGAACTAGGGACTTACCCAGCAGTAGCAGTTAAGCCAAAGGACATCAAAATAAAATAAGCCAAGGTCATCTCTTGTCCTCTATCCCAAGTCTTTGTGACCACATTCCGCTCTCCTGTAACAAGGGTGGTGGGGGGAGAAAGATTCCTAGTGTCTATTGCATACTGTAAGGTTCAATGCATCCAGGCATGCACAAATTCAGTGAACATTGGCTTCAACTGGTGGTCACCGTTTTCCCTATACTGCTGGACTGTTCTGGGACTGGGCCATAAAATGCCATTCAAACAACCAAATGAAAAATCGGACCTGGCTCCTCCTCTCCCTCACTTGTCATGGGCAGTTGAGTACTTAAAAAACCACCTCACATTCCGCCAGCCCTCACTCTTTTAGCAGGCTGGTGGGCCAGGGGCTCCAAGGCACTTGCGCAGAGCCGACCCCACAGAACACAGGCAACAGGCAGGTCACGCTTTGGGTTCAGGACCAGGGGGCTCAGTGGTGTTTATTTGCTAAAACGGGAGTTCTGTGGGTCACACACCCTCATTCTCCCAGGGAGGTTAAATGGATATTTTGATTACAGGGAACTTGGATAGACGAAGAGTCGTTGCTTTGCTTTTACAGTCACAATTCGTTTGGGGATCGTTTGGGGACTCACAGCCTTGGGAGCATCCGCGCCTGGGCAAGTGTGGATTTTTTCCTTCGCCTCCACCCATCTCCCTCCTTTCCCAGTCTCAGACCGCAGCCTGGCAGACCAGCGCCCTCTGGTGGTCGATAACGGCAAAACGGCTCCCTTTGCAAGAACTTTGGAAAGCATCTTACATCTGATTTGCTGTTTTCTTCCTAAAAGCCACAGAGGCGCAGTTGCTCCAGCTAAGCTTTTGACGAGCAGAAAGCAGCTGCTTCTGTGCTTACCCCACCGCTGCTCGTCCATGTATAACTCAGCCACTTTGTCAACCTCTCGTCTGTTCTCCCCAGCTTTCAAGGGCTTGGTGACTCAGGTCATTCATTTGACCTATGTGTGGAGCATGCAGTTTCTGGCTTATCAGGGAGCAACCTGTGCATTCCAGGGCTTTAAGATGCCGCAGAGGAGAGAAAGAGTAACAAGAATGAAACAGACTGCACAGTGTGTTACACTATGCAGTGTTAGCACGAGTGTTAGGAAAACAGACTTGAAGGGCAGAAGGAGTGGGTCATGAACTTTCTGGGAGAGAACTGTTACTGAGCGGTCCAGGACTGGGCTCATGTTCTAGGTTCTTTGCCTTTTCAAACAACTAAAGTAAGGGCTCAGACTATGCAAGTAACAAGACACTATACGAATCAGAAATGCAGAACCTACAGAGGACCACGTGAGTGTCCACACTTAAAGGTCCCAATGAATGTTTGGGGCTTTTTATGGGACTTAAGAGGAAGTTTGTTATTAAGGGGTATAGTTTAGGTGGTCTTATATTTTGATTAACAGGTTTGAATTACTTAGGCTTTGATTCACGGTGCATGTCCCTTGGCACATCTGATTTTAATCATATGCATAGGCATATACTAGGTAAAAAGGGGCATCTTCTGAAAAAAAAAAAAGCTAACTCAGAGGACACAAAGTTTGTCATACTGAAATGTAGCTTAGGTGAACAAACCCATTGCAATTCTCACATGCTCTCTCCTATTACTACAAATATCCTAACTTTCCAATACAGAACATGTCTTTGATGTCATTGGGGGATGGGGATGTAGTTCAGTGGCAGTGCCTACCATATGCAAGGCTTTTTTTCAAGCTTTGGTACCACAAACCAACCAACCAACCAACCAACCGACCGACCAACCAATCAACCCACCAACCAAACAAACAAACAAACCACCGTAAGTCAAAGCAAACCAGGATCTTTGTTTGAGCTTAGGTATGCCAGTTTTGAAAAACACATTATTGTCAAGCATGCTCATCTTCAAATCTCTCATCTAAATTTCCTTTTTTTCTCTGTGGAAAGTGGATTCCATTACATTTTGCTGTATTATACTGAATCATATTGGTCCTGCCTAGTTTCCTTACTGAGTAGAGAAGATTTCCCTAAATTTTCTGCTAAAGAATAAATTGTATTTCAGTGATTGTATATTTGAAAATAGAAGTGGTAAAGACTTTGGGTGCATTTTTAAATTGTGAGCTTTGGTGAAGTTGAAAATAATTGTGTATGAGTACTATTTCACAAAACAGCCCATTCTTTAACTGTACTTTTAAACTTCCCTTTTACCTCTATTCCAATTTTGAAGTAATCACAGAATAACAAAAGAAATAGATTCAACTGAAGAAATTTATTTACTTTTTCCCCTAAGTACATAGATGACATAATTATAGACAAGTTTGATACATAGGAAAACCCTTCTGTCCACCTTTCTTGTTTTTTCTAAATGGATCATCACAATAATTTTTACAATTTTTAAAACAATACACAGCTTTCTTGGGCCGAAGCAATTGCAAGAACTTACTGGTACTGGTATATTACAGCTACTTACAATGCTTAAGAACAGCAATGGAGAAAAATAAGTTATTTAAATATTGATTTCATATACAGAAAGTGCAATGCTGTTAGTTGTTATATAACTTGCTTGACAGTTTGCTCTATCAATTTAAAATCAAGGTAACTTGGACTCAGATGGTTATATCCTTTGTGAACACAATGCAGTCGCACTTGAAGCAGTGACTTGGGAATTGACCTTTTACTGCAGCTAAGCAAACTTTACTGTGATTTCTAATAGATGAATCATTTCCAATTTCACCCATACTGGGCTCAGGACAGGGAAAAGGGCCTCCCAATAAAGCCAAGCTGTTGAGAAGCTACCTGCTGTCTTCATCTGGGACCATAGTCTGGGTAGCTGCATTCTTTGCAGACAGACAGCTGTGATGCAAAAATCCCACATACTATGTGGAGCTACCTGAGCTGAACCGCCTTTCCAGGTTTCTTTTGTGCTTTGCAAAGACAATAGTTTTCATCACCACTTAAAAATTCTGTATCAAATGCAACTGAGTAAATGGGTATTGCTAAAGCCTGCCCCCTGCCCACCAGTCCCCAGACAGCCCCAAGCCACCTCAGTCAAATGTCACACACCAACAACATTCAGGCTTTGCTCAGATCAAATTAAAAGCTTAAAGCAAAAGACGACCAAACAAGCACTAAGATATAAAAAACAAAATAAAAAAACCAACAATAAAGTAAAAACAACCACAGTCCCCTCAAATCAGACATTCGCACTAAATTCATGGTCCCTGAAGTTCATTTTCCATGCAAAGGCAATGAGTTCCAGAGTGGTAAAAAATACTGTTTGGCATTCTCAAAACCTCTGGTGCTAGTTTTACTTAAATGAAAACCCTATGAATGAGCTCCAACATGGAAGTTCACACGAGTTTCTCTGCTCCCTGCTTACCTCCCCCGCGACTTCTGTGTGACTTTTCTGCTCAGCTACCGTTATGAGCAGGATCACCTGGACTGTCAGGCCGAGGTTGTTCTAGAAGCAAGAAGACTTGCCTGTTTACAGCACCCACCTCCACCACAGCCCAGGACATCTGCGGGGACCCTGCAGCCTCACACTTCAGCTGGGTCATCCCCCAACCCATAACAAAAATGAGCTCTTAACAGTCCAGTAGAAATTTGGCGACTTTACCTCAAAATCTCCACGTCTTCACATGGCATCTTATAGAAGGTGAATGTAATTGAAGGAACATTTAAAACATGCACACTATGGCATAACAACAAAACACTTCACCTGAGAACGTTCTTTGCCTCAGAGACGTGGATCAAGACATAAAGCATATGGTTGGAATGGCTCGTAATTAATAAAAATCACTACTCTAGCTCCCCGGAGGGAAATCAAATCACGTGTTTTAATAACTAGATGAAACATTAGTGAACTTCTGATCAGGTCTTGTGATCAAAGTGCTTGTGTTACACACAATCACACTTACTGCTTCAAGTAGTATGCCTAAGAATGTGAAGGTTAATTCATTTTTTAAGCAATGGAGACCTTAATAGCCGTCTAGATGTGCTGTTTGCTAGGAAAATCAGATACCAGACAAACAGGGTAGAATATGCTGAAATCACTGTTGGAAAATGATGAAAAGATGCACCGCTCAACACATGGCCATGTGGTTTGTCTGGCTCCCTATTAAACCTTTGTTTGAATGAAAAGAATTAAAAACCTGGAAAAAAATCTTTACAAACAGCTTATAAACTACTTTCCTTTTCAGAAAAACCTTCCTGAAATATGAGTCATCACAAAAACTTTCCACAAAGGTTATCCATTCGCTGACGACTGAATTTGGGTATGGATGTGGTCAAGACTCCAAGTCAACACTGCAACACAGTGACTGATGTAGTGCAATATTACAGCGATTAAAAAGAAAGGTGGTACACACACACACACACCCCATCTTTGTGAAACTCGTTAATTACTTTTTACTCAATTTGTAGTTAGTTTAAAACTGAGTCAACATGAAACGTGTACTTGATTTAAACACTCCTATAAAATAAGCCATGTTAGAACAAGACCATTAGTAAAGCCCATCTTTGCTGGAAACATCCCAAATATGTTAGATGGCAGTCTAAGCTGAAGACCTGGAACTAGGGATACAGGGTTGTGGACACTAGATAGATAACTTCAAAGTTCATATTAAGGCAAATAAAAGCTGATTGCTAGAAAGCAATTAAAATGTCTCTTGTTTATCTAAAAGACAACGGGACTTTTTTTCTTGTTGCAGCCAGATGTTCCAACTTGTGAACAAATGAGCATGGTCAATAGTGTACGGAAACTCCCGAGAGTCTGTTGCTTTGGCCTAGCTAAACCTGTCTGGCTCAGGTCTCCTGCAGGGTAACCAACCGAGTTGCAAGGGCAGAATCAGAACCCAAGTAGGCTGCCTTGCCCTCTCCTTCTAACCTTTTGCCAGTCCACAGAGAGACCCGAGGCACAGTGTTGTGGCTAGTTGGCATCTTGGTTCTTCTGTGTCTAAAAACAAAACTAAGTACTCGTCTTGCCTTTGGAGATCAAGAAGAACCAATTTCCTCAAAGGGAACTTTCTGGAAAGGGTGCTCAGTAATGCGCCCCAATCCTGCAAGCTGTAAGCCCCACATGGGGCTTTATTTTTTTCCCGGGTCCAGTCAGCCCACCAGACATGGAGGGATTGCAACAACAACTTCCGAAGCACAGTGAAAGGCTGGTCCTGGTCGGAAGGGTGCAGGCTGGCTACACAGCCTCGGGGCTTGGTGGCAGTTTGAAGAGTCTGGCTGCAGACACCAGCTTCCTTATGTGTCGCTCCTCCGTGATGCCGGCCTCCTGCAGGCAGATGTGGGACAGCGAAGGCACCTGGCTCAGCGTGCTGAAGCCCGCATCGGAGAGGGTGCTGGTATACATGGGAAGGCCGATGGAAATCAGCCAATCTGAAATGGAGGCAATGCATCCGGGAGAGAGGGGCTTTCTGCAGATTTCTGTGAGCCCACCACTTGGGATCTGGATAGAGAAGGAAAGCCGCATCATGAAAACTGTATGTACCACTGAAAGGTACTTTTTACATGGCTAAAAGAACATCACCAGCACATGTCAGTTAATTGTCACCAGAAACTGACCACGCTGTGAAATGTTAAAGGTCAGCACTAGCATTTTCTCAAAGATGAAACATATTTTCAGGGAAGTGCATTGGAAGACTTTAGAAGGCATCTGGAATTCCATCAAACCATAACGGTTTCCAAGTCTCCAGCGGTAAGCCTTTGCAAATATCTTGATATTTGGTCTCACTGGGCTATGTTATGTTCTTCACTATGGTAAAGATAACCTATGAGAATGTAGAAGGGGATATGCAATAGGGCTTTTACAAAGTAACATTCACCACTGCATTCTGAATCTATATTGACAACTAGAATGAAACTTACTTTAAATGGTTATAAAAAATGTAAAATACAGTCATACTAAGAGCTGGCTAGGACTAGGAAATGGACTTTGAAGTTCAAGGACTACATAAATAAGAGGTACATCTTTTGGAAGGTGATATACAACATGAAAGTCTTTGTGACTTCATGCACTTTTCATGGGTGAAGTGTGTGTGCCTGTGGGAGGCCCAGTCAACTCACACTTCATAAGAGCTACCTCAGTTTCTTGACATGGGTCTCTCACTTTTATCTGGAACTCTGTGTGTGTGTGTGTGTGTGTGTGTGTGTGTGTGTGTGTGTACACATGTGCCAGATGAACCTCCAGTGTCATTTCTCCAGAGCTGTCTATCTTGTTTGATTCTCTCTCTTTGCCTGGAACTTGTTGATTGGCTAGGCTGACTGGCAGGAACCCTAAGGACTTGCTTGTCATTGCCGTCCCAGAGCTGGGGTGCTAATTGCATGCCTCTATATCCAGAATTTTTGTATGGGTTTTGAGGATCATACTTAGGTTCTCATGCTTGAACGCCAATCCATTTCTTGACTCAGCCCTGATCTGTACAACCTAAAGCAAGCAACGTTCACTCAAGACATGATCCTCAGACATTACCTTGAAGTCTACAGACTTCTCTACTACATTATTTATAATAAAAAGCCCGAAAATTCTAAATGTTTTAATATGAAGTTGGCTAAGCCATAGAATGTTTATCTAAGAGAACACTTCAAATCTTAATCATAGAAGAATATTTTAGTAAAACAAATTCTTGACCTGGTAAGTGAAAACTATCATTTTCTTTTAAGTTGTGAAGTTTTCAAGTTGTGAAGGATACCATATGTTTGGATAAATACACATATTGTCTAAGGTTGGGCATGGTGGTGCAAGGGTCTGAGGCTAAGGCAAGAGGCTCACACACAGAAGTCTGGGCTAAACGGTGACAGCAAAAAAAAAAAAAAGAAAAGAAAAGAAAAGAAAAAAGATAGGACTGGGGATTAAGGTGCGAAACCATCATAAATTCACTGTATTTATGTATGAGGCAAAAAAAAAAAAAAAATTGAAAAAAAAAACTGGGGCTGGTAATGTAGCCAAGTGGTAGATGGCTTGTCCAGCATGCTTACCACTCTGGGAGTCCACTCCAGGAGGTAAAAAAATAATAACAGTAAAGTTAAAAAAAGAATAAAAAATGCAGGCTACACATCTACTGCTTTCTCCCCAGGTGCCATCAAGTCCTTATCTCTTTACCACGTGCCAGGTTGATTCAGAACCAGCCCGTAATTAACTGTACTGCTGCATGCAGGGAGACACTAGGTGTGCGCTGCTCACCGCCATGCGGTGCTGCTTTCGGAGCAGCTTCACCCGGATCTGGTCCATGTTGGTGGCAACATCCCTCTCAGGCTGATCTAAGTCCTCCGCATATCTTTGCACAAGGGCTTCAGGAATGCCACACCGGCCATGCTGCCAGGGGAGAGAGAAATGAAGCATGAAGGTTGGCACGGACTCCCTCGTCCCCCTCCAAGATACATCAAACATACAGTAGGATAAAACATTTAGCTATGAAAAAACAGCACCAAAAGTTTTAAAACTAAACCTTTTTTAAAAAAAATTATCAAGATGTACACCTTTAAAGGGAATATGTTTAAACTTTCACCTTCCAAATACTGATAAGCTCTGAAGAAAAATTTGAGTAATCAAGGCAGAATACAACTAATCCTGTATTGTTCAGACCAGTGTCTTCATCTCACTCTGTCACTTTGCAAAAGTCAATTCCTCTAGTGTTTTGAACCAGCCTTTTAAACTATGCTGTGCAGAAAACTGCCTATCCTTCATCTAAGAAGTTACAGTACTGTATCACTAGGTCATATTTACTGTGGAACTCTCCCTATTTTCTCTTTATGAACTATTAAGGGAGGGACGGACTGAAACGTTGCTTCCAGACATTCATGATTTTAAGAATCTTATAAGGACACTCAGGAACATATTATAACAGAGTACAGCCACCTCTAATATCATTGGTCTTCAAAGTTGCTTTCATGCCTGTAAGTCGTTTTTTGTTTCTTTTGCAATGAGAACTCTTTTCATTATAGATTTAAATCTTTTTGGTACATTAGGATTTTTCAAATTTCTTCCCCCCTTAAGTACAGATAATTATATATTACACCTACACTGGGTTCTACATTTTCAGTGTATGTTCCTATTCAATGTATTAGCTGCCAGCAATTGTTCTGTGACACAGATATTTTAACTGGAGACATGGATACATACAGGTGGTGTAGACATGTGCACCAGATCTGGGTCCGTCTTACCCACTAAGCCATCCCTATCAGGGGTCAGTGTTGCTACAGCTCATGTTCCCTGCCAATTATTAAAAACAAGTTCGCATAGAGGAAAACTGCAGGTCGTATTTGCATTTAACCTAGGTCGTGCTCTCATTCTCTGAACAGTCCAAGCACCCAGCCTTGCTCCCTGCTAGAAAACCAACAGTCAGCACGCCTGCGGGGCCCAGGCCTCCGCTACCTTATCGGAATAGGGCTCCTCGGTGAGATCGATGCCCTCGGCCTGCAGCTTGCTCTCGGTGAGCATCTCCAGGTCCACGCCCCGGACGCAGGAGACCTTCCTGCTCAGCGCCGGGCCCAGCTTCACGCCGTGCTCCTGCAGGCTGGCGCTGTCGGGCAGCTCGGCCAGCCAGGGCGGAGGCCTGGCGCACTGCGGGCTGCCCGGCTCCTGGCCGGCGCCCGAGGGCGCTCTGGGCGAGGGGCAATCAGAGGGGCTGGCGGGCGCCGCCTTCTTCAGGGGCAGGCCAGGCGCCTCGGGGCCTGTGCCCAGGTGCAGGCCGTTGGCCAGGCGCTCGCGGTTCTTTTTGGCGGGCACGGGCGGGGGCTGCGATGGGTGTCTGGGCGGCGTCCTGCTCTCCAGGACGCTCTGCTCGCCATCGGCCCCATCTCTCGTGCCCGCGGAGTGGTGCGAGTCTCCGTCGTGTCCCTTCCTGGAAGCCTCGAGAGACGTCCTTGTGAGGCCGGGTCTAGCCACTGGAGGCGGGGCCTCGAAGCTTCTGGGCAAACACGGAGGCGGCCGAGCGCCGTCGGGTTTCTTGGAGGGGGCTTTCGGGGGCGCAGTCGGTCTCTTGCTGTGGGTCAGTAGCGGCGCGGGGTCCGCCGCGGAACCTTGGGCGCGGGGCTGAGCCTGGACGGCGCACACGGATGTCTTCTGGGGCACTTCCGGTACCATCTGAGGTGCGGCTTCCGGTGCCGCGACAGGCACGTGCGCCGCGGCGGCCTCAGCCTCGCCCTGGAGGTCGTCCAGGGAATGGGATCGCGGCCAGGCCTCCGCCGGCTGGGGGTCCTCCAGGGTCTCGCAGCTGCGGCAGATGGAGACCGGCAGGCTCCTTCGGTTTTGACTCAGAGCAGCGCCGCAGGGCGCGTCGCAGCGGCGCGCGGGGTCCGGGGCGAGCCCGCAGCTCAGCCTGCCGTCCTCGCCCTGCTGCCGCGCCTCTCCGGATTTGGTCAGCGGCAGCGTCGGGTAGTTGCCCGGCTGACTCCGAGCGAAAGACTTCAAGCTGGGCTCGGTGGACGACTTGGTGGACAGAACGCCAGCTTTCTGGGTTTTGCCTGTGAGATAAGAGAATTCTTTAGTATACATTCACATTTTAAATCAAAGCAATGCCCACTTGATTCCTGGATCTCATTGTGGAATTACACCTCGGTTACCACACTGGGTGATCAGCATTATTAGGAATCCATTTTTATTTTTGGAATTCTTTCTTTATTATTCATGTAGACTGCAACTAGCTGGGTTTTGTGGGAAGAAAATAACATTGTGTCATAGCAGAGAAAGCTAGGGTTAATATCAATTCCTAGATGAACTGGGTATGGAAGGCTGATTGGTCATGCTTGCTGGCCCTGTTTGGGAACCACACCATGAGATTTGTCTTCCGTGAGTACTGTTTTCTAAAGACATGGCTGATAACAGAGAGGTGAACTTACTCCTTGGAACATGGTCTGTAAAGGGCCCACCCAGATCCAGGGTCTCATGGATCGTTACTTATTCAAATTATATCTTTCTGAAGGTGCTCCTCTCTAATAAATTTACTCTGATACAACCAAACAACTTTATGGACCAGTAAACAAACTGAAGACAATACTTTGCCAGACACCACTTACAAAGTACTTGTACAGTTCTAGCAAAGCCACAAGTCTGGTTAAAAGGAATTATCAGACTGATAGCTAAACTATCATGATACCAGACATAATTTATTTGGTAACTATAATTGATATTTACTGTAAAAAGCTACTGGGTAGCTTTTTCTGCTTCACAAACCTATACTGGGAACACAATATATGTACGCACAGTGCAGGCAAACTCGAAGAGCTGTGTGTGCACACATATCACCTGTACTTTGTTTCATTTAGGCTAATAGCACATTGGTTGTCTTTTTTATAGCTGGTCTAATACCTGAGGAGAATACTCCAGATAATAGAATACACGAGCCAAGTGATGTTGCTATTCTAGAAAAAAGACCAAGAAATTTATAAAGGCTTGAAAGGTACAAAGAAATGAACGGGTCTAATCTTTACAAAGTCGGTCACTATGTCATCAGGAAGGTTTGCTTTCTACGTAAACATCTTAAGTTCAGTATTTTAATGTAGAATTCTGACTCTTTCCATTAAGCGATATCACTCTTGCAATATAATATCTAAAGCAGCCAGGAGAAATCAGACTGTTCACCAACTTGGTAGGGAAGGCAAGAAAAAGGGTTAGATGGTGTCTCTTCAGTAAAGGAAATAGCTACTTTAAGGTAAATTAAAGGTATATATGTGAATATTGTATAGAGGAAGAAAATGACAGAGGGAAAAGGCTGGGCAAAGAGAAAAACAGATCCCTTCCATGATTTCACTGATTCTACCAAGCCCAGTCTCTCACACTTCTGAATGATAATGTGGACCCTGTCACATCAAGTGCCACAGTAGACCCTGAGACTCATGTGTAATAACAGTGGCTTCCTCATCTAAGCTTCTTATAAATGACGCCATCCTTCTGTTAAGACAAAGCACATGAAACCGTTTGTATTCTGTAAGGCAGAGACTTGGCACATGTCCTTCTTCATGAACAGTAATGTAAGACCTGTGTTGACCTGTGTGTTCCACGTGAACACTCACACTTATTTGTAGGTTGTTAGCTTGTTTCACAGAACTACTGACTTGCACTTACTGCCACATATATTGGCCATGGCCCCATTTTTCATTAACAGAAGTAATATCCCAAATAATTAGAAAAGGAAAATACTTGGAAATGAAAAGAAATATTATCTTAAAACTTAAATACAAATTGAAGTAGGAAATACTTAAAATTGATTTAACACAATTTTAAGAATATGGATTTTTCTCTTCCACTATAAATCATACATATCAATTCCAGGTTCACACTTGGCTCCAGCTAGAAAGATCGTCAAGTTCACCTTAAATTCCAAGCGTGGTTCACCAGATTCTTTAATCCAGTTCCTAGTGAGTGCACCTGAATTCTCCTGGACATCAAACCCCTGGACAGAACTACATGAGGATTTGATGTTTGCTGAAACCTGTGATTCCAGCTGGCTCTTGCTTCTCCATTTTGAGCAAATCTATCTGAATATTAAGGTTCTTTCAAAATTGATAGGACATTCTGAATGACAAAATCTCATGAGTAGATTTTGATCAGAGCAAGATCAGCGTAAAGAAAGCAAGAGTCTGGGATGAAGTTGTTGGCAGACCATGCTGAAAATACTTGGTGCTTGAAAGTAAGCACCTCAGAAGAATTTCAACCTAGACACCTCTTTGCCTCATCTAGACCGGATTTAGGTGCCCATAATGACAGATGCATGTTAGTTTTAAAAATCATGATCCACAAGTAAAGAATGTAGTTTATACTCACCATTCAATGCACACATTCCTGAAACAGATTACAATAATGATGCAATATTAACTCTTATGGATCATTCTGGTACTTTCTATTATGTCTTACAGTGCTACTGTCCATGACCCACTAGACTGATTTTACAATCCACTACTGAGTTGCCATCTACAGTTTAAGATGGTATGGTTTAGCATGTGTTGATAAATACCCTAATACTGTACTACTAGATGGGATATTATGGCAACTAATAGCTATGAGACCTGGACAGTTTTCACTACAATCTTTCAAATGTTCAATGGAGACTTTGGTCATGGTGGTGTTATGATTTTAATTTAATACTGATAATACTTTAGTTTTAATACTGTTTCTAATCTTACAGTAATGGAAATGTGGGGGGCCACAACAGGAATGTGGCATGTACCCTTTCTGCCCCATTCTACTTAAGAGCCTGCTTTTTCTTTGAGACAAGCTCCCCATCTGTTAGGCCAGAGCAGCCACAAACAAGCCCTCCCACCCCCAGTGGTAACTGCCTCTAGAATCAGGCTGTGCAGCTGGAGACCTTGACACATGGCTAACGGATGAGCTACCTGGTAAATTGTTTTCCTCATGGGCCCAATCGTTCCCAACACTGAAATGTTGCTTGTTGCTGTGTAAAGAAGAGGGCATAAGAGACACACAATTTAGATTTTATGGCTGCTGGTACTTTCAACAGAATTCCTAAACCTCTCCCAGCAGCCAAGGGCAGGGAGAATGAACACGGAGGCTGAGAAGAGACTAACAGGAGAAAGAGGCCAGAGGCAAAGGACGGGCAGGTTCATCGTGGTTAGAAGGATGCAGTCTGTGGAGACAGTTATGTTTTTGACATCAGGAACCATCAAGATGGGTTGTGATTTGCAGACATTACCATTTTCCAGGTTCTCACTGCTTTCGTAGCACCCTGAGTCTCGTGGAGAGCGTCCACCTAGGCCCTGGCTGTCCACCAGCAGCTTCTCCTGCGACCCAGACTGGTCACTGTTACCTGGAGAAAGTGAACACATAGCATGGGATCACCAGGGGCATCCAGGACAGCCAGATCTCAGTTTGATCGTCTGTTTCCGACATAAATCTTTAAGCCTTAAACTGCCAGAGGAACATGAATTTTTTTTATAAAACATTCTCTTTCACATAAAAAAATATCATATAAAAATAGATTAGGTGAAAGAGTATATGGTTGGAATATTCTGATGTCTCTCGAGTTGCTCAAACAGAGGGTGACCATAGCCTGTGAGGAGAGGAGAAAGGCCAAGTGTGGCATAAGTGGGGTGGGCACTTGTCCCTGTCTATCAATTTCATCTATCAATGAACACCAGAGAAAGTCCTTTCATCAGTGGATTGAGTCAAGTGCGTCTCAGAGTTGTACAAGATTACTCGAACCTGCAGTCAGAATTTGGGAAACAGTATCAAATGAAATCTTGCATGATTACCATTGGGCAACATGGTTAGCCCTCAGGTAATATGCTATTGCAGCCTGCTGTCTTCTCTCAACAAGAGACGGTGGTCAGAGAGGGAACAGACTCCTACAATGTGGACAGACCAGAGGCAAATCTTGTTCGGTGTGTTCAAAGGTTTCCTGCTTTTTTCACGCTTTGCCCTCCGGCTGGGCCAGCATTTCTGTTTCTTTTCCACAAAGCTGAGATGGGCTCAGGAGACCCTTCGATTTGCAAACTAAGTCTTGAACTCTCTTATGATGGATGGGTGCAAGCTGACCAGCGGGAGCTGGAGCAACCATCTCACAGAGCACAGTCGTTATTTGTAAGCTGGTCCCCAACAGATACAGGAAAATTAACTGATAGGAGACAGGTATCTCTGCATAGATTGAAACATGTGGGGAAGCACCACACAATATCACTTGGCATGTTTTAGAGAAGATGGGAGGTTACACACAGCACATCTTCAGATTATCATATAGAGAAAGTGCTAGAAACCAAGGAAACAAATAAAATAGCTAGTTGCAAAGACGAATGGCTTTCATTTACTTTCTTTTCCCTTTCTACACCCCACCCCAACTACATACACAAAAAAATCAGTAAACCTCAAATAAGATGCCTTTTGGTACTAGTCACCAAAGAAAACATGTGGCTAGGCGAAGGTTTGCCATGCCACACGTGACAGTGGTTCCCACTGTTCTCTTCACCACTTCCTGTTTGCAGTTCTCACAGGAGAAGATTCTGGAACATTTATGACATCAGGGACCATAGCAGAATATGCTCATAAATTAGAATGCTAATTACTAGATGATGGGAAATTAACAAATTAGGAGCACATGACCAATTACAGACACTCCCCCCCCCAAAAAAAAAACTGGAACATTCTAGAGGAATGTGCTCACTGTGTGGAAGACTCTGTGGATTTGGGAAGGCCTTTGTCTTGCCTAGCATGTTATTTAGAAAAATGATACTTGTAAATGAGGGCTCTGCGCTGTCTGAAGCACCCTGGGAAGAGGAATCTCTAGTTTGTCCCTGGTGCCAGCAGTCAGGGTAGCGGAGCAGCAGAGCAGATCCCAAGCATGTTCTCTGCTGCTGTGTGGAGGTGCATATGGGGCTCCCCCTTGCCAGAGACTGCAGGACCTCACAGAACAGGATCCCTCCGATGCCTGGAAGCTGTACTCATGACTTAAGAAAGTATATTCTGCCGTCTGTTACACATAAGTAACATATATAACAAAGATTAGAGTCATGGTCTTCCCCAAGGTCAATCTACACATACTGTAGAATCTGGCCCATAATCTTCTTTCAGCCTTTCTAGGATTAATGCCAAAGTGGACATGAAAGATGATGAGAAAAATCATGGTAATTCTCACAGTCAAATGAAAGCAAAGGGCCGAAATCCCACTCGGGCATGATGTCAGCTAGGGCTCGAAGAGATTCTACTTGTGCTGAACTCTTCCCATCTCCACCCATCCGCACACAAGTGTACAAGCACATGCGAATACACACGCAGGAAGAATATGCTAAGACACAACATCAAACATCAAAAGTCATGATACATGAGGGTGTTTTCTAGAGAACTGCTTACAAGGGGCAGAAACAGGATTCTTGGAGAGTGACATTTACAAAAGGCTTATAATACTTCCTAAAAAATAAGGATTGAAGCGAATGTAACAAAATATTAACTTTAGTGTGTGTATATAGTATTTGTTTGTTTTTCTATGTGCTTCCTGCATGCTTGAAATAAAACTTATAAAAACCACTTTCTTGACTCAGGTTCTCACTCTGCAGCCCAGAGCTGGAATTTTCAGCAATTCTGCCATATTTGGAGCAGTTCTTATTTTTACAGGAAATAATATTACAAACCAAGATGGCAGGCCTGGTTTCGAATTAGTGTTTTTATTACTCACTAAACAAAGTCCAAGATGGGAAACTTTATGGTATGTGTATTTTACCATAACTTAAAATTTTTGAGTCATGTTAAGTACATTTTCACTTAATGGACTTCAAGGAAGCCGAGCTGACAATTATAATCTTTCTGACAGGAACACGGTTGGAAGGCTGCTCCTCCCCATTTGGAGACTCTGGACAGGTTTGGCCTCCAAGTGCTGGAGACTCTTTGCTTTGCCTACAAGTCTGTGCTGGGAAACTCCCAGGATACTTTCACATGTCTTGAAAAATCTCACTAAATCTCAGCATTTACTGCATAGAAATTGAGTTTGACAGAAACCTATTGTTCCTCCACAAGTCCTCAGGTTTTGAGGGGATATTCCTTAAATCCAATGAATTTAACTGCTTTGGATGTGAAGTCATACAACCCTAGGATCTGTCTAGACATAGTCTCTCTGTGCTAATCAATAACACTGAACCCTTGAAGCCTTTGTCTCAGGACCAATTATAGAATGCATTATTGTATGTGTCAGAGAAATTCCAAAGAGTGGAAATGCTTAGATCCAAAAGGGATTTAGGGAGAAGCCAAGAGTCCTTCTCAACTCTCTGAACATCACAGTAGATAAAGATACCCTCCTACAACATGCCTCCGAACAGATCTCTAGGATATATGCCTGGGTCTGAGCCAATGCGTTATGTCAGATGAGATCTAGATCCTGGCTCTTATACTCCAGACTTAGCTCTTCTCTTCCTACACTTAAATGAAACAGAACATGTAATGGATAATATGTGTAAGTCAGCTAACTGTTCTCTATGGTTGAAGAAGAGTAAATGAGCTTATAATACAGAGCAGATGTGACTTGGAAGAACAGATGGTTTAACATTAATTCATATGGCTGTAGCTGGACAACCATAACAGTCACTATCTAAGCTGTTTACATACAGCCTGGCCAGAGTCCTCAGGGTGTCTCTTTGGAGACTCCAAAACTACAGAGTACCATAAATGTGAGACATAAAGCCTTCCAACTCTACACCTACAGGCTGCTAATTAGTATGTCTGTTACTTTTTTTCTATTGCTGTCACAAATATCCTGACAAATGTACCCCAAGGGATAAGGGGTTTATTTCGGCCTCACAATTTAAGGGTACAGTCCATCGTGGTAAGGAAGTCAGGGCAGCAGAGTTTGAGGCCCTGGTACACAGAATCTGCATTCACAAAGCAAAGAGTGAAGGCTAGTGCTCAGCTCACTTTCTCCTTTCTATTTAGTGCAGGACTCCAGCACTACTGGAGTACATGGGATGCCACTGCCCACAGTTAAGATGGTCTTCTTACCACAATTCACCTAGTCTAGGTAATCCTTCACAGCCATGGTCAGAAACTAACCTCATCTATGTAATTCCCCACAGGCATGTCCAGAAGCCTGAGGTGATTCTAGTGTGGAGTTGGTAACCAATAGCAACCATCACCCCAGGGTTTAGACTTCTGTCTGACAGTACCTGTTCTTCTGTGAAATCAGTTAGTTTGAGGAATGCTTTGTAAGCAAAAGTGAATTTATGGATATACTTCCTTCTAATTCTCCTGGGTCTGATACATGCAGTAAATACAGAGGTTCCTCAGTGTACAACAGTGTTCTTGAATATAAGCTAAAATGCACTTAATACCTCTACTCCACTCAACACCCTAGCTTAGCAACCTGGGACACTGCGTCGTGTTGGCTCGTCCCCTCATGGGTTTAGTGCTGACTGGGAGCTCTCCAGCCCACTGCTTCTGCCCAGTATCATAGGAGAGCATCACACTGCATATTGCTGGCCTAGGAAAGAGGGAGGATTAAAATTTGAAGTACGGTTTCTACAGATTAGGTAGTATTTTTCTGGCATTAAAAAGTTTTTTAAAAATTGTCAAGTTGAGGACCATATATAATGTGCTCATATTTCCCCATCATATGGTTTTGGTATGTCTTCCAGCAATACAAACGTTATCTAGAAGGTACTGATATCCTAGAAGCAGAACACTTCAAAAAATGTATTTGAATCAAGAACAGAAAGGATACTACCTTAATAATGAATAATTTCAAGAATTTTTTTACATCGGGTTGAAGAATAAAGAGGAAGATAAGTCTGTGAAGAACAATATCTATGATGCATTTCAAACAGACTTCATAAAAACTGTGAGCTCACTGAGTTCTGTTCAAATTAGCTGCTATTCAAGTTCAGAATTCGCTTCAGAGAGACATATCTTTCTTGCATGAAAACTAATGAATTTATCCTTTCCCTAACAAACCCAGTCATAAGAAAACAGTTTGGGGCTGGAGAGGTGGCTCAGAAGTTAAGCCTCTATCTTGCAGGTGGAAGGTCCCTAGACTCCACGTATAGATGCCCGGCGGAAGCAGGGACAGCCTGCGTTTCTGGTCCTGGTAGAGCGGAGCCTGTGAATCCCCAGGCAGAGTAAACGAGGAGGAGGTGGAGGCGGTCCATGGTGGCTCCCGAATTTGCCCGTGGTTCTACACACACACACACACACACACACACACACACACACACACACATACTGCACTCATACACAACTGAATAAATAATAAATAATAATAATAATAAAAAGTTTGTAACATGCTTTGGGAAATAATTAACCTTTATCTGGACAAGAGACCCCTCTAGGCAGACAGTCTTTTCTGTACTCAGGAATTCTAATGACCCGAGGACAGCTGCAGTTCCCAGAAGTAACATGTTATCTCCAAACTCTCAGTACATCCTTCCTTTGCTCCCATGCTAACAGCAACGAGTGCGCTGGGAATTTCTATGTCCTTGAGCTGTTTGGTATAATGTGAAGTGGTTCTTGGTTTGGGGAAGAAGCAAGGCAGAATGGGTGACTGCAAGGAGATAGGTGCAGGCTGGCAGCCTCTAGGCAGATGCCGGTGATCGCAGCAGGGAGCTTGTCCCCCTGTGAATACACAGAAGAGTGTGTGGCCAGGCTTACTGTCATATTCCTGTAGCAGCTCCACTGCGGTCAGCAGGACGGCTCTGTGTTCTGGATCTCGAATATTCAGTTCATCCAAGTCTTCCTCCTCCAGGAGCTTGAAGGTGTCTAGGTCCTCATAGCCGTTGAACAGGAAAGTGGGCATGTGCTCCTGCAAGCCAGAAAGAAGGCCACAGTGAGTTAGTGGCCGGCCTGTGGGATGCATGACCCACAACCAGCCCTTTACCCGCAGTCATTCTTATGCTAACTGAAAGATGGGTATCATCAGTAATGTATTCTGTGCCTTAGTAGGCAGGCGGAAGCTATGGAGGGAGAGGTGTGATGGCTATTCATCATGGTTTAGTAAGATATCCATCCACTGCAGACTGAGATGAATCCCAATTGCTGACATTGTTGTGCCCTTGATATGAATTAAGTCTCTTGTCACCACGAAATCCACACTGTAGAACAATCCTCCTGCATTTATAGAGTTACTGAAACCCACCTTAGAAAACGCTATGATTTCTCAGCAGCAAGATGTTTTATAAAGAAAAACAAGGATCTAATATTGTAGACACACCAAGGATCGACACTGTAGACACACCCTCCTGAATGCTAGGGTCACAGGGAGCGAACGTGGAGAGTGGGTGTCTCACTGCCCTACGGGGCTGGCAGCAAGCAGAGCACCAGGGTTTGTGCCGGAAGCCCTTCTGGTAGCACACTGTGACCTAGGGCTTACACTATGCTGTCACCCACGGTAGAGGTCGACAGCCACACGAGCAAGCCCTGGCGTGCTCGGTTTAAGAGAAGAAAAGGCGGCAAGATCACACAGGTGGCAAGAACAGCAAGTGACTGACCTTCAGGTTGATCCGATCCAGGAGGTCTTCCACAGATTTGGGCTGAGGTGGTCTTCCTTTTCTCCTCCTCCTGGTGGGGCGCTTGGGCTTCTCCTCTTCCTCATTCAGAACATCCACATAGATGAACTTGAATGTGCCGACTTTGTTGTTGAGCAGGCCCATCCAGGTACCCATGGGCGGCTTGCTGATTATATCAATGATGTCTCCTTTCTGCGGCAGGGGACAAAGACCTTTCCATTA
Source organism: Typhlomys cinereus (assembly GCA_023101885.1). Lineage (NCBI taxonomy): Eukaryota > Metazoa > Chordata > Mammalia > Rodentia > Platacanthomyidae > Typhlomys > Typhlomys cinereus. The sequence goes on from JALPQD010000036.1 coordinate 8,443,312, forward strand.
GGTGCATTTCTAGGCACAGACAGTGACATCAGGTAACCAGAGAGGTAGGGGAAATGCTACAAAAGCAGAGTTAAGATCCCATGGTCACCCTCTCAGCCATTGGCACAGGATATAACTGGGAACTTGGCAGAGGCCAGAGTACTATGAGTGATTGGATGCCACTCGGGCCCCCGATTGCAGCCCTCCCTGTTTCCTGTACTGCAGAGTCAGGTGGGCTTGCCTGCCTCCCTGCTCTTAGCCAGGCTGCTCACAAACACCCTCCTTCTCCTGAAGAAAGATCTTCCCACCAATCACCAGTCAGGGGTGTCCCTGACTGAGTCCAGCTGCAGCTTTATTTCATCCCCTTAGGATTGAACCTGGAATGTGTGTGGGGGTAAGGAGGGGGGAGTTGCAAGGTGACTCTAGAAGGCAGCTGGGGTCAAAGGGCAAGGCTGAGGAGAGAATTAGCAGTGATAGCAAGCTCACACACAGCTTTCTTGGTCTTGACCACTGTCTTAGTTCTATTTTATTTTCATTGCAAAGGAGCCAGAGGGCAAGGTGGCCTAGATGCAGTCCAGTCTGTGTGGGAAAAACAGCACTCTGTGACCGAGGGGAAAGAAAGAAGATACAGAGATGGCACTTACCATGTAAGTGTGATGACATGCGGTTGATCCCTGGAACCCATGTAAAAGTGGAGAGAGCTGAGTCTGATCTCCACATGTGCACTGTGGCACACATGTACACATATCATGTACACATAATAATAATAATAATAAACAAATTTAAAAAGGCAATAAAAGCTGGAGAAGCTGCTCTGGGGTCAGGGGGAAGCTCACCTTGAGCTTCAGCGAGTCCGTGTCGTAGGGACTGGGGGTGAAGTCAGTGTGCACCCGGGCACGCCCACAGAAGGGGCCCCGATAGGGCGGCTCCTCATCATCACCATCTTCCGACTTGACACTTTCTCTGTTGCTGGTGGAGGAATCGGTGGTGCTCACAGTCTGACCACCTGTGTAGGGAAAACAGGACAAAGGGGTAAACACAGACTTCTGACACAATAAAGCCGAGAAACAGTGATACTGTGGACTAGGAACCAAAGAACAGGAAAAGAAGCCACAAGCCGCAGCCCAAGAACTGACAGCACAGTCTTAAGTCCTTTCTATTCTTTTTTATAAATGCATTTTATTTTATTTGTGTGTGTGTGTATCAGAGGGCACTATATGTCCCTGTGGAGGCTCATTGGTGACTTGGGAACTAACCCTAGATTGCTTCTACCTCCTATTTGCTTTGCTCTGGAGTTTCCTAGGCTCTGCCTTCCAGGGCCAGAAGTACAGGCCATCACCATTTCTGCCTGGTGTTTTATGTGTGATCTGGGATCTGAACTCAGGACCTTTTGCTTGTGAGGCAGAGGCTAAACCCCTGAGCCATCTCTCTGGCCCTCTCTCTATTCCTAACCAAGTTAACTCCCAGCACATTACACTCGTGCTGGGACAATATGCAGTACTAGACCCTCTGCCCTTATCCCTCTGTACCTCATTTGTACAACACACTTTGTTTTCTGGTTACAGATGACAAAGCAAATCAGTCACGGAACTTGCCAAGGTTAAGAACCCCAATCATTCCTGGCCCTGAAGCAGCCAAATGGGATTTGCTGTGATGATGTTTAGAACGCCCCTCCCTTACCAAACCCCTTTATTATAGCTAGTTGTCTTCATACACTTTGGCTTATTCTCCCCATTCTCTAGATCCTTCCTCAGAGACACATTTCCTGTCTTCCCCAATCAAAATGAATCAGCCCTGTTTGGCACCACTGCTGAATACCTGCCAAACAGGCTTGGCTTTCTAATAGCACCTAAGGACTTGGTCTCACTTTATCTCTAACTTGCCTGAACTTGATGTGTAAATAAATGTCTGCCTTGAACTCCAAAGCAATCATAGGAGATTACAGACTGGACTTACTCATTGAGCTCTGCCCGCTCAGAGAGCTCCGAAGGCTTTCAACGGATCCCACGGCTTTTAGCTTGGGTTTGTCGACATGTTCAGACTCTGGCTTTGGAGAGGCAGGGGAGCCAGGCATCCTGTCAAGCCCGGAATCCTGAAATGGTTACAATAAAATTGAGTTTCATTAGTAGACGGACTACATTCTGCAAGTCTCAGCAATTCGTGCCTCAACTATCTCAGTCAAATTGATCTCTATAAAGCAGTCTGCTCTCCTTTAGTTTATATCCTTATTTACCTTCAAACTGGTAGTCCGTGCTGCTATTTACTAGGTTCTCAGAAGTACTTCTCATGTTTCACATATATTTTTAAAATCTCTGGGAGAAAATAATGTATCTGCCATGCAGACAAAACATTTAGCTAAATGCATAGGGACACCATCCACAATACCCAGGAACAAGCTAGATTTCTATGGTAGGTGCAGTACCATCCACCATTAATACAATATTCAGAAGTACAATCAGAGGCATTTAATGGAAACAGTCACACTGAAGATAAAGAATATTCCCTGAAAACCAATTATCCAGATTGTTTTTGCTTACATAAATAATTGAAAGTGGCTAAGTAATTATCAATGACAACAATAATATTATTTGCCCTATGACTGAGTTTCCATCTTGCAAACCATCCTTTACAACAGTGAAGACCACTGCTGGGAAACTGGAGATGTTCAGGCCTGGTGTGCATCTGAGTGTGGGCAACTGCTAAGCTCAGTGATAATGGGAACATGTCTGGGATTTAGCCACCAGGGGGCAGCAGCTGAACAAAAGTCCAATTCCTTGCTGATTGATTGACAAGCTGAAACAGGATTCCCTACCTACCTCAGTTCATCATACACGAGTACTTTGACTACAAAAAGAATATCTCAAAGGTCCCAGAGGAGGTTTTGAAATCCAAAGGTCAGAATTATCTTGAGGCTCAGATCTCTAGGTGCTTAAATTCCTTCTACTTCTGCAATTAAGGCAGAAACTAGACATGTTTCTAATCAGGGTGGGACATCAATTTTGTGATATCTGAATGACTATGACTACATATAGGACCAGTTATTAAGTGCCCCCTCTCAGATATCCACACACATATTCACTCACACGTGCACATACAACATGAAGACCTCTGAAATCCAGTAGTCAGGAAGCATTTTCTGAACTTAGAACAATGTATACATGTTAAGAGTCAGCTGTCCAAGGGCACTTTATAATGATGGATGTGCTGATAGATATTTTATAGCAAGGACATTTATTTATTTATTTACTTACTTATTTAATGTGTGTACTTGTGTATGCCTTGTGCCAGAGGTCACTTGAGTGAACCTGTGGAGGCCTAAGGATGACATCCGGGAATCATTCTGCAGTACTTCCATATTGTTCTAGCTCCTTATCGCTTTGCTTTGGGGTTTCTACACTGTACCTCCTAAGTGCTGGAACTGCATACAGGTTGCTGCCATATCTGCCTGGCATTTTTCCTTAGGATCTAAGGATCCTAACTCAAGTTCTTTTGCTTGCAAGGCAATGGCTGCAATCCCTAAGTCATCTCCTCAGCCCATCAAGGGTATTTTTGAAAAGAAAAATCCTTCCTTTGTGTTCAAAGGTACACACAGTTCATTCTTTACTGCTTATCATATTAAAGAAATTTTTAAAGATGTGGCCATCTATCTTTTTCCCTGGATATAGAAGATAGGGTATGAGAGATAATCTCAATTGTCAATTTAACATGATGTGGAATTCCCCTGGGAATGAGCCTCTGGGTATGTCTGCGAAGGATTTTCTAGATTAGCTTAACTGAAGTAGGCTGAACCACCATTCCATGGAGTTGGGTCCCAGATTCAATGAAAAAGAGAAAGAACAGAGAAGCAGCAACCATGGTATCCTACCTGTGGGTGCAATGTGATCTCAGCCTTCTGCTGCCATGCCTTCCCTGCCATGGTGACAGTGCTCTCGAACTGTGAGCCACAAGAAATCTTTCTTTTCTTAAATTGTTTTTGTCAGATGATTGGTTTATGTCAACAAGTCAGGTTAAGCTACACATAGGGCCTGTGCTCTATAAACTCTGCATAAAGCACACAGTCTAGACAGCCCTACCTATTTAATAAATACTTCTTGAGTTTTATCTACACAAATACAGCGTATCTGAAAGTGGGTTAATGCCAAGGAATACACATTTGCAACACCACTCAAAATCCCAGATGGTCCGTCCCCAGCAACACCTAGTCTCCTGACTAGGCGGGCACACACCTGCTCAGAGACGGAGCTGCTGTACTTTTTAGACATTCTCTTCCGCATTGTGTCTTTTACTGATTTCACCTTTTTTCCAAGAGAGATGCGGGAAGCAGTGGGTGATTTGATTACTTCTTTGTACACACAATCGCCTTCTTTACCCTGCAAGACACAGTGCAATCACCATGAGTCCCAGCAAAACAGAGGCCAGAAACAAACAAAAATGAAGGCTAGAAACAGGTTTAATGACTCAAACCAATAATGTCTAAGCTTTCAGAAAAATATTAGCATTCCCCAGAATCTTGATATTTTTCTTCTGTGAACTCATTGCTGTTATTTATCTTTTTGATTAGAAATTAAAACCTACTAAGAGGATTCTTGTTTGTTTATATTGGGACATGAGGTATTTTTCCTTTTATTTAATCTTTGTATATGCTTCTACAATTATGTTGTTCCATGGTTTTAAATACTTGGGGAAGGGGCTGCAAATTTCATCAGCAAAGGGTGATTATAGGAACCAGTGTTCAGGACAGAAATGCCCTAGAGGAGAAGTAGGGATCCTACTGCTGACTCACCTCAAGAAAGTGCTAAGACCATAATGGTAGACACCTGGGCCCAAGAGGAATAGCAGTAAGCTGGACTGTAATGCTTATTGTAGTGAACTTCGAAGAGTGTATATATTTCCTTTCTTGAACAAGCTAGAAAAGGCCATCTCTCATTCTATTTTACATAAACTTTCCCTTGAGAAAGTTGGGGGGCTCTCATGTTTTTAAAGACTAACTGCACAAAAATCATTGGTTTATGAATCAATAAAATTTGATATCCAAATAAAACAGCTTAAATCTTCCAGGAAATGCCATAACACTTCATATCTCACAGATGTGTATTTTAACTGACATATACTCATAACAACTATCAAGCATGACATCTTCATTTCACAGTTTCATGGCAAAATACATAAAGGAGCAAGCAAAGCCATTCGACTTGTTCTATTCCCTTAGGACCTGAACTTCGGGGAACTGAACTTGTGCCTCACAGTAGTGGCCTGGTCGTTAACCGTGGTCCCAAAGTAGGTCTGAGGAGGCAAAAACCCTGGCCTCAAAGGAGGGGGGGTTGTTGATTTGCTTTGGAATCCAGGAAACTGAGCCCATTTCAGGATACCCGGCAGAAAAGACCTAGGCTTAATACAGGTTTTGAAGACCTGTACGCTGGATCTATAACTGCTCATCAGAAATTCTGCTCATAATCCTGGCATCCAGATCACTGGGCTCCATCCAGATGCAGCCCGTGGGTGCAGCAGCTATGTGCACCTGTCACTAGTGGGAAGACAAATGACTGAGGCACATAAGTCAAACTCATCTTGGGCATCGCAAGCAGTGCTGCTTCAACAACATGGAGGCAACGGGTGGGCATCATCTGTCCCACATGGGACATCTTCAAGATGGCACCACAGTGCTTCTTTCCAAATAGGTTTGGGATTCTTGAGCAAAACCAAGACCAACACTCAAGGACACTAAATGAGAGACTGTGATCAGCCATGTCGCCTGAGTCCAGACCAGTTATTTTTCTCTGGTGTCTACTCACCATGGGGTCTGAGTTATTACTGCCAACATGCAGAGAGCGATTTGTCAGGTCAAATCCTCCAAAACTGCAGGTTCTCTGTGAAAAGGAGAGGGCAGGTTGGGAAGAACCCAGTTAGTTTGTGTCTAGACCATCAGTGACCCCACACGCACGCCCTCTGCAGGACATTTCTGAACCACAAATGCATGTACAGGATGGAAGGAGGGAAGGAGAAATGAGGAGGAATACGTGACTCACGTCCTAAGGAAACTTCTCTATGCTTTCACAGGCCGCTGGAACTTTGTCTATGCCGCAGGTCTAGAATAATAACCTTAACCTGCAAACTCAACTCTTTTTGAAATAAAAAAAAAATCTGTGGTCTTGGGGACCCAGGTTGGGAGTCTTCATCCCTGCCACCGACAACAGGCCTTTTCTAAAAAGATTTTTGTTTTGTTTAGTTTGAAATTGCTCAGAAGGGGGAAAAGAGGTTATGTTTATAATAGTCCAACCCGGCCAAGAGATTACTCACTCACTGCTTCCCCATCCTGGCCAAAATATGCTGATAACTTTCCCATCTCAATGCCCAACTTAATTAATAATAACCCTTTTTCTCACAGAAGATGAAGCAAAGACACTTATTTGCCTAGAGAGAAAAAGGCTGATTGAATGATGAACATTTCTGACCACACTCTCGAGTTTCAATAGGAAAATGCTGATGTTATAAAAATGGATGAAAATTTTATTGTCCTTTTGGTTGGTTTCAAACTTTGTGAAACTGCTTACATTTCAGTGATTTTATGTTTTTCTAGAACTTGTATCCAATTTCTCTTGTTTTTCTAGCAAAAGCCACTCAATGACCACTCCTGTCCCTTCCCTTCAGAGCACACTAATTTTTGTGGTAACCGACCTCTTTAGAGCAATTGGTAATAAGAATGAAATAGCAGACCCAAGGTCTGGTGCTTTGTATTATCTGCATCTACAAAGTGTGCCATAAACATTGCTTCTTTAAAACATATATAGTTTAGGTATATGCTAATGTAGTGCATTGAGAAAGTAAAATGACTAGGTTCTTAATTTTGCTCAAGTTCTGATTCTGCTACTTGCAAGTAGTATGACCAGAGCTCAAGCATTAAAACTCTTGGGATTCTGCATTGGCGACAGACAGTACATGCTTCAAAACCCTAGCACACGTCTTGGCACAAAGCAGCCATTTTGGATATTATTAGCTTCTTCCCTTCTGTTCCACTCTGGTTAGGTGAAGAACTTAGAAGTCTGTGTTGACAACTGTTATCTTGAAGATTAGGCTGGAACAAGATTATAAATATACAAATGAAGACCCAGGAACCTCTATTTTGGGCTCTGCTGCCTGTGTGTTCAATTGTAATAGTAGGAGCATCCCAGGACCAGGCCATGTGGGGTGGTGACACAAGGAAGGGGCAGAAGAGGAAGGCAATGCAGTCATCAACCTCCCAGGATGCCATAGAGACGTTCTTAACAGAACCCTTGCTCTAAATAATCTTCCCCTACCTGGTTTCCAGGGAAGGTTGGCCTATAGGTTTTACAGTAAATATCAACAGGTAATCTAATTTCCTTTATAGTCAATTTAATTAGACCTGTGTCTAGTTTATAAAAAGAGAAAGACCCCTCGCCATATAAAGCGTTCCCTCAGTCACCTAACCAGGGAGCAATATTCTGGTCCCTTCTCAAGGCAAATGGCTGACATTAACTTTCCCTTTCTGGCTTCTAATGCCAAGCACATTTTCTCAGTTTTGCAGAGGCAAGGACTTTATCCTAGTTCCTTCCCTGTGACTCAGGGCCTCACAGACACAGGATGGCGCCCACATGCCCATCGCGCAATGGCTCTGTGCGTCCCTGCTCTAAATGACAACATCTCCTGCAACACTAGAGCTCAGCATGCTTTCTCTGATGCACATGGCATAAGTCCCAAGGAATTTATGTGGAAACTCTGACTGCAATAAATCAGAAACTTACTGAGGTTCCCATACGCCCACTGTAAGCATTCATGCTGAAAATAGCGTAGTGAATGGGCTGCTTTTCAAGGGATCAACTAAAACCTCTCCCAGTGATGTGGTAAGATACTGGTAACTGATTCCTTTTCGTCAATGAAGGGCTAACAAGGAACACTGCTTGAATCAGTCTCCAACTTCTGGTAAAGAGGAAGCGGCACTCCCGTGCAAAAGGGAAAATCAACAGCACAAAGGCTGAAAGGAAATCCACCTGTGCACTTGGGTGATGTACACAAATGAAGCTTATTTAAATATTTTTAGTTCACAAAGATACTTATTAGAAACATTTTCAGTTGCTGCTTGGGATGAGGAGAGCGAGCCAATGAAATGGGCATGCAATTGGGATCATGTTTTGTGGAGGATCAAATTTAAAAAGGGACAAGATTCCACAATGTCATGCATGTCTGTTCTTCCAAACAAAAACTGAATGAATAAATAAAAAGCAAGACACATGACTGTTGCTGGTGAATGTGGGGCTTTGTCATTTCCCTGGCCTGCTGTCAAGCAGATATGGCATTTTTTTTGAAAGACAAACAGATCAAGGTTGAAGGTTAAAGGGAACTGTGCACTTTGGGGGAATAATGAAGGAAACATAGATGACAAAGAGAATGGGAAAGAATCTAGTTTAAATTAAAGAAGCAAAGAAACAGGATTAAGCCTTTATAAAGATAAAGTTCCAGAGTGGAGAGGGGTAGCTCTGTGATAGAGTGCTTGCTTAGCTTGCATGAGGCCTTAGATGGGAAGCAACCCCTGGCCCAAAATAACAGAACCAAGTGAAAAATACTCATCGTTTTTTGTAGCATTGATACATTGTTATATTTGCTGAATGAGAAAAATTAATTTTTGCTTTTCTAATTGTATAATTGTACTTGAGGCCAGTGAGGCACAAATTTCTAATTCAGCATTGAACACATTATTTAGTAGGCATCAAAAATGTCCAGTACTGTCTCAGTACCCACCTCAAACTGAACCTGGAGATGGGATTACACAGGCTCATTTTCATGCACACTGTTGGTACTCAGAGACAAGGTGGCCAAGTTTCCATCCTCAAAGCCCATGAGGAATTCAATGTTGGTCCATGAGATGAACACAAGTCTCAGAAATCCAACTTCTCCAAGAGGCAGCCTTGCTGACGTTAGGCCACTTAGCTGGCAACAAATGACACAAGAGTTGCAGGAGCAACCCAAGCTGCCACTTAAACTCACCCAGGTGAGTCTTCCTGGATCACGGAAGTGGCTCTGTCACATCAGGATCAGATCAAAATGACAGTGGCATTAGTGCGTTTGCAAAAGATCTGGAGCTCAGACAGATCAGAGGCTGAAAAGTGAGCAACCAAGAGAATTCTGCAAGCTCAGCACAAAACCAAACCAACAGAAATCTGTGGCCATGATCTAGAAAGAGCCAGAAGGAAAGTGTTCTCCATAGACTACTAGTGTGAAAAGTGCTGCAAGAATCGTATGAATGAGAAAAAAAATTGAAACTAAAATCTAGGATGAAAGTCAGCACACGTAGGAAGGTTTCAGAAACCCACAAGCTACAAAGGACCCAGATCCTCTGAGAACGGAGAAGGTCACTTGAAGGATGGCATTGGCCAGCCCGTCTTCATCTTCACAAAAGCAGAACTCGGTTGCATGAATTTAAATCGCAGTTATAGTCTGGGGAAGAACATCCTATTCATGAACGTGAGGGAACCCTGGGAAAAGCCACTGCGGCAGCATATCCTTCTCTAAAGGTTCTTTCAGACCTTTCAAAGGGGCTCCCAGCCAGCAACCCTGGGAGGATTAAGCAAGGAGCCAGAGCTCACAGCGCCAGCTCCGCCTCGCTCTGGCCCACTTTACATGGCCTATTGTGCCAGCTCCAAGTTAGGTGGGAATTCCGGGAGGGAGGGGTGGGGGGAGAAGATCTATATTCTTGAGTTCAAAATAAGTCATGCTCTGAAAAGGAAAACTGTACTAGGTCTCTCCCGCTCCTTCAGCATGAATACTGAAAAACATTTTACTGTTTGAAAGAAAAGGACTTAATAGTCCGGAACGGCAACAGAGGACACTCTCAAATGTCTGTTGCTTTGCTGAAAAAGGTAAGGATGCTAACTGAGCTGACTGAGGGTCTGTAATCCATCTTACGCCCACCAGATTTCAGAACTTTTCAGTAGGCCCTGCAGATAAAAGAAAAGTCCTTGACAATGATGGTGGTGGACTTCCCATGACTCCTTCCTATTGTTTCAATTAGCTGGAGAAGGAAGCATCCCTTTCAGGGTGAAATGCCCCCCTGTTTCCCATCAGCTTCTTTGGGGTCAAGTGATGTGATGGCTGGACATCAAGACAGTCCCCCACTAGAAGTTGGCCAAACCCCGCTCGATGGCTGGACATTAAGACAGTCTCCTGTAGAAGCTGGCCAAACCCCACTTGATGGCTGGACATTAAGACAGTCCCCTGCGAGAAGCTGGCCAAACCCCATCCCTGCACTCTGGAAGCTGCTCTGGTTCAGTTTCCAGATGTGGTTTTAATGAAAAATCGAAGTGCTTTGGTTGGCAAGAGGACAAAGGGAAGAAAGTAGGAGGAAGACAGCACTGAAAGAAGCTGAAAGAAGAAAGATGGGAAGCGGCAGGTGGATGGACCCAGAGTGGTGAGAGAGAGAGAGAGAAAGAGAGAGAGAGAGAGAAAGAGGGAGGGAGGGAGGAAGAAGGCAGTTTGGCGGATCGGCCATAGTGCTTGACTGCTCATCTGAGAAATGACAAGGCCCATCCTCACCACGGCCTGGTGACTCACAGACTTCTGGTGGATTCTCAAGAGAACCCTTTTAGTACAGCGGTCCACTGTGGCGGCCCACTTCCTCTTTGCCTCCTCCTCCTCCTCCAGCAAGCAGCGCCTTAGGTCCTGCTTCTCGGCCTTGCTCAGCGTCCTGTCCGAGGCAGGACGCACGAGCTGGGTCAGGTTCAGGTGGCTGTAGAGGCTCCGCTCCACCACGTAGGTGATATTGAACTCGCTGACCGAGGTGCGCCCGCGCCCCCTTCTGCCCGGCAAGCCGCAGCCGCCGCCCCCCTTGGGCTTCGGCCTGGGCAGCTGCAATTCGCAGGTGGTGCCGTTCACTCCTTTTCTGGAGGGGCGCTGGCAGACAAAAGCTCTGGAACAGGAATAGTTAGTATCCGTTTTCTTCAAGCGGATTTGCTTGCGGACACTCTGGACCTCCTCCAGGGACACCAGGAAGTGGTGCCGGCGCCGATGGCTGTCATAGAAGAAAACGCCATCCTTACTTACCCCGTGGCTCAGGGACCCCAGGCCTTTCTTCATCTCCCCCTCGGTGAGGGAGCGAGACACTTTCTGGGCCTTTTCTTCTTCTGGATAGGAGAAAAAAGTTCCCATCTTCTTAGGGGGCTTGATCAGGCCCCGACCCTCTCCTTTGCTGAAGGTTTTGACCAGTTTCCGCCCAGTTCCCCAGGTGTCCAGGCTACTCGACGATGGAGAGGTGGTGAAAGAGTCCGAGTCATCTTCTGGAAGTTTCTCGGAAGAGCCATCATAGAAAAACGGTTTCTTGTTCACTCCGGAGTAGAGGGCAGACCTTTCATCCAGGACTGGGGGATTCTCAAACACCTGTTCCTCCCCACCTGGCAGAGAAACGACAGAGCGTCCCATGAGTGTGGCACAAGTTTCCTCCACACTCCCACCCCACCCAACACAAGCTGGTACTGGGCTAAAGGGCTCTCGATCTTCCCTGAACATGGCTTTCACTTAATTAAATGTGCATAAAAAGAACAAACATTTTACCATTAAGCTGAACATTAAAAGATTAAGGTGTGTTAGAGTTTCAAGGGTTGGGGGGGGTGGGAGGCAGGGGGTTACAGTCCTTCAAGTCCTGGGTGGGGGCAGAAGCAGGAAAGATTGAAAATTCAAGGTTGTCAAATACAACAGTGTAGATGTCCATGCTGGTAATGCCAACACTTGAGAGGTGTAGGAGGGGAGAGGGAATCGGACGCTAAATAGTTGAGTCCAAAACTAGCCTGAGCTACACGAGACCCTGATTTCAGAAACCAAACCAAAAGAAGTCTGGGAATACAACTCAATGATAGAGCACTTGCTGAGCCCTAGTATGCACGGGGCCTACTACATAAACTGGAAGAAGAAGAAAAAAAGTTGTGATGTCTTTAATTCTCCTTTGAAACATCTTTAAAGACCATCTTCCTGATCTATTAAAAAAAATGCCACTTGCAAATTCAAGGCCAGTCATTATCATGCCCTGTATTAGCATTTCAAGATAATTGCCTCCCTGGTTTGCAAGTGCAATCCTCAGAGACTAGAAATCCATCTTCCCTGAAAGCTCTTCCTTTATGTTGGCTCTAGTGGCTTTTTATAGCTGGAATGTGATGAATGCCATGTGGCAGACAGTGATTTTTTTATTGGTACCTATGCCATTTAAATGATTAAATCTCCAAGAGAGTTTGGGTGGAGAAACACCATAAAGGGTTATGCTTGCAAATGTGATTGACAAATGGTCTCCAGCTGACTGGCCAAACACAAAAAGCCAGGGAACCGGTGATCCTAGCCAGATCTTCCCAGCCACGGGCCCTGGAGGAAGCAGTGGGGGCATTTAAGGGCCCTGACACGCAAGCAGCTCACTTGGGCTCCTGGCCTCCAGACCTTGAAGCCCTCTCCGGAGCTAGGTACAGAGCCAAACCCTCTAGAGCCCAGTGGAAAGGCCTGGACTTGCTGGCAGGAGAGCCAAGTTCTTTTCTGCCTGTGTTATGTGAACAGATGTGAGAGAAGAAGTAGGTCAAGCTGTGGGCGTAGTGATCGCAATTGGCTATGTTCCTTAATTATAAGGAAACTTTGGAGCTTTGCAGATTTCTACCAGCTGAACAGTGGAGAGGAAAAAATATGAAGTTCCTTGGAACAGAAACACAGCACTAGGCATACAGCTGGGGCAAAGGTGCCAGGGAGTGGTAGACAGTCACAGAGAAAGGGAGAGGGAACGCAATGGTTAGAAATAGGTCCAGTCTTATAAGATTCTACAAACGGTCACCTTTTCTAATTGGTAGGAATTACAGTTAAAAAGGAAAAGAAACTTCTGTTATGAAATCCCACCCAAGGCCAACTTCATATTCATATTGGTGGTAGGAAGGAAGGAGTGTGGAGAAGACTCAGAATTCCCTAGTTCCAAGTTCACTGAAGAATTGTTCGGGGATCTTTCAGTAGAGCTGAAAGCAGAGTCCAGCGTAAAACAGGATTTAACCAGGTCACAGAAAGTAGGCATGGTGCATGCCATGTGCTTCTTTCTGACTGACGGGCACTGAGACAACAGTGCTCCTACTGCTTGGAGTAAATATGGCAACAACCTCTAGAGGTAGGTTGCCCTGACTTCCAGGAGGAAGCAACCTGGCTAAAGACTGGAAGCCTAGCCTGGTGGCAGAGGGAACCCAGCAATGATTTCTGCATCTAAGCAGCTAAGTCTGGCATGGCCCTTGTTCAGTCCAGGCTAAGGACACAAAGAGCCTTAGCAACCCAAGAAGGGGACTGTGAGGTTGGTGCTTAATGAAAAGGCATGGTGGTTCTTCCCAGGCTACTCTAAGGAGCCACCCGTTGGGAACTTCTTCTGGAGTGCATTTAGGGTTGTCATCAGCAATTCCAACACCTCTGTCCCATCTGGTTCTGGAACAATCTGAGACACACATGTTCGTGACATGTGTGGCCTTGTTCTGTGGCTCTGGAAAGGCAGAGCTTGGTTGGTTAAGGAGGTTGGAAGCAAATAAGAGAATTGCCTCTGAAGAGGCTGTGTCAGCCTGTGGACGCAGGCTGTGCAGTGTGGGCTGGGCTCTCAGCGTCTGACCAATGGCCTGAATGCCCAGCTCTGACCTGGACTCCGTGGATTCAGAGCGTTACCTCCTCCATCCTTCTCGGACCAAAAGGAACAGTCGTGACAACCCGGATGAGCTCACTCTATCACATCACGGGACCTGCTTCACATTAGCCTTTACCTTAACCAGCTGAGATTATAGGACTCATAGAAAGGTAATTGCTCTGGGTTTCACTCCTGGTTCTGCTGTCTCTGGCTCCTGATCTTGGGCAATTCCTTCTCCCTCATCTGTAATACAGTCTGTCTGTCTTTATACAACAGCCCAATAAGGTGACTGCGAAGTTAAGAGCTAATGAAAAGAGGCACATGGAAGAGGCACATGGACTTCCAAAGCTGACAGGGACCACATAGAAGCCAATGGTTTAGTGTTGGCTTAGATGAGCTGGTGTGCTGGGGGAGGGCATGCCACGTCTAGGGACAAGTCTTGTGTTTAATACTATCTAGGTCTGTAGGCTGGAACATGGATTGGAAACCTAAGGGAGGAAGATAGGTAAAAAGCTCTAACTTTATTGGCTCTCACATGGAGGCAGACTTCCCATGCTGAATTCTGATTGACCTTGAGAAAATTCCTTAGATTCTTTATCTCGAGTTCCTCATTTGTGAAGGAGGATGAGTGCCTGCCTGCCTCTGATGAACAGTCTCAAGACAGCATATTCAAAGGGACCATGAATTCTAATGTGTGCAGCAAAATGCTGCATGCATGGAATGTATGTGATCACAATGGTTATTATCACTCAGCTTAGTCCTGGCACAGGCACGCAGGGAATCAATGACGTGGTCCACAGCACTCAGGAAGAGGGGGTCCGAACAACTGAAGTACCCTCTAGGCTCCCCAACTCATCAGACACTGGAAGCAACCTGAGACTCAAGCTGGCTCAGCTCATCTTGATCCATGAGACCAGCTCTTATTCAGACGAATTCACACCCAGAAATCCCAGGGTTGGAATTATCTCTCTTGGTATATTTCTGCCATTTCTTTTTCACATAGGCCTCTCAGACTTAGCTGAGCTGATGCACTCTGCAACCGAAGATATCTCAGCATGTACAAAATGCAATACTAGAGCAAAGGCTGTCTCAAGACGCTTGGCTACTGTAGTGGAGGAACTCAGGATTGACTGCTTCACCCATTTTGTCTCCTTAAACACAGAAGAGCAACCATTCTATTTGTTAGAGCTGAAGTTTGATTTTGGCAGCTATCCATGAGGTTTGCTTCACAATGTGCCCTTAAGGCTAAGTGTGGGCAAGTCCACGTGGCTCTCCACAACAGTACAACTGATACTCAATGTTGAGACTCCAGGAAGACCTGCTGCCGTGTAAGGAAACCACTGTGGAAACCACAGCTGATGGCAGATATTAAAACACTCAAATGTACAATCAGCATGACACTCAAATGTAAACAAAGTTACCATGCGGATGTACCTTCCAATGCAACTAGAACTGAAGAAGGCTTCTAGTTCCTGATTTCTCTCACCAACCTCCTCTTTTCCCCTTTCACCCCCACATTTTTCCAATGTACTTCTTTACCTTTAATATTATTTAAAACATTTAAACCAATAAATGAACAAATAAACAAATACAAAAGCAACAATAATAGCAAGAAGTTCTTATCTTTGCAAATCAAGGGGAATTCAATTTCCTACATAGCTCAGTTTTATTAACCAAGATCAAGTCTCTACTTTATTAATCAAGATATAGCCTCTACTAGTATAATTTTTAAACTAGCAAGTTAAAAATGTTGAAGTTCCTTGCATTATAAATGTGACATTTTAACATGTAATAATTTTTTTTGCAAAATTTTCTCAAAGCATAATCTTTCCACTAACTTTTAATTCATTTATTATTATGTTCCAAACTGAAAAATCTTATAGGGATTAAGGGATGTTGAGATGGTGTCATTAGTTACCTAGGATAGTCTCCAACTCACGACTCTCCCACCTTAGCCTCAGGAGTGCTGGGATTATAGATATTATAGGCGTGTTCCCCTGTGCCCAGTGATTTTATACTTTTATTTGGCCATTTGGGGTAGAGTTTTACAAGATGTTATGAATACATATGATGATGAAGGCAGATGTATAAAATTGAGATTTTAACTGTCGTAACTATAATTAAATACAAATTAACACAGAATTATCACACCAATAGACACACTCACAGGCAGTCCCAAAGTTACTACTCATGACAATAATCCCCAGTTGATGTTTCATTTGAGAGTACCATCTCCACTTCCCAGCCAGTGATAGAGCTCTTAAAGACCCTTAAAATTGAAGATCCTTAAAACACCTTTTGAACTGAGATTTGAGAGTATTTACTGGAAGCACAAACTATCTCTGAGGTCTAGAGGAATATTAAGTGTTTTGATTTTCAGCTGGTTTTTCAAGAGAGATCGACCATATGTGAAATTTGCACGAAATTCATTGCATAAAGTTCAGTACTCTTTGGAAGCAAAGGCTTACATGCTGAGAAATTATAAGGCTTATATTAAATCGGACAAGCTCACAATTAAAGCTATAGCATGCCTTGAGAAGATTTCATTGATCCTAGCCATTTTACATATCTGTCACATTTGAATTTCTAAATGCCCGGAATAGTTGACATCAGGATCCTTTAGAATTTATCACCCTGCAGACAGCTGTCAGCCCCGGCCAGAACCCAATCTGTTTCCCCCCTGAAATCATATTCCGTTTCTCCTTAAAAACTGACCCAAGCCATCTCTTTTGGAGTCACTAGGGCTAGGCTTACTTTTCTCTTTACCTTCAGTGCTGGGCTTTTTCATTTCTTCCACCCTGATCAGTTTCTTTCTGACTCTGCGAGTGGAGTTTACCAGCTTGTGTAACCTCTTAAACTTCACTGACTCCTCCGTCTCATCATCCGATTGTTCTCTTGACTGGCAAAGAAACAGAGGGAAAGTTAATCAGATAATTGCTCCCCGGCCTTGCCCTCCCAGCTGACTGGCCGGCTTCTCTGCTGCCAAACTTGGGGCATCAGCAGATTTCCCCAATAGGCTCACAAAGCCCCACATACCATCTTCAGATTTAACCCGGCAGAGAGACCAATCCTAGGGACAAAGCACATGCAGGGACTCTTGACTGGCCTGGGGGCGTTCATCTCAACCTACTACTCCCCTGTGTCTTTCCCACCAGCAGGACTCCTTGGCTGAACTGGTCCTGCAATTGCATTCACACTGCTGTGGTCTGGTTAGGCTCTCCTCTGTCTGTCCCATCAGGACTTGCTGTTGAACGTGGTCATCAACCACTTCTCCAAACCAAATTCTGTTGACGTTTTTTGCAGTCCTTCCCCGCCCCCAAATCAAAACCAGCAGGCAGGGAAAGGGAAGCAATGAAAAAGTGAGCCGGGTCTGTTAGTTAGGGCTGCCTGGCATATCACATCCATCCTGCCTGCCTCCCCCAGCCCCTCTGGGGCGCGGCTGAGGACAGCCCTGCATTCCTCCAAGGCAGACAAGGGAAAAAGTTGACCTTTACGGCCATACATACTGTACATACAGTACAGTCCATATTCCCCAGCATCCCCTTTCTTTTGCAGTGATTCAAGTATGCTCTGGCCCAGCTGTTTTCCCTCAAGTATCAAACATTACAGAGGAGGGGGGAGAGATCTCTCTCCATAGCAGTGACCCAGGCTAAAAACAATCCTTTCCTTGTGAACAAAATGAGGGCTCCGTTTCCAAGCTGATTCCAACATTCAATATGCAGTGTTCAAGACATGGAAAAGCAAAAAGAAGTTTCCCACTGGACGAGAGAGCTGCTTGGGCCGGGTGCTCGAATCTCTTGGGAGCGTGTGGCTGAGGCACGCCCCGTGCAGCCGGAGAGTAGGTCTGGCTAATCCCACACATCCTGACAGCAGCATTCCCTTGTGTCCTCAAAGCAGGTCAGGAAAGAGCACGGAGGGAGATGAGTCACCCCCCCAACAAAACATAAACAAACCACATCTCAGAATGTGAGATTAATACATAGACTTCCCTACTCCAGAAAAGCTCTGCTAATCCCAGTTTTAGAAGCAATAAAGTAGGTTAGGAAGAATTTGTAGGAAAGAGACCATATGGATTACTTAGCTATACAAATGTTGCATGTCATGAACGCACAGATATTTTCTAGGTACAAGATATTCTCTTTAGAATCCCTCCCCCTTCTTTGGAGCTCACAGCGCAGCGTGGATGCACCATACTTTTTCTTTGCATCACTATCTGCAAACCACTCATCTTCTGACAATTAATTAGTAAAAACCTACCAGCAAATCACAGGATCCAGGTATTTCTCAGCCTTCAGTGAAATGTATCTATGTTCAGTAACATAAAATGTTGCATGCAGATTCAAAATTAAAGTTACCTACTTGGCAAAGGAGCCTGGAAACTGGACACTCAGAGTAAGGGAGGAAGGAGGTTACATTGGACAAACAGGCTTAATGCCTTTGGCTAAAATGTACAAGGTAAAAAGTTAAGATAATAAGCATTGCTCCAAATACGTAATAGTGCTGTCTGGTTTAAATTTCGTTTTTACTTGGTTGAATTGTTGATGTGTAATGAAATGGTTGGTGTGGTCAACCAGAGGCATGAGAATTGGTTAACCCTCTTTCTGGGTAATGGGCACCTGAATAATCCATGGTTCATGGGTTTCCATGCAAACCTTTGAAAACTCTACGTCTTTCCACCACAGGTCAAGTGTTACAACTCAAACGGAAGAACCAATTTGATACTACACAAATAAAAAACAGTCTAGTATACATATCTAACTGGACATTATAAATCCTAGACTCATAGAAACTGAAATAAGCATAGATTGTGATCAAGAAGTATATGATAAGATAAAAATCAGTGACGCATATATACTCCTTCCTTTTTTGCTAGTGGTGGTTGGTGGCCATTTGTTTGTGGGGGTAAGTGAGAGAATATGAGGAAGTGGAAAGAAATGGAAAAATACAAGCTATTAATGTATTATAATTACAGAAATTATTAATATATTATTATAGAAATTAGTAACATTATAATTATTATAAACATTAGTAATATATGCATCCTAGTCTACAGAGACACAAACTATCCACTGGAAAGGTATGTTCGAGTAGACTTTTCCAA
This sequence comes from Typhlomys cinereus, assembly GCA_023101885.1. Lineage (NCBI taxonomy): Eukaryota > Metazoa > Chordata > Mammalia > Rodentia > Platacanthomyidae > Typhlomys > Typhlomys cinereus. Next base: position 8,462,019 of record JALPQD010000036.1, read on the forward strand.
GGAGAAATAAAAAGTTATACCAGGACAACAGACTGAAAGCCACTTACAGAGCCCTATCTTCGTCTGCCCACAATCACTATGGTGGAATAAAGAAATATTCCAAGAGCTTCTTTGCCTACTTTCACATATTCCCTCTACTTTCTGAGGAATGTGGGCTCATGGAACTTTGGACAGATGGTATTTCTATTTCCTTAGGCCACCAAGGCTTTGAAAGGGGGTCCGCCCCGACAGACTACAAACCATAGTGATCAAGAGCTTCCCCCACAATGTCCTGTTTGGGGACCCCAGGCAAGTCTTTATATAATGGAAAAAAATCTAAGGTAAAACTGAAGTCACTTATGAAATGCATATGTGTACACTTCAAATAAAATGACTCTTCTACATTCATCCTGGGAATTACTTGAGTTCCACGATGAATCCCCAGGATCCTTTCTATTGGTGGAGAGGGTCAACCTTTCATTTCCTCTTGAGTCCCAAGAAAGAGTCTGTGACATATTTGCCTTTAAGAACTTCTCTTTGGCTGTTTTTACATAAGGACGCTGTTAGCAACTACATTTTTCCCAAGCTGAGTAGGAAAGTGTGATTTCTTCACTTTCCATTTCTCTACTCAGACAAATATGCTGTACTTCCCAAATGCTTATGGTATATATATATATATCACTTTTTTATTTAGGAAATTCACAACCAGTAATGGGAATGGGAACATTTTTAAAGTTAAGAAACATAAGGATATATAATTTTAAATATATAAACATTTTAATTTTAAAAATATTTATTTTAAGCAGAGAATATTGCACATATATTAAAAGAAAGATTCCTACCTCCAGGAGGGTTGTTGAACATGAGAGACTTATGCATTGCAGATAAGGGAGTCTATGAAATAGGCTCATAACTGTCATAGATTTCCACATGAACCAAAACAAAAATGAAAAGCATATGCTCCCACGTCTTCAAACACAAGATGGTATTGCCTGTTGACTGTCCCTTCTTCCCTCACACCCTGAGTCAGAGTTTACTGAAGTTTATTTTATTAGTTTTACCATCTTATGACCAAGAACGTGAACTCAGCTAGCTGCTTATGCCCCACCCTCTCCAAACCTTCAGGAAAAAAGGCAACTTACTCCACCAAAAGATGTGGAAAAGCACCTTTACAATATTGTAAATAGAAACATTCAATTTCCAGGCTCTGTAGATATTTTCCACCAGAAAGCCCATAAGGCTCAACTTTTAATTACTTTGGCTAATGCTATATGTAGTAATTCTGCAGAGAATGCTGAAGTGTTTCATTTCTGGTTTCCATAGCAACATTACATCAGATTGCAGACAGCTGGCTCCACGGTTTCAAACCATAACAAATTGACCAAGCCAAGGCACAGAACTATAGCTGCTTTAAAGAGATAGCACACCATTCGGCTGCTAGGCACTGAATGGGGAGCCCATGGGGCCATTTGGCAGGAATGAGAGGGCGGGGCTCCCTTCCTTCCCAGCTTCTCTTGGAACAAGTGCATCCTTGACACATCTGCGATGTTCTAATGGGAAAGCCACGGAGCCAGCGTGGAGAACTTTTTATAACGCAGCTACACGCAGGGTGATGGGGAAAAGGAACGAAATTAATCACATCTGTAAACAGGGGACTGAAAGCGTCCCCTGGTGGCTCATGTAAGCCAGCCTGTCACCACTGCCTAAACAGATTCTTCTCTCACCCTTACAGCCAACAGGTCCTTGTAGCAGGATAAATGACTTCCAAAAGCCTAGTGGCACAAGCAACGAAGGCGGCAGAAAACACCTTAAAACCAAACCTTCGAGGAGCAACTGGACCCTCTGGGGGACTGCCTGAGACCACTGTGGCCATAAGATAACAGGCACGCTCAGCTCGATTCCTTGACTTCAAACCATCACCTGTTGTAACAACCAAACTAAGTCACCTTATCCCCTCCAGTGTCACACAACAACGTAACACAGATATGCATTTCTGAGAAATATTTTTCAGTTGCAAAAACAGTGCGAAAGTTTCTTTTGAACTTGGTGTGTAATAAGACGTGCCTGTTGCAACTTCCTAAGCGCGGGCTGTCATAGCGTTAATCTTAAAGGCTAGGAAAAGGAAACCAAAGGATTGTGCATAATGTACCATGCAATAGGAATTCAAGTCTTTTGCACAAAAGCTCAGCACAACTCACAATGGAGCTACTCACTCATTCGCTCACATTCTCAAAAGAATTATTTAGTATCTTCCAAAAATCAGGCTGGGTGAACTCACTGCTCAGGGATGGATATCAGCTAGTGAAGCAGTCAGAAGATGGGCGAAAGTAGAAGAAACTGAACTGAAAAGAAAGGTGCAATACTATAAGGGGCAAGCAGAAAGCTTTCTCATGAAGAGAGAGAAAAGTTTTCCTTTCATGCAAAACACATTCATCAACTTACCGGCTTCGGCATTTAGCAGGCGTTAAATGGAAGTCTTCTTGCAAAAGTCTGGTGGGTACCCCTCTTCCCACGCTTCGCCGGGAGCAAATCTCACTCCTGATCCGGCAACTTGGCGATCTCAGAGTGAGGACCAGGCACTCTGGCGAACATGTTCTCCGACGTTACATGATCGGGCAGGCTCTCCCGTCCCAGCCCAACATCCCAAGGAGAAGAGCGTCAAGACACTGGATTCAATTAGCGTCTCTCTCTTCCTCTCTCTCTCTCTCTCTCTCTCTCTCTCTCTCTCTCTCTCTCTCTCTCTCTGCCTGCTGCCTGATTCCCCAGCCGCTTGCTAACTGCATAACTTGTAAGAAAGGCGTAAGTCATCAGCTCTAAGCAAATCTATTCACCACAAGGAAAAAAGGGAGTGTTGTGCATGACCAACAATCCCTGTTTTCACTGAGGAAGGCTCTCTGACCCGCTGGCCTCCAGTTCCTTAATTACTGTCTATGGAATTCCAGAGCAAGCAAGAAAGAACGCGAGAATCTGAGCAAAGCCAGGATGGGGACAAACTCTGCAGAGCGACTGAACTTTAAAAGAGATCGCAAACGTTCCCCGAAGGGAGTGGTCTCGATTGAAAATAGACACCTTCCTGGGGTTATTTTTGAAATCTCTGAATTAAAACTTATGATTTTGGTTTTCTTCGAGTCGTCACTTTCTCTCCCTGCCTCTTTTGCTATTTTAGCTCTGAGAGTAAACGTAGGCTACTTCCCCTTCCCTTCCCAAGGCATCTAGAATTGTCTTCCCCAACTGTTCAGTGATCATTTCAGGACGGTGGAGTTCTCTTGCATTCTAGAACCTGGAGCCGGGGGACTGTGTCATTTTCTCAGGAGCCTCTGAGGAGCAGTAGGCACATGCTGTGACTTAAACAGAATATCGTCTAAACAAGAAAGAACTGGAGCTGCATATAAAATCTCCATGACGCGGGCTGCAAGTCATGCCTGTCTTTCTGGGGACTTACTTCCTTCAGTTCAGTCATTTATTCCCTCCGAGCGGCCGGCGCTATTCAAGCCTCCTTGTTTCTCCCATTGTGTGGGTCTTTAGTATGCAAGGGAACATCTCTTGGTAGGATACCATGCCACACAAATAAAATACCTGCCTGCCAATTCCAGGATTCACCAGTGAGTGCCAACCACAGTCTCTCCTTAAAATAGTAGAAGGTTATATTTGGAGGGGACCCAGAGATTACTTACATGAAGAACAAAAGAGAATTGGAACCCAAAGCTTTCACGGGGAAGGTCGGGCTGCACCAAGCAGACCCCCCCATGTCCCAGCAAACTGCCAGTGCACCTCCTTCCCCCTTCCTGGGCCAGGCCTGCCCTTCTTCCTCACCCCACTGCCGTCTCTCACTCTCCAGCTTGAAGTGCATCGATTCCATGCCCGCTTCCAATTTACCCAGTCTCTGCCCCACTCTTCATGAAAGTTCCTCATCTTTGTCCCACAAGGGTTTGCCACGGCTTCCCTGTACTGCCCAGTTCGCTGGATCGTAAACCAGTTCTGCCACTTGGTGGCTTCACAAACTGCCTCCTGTATCACAAACTCATGCCACTCATGTGACAGGCTGAGGCAGGGGCGTCCCGATGTTGTACTTCTAACTCCTCCAGTCAACAAATGTTTACCATTCCCAGTACCACACCAGGTATTTACGGGTGTGATCTGCTTCCTGGATAGAAAACAGAGGCGACGTGTGAGCCACTGTCCATGTGGCAAGGATTTTCAACTGCTCCACAAGGTCATGCTCAGAGCCACTCCATTGAATTTCCTGGCTGCAGAGGGAAAACTAAGCAAAGGGGCAGTGGAGCAAAGACACAGGCTCTGAGGCAGAGCAGCCTGGGTTCCATGTGCAGGTCCTCTGGCTGGCGACGTGACCTGAGGGGGTGGCCCTAGGATTCTTGCATGCAATTTTGGTTTAAGAACATTTATCTAATGGTGCTGTTGTTGGAAAACATCGTATGCCTGGAGTTCAGCAGAGTTTGTTACCTCTGTAGTTACTAACTGGGGTTCACCCAGAATCCATTTTATTCTTATAAACTGCTCTTTTAGGAGTTGGGGTCTCAACAAGGACAAACGCAGCCCTTCCAGGAGAAACTGGAGATGTGGTCACAGATGGGGGGTGGCATGGGGTACAGAGGGGCAGCCAAGACTCTGTAGATGTGGGTTCAGCATGTGGTCCTGGGCACATTAATTAATTTATTTTTTTTTTTTGCTCTGAAACAGGCCGTGGAAGTCTCCAAGGTCCTTGGGAGGACAGAAGCATATCTGGGCCCTGACAAGGAGGGAAGTCCTGAGTGAGCAGACATGCTGGGGGGGGGGGTTGTTGTTGTGTGGAGGGCAGAGGGAAGATCCATCTCTGATCTTCTTGCAATAGCTGTCTGTCTGTCCCTGTGGCCTGATCCTCAGTCTTCTCTACAACCCTTTCACTGCCACCCACCGGCCCATCCTATTTACAGAACTAATATTGGGCCCTGTGCGGGAGCTCAACATGGGCTTGTCTTTCCAATGACGGGAAGCTCACACCAGGGTTGGAAGCCTGGTCTATTCTACTGTATCTTGTACTCACTCTTCCGAAGATGTTAGACACCCCAGCCTGTAGCTTTCAGCTCTTGCCTCAGGCCAGAGCAAATACTTGTAAAACACACTGGGCTCTTCAGACTCCATCTAAGGAAAGTCTTGCTACAGGGGAGGAAAGTGAGGAAAGTGAGAAGGGAAGAGCACTGCTAATCTAGTTCTATTCATAGTCACCTTGAACTTATATAGCACACAGCAGGTGTGCAAATTTTCTCAAATTTACAGGTTAAAAAGGACTGGATACTGCACTAAGGAACTGTTTGTCAGGTGCTCAGGACAAGGGACAAAGGTCTTGTTGGAGGCAGGTGACTGTGTGGTCAACACGCTTTCTTATGGCTGTCTGTGTGTCCTTCAGATGCCCTATTTGGATAACTCTGTGGAGAGGACTCTAGAAGCAACTGTTTCTCACCTTCCCTCCCACTGCAGATTTAACAGCCTGTGCTCTTGGGTGCCGGTATTTGTGGGCTTCTCTGGAACTGATTCCATCTAGAATGTGCCCATCTAGCCTCAGGTTTCACCCCCTTATGCTAGGTGGCCACACAGCAAACTAGATAAACTTTATCCCAGTGTTGGTGCCCATACCATCATCACTGGATTTACCTGGGCTCTCCGTGAATAGTTACTTCTGTCTCTCTGATAATCGTCTGTTTCCAACTATGCATGACACTTGGAAAATGCAAAAATGCATAAAGGCAGAGATAACCTGTACTTCTGCACCCAGAAATAAATGGTGTTATTTTGATTCATGGTTCCCTGCTCTCCCTTATACCACGAGTGCGCGCGCACACACACACACACACACACACACACACAGACACTATTATGTTGCTAGATTTTTTGTTTGTTAGTTTTTAAATCCTTAGTTGTTCTTCTGAGAGTCACTCAGTGAGAGTCTTCAGTGTTGCCAAATCATTTGAAGACTCAACACTCCAAGTGGAAAGATGGTTGCCAGTAGCTGCAGCCTGCTGTAGACAAACCTTAACGCTCTCCATGTGCACTGCTCAAACTCTTATGAAACCCACTTTTTAAAAGAAACATGTATTGAACATTTTCCCTGTCAGCTCTACGAACAAAATAGAGCAAAACATTAATGACCGAATCACATTCCATCACAGAAGCCTGCCATGCTTTATTAAATAGTGCACCCATCACTACACATGTGAATGCTTCCAGGGGTTCACTATTGAAATGATCTCGGATGCACATGATGGCAGAACTCATAACATGTCTAATGTGATCTTTTTTTAAACAGATGATCAGATTTTGGAATTGATGGTTAAAAAGATTGGGCACATCTGTAATTCTTTTGTTACACACAAACAACTTGCTCTGAAGAAATGCCATGTCTGGTGCCCTGCATTCTCACAAAAACTAAAAGAGTGCCAGTACTGAGTATGATAATATGTTTTTTTCAACTCAGGAAAATAAAAATAATTTCTACACTTGTGCTACATATTATTTCCTTGTTGGAATGAATAAATGAATGGACGGGTCATAAGCATTCAGAAAAAGGAAGAAATGCACAGTGACTATGCTGTATCCCCTAGACTTACCAAGGTTACAAATGAGAGCCCCAGAGGAGGGAGAGTGTAAGGTAAGCACAGAACCGTGATGACTCACTAGGCCAAGTGTAACAACTGTGTCAGTCTAAGGGACAGAAATCTGGTCACCCAAGTCTGCAGACTCCAGATCTGGGAAACTGTGCTATGCTTTAGTGAGAAGGCTTGGGGGCATTTCCATGTTCCAAATAAACTGAAAGGTCCAGTATTTAGATAGTCCTGAAGCCCTACTTCTCCCCTCTCCCCCCAACCTCAGATGTTTGCTATCTAGTTGGGCCAAGTTGAGTTTAGCTGCTGTTGCTGCTTATAAACAGCACGTGACAGCAGCAAACAACAAGAGCTGGATTTCATCATCTTACCACCAGGCCAGGTCTCCCTCCATGGTCCAAGAAGTGATGCATTTCATGGTCCCTCCCTACCTTAGGGCTGCAAACCAGTCTGGCTCTGATGGACTATGCTTAAGATTTTCCCAACACCAAGGGCTGAGCCACGTCCAGCCGAGGCAGGGGTCACCATCCTCGTGCTAATGTGTTGTTCTCTGTGGTTACAAAACAATTACATTCCCAGAGATCCTGCTCAGTGAAAAACTGGTAACTACATGAATTATGGAACGCGATGCAGACTTCCCCCCTCTTTTATCACAAAGAAGCGAGGTGTCTCTGTGCAATAAGCAACTGCTTGCCCATCAGAGGCTGACATCATTGCCCTTCAAAACTCGGAGATTTTGTCAGCACATGGAAAAAAAAAGGTGAGATTTCATTCTTCTCCCAGAGGTGCTGTGTAACATGGAAATAATCGCTCTGGCAGCGTCAAAATTAACTAGTTGCCGCCAAACTGAAGGGGGAGGGCGGTGAAAGAAAAGATAATTACAGGAGACTTTTATTTGGAAAAAGCATTTGAGAATTCGAGGTAATATTACCATGCCCTGAGGGGAAAGCTTGCCAGCACTTAATTCGTTTGATAAACTTTAAAAAATTAATAGAGAGGCCCAGGAAGCACAAATGGATGCTCCGTGCCACGCACACACGCTTCTGTTCCCTAACCGCCTACCTGTGGGATGGCTTCCGACCACCCTCGAATAACACTGCTGCAATCTTCTCCCAAAGGAGGAGGAAGAAAACGGAAGCCCCCTGGGGTGCTACCATCAAGTCTAGGGGAACTAAAGCCAGGAGCCCACCTGCTCCAAATCTGTAAGCTTCTTAGGAACAGAGAAAATGCTCACCCCCCCAGGGGTGGAGGGTAGGGAAGTTGTTCCTGGAGCAGAGAAGGGCCTGGTTTCTCTCCATCTGCAATGCTTTGCGTGAGTACTTCGTTAGCTCGGGAACTTTCATTCCTGTGAAATAGGCTAAGGTTGCAAGTGAAAGTCACCAGGAGGGCCAGGAAGGCGGTTAGCACTTCTGTGGGTCCCATGTTAGACGTGGGTGGTACATCCAACAAAATCTAGGAAGCCCCCTAGTTCCCAAGTGCCCTGGACTCCACAGCCCTTGTTCCAGCGAGGAGGGGTGACTCAGAGCAGCACTGCCAAGTAGGGCGATTACACACGCGCTCGACGGCCCAGTGTTCATCCCTGAAGCCGTAAGTCTCCGTGGGGACTGGGTGTTGCTGCAAAGCCACATTACTTTTATGGCATCTCAGAATGACTGACTCATGGTTCAGGCACGAAGACATCTCGGAACAGGGCTGCCTAACAACTTTGTCTAAGCGCATGATGATGCAGAGCGTCAGAAAACCCAAGGGGTCTAGCAGACTTGGGGGGAAGACAAACGCCCAGTTCTTTCTTCCCACAGTCATCTACATTGCCAGGTCAGCAGGCATTCGCCAAAGTCAGGAGCAAGTGAGCCCGGGGTAACCTTTGGTGCCATGTTCCCTATACTTACTACAGTTCTCCTTTAAGTCACATATAATAAGCAAACATACTTCAAGTTCAAAACTGAAGCAAGGCAGGCTGTTAGTCCTACCTATCCAAAAGGGATTATTTATTTATTTTAATTTTTTAAATTTTTGCATGTGTGTGTGTGTATGTGCATATCAGAGGGTACTATGTGTCCTTGTGGAGGCCTAAGGGTGACTTCAGGAATCATCCTGGATTGTTCTACCTCCTCTTTGCTTTGCTCTGGAGTTTCCCAGGCTCTGTCTTCCAGGGCCAGAAGGGTAGGATGTGTGGGACTTGGGATCTGAACTCATGACCTTCTGCTTATGAGACAGAGGCTTAAATCCTGAGCCATCTCTCCAGCCCCCAAAAGGGATCATTTAGAGATGGAAGATTGTTGGGGTCATCAAGTTCATAAAGTCAAGAGGACAATCTCAGCTCTACACTGAACCACAAAGGGTCCTTCTCACAGCAACCAACACCAGATCTTCTAAAAATGGAAAAAAAAAAAAGTTCCAGCAACAGCAGTCTAACAAGGAAAGATGTACAGCCTAATGCAATAAAATATAGAAATGGCATGATAAAACAAAGAAACAAATTTCTGAAGGTCCTCGCTCTTCGAAAACCAGACTGATAGAAAGCCAAAGAATTCTGTCATTTCACCTCAAATCTGCAAGGAAGCCAAATGGCCATTATCATTCTCTGACTTGAGACAGTGGGAAATGTCTGTTGCTGAGAAAGTGATCAATGGAAAGTCAACTGTGAGAATGATCCTAAGCCGCAGAACTCTCTAGAATTGGACATGTTAGGGTCAGAGTGGTCCTTTTGCCATGAATCAATGAGCATAAAATGTGAAATAGCACACTGAGCACTGTCTCAAGACAGAGGAAGCAGAATATGGGAATTCCAATGCAGGTCACATTTCACACTTCCTTGGTAGAACAGATGTAGCAATGGACCACACAATCAAGCCCTCAGTTGTGATTTGGGAGAAGGGCAGGTAGGCCCCTGCCAGTTAGATCTAGGGGTCAATTTGCAATTGAAGACTGAGACATTTGGCACATTTGTGAAAAATGAGTAATTAAGGCAAGTCCTGAACAAGCCTGTGGAAGTTTATCTAATCAATGTGGAAAGATTCAACCAATGGTGGGTGGGGCCATTCCCTGGCAGGTGGATCAGGCAGAGAGTGCTGATTCAGTATTTTGACACCTGCAGATATGGCGTGGCCAGCTCCCTCGGCTCCTGTGTTGTATGAACTCCCCTGCCATGTTGATAGTGGGAATTGTAAATAAGAATAAGCCCCTTGTCCTAAAGCTGTTCATGTGCTTATTCACATCAGCAACATGAACAGTAACTGTGCGCGGTCAGATAACTGCTCTCCTCCATCAGCACAACAGGAAATGTGACTATAGCCAGCCAAATGTGATCAGGGTGACAAAACAATGCACCCTAACCACTCGACTAAATGCAAAGTCTGACAAGGAGGATGGGGGTAAGGAGAAGGGGAGGAAAAACAGAGAGAGAGGGAGAGAAAGAGAAGGCAGGGAGGGAGAGAGAGGAGCATAATAAGAGAGTCTATCTTTTGAACCTGTCTTTGCCACCAGGAGAAAATACAAGAGACTGAAGGAAATTCCTAGCAATTTAATAAAGTCAATAATTCATGTAAAGGAGACCTCAAAGCATGAGTTTAAAAATAACATGTACAAGGAAAGGAGCAAAGTTACCTATTACAAAATTAACTTCTAAATAAAAACAAAGAACAGTGTGCACTCTAGAAGTCAAGAGTTGAATAAAGAGAAAGACCTCATGTTATTGAAAATCAACTTCTCCTATGACCAAGGTGTGCAGGTTTACCTTCCTCTTCGCCTAGACCTTGGACTCTGTTGATCCTTTCACCTGACATCCTTTTCCTTTTCATCTCATGGAAAGTTTCAGCTCAGGATTGCTCTCTTCCCTGGGAAGACTTCCAAGATTCCTACCAAAGGCTCCATGACTTCCTGCATATACTTATCCTACGAGGTAGTTATATCCAAAGTAAGCCACAACCATGTTGCTCATCTACCTGTCTCCTTTTCTCAAACACAAGCACGCGGAGTACAAGGTCAGATTTCAATCAATGTTTGCTGGGTCAAATGGACAGCAGGGTAAGAAGTAAATTAATAGTTTTCGGAGCTAATTATGCAGTGCTATAGGCATTATAATAGAAACTACATAGAAGCATTACAAAGAAACAATACACCATAGCCTATCAGAGGGTGTGGTATGATATAAAGAAGGGAAGTAAGTAGAGAAGAAAGGGATTTTTTTTATTTTTATTTTTATTTTAATTTATTATTATTATTATTATTTATTCAACTGTGTGCATATGCGTGTGTATGTGTGTGTATCTGTGTATGTGTAGAACCACGGACAAATTTGAGAACCACCATGGACGCCTCCACCTCCTTCTGCCCCGGGATTCACAGGCTCCGCCCTACCAGGACCAGAAGCACAGGCTGCCCCCCCCTTCCGCCTGGCGTCTATACGTGGGATCTGGGATCTGAACTCAGGACCTTCCGCCTGCAAGGAGGAGGCTTAACCCCTGAGCCACCTCTCCAGCCCCGAAAGGGATGTTTTTATAGACATTATTCTATTGAATTAGAATTTGGTTGTGTTAAAATGCTGCTTTCCACTTCCAAGTTTGATGCTGGCACCACACAATTTTTTCTTTCTTTCCAAAGAGAGTCATTGTCTGCTGATGACTATATTTCTAAGAGTTTTGAGATAATGGATAACTGTCATGACCAAGTTGAAATGGACTGGAAACAAGTGATTGACAGCCTGAAACTTTGTTTAGTTGGCTCTGGATCCAGTTAGTTGAATCCTAAGTCTGGATTCTGTTCAGGAACTGGGGAGGGCCTTGAGGCCGGGTACAGAAGGCTGGCACTGGGCAAAAGGCTTAAAGAGGAAGAGAGAAGGGAGGAGTTAGCAGATTCAAGCAGACAATAGAAATCCTCCCTTAGCCTAAGACTCCCTTGAGGGAAGTCAAGAAAACAAATTGCAAACCAAAATTCCAGTCCCTCTACAAATTAGACTTCATGTGTACTTAGATACAGTTGGCAAGTACGGGAAATGTAGGTATACCCCGATTGGTACATGTATTTGGTTGGATAAGTGAAATTACCATTTTTTTGTAAGTTAAAAGTTTCTGTATCTCTAATTTCATAGGACTCATACTAATTTTAAAAAAATGGACTAAACTATGCAAAAGTTATCTCAAACCTCTTTTAAATATATATATATCTTCCATCTGGGGAGATGGCTGAGTGGTTAAAGTATTTGCCTTACAAGCAAAAGACCCAGAGTTAAAATCCGCAGATCCCATGTAAAATGTTGGGTGAGTGTGGTACCCTGCTTGCAATGCTAGTTTTGGAAAGTGGAGACTAGGGATCCCCAGAGCAAGCTGGCTAATATGATTAGCCTGTCATCAAGCTCTAGATTTGATTAGAGACCCTGTCCCCAAAAGAACAAGATAGAGGAGTGATTAAAGATGGTTCTAGATATCAACCTCGGTTCTCCACACACATGTACATATATTTACACATGCACCCAAAGCTAGTAAAAATCACATCAAACCTTCTCCTAAACCCACTTACACAGTACAACCTTCTCCAACAGAAAAATAAACTGCTCATGTGTTGGTAAAAGACAAACTGAGTCAACATGCATTTGTATGTTAAGCTTGTTCCAACCACACTGACACTACATTTAATACATGCAGGAAAATAGAATTCAGAGGGGAAGCTCAAGTATTTCAAGAATAATGGCTAGTGAAAAGGGCAGATGATCTTCACACAGAGCAAACAAAGGTTGACATCCATTGGGGATTTACTGTTCTGTGCCATTAACCCTCACGGTCCCCTTTCAGAGTAGACAGGATTTGGCCTGTCTAACAAGGAGAAGAAAGCACAAAAAGATGGCTGACTTGCCCCAGAGGCAGAGCTGACTAGGAAGCGGGATGTGGTCCTAAGTCTGACTCATGTCGGTTTACCCAGCCCCTGCCCACGCTGGGCAAATGCTGGCTTCTGGAGGTTGGTAGAGGCAAGGCCTCCGTCTTGTCTGAGTGTGTTTCATCGTGGTAATCTTTAGGGACTCATCAAGCACATGCTCAGACTCTGGCCCAGCTCCCAGGGAAAGGCCAGTGTGAAATAAACAACAGGAAGTCAAGGATAAACAGCAGGAAGTCACCTCAGCAGCTGGTCTCTCAGCTTACATACACTTGGAACCTGGACCTCACTGTGATTTCCATTGGATTGGTTTTGCCTCTTGGTCTCACGCTGAACTGAAGGGAGTCATTTCTTTAACCTTTTAAATAAGAATTTTAATAGCTCCCATTTTGCTATTATTTTAGTTTCAAGGTCACCATTCTACTAAAGTACAGGGTAATAGTTCTCCCTGTATGGTCTCATCCAGCCAAATAAAATGAAAATTCACTAAAATTATATCCTAAAAAAATCAGAATAATCTTCTGAAGATTCTAAGTATGTATTAAAAGACCAGAATCAGTAAAAGTTATTTTTATCATAGTCACATTTAGAAAGATTTAGAAGAGAGTTTGTTATTCTGGTCCAATGTAACACAGCATAGTATGGAAAAATTGCTGAGCTGGGGATGGGTTCTGTGGTAGGGGGCTTTCCTAGCATGCACAAGGTCCAGTGTTAGGACCCCAACACTGCAAAGAATAAGTGATGCCTGTCCCAAGCACCCAGGAGATGCATGTCCTCTGATAACTACTGTCAGGCCCTTTTCTCCTTTCTGATCACATTAGCAAAGAACAGGTAATTTACCTTTTGTGTAAAAACTGAAATGAGGCACATGCCCAACCATCCCAGTTAGTCTAGCTAAAGTAACATTCATGCTTCAACACTATAACATTAGAGCTAACTATAAATAAAAAACAATATTTTCATTTTCATTTTTTAAGTTGATGCAAGAGTTACGAAAAAATCCCAATGCAAAAAAAAGAAAAAACTAAACAAGATGAAAAGCAAAAGCCTTATTCAGATATCTATGTTATTTTTACATAGGTCACCTAGCTTCACTTAAATTTCCTTATTGTAAATCCTAATGATATAAGGGAAGACAGTAGAAACTAGGCCAATCATTTTCTTGGAGAAAATGGGTCCTGGATTGCCAACTCCGATAGTGTGATATTCATGAATCTTTATGCAAAATTTATGTATCCAATAAATATTCATCATTATTCTAATTGGTAAAAAATATGAAGAATCATATGCTTTTTAGCTGGAATTTTTATACGTGGGAGATTTTGCAAAGCCATGAAATCTTTGGAGTCACATTTTCCCTAAATGATAAAACCAATGATATTAGTTTATGATTTTATTTGAATAATTTTGAGTAGAATAATTAAATTTCTACCAAATATTGATTTACAGACTTACCTAAAAGTTCTTTATAGTAAAAGAAACATTCAAAATAGGCCAATCAGAAGTCAGGCACGAAGGCACATGCTATTATAGCAAATAGGAGAAACTTAAACATGAGGATTGCTTGAGTCCAGGAGTTCCGGATAAGCTTGGCAGCCTACGCCTCCACCTCAAAATAAACAGATGACAGGTAGGTAGACAGATATAAATAGATAGATAAATAAAAATATTAAAAGCTCATGGAATGAAGAAAGAGGAAGAGAAGGAGAAGGAAGAGGAAAAGAAGAAGGAGGAAGAAAAGGATTAAGGACAAAGAGGAGAAAGAGAAGGATGAAAAGGAGGAAAAGAAAAATTTCAACTCAGAAGAGCAGACTCTAGAAAGTTCATTGTCTGCATACACTTACAAAAATGCTGCACTGCACGCTGCAAAGGAGCCATTGAGACCACTCGGATCACCACAGTGATATAATATGTCTACATCTGTGCATTCGCTATCAAAAATGTTAAAAGGCACTCTGGAAAGTTCTCACTTTCACCTAAAGCTATAGCAACCTCTCTTCCCAAAACATCAAAACATCATTTGCTTGGCATGCATATGCGTAGGCTTCATTCCTAGCACTATACACACACACACACACACACACACACACACACACACACACGAGACAAAACCACCTGGGCAAACCCTGGCTGCTGAAAAGTCTGTGATTTACAGTCTTACAAACTCCTCACTGCATGTGTCTCACAACAAGGGGCTATTTCAGCCCAGACTTTCAAAGCCTTCCATCAGGAAATGCTTAAAATAGCACTTTGTCAAAAGTGGAAGAAGTGGCCACGTGGTATTCTGTCTCTTTATTGCCCAAAGTTTTGGATGCAGTCCCACCCACCACAGGGCTCCCTGGCACCTCAAACCAGGTCAGCAGCCATATTTATAGCTGGAACGAATGATTAGGATGAGACGCACTTGCGAATAGAATGGGATTTAGGGCCCTCACAGATATTCCCCCAACTCATAATTTTCCCAAGTGTACAAGTTATCACCTCTGAGAAAAATATCTTGTTTTACAGAATAATTCACTCCACAAACACATTCCACTCCTGTTGCGTCACACTACAGAGCTCCAACTCTAGAAGCATAATTCCAACTTTTTTCCTGGAACATATCACAATCAAGGGAAGCAACCAAAGGGGACCAAAAGACATGCATGCGACAGACTCCACGGGACAGTTTTGCTTGGTCACTAGTATTGTCTTAACTTTTCTCTGTATAGTATATTCATTTGAAATAGTTTAAATAACATATTCAAATATTTATATGTTGACCTTTTTGGAAACTATTCCAGTACAAGTATTTTCATGAATATTCAAGTGCCAAGTACAGCTCACCACCTCTTACCCATCAGCTTCTTAGGGACAGAGAAGCAATTATTTACAAAGACATGCCATGGGTAACAGCGTTAAAATCCAGCGAGAGAGAAGACACATTCTTTGAAATATTTTCTTAACAAGAAGGTAAGTCAGACCTTAAGGCACAAAGTTGACAGCCCCAAATGACCACCCTTAACAACCTTCTCCAGGGAGGAGAAAAATGAGAAAAAAGGGGGGGAGCTAAATTAAAATGAAACTATTCACATAAATATTCAGATGTTTCATAAGGAATACAGTTAAGTTCTTAACCAAACCCCTTTTAAAATACTCCAACATTAACAACAGAAGTTCATTATTAATGAGAAGCAACAGAACAGATGCTCCTTTGGCAAAGAGAAAGCTATTTTTCACTTCCCCTGGTAACTATCTTTAGTCCTTTACACTCTTAGAGACTAGGAATGTGCATATGGTTTTATCATGAGGCAACACGCAATTATCTAATGTCAGTGGTGGGGGTGGGGATGCCTATGAAATCAGTGTAAATGACATCCTAGGGCATCAATATAGGCATTGAGGTCTGGTGACAAAGGCCTTATGATCTCTGGGCCTTTCATGGCCTGGTCACTCCCAGACATGGCCACTGGGCTATTTAAAACTCAGTATAGAAAGAAATTGATAGAGAACTGAAAATTGCTCATGGTGACCGAGGGATTATCCCAGTGGGAATTATCTGAAATTCATAACCATTTGGATAGAGGCAAGCTCAGAATAACAGCAGAGAATGTTTTGGGTTCTGAACTGATATCCATAAAAAAAGAGAGTGGAGAGTCTAGGATCATAACCAAGTTCAAGCACACATTGGTGACAGCACTGGCCTGTGCGGTTCTGCACACACAGACTGGCTAAGTGGGTATAGGTGTCTGCAGAACTCCGACTGGTCAAAGAGGCTTCAAGTAACTCCACTTCAGAGAGCTCAGTTCCATAGTGTACATCCTGTCACCACCCTCTTGACCTCTAAGGCGCAAGGAGAAGTCACTGTTTAGAGTTTCAAGAAGACTGTGTCTTAAGTGGAAGGAGTACACACTCTTCCTGGTCCTTCAGCCAAAAAGGACAGGCTGAATTCATTTGCGAGTCATCTATAGAGACAGTCTGTGGAGAAGTTACTAATGGCCTGGTGCATGTGGCAGCTGGAATTGGTTGTGCATGCAGGTGTGGTTTAACCTCTGCACTAAACTGTGAGCTATGTTGAGGCAGGGGCTCTTTGCTCTTTTACTTTTGTAGCTTGAATATGAAGAACAACTTCTTCCTAAATAAGACAAGATCCCACTTCCAGGATATGTGAGGTTTTCCTAGAGTCCTGCTTCTTTGAATGGACACAGTCTTTCAACATCTCCATTGACTCCACTGTTGCTAACCCTGACAATAGATCCAGTGCTGAAGGATCCACTATGGACAACTGGGTCTTTGTTTTCTCTCCCAAGTTGGGTTTGAACCATATCCATCTTGAGTTAGTATATATGCATTCTTCATGATTCTTTAGGTTCATGATTTATACTTTTGGTAGTCTTTAAGATGAGATGAGAGATCCAGAAAGTCACATTCAAAACCACAAGCAGGTTCCATTCACTATGTCACAGTCCCATGGCAAAGGGCTGGCTGCCTATGACACATTTATCATTGCAAATACTAACGCGTCAGTCTCTTTCATACGAAGCAAGCTAGGCAGGGGTTTGACGTTCATAGCCCGTCCTCTGCAATGGAAATTGGGTATTCATTTCAGCAATAAGCTACTGCTGTTGCTCAGACAGAAACAAGGTAAAGGCTCAGTCTATAGTTGCAAGCATATAACAGACTCAAAATAGTTAGCAAGGATGAAAACCACAACTTTGCTTTTCAAACACTTCAAGGTGGGCTGAGCACTCACTGCAGAGGAAAGGACAGAGTACACGTGCCTTGCTCAAGGAACTTGCTGTTTCAAGGAGGCTAAAATAGGTACAGCATGTCTGATACACTATAATAACTGCAGAGGGCTGATATATAAGTCCAGATTAACTAAAGCACTGAGCAGGAAGCAATAAATAGGTTCAAAGAGGCTAAGGAAAGTCTTATAGAGGAAGTTAAGAATTGGACTTCACCTTGAAGGACGCTGACTGACATTTCTAGCAAGGAAGGAAATGGAAAAATGGAAGACACATTTAGCTAGAAGAAATTACAAGATTTAAAACTTAGAAGCAAGCCATAGAGATGGCTTAGTGGGTAGGGGAACTTGCTTTCAAGCCTGATAACCTTAGCTTGAAACACGGAACCACCATGATAGAAGGAGAAGACCTCCCCTCCACACACACACAAATGACAAATAAATACAACTTAAAAATTAATGTAGGGCCAGGGGAATGGCTCAGGGGTTAAACTCTTTGCCTTACGAGCAAGAAGATCTGAGTTTGGATCCCTAGATTCCCATAGAAAGATGCCAGAATGGAAATGGCAGCAGCCTGCAATTCCAGATCTGGGAAACTCCAGAGTAAAGCATAAGGATGTAGAGCAATCCAGGATGATTACAAAGTTACCCTTGGAATTACACAGGTACACACACTGGTACAAAAACCCCGCCCCTCCACACACACACATACATGTGAGCACAAAAAAATACAAAATTTTAAACTTAGAAACATGAAATTTTAAACTTAGAGCAAGATTTGTTTAGCAAGGAACGCAGGATCTAGTGTGGCTAGGATAGAGAGTATTCGATGTTGGAAAAGAAAGATGAAATCAGAGAAAAGTAAAGCCAGATTACATAGGACCTTGAGTGTGCCAGGAAACATGTAACGTACCTTATTTGTTTTATAAAGATAACTAGCTGGAATCCAGAGAGACAGCTCAATCGGTAAGGTGGCTGCTTGCAAATCTCATGACCTGAGTTCAATCCCAGAAGCCCACATGGTGTTAGGAGAGAACTCACATCTGAAAGTTGTCCTCTGACCTCTACTTGTGTGCCATAGTAGTCATGTCCTCTCTCTCTCTCTCTCTCTCATAAAAATAAGTAAATGTAAAAAAAATAAAATAAAAGTCAATGTCTTAAAGAAAAAAAATAAGTTAATATTTAAAAAGAAAGATTACTACTGGCTGTATGTATAGTACATAGGCAGGAGGCTGAAGACATGAAGGTAGATAAGGAAGAGATGAGCTAATAAACAAAACAAAGCAACTATACAATATATGAAAGGGGACTGGAGAGATGGTTCAAGGGTTAAGACCATCTCACAAACAGAAGGACCTGAGTTCAGATCCCAGATCCCATGTAAAAGTGTTGGGAGAAAATGATGGCACCCTTTACTTCCGGCCCTGGAAGCTCCAGAGCAAACCTAAAAAGAGGTAGAGCAATCCAGGATGATTCCTGAAGTCACTCTTGTTTCTCCATAGGCACATGCAGTGATCTCTGATACACACACACCACACACATATAGACACACAGAAAAAGAATATACATATTTGAAAAACATATATATGGATTCATACATATTACACACACACACACACACACACACACACACACACACATATATATATATGAAAAAGAACACTCCATTCCTATTCCATAATATGAGGATAAACCATGTAATATGTATTAGAAATTTTACCAGTGCTGTGAAACTTATAGTTCAAAATGCACTGTTACAGTCATATTTTTAAAAAGTAATAATAAAAACATTCTTGATAAGAAAGAAGTCAAAAAAAATCTCTTTTTACAGATGTCAAGTTCTTAACTCCTCCCATCCTTGTGCTCTTACAATCTTACCGCCCCCTTCTTCCACAAATTTCCCTGAGCTTCAGGATGGGGAGAGATTAGGCAGGCCTGATTCCAGGTGGTTGATATGCAAGATACTCCACACAAGTTAAGGCCGAAGCAATTGTAATAGGACTCTGCATGATCTGCGCAATGACCAACTTATCATTGACTCCTCAAAGTCTAGCATGGACTAAAGGTACTAGGATCCTTAGAAGCAAGAGATTAACAGTCACAATAGTGTTCCTATACTTAAAGGGGAACACAAGAAAGAGTTCTAGGAAATGCCACTGAGTCCTTACACCTCATCAGAGAGGAGGACCCAGAGGAAAATTTAATATACACATTAAAGGATGCTTCAGAGATGGGGGAGGGGGCACTGGGAGAAAGGGAGGGAGGGGGGAAAGGAAAGGGAAAAGGAGGGAGGGAGAAAGGAGGTCCAGGGAAGGGTGTAGGGAAGGAGGGGACTAAGGTAACTATTACATTTGTATGAGCAGAAAAATAAATAAATTTTTAAAAAAGTTCTATGTGTAGAAAACCCTAAGACTATAGAAAGCACATATATATTGTATTCTATGTCAGCAATGACCAACAAATTTGGCAAAGTTACAAGATACAAGACTAACTCAGTAAAAATTAGTAGCATACTCTAGTACTGAACAATCTAAAGAAGAAATTGGGAAAACCACATTTCCCAGTGTTCAGCAACATCAAAAAGAATCAAAATTTCAGGAATTAATCAAGAGAGCAATGAGTATAAATTAAAAACTATAAAACATTCATGAGAGAAAATTTAAAGATATAAATAAAGAGAAAGAATCCCATGTTCCTTGAGTAGAAAATATGTCATCAATTAGACAATACTGCCCAAGTCTACCTACAGATTTAGTAAGATTTTTCACTAAAATCTCAATGACGACTTTTGTAGAAAAAAGAAAATCCTACCGTAAAATACATATCGAATCTCAAAGGACCTCAAATAGTTACAACGATCTTAAAAAGTCAAATAAAATGGGAAGAGTCACACGTCTCATTTTAAAATGTCACTATGAGACAACAGTAATCAATTCAATGAGATACTAGATTAGGAAAAAGAATGTGTGTGTGTGTGTGTGTGTGTGTATACGAGTGTATATATATGGATATATGGCTAAGCAAGATCATTTATACCAATATGGTCCATTAACTTTCAAAAAGGCTGTCAATACCATTCAATGAAGGAAAGGCAGTCTTTGCAACAAACGGTTCTGGGAGAACTAACAAGTCACACGCAGAAAGAAGCATTCTTTTTTTTTTAAAGTCTTAAATTCTTTTTTTTAATTTTTTTATTATTTATTCAATTGTGCGTGTGTGTGCATGTGTGTGTGTGTGTGTGTGTGTGTGTGTGTGTGTGTGTGTGTGTGTGTGTGTGTATATGTGTGTGTAAAACCACAGACGAATTTGGGAACCACCATGGTCTCCTCCACCTCCTCCTTGCTTACTCTGTCCCGGGATTCACAGGCTCTGCCCTACCAGGACCAGAAACACAGGCCGCCCCCGCTTCTGCCCGGCGTCTATACGTGAGGTCTAGGATCCAAACTCAGGACCTTCAGCCTGCAAGGCAGAGGCTTAACCCCTGAGCCACCTCTCCAGCCCCAAGCATTCTTAAGACGATCAAAGACCTAAACTTAAGAGCTACAAGCTACAAAATCACCTGCAGAAAACACAGGGTGACATTATCATATTGGCTGTAACAATGATTTCATGGATGGCACCCAAAGCATATATGCAACAGAAACACGATAAACTGAATTTTAAAATTAAAACCTCCACACAAAAAATATCATCAATACAATAAAGGAGCAAATCCAAAGAATGGGAGAAATTCCTTAAGAAACCATGTATTCAAAAGTTATTAATATCTGGAACATGTGAAGAACTCTTATAACACAGCCACAATAGTAAAACAAAACCATAAATCAAGAGAGAAAACACTTGAGCAAGCGCTTCCCGGAAGACAAACAAATGACCAATAAGCACATGGATACATGCTCAGCATCATTAGTAGTTAGGGAAATGCAAATCAAAAACAAAAATGGGAGCCTGCAAAATGGTTTTGAGGATAAATGCAACCCTGAGTTTGATTCTAAGAGTCCACATGGCGGAAGGAGAGAACCGACTTCCAAAAGTTGTCCTCTGACCTCCACATGCACGTCACGGCACATGTGCGCCTGGTCATACTCTCTTGCTTGCTTGTTCATGGTCTATCTCTCCCTTTTCTTTTCTCCCAAATAAATAAATGAAATATTTTAAATGTTGTAAATATAGATGAATGAACATTTCACAGCCATTATTCAAAACAAGGGAAAAATACAAAATGTTGGTGAGAATTTAGAGCCTTTGTGTATTGCAGGATAACTGTGACGTGATGTGGTTAGTAGTCCACAAAAGTTAAACAGGAATACATGTGATTCAGAAACTTCACCCTACCAACAACCCCACAGAGTTGAAGGCAGAGACTGACTCAGGCAGTTGTAGATGAATGTTTTATCTTAGCACTCTTCACACAAGCTAAGGGACAGAAGCAACAAGTATCTGTCCATAGTGGAAAGAATCAATTACAGTGTGATATTAGATTTCTATGGAGAAGCTTACAATTCTTGTGTACTCTGCCCCATGGATGAACCTTGAAAACATGTTCTGAGATAAACCAGACAAGGGTTAGGAGAAGCCATTTCTCTGAAGCACTTGAAAGTAGTCACATTCATAGACCTAAGAAGTATAATGGTGTTTGCGGGAGTCATGCCACGTGTGGGTGGAGGATTGCTTAGTGAATGAAATTTCTGCATGAAATGATAAGCAACTTCTAGATGTGGGTACCTAATGAAACTGAAATAAACACTAAAAGATGGTTAATGTGGTAATATTTTTGTATACACAAACATGTACCAGTGTGTACAATAAATAATTTTGTGTGTGTGTGTGTGTGTATCTGTGCACACGTGCACATAACCACGCCCGTGCATATGTAAAGGTGAAGATCCAAGGATGACTTCAGGACTCATCCTGGATGACTCTACCTCCCTATTTCTTTGCTCTGGGGTTTCCAGGCCTGATCTTCTAGGGCAGAAGGTACAGTGTTTTTATATAAGCTCAGGAATCTGAACTCAGGGCCTTTTGCTTGCAAGGCAAAAGCTTTAACCCCCTGAACCATTTCTCCAGCCTATAAATAAAGTTTTTTTTTTTAATTAAAAACTAATCCAAAAATCCAGCCTGGAAAGCAGAATTTTGACTGCAGCTGAGTCTCTATCAAGCAAGAAAGCCTGGTGAAAGAGACATCTCTTGCAGACCCCAAAGGAGAGCTGGGTGCTACAAAGACACACAAAGCCTAAGTCGGCGCGGGCACCTATGCCCTGACCAGCACAGGTGGTCAAATGCTCAACAACAGCAGACTCACGTTGCAGGTCGACGAGCCGTCCAGCGTGGGGTAGGAGCCATCGGGCCAGTCTGCAGGGTCTAGGACAGCCGACTGCCGGTGCTGGGCTTCATACTCCTTCAGCTACAGCGAAAACAGACAGAAGACGGAGGGTGAAACCAGGGCCAAACCCCGCACGCCACACAGCAGCAATCAGAAGTAATGCTGTGGTCACCTTCTCCACACTAGAGATGGTGACTAAGTGACCCCGAGCCAGCCCAAGATGAATGTTGTAAAAACCAGGGCACAAAGAATGCCCCACCTGGAAGTTTCAAAGCAAGTCAACAGACATCTGTGTTCTGGGTTTTAAAGGAACTTTGATTTTTTTTTTTTCTCTCAACATGTTTCCCTGTTTGAAATTCTAAGTTTGAAAACAGAACAGCCTGTAATGTGGCCTCTGAATCATTGAGCTACATGTCAAAATCATGAACTCCTCCTACCCCCCATTCCAGAAACAGTGGGGCATCTGAGTATCACAGAAGGAGAAGCCAGCCAACACTTAAAATGCCTTGCTTTGGGTCTGTAAGGCTGCACTGCCCTGTTATCAGGTAACAACTGCTAAGTGGCTTACTATGGACACCTAAGCATGAGGAAGAAAATAGCAAAGACAACTGGAATCCTTTGGCCATTAAACTGGCTTAGGTTTGCAAACTAAGTTTTTTATTGTTCTTTTTGAAAGTGTAATACTCCAGGTCTATATCTGAAATGGGGCAAAGGCCACCAAAGGAGTGGTAGCCTCCATAATTTTACCCTCCATTTCTTCTCCAATTTTGCAATAATTCTTTTGTTTCTTTTTCCACTGTCTGCACCGAATTATATTTAGGCATTTCTTAACATTTTCTCTTACTTCAAGAAAACTGAGGAGGAACCGTCATTTGCAGTTCCTGTCCCAAACACAGGTGCTGTGAGAAGACAGCATTCAGACATTTGCATTCAGATGACAGATTTTGCTTTTAAAGCGCAGTACAGCCAAGTCACTGTCCAGCCGGCAAGTCAACCTCCTGCTGGGAAAAGCACAGGCCCACTCTTCTCATATGCATTTTCTGGGAATTCACTAGACTGTTCCAATATGCTATCGCATGCACAAGGAATAGAACTGAGAAAATGTGTGGGGACTTTTGGCCCAGCCTAGCTGTTGTGCCAGATGCTAAAGGACAAGGAAACAGGCCAGGGTAAGGATGAAGATGCAGGCTGACACCCATTACCCGCTGAATCACCTACCCCAGCAAGGACATGCTTGTCTTGGTGCCCAGCCAACTCTGACCCCACATCGCTACTGATTTCAGCCTGTAGGAGACTTTGAAGGTCAGCATCACTAGCACACTTGTCTAAATCTACAGACGGACAGAAGCCAGCAGGTGGGGTCCCCAAGATGGTACATGGTCTAGGCCTGCAGATTTCCTCCTAGGTCCAATCTCATACTCTTCTCATTCCAATGCTTTTTCTTATAGCCATCTCAGTAACCCTGTCATAGTTGGGCACAGGTGTCAACTTGACAATTGAGGGTTTAAGCTCTGGGCGCATTTGTAGAGAATTAGTGGTTGAGTTAAGCCATAGCAAACCTGTAGGAGATTGTCTAGCTGCTGGGGAAGGCCCAGCCCATGGTGGCTGGGACTAGGCCCTGAGTCCCTGGAGTAAAATACAGAGAGCTGATTAAGAGAGTGGGCATCCTTGTGTACACTTGGCCAGACATGCTGGTCTGGCAAGTAAGGATTGTTCTTCTCTCAGCCATTGGCCCTGGTGTTGGTGCATGGTCTCCCATCAAGCTGGACTATGAACTATAACTGGACTATTGTAAGAAAATAAATCCCTTGTTCCCTTAAGCAGTTTGATAGTGATTTATTAGCAACCACATAGGCAAACTGCAACAAATCTATTGCTTTCAGAACTACAGGGTACCATCAGGTATATCAACTTAAACTGAATATGCATGTCATGTTTCAGGCCTTTGAGATTCCATTTAGTAGCTGTGTTAGTTTCTAAGTCTCTTCAAAAGCTCATTAAACGTCAGCTGCAAGAGTGCCAGGAGGTAAGACTTGGGACTTTGGGAGGTGACTGGGCCATGAACTCCCACACCCCTCCCCACCCCCCCACCTCTATTTGTGACAAAAAGATGAGTGTGACCTCCTTGTCCCATCTGGGTCCTTCTGCCATGTCTCACATCCAGTAGTCTTCCTCTCCAGGTCTTGCCCACCACAGTACATGAACATGGCCATTTGCAATGCCAAACTTGCCAACATCTCCACCTTGACATTCTGTGTCTAGATCTGTGAGCCAGTGAGCTCACAGATTCCCCAAAGGGAATTCCCCAAAGGTACTATGGCATGCCACTCAATGCTCCTTTGTGATCTTAAGGTTTTCATTAGTCTCTAATCCTGTCTATTTATGATTCCTCTTCACAGTACAGTGAAAATGAAGAATGATTTATGGGTAGGTGAGATGGCCCAATGGGCAAGGTGCCTGCCACCAACCTGACAATCCCAGTTAGATCCCTAGAACACGCAAAGGAGAGACCTGACTTCTGTAAGGTGTCCTCTGACCTCCACATTCTAGTCATGCTATGCATACACAATAAATATATAGTTAATAGATATAAAAATAAAAAAAGATTCAGGTCACTGGTCAATACAAAGCAAGGAACATCTCAATCAATGACAACCTCATATTCTCCAATGTTACTCCAGCTTTCTAAAGAAATAAACATTCTTCTAGTGCTTAACTTAGCTTACAATGGAGAAAAACACAATAAACTGTAATAAGCATTTACTCAGGTATGAAAGTATGCTAGTTAAGGTATTTCTAATACTAAATCCATGACATCTTAGAACTGATATTTATGTTACAATATATTTAGTTTTAACTTAAAAACTAATCATTTTATAATTTACTACATTCTTATTTGTTCCTCGCAAAAGGCTTCTGAATTTTAGTAATAGCATTCAGAAGGTCATTTTCCTCAATAAAGTGGTCCATGGAGCAAATATTTCTACCACTCATTTATTCACATACTCATCAAGCATGGATCTTATAAGGACTAATCATCATTGCCCACTCATGTCTATGAGGGCATTTCCAGCGAGATTTACATGAAAAGGGAAGACCCACTTTGAATGTGTATGGCACCAATCCATTTGCTGGGATCCCAGGATGAATAAAAATGGAGAAAGGAAAAAAGGAGCTGAGTTACAGCATTCACTCTACTTTCTGACTTGGGATGTGATTAGCTACCTCATGATCCCACTACCATGTCTTCCCTTCCATGATGAACTGCACCCCTCAGTCCATGATGAACTGTACCCCTCAATCCATGAGCCAAAACAAACTCCTGCTTCCTTAAGCTGCAGTAAAAAGAGAAAAAAACTATAACACACATTTTTATATCACCAAGTGGAATGTTATATCAAGTAAATAGACTGGGACAAATGTTTGAGCTGACAATGTGGGTATCTGATGACCTCTGAAATTTAAATATCATCAAAACGTTTATGTTAGGGGTAGAGGATGCAGCGTAGTTGTGGGACAGTTGTCAAGTGTGCATAAGGCCCTGGGTCTGATGCCCCATGCCACAATTAACAATACTTTAGATATAAGTCCCTGAACTCTCTGATGAGCCCGTGCATGCTAAGAGGATGGAATGTTCACGAATGCAAACCACATCTGTGCTCTTACCCTGGCCAGCGCTTCTTCGATGGTGATCATCTTTTCCTTGACCATCATCATTAGCTGAATCCGCTCCTCGTCACTCATTGTAATCTCACTTGCCACATAGCCCACATCCTCTCCTGGAGATTGAAGACAAAGAATGGGGGGATGAAAAGGAGATGTGAAATGAACCTTCAGTCTGGAAGCCCTGTCACCCCCAGGAAAGCCATCTCTCAGGGTGCTTGTATATTACTGGCAGATCAAAAGGAAGCAGGAAACACACTAGAAGCCACCAAGCACATCTATTTGGGAAGCAGATTCCAAGTATAAGTGCTACAAGAGATGCTTCAGGATAGCCTGGACTCGGAGACAGAGCATCTAGTTTGGAAGGAAGTTGTCAAGGAATTGCCTGTGATAGACAAGGCAAAAATGTCATTGAACACTCAACTAGATCTGACAAGCGTTTTGAGGATCCTTGGGGCTGGACAGTATCTCTGTATCTTTTCATTTGAAATACAAATATGAACATAATATTTACACAGAGGGCAAGAGATCCCTCAGCTGCAGCATCAGGTCAGGTCACAGAGTCAAGTGGTACAGCCCAATCCAACCTCCCATCCCTACTGAGCTATCTGGCCAGGCCTCTTCGGGATAAGCACAGATAGATAAATTCACATGGGAAGCGTGTTAAGCTCATTGGAAGGGATGTATATGACAACTGTTTATATCTGAAAGTATTATGGTCGTCAAGCAAAGTTACTCTGCAATGAAGACCACCAGAAGTGCAGGGAAAAATTATTCCCCATCTTGTTCTTTCGGAGTCCACAAAGTGAAGACTGCCCTCACTATTTGAGCCCTACTGGTGACTTTTCTCTTTGGTCCATGCGTGATTAAGGACATCAGTGATAAGACCAACACGCAGACCAGGAGGAAGCCACGTCTCGTCCCTATCTGCATCCTCTCCTGTCTCTCTCTGACATACCCCACGAGCTTCCGGTATCATCAGGAAGCCAGTGAGACTTTGTGTAGTGTTGGTGTAAACAGGGATGGGACAAGGGAATCTAACTGCATACTCACAGGAGCCCAGGACCCGAGGACCCATCTTAGAATCTATAGTCCCTTTCCACATCTCATTTGCATGTTGTAATCAATCAAGCCTAAAGTATCCACATGCCAATCATCCACTGGGGTAGGACTGATGCTAGATTCATTCACTTTTCTACCTGCATTGGGTGACGGTGACTGGGTATTTTACAAATCCCTGTGGGCTGCTAAAAATGGCTGTCTTTCTCCGTGGACTTCCCCTCACTCTGTCTCCACAGTTCCTTTCAAAGCCCTGAGTCTATACCGAAGGGAAAACCTGGGCATGTTTAAGACTAACTCCTTTCAAGCAAGATAAGCCAGCAAAGTGATGGCATGAGAACTGTCCAGAAAGCCAGATGTGCGACTGGGGTAGCTGGTGGTCCTGACTCTTCTTTTATCTGGGTTGGAACAACTAACCGGAGAGGCCCTGTAAGCCGGAGAGGAACATGATATTTCCTAATGGAAAAAAAGTAATGTTGGCGGTAAGCAAGAAAAAAAATGTTTATTTATTGATAACCTCACTCAGCCAGATCAGACTGTGGGAGTGGATTGATCCTGGCTTCCTCTGTGAATACTGGAAAAATACAAATGATGTAACTGCGTCACCAAGGGACGACACACTTGCTGTCTAAACGACAAAAGACACGGTCCCGGAAAAGGGACCCCTTTTCTTTTCCCTTCCCAAAGTAGCCTGGATAAATTTGCATGATGTCAGACCATGAGTGGGTTTCTAAGGACAACCACCCCATAACCATCCCGGCCACAGAGCGGCATCCAAAGTTCAGGAGAATGTTTACATTCCATGGACAGGAGGCTCCAAAACTAACAAACAAATAAGACTCTCTAGACCTTCTGAGGTTACAGCTTGGCAAGTTGAAGCACAAAGCTGCCTGGGAGGTTGACGTGAAGGAGAAGCCCAAAGATTTGGTCGGTACAGTTCTATCTATGCAACTAGAGGACTGTCAGCTCTTTCAGCTTGGTTTGCTTTCGAGCTCAAGGAAAAAATTAGAAAGTCTTAGAGTAATGGAAGGAATGCCGAGAAAGCTGAGCATTTTGCAGGCACACTGGGGGGATTCTTTGAACTGCCAGCATGCACTGGAGTAGAAGCCGAGCCTTCTACATGCTCCAGAGCTAAAAGGCCCTACTGTCTAATGCTGCTTCACGGTACCTTTTGAAGTCTGTCTCATTATTCCTTTTTGGTTCTTGCGGAAGTTCTGCCAGAAATACTTATTTTTCTTCTTCCAATCTCCTTTTCCTTAAAAAAAAAAAAAAAAGCAATGAAAAAAAAGTCCAAGCAGTAAATTTGTTGATAACAAAAGTCAGTCTCTTCCTTATAATGTCAAAGCTTGAAAGAAGACTGACTTCACAAAAAGACAGTTTTTCTCTTTCAATTTGTGAAAGACTGGGAAATGCCCATAAAGACATTTAAAAGAAATGCAAATTTTCTAGTAGAGGGGTTTAGGAGAGAAATAAAGAGTCATCAGAAGGGCAGGCCGGGGGAGCATTGTGGGGTTCACTTTGATGGTCCTGTGGCCAGGAGCCTCATTCTCCCTTGTCTTGTGGGGTATGTATGCTCCCCCTTTGGTCTTGGCCACAGTTATTTCCACCATGCCACAATAGAGTGCGTTCAGAGGTTAACTTGGTGGCGTTGTTCCTGTGGTAGATCCGTGCTTGGTTTACTTCTCTTGTTCTGTAGTTAATGGAGAGCATGGAATGGCCATATGCCCTGTGCACACCAATCAATACAGACTGACCCGCCCGGGGTTAAGGTGGTGTGTGGCTGGCATGTCTCTAAAGCTCACAGTGGTCTGTGGCTGGCATGTATCTATGGCTCGAGGTTATGTATGGCTGGCCTCTATCTACAGCTGATGTGTGTTATGACTCCCATTGCTTCTTGGGAACCCGCCTAGTTTCCCAAGCTAGGTCACAGAGACAAGGAAAACAGATGAAAATCCTGCTATGACATCTCTCAAATCAGTTGCCTGCTAACCTCTCACCCATCAGACTACTTTGGGGTGACTTGCTGTGAAAGCAAGTTCCTTGCCATCAATGGATACTTTTTTAACATCTAGTAGGGTTCTGATCATGGACAATAGGTAGCGCTATTTAAAAGCAAAGGAGAGGCTGGGGAGATGCTTACTCAGTAAAGTATTTGCCTTTCAAGCATGAAAATCTGAGTTAAAGTCATGCTAAAAAAAAAAAAAAGGCCAGGCATAGTGGTGCACATGTGCAACCCGGCTGCAGGGAGGCAGAGACAGGTGGATCTCTGGTGCTCACTAGCCAGCCAGCCTAGCCACATGGCCAGTGAGAACCATGTCTCAAAACCAAGGTGGATAGCAATCAAGGAACAATGACCAGGGTTATCCTACACACACACACACACACACACACACACACACACACACACACACACACACAGAGCAAACAAGGCAGTGACTGTATACAGAGCAGTCCTTTATTCTTTAAAAATAAAATGCAGAAGCAACTCTGTCACCACTTGGTGCTTGTCTGGTCTCCTGTCCATCAAAGTGGCAGCTTCCACAGTCTAGAGGGGGTGGTGTGGAGCAAGGCTGTGTTGCTGCATAGAGTAGTCACATGGAAAGCTCATCCCTGGTGCTTCTGAGCCTCCTTTAAGGGCTCTCAGAGCCCCAGGAAGGAAACCAGGTTCCTTTAGCCTGGGACTTCCTGGCTACTTAGATCTTGACGGTGAAGTTTCATAGGGTCTGTTCCCCGCGGGCTAAACATGAAAGTAACTGTCATCCAAGAAGAATTCAAGAAGATTGTCCCCTACTTAGCATCTGTCTTAGGTAGCTTGGGAATATAATGCATTTCTTTGTCTGCAAGTTGTATGTCCTTCCTTCTGCCACTTTGAGTTTTTCAGATAGAAATAGAAATAATAACAAGTAATATCCACTCAGCGTTCACTAGACCCGAGTGCTTTGTTACTTAACAGCCCATCCCACTGATGTGCCTACCTCCTCCTCCTCTTCTTAAGGCAGTTGTGTAGCCCAGGCTGACCCTAACTCATTATGCTCTTGTCTCAGGCTCCCAGTGCCGGGGTTAAGGCAAGAAGCAGCACACCCAGAGCGGTCTATTATCATTCCCATTCCACGGACGAGAAAACTGAAGCCTGCAGATGTAAGCGACTTACTCAAGGTCACAACAGGGAGCTGGTGGTCATGATTTGAATCTTGACAGCCTGATTAGAGCAATTACCATCCACCCAGCTGAAGCCCCTGCTATTTTCAAGAAGGGATTTTATAATCAATAATACATAAAATATATAATGCCTTAAGTACACAGTCCTTGATCTAAAAATAAGCTGAAGAGTTAACCCTGAGGGTATTATCAGGGGTAGAGACTCAACAATTTCTATAGCAGCATCATTTGTTTATGACAGAAAAATCAGAAACCAATAGACAACACTGAGACTGGTTAAGTAAATTATGGCATGCCATAATGATGCTGACTTAAAGTTCTTACTGTAAAAAGTATTCAGTCATATTGGCAAAAGCTCATAAACTGCTCCATTTATAAGACTTGCAAAATAGTAGGTAAAATTTGTATTTAAAAAAAAAATCAGAAACATTTTATAATGTAGAGAAAGAGAAAGAGAAGGACTACATCAAATCTTGAGACTGGGATTGGAAAGATGATTCAACTGGTAGAGTGCCTATTGCATAAGTACAAGGACCTGAGTTCAGATCCCTGCACCCACATAAAAAGTTGGGCATGGCAACAAGCATCTGTAACAGCAGAGCTGGGGGACAGAGTGAGGTGGCTACCAGGAGCTGGCTGCTCAGCCAGTCTAGCTGAATTGACAAGCACTAGGGTCGGTGGGAGATCCTGTCACCAAAAATTAGATGAACAAAATCTGACACTGACCACTGGCCTCACGTACACACATAAGTAAATATACCTGTACACATATACCTGTGTGCACTTGTGTGTGCACAAGAATACACACACACACACACACACACACACACACACACACACCCCTTAACAGTGTTCATTTCTGAGTAAAAGGGTTTTGAGTTCGGTATTTTTACATGTCTGTATCTTTATAAAGTATGATAAGAAATAATAAAATATTTAACAGTGGTACTGACCTACACAGCCGTCTTCAGAGTTTGATTTATGGAGAGGATACCTAGAAGAGAAAAACAAGTCAGACTACCAGGGTGTCTTGCTCTCATGGGACTTTCAGTGAAATCCTCACTGGCTGGGTCCTGCATCAGCACTGCTTTACCACGGCCTTTCCTACCTTTCGATCAATTTCCTACAAATGGACTAGCTGCCATTTGTCAGCATTTATTAATGACCCAGCCTAGAATAGGATGTGAACTGCTGAAGAATCTTTCACTTTTGCTAACTGTCACTTGTAACTTAACTTCCTGGAAAGTACAAAATGATGAAAATATTAACGGCACAGCACAAAGGCCACGGGCCAGCAGGTGAGTCACGTGATCAGCTGGAGAAAAGATTAAGGATGAAGAATGACGTCTATGGGAGATCGGCTTGATGGCCAAGCAGAGGGGCAGCCGTTTGGAGCTCCTGAGACCTTAACTGTTAAACAAGTGCAGCAGCTGTGAAACAGACTGTCCCAGGCAAAGACAAGCCAGAGATCAATCTATCTCTCATCTGTCTATCTCTCAACCCTCTCTCATCTGTCCTCTAGACCTCTCATCTGTCTCTCTACTATCTCTCATCACTATCTATTTAGATCTCTTGTGTATCTAAACTGTCTTCTATCTCCTCTCTATTTACTACCTATCATCTAGTATCTATCTACCCACCTATTTATCTATATGCCAATCTATCACCTATAATCTATTTCTATCTATCTATCTATCTATCTATCTATCTATCTATCATCTATCTACATATCCATTATCTATCTTCATCTATGTATCATCTATCTATTCCCTGTTTACCTATCATCTATCTACCCACTTACCTAACTACCTAAGAGCTTCACATTTTTAAGTCATGGCAAATAGTTCAGTATCTTTAGAAATAGATTCAGGTTCATCAGTATGTATCTGTCTCACATTCCCACTTGAACCTGGCCGCCAGTGTGTGATGGTTTATACAGGTGACCCGAGGAATGTGGAACATGAACCACAGCCTAAAATCAGTCGGTGATGTACACCAGTCACAGACAACACCAACTGAAAGCACAGCATGTCAACATCATTTGTCTCATAAAAACAAGAACAGGTACAGGAGCAGACGCTCTCCTTTGGTAGGTCCAAAGTCCGGAGGGCAAGTTCAGCATCAGGGCTGAAGGAAGGGGAAGTAGAGAAAATGAGTCACGGGACTAATGCCTGGATCTTCTTTCCAAGTGTCTGCCAAGAAGGAAGATAAAGGTGTCTAGCCAAACACTGTAACTACTGTCTGAATACGTGGGAAGGTGATTGGGAGGCCAGGTTGAAAACCATTGGGAAAAAAAAATCAGAGGAACTAGTACAGCACATTCAAAGGTAAAAAAGACCTGCAGAATCCACAGCAGGAGGGTCTTTGTCATACAGAGCGCCCCTTCCCAATGGAATGAGCCACTACTGTGAAAGACAGGCATTAATGTTGGCTGATGGGGCGGTACCCAGGCCCTGCAAGCACCATCATGCTTCACATTGGGAAGAAGAGGCCCTTTCTGATGGGCGCAAATGTTAAGGTTTCACTGGAAGGTAGAAGAGGCTTAAGAACAGTCTTGGGAGAGAGCACTGCAGAGAAGAGACTAGAGCGGACTCTGCTCATTGCCCTTTGCACTGCACTGCCAAGTGAGTGCAAGGAAACACAGCTGACCATGAAACTGTCAGAGCTCTAGGATCTCTTTCCTATCCACCGCAAAAACCAAAGGGCTTAGCCACATAGCTACCTGAAAGGCTCTCAGGAAGCAATGTAAGTGAATGTAAGTTCTACTTACATTCACCCAAGATGTACTGAACCCTGCCACAAGGAAGGGACAGGGCTTAAGGTAGGAGAAAACGAGACAAAGGAATTAGGGATGGGGTGATCATAAGCAAGGATGCACTCAAGGCTGTGTGGTACACTGTTGGCACAGTGTTGGCTTAGCATGCATGAAGCCCTAGGTTCATCTCCAATAACTTGTAAAACTGGAAGTGGTGGAGAGCACCTGTCAACCTTGCATTGGGAGGTGGAGGCAGGAGGACTTTGGCTACATAGCAAGTTTGAGACCAGCCAGGAATCCATGAGCCTGACTCAAACAAACAAGGATGCACTGCAAAAGTGATGGGTAGGGAATGGGTGACCTTAGATACAGAGGTGCCAAAGGGATTAGTGAATCTGTTCTGGGTGTGTCCCTGAGGAGGTTCCTAAAGAGGATTAAGTGAAGAATGGGGTTCAGACAGCACCAGACCTGCCCACTTTGAACGCAGATAGCATGGATCCAATAGGGTGGAGCACTCCTGCTCTGTGAAGGGAAGGAGGAGGAAGTCTGACAGTGTAGGCGTCTCTCTGCTTCTCGGGCATCATGAAGTCACACCACGCCACCTGCTCCCAGCACCTCACCTCAAGCCCAGAGCCAGGAGCCAGCCTGCCATAAATGGGCTGAAAACTTTGGAGCTGTGAGAGATGCTACAGCCTTTCTCCCTTCAGTGGCTTCTCTCGACCTTTGTTGCATTGAAGAAATGTCTTTTGCAGGGGCTGAGGGAACGAGGGAGAAGGGAAAGGGAGGAGGAAGGAGAAAAAGCAAAGACAACATGCTCAGTGCCACAGGGGACTCTAGGACAAACAAAGAGACGAGAGCAAGCAGTTCCTAGCTGGCTGGAGATGAAGGCAGGAAATCCTCCAAAGAAAAATAATCTTTGAGCTGAATTTGGATTCCTAAATTTGAAAAGAGAAAAAAAATTCCTCTGTTGCATTTTGATCTGAAAGTCGTGGTGACATTTACCAGTCTAACTTGTTTCAATTGGCCATGATCTACCAATACTCAGTTCCTACTAAAAGCCGAGGAAGTCACACGTCTATCTTTACATATACTATAAAGTATGTATGAGAGCTAAGGACAAAGTAAATGAACTATCTGAACTTCTGGATAAAATCAGTTAACCATGCAGTAATACAGATAGATAGATAAACAGACAGACAGACAGACAGATGAACTTTTACTTGTTTTGAAACATTTTCATGGGGAAATAGTCATTCTTTAGTCTTTTGATGATTTAGAATGGTCAAACATAGTGAATTAAAGGAATTTTCCCTACCACTTAATTTAATCCCAATTTTACAGAGAACTGTGATTTCCACAGGTTAAGGATACCACTAGAAGTCTATCTTTGAATATATGAATACTGAATATATGCCTTGCCACCCTTGTCTGCATAAAGACACAAGTCAGTTTGATTCTGTCCTGGAAAATCCCTAACATTCGTTTTTTGTTTTTGTTTTTTGTTCCTAACCCATCTCTCCTTCCTGCCTCATAGGACCGTGCAATACCGTAACACATGCCTCAGAACTTGGATTTCAGGAAAAGGCACTATCTCACTGCTACATTGTTTCAAAACACAATCATGGTTCCCTGTCCAAACTTCTGACCTACAATCTTTTCATTATTTTTATTTATACTTCCTTCCAATTATCACACATTTTGAGTAATAGTAGCCTTGGATTTTTTTGGCTCTTCCTGCAGAGCCTGCATTTCCCCCCGGGTGCCAGAAGATGGCACTATAGTTTCTTCATTCAACTACCCATGGAGAGTGGAATTTTGTTTTCAAAATTTCCCAAGTTTGCAGCCCTTAGACTAACCAAAGAATAAACCAGCCCATGTCTCCTAAGTGTGAGGCTCCCCTGTCCATCAGTTTTTAAGAGAGGAAACTGCCACCGCGTGAATATGAATGGGGTGGATACTCCCTGCCAACTGAGGTTGGCGGAAGAGGAACGTAACCTCTTTCCTCCTCCTAAGGCTGCTTCTAAAATGCATCCGGCAGTATCTGATATCAGTGATGCCACCAAATCCAAGTCTGGACAGCAGCAGGCAGAAAAGTCAATTGCTGATCTCCTCTTAGAAGAAATGAATGCTCAGAAGTCAGCCCCACCGGGGCAGTTATGGGGCTCCCTCCTCCTTCCAACCCCACACTAGGCCTGATGGTGTAGGCTAGACAGTGGGGTTGGGACCCCGC
Source organism: Typhlomys cinereus (assembly GCA_023101885.1). Lineage (NCBI taxonomy): Eukaryota > Metazoa > Chordata > Mammalia > Rodentia > Platacanthomyidae > Typhlomys > Typhlomys cinereus. The sequence continues at coordinate 8,497,377 of JALPQD010000036.1, forward strand.
TGGCCCCATCACTTTCACAGCGATGGATTAAAACAGAACCAAGAGGCAATAATTAGCATATTGCTACGCTCTGCAAGTACTGCATCTGATGTCTTAGAACTATGCTAGAGTATCTCTCCATCAATGACTTGCTATTAAGCTTTGAAATTGCTGAAGTGAGAACATTTCCCCTCAAGATCCCTAATCTATTTAAGGTGTGTTTCTAAAAGGCAAACTTCATTTAAGCAGCTTTCCTAATTAAGGAATTATTGGATTAACAGCAAAAGAATTTCAAGGGATGGCATCCTCAGTTGTCTTTCATCCTTTGTCAGTTTTTAAAAACAAGTTAAATGGTTTTGTTTGCTCCTTCTTGCTCATCCTTTCTTTCATTTATTCAGAGTGCAGTGAGTCAGACCTCCTCGAAGGAGAGGGAGCACATGGTAAGATGGCAGGTGAGGCTCTGGCAACTGGAACTGAGGTGGGGAGATGCAGGAAGGACAAAGCTGGAGAGGGAGGAGAAGTAGGGGCATGAGGACTACGGCCTCTCTGAGCAGAGACCTGTGGAGGAGCTGGTGAGTCGCCCTCGGAGGTCCTGCAGGGAAGGGAATGGGTGGAAACCGAGAGGCCACTACCTGTGAGTGCTTGTTAACCTCCCCCTGGGCTGTGTGAGCCTAGAGCTACAGAAGGAACTTGATTCCATGTCACCCTCAGAGATGAGCACAGAGGAACACAATGAGGAGAAGCATTCTAAGATTGGCTCTAGGCTTTACAGATCTGGAAGAGAACAAGAGGCCGGGCAGCAGGACTTGGGAGGGGATGTCATGAAGAGAGGGGACACCAGGGGATGCTCTGTTCCCTTTCGCAGCTGGAACAACATTCCTCTTGGGTTTTACCAAAGTCACATTCGGGTTAACCTATAGTCTTTTCTGGTGAGGGTATTGCTTCATGGCAGAGATCTTCACTAAACCATATGTGTGGGAGAAGGAGGAGCAAACAGGTCAAAAATGAAATTTTTCAAACTTCTGCAGATTTCCACCTCCAAATTGGAGACTTCCATGGCTTCTTAGCGTGATCACTGGAGTGGGAGTGCTGAAATGCCCGAGTCAAGGAGCAAGATAGGGAGAGGGGGCATACCAGCCCTGTCTGACTCCCCAGCTCAATACCCTCCGATCGATGCCTCGCAATGCCTCATCCTCATGGGCGATTTCTCATCTGCAGAGCTAACGCCCCAACACCTGGCCTCCACGCAGATCATTCTCCATTGCTTAGGGGGTGGCCTAAGGGGATAGCACTGCAAGCTGGTTCTGCTCTGGTGCAAAACACTGGACCGCTACTCACCAGCACTTGCCAGGAGAAAACATTGCCAACATTAAATCAGAACAAAATCTGTATGTTTATTGGATCTAAGTATTTCTTGAACATTCTTCAGGAGTTGGAGGTCACACTGCTGCAGGATTCTCTGGCCTGTTTGCAGAAGGAACAGAGGCCAAATAAAGGGCCTGAACTTGCTTTCTTTCTTGTGTATACATACACACAGGCACCTGAGACAATGCCTGGTTTTCACATGTGGAGGCCGGCATGCCAGACAATTACAGCAACGGTTCCAGTTCAAAGGAAATTCTAAATTGGACTTTGCACCAGGGCTTTGCTGGGCTGTCCACAAACTTCATTGCAACAGCACACACATCATATGTACAGACCTATGTATATACATGTATCATAGTTTGAATGTGAGTTGTCCCCCACAGGCTCATGTGTTTGTAACCTTAGCTGATGATAATGTTTGGGAAAGTGGGGGCATCTTTGGAAAGTGCACTCTTATTAGAGGAAGGTGCGTGTTGAGGTTGAGCAGCCCAGCCCTGCATTCTCTTGCAATTTGCTCTTGTAGCCTGCAGCTTGTTCTCTCTGTCTCCGTGATGGCTGCAGGGACTGAGCTGACTCCAGTTTCTACTGCCCCCCCCCATGATTGTTCTACCATAATTGACTGTATCTTCCCTCTGGAACTGTAAGTTAAAGAAATGTCCTCTTTCTCTCTTAAATTGTGTATGCATACTGTCTCACAGCCACAGAGGAGAGAAACCACAATACACATACCTCATACACACACCACACACATATACATATGTACATATCATACACGCATGTGCATGTAGGAAAGCAGCTATGAACTGACTTCTAAGAAAGGAATGTGTTATTGCAATCTGTACTTAGTATGTTTTTTATGGTGCCACAATCCTGAGTCTCCACTGGTTTCTTCCCTGCTGACCTTTGAATCAGGACTGAGGTGTTTGCTGCTGCTGCCCTGCCTCATCGCAGTCCCGCCCTGGCAGTCCTCAGAGCCAGTCACCTTTTCCTCAAGAGGAAGAGAAAGAACATGCCTGAGCTACCAAACGGGCTTTCTAAGAAAAACATGCAAGTGATACGCACCTGTAATCCCAGTACTCTGGAAACTGAAGTAGAGGACTGCTGTGTGTTCTAAGCTAATATATCACACAGTGAGTCCTTGTATCAAACAACAACAACAACAACAAAAACCCCACAAGATCGAGGATCTTTTAAGAAGAAGTCAATTCTTTCTTTTTAGTGTCCTGTTTAACTATGACTCTTATTTTGCTTAATGAGATCATCTATCTATCATCTATCTGTCTTATATCTACCTATTATCCACCTATCTATCTATCTATCTATCTATCTATCTATCTATCTATCTATCTATCTATCTATCTATCTAACTATCTAACTATTGTCCCAGGCTGACTTCAAACTTGCTGCACAGCTGAGAATAACCTGGAACATGTGAACTCCTTCTGCCTCTACCTCTCAAGTACAGCTTTGTGAAATGTTGAGGATCGAACCCAGGACTTTGTGCATGCTAGGTAATTAGCCTACCAACTGAGCCACATTCACAGTTTGATAAATCTTTTTTTTTTAAGTAGATAATTTCTTTAATTGGTATTTATTATCTTTGTAATATCAAAGGTTATTTTACATCTTACGAGTATGTTGTCTATTAAATATGAAATAAAATTCAGTTAATACCATCTGTTGCCTTCTATAAAAATCCCACTGTCACCTTTCCCCAGCTGCAGGGCCTCAACTTAGGTGAGAGCCGCAGGAGAGCCCAGCTCCTCGGGTCAGACAGGGTCAGGTCCCTTTTAGGGTTGGGACTGACTTACCTCTCTTGCTTTACCCAGACCTGGCCTTTCACAGTGGCAAAGTCAGATTTCATGTGCATCACATAATTTAGTTTGCAAGTGCTACCAGCTGTGACTGAAAGCAATTCTAGTGCCCAAATCTGGCACACTGCTAGAACTCCATGAATATTTATTCTCAATGACAACACTGGTGACATTTTGTCAGTCTAGTCCACAAGGCTCAGGCCTCTTCTCTCATTTCAGAGTCTACACTCAGCTTGTGCTGCGTGTCTGTTTATTTGAGGCCAAATCTCACACTGTCGTCCAGGCTAGACTCAGACTCACTATGCAGCCCAGGTTGGTCTTAAATTCCAATCCTCCTCCCTTGGCCTTCTGAGTAAGGTGTAAGACAACATACCTGGATTCAGTCTGGACTTTCTGGTTTCTTTGGTACAACATCACCCTCATAACATGACAGGTGTCAAATCCAGGGGTAGAGTGTCCAATCCAAGGCCGACCCAACCCAGACTAAGAGTCACATACTTTGGAATCAGGCAGATTGGGGAGGAGATGATGAAACAGACAGGACCGCTGGGAGCCTGTGTGAGCGGTGAATGGAAACAGCTCCCATAGTGCCCAGTACTTGCGAAGCTCCACATAGACAAGACCTGAGTGAGGATTCATCAGAGCAGCCCCAGGCAAGTGGATCCCCTTACTCTGCTCCCCAGAACTCCCCATCCTCACTCCACCACATTTTGTGCACATGTTCCCCCTCCTGCTAGAACACAGCCATGCCTAATCTCTGAACTTCCTCTTCTTGGTAATTTCACATGAGCGCCTTCAAGTGTTTAGGGTATTGCAAGATTTCTCTCCTGATAAAAACTACTCATATTTAGAATCTCATCCACATAACTGAACAAGATGTCAGATGCTCTGTTTCCAATTTATTTATGTATCCATCCATAATTTTAATTTCCATTTATTTCTATCTTATTGTCTCCCTAGAGCAGAACTGATGTTTTATCAATGCCAAGCAGCCTTTCAACAGAGACATACATCTGGGAAAGAGTTTGGGTGTGTCAATGATGCAATATTAGCTCTCCAAAAGCAACAGCACGCTTAGCAGATTCAAGAAGCTGTTTGAAAATGACCCTTCCATGAGTTCCTTAATTCTGCTGCAAATTCTTACATTGGAGAGAATGAAAGGACAGTGAAACAGTTGAAGTAAGTTCTGCCTTAGTAACTTCTCTTTTTTATAATATTTTTAATACCACATTCTGTCATCTTATTCAGAAAAATAGGGAGGAAGAACATACAGCTCATTTTGACACATGTACCAAGTACAGTCACTTGTGCTGTTACCTTTGCTGTTCATCGGTTCCCTAACTGTGTGGGAGGTCTGGAAGCCCTAAGAATTGAACATGATCTTGACAGGCTACAAGTCAGCAAACTGATCTACAGACAAGAACCAATGCTGTCAGACCCTATCCCAGGAAGTAGCACAGCACTTAAATAAATAACTTAGCTCTGAAGGAGTCAGAAGCCAGAGTTCAAAGCCAACCTCCATCACTTACCAATCAGCAACTCCGAGCTACAGAGTCACTTGGCCCCTGTGGAATCCCTGTTTCCTACTATGCAAAAGAGAAACTTTCTTACCTTACGACTCCCACTGTCCCCAGTACATGTCTGTATGTGCTTGCTAAGCACAAAAACTAAATAAAATATATCGAAACATGCTAACTCTTCTCCTGGGCTTTCCTTTGAAGCAGTTTGGGATCAAGCCTCTGTCAGATCTTCTGGAAACATAACTTCACCTTCTTGGAATGCCGGGTTTGGTTCTCCGGCACCTCAAGGGTGGCCAACAAGCTCAGTGGGCCCAAAACAGGGCTCTGATCTTGCTGAATGTGAAAATCCTTCACAAAGGTGCATTGAAGGGGGTTTGTTCTTTCATTCACCAGCTGGTAACTTGTACTGAAAGTTAATGATGCAGGTCACTGGCAGAAATGTGAGGTTTCCATGTCTGACGAGCAGCCAAATGCCATCTGCCCCACAAAGCGGGTCCGGGGCCCAGTTGAATCTTGCCCACAGCCTCATTAAGGCCAAGACTCAGAAAGGGCAAAGAAGATCATGCTGGGAAGGTGGGCTGGGGAAAGCGGAACCAAATGATGAGGCACAGACCCTCATCCTTCCGGTTTTCAGAGGGCACTGTGGGACTTTCCCATCTGCACTGCGTTTGCGCTCTCATGGCTCTGCACTGAATACGTGGACATAAAATTGGCTGTGAGAATGCCAGCTTGGCTGCTGACAATACTACTGATGGGAATAGAAGCACCAAGAGGTGATAGATGCCTTCCTCATTCAAAGCCTTCCTCATTCTACTGAATTTAGTGGCCAACTGCAGAACATCACCATGATATGAGGGGGTCCATAATATTTTAAGTAACTTCATAAAGAAAGGAATCAGTAACTGACAAATCCCATATAAAACCATCAATGGTGACTGACTGCTAGCCTGGGTCACTGGACAAAGGAACAATACACACCACAGTCCCATCTTGTACTGTCCAGAAGCACATAATTCATGATGCAGGTTTTATGAACTTGCTGTAAAGTAAGAACCTGAAGCAAGTTGCCTCCCACTTCAATATCTTTCTTCCTCTTCTTCCTTGCTTCCAGAAGCCTGACTTTCATTGGGTATATCTGAAAAAAGACTCCTTCGGACTCACTTGTAGCTAAGGGAGACCAGGTTAGATGCCAGTATCTCCTAAAGGAGAAATACCAGAACTTTCTCAGAGGATATTTCTTTTTTTTTTTTTTTTTTTTTTTTGCCTATTCCTCTCATGAAATTTCTTTTTTTTTTTTATTAAAAATTTAATTATACATTTTAAAATTTTTTACCAGTTCCCTCCCTCCCCCCTCCCTTCCCCCAGTGTCTCCCCCCCAATTCCCAGAGAGTCCTTTATTGTGTGCGCCTAACTCTCCACTGGGTCCTCCTCTCCGATGACATATAAGGACCCAGTGGCATTTCCATAAGCCCTTTCTCTTGTTCCCCTTAAGCATAAGATTACTACTATGGCTGTCAATCCCTTGCCTCCAGGGGTCTCGGTGCCCTTAACAGATGCTAGACTTTATGAGGGCAACAGTGCGCTGGACATTGCGCAGGGCATGCAAAGTTCCATTATGATTGCTTTGGCCCCAACTATTGTTGAGAATCTTGCAAATCGTTGCTCCTCCCATCCTTTTGCTCTTACACTCTTACCGCCCCCTCTTCCGCAAATGTCCCTGAGCTCCAGGATAGGGAGAGATTAGGCTGTCCTAGTTCTATGTGATTGATATAGAGTCTTCTCAGAGGATATTTCTAAGAAAGCTAGGGCTTCACAATTTCAAAAAAGAAAAAAAAAACTCAGCATATACATCCTCATCTCTTTGATCTTTTCCTTCACCTGCTTGAAATTTGGGCAAAAGTAGTTATTTTATCATAAGGATGAAAGTCACACAGTAAGGAAACCAGTAGAGAGGAGAGGGAATAATTCCTTGAAAAGTTGAAAAATTATACTACACATTGGTTCTATTTTGCTATTGCTGACAAACTCTTCCTATGCTTAAATCGTAACTTAGGCTGCATCACAAGCATGTATGTATGAGAAACCATATAAGTTATATAGGGCTCATTGCTAGCTGTGGTTTCAGACACCTACAGAATGGTTTGGAATGTATCTTCACAGAGAAGAGGGAAGAACTATAGTTGCAAGTCACAGAAATAAGGTTTCACTTCAGCTTTTCGAACATCTCTCTCAGTGTCTTTTCCATGAATACCAAAATGTCTCACCAATGTTCTGGGGTTGCTGTCTTCAAAGAGCCTAACAGTGTGAGGCGGGATGAAACCCTGGGCTAGTCTCTAGGGACTAGCACCAAAAGTACAATTCAAGTTTGTAGTACAAAGCCCCAGGCCAAAGACCTGGGCTTCTGATGACTTATCAACAGACTTACTAATTAATTTGGAAAAAAAAAAGGCAACAAATAGACAGGGCCTTGAACTTTTCTGTTCATTCTGGCATGAGTGGAACCAGAAGATTCTTCATGTTAATTGTGCCTTCCATGTAACTGTGGATCATATCAAAATTTTTATATCTGAAGAATTATTAGTTTTGTTCAGAGCGAAATAAAATTAGAAGAAACAAAACAGGATTGCTATGCATTCTTTTCACCACAAAATCCACTTTTTATAAAATGAGGAAAAAATAAGTACGTTCATGCGAGCTTAAATAATTTAGAAAGAGGAGGAGGAGGAGGAAGAGAAGGAAGGGAGGAGGAAGAGGAAGAAAAGAAAGAACAGGAGGAGCAGGAGGAGAAGCAGGAGGAAAAGGAGAAGGAAGGAACCTTTAGGCTAGGAATGGAGCTCAGTGGAGAGCACTTGTTTAGCACACATGAAGGTCTGAGTTTGATACTCAACACTGTAAAAGCAAAATAAAGCAGAAGAGGGGGACAGAAAGCTTTTGTTGACATTTGTAAATGACTTATTTATTTTTGTATCTATAGCAAAATTATTCCATCTCTGTAGCCCCACTTTGAAATGTGCAATAAATATGAGGTCCAAAAAAAAGGCTTTCCCACAAGGAAGTGCTCCTGGGGTTGAGTCTGGCTGTTTGGACAGGGCCACACCTCTGTCCAACTCTCTGGAGACCACATGACCATTGGTTTGCATGAGACAGACAAGACTCAGAAACTGCTGTGAGAATGGACTGTCATACACCCTGGACCAGGAGAATATGGGGTACTGGTTCAAGCTGGTGTGGGCTGGGTGAGAGAGGTGAGTTTAGCAAATTTGTAAGACTCTGAAGACAGCAGGTCTCAGCCTCAGGGTGGGGAAGGGAGCAGGCCAGAGGAAGGAAAACAGTCTCTATTCAGTTATCTCCTCCCCATGTTTCCATGGCAACGGCTCCGGAAGCGGGTCAGAACTTTCTCAGTGGAAACAAACAGCCGCTCTCATTCACCATCGTCCGAGCCTGCGGGCCACACTGGCCGCTTGTGCAGTCTGAGCACAGGGCTGCGGGCAGCGACAGGGCGGCCGAGCTTTCTTGTCAGCTGTGAAGGACAGCAGGGGGGGTGGCGAAGCTCTGGCTAGGGAGCGCCCTTCCTCTTCCTCTCTTTGGAGAAACAGAGACCTGACTGGCCGCTCCTCCTGGACACTGCCGCGGGAGCTGCCTGCCCGCCCTACTTCTCCCAGCAGCGATGGGACGATGCAGTGGCCTGAATCCGGGTTCCCTTCGCGGCGACGGCTGGCACGGCCACTGGCGCCCTGTTTGCTCTCTCTGCACTTTGAATCCTGTCACAGACACGGCCGGTGGAATTTTTAAAGACACATTATAAAGATTATGACAGGCCAGCTGGGCACAGTCACAGTCTCTCTGTGTTTAGAGATCCGTGTGGGTATGAGATTCTATAGTGGCTGACAGATGCCACTGCTGGTCCCCTGGGACCTTGAGTGGCATAAGACAGCAACTGGGCCTGTCACTCATGTTCCTATTGAGTCTCAGACCCATGACACTGGCACTTAAGAAGAGACACCAGCAACTCCTGCAGGTCTCCTGCAAGAGTGGACTTGGAGGTTTGCTTAAGGGATGCCAAGGCTTCCACCCATCCACGCGGTGCCAGCAAACATAGAAGGGCACGGCCTTGCCATGGCTGTGAGATCAACCTCCATGAATGCACAGGTCAAGTATTTAGATGTTCAGGTCCTTATGATGTCTGAGCACCTTGCTTCTCCAGGGCCCTAAGTTCGTGGTCCTCGGCCTCGGGCTCACGCAATACTCAGAAATCTCTCCTTCCGTCAACTGCTCCGAGGGTTTTCGTAGGAAATGTCTGTTCTTATCTTTCTTGCTGAACACTTATTCAATTAAGTCTCTAGCTGTCTAGCCCCGCATGGGTCTCTCCAAGGAGCTCCACTCTTCCTGTCCTGAGGCCTGAGTCCTGCAATCAAACAGGCCTGGATATGCGACCCAGCTCTGCCTCACTCAGACTCTGTGATCCTGGAACTCCACTTAACCTCCCTGAACTTTGGTTTCCCTAACTCTCTGAAATACCATCCACCCAACAGATTTGTTAGCAGCATTAAAGGGGCATTCAGGGAGTGCTGGAGCCATTCCACACAAGCTCTCTCTTCTTCCTGCCCTCGGGGAGGACGCTATTGACTTCCCAGCTTCCAGCCCTGACCCAATATTCTGCTCACCTCTTGCTCAGACAAACAGTGGCAACCTCTGTGTGCTGAAGACTCGGTGGCAGAGCCTGTCCCCCCACCATCAAGGCACACGGCCTGCCACCTCGCAGGATGCAGCCTGGGCACGTGGCCTCCAGCTGGGGTCGGGCCAGCTGGAGCTCTCTCAGCAGACAGAATGGAGGGCAACAGAGCTCTCGGGAACAGCTGAGGCGGGGAACACTAGCACAGCTGCTGCCCAGCCTCGGCCCCTGCCTTCTGGAATGCCGAGCCCCTCAAATATTCCATGTAACAGAGCGCACACGTGTGAAGCCCCTCTCCCCTCCCCCCACAACACCTACTTGGGCACACTGTGGCCATACAGGGTCCATGAAAAGAAACTGTTTCCCAGATGAACCCCATCCTGTGACGTTGAAAGGAAACTTAAAAGGTCACGCACAACAGGCAGCCTTTAGGGAACAGTGACTATGGATTAGCTGTGCACAAGGCAACTCCGTGAGGCTGGAGGAGAAACACAAGCCTGGCCATCCCTGCTAGAAACAGGGAAGGGAAGGGGGAGTGGAATGTGGGCACCTGTCCTAAGCTAGACATGGAGCTGGGTGTTCTCTCAGGAAGAGTGGTCGGGAGCCATGTGATCTAGAAGGATGCCAAGCGGAGCCTAAGTTCAGCCTCTGGAACCAACGTGAGTAACGCAGGAAGCAGCTAAGCAACACTGATGACACTGAGCATGCTTAAGCTGGGGCCGCAGAAGGAAGGTGCTGAAGGCAAACTCAGCCCAAGCAGGTGGATATCTCAAGGGGAAGCCCAGTGTGTTTGAGTGGCACAAAGGACAAGTCACAGGTGGGTATGCACTAAGTTCAGCTCCTGGCTGAGGCCTGCTCTGTGTGCTTGTTCTCCATACACATGGTGCTTGCTAAATGGATGGAGGCAAATGAACGTGGAATACACACAGCAATTCCTGGCTTTTGCCCTGTTCCCCTCTATTCTCTGCCTCTGCCTCTACTCCCACCTTAATGAACTCAGAAGACCTAGTCACAACAGCCCAGCTTGTTCCCGGATCTCTCTATGGTGCAATACACCCCTCTTTCCCGGAAGGCCATGAGGCCCCTCTACCTCAACCAGGCAGCAAGGCGGCTGGTCCACTTCCCCAAAGGTCATCCCACAGGTCTCCCTCCCTCCTGTACACCACACAAGCATGTAGCCCACAGGAACACTGCTGTCCCATCCCACCCCAACACACAGTCCTGTCACAAACAGGATGTGCAGAGACAGGATGCGTTAGTCTTAGTTCCAGGGAATGTGGCTCGACCTAACTTCCTAGCATTCTCATGACCTCATTGGCCCTTATGGATCTGGCCTACTTCCAAGGACATCCCTTCCGTGTGGACTTCCACATCTATGCGACAGCTCTAGATTTGGAACCTGGTCATGTAGGAAGAAAAACTGATGTGTCATGGAACCGCAGATCCTGTCCTTAGGAGCTTCCAGATCATAAAGCCAGAAACCCTCTACCAGGAATGGGCGGTGGAAGAACAGGTTTCTGCTAAGAAAGTCCTTTCTTATATGTTTCCAAAAAGGTAGATACACAGTAACTAACAATCAAGTTCAAATATTTTTTCTCTTTTCCAATTGCACATGCATATCCGTGCGCATAAGTGGGCACTTTGAAGTGGCCTAAGGGTGACATTGGGAACCATCCTGGATTGTTCTACTTCCTTATTGCTTTGATCTGGAGTTTCCTAGCCCTCCTTCCAGGGCCGGAATTGGAGGCCACTACCATTTCCAAGTTGGATCCGGGGATCTGAACTCAGGTCCTCCTGCTTGTGAGGCAAGGGCTTTAACCCTGAGTCATCTCCCAGCCCCCCACGGAGTAACTTTTAAATGTTGGAAAAAGACAAGGAGAAAACTTGTCTTATTATACTGTTGCCAGTAGGAAGAGACACTGATACATGTTGAATAATAGGTGAGACTAAGAGTGGTCTTCAATGTAACAATTCTGGGCCTGAGAACAATCTATCAAAACTCATCCTGAGAACAATCTATCAAAACTCAATTCAAAGAACCCAGGGCATTCAGCACACTTAATGGAAGCACTGAACTTGGTCCTGTTCTGTGTAGGAAATTGCCGGACACTGGGAAGCATCCAGACATGTTCAGCGAGCCTGGGACCTGTCATGCTGACTCACATGTGGAGCTCAAGAACCAGGAGTCGACATGAACCTCCCCTCCTTTAAAATGCTGCTGGCGGGTATTTAGTCACGGCGACACCAAAGGACCTCCCTCACACAGGGGAGCGCACAAAGGGAGGAGCAGCGGCCAGCTTGGAGGTCAGGACAGGGCCTGCCTGAGGAACCTGCCAGGGAACAGGGGGCATGAGGTGCCCAGGTGGGCAGAGGACAGAGCACAGGGGCAGGGAGCCCAGAGAAGGAAGAGAAGGTGAGGTAGGTGGTGTAGGCAAAGGCACTGGGCAAGTCTTAGGCAGGACCTCTTCTGAGAGGACGGCGAGGAGCAAACAGGGGGAGATGGAGCATTCTCGGGGACAGAGAAAAACTGAGCTACGGGGTGCAGCAGAGAGGCAGCGGGGCGTGGATGCGGACAGCCTCTTATACCCCACATCTCATCCAGCTCCAGCACTGACCCTGCTCTGCTTCCCCTCCCCCTCTCCTTTTTATTTATCTGCCTTTCCATCTCCCTGTATATTTGGACTTTGCCCCCATAAAGTTCAAGTACAGTCATAGGTAATGGGAAAAAGTGAAACTAAATCTGTGAATTTTCAACTTTGGCGAAAGACTTAGTAGAAAACAAGTTATAAATAGCGGCCAAGGTGAAGTTTTCAGATTTATTTTGGACTTTCTTGCTTCGGTAGATGGGTAGATGAATAACGAAACTCAGCTTGGATCTTCATGACAGTCAATCTGGCTCTTATTTTAAACAGAATCAGAGTGCAGTGTTTTTTGTTTAGTTTCGTGTGAGTGAGTGAATGTGTGTGTGTGTGTGTGTGTGTGTGTGTGTGTGTGTGTTTTGCATGTGAGTAGGTGTGCGTTGGGGGGTGGGAGAGTGTGCTTGAGTGGAGGCCCAAGGGTGACATGGGGAATCATCCTGCTCTACCTCCTTGGTATTTTGCCCTGTGGTTTCCCAGGCTCTACCTTCGGGGGCTGGAATTACAGGCAGCCACCATATCTGCCCAGCAATTTAACTCAGGAACTGAGAGCGTGAAGTCAGGTCCTTCTGTTTTCAAGGCAAAAGCCATCTCCCCAGTCCCAGAGTGTGGTTTTTAACTACTGCTATTTATCTAACCTTAACTACCTCAACTGGCCTGTGTTTTAGTGTATTAGTTAATTTTCACATTGTTGTGACCAAACATCTAACAAGCTGCAGCCCAGGGGATGAAGGGTTTATTGTGGCCAGTCCATCACAGTGGGGCCAGCATGGCAGCAGGAGCCTGAGGCAGCAGGTCACAATGCACATAGAGCAGAGGGCGATGGATGCTGGCGCTCCATTCACATTCTTCTTTTCATTCATCCTGAGATTGCAGCCCACGGAATGGTGCTACTCACACTTAGGGTGAGTCTTCCCTCCTCTGCCAAACCTTTCTGGAACACACCTAATAGCCACACCCTGAGGTATGTTTCCCTGGCGATACTACATCACAGTCCCTAATCTCAGACAATTCTAAATTCTTTGGAATTACAGCACAGCATTCAGGGGCATAGGCATTTAATTAGGATCAGAAGTAGGTTCTGATACTGAGTAGCTGTGTGGCCTCTGGCAGCTCACCAGTCTCTTGGTGACTCAGTTTCTGTATTTAAAAACCAGGAGCTTATGAGATGGAGCCTCATAGAGTTGCTCTAAGTATCAAAGCTGTCAGTGCTAGGCCCCTGGAACAGTACTCACTGAATCATAAACAATAAACAGTAATGTTTGTGTCAGTTGTCAACTTAATGAGATCTAGAATCACCTGCTAGAGAAGTCTTTGGGCATCAGTGTGACTAAGGCAGGAAGTCCCGCCTACTATGGGTGATACCACTCTGTGTCGGGGTCTAGCACTGATTGGATGTCTTGTGACCAGCTCTCCCAAACTTCTGCTTCTGTGAGCTCCCTACCATGATGGGCAGAAATCTGGAAGTTTGGTTAAATCTACCTTTCTCCTTTTGGTAGCTTTTGTCAAAAGTATTTGATCACAACAACAGGAAAGTAATTAAAGCAATTATGCATCATTACTTGCTTTACCTGTTCCAATTCCCTGCCTGTATGAACACTCCACATCTACAAACACATCTCTACAGAGATACAAGTGATAACCAGATGATCCCCACCAATTGCTGCCTTTCTTGCACATAAATCTGAATTTATGTTATACTAACATTATCTAGCTAATTTTCAGATCTGTTTTATAAGTGTACACATACACAAATTTAAGATGAAAGTCTATGGAAAGTACTGATTTCCTAGTGAACTGCTGACTTTTCTGCCTAAGGAAAGAATGACATCATGTTTAGTTCTCCAGACTTTCTTAGAGATATGGTAACCAAATACCCCAAGTCTTTATTTTTGCCACACCAATCACTTAAAATACTGTACCAGTTACTCTTATCTGTTGTTGTGAGACTCAAACTCAAGCAACTTAAGGAGAGAAAGGGAGATTTGTTCAGCTTACGTTCCAGAGGGCTGTATCTCCTTCACGGTTGAAAAAGCATGCCTAGCTGGCCAAAGCTGGGGGCGGCCTAAGTCACTGCAGACCTCATGGAGGGCAAGAGTTCTGCAAGCTCAAGAACAGAATAACTGAAGCAGGGTGGGCAGCCTAATCAACCTCAACGCTCAGCCCCTGTGACTGTCTTCATCCAAGCAAGGCTCCACCTCCTGAAGGAGTCGTAACCTCAAGCAACAAAAGATTTTTTTTAAATTATTTATTCAATTGTGCATGTATGGTGTGTGTGTGTGTGTGCATGTATGTGTGTGTGTGTAGAACCATGGATGAATTTGGGAACCACCATGGACTGCCTCCACCTCCTCCTTGTTTACTCTGCCCCCGGATTCACAGGCTCCACCCTACCAGGACCAGAAACGCAGGCCGCCCCTGCTTCCACCTGGCGTCTATACGTGGGGTCTAGGATCCGAACTCAGGACCTTCTGCCTGCAAGGCAGAGGCTTAACCCCTGAGCCACCTCTCCAGCCCCAAGCAACAAAAGATTTAAAGAATGAGCTTCTGGGGGACAACTCGAATTTCAAACCATGATAAATATGGATTTTTGTTGGTAGTTAGATCCTTTTCCCTTCCAATGTGAGCTGCATACTTGCTCTGTTCATTCAGCATGACTTGGCATCCAGTAGAAAGAGCACCTTGTACAGCAAGCTCAGTAGACTGATGGATAAAGAAGTGAAGAGGAGAAAAGGGATGGGGTACCAAGGGGTATGAACGCAACTTCAAAGGATGTGGCTTTGTCTTCCTCCTCCCCCAGACTCTGATTTCCCTCCTTTCCTGGAAGATGCAGCCAAAGCTACAAGGGACCATCCCTACCAAACCTCCAAAAAGAAAGTAAAAGGTCAGGTTCCTGAAAATCTGTTGAGTAAGAGTATTAGTCCTGGGACTACTATGAAAAGAAATGAGTCTAATGAGCCTCATGTTTCTTTTGTATTTTTATTTATCTGTGTGTGTGTGTGTGTGTGTGTGTGTGTGTGTGTGTGTGTGTGCCTGTGCTTGAGCATGCTTGTGCTCACATGCATGCCTGTGTATGGATGCACATGAGTACACTTGTGCCGAGATGCATGCTGTGTGTATGCATGTGTACATAAGCATGCTTGTGCTCAGATGCATACCTTTGTGTGTGTGTGTGCATGAACATACTTGTACTTAGATGCATGCCTGTGCACATGTACAGAGGTCAGACTGGGTGTCATCCTCTTCCATCATTCTCCACCCATTTCTCTGTGACAGGATCTCTTACCAAACTTTGGGACTCATACTTTGCTAAGTTGGAAACCAGCAGGTCCGGGCTGTGCCCAACCCTTGGAACTGGGGTTAAAGCCATTTGCAGGGATGCTCAGCTTCTTACATTCACTAGGAATCAAATTCTGCTCTCATGATCACAGAGTCAAGTGGTCTTAACCCCTAAGCCATCTTTCCAGCCCCATGGATCACATATTTCTTTAGGTCATGGAGTGTCAGGCTTTCTAAAACAGACAGCCAAACCTATTCCTCATAAACGATGTTATAAAGCTCTTTCCCAGCCTCAGATAAAAAAGATACCTTCGAGAATAACTGACTACAAGAAATTAAGTCACTGATACAAACATAAGATTGGTGCAATGAAGCAGATAATATCATCAATAGGTAATGTAAATAGATACGAAGAGGCTCATGGGAAAGCCCCCTTGCTTCCTGTATTATCTTACTCAGTGAAAGTGTAAGGCCCAGGCGAATGTAAGCAAATAAAGAGTGGCCACATGACACAGTGGGGCAGCGCTGATTGAGCACATGCCACAAAAGACCGGAGTCTAATCTCTAGTACCACAAACAGAACAAAACAACTCCTCGTGCTGAAAATATGGGGACATCCATCAAAGGAGTGATGGGGGGAGGCTGGTCTCTCTCTCTCACCAGCCTCCCCAGGATCTGATGCTGTGTACTCCGAGAAGATCCCAGCCAAAGGAGACAAGGCCATCAAAGATCCGTGAGGTCAGGAGTGTCAGGACATCGCTCCCTGCGTCCTTCAGGATGGACGCCACATCAACCTCTCCTGTTCCAAGCCAGCTTCCTGGAACTTAAGACTTTAAAACCAGTTAAATGTTAAGCACCAGTGGGAGAAGAGCTCCTTTCTGAGAGGCAGACACTGGATTTTGTTCATAAAGATCCCAGTCTTAAGAGAGCTTTACCCTGGAGGGAGCAAGGAGAGAGCAAACGGCCTGGGGTCCAGGGAGAGTGGGGAGAGTGTGGCTCTAGCAGGCAGAGACCCTAGGGTTGGTGCTGCCTGTGCTGTGCCTCTTTCCTGAGGGTGGACCACTGAAAAATGTGTCTGCTTTTGTTTACCAAGTTCTCTTGCCTTTGGAATAAAAAGCACAAGAACATTTCTGCCCATAAAAACAACACTCTGAGTCAGAACGGTATTTTGGTTGGCAAATACTTTGCGGACACTAACCAGACACAACTGGCTTGCAAGGTCATCTTCCATAGCTTTAATATGCAACTACAACACTAACAATCAACATTTGAATGGGAGGAATAAAGAGATTTTTCCACTTGAGCTTGTCTACATTTTAAAGCAGAATGAATAACTTTTCAAAATAAACGGTATTGACCCTATCCAAACTATATCTGACCAAGAGTTTTCAGAGGGATATCTCAGCTTTAAAAACCAACAAAATAAAAAGCAAAACTTCCTAGAACATGTCATCTACAATAACTGTCAATATAAAAAAAAATCACACTCTACATTAAACACCGATTCTAGCAAGTGTCACTAACCGAAAGGATCTAGAACCTTCAGGTAAAGAGTGATGAGACATAGGGCATCTCCTATCTCAGATGAGCTCTCCACAGCGTACATGGAGCCTCTCAGAAGAAACCTTGGAAGATACAACATTAACAAAGGGATCAAAATCTGCAATTGCCAATCCAGAGACAAGCAGGCACCATGTGATTCCTGATGTCGTCATTGTGGAGAAGAAAAGACACAAGAAATCTCTCACAAGGACCACTCCACATAACTACTAGCCAATTTGCTTAGAATGCCATTTCATGAAAAGACTAAGAAACCCTTTCAGAGGAGAATAAAATTGCCATGAGTAACTTTTTAAGCACTGGCACAAAAATACTGTATGAGACATTATTATTGGGATAGCCAGAGAAAGCATTAGGGAAATTCACTGTTAAATTTTCTCTTTGGCAGTTCCTTATGGTTCTGTAAGAGAATGTCTTTGTTCTTAATAAATATATGCTAAAATGTTCAAGGATTTTCATGGAAAGGCCACGATGTAGGCAACTAACTCTCGAGCATTAACTTAGTGAGAGAGAGAGAGAGAGAGAGAGAGAGAGAACAAAACAGCTGTAAATGTCACTAGACATTGAGTCTGAGTGATGTTTATATGGAAGCTCATGTTGGAACAATGTTTTTGAAGTTAAAAAAGAATGCTATGATTTTTTTAAGAACCATTACTAGAGAAATGAACAAAATGTGTTGGAAATTTCAAAATGTTCAGAAATACGGAATGTGAACCATTTAAAAGCACAGAGGCAACATGGGAGTACTGTGGATGGAGACCGGGGCGGGGCTGGGGGAGCTTTCCACAATGTGCACCAACCATTTCTGGCTGACCTCAGAGGAGGCTGCCAGTCTCCCTTTCAGCCACAGAAAGTCATGCCACATTTCACAAAGGAAAGGAGACAAACATGGAAAGAACGACTCCTTACCACTAAGGGGCAGGAGGACTGCCCAACCTAAGGTTAGTACAAATTGGATGAGTCACTTCCTGTGGGGAGGAAGGATAGGCGTTTCTATTTCCTAGAGGATGCACAGATCCTGGGGAGCATCTGAGCTCTGGGCCTATCCTGTCTCGGAGGTGCATCAGGTCAGGTGACAGCACAGGGAGCTCATTCTCTCCATTCTGCCAAGCCCCTCAGCCTCACAGCACCTCCAAGTTCAAAGTCAATGCCAACAACTTCAGCCTAGGCTGTCCTCAATATGGGAGGATTTAATGCAACTCAAACAGGAGATGTCCACCAAGTGTGTACATCAGTCCTCCGACCTTGCTTGAGTGGGCAGGCGTTGGCCTTACCTTTGCCCTGAACCAAACCTATTTAGCTTAATCCTGAGGTTCACAACTGCAGCTTCCTAGCAAAACAGCCTGAGTTTCCTAAAGCTGCCTCTGCAGCAGCACACACACGTGGCAGGATTAGGCAGAGCGTGCAGCCAAGCACACACGTGCCAGCCCAACGTGTGCCTCTCATTCCTGAAATACTCACTCCTGCTCTACTTCTTTGCCTCTCTTGGCACAAATCAGGTCACGTGGCTCTGGGCCAGGGAAAGTCTCTGCTTAGAGATGTGGACTTTCTTTAAATGTCTTTACCTCAGGAAAAAAAAAAATCAAAAATAGAAAGTTCTAGCAAAATTACAATGGAATCAGGTAGACAAGAAAAAGCCTATAGACCAAAGGGCATTTGTTTTATTTTCATTTTTTTTTAAGTTGCCTAAAAGAAATACTGAAAATGTAAAATAAAACTTAGCATTATCTTCTAAGAGTAGAAATTACGGGCCCAAGTTAGGACTGGGAAGCAAAAACACTCCCTTGAACAAGAAAGGTCTGTGGACACGTGCTAGCCTCTGCCACACACATCCACGTTTAAGTCACCTACACAAGTATGGCACAGGGGAGGAAGTGGAGTATCGCTTTACTTGGAATATATTTTATTTTTGTTCTTCGCATCTTTGTGATTTTTTTCCAACCTCTTTTAAAAGCGAATGCCAAAGATAGAAACCTATCTCGTGACTTACCTGTCTTTTCCCTTTTTCTAACATTTATTTGGGATTCTCTCGCAATCAACTATGCAGAATCGAAAACCTTCTTTAGATGCCCCAGACACCCATCTCACACACTGGACTGTAGAGTCCACGCTTAGCCCCACCTTGATTGGTAGCCCTAAGACGTAAAAAGGAGGATCACATCCCATTTCAGACCCAAGACATGTTCCCTGAGATTCCGCCCCCAACGGAGGGAGGACAACTTACTTCCTTTCCACTTCTGGGGTTGACACGGCGCTCGAGAAACCCAGAGACTCCTAGGAGAGAGAGAAGATTCACAAGGTCAGTATACGAGCGAGGTGGTCTCATCCGCTGGCTACAGAATGTCACTCCAGGCAGAAAGGCAGAAGCAAAGCAGAGGATGGAAGTGGCTGTGCTTACTTCGATCTGGGACCGCAGCTCAAGTGACGTGGGGCTGGCATCGGGTTTCTCCTAAAACAGAACAGATGCGGTTTTAATGAAACTCCCAAACATGGCACACGCCAGAAAGATAAATAGACATGTAAGAAGAGACGGGAGGATTGAGGGAAATGCTGGGCTCTATGGGGGGGAGCAGGGGGGAGTGGTAGCAATAAATGGATTCTTGGGAAAAACCTAAAATATTTTCCAAATGGAATGCCAGGCCTTTGAATTGAACTGTCCACCAAATGCCACTCACAATTCTGTTATAGAAATGAGGAATATTGACAGCTACTGGTGAAATTTTTTAACTACACTTAGACATCATTACAACACTGGATTTACTGACACTGTTCAAGTTTGGTTTATTTTTCAACACTAAAGGAGTTCCAACCTGACTTTAAAGTTCTAAATGAGTTCAATGTAAGGTTTGTGGTAATGTGCTATAAAAGCTAACATGTAGTCTTCTAACCCTAAAAATTACCACATGCCTAGACTGCTATGCACTGTTCTACTTCAAAATTTGCACAAGCTCTCCACAGGTGGGTGATAAATGAAATATAAATGCCTGATATAGAAGACATAATTAGAAAAAAAATATTACATCATAAAGGACAGACAGGAGGACCAGAGATAAAACCATGTCCTGTAACAGCTAAGGGTGTGGAGTACAGGTGATGGAAGGATGGGGGAAATGAGTTTGGTGTGAGTGTGAAAGGTGCAGTAAGAACACACTTGAAGGGCTGCCCTTACCCTTGTCAGAGCAGAGCCTCATGCTGCTGTGTTTCCTAAGTAGAGACTAATTCCAAACTGATGCAAGTGTAAATAAAAGGTTTAGAGTCCGGGAGGTCCACAAACAAGAGGAGTATCTAAAACAGGCGCTTAGAAGCTTTTACCAAAAAGCCCTTGATTCCTCACCTGGGCTCCCAGGTAGCTAAAAGCCCAGTGGAAGAATGTGCCTTCCGTCTCCTTCACTTAGCTGAAGGCACAGAGGGAAGTTATGGTCCTAAACCTGTAATCACCTCAGATTCCAGGAAGATCAAAACCTCTGGAAACACCCCTGCCAGATAGCACAATTACCCACGCTGAGGTCACACCCTGCGCAGAAGCCACCATTCCATAGCGATCAGGCTGATGCCCAGAGTCCTGAATCAGTCCACCCCAGTCAGGACGCAGCACCTCCTGCCGCCCTTCCTCCACTGAGACTGAAACTCCTATAGATATCCTGAAGGTGGATTGGGGAGGGGTCACCGAATCTTTTATCTGTCTACCAGTGTAGCCACATTGATGAAATCTCCCCCACTCCACATTACGCTTTACAACAGTTTCTCTCTCTAATAGCTATGTTGAGGTGGGTGCTACAGCCAGCCTGCCAAAGCTGTTAGAGCCAGGCTTTGGCCTTAAAACTCCAGCTACATGAATCTTTTGTTAAAATATATGTTTAACTCTTGACCCATGAACTTGTAAGAAACCTGTAAGTCACAAAGTTCTTAGCAAGCCTCAGGTCTCACCCCTCTGCAGCTTCAGAGAGAGGCTAGATGGGGGACATTATCATTTTGAAGTTCTCTCTGTGAGGTAACTCTGAAGACAGACTTGGGTCACTGGAACCTCTTTACTTGCGTCTTTTCCCAAGGTGATCACTCTCTCTCTCTCTCTCTCTCTCTCTCTCTCTCTCTCTCTCTCTCTCTCTCTCTTTCTCTCTCTCTCTTTTTCTCTCTCGCTCTGTTTCTGTTTATTTCTGTCATAGATATACTGGGGACATTGGCCCAGTCTAACTTGTTAGGGCTGTCAGAGTGCTACTTAATCTCTGGTTATAGTTCCCAAGTTAACCTGCTGGAAAATAATAGGCAGTTTTGGAGGAAGCAATAATTATCGCTAACATTATACAACATCAGGGCTGAGCATGCAGCTCAGTTTGTGAGTGGAGAGCAGGACCTCGCGAGATGGCTGGGTGGGTAAAGGCATGCAAACCTGAAGACCTGTATTGGATCCCTGGAGCCCACCTGGTAGAGGAAGAAACCTTCAAAAGTTGTCCTCAGCCCTCCACACAAGTGCCTGCACTTGCTCTCTCTCCCCCTCCTTCCTCATTCTCTTACATAAATAAGACATATTAAGGAACCCCAAAGTGATGATGTCTCTTTACTAGTTCTTCCCAAACTTTATTAGAAACTGTTCATGTAGATACGACAGTTAGTTTTAGATGCTGGCTAGACTATTGGAGTATTGAGAGTTGAGCCTTTAAGTGTACTATAAAGAATTATTTGGTTAGGGCAAACCTCTGACAAGCCTACAGAGATGATCTAATAGAAGTGGGGAGACCCAACCGCTAATGCAAAGGAGCATTCCCTCAGCAGGTGGATACAATGCAGGGTAACAGGCTGGATTTGGTAGATTGGCAAGCTAAAAAGTAGCTTCTCCCTCAGCTTTTTCTGTGGATATGCTGTGGCCAGTTCCACCAATCCCTGCTGGTGACTCTCCCGCCATAATGGGCTGTAGCCTGAAACCAACCACATGAATAAACCTTGCTCTTTTCAGCTGTTTGGATCATGTATTTATCACAACAATTTTAGGATAACTAAGACCATGTGATTGCATATGTGTGTATGTGTGTGTGTGTGTGTGTGTGTGTGTGTGTGTTGTACTTTCTTTTTTTGAGGCAGGTATCACAAACTGACTTTCGACTTGCTGATGACCTTAATTCCTGGTTTTCCTGCCCACTGGTTTATGGAAGGTGAGGACCTTGTTTATGCAAATTTGGCATCAAACCAAGGACTTCATTCATGCTAACATAATAATGGGATAGTGTGCAAAATGGATTCATTGCTGTACACGGCATGGATCTGTTAACAAGTATACTGGACATCTGAAGGATCAGGAAGTGACATTCCCAGAATTTCATCTTAAAATGTTAGTTTACTTGCTAGTATTTCATCGTGTTTTAGCTATTTTGTAGGAAAGCAGTAGTGGGTGTAGTTTGATGTACAAAACATTACAATTCTTTCCATTAATATAACCGAACCAGGTAATGTTTCTATTGATTTATAACACACTTACAATTCTTTCTAATAAGATAACCAAGCAAGGTAATGTTTTTGTGACAAAGTTGTACTGGGACAGTTTCTAGTTGCTCAACAAGAGCTCTTGTATATCATCATTTATAGTGTTTTCTTTCTTTGTGACATGCCACAAAGTAATTTCAGGGCACATCTTATTAATTTTCTCATCTAAGGAAGGAGACTAAGTTATCACTTTCAGAGGGTTTTGCAGAGCAAACACATCCTACAGTAAAAGTATTACACAACTTGGGAGAAGTTCATACAGTTGTCTACCAAGCCTTTAAATGAAGCTTGAAAAGAAAACAGAAAGGAATACTGGTGAAGCATCACTGTCATGAATGTCCTGCCAATGGCAAAGTACAGAAGAATAATTACATTCATATATCCATGTACATCACCAAATATTTAAGGCAAAAACATGCAATGAAAACCATAGGAAACACCAGTGGACCCATCACAGAGAAGCGGAATACACGATGATGAGAGCTAGCAGATGCTGGATGGAACATCTTGTGTACAGACTAACAAGCCTTAGCTAATGCTGGATGCAGGAAGGGAGAAGTGCTGGGCAGTGCTTTATACTACTTATCGCTGAAATAATAGCTTTTCTTTTCCCCATACTGCAGTAAAGAATGAAAGAACATGATGGAAGGATGAAGGAGTCATAGCGGCACAGGCAGAGGAGGAAGCCCCAACCCTACAGGCAGAAGACATAGTCCTAGAGATCTACCAGGGGATGAAGTCTGGACAAAAGGGCAAATGGAAAAAGAGTTGAAGAGATGTGCCCGGGCTGAAGAGAGAGTTCAGGGTTAAGACTGCCTCACCAGCAAAAGAACCTGAGTTTGGATTCCAGGTCCCACATAAAAACACCAGGCAGATATGGCCGCTGCCTGCACATCCAACTCTGGAAGACTGAGTTTGGGAGATTACAGAATGAAGCAAAAAGGAGGTAGAAGCAATCTAAGATGACTTCAAAGTCCCCTTGGGCCTCTACAGGCACAGTGCCCTCTGATACACAAGAACACAGACATTTACAAACACACACACACACACACACACCCCGCCACCACCACCACCACCACCACCACTGACAACACACAGCACTGAGTATAGAGGAGTGTTTTGAGCAGATTATCAACTAACTCATCTCTCGCTAACATAAGCTAGCTATTTCACATCTGTTATTTCTGTGTAACAAATAACACAAGCAAAGTAGCACCAACTGCAAACATTTTAGAACCTCACAGATTCTTAGGGTAGGAATTCAAGACAACAACATCAGGAAAAGTTCACCTCTGCTCCATAAAGCACAGGTTTGCACTGGAGAAACTCAGATGGTAACAGACCAGGCATGCTGGGACAACTGACGGCCCAAGTCAGCATGCATGGAGGCTGACGCTGGCTGCAGGCTGGGGCCAAGTGTGTGTGGGGGGGTGATCACCACGTGCACACCCACTGCACAGGTGCTCCGAGCAGGGCTGCAAGGGGGATTAGGGCTTCCTCACTCCAGAATGCAGGGCTGTCACAGCTAGCACACAGAGCCAGCCTGCCAGAAGCTCTACTACCTCTTCCAACGTAGCCTCAAATGGTATGCCAACTGCCAGAGGTGCAAGAGGTTCCACAGGCCCCCATCTTTCATGGGACAGGTCAAAATTAGGCTGTGACGACAGCACAGGGATAGGAGACACTGAGGCAGGCAGCTTTGGAAATGACAGTCCAGCAAGTAGACTGCCAAGAGGGAGAGCACACTCTAAGTTGCAATGAGAGACCCTTGAGACAACTGCCTCATGATGTGTCCCAGAGATTATTTAGTGAAGCTCAGTCAGTCACGTGGTCGCCCATCACACGCAAAACCTGAGCTTGATTCCTAGCACCACATGGAACCGGGCATGGTGGTTGTCATAGTTAGGCATAGGTGTCAACTTGACTGTTGAGGGTTTGAGCTCTGGGCACAGTTGTGGAGAGTTGATGGTTGAGTTAAGCCCAGAGCAAACCTGAAGGAGATTGTCCAGCTAATGGGGAAGATGCAGCCCATGGTGGGTGGGATAAGGCTCTGGATAAATCACAAAGAGCTGGTTGAGAGAGTTGGCATCCTTCTGTATACTTGGCCAGACATGCTGGTCTGGCAAGTAAGGATTGTCCATCTCTCAGCCGTTATGGTGGCCAGTTCCCTCAGCCCTGGTGTTGGTGCATGCTCTCCTGTCAAGCTGGACTATATGAACTGTAACCAGACTGTCATAAGAAAGTAAACTCCTTGTTCCCTTAAGCTGTGTAATGGTCATTTATCAGCAACCATGCAGGGGACTGCAAGAGTGGTACTCACCCACACAGCACCCAGGAGGTGGAGGCAGGAGATCAGAAGGTCAAGGTCACCCTTGGCTACTACAAAGTGAGTTTGAAGCCAGTCTGGGCTGCATGACTCCCTGTCTCAAAATAAATTAAATTTAGAAAAATTTAAAAGTAGGGGCCAATAAGATAGTTCAACAAGCAAGGTGTGTGCCTGCTCACAAACTTGGTAGCCCGAGTTGCTCTCCAGAAGCCAACATGGAAGGAAAGAATTGACTTCTGAAAGTTGTCTCTGACCTCCGCTGGTGCACCACGGCATACATTCTCTCTCTCTCCCTCTCTCTCTCTTTCTCTCTCCTCTCTCTCTCTTTCTCTCTCCTCTCTCTCTTTCTCTCTCCTTTCCTCTCTCTAAGTAGATAAGTAAAATATTTTTAAAAGAACTGTATTACACTTTATTTTAATAGAAAATAAAACAGGAGTTGGAGGTACAGCCCAGCATTACAACACTTGCCCAGCATGTACACAGTCTTGGGTGGGATTTCAGGTACCATAATTAAAAAAGAAATCTGATTAAAAAATTTTACTTGAAGGAAGGGAAGCACTTAAACCCATGACTTGCCAACTTGGGTAATTTGTGAAAGCAAAAGTTTATCATACAAGCAAGGATATATAATACACCAAGTTAAAGATAAAACCAGTAGTTTGCCAAACTCAATGCATAGGTGCATACCCATGACCTCCACATGTCCACATGCACACTCATGTGCACGCATAGTTGAGCTAAAAGCACATGGGTCAAATATAAAATGGAGGCACTGACCCTGAGTAGATAATTTTGTTCTAAAGTGCTTCACTCACCGAGCAGACTCAACCCCCCCAATCCTTCCTCAACACATCTCCCTGGGCAGAAAGAAGTCCTGGAAAATAGTTATCATCCCCTCACCCCCTCCAGTTCTGCTCTATGGTTCTCCCTCTCTGACTGCCAGCAGGATCCCGTGCCAAATGAACTTCACAGCTGGAAAGGAAGGAGGGACAGACCTCTGTGGGCGCCCACCAGCTCAGTCCAGCGCCAAGCTCTCCTCCTCCACACGGGCACAGGAAGGAGCTGGAAAAAGTCAGAAGCCGGGGCTTGCTCACAGACACAGGGGAAAGGAAAAATGTCACATGTTCTGCTCACACTCTGGGTTAATGGACGGAGCCCAGCGGGTGTAGGTGGTAGATTTTTAAAGTACTTTAAGAGACGCCTGGGAGGTTGTGGGTGTTTTCCTAGCTGGCAATAGTGGAGATTATATATCCTCAGCAGAGATCCTCACCAAACAAAGAAAAAGCAGATTAGATGAAGAAAGAGAAACTTGATGGTAAACTTACAGGCAAACTCAACCTCCTCTTGGCCTTACCTTTGGCTTCTGTCTTACTACAAGTGAGTGCATGGCATCATCCATACACCAGTTATTTCTTAATTTATAAAACAGACCTCCCTCTCAAGTGTATGTGTGTATGTGTGTGTGTGTGTGTGTGTGTGTGTGTGCGCGCGCGCGCAAGAGGGCAATTGAATACATGTACCCGTGGAGGCCCAAGGGTGACTTCAGAAATCATCCTGGATTGCTCTACCTCCTATTACTTTGATCTGGGGTTTCCCAGCTCTGCCTTCTGAGCTAGAATGACAGGCCGCTGCCAATTCCGCTGGACATTTTTACATGGAATCTGAGTTCAGACTCCAATCCTTTTGCTTCTGAGGCAAAGGCTTTAACCCCAGCCCTGTCTCAAATTTTAAACATTAAAAAGACTATCATATCTTGAAGTTTACTTGACAACAAGAAGGCCCTATTCATGGAGTTCTGCCTCATGGATTGCTATGTGACCTCTCACTCCTGGCTCACACCCTCCCCAGGACAGACTAAGCACAGACCAGGGTAGGGCAGTGGCGACTGTGAGTCCCAGTGTAACCGGAAATTCAACATAATTAAAATTCTGATTCTCATCTTTGTCCAGACATCAGCTCCCCTGGTCTGACTTTCCTACTGCAAACAGTGATCAGGTCATCCGTGACATGAGCAGGATTGAAAACACAGCATTGTCTTCTCAATCCCCATGAAATGAACTAAAGGAGCTGCTGTGTCGGACAGCTACAGCTCTACCCTCCCTGGGGACTCCTGTATCCTCCAGAGTGGTTCATCTGAAGCTCTCTGTCTCTTAGGTACCTGAGCACCACTAAGGGATAGAATGAGGGGTGGATGTGGGAGCTGGAGACGAGGAGAGAAGTTCCATCTCTGATCCCCGTAACAGTGAAACCCGCAGACCTCAATTTCATTTTATTTGACTTTCTTATGACAATGAATAACAAATGGGCCCCTTGTAGCTACTTCTCTTTTGCTGTTGTGAGACAATGTTCCTATACACCTTAAGAGAGAAAAGTAGCTTTACTTGGCTTAGAGTTCCAGCAGAGAGATACAGTCTATTATGGCAGAAAAGACGTGGGGGATGGCAGAAGCTGGGGTGGTACGGGTCACTGCTTCTCCACGAGGAAGGCAGAGGGAGCAAGCGCAAACTGTCGAAGCAGGGCTGGGCTACCCAACCTCGGGCTCTACCTCCTAGGCTGCCCTGACCTTTTCAAACAGCATCAGCGAAGATGCAAATCCCTGAGTCTGTGTGGATCGACTCACATTTACACACTGACGCCCTGCCATTATCTTCCATTCCCTTTGAGCTGTAAAAATCTTTATCACAGTGATGTCACATCCATGCAATCATCATTGTCAAATAAACCTTGAAACAATTCTAAGTCCTAGCTGACTAAAAGCTGTGGGCATCGGCCCCAACTAAAGAGTTATCATAAATGAAGTCTTGGGCCCTAAACCTCCAGAATGAAATCCCCCACAATCTCCCTTAATTTCTGCTGGAGAATCACACTATTTCGTGACATTCCCTGTTAGAAAATTCTCTCAGGGACCTGAAAGATGGCTCAGGCTATGTAAGCCCCAAGACCTGAATTCAAGTCTCAGTGCAAGGAGAAAACTGACTCCATAAAAGCTGTCTCCTGCCTGCCTCCAGGTAAGTGGGCGAACACACACACTCGAATAAATTTTATTCTCCACAGTCTCTTAGGAAACACAATGCCTACAGGGTAGAGTCTTTAATTCTGATAAGGAAACCCCTCCACCGACTGTCTCCCACCCAAAACCCTCTTCTTATTAGACACATGCTGTCTCCATGAGACCCTGAGAGCACAGGGGTCCTGGGGTCTCAGTTTTACTTGTGCTGCCCAGAGTGTCCTCCTCATTCCTGTCAGCTTCACCCACTGACCCTGTACACTGGGGAAGCTGGGAAGGTCTGAGGTTGAAAAGAAGAAGAAAAAAATTTAATAATGTCTAATGAAGAAGACTAGAATATTAGAAAAGACAGTATAAATTTATCAAAGACAACCTATTCCACATTCCTTTTTTTTAAAATAAGAGCCATGATTTTACTTCAGTAAAAAAAAATTTTTTAGATGAATTCTATAAATAAAGGGGCTATAAACTATTCCAGGTCAAGGTTCTAATTAGCAGGGGCAACAAAGGACACCTATAGTCCCAGCATTCAGGAGGCTGAAGCAGGAGGATGGCTGGGAGTTAGGACAGCTTGCACTATATAAGTCAGCATCCACACCAGGCAGGATATGAAAGGAGATCTTTTCTCAAAGCCCCCTTCTGTCTGCAGAGTTCTAAATGATGGCCTCTTGTAGTCTTGCTGGTTATTGTTAACAAGGAGGTACTACACACACACACACACACACACACACACACACACACACACACACACACAACTGAATGGTATCCTTAACCATTTTATGACCATTTAAGTATAGCTGTTTCTAGGCTCTAACACCACTTTTTGTGTGACCAACAGCTCAGGGAAATTTCTAATGAAAATGTGGCAGATGTCAAATCCAGCAGAAGCTTAACAGTTTGTTGTCACCAAATGCTGCTGGAACAGTCCATGTGGCAGTGCGCCTTCTGAGGCCACAACACCCCAGCGAAGCCATTCACCTCATTCACCTTGGACTACGTGCATAAATTTTGACCCACATTCTTCCAGCAGCTCTCAGCATCCTTCTTGGCCTATGACGTCAAACACAATGTACCCCACAACTGGCTGCTAAGGGGTGTCACTCAGCGCTCACTGCCACTGGGATCATACCAAGACTCTCAAGTTCCATGTGATCCTGCAAATATCATCTGAACTGATTAGCATGCAGACTCGGTGTATGCACGCATATGGGCCTCCCAAAATTACAGAGCCTGACTGAACTGCAGACGCAAAATTTTATTGACCCCTCTAACTAGAGCAGCCACATTTTGCCATGATGACATGCCATTACTGTTGCTTATAGTGCTGTAAAAATCAAATGGTTCTACCATGACATTAGCTACCCCCTCTCTCTTTTCATGTTTTGAATCATATTTTCAAACCATCTTTCAAAATTGCATAACCGGGGGTTGGAGAGATGGCAGACTTGAGTTCGAAACCCAGAGCACACATCGTGAAAGGCAGGCATGGCGGCGCACACCTGTCATCCCAGCACCGGAGAGGTGGAGACATGCAGCTTCCTGGGGCTTACTAATAATTGGGGATCACTCAGTCCATTTTATGAAGTATTGCCCAACTCTGGAATCAAAAACAAAGTCAATTTGGATCTTGAAACTAAATGAGCCCTTGAATTAGTCATGGTGTCTAAGTATGTAAAGCATTTAAAACCACATGGATAGATGTTATACGGTTTGAGAAGAAAATAATCAAATAAAAAAAAATGGAGTTTCGGAAGTTGAGACAAATGTCAAACTTTAGCCCAAAGCAAACTATTTTAAAGAAAAAAAATTCTAAACACTTGAAAGATCTGGTTTGTAATGGAAATGCAGGCAGACGCGCTTCCGATGTAATACACACACACGGCATGTTCCTGTTCTTGTGCAGTGATTTTTTTCCCTTTGGAGCATTAATCTTTGAATGACTTACTCCATAAATTATTTAACTTAGTTCAAAAGCAAATGAAATTTAAAATATCCATTTATTGAATGGCAAAAAAGTGCCATGTTGAAATTACTGTGATTTATCTGCTTCTTTAACAATTCCTGCAGCAAACTTACTTCATTGCTCAAAATTATTACCTGTTTGCATAGTTTCCTCTGGTTCAAACATAAATCTGTTCTCGCTGCTCTGAACAGTAGCCATTTGTCAGGACCTTGTTTGTTCATTCACATCTATAAGGCCTAACTTTTTCTTTCTGTGGCTCTAAACTAGCACAGTGTGGTACAGACATTAGTACTTACACTTTGGAAGCCAACTAAATGTATGTGCACCAAGGCTGCGGGTGTAGCACAGTAGGAGCAAGCTTGCTTAGCACACGCAAAACCCTGGGCTTCAATTCCCAGCACCATAGAAAACCGGGCATGGTGGCACTTGTCCATCATCCAACAGTCAGGAGGAGAATCAAAGGTTATATACTGTGGTATGTGGTGAGTTCAAGACCAGCCTGGGCTACAAGAGACTCTGGTTCAATGAAAGGGCAGAATATTCCTATGCACAGTTCACTCACCAGACCCACACGACCATTTGTATGGTCCAACCACCAGGCAGGACCCGCAGATGAGCGCTGAAAGATGACGCAACTTGACTGAATTTGGAATCACTTCGGGTGTACCTATGACGGTGCTTGCAGAGAGATTTAATAAAGCTGGAAAAGCTACCCTGATTTTGGGCAGCACCAACTCTTGGGTTGGGGCCCTGGATGGAGTTAGCAAGGAGCAAGCGAGCTGAGCACCGGCATCAGTTCTCAGTGTTCCATGATGGTGGACGCAACGTGACGAGAGACCTCACTTCCACTGCCTCCCCACCATGGTGGACGGTATCACCTCTTAAACACAGAGCCGAAATATGCCCTTCTACCCTGAACTTGCCTTTATGTCACAACAATGACAAAAATAGCAACTACAACAGAAGTAGTATTTCCTGAGTGCTCGTGACTCGGGCATCTGTCACAGCAACCAGAGCATCTCCATTCTGCCAGGGAGAGGATTTCTGGCTTGAAGATGCAACTTCTATCTGATCCCTAGAAGAGGTCAGGAGAAGGTATCAGTCTCAGTGGTAAGGAGCTTGGCTACCATGCCCGAGGCCCAGGGCTCCAGCCCCAGAACCTAAAACTCAAAAAAAAAAAAAAAAAAAGAGGGCACTATATATCTCTCATCATGATTTACTTGGTTGTGAAGTTGAGAACACACATAACACACCATATGATCCCATTTGTATTGCTTCGTATATTACTAAACACTCTGAAGCAATATGATTAAGAATTAATTCTCTTCACAGAAATTTCGCCTTACTTTTCCTTTAAAACTGTCAAATGCTCGTTTCTTGCAGTCTAGAAAGGAAGAAGAGCAGTATTTTCTTGTTGCCTCTTAGACCTCAATAACCTAAATGCCCTGTCATAGTTAGGCACAGGTGTCAACTTGACAGTGGAGGGTTTGAGCTCTGGGCACATTTGTAGAGAGTTGATGGTTGAGTTAAGTCCAGAGCAAACCTGAAGGAGATTGTCTAGCTGATGGGGAAGACCCAGCCCATGGTGGTTGGGATAAAGCCCTGGATAAATCACAGAGAGGTGGTTGAGAGAGTTGGCATCCTTCTGTATACTTGGCCAGATATGCTGGTATGGCAAGTAAGGACTGTCCATCTCTCAGCCATTATGGTGGCCAGTTCCCTCAGCCCTGGTGTTGGTGCATGCTCTCCCGTCAAGCTGGACTAAGAACTGTAACCAGAAATCGTACGAGAATGAACCCCTTGTTCCCTTAAGCTGTTTTATGCTCATTTATCAGCAACCATGCAGGTGGACTGTAACATGCCCCAAAGATGGTGATAGGAAAACTTAAGATTGTGCATATCCCACGCATGGGAAATTTGCATGTGCGCAGATCCTGTGCCAATACTTTGCTAGCAGATAGCAATTTTATCTTTTGGAGAAAGCAAACAAATAAAACCATCAGAAGAGTGCAAACAGGAAACATATTAGAACCCAGTGGCCAAGGGCAGAACACACATGGACGGTCCTTTCCCAGGATCTGGAGCTGTTGGGTAAAAGCAGGGAGTCCAAACGATCAGTCAACATGCATGCAGGATACTGGAGAGGGGACAGCAATGTCTCTAAACGCTGCAGGCTCATGAAAAGGCTGAAATGGACAGAGACCTGCTGTGTTCAGAGAACCAAGGCGCTGAAGGATTTTACATGCCACGGACAGATCCTGGGTTGTTTGGGGGAAGACAGAGGAAGGCCCGCAGTGACAAGGTACCCCTTCTAAGCTGCCCATGCTTTCCCTATGGAACACTGAACCAATGTATGCAAATCCAAAGCACTGACCTGGCTTCTTCAACAACTGCGTAACATTTAACAGAAGATAGCCCAAGGAGAGCACTCATACCTGTGTCCCAAAAACTCAAGTGAGAATGAGAAACCATAAATCCAAGATCTTAAGCCTTGGCTGTTTTAACGTTATTCAAACACTCATCTTTGAATGCTAAATTCTTCTCAACAGACAAATGTCCTTAGCAACTCATCAAGCACATACTGTACTGAAGAGAGGGAGAGAAAACAAAAGATCTCAGAAAGGAGAGGCTTCTTCAGCTCTCTGTCAAAAATTATTCACAGAACACTATGTAAATCCCTCAAATTTCACCAAGACATGCCATGAAACTGGGTTGAGAAACAGGTCTCATGAGAACGGCTGGATAGGCAGGAAAAGGAAAAGGAATACGGACAAGACTCAATGCCTAAATCAAGACTTTCACAAAGCTGTAGGCAGATGGCTCAGCAAGCAAACAGCTTGCGTGCAAATGTGAGAGCAAGAGTTCAGACCCCACAAAGGTCAGATGGGCGTGGCATCCTTGGAAGACAGAGGCTAGGGATCCCAGGGGAGCCAAGCTGACTAGATAGAACAGATCATAATGGTAAGCTTAGGGTTCAACTGTGAGAATCTGCCTCAATGAATAAGGGGGAGTGATCAAGGAAGACACCAATGTCCTGATGCCAACCTGGGCCCTA
Organism: Typhlomys cinereus; assembly: GCA_023101885.1. NCBI lineage: Eukaryota > Metazoa > Chordata > Mammalia > Rodentia > Platacanthomyidae > Typhlomys > Typhlomys cinereus. Next base: position 8,530,028 of record JALPQD010000036.1, read on the forward strand.
TAACCACATATGTAGACTCATCAAAGATGCAGATACACACACACAGACCTATGCATGTCATGATTCAGAGTCTGGTAGTTAATTTTGGGGGAGCAGGATTTCAAAGTATATTAAAAGAATTCATCTTCTCCATGAGGCTCATTGGACCCCTGGAAGTGGGTCAGGCGATTCTATGTTGAGGTGCAAGCATATTATTTTGCCTAAACAGCTGCAGGGTACTTGTGCTCAGTTGCTTGTCTGCATATCAAGACTCAGCAGATTCACGTATCTGACAAATATCTACTGAGTGAAAGAATGAAAAGTAGTGAACTGAGCTACAGAAAATGGGACCATCATGTTATATAAAGCCATGTGGTCTATACAAAGTAGCTATGAACAAACATTTATAGCTGAATTCAAATTTTAATTGTAAGGTATTTGCCCTATATAATTTGATTCACAAAGCTGAAAAAAGACAGTGTGCTGATCTGAAAAATGAGCCAGTGAGAGAAACACACTCAATGAATGGCAGAAGACACAATGCTCTATATATATCTTCTACCACATGTGTCCAGGGTTTTGTTGGGGATCAGACTTGCCATGTGTCCTTGTTTATCCTGAGCAGACGGCCACAGAATATCAGAAAGGCAGGCTTTGGCAATAACAGCAAAGAAATGTTTCTTGAAAACCTCCTTTTAAATAATTACAATCAAATGGTGCACACTTTCTCAATGGAACTGATGAGCTGATTGCTATCCACACTGAGGTGTTACCATAACTACAGAGAGAGCAGCAGACTCTTTTGCATAAACCTGAACATTGCTGGAGCACCACCAAGTCCCCTTTCCATCCACCTCCCTGAGGATACCCACTGGGTCTCCCCCCTATAAATGCAGTCTTCCCCAAGTTGGATAGATGTGAGCACAGGTCTGCAGACTAAAGGTTTGATCTCCAGGAGAGGGACTACTGAGAAGCAGGGGAAATCTTTAAGTGGAGGGGTCTGATGTGACATCATCAAATTCACGAGGGAAAGGTGGGACCCCTGTGTCTTCCTCTTCCTGTCTGCCTCTGCCTCCTGGCTCCTTAGGAGAGTGGATGACTCTATAACATGTTCCTGCCACAACATGCTTTCGTGTCAGCGGCCTAAAGCAGTGTACCATTCCATTCTGAACCAGCCCCTCCAAAATTATGCACCAAAAATTAGCTTCTACTTGTTATAAGTGAGTTATCCCCAAGTATTTCATTACTGTAATGCAACATGTTCTGAACTTCATGCTTGTCAATGTTTACCTGGGGCCACCATTATAGATATTACAGATGATGATGATAGATAGATAGATAGATAGATAGATAGATAGATAGATAGACAGACAGACAGACAGACAGACAGACAGACAAGACAATTTAGGTAAGTAGGTAGCGTGGGTATGTGGGTGGACAGATAGATAATAAATAGAAGATAAGTAGATAGATATATAGATGAAAGACAGAGAAAAAGAAAGAGAAAGAGAGAGACAGAGAGAGAGAGAAACAATTATTTTCTCAAAAAGCTCAGCATTTGGTTTATTACTTCGATTTTTACTATGAAAAGATTGAGATGGAGAGAAATCTTGCCTAAAACACTGGCTGGAAGATGACTGAGTCTTTTGAGGGTATCTGGCTGGATCATGGGTACGCTGGCCTTGCAGCTAGTGTTCTGCTGTAGATGACAACTTTCTTTCTGCTTCTAGAGCCCCTGTTCCTCCTACCCCACCCGTATTGGGTTCTGTTTAACGTTCTTTTTCCTGCAGCCTTGTTCCAATAACTGTGTAACAGTCTCACCTTCTCCAGGACAGGACCCGATCGCCTGACTCTAACCGATTCTAACTGAAGACTTGAATTTCGTGCCCAAGGGTTGAGCCTCTCCAATAAACCCTTTCTAATGGGTAGGTCTAAATATGGGGGCCACAGCTCAGGGCAAAGCATTTGCCTAGCATGTACAAGGTCCTGGGTTCTACCCCCACAACAAAAACAAACAAACAAATAAGCAAACAAACAAATAGCTGAATTGTCTGTTAAAAACCAGAAGTTGCTAAAGATTGTGCTGACTCTCATTTGATAATTACCCAAGACCCCAGGAGGATTTTTTTTTTGGCAAGAGTGCTTCATCTCTCTAGACACCACAAGGACCCTGCCCGGAGCAGGCAGTAGATCGGCAGTAGCTCCCTCTTCCTGCAGGCCATGGACCGGCCGCCACCTGTCAGAGGGCGTGCGGTTAATTAGGTGACACTTGCGAAGGGCTTTTCGACATGCAGCACACATGTCGTCCGGGATCTCACACATGGCGTTCTGCACTGTAAAATCCAAGAGCTATTTTTAAAATCTACCAGTTGAGCAAAGCTTACAAGTGTTCCCTCCTGCAGCCCACGCTGAACCCTTGGCTTCCCCCCTCCCCCGAGAATACCTCAAGAAGTATGTATGAGTGAAGTGGGAGAACTGAAAAGGATATGAAGGACATTTAACACTGTCCCCCATACCTCCTTGCCCCCCAAAAAATCTAGTTATAATCCATGCCAAGTTTTCAGGGAAGCCACAAAGATCTTGTTTGTTCCAGTTCACCTGGTCTTTTTAAAAACAACCAATTTCAAAGAAGAGAAGGGAAGGGGCTGCTTGTATTTGTCTGGATTTCATTTCCACACAAGCCAGAGGGTAAGACTGGCACTTCTGGGGCGCCTCGCACACACACAAGGAAAAGGTGGGCTTTTCTAGACTCACTCAGGCAGTGCCTTGATGGGCGTGGGTGTAAGTGTGGGATCCCCTTTAGTTCCCAAACTATAATTACTCAAAAGCCTTTCTGGCTTCAGGAAAAATAAAGGGCTTATTTTTAATTAATGAGGGCAGGTCCCTAATTCTCTCTTTCAAAGAGCTTCCTCTTGCTGAAAGGAATCCTATGAATGAGTGGGGAGGTTTAACGAGTTGCCTTTGGCTAAGAGGTTTCAGGTAGTTTCCCCAGAATGAAGTTCTTTTCAAAGACACAGGCCCAAAGTCCCCTCTGCCGCAGCAGCTGCCCCGAGCGCACCCACGTTCCTCAGCTCTTGGCTTCTGCAGGGGCAGGTGCTGGCATGCTGGCACCTTCTGTGTGCACCCCTCTACCCTCCAAGCTCTCTCCCAGTGCTCGGAGAACACGCCATGTTCCTAAGCAAACCTTAACTGTGATTTTCCATGGACTCCAACAACCTCGTACAGTATTTAAGACTTTTCAAGCTTTGCTTTGTTGGTCTTGTTTTCTCCTGTCAACAAGTGACAAAAATAAGAGTGATCTTTGGAGAAAAACCTGCATAGAACAAATGTCAGAAAGAAGAAGCTCGTTCCTAGGGTTTGCTATTTAGAAAGAAGATGCAAAAAAAAAACCTTCAAGAGCACCCAAGCCCCTTTCTAGACCTGAGATTACCCTAACACTGATGGCTTGTTCTGCTGGCAACCACGTGCCAACAGCAACACTCATTCACAAATGCTAATTCCATTTGCCAGTGAAAGCCCTACATATTTGCCATTGTGGAACCAAGATGATACTGTATTTGGTGTGGGGGTCTATAGTCCCAGGAATGCCGTAGGCGGGGGAAGTGGGGAACCGTGTGAGCTAGGGAGTCCAAGGCCAGAGAATCTGTACACAAGACTCTCTCTCTCTTTCTCACACACACATACACACAGACACACACACACACACACAGACATACACTCTCTCTCTCTCTCTCTCTCTCTCTCTCTCTCTCTCTCTCTCTCTTATATTTCCTGTCTATGCCATTAACTTGCATTGTTTCCCACAGCCAGGCACTGTGACTGGATTCCTTTACTTCCTCTTGGGAAACAAACAGGGTACCAGGGGCCCCGTGGTATGAAGGCTCCCACGAACACACACCTCACCTCACCCATTTCTTCACTGCCGTAGTCTAGGACCCTGACCAATGCTTGGCACATGGTAGATATTTACTAAATGTGTCTGATAAACTTCTAAAGACCATTTCCCAGAGTTCTCACTGCAATCTTATAGATGGGTATACATTTTTCTCTTCGGTTTGTTTCCTTTTTTTGTTGTTATTATTTTGAGTTTTTCCCCTGTTGTTTCTTCTATTTCCTGATGTAACTTTCTTTTTAGTAAATATTACAGAGACCAAAGTACAAGAGCCAGTCCTGACACCTGTTGTAAATATTAACAAAGTATCCTTGACTAAAGACAGATCACAGCCCGCAAAGCACTGGGGATGGATCAGCCCCTGGAGCCTGCAGGGAAATGCTCCGCCCCTCAGTTATCCCCCAGCCCCAAGCACTTTCCATCTTCCAAGGAAGGAAGGTCTGGCTAGGGTAAGCTGAGCCCACATTTAGCAAGTTCAAGTCCCTTACTTTCATCATCAATATAGGAAAAAGCTACCGTTTTCAAACGACCAATCATTTGAAAGGGGATTTCATGCTTCGTGTGCACTTCATCACATTTTACAGAGAAAGACTTGGGGCTGTGTCACTGTTGGTACAGCACCTGCCTAGCAAGCAAGCACGAAGCCCTGAGTTTAGTGTGGAGAGTTAGGAGTTAAGGCAAAGCCCTGAGCAAGCCTGCAGGTGGCTGTCTGGTTGATGTAGGAAACCCCAGCTCATACTGGGTACGACCAGACCCCGGGAAGGTGGTAAGATGGAGGGAGCATTCTCCAGCATACCTGGGCAGTGCTGCAGTCTGACAAGTGAGGACTATTCCCTCTCAGCAATCCCCGTGGATATGACGAGGCCAGTTCCCTTGGCTCCTCGTGCTGATGTGAACTCTCCTGCCAAGCTGGACTAACAGAACCGAAACTGGGCAATCGTAAAAACCCCCTTGCTCCCCTAACCTCTTGGTAGTGAATTTATCTGCAACATGCAGGCAAACTGAAACAACTAAAAGCCACGGGGTATCATTTTATTCCTTACAGCTGGAGCAACGGCCTCGTGCATGTAGTGCTAACCCAGTGCAGTTGTGCAGTGCTGAATTCCGTGAAACGGCTGCCTTATTATTTTATGTAGGTTCTTTGTGTGGGAAAAACCTGCATGTTGTATGACTCTTGTTTCCCAGAGTAAACGGCAAACACTCAATCAGTACTTAGTGACCGAGTGAATCACAGGATTACACACCTAACTAGAATCCACTGAACTGCTTAAATGAAAAATCCTGACCTGGGAGACCCTTCTTCTGTCTGTTTCACAGACATGTGGGCACAGCTTTTACAGCGCACCTCCAGGCAGTTTGGGGCACCGAGACATGCTTTAATGGTGAGTCTTCCCTACCCCCACCCCCACCGCCCACTAAGGCTAACCATGTCTAGAACATGCCCAAAGCAATGTGGGTGCTCAGTGCCATATGAAATGTGGTTCCAGTTAATACAGAATGTCACTGAAAGTGTACCTAATAATTTGGGTTGTCTAGACAAAAAAAAAAAAAAGCCACTGGTTTTATTATGGTTTACAGGTTCATAGGATGGCCCTTGCTTGAGAGGATCAATCTCAGGAACTTCAAGAACATCACACATCTGTTCTAGACTGAGTCCTCTCTCATGATGTGCAGAGACAAGCACTAAATGTGGCACTGTGAAGCTTAACTTCCATGACTACTCTTTCCACTTACAAATAACCACACACGCAGCTCAGTATTCCAGCAGTTTCTTGTGTGAGCGCTCCTGAGTACCACTTTGTATATCAGAAGTCATTGTTGCTCTACGACCTGTAGTTGACTCCCTTCATAAGGATTTCCACAGGCCACAGCATCTGGATGTGAAAAGTCTTCGTAAGCATATCAGGCTAAGACAGAGTTCCCTTAGGGCCTATGCTGAAAGCAAGCGGGTTCTCATTGGATATATGCCTCGCAGCTGTCTCCAACAATTCAACTTTATTACAGGCACAAGGAAATCTCCCCTTGTCTGATTTTTAAATAGGATCATAGGCTTAGTCTTCCAACTCTTCCATAGCCGCAAGGTGTTATCGTTATTGCAGTACCTCCTTTTTCCTGCTTCACAAGAGCAATGGCAACTTACAGATATTTCTGATATTATAAAGACAGCAAACCTAGGAGAGATATGCGACTGACTTCATGGGAAGACAAGCATGCACACAAACCTGGCAACCTGAGTTCAGTATCTAGAGCCCACCTGGTAGAAGGAAAGAACAGACTTCTAAAAGATCCTCTTACCTCCACATATGTGCTATGGTGCATGCTTTCTCAATCTCTCTCTTTCACTCTTTTTCTCCTTTCTTTTCCCCCCACCAAATATATTTTAAACTCATTTTTTAAGACCTGAACTTGAGTATTCTACCATAAAACTTCTAACTCAGTGTTTCTATTCACATAATACCACCTGGTGACGCTCTCTGTAACCAAGTATCCAGTTAATGTATGTTGAGTCTCTGCATGAGCCACTGGAGACTGACAAATGACCTGAAGGTCCAGGATCACAGCTTAGCACAAGCCATGTCAGGGCTTAAGAGCGGAAGGAGAGATGAGGTAAGAAAAAGGAATGATAAATAACAATTCATGAGACAAAGAACAGACAGCATGGCACATGGGAAAAACTGTAGGGAACTCAAAAGGGAATTCTTCTCTTTTCCCTGAGAAAGTAGGAAGGGCCAGCAGAAGAGAGGCTATAGAGCTCAGTGGGTAAACTGCTTGCCATGCAATATAAAGAACAGAGTTCAAATCCCCAGAACCCACAAAAAAATCAAGCATGGCCACGAACATCTGTAATCCCAGTATGCCTATGATCTGATGGGAGGCAGAGACAGAAGAATCCCAGGAAGATTTTAGCCAGCCAACCTAGAGTTTATAGTAGTGAACAAGAGAGAGAGAGAGACTTGGTCTCAAACAAGGTGGAAGGGGGGACTGACATCTGAGGTGGTCCTCTGACCCTCACATGCATGCACATGGCATGTGTATCTCTGCACTCATACACAAGAGCACACACATATACACAAGAACTACGCACGTATTTACAAACACTAAAAAACAGTTCTTGATAATGAAAGCTAAGAGAATACTTGCCTCTTACATGTAAGCTGGATCAAGAGCTTGAAGTATTAAATTCCTGCAGACAACATAAAGTAATTGTTTCCTGACACTGGATGTGGCAATGATTTTTATATACAACACCAAAAATTTAGGTAAGAAAAGTAAACAGACTGTATTCATCAGAATTAGGAAGAAGGGGAAAGCCCATGTACAGGCATTTTTCCAAAGCAGATACAAGATGGCCAACAAACATATGAAAAGATGCCCATCTGGGCATGGTGGCTCAAACCAGGTAGAAAGTGATGACCAAGACTGGTGGGTGGTGATAGGTGTAGAGCAGTGTAAACAGCATCCTTGATGGGACCAGGGTATAGCCAGGAGGTACAGTGCTTGCCTCTCACATGTGAAGCCCTGGATTTGATCCTAGCGTGGGAAAGCAAGGGAGGAAAGGGGCTAAAAGAATAAAAGCTAAAACAAAAAATGTTTACCCTGCTTTTTTCCCTGCGGTGGCCAGTGTCTTCCTCTAGGACACACCTCAGCTCAGAGCTTGGCCTGTCTCCTGAGTCACCTCTCTGCATGTATCTTGTCCCAGGTGGCAGGCATCTGTTAGCTGCTTCTGCTGGACACTAGTGGGCACAGTGATACAGGGCACTGGTCTAAGTCTGAACAGGGCATTGGGAATCTGTATGCAAACGGCAGCAGCTACTTAACGTAAAAATTACAAAGGCGTGACGCGCAAACCAAATAATCTCTTTCTTTCTTTTTTTTTTTAATCTCTTGCAGCTCAGAAACTGATTTGCCTCCTATCAGCAAGGCTCACACTGGGCTTCTTAATGAAATCCTTCAGGGATATTCTTTGAAGCTCATCTGGCCAGCCAAAACCAATAAGCAGAAAACAAGCAACTGCTTAATAGATTTGAATCTGAGGGAAATGTTGGCTGTGTTCGACATTTTCATGGCCCCTAGTCAGGCCAGGTGACAGGCACTCAGAATGAGAAGAAAGACCTCCTGACATGATCTATGACTATGCCACCTCCTGTCAGTGACCATGAGGCAATCTCCACCCAGAGAAAAGTGTCTCCAAGCTGTCTCTTGGAGCTACATCCAATGCAGAATGAGCTGGGATGCGAGGGGTGTCTGCCAAGGTCTTGTCCTTGTAGCACACTGACTAAAGCAGTAGCAGGAGTCACAGTCGCAGAGTAAGCCACACCACGGTTTCCCTCCCAACATGCTGGGATACTGGGCTGCAGAGCTTGCCTCCCAAGCAGAATGAGTTTCTGTGGAGACGTGGAGTGCACACCTGATTGGAGAAACCAAAGTGTCCGAGCTCCGGAATCAGTGAGGATGGAGAGAGGGAGTCGGGGTCAGGGCTGTTTGCACCTGGCCCATGGAGAAGGCAGGCAGCAAGGTGAGCACTGGCCAGATGGAGAAGCAGGCCATGGGCAGCGATGAAGGCTTGAAGAGGGCGAACAAAGGCCCGAGGGTGAGACCAAGAGCTGTGCTGAGGAGCGGTGGTCCGCTAGCTCCTCCATGTCCTCACCCCCAGGCTTTACAGTACACAGCTAGAACAGCACCTGGGGGAATACAGTAGAACTTCTCATCTTCCTGGGGGGCTCTGAACCTTGGGAGCAGGGGAAGGAAAGAAGGGGCTTCATTCTTCTGTTTTCCTCCCCTCCTGCTCTCTCTCGTGCCCTCTATGACATAGTTCCCAGGGCTGTGGAGATGACTCAAGGATTAAAGCCTTTTCCTTGCAAGCAAAGGGACCTGAGTTCAGATCTTCAGATGCCACATGAAATCATGGGGGTGGGGGGCGGGGCGTAAGATGACAGAGGTCCTTCAAGCCAGAGCCTGGAAAGCAATAAGGAGATAGAGAAATCCAGGATGATTCCCAGTACCACCCTTGAACTTCCATAGGCACGCACTCACGTGCCCTCTCATACATACACACACAGACACATAAGTGCATGTGCACCCACACACACACACTAGTTCCCATGACTCGGGGCCACCAGCGCTGTTTCACATTCATATTCACATACCCTCTTTCACACACAGGTGACGGTAAGCAGTGAGAACTAGGGTGTCAGTCCTAGAGGGACAATCCGGCCCACGAGCTGCCTGGAAATGTCCCTGTCTATCAAGTGCGTGGAGCAGGAAGAACAGGAAGTAGGGAAGCTCATCCTTTGTGAGTACCCGCTTGCTCACAGGAAGATTACAAAGTGCGTTGCAGGCATTCTCACGTCAGACCAGAAAGACTGGTGTCACAGTCTCTGCATAGACCAGGAAGACTAGCGTCGGTGACACAGGCTGCCAACACCTGCAGGACTGAGTGCCAAGTGCAGCAGTGTTCAACAAAATCAGAAGATGCTGAGCAGAAGGGTTTACTCTCGGCTGGAACAGAAAAGCCAATAGTGGAGCTGGGGACATGAGTCAGGGATACAGTGTTTGCCTAGCACACACTGGGTCCTGGAATCCATTCACATGATCCATCCACTCTCCAAAATAAGGGTCCTACAGGGAGAAGCCATGGTGCAGATATAATGGGGCTGGGGCTGGGACTGGGGCTGGGGCTGGGACTGGGGCTGGGGCTGGGGCTGGGGCTGGAGCTGGGGCTGGGACTGGGGCTGGGGCTGGGGCTGGGGCTGGGACTGGGGCTGGGTGATGTGACTTTGGAAAGGACAAGTGCCAGATACATTTTTCTGCTATATTCCAGTTTATGTGAGGATTATTGCAAACAGGCAACGGCCTATCTCTTAGAACCACATTAAGAAATGGGTTTATAGAAGGTACCCTTCAAGTATGAAAGACTTACTATCTAATGCATTTTAATTGTGAGTCTTTCCTCCTCTAATTAGATGCTGGAAACTCAACATAGTTTACATTTTTATTAGCCAGGTTATTTCAGTAATAAAAACACTTTTTCTTCAGAATTATAATCCCAAATTTTTTTCCTTTAAAATGAGTTGATCCTTCCTCTCTATCTTTCTTCATTCCTTCTTTCTGTCCCTCCTTCTTTCTTCCTTTCCCTCCTCTCTCCTTCCCTCCCTTTTTCTTGCTTTTTAAAAGTAATAAGAAACTTCACTTTTGGGGACAGAAATCCAAATAGCTCCAAAATACAGAACTATTGTGATTCATTCTCTCAATGTTTATCATATATCAAATGCTAAAAATTGCTCAAGCCTCGGAGATACAAAAATAGACGTTTCTAGTGTATATAGCCTCCAGAAAGGTGAAAACCAGAACTTAAGTACCTTGGGATTTCAGAATTAGCATAAAGGTTGTGCAACTTTATGAAAACACTAAGAACCCTCAGTGGTCAATTCGGTGGACATTTTATGGTATATGAGTTATATCTTAATTTTTTAAAAGCCCTGTGGGAGTGTTATGGGAGAGGATGTAGCTGGGGTTTTCACAAGGTAGGTATTCTATAAATGTTTTATGAAGAATACAATCAAAGCCAGGCACGGTGCTAGATGCCTGTTATCTCAGCACTCTGGAGGCTGAAACAGGAAAAAGGAGTGTGGGAAGCCAGCAGGATCACATAATGAAATTGGGACTGGCTGTGAGGCGAGACACTGTCTCCATCAACCAACCAACCATCCATCTAATCCATCCAGCCATCCAGCTACCATAAAACCTGCTGTGGCACTTTATTAAAAGAAGACCCATCTGAAAAATACTCGTTATGTATACAATCTTGACTATCACTTTAACTGGCATTATCATTCTGTTGTGATTTGAAGTCTAACCCTGTCAAATTCATTTGACACGTAGATGTTTACTCCTGATGGTCCAGCTCATGGAATAGTGTGAGCTAAGAGTATGACATATGACCTTGGCCCTTGCTCCAAAACCAGCAGGGCAGAGTCCCAAGTCCCACCCAGCTGTCCTACCTTGTTCACTTCAGTTCTGTTGAGTGTCAACCATCCCCGTGAGAATGCACGAGAGCCACAGTCTACTGTAAGCGGATCTGTGTCTGGCCACTGGAAGTTGGGCTGATACCATCCTTATCCTGGGGTATCTTGTCCATTGTAACACAGCCTCCCTGAAACATGGCTATGCTTTTTATCTTAACAGTAAGCTCTCTGTAATACCAAGTAACTTACAGAAACACACGAGAACCCAGGACATACGGGGCCCATGTTGCATTTTACTGATTCCTGCCAGTGACTCAAGAGAAATATTGTGCTATTGTTCTGTCACCACTAAAAGATATTTTACATAACATGCTAAAAACTGCAATATTATAGAGCTTTCTAATATTAGATTTCCCTGTTGGATACACTTAAATTTTCAAGAAAGAAGATATGGGTAGAAACAAAATATCTCTAGTGTCTTGAGTAGAAATGTTCTAAAATCTGTTATCTGTAGTGTTCTAAAAAGAAAATAGCATACCAGGAGTATGGGGTGCATATCTTTGTGCCCCCCGCTACTCAAGAAAGAAGGGCAAAAGAATCACCATCTCAATGCCAGTCTAGGCTACAATAGTCAGACCTGCTCTTAAAAGGAAATAATACAATACAATGAAAATAATGTCAGGGATGCACTTTAAGGGATTCCATAAAATTTAGAATTGTCTAAAGTATGTCAAGTTGCTTTTATCTGTTTTAAATTGCCTAGAACTTATTGAGTTCTTATATCTACTTTTTAAATTTTTCTCATCATTTCTTATTATTAAGAAATCATTCCCTCCAGCAACAAATCAACTGTCTTCAATCACTGCATTTCCTCTGCTGGAGGAAAATCATTGCATATTCATATTCATCATGCATGTATGCAAAGACAGAGAAGAGATAAAGGAGAGAAAAACATGTCAATTACAATTATCTTTGGGGAGCGGGCATCCATTTGAAACATCTACTTTAGGGAATGTATTCTTCAATTTTCTACAAGTATACTATCATAACTTTAATATATTTTTTATTTTACTTGTTTGGGGAGGCACACACTAACATATTAATGTCACGGCACATAGAAAAAGGTCAAAGGATAACTTTTAGAAGTCAGTTCTCTTCTTCCCCCGTGTGGGCTCCATCAAACTCAGTTTGTGAATACTTCTGGACCCTAAAATGACATATGTAAGTGAGGTGCTCGCCTGCAATTCCAGTATACCAGAGGTGGAGGCAGGAGGATCACAGTTCCAAGGTCAGGCTTGGCTCCTTGAGACCCTAACCTTTAAAGAATATATATTAGTATTTTCATTATCTGTTATGCTACTTTTCATCATGAACTGTTTAAGCATTTAATCTGTAATTCAAGAGTCTATATGGGGCTCGAGAGGTAGCTCAGGGGTTAAGCCTCTGCCTTGCAGGCGGAAGGTCCGGAGTTCGGATCCTAGACCCCACGTATAGACGCCGGGTGGAAGCGGGGGCGGCCTGCATTTCTGGTCCTGGTAGGTGGAGCCTGTGAATCCTGGGACAGAGTAAACAAGGAGCAGGTGGAGGTGGAAGTGGAGGTGGTCCATGGTGGTTCCTGAATTTGGGCGCACACACACGCGTGCACACACACACACATGCACACATACACACACACGCACAATTGAATAAATAAAAAAAAAATTTTTAAAAGGGTCTATGGGCTAGCTCAGGGGTTGGGGGAGGTTGAGAGAAGAAAATTCAAGATCAACACAGGGCTTGGGGTCATCAGAGAATCTTCCAGTGACCTCCTTATTCTAATCCTACCTCTGAACCTTATTATCTGTTAAAGCTTCCTGATTTCATGAGATATAGTCTTCTCAATAATTAGCATTTCTGTCAGGTAAGGTGATGCACACCTGCAACCCTACCCTTGCCTTCATTTGAATAGCCAATAAGACCTCCACAATAAATTCTAGCCCAGCTAGAGCAACATAGGGAGAATCTGTCACAAAGAACACCTTCCCCTCCCCCAAAAAAGACATTTCTGTTATGAATAGCAATGATATTTAGTAATATGAATATCCACTGAGCTGCAGCATAGAGGCAGGATCTCTACTGAGTGTGGGAAACACACACACACACACACACACACACACACACACACACACACACACACGGTCAGTGAGAATGTTCAGCAACATGAGGACTGGGAAGGGGAGGTGTGGCTTGGGCCTTGCACGCAAGGTGACACCATTTTCCTCCTAAGTAATAGCTTCTGCCACTGTCCCGTGGATAATATGATTGCTCATCCCCACCCCACTGGGTCATTAAAAGAACTGCAAGGCGAGAAATGTGGAAACCTCATCAAATCTAATTTGCTATTAAAAATGTCATTTTGTGGTAATTATCAGCACGGTTATCATCATGGCCTCCTCATACTTTATTCCTGTCTCCCAAGTTCTTCCACAGCCCTTTAGGTACTGAAGCAAATAAAATACCCTGAGGTTCAGACATTCATAGCTGTACTAACGATGCAGAATATCTTAATTGATAATTACAATGTCACTGACACGTAAAAGATTCATCAAAAAGCATTAAATAGTAAAACGTTTCCTTAACTTAAAATTCTCCTTTATAAGGAAATGCGTAATCTCCACCAGCCAAGGGCCTGACTCCAATGAAGAATTTAGATAAAATACTGAAACAGATTCCAAAAGATGAAAGAGATCAAAGGCCTATCTTGGAGACAAGAAGCCCCGCACCCTAAGGAGAAAGGACAAATGCGGACAAACACAAACGCCCTTTGAAATCGCAGATGGAAACCCATCTTTCTCTTGGCATCCCTGTTGAGACAGCCCTGTCTCACTCGCCCACACTAGAAAAATACCACAGGACCCTGCAAACACATCCAGATGTTCACGAATATTCATGATGTGCTTCCAATTTGATTTGGACTTGTCCTGATTTATTTTTGATTAAGTTCCTTCAGCTTCTGAGGGGACCTGTGAGATGGATGGCCTTGCTGCAGCACAAATTTAGACCATCTTCACATCTTAAGGAACTGCAGAGAGTCTCTCAACGATCCTTCAGAGATAAATAATTGGCACACAGGCCTTGGAATGCCCGAGACAGAAGCTGATTGCTGAACTCCAAATGCATTGCTCCAGGTGCTCGGTGACGGCCCCACTTCTAATACACACACTGCCACTGGGAGGTGGGGGAGCTACTAATTGACATGCCAAGGGAGGCGGGGGACGTGAGAACTTGGTTTTCTTTCATAAGAAATGAAGATCTACATTACAGGTAAGAGGAGAGATGTGTTCTGGGGGTCCTGAGATGAACCACATGACCACATTTGCTTGTGTCTTTCCCCATAGTGGAACACCCTGGTTCTTAAAACCAAATGAGCCGAGTGCATAAAACAAACATGTGCCCCGTTATTTAGCAGCTTGCTTCTTTCTACTTAGACAAAATTCTTAAAAGCTGGGTGTTGTAGTACATACCTGTAACCCCTTAACTTAGGCAGGAGAACAACCTAAGCTCCACAGGAAGGACCAGACCAGCCAGGGCTACACAGCAAGACACTGTGTAAACACACACACACACACACACACACACACACACACATACATACCACAGACACACCACATACATATCACACACAACCAACAAGACACGGTCTCAAAACACCGAAGTAACACATTAATTAATTCTTGGAACTATCAAGGTAAAAGAAAAAAGGCAACCACAAATCAAAATGGGTTCATGATCTGAAAAGAAATAGCCCTCCTCCCCCCAAAAAAGGAAAAAATTATAATCAGTATAGTTTGGTGATGGAGCTCTAAAGGGTATCTGTGGTAGAGCATTTGCTTAGCATGTTCAAGGCCCTAGGCTAGATTCTCATACACTACAATCAGTTAATCTGAGAGAGAGAGAGAGAGAGAGAGAGAGAGAGAGAGAGAGAGAGAGCTCCTCCTCTTCCTCCTCGTGCCCCAAGCAGAGTCCAGGAGGACAGGTGGGTCACCCAGCTCTGTCACTCAGCCTTCTCCAAAACTCTCACAATTGACTTCAGCCTGCCTTGTCAAATAATTTATACAGGAAACTCCAAAAACCCACTTGAATCACCTCAAAATGAACAACAATCAGTTAATCTGTTTTTCATTGCTCTGCAAAATGTCGGAGAAAATGACTTAAATAAGAAAAGATTAATTATGGCTCAGGATATCAGAGACTTAAATAAGAAAAGATTAATTATGGCTCAGGATATCAGAGGTGCCAGTTCAGGGGCACTGGGCTCCCGGGTTTACTGTGGTGACTCAAGAACAAGACAGGGCACATGTGAAAAAGCAAAGTGGCTCGGCTCCTGGCATCCGGAGGCAGGGAAGAGAGAACAGAGGGACAGAAGCTGTCCTGAAGCCATCAACTTTCCACCTCTCATTGATGCTGTTAAATTATGGTTCTGTCAATGATGAATTAGTCCCCGATGAAGTCAGAAATCTCCAGATACAATCGCTTCCCAAACACCCTGACCATTTACAATCATGCATATTCAGGAGACAGACTCCAACTGTAACACATTCCTTTAAATTTTTTCTCAGTGAAAGACCAAACTTGCTCTCATGGGCTACAAATTAACATTTTTAAATAGCTAGCAATTAGCTTGTGAATAGTGCAAATAAATTACACTGTAATCTTCTGTGTTAAAAGTGTTGCATTTTCAAATGTAAACATTTAGATCACACTACAGTTTTGGTAACTTGCTTTTGATACTCCAGGGCTCCTAAAGGGCACCTAACTACTGTGGGTCTCTCTCTAGAACGACTTGACTGGCTCCTTCTGCGCCCCTCCTGTCCCTGAGGGGGCGCTGATTTTTATCGCCTGAATTCCATGGCTTTTTTCCCCACTTAGTGTTAATTTTATTAGCATTTAGGAATTCTCTCTGACTGAAGTAAACAGAAACAACAAAGTTCAGAGTTTTCCCTTTGGGGCAAACATTTCTATCATAAACAGAATCTATCCTCCCAGGCACACAATATTTTATGAAAGCAAGCAAAACCACACAAAATCACATCACATTTCTGCACACTGGGGAGCAAAGAGATAAAGCCGTTGAAAGATCTGTCCAAGCCCCAACCGGGACATCACACAAACACACAGGATCCCACAAGTCCGTAGACAGCCTATGAAGGTGTCCGAGGAAAAGATGGAAACCCACACATCGACTGCTGGGTTAGTAAAAGCCTTCTTAATAAGCAGAGGTACTGTGCGCCAAGATCAAACCCAGCTCCAAGACGTCTTCTGTTCACTGTGTGCAATGTGCAAGAACTGCTGACTAAATTGGGCCGGGGCATTGGAACACAAATGTGACTTTGTCTGCGAGGAGCCAGAGCAGGGAGGCGAGCTACCATCTGGCTTAAGATATAATGCCTCAGTGTATTTGGACATCAAATGTGCGAATCCCCCAGCAGAATGCAGTTCTGACTTCCCCTTCGCAGGCCTGCTGAGTCTGAGCACAGCGGTCCAAAGTTGAGGGATAACAGAGGCTAACACAAGATGAAACAAAACAACGCATGCCCTTCAGAGCACCCCCTCCGGGCCACGGGTAACTTGGGAGGACTTGCAACATGGATTTCATTCTTATCTGACGCGGAGAGGGCCTTGGTCGCCCGCTCTCAGCTCTGATCACTTTCCCTGGCAATGCTGGTATTCTACAGACCAAGTGGAGCAACTTCCCCTTCCCCATACTTTCTAGAATATTCAGGGAGCTCACGTGTACAGGAACCCTACTTTCTACATGGGGGGCTGTCTGCAGTTAATGTTACAGAGGAAGAACTAATGAAACAAGGAAAAGTTCCCCAGAGCGGACCATGCATGTACATCTGTGTGAAGCCAAGGAGGAGTAGAGCCAATCTCCCCCACGCCTGGCCTGTAAATCAGAGCGAAGGGAACACTTCTGTCCTGTCTTATGTCTTATGAAAAGTGACAGATGGGAAGAGCATTCTATGCTATCTGCTTCTGGGTTTTATAACCCCAGGACGCTGTAGAAGAGTAGCACCCGCTTTTCCTCACACCACTCAGTCTCGCTTTCTAGCTACAGTAAAGTTGGAGAATTGCATGAGGTTACCTTCTACTCCTGACATTTAGCCTCAACCCAAACAGGACCCTGGCCTCAACCTGAGGTTACCCAGCAGCATTGTGTCTCTTACTGGCCAACTAGCTTAGTCTTCCAAGTCCTTTGTGCTTGCTTAGGGAAGCTGGGGATCACCTCTAGGAAGCCTCTGAATTTTCTTACACTGAGTTGAGGACCCTCTTCTGCATTACTATACTTATCTTTGCTTCTCTTCTGCCCCACAATACTGTGAGCGTTCTGTGGGTAGAGAAAACATCTTTTATCTGTGTTTCTAGAAGGGCTAAACTCCCAAGTACAAACTGAACAGTCACTAAATATTTGAAAACAATTAGATATTTAAATAAATTCAAGGACTACTGAATGTGCCTGAAAGGCACCGAGTTCTTTCCCATGCTGGGAAACAGACCTACCAAATCTGGATCCTCCAACCAGGGCTCAGTGGATAGAGGAACTTGCGGCCAAGCCTGACAACATGAGTTCTATCCCTGGGACTCACACAGCTGTTCTCTGACCTCCACAGGTGCCATGGCACACCCCACCCACACCCACACACACAAGCACATGCAGCATGCATGCACACATGCAGAAAACATAATACACACAGAGGATAAATAAATATAAAAGCAAATAACTTTTCAAAACATATTAATCCCAGGGAGCAAGCAGCAGAAACTGGGAGGCTGGGTGGGAGGCACAGAAGTTCATCATGAAGCAATGTTTGCAGACGTTTGAAATTTCCCCAAATAAAAAAAAAATCTTCACAATCCTGTCAATGAATATTAAGGAAGAGTAAGTAACAGAAGCTCTTCAGCAACACTGCACTGCAGGAATTTTCAAATTAGGAAGAGAAAGGAAGGAAAAGAAATAAGCAGTCAAGCCACTGTTGTTTTGTTTGACCTGTGGAGCTGTACAGAACGTCCTACATATGAGGAAACTGAAGCCTGATGATATCACAATTTTCCAGGTGAGTGGTGGGGTAGAACTTGATCCTCTGCCTCACTCTGCACTCCTCCTGCCTCAGCCTCCCTGTGCTAAGATTGCAGGCACACACCGCACATCTGCTTTTACTGCCCCTGTGTTAAATGAGCGCTGTTAACTGGAAAAATCACATTATCTGAAGAGACTAATTTATTAAAAATTTAGGCTGAGAAAATTATATTATTAAAATAGCAAAAAATGACTATTACATTCCAGAAGATTCCTAGGCCACAGACAATGGCTTTGCAGCCCCGAGTCACTGTTGTTCAATACAACACTTCGCGTTTCTGGTCCCCAAAGACCTGGATGAGTCTCCACCTGGCCCCTCCCCCTGACCTACACACATCATCATAAAGGATTTGGCACAGATTACAGACCTGAGGTTTTGACTACGGATAAACACATCACTACCAACAGTGTGTAACACATGGGCATGTGGGCATCAGCTTGGTGCCACACCAACAACCATAGAACTTGTCAACAACTTCCAAACAGCCTCGACCTCAAAGACACTGTCGTGCTTACCCTGCATGATGCTGATAAATCTGCGACCAAATGGCTTAAGGGAATAAGGGGCTTTATTCTGTTTTATGATTCTTGGATACAGCTTAGCAGAAGAGCCTACACCAACTCCTGGGGTCGAGGGAACTGGTCACACCGTATCTACATATCCACAGGGAGATATGCTGAGAGGGAGTAGTGACTCGGGCAATCCTTACTTGACAATCAGCAAGTCTGGTCAAGTATACCAAAGAATACCAACTCCCTAAATCACCTCCATCTTATCTTTTTTTTAAAATTTTTTTATTATTTATTCAATTGTGTGTGTATGCATGTGTTCATGCGTGCGCTTGTGTATGTGTGTGTGTGTAGAACCACGGACGAATTCAGGAACCACCATAGACGCCTCCACCTCCTCCTTGTTTACTCTGCCCCGGGATTCACAGGCTCCATCTACCAGGACCAGAAACATAGGCTGCCCCCGCTTCCGCCTGGCGTCTATACATGGGGTCTAGGATCCGAACTCAGGACCTTCTGCCTGCAAGGCAGAGGTTTAACCCCTGAGCCACCTCTCCAGCCCCATCTTATCTATTTATTCAGGGAAAAGTCCCACCCACCAGGGGCTGAGTCTTCCCCATCATTTAACAACCTCCTGCAAGCTAGCTCAGAGTTTAACTCAACTATCAATTCTCTACAAATGTGCCCAAAGAGGAGCCTTCAATTGTTAAGCTGACACCTGTATCTAATTATGACAAACTCCAAAGGAAAAAGCAAATCGTGCCAGTAGAGTAAGAGGCCACCTTGAGCGCGTCTCTTCTCCTTGCCAGGGTGTCACTTTGACAGATGTCAAGCTCACGTCACTAGAGATGAACCCATTATCGACTTGGAAAGCTGCTGTCACTTCTGATTGCAGCTACTCCCAGCCAAAAATAATCGCATGGTGCTCAGGGAGGTGCCAAATGTGGGGAACTTCGGGCCACTGCCCGGTTGGGCACAAGCAATTGTGTGCCCACCCCAAGTGGAGGGCAAGGCCACCATCCAAACTCATCATTCCTTCAGAGACCATTTGGTCCTGAATAAAAAAACGCTGCCCCATCCTAACAAATTTAAATCAGAATCTCTGTGTCTGGTGGGGTTCTTTCCCATCTGTACAACCCCGTTGCCTGATAGAAACTGGCCCCAAGGACATGTTAGCATTGCTTCACTCCAGACAGGCCCTCAGGAAATAGCTTGACATCTAGTCCAGAAAGTTAATTACTAACATAATTATCAAAACCTTTTATCTTTTAGGGCTAAGTCAAGATCTCTGTGGGGAGGGCATCTTTCTGGTTTATTCTCCATCTGACATGTAATTAGCTCTTAAGGACAATGCATTTTTTTTAACTCTTTTTAAAAGCTAAACTCAAGGCAACTGTCTCTCAGGGAAGCACCTACCCAACCTCTGGGTGTCTTACCTTTCTGAGTGTCTCTTCCTTTTTGTAATTCTCTTGCTTAAATTTCTATTTAAAAAAATGAATTTTAATAAAAACTTCAACTCTGCTTCAAAAAATCAAGCAAAACCCAAACACAAATATCTAAATATTCATCTATATTTTCTTGAGTTCTAAAATTTACCCAGGGGATTTAGAATGTAAGACAGCCATTCCCCAGTATAAAATACTACCACAAACTTTGGTTAGTAATACTGTTTTCTGAACTATTTTCTAGTCACTTAATATGCATCTTACCACTATTTCATTCGTGAGATGTCTTAGGCTCCAGGTAGTTAACCATGTCCTCTTACTGTTTCAGGTGGATTGATCTTTCTTAGAATCATCTAAGAGATGATTCTAAGAAAGCTTTGTTAGGGTTGTTTGGGACCATACAAGCGCTAAGTCCCCAAGGATGAAGCTGTTCCTACAGACAAGCGTGGATGCAGTATGTCTGTCTGAAGGCAGCTTTAAAAAAATCTGGAAATATGAGCCAGTGAAATGGCTCAGTAGGAAGAGGGACCTGCATGCAAACCTAGTGACCTGAGTTCAATCCCCAGGACCCACATGCTGGACGGAGAAAACAGAATCCTGCAAATTGGCTTCTGACTTTTTCACTCACTCCCTGCACCCAAGATAAATAAATAAATGTAAAAAAGGGGGAGGGATCTGGTAGTGTACTTCAAATTCAGAAAGAAGGGAATATGGTTTGGACTGGAAGTTTCAATAGAGCAAGAAAATGAGTTGTCACCAAGAGTCCAACCCATGATGAGCTAACAGATGACAAAGGGGACCTTGAATAAGACGTTGGACTGGCCTAATTGATGGATGATCTCAAGGCACATCTAATGGGCTCCCAGCTTCCAAGCTGTGTGGACAACACTAGAAACATGCAGTATATTTGAATCTGATCATCGAAGTTCAAAGGATCTCACCACTGTGTCTGTTTGTAGTGGTTACTCTTTTCTGGTGCTGTGAGAGAGCACTCAAGTCAAGCAACTTAAGGCAGAAAGGAAGATGTATTCAGCTTATGGTTCCAGAGGGAAGAAACAGTCTTTCATGGCAGAGGTGGCATGGCTGGCTGGCAGAAGCTGGAGTCAGGCTAAGTCACTCCCCTCCATGAGTTGAGAGCTGCAAGACCGCTTCTCAAGGCCCACCCCTTGTGACTGCCTTCCTCCAGCAAGGCTCCACCTCTCGAAGATGCCTGACCTTCCCAAATGCATGGTGGGGCTAGGGGGAGAACACATTTCAAACCATGACAGACGTTTCCTACGAAGAGAACTTGAGCATGCCACTTTGGGATCTTTCTTTTCTCCCTCACTATAGTTTAAGAACGAACAGTTAGACTTGTAGCCTGGCTCCAATTAGCGTCCGTCAATTTTACCACCACCACCACCACCACCACCTTTGATGGGAACTAATTAAGCTCATGTGGTGCCCCTCCCCCTGCCCTGACTGCCTTTGCTGCTCTGGAACACACAAAATTAAGCCCATCTGTCTAAATGAGAAAGAGCCTTCTTATCCCACTGACAGACATATTTCTTTTCCTACCGAGAAGCTGTATCTGGAGGTTCCCAGACACATGGGGTGATTACACTAACTCTCAGTCTATACAACTTAGAAGCCAGAGAAACCTCTAATCCCAGTTCTGGGGAGATGGAGACAGAAGGATCAGAAATTCGGGGTCGTCCTCCTTCAGCTCCATAGTGAACTCAAAGCCATCCAAGGTAACATGAGAGCTAATCTCAAAGAAAGAAAAAAAAAAAGAAAAAGAAAAAGAAAGAAAGAGAATAAAAATGCAACCTTTTCATGATTGGAAAGATTTGGATATACTACACTTGTCAATACTCATTTAGCACAATGTGTCTTTGGAGATCTGAGGGTTTTATCACACAACAGATAGCAGTCTGAAGCTCCAGGCACAGCTGGGTCTATGAGATCAAGACAAGTGGCTGCTGGATCCGGAGCCCCCACTTACCACGTCCAGGTCCTGGGAAACTCGTCGCTTCCTCAGCTCCTCCATCCTCTCGCACACATCTGAGAAGCAGGTGTTGTAATAGTCTGCATATTGCTGAGCCAGATCATCGATGTTTCCCAGGGAACCATCCTGAGGGGGAGGAAGACAGATAGATGTGGTCAGGTGAATCCACCACCAAAAAGCCCCCTGACTATCTGATCAACCTCTGCACAATATCTATGAATAACAACTGATGCTATGAGCTGGTGGGAATAGGCCAGGCAAGGTACATTTCTAAGACAGTCCATGGAGATGGGACCAGTCCTTGTCCACGCTGTACTGATAAACTAGGTCAGAAAACATTGAATGGCTGTCGCTAGATACCAGGGCTAACAAAGAAAGAAGTCAGGTCTTCCTTTGGGCCTGCTGGGATCAAAGCCACAGTCATCAATTCATGTCTGCCCTAGCACATGACAGAGGAGACACCAGGCAAGCAAAATCCCTGTGAGTGACAGCTCACTGACACCCAATCATAGGCATAGTGGTGTATCATCATGTACCCCTGAGAGCTTATGAAAGATAGATGTCCTTCTTTCCAAGCTCTAAATGGAGCCCTTGACTCTGGACTCCTTGAGGAGGTAGTTGGATCTAGGGCTTTCTGCCTCCCCTCTCAGAGACCCTCAGGAAAGCAAAAAACCTTATTCATTAGCTACTTGTATGGACTAGGATTCATTATTCATTGTCGGAATCATTAATATTCATGCTGTTCTTTAGTTATTCCAAGCACAGGTGCAAGAACACACATCACAAGTTGGCCAAAATAAATAAGTAAACATGTCACTTGTCTCTTTGCAGAAGCAGGTGCCTGTGCAGCTAGCCTCTTGCAGCTCCTCCGCCTTTTACAAGGCGGCAGCTCATTTCTCAACCTCTAGGTGACACTGGGATGGAGCAATTTCCATGAAGTATGTGAACAACAACTGCCTGGCTCACACAGCCAACGCTCAGCTCTTACTTAGGAGACTGAGATTGCGTTCCTACCGTGGTTTGCCCTGAGGGGACCGGATTCCTCAGTACGTGTCTGAACACACACAGAGGATGACAGGAGCCTGTGTGCATGTGGGAACCATGCACTTAGCTTCTGTTGCTCCTCCAGCAGAAGACACCTCCTCTCCTCCGCTCCTTCACCTCCCTTTGCAGTGAATAAGTGATTTGACCAGGACAGCCAAAGAACAACATGATATTGTCAAGACAACCCAGGGAAATAAAACTTTTAAATGGCCTGCAAGTCACGCTCATGTGTTCCAGTGTCCCACACTGGCCTCTGGGCTCCGCTGGGTTGTTGATGACGTTCCCTGTGGCCCACAACCACAGTTCTCTCAATGGGAAGCAGCCTTCTAGGCAGCAGAGCTTGAGGTTAGATTTCTCAGGAAGCGAGTGGTCATCTTACCCACTACTTCTGCATTCTCTGATTTTAGGAACTAAGAAAGGTGAGAAAGAGAAATCGAAAGAAACCGTTTTCCAGAAATGTTCCTGTCTTTCCCGCCACCACCATGCTCTGCATTTGAGGGCGATGCCTCAGGCAGAGTTCAGACTACACAGCTTGGGAAATTGAGGCCAGCAAGAGCTTTGAACATCTGAACGTGTCTGGGCAGAAGTCATTCTCCATCTGCAAGCCAGCTAAGAAGAGAGGCTAGACTGAACAGTGAGGAAGGAGCCCTCCCTCCCCACACATACTGCCACATATCCGGGGGGAACTATAATGTCGGCAAGATGGGGAATCCACGCAGACTTTCCTCTGCAGGCATGCCGGGCCCATCAGCCTTCCAGCCCTTCCTCTATTGCTCTAGGAAAGTGAAATGCCTGAAAACAGAATCTCTTGGGGGAGGCTGGCCAGGCTGTGATACCCTCAGGGTTTGACTCTTCTGGTCGCACCCAACACTCACCTGGAGGCCTTGATGGTGCATTTACAACTTATAGGCTGTCTCCTTCCCTTCTGCCTAGGGTGCCCCTGACCCCATCAACACTGAAGCCAGCTAGCACCTCTTCCCCTGAGGGCCTTCCACGCACCCCATCATCCACCAGACAGAATAAACCCCAAATCTATCAGCCTGGCTTCGGCACCCGTTCACCTCTCATCCTCAGGCTCAGCACAGTCAAGGAAGGATGCTGAGGTCTGTGGCTGGGAGGACCAGCAAGGAGATGGCTATGGCAACCTCCTTCAGCAGGGAGAAGAGGTGCGAAGTAGGACCTCTCCATCATTCTTCCCTCAGTGCCTCCTACCCACATCATTCATGCACATGTGAGTGTTACACACACACACACACACACACACACATCAGAAGCATAGGAGGAGGAAAATAGAAGATACTTAAAAGAGAACAAGACCATTGATAAGCTCCCACAAGGCATCTGTTCTGAACATCAGCTCACATAGCCTGTGGAGGTAGGAAGCAAAGGCAGGAGATCATAGCTGCTCTGGTCATTCTGGGAGCTGCTCAGTGTTAGATCAGTGGGGAAAAGAAACAAGGGGCTCCAACCATGTGTAAGAAGCGATGTGGAGGTCCATTATAAAGAGAGCTAACCCAAGGGGCAAACTTAAGAAATCAGAGTAATCAGACCTGAGGGCCTGGTGACCCTAAGGCAGGGGAGCATCAGAATAGAAGGAACCGCTGATGAGGAAGGAGAGAGCTCCACTGCCGTGAGGAGGAAATCAGCAGAGTCCCAGACAAATCTTTTGACCTTCAGATGCTGATAAGGAGTTGCCAGGACAAGTGCATTGTGGGAAGCAGGAAAGAAAATGCCAGGCAACAGACAGCCTTCTCCACAGGGCATCGGGCGTAGGGAGGTCAAGAGCCTAAGAGCTAGGTAGGAAGTGGATCAGAATGGCTCTCATGCCAGCCAGCATGGGAGGAGTTTCACAAAATGGTGTGGCTGTGGCTAATCCTTGCAAAGTTCCAATAACAAAGGGAACCGTTCACTGAGGCACCTTGCATTTGCCTGGCATGTGCTGGGCATATGCTCTTCTCAGAATATGCCTGTAGGCAGAGCAGAGCAAGACTGGCAACACCACCCACTGTCCCTGATCCCAACAATGAGGTCCCTGGAGGTTCCTGGGCTCCTCAAAGCTGTTTGGGTCTCACAGCAATATGATACTATTCCCACCCAGAAAACATGCCTGCCACCTTAGACCAATACACTCTTCTCATCTAATATTCAAGTGGGCTGGCTACACAGATGTTGTATTGCACGTGTTCCCTGGTGCCTGCTGCTCCTAAGAAAATCAGTCCCTCTCCCTTGCCCACAGAGGCATTGAGTCATACTGGTCACATAGGGGTCTTCCATCTATGTTTCCTTGAGGCTGTAAATGTGGTTCAATTGGTGAGTATTTGCCTAGCATGCATGATGACCTAGGTTTGATCCCAACACTGTTCAAACCAGACATGGTGCCACATACTTGTGCACACGCCTTAACCGTAGCACTTGGGAAGTGGAGACAAGATGATTGGAAGTTGAGGGTATCTTTGGCTACATAGCAAGTTTAAGGCTGGCCTGAGATACATGAAACTCTGTCTCAAAATTATGTATGCAATCATATGTATACATATATATGTACAGATGTGCTTTGTGTACATGTATGTATATGACCAACATTCCCATTTGTAAGCTATATAACATGTTTTCTTGGATTATTCAAGGTTACTGGGAAACATTAAAAGACAATTATTTATATAACTGTTCAAACATGTTTCCCCTTCTCTCTCATATACTAAGGACATCTGGATGTCACCTCTTGAATCAAGGTTTCCAATTACTTACTGCTCAGTTTTCCATACTAGGACAAAAGTTTTTGACTCTGCTCATCAGCACACAATCTCTCACAGAGATGACCCTCAATACGCCAAAGGTCTGGAAACCATGCCTGTCGCTCTTGAGGAAGCCTGCAGCTACTCAGCTGAAGCTAGGCTGCAGACAGCCAGTATTTCACACCTTCAGCATGGTGATGTGACCACTCCTCACTTGCAGCGTGGCAGGTAGTAATTTAGAGCTCTGTGCACAGCTGCCTTCCCGTCTCCCAAACTGTGTTCCAGATGTGCAGCAAGTCACCGTAACTACCATTTACATCTGTCTCGATGATTTAAATGCCAAAAACACAGACTGAGAGAATGTTCATGTATTTTGAAAGGAGGTTTACTCTGCCACTCCTGCAGAATAATCTTGTATGTCCCAATCGAGGGGACTCTGGGCTCTTTAGAAAGAAAAACAGGAATAATGAAGAGGGAGGGAGGGACTCCTGGGAAAGACAAAAGCTTACAGCCTTCATGGCCAAGAGGACTTCAAGGGCAACATTGTCCTCAAGCTCATTCAGCTGTATATAGCAAGCATGCAAGTTTCCAGTCCATCATAGAAAGCCTTCTCTTTCAGGGAGTCGTGTGTGTGTGTGTGTGTGTGTGTGTGTGTGTGTGTGCGCGTTCCAACACACCTGTGCATATGCTCTTTAGAACTCTCTGGCAACCTCTGCATCATTTTTATCCTAACTTGCTCTTATTTGAGATAGTACAGACCAACTCCAGGGAAATCTTTACTCCCACTAGACATTTGTGACAGGATTCTGCAGAGAAATCTAGATAAAGCTGCTGATACTTCTTACATCTTCCTTTCCATCCTGGCTTTTGGAGACAAGGTTACTATGTCACGATCCCCAGGTCTGAGCCACCTGGCCCGCTGCTTCTTTCTGTTCAGTGTGCCCCTATTCCACAACGCTCCCACAACTGGTTCTGCTGCTACACAATAAACTTGCTATGAAAATATGACTTTCAACTGTCTCAGCAGTTGCAGCAATAAATACCATTGTAGGACACTGAATCAGATTTTTTCAAGGCATTCAGAGTTTCTGGCCTAGAATTTATTATTTGCCTAATCTGTTTCACTTCTTTATTGTTCCCATTTGGTTAGTTTTTGGTTCTCATGAATCAGGCTAAAGCAATATTGGCCAGAGTTCAGGAAGAAGGAAACCTTATTTCCTTAAAAGACTGTTTAAATAGAAAGTGAGACTTTGACACATTATTTTTCATGAGAATTTTCTTCCCACCAAGTCTTTGTAAAAGAGAGATACAGGTAAATCCAAGTTGTCCTTCTGTGCCGTAGGAGCATGTCAAGGACTCATGACCTTCCGATGCACTTGGTGCATGTGAATGAACTCTGTGTTCCAATATCAGGGTCAGCTTAGTGGAAGTCACACTGTGTAATACCAAACACTCTCCTACATATGGCCAACTTAAAAATACGCGGACAAGATACTTGGAACCAAATGTTTCAGATCAGATGACTGTTGGTTCAATTATAAAAGAAAAAAAAAACAGCTTTGCTCTCTTGACAACTATTTTAACAGTGTTTCTGAGATTCATCCCAGTGTACCTCAGTCTCTGGAGAATGTCGACTGAGAACAGCATGAGAACAGAAGTCATGTGTGTCGTACTTTTGCTATTTTTGCTCTTTGCTTCCCAGATGTCATTTAGGACTCAAGAGTATCTTGACAGACCATGGGGTGAGAGGAGGTGAAAGGAAAGAGTTTTCCAGAACAGGATGATAAACACTATGATAGATCCTATGCAGACTCTACGCAATGATCGCAAGTGAACTTGGGGCCCACTTGTTCTACACTTCTCGAAAGTTTACAGCTTCATGGAAAAACCCCAAATGCATGATCATAACTCCCCAAGAGTTGAGGGAAACAAAAGACCAGACTCCTCACATGCGTTATTTTTTCTGTTCTTGAAATACAGATAGGAGATATTTCATGAATATAAATTATGTTACATTTATATTACTCCTAGTTCTGTAGAGGAGTGAAGACACACAGAGACACATAGACACACACACACACACACACACACACACACACACACACACACACACACACCCTAAGAAGCCAAATCCATTAAAAGAAACCACTACACTGTGCTGTAGCCGAGGGCTTTTCTCAGTGGCTTCCTGATGTGTTTTCTTTCCTCATTAGCTCACTTAGAGATCTTGAGGTGATAAACATGTCCATCAACCTTGCAGGCCTTAATTCCAGTTTCCATGCTCGGTGTCACTGACTCCACAATGACAAGTCCATTCTTGCTGTCACTCCATCCCACCCCCATCCCATGGTGCCATGTCACTTGGGAGCAATTCATTGAACATACACTAATGGATGGCAAATTATTCTTCTCTGTGTTTCTACAGATGGTTTGAACTGGAACAGTTCAGGGAAAACATTTAGCACATAACTAAAAATATACGCTAAGGGGCCATGAGATCATGCTGATGGCGAGTGAGCCCACGTCGCAGGTGGCTGGAAGGAGGACTGACTTCATGCCTTCCACTCCCCTCTCCAAAACACCCAGAACTTGCCAGAGTCTCTATATGCAGCTCTCAACTCTGACAAATAAGGCCACACTACTGTGTGGAGGGGAGTCCTGGTTAACACAAATCTGCACTGGAGAATGAACTTGCTCCTTCCTAGACTCTCAGCAACCAATGCTACAGTGTGGTCCTCACATATCATGGAAGAAAGTATCAGGATAAAAGAGATGGGGCCGTAGAACTTACTCAATAATATCTAATTTATTTAGACATGTTATAGTTACTTATAAACACTTGCTAGTATCAAATCACTGCATTTATAGCTATTATTTATTTACATTACAAGACTTATATGTGGGGGCTAGGGACATAGTTCTGTAGTAGAACACTTGCCTAGAATGCCTGCGCTCCATCCCAATGAGATAAAGTACGTCTCTATGAAAGTTCTAAGTTCTTTCCTTTCCCAAATGGACAAGCAGCTACACATGTGGAGCACACCGTAGGGGCTGTGCAGATAAAGGATGGATGGACGGATGGAGCTGGTGAATACTACTTGTGTCCAACATGGAATCTAATGTTACCCCAGGTCAGCTCAGCTGCCAGCTATGAGGGAAGCAGAGCATGAAGGAGAAGGGAGACAATCCACAAACACATGGAAATTCACAGACAACTGACCGCCTGGTTTCTCGTCCTTAACTTCAAAGCTAGTGACCTACGGACAGGTTGAGCTCACATGGACTTGCACATACTTGGCTCTGACTCAAGAGAAGGTTCTGGAAGGTTCTAGATACTGCCTTGTACCAACAAAGGTAGGCCAGATCAGGGCCACCATGGTACCTCAGGGCTGGCCTTCACTAACCTTTGGAATCTAAAACATTATGAATGCCAATTCACTTCCAGCTTTAAAAATCTCACATCAACTACCTCTGGCGGCCAAACCGAACCTCAGCCCCACAGGAAAAGGTTAACAGGAGGATACACCCATCATTGGGTGTGGACATAGATTTAGACATTTAAGCCAGGCATTTACTTAATTGATGGTGCACAGCCCAATAAGCAAGTGTTGGAGCCTGTCTCAGGGGCAAGGGCGATGCTTCCTGCATGAGTGTGTCAATCACACATGCAGTCATTCTTTGGTATCCAAGACACCCATTCCAACCCCACCCTGTGGAGTCTATAAACAAACACCATAGTATTTATACATCCTACACATAACCCATCTCTAGATTCCATAATGTCTTATATAATGTAAATCCCCATTATAATTAGGGGAAAATGACAAGAAAAGGGGAAAGATGCAGATAATCATTTTTTCAAATATTTTCAGTCTTTCATTGGTTGAGTCCATGATTAAGAAATCTGCAGGAACAGCCATCAACTCGATGTGCATTACTGTGACTACTTACAGTGTAAAATATAGTCCCTTCCAGGGGACTTGTGACAAAAGTTTGAAAGCCACTCACAGAGTTCACCTTCCCTGACTCCTAGTGCTCTGCCTATGGGTCTCCCGCTAACTTACAGGTGATTCCCATTCTCCCTGTAACCTTCTCTTCTTCCACTCCTGATCCTTTGGGGAAATATCATCTCTGCCTGGGGAAGGGAAAGCCTCCGAAGCATCTTCACCCAAGGCAGCCTGCTTAACCAAGGATGTTAAAAAGACTTGGGGTTTTCAGCATTAACATTAGCATTAACAAGCTCTTAGCTATTAATTAGTAATTCTCATGTACCATTGTGAAATGAATTTCAACTCAGTTTACTGACAAGGCAAGAAGTTAGTAAACTATCCTCAAACTAGCAAAAGGGCTCAGCAGCTAACAGCAGTAGCCCTGCAAGCCTAACCTTCTAAGTTCAATCCCCGGAACACATATTAAAAAAAAGTCAGAGTACCTGAATCCCAGAGCTTCTAAGGTGAAACAGGAGCTGGAGACAGGAAGCCAGTCTAGAGGATACAGCATGTCTTAACCCAAAATGAAGAGAATTGCATACATGCACATCACACACACATACACATACACTATCCTAGCACTTTCAGAGGTAGAGGCTGGGCAATCTGAAGTTCAAGGTCATCCTCAGCTACGCAGCCAATTTAAGGCCAGCTGGGATGCATGAGACAAAGTCAAAAAAGAAAGACAAGAAGAAGAGAAAAGAGAGGACAAGAGAAGAGAGAAGAAAAGAAGGGAGAGAAAAGAATCCCATTGGCTAAGGGAATAGCTTGGTAGTACAGTGGCTTTGCCTGAAATGTGTGAAGCCCTTAGTTCAAGCCCCAGAGAAAGGAGAAAAATAAAAATGAAAATCCTACTTACACTGACACTTCTGTCTGTCATCATGACTACGATGAGAAAAGAGGTGACACCTGTCAGTGTGCTGGTGTTTTGCTCTACAATCATCAACAGCTTAAAGAATATTCCACCAATTCAAATGATGTTTACTGAACACGTACTACATTCTAGATGCTGTCCTAGCTGTTAAGAATACAATATGGGTGAGTTGGTAAGATGGCTCAGAGGGTAAAGGTAACTATGGGCAAATTTGACAACCTCAGTTTAAATTCCGGAGCCCACTCAGTAGAAGCTCTCATCTGAAAGCTCTTCTCTAACCTCCACATGGACACACACACGCTCCTGCTCTATCTCTTTCTCTCCCCCCCCATCTCTGTCTAATAAAATAAATGTAAATAAATAAGTAAAACCACTTTAAAATAATACAATATAAAATCAAGAAACATGAGTATTTATTAAAACTAGACAGAAAAGCAAGCATATCTTTTGGTTTATTATAGTATGGCTTTATGGGTAAAGTAAATGCTTAGCTATATGAGTAACATAAGGTCTCTTAGGGACTATCACACAAAAAAAGTTGAAGATGCAGAGGAAAAAGAAGGGGGGGGAACCTTAGTGATCTGCTTTTTAAAAACACAAATACAGATGCAATTGCCAGTGCACGTCTGGACTCAGCAGGCAATTTTAGACTGAACTCATTTTCCATTTCTAAATAGCTGTGAGCTTAACAGATTCACACATTTGGGAAGGACAGCCCAATGCACTGGGTGGGAATGAAGTCACAATTTCAGACCAGATTCACAGATGCTGATGAGAATGAATCACGCTGTTCCCAGGCTGCCTTTGGCATACAGACCCGAGGCTGTGACCAGCGAACCTCTGACCAGGGAAAAACTACTCTATGTTACTTGCAGAATTCTGGAAACGAGTACGTTCATCTCAGAACAGTCACTAAGTTTCTGACAAGGTGGTTCAACACGACAACATGCGAGTGTGCTGCGTTTGCTGTTTTAGGGGCATTCTACCCTGCTTCACCATAAACTAGGAGCGAGAGGTGTGATCCCGAGTATAGCCAGGTTGGCCCGGATGCTGCCTGTCTTCTGGTTAGGTTAGTGCAATGAGGGAAGCACTACCTAAATAAAAACTTATAAGCAACACGGAATTGGTCTGTGTGGCCTCTGAGCTCCTGCATACCATGCATTCCCATTTCACATGCACATGGCCCCACACACTAAGCAGGGTTTGCCTAGAAAGCACGGGGCCTGGAAAACTCAGTGAAAAACAAAGAATCGGCCAGACTCTAGTGCTAGAACATGGCACTCTATGACACATTCATTTAGCATACATGCAAAATGCTCCATTACTACAGGGGAGGCCACTAAAAGTTTATGCTTGTTATCTCCAGAAAGCTTTGTGGGGTTTTGAACCATTCAACTAGGATTTCCTCCTTTTGAGTTCAGCCCTGAACGTCAATAGCAATAACTGAAATTTAAACAGTCACTTAAGAGGTATCTATCAAAGGCACACATCAAGGTACAAATGGCAGTGGAACTGATATTTGCCCTTCCTACGTATGCTACAAAGTTCGTCAGTCATTATGATTGAGAAACTCCCACTACAATAGTATTTTCATGCATCATGGTAAGAGATTTTTAGCTGACCGTGTCTATGCTGACCTTAGGCCTACAACACAAGTCTCGTGAGTGAGATGACAAAACAGAAACTGTATCACTAGAAACTAAGGCAAATGAAGAACCGGGGAAGGGGTGAGCAGGATGAGTTCCAAGGCAGAAGGGACGGGGGTAAACCAGGCTTGGACTTCTCCATGTGTCATTCACTACACATCACTACTTAAGCACTTTGCTTAAAACAGACATTAAACTCCTGGCCTATGCTTCGGTGACAACAAATCACACAGACCTATGAAACAACAGCGCCTTATGTCCCCCTCTCCTTCTCCTCCCCCTGCCACACAGTTAGAAAACCCCACCAAAAATGAGGAACCAATCCAGGAAGTGCCTTGAGTTCCTGTCCAGATGTCTCGTTTCTGTCCAGTTCTGAAACCATCTTTGCTGCTGAGGTCAACAAGGAGGACCCCCACCCAGGTGCTCACCTCTGTGACACATGCCAAAGGATCCCTGACCTCCTTTGTCACAGGAAAACTCACAGCTTCTCAACACTGAGGACAGACGGGTTGAAACAGTCTGCCAGGGAAGGAAAAGCCTCATGAAATAAGGGGGCTCACGGGAGAAGGAAACAGGCAGTGGGATTCCAGCCAGGGAGTAGGAAGTGCACCCATTACTAGCTGGTGATCCAGCAAGCTCCTGCCCTTCATCTACTACCCACGGGATTAAATGAAATAGCTGCAGTGTAAAGCCCCACATGCTCAGGAAGAATTCCAAAGACCATCTCCACCAATAAGAAGGCACAACACCTGTCACTGGACAGAACCAAGTCATGTCATATGGCAGGTCACAGGATTCCAATTTAACATATGTTTACAGAGACACAGAAGGGCCTTAAATATGATCTCGTCTGTTGACTTCATTTTTAAGCATGAGTAAATAGGAAATGAAGGCCAAAGGATTCTCTGTGACTTATCTCAAAAGACAAGAAATCAAGTCTCTTACACACAGAGGAATTATCTCTAAGTATTTCTTACAGATCTGATTCCCAACATATTGAGGGCCACAGATCTTGATGGAATCCAAAGTTTCTTCTCCTTCCCCGTCCTCTTCCCACCCCTTCTAGGCAGCATCTCCCCATGTATAGCGTAGCCCTGGGCTGCTCTTCAACACCGACTCTCCTGCTTCGTCTTCATGGGGTTGCAGACTTGCACCGCCATGCTTCCAAAGGATTGAAGAGAAATTTCTTTGGTGCAGTGGGATCCATTAAGATCATTGAAGTCTCATCTTCTTCTCAGACACTGACATTTAAAAGCACTCAGAGTTCGGAAATAAAGATGAACTACTGAACAAAACCCTAAAGAACACCGGAACCTTCTCTAGTTGAGTCCTCGGCCTTCCTTGGCCAATGGGACAGCACATCTGGAAAGACACTGGTCCCGGGTGTGGTAAGAAAGGCACACAGGCAGAGCTGTGGCCAGACACAAGCCATCCCTGCGTGCACTGGCACAGAGACCTGAAGCTGAGGCTCAGGGAAAGCTATCTGTCACTGTTTGCTGGCTTTCATTTGTGTCATCCCAACTGGGCAGTGCCATTCTGAAGTCAGGAAGAAGCCAGTTCTCCCAAATGAGCCCCATATAACTCCTCCTTATTCAGAGAACCCCTGAGGAGCAGGTTTGTAATACAGCCGGTTCCATCACATGGAACTTAGCTATAGGTGCGCTAAGAATTCCAACACACATATGTCAGGGATGGGGAAAGAAGTATGCCAGTTTTATGTTGGACCACCAGAATGTACAGGAAACCAGATTCAGAGAATGTCTGTCCCTCAAAAAACTTTTGCAAAAAAAAAAAAAAATTATTAACTGTACCAGCATCTACTCTCTGTCTCCCTGTGAGAATCTAATGAATGTTACATATGACCACTGACTGGATTTTCTTTTCAGTTTCTGGGGAGAAAAGTTCTTTCCTCATATCACTTTCTTTTGAGATCATCTCAATTTTCATCATGAAAGACTTTTGCTTCTGCCAAGAATGCAACGTACAAATGCTCTGAAAAGACACAGGAAACACATGGATTTGCTCTTACCCTAAGATTAAAAGCATCTTGGAAGTTGACAGCAGAGAATGTTTGCTTGATACCAACTTCTACAATGTAAACTCAATCGTCATCTTATGGCTACATAAACAACCACCGGATGGACAGTCAATTCACATCCATCCACCAAGTCCGTTACAGAGAGAATAAAGTCTTTCATTTTTTTCACTTTGCTCAAGAGCTGAGAATTCACTAGCACCTTCAAGGTCATTTTTTTTGAGACATCCAATGTTTAATTATCCATGGTACATTTTTTGTAAGAATAGCTGATTTCACTGATGTATGAACTTTTCTAGCAACTCCGTCAATCAATTGGGGAAATGATCATGATGGTCAGTATTTGCTCTGAAATCCCATCTTTTCATTCATGTTCTTGGATTGCCAATGACACACTCTTATGCAAAGAAACAAACTGGCTGGGGCATGCCCACCTCTGACCCAAATTGTTTTATGCTGCTCAATGGCCCTATGGAAAAGGGAAATTTCACTGTCTTCCTTGTGATGTGGATAGAACAAATATTTTTTTTAATTTTTTTTATTATTATTCATTCAACTGTGTGCATATGCGTGTGTGTGTGTGCGCGCGCGTGTCTGTGTGTGTGTGTGTCTGTGTATGTGTAGAACCACGGACGAATTCGCGAACCACCATGGACACCTCCACCTCCTTCTGCCCCGGGATTCACAGGCTCCGCCCTACCAGGACCAGAAGTGCAGGCCGCCCCCGGCTTCCGCCTGGTGTCTATACGTGGGATCTGGGATCCGAACTCAGGACCTTCCGCCTGCAAGGCGGAGGCTTAACCCCTGAGCCACCTCTCCAGCCCAGAACAAATATTTTTATTTTAATTATTTGCCACACTGTAGGGAGGGGGTGATACAAAGAAAATTAAATGTACTATCAAGATATTTGTGCTCTCTCTCACTTCTCTTGCTCTCGCCTCTCTCTCTCTCTCTCTCTCTTTCCCTTCTCTGTCTCTTTAAAGGAAGGTCTGATTCAGCTAAGATGGACTGTTTATCCATTCAAAAATCACAGCAGTTTGGTATTTCACACCAGGCATTTAACGCCTAGGCTCCCTCCCTCTGAACAGCAGTTAGAGATATTCTATGAGAACCTACCAGACCACTGCGAAGAATCCTTCCTTGGGCTCCTGTTTCGCTCTAAGTAAAGGTCACAGCAAAGGGGCAGCACATGTGTGCACGCCCTTCCCTCACTCCTCCTCACGTCTGCCTCTCAGAACTCACAAGTCTCCGGCTACACTGGATCCGTAGTCTTCCAACACACCAAGGTGCACAGATCTTTGACCTCACCCCTCTTGTCAACTTGACTGTTGAAGGTTTGAGCTCTGGGCACATTTGTAGAGAATTAGTGGTTGAGTTAAGCCCAGAGCGAACCTGAAGGAGGAGACTGTCTAGCTGATGGGGAAGGCCTAGTCCATGGTGGGTGGGACTAGGCCTTGAACGGGTGAATAAAACACTGAGAGCT
Source organism: Typhlomys cinereus (assembly GCA_023101885.1). Taxonomy (NCBI): domain Eukaryota; kingdom Metazoa; phylum Chordata; class Mammalia; order Rodentia; family Platacanthomyidae; genus Typhlomys; species Typhlomys cinereus. Next base: position 8,565,729 of record JALPQD010000036.1, read on the forward strand.
GGTTGAGGAAGTGGACATCCTTTTGTACAATTGGCCAGACATGCTGGTCTAGCAAGTAAGGATTATCTCTCAGCCATTATGTAGAGATGGTGTGGCCAGTTGCCTCGGCCCTGGTGTTGGCGCATGCTCTCCCGTCAAGCTGGACTACAGACTGTAACCAGACTATCAGTAAGAAAATAAACTCCTTGTTTCCTTAAACCATCTGATGGTCATTTATCAGAAACCATGAGGGCGAACTGCAGTACTCTGCCAGCGTTATCCTTCCTAGTTACTCCCCTTTACCTGAAGCTTTCCTTAGTGGGTTAGGGCTACAGTGTGGTAGGTACAGTGCCCAACATGCCCAAAGCCCTGAGTTCGACCCCAGCACCATATAAATCAAGCATGGTAAATATGTCTGCAATCCCAGCACTGGGAAGGTAAAGGCTAAGAGGATCCAGAGTGCAGAGTTCAAATCCAGCCCAGGATACATGACAACCTATCTCAAAAATATAAGCAAATAAAATTTAAACTGAAAGTTTCCTTTCCTGGACATAAAATCCCTAATCCCAACCTCTCTTTATAATTCTTTCAATTTTATCCATCTAAAAGTGTTTATATTTTTAATAGTCTCACTTTTCCCCAAAGTATTTAGTCACAGGGGGGAATATTTTTTCTGAGTTTTACCCCATGCTTTGGATGATAACTAGCAGGCTCTCGATATAAATATACTGAATGAATGAGAAAATGAATGAATGCATAAACATGAGAGAACAGAAAAGGATCAATTACCAAGCACTGTGCCAGGCTGGGCCTGAGACAAATCAAATTTATATGTTGCTTCATGTTTTAACTTTTCCTTTAAGTAACAAATGGACTCTTCAGTCCTGAGACTTGAAAGTAACCTACAGGTTTTAATTTCTGAAACACTCACATCTTCATTATAACTTAAAACATCAGTATGAACTCAGGGTGTGCATCATCCGGCCCTCTTTGTATGGTTTCAAAAGAAACAAGTAGAATATAGTTCAAGGTGTTAATTACTCGAGCTTATTAAAAAAACAAACCCCTGAGAGGTGTCAGCTCTAACACTTGGCACTTTTATGTTTATGTAGTTTATTAGTTTTATATATGTGAGAAAGTCAAACGCAATAAGCATAATATTGCAAAATAGCTGCTGCCAAAGGAAAGTTATTTCATTCGTTAGACAAGCCTAGGAACTGCTCTCGTCTGGAAGTCTGGAAATAAAGGGACAGGGCAGCACAAACAGGTTTCTACATGCTAGTTCCATGTCAGCGATGCAAATTGGTGCTTACTTCTGTGGCTGCAAAGCAAACAGGGAAGAAATAGCGATATGGGTCCATTTTGTGAAAATGAGTGAGCATTACTCCAAGACACCTGTGTAGCCCAACTATGGATGGATAACTGGATAATTTTGTTTTGTATTACAAGAGACGAGACTCTGATCAAGTCCTCCTGGGAAAATGGTTCAACTAAAGAATGTCCTAGAACATGTCTTTTTGACCAATACGGCCAAGTCCATGAATTTAGGAAGTGGAGAATTTCCACAGGCTTTTGGAGTTAACCATCCTGTAGGTAGATCCTTCACCACCCTCCCGGGTCATGGGTTATGGAGAGTAGGTGCGTGAGAAGTTAGGAGTGGGCGGTCCCTGCTTCTATGTGGCCTTTCCTTCCATTGAGCACCATGAAGGACAAGTCTGGCTCTGCACCTGCCTTTCTATGGACCAGAGTAGCCATGGGGGATTGGTGTGACTTTGGGGCTAAAATGCAGAATTCAAGGCAGGGCTTACAACTACTGCCTTGAAAGCAAAACAACCTGAGTTCAGATCCCCAGGTCTCATGAGAAAATGCCTGGCAGACATGATGGCAGCCTGCAATTCTAGCCCTGGAAGGCAGAGCCTGGAAAACTCCAGAGCAAAGGAATAAAGTGGAAGAGCAATCCAGGAGGATTCCCAGTGACATCTCTACAGACACACACACTCAAGTGCCCTCTCGTATACATGTGCACACATGCACACACATGCACAAATAAATAAATAAATAAATAGAATAAAATGCTAAGGCAATTTAATTTTCCATAGAAACAAGTCATTAAGTACCTAAAAAGTGATTGCCAATGCATTTCTATTTCAGGTGATGCTAAACATTTGCTCAGAGAAGTTAGCACCTTTTTTCACTATCCACAAAGGTAAGACACAGAGGAAAAAAGGGAGATTAGAACAGTTCCACCAGACAGGGAGCCTGACAGTATTGCTCCAGATGACTAAAAGGAGTCGCTGTTCAGGAGACGAGTAGTGCCATTCTCCAGCAATGCATTTCAAATAACATTTCGCGGGGCTGGAGAAATGACTCTGGGGTTAAGACTGTGTTGCAAACATAAGGTCCTGAGTTCGGATCCTAGGTCCCACGTGAAAACACCAGGTGGAAATGATGACAGCCCTACTTGTGGGCAGAGCCTAGAAAATCCCAGAGGGCAGCAAAATAGAGGTAGAAGCAAACCGAAGTCACCTTTGGTTCTCCACAGAGACACACAGTGTCCTCTGATACACACACACACACACACACACACACACACACACACACACACACACAATAGATAAAGTTTTTTAAATGAAATTTTGCTGTTTTAGTCCTTATTTGAAGACTTCATTAGTTTGGAACATATTTCTGAGGGGGGAAAAATGAGACTCTTTAACTCCAAAGTGGAGTGAAAACTTAACAGGAGAAACCCCAAGACAGTGCAACTGAAAGACAGGAAGAAAAGGAAAAGCCCAGAACAGAGACATTTCCACCTACCGTGTTCTCACAGACAATTCAAGAACTAGAGGGCTGGGACTAATATTTCAAAAATTTCCCACAGTCAACTCTGTTGTAAATTTCCTCTACATTCCAAATTCTGCCAACTGTCTTAACTCTCAATGACAAGTTGCTGCCTCCTTGTTTTGTTTAACGTCCACGGATTGTCTGCAGTCCTGTTGCCTGTTCGTTTGTTTTCATTTGTTCATTTTGAAACAAGGTCTTATGTGGTCCAAGCTGGCCTCAAGCTTTTTATGTAGCTGAGGATGACCTTGAGCTCCTGACCCTTTTGCTAGCATCAGTCTGGGGGGATGGGAGGGGGAACATGTGGTCCATCCTTAAATGGCCCCATTTGTCCCATTTGGGCAGGAGAATCAGTCTTAGAATGTTAAAATGCACAGGCTACAAGCAGGGCACCGAGACATGCCCCCTGGCTTGGCCTCAGCTGATTCTGGAGCAGCAGCTATATGGCATCACATCCAGTGCTGGGAACACAGGCTATGATGTCTGGTGTATGCAGTTCTGAGGATCGAATTTAGGCTGAGGGCATGCAAGGCAAGCACTCCACCAACTCAACTAATTTCCAAGCATCCCTATAGAAGTACATCATCAAGTACCTAAGAAGTGGTTGTCAAGGCATTTCTGTTTCAATTGATCCTAAACATCTGCTCAGAGACATTAGCACCTTTTTTTTCCCTGTCCCCTTGGTGGCCACAAAGGTAAGAGAAGAAAAGGGAGACCAGATATTGTTGAAGACAACGGTTCCATCAGACAGGGAGCCCAACAATATTGCTCCACAGGACCAAAAGGAAGTCACTCTGCAGAAGATGAGTAGTGTCTCACACTACTCACACACGCCCACAAACGTGTGAATAAAGTCAGTGCAGTGTCACTGACAGTATATCTGAGGTGCGTGTAGCACACAGCTGAACAATGCACCAGGACCTCAGAGGAGGAAACACATGTCCAGGTGCTCGGCCAGCCCAAACAAATTGCCACATCCTCGGATCTATCATTTCTTCCTGAGGCCAGGGATCTCTGCTGACCCAGCAGCCCCCAGTGACTCCACCCAAGGCCCTGTGGGAAAGGCTGGGCCTCAAATGCTCATGTGGCTGCTGCCCCAAGGCTCTGAAAGTCTCTGAGGGGCAAAGTCTCCTGGCAGACTGCAGATTGGTGCCAGGGGGTTAGGAATCTGACAGAGTCCTAGAACTGCCCCAAGCCCCATCCACGAGGCTACAGTGAGTCCACACACGTATGCTCTGGCCCGGCCTCCGCTGGTTCTGGAGCGCAGGCTGCATGTTACCACATCCTGGTCAGCGCACTCCACCCTCCCCAGGAAGGCTTCCTCAGGAAATCCTGACTGCTCTGGAGAAATGGGTGGCCCAGACCCAGGGACATAAACAGGAGCTGCATGCTTTGTTCTGTGTCCTGCAAACCTGACCGGCTTCTGAATGATGAAACTTTGGCGGCAGTACATTGCGTCTAAGGAGTGGATTGAGCCACAGAACTAGAACAAGTACCGAGTGCACAGAGCAACTCAACGGAAGAGACCATCAGGACTGAGGTTCTCACTGAAGTGGGCAATAAGAAGAAAATGGATGGAGATGAAGTTCCGCTGCTAGAATAAGCACAGGGGCCTGGATCGGATCCCCAGCATTGAATAAACTGGATGTGTGGGCATATCACTTCTAATCCCATCACTGAAGGCAGGAAGAGCTGAAGTCCTAGGTCATTCCTAGCAAAGACAAGATAAGAAATGCCCAGAATGTACGTAGCTCTGGGTTCCACCTGTCCCTTAGCATGTCTCTTCTATAGTCCCTGGCACTTGGAAATGCTCAATGGATAAATATTTGTTACATGAAGAGTTTTCATCCCAGATAATTACTTGGCTCACAGGAAAGACTATTTACATGCATCAAAACCAATGCCCAAAAAGGTGGAAAAGAAAAATAAAGAGAATAAATAGGAAAGATGATGTCTTTTTCCCAAGCTGCCCCTGCTTGTCCTCTCCTCCCTTATCCATCCATCCCTTGACTGTATTTGTCTCTAGAGGATACAGAACCTCACTTTCATGTCACTCAAAGCAAACACGGGACTTTCATACAGGTTTTCTGCTATGGTGTTTGGGTGTAAGTTTGGGCTCTATGGAGCCTAATGGGATCTGAGTGTTACTATAAGACAGTGTAGAAATCTGACTCTTTTCCCCACGCCTCCATCCCACCTCACCAGATACTGTACAGTTGCTGCTAGCTTTGCAGCTGTCTGGATGACAAGCTGGTACCCAGCCATTACAACCACCACCATATCTACAGGCTGGCAGTAGCTTAGAGTTCCTCTTTAGAGACAGGAACGCCACAATAATAAAGACTCACGGAGTTCTCAGGTTTTTGTCCCACTTCTCTTGGCTGTATCTCACCTCACTGTGCTACACCCAGGTAAGAGATGACTACAGGCAGCACTGAGAACACACAGTGCCAGCCTCCCCATGTACATCTAATGATCTCAACTGGCCATAATCACTGAGCAGCAGAACAGGAAAATTACGTGTCAAAGCAAAGTCCTGGATGCTCCACCTTAATTTGATCCCAAAGAAGTGACAGAGATCTCAGGATTTTATGGAGAGTTTTTTTTGGTTTTGGCTTGTTTTTTTAGGCAAGATCTTATGCAGCCCAAGATAGCCTCAAACTTGCTAGTCAATCCAATGATTTTGAACTTCTAATCCTACTATGTCAGTCACCATGGCCCGGATAGGTGATGCTGGAGATTAAGCCCAGAGCTTTGAGCATGCTAAGCAAACACTCTACCAATAAGCACACTCTAGCCCCTTCAGAGAATGTATGTATATTAATGAATGTATGTGCATGCATACACACATGCATGTGAGTGTGCATGTCTGTGTGGTGCATGCACATACCTCTGAGCACATACAGAAGCCAGAGAAGAACATCAGGTGTTATGCTCTGACACTCTCTGCCTTATTCCCTTCAGACAGGGTCTCTCACTAACAGGAGCTAAGCTGGCAGTCAGCAAGCCCCAGCAATCCCTCTGCCTCTGATCCCAACAGTGTGGGGTTAGAGGTGCTGGAAGGCACAGTTGGCCTTTTATAGGGATGCTGGGGATTCAAATTCGGGTCATCCTTGTACATCAAGTGGTCTCAGCAGTTGAGCCACCTCCCCAGCCCACACCCCACCCCAATGAACTTTCACACACCACACTGCATTTAAATGTTATCCAGCGTCGCATTTTAAGAACTAGAAAATGAGTTGTCTGGTTATTCATATCAGTCAGTGATATCTAATCAGCAGCACAAACACTTCCTGTGATCTAACAGTCACCCGGGAGGCTGTGGGATACGGCTTCGCCAGCCATAAAGTGGGATCAATCATAATCAGGAGCTAATGCAGACCCTGGTTTTCTCCAACAGCTGAGAACAGTCATGTGAATCATTGAGCCCTGGGGACTTCAACAGAGTGACCACACCTTACAAGGAAGGGTGACCATATTGTTTTTCATGACTGTATTTCCTAAGCGAGCAGGAGGTTTATGTGAAAATACATTTTATGCTAAAAGGTAAGTGACACACTCCACAGGAAAGGGAAGGGGTATGAGTGAAGGTCTTTTCTAATTGATCAGATGCTTTGGATACTTTTAGAAAGTACATTGGGACAGTAAGTCCTAAAGGTTAGCTGAAGAGTACACTCATCCCACCCATCTTTATGCTCTCTTCAACAGATACAGCACCCTTTCCCACTGCACATACTAGGCTCACTGTGGTGTCTACACAGCACCATCCCTTCCCATTTCATCTTGCCCCAGTCGTGACACCCAAACAGATGCCAAGTCAGTTACTGCTTTACTTTGTTTTGAAACAAAGTCTCATGCTATAGCTCAGGTTAGCTTAGAATTCACTATGTAGCCCAGGATGACCTCAAACTTACAGCAATCCTCTTGTGTCGACCACTCAAATGCTGGAATTATAAGCTCTTAAATCCACATTCGCAGGGAAACGCACATCACTGTAACTGACAAGGGTCCATCCATGCCCAGCAACTTCAGTCGGTAGCATATGCCATGTGGCACTTGGCTGATAATACAACATGCATCTCAGGGCTCTGGTGCTATCCAGGAGGGTTGAGTGTCCTGGTTCACTCAAGAAGTCTCAAGCGTTAGGGATGGGCTCCGTGGCAGAGCGCTTGCCTTTGCATGTGCAAGGGGGATCCTAAGGCTCTGTAGGTGGGATGCGGGCAGCACATCAAGAGGAGTCCTAGCCACACATTGCGGCAAAGCCTGGAACTCCAGCAGTCAAGAGGCAGAGGCAGGAAGACAGCTGCAAGATGGAAGGCAGCCTGGGAAACAGACCCTGTCTCAAAAACAAAAGGATCGTCCTAATGAAATGAGCCCAGCCTGCTTTGTCAGCGGGAAGACAACAGTCCCAGTCATGCATTTGGCTTGGGGCTAAAAAATCTTAGTGTAAAACTGTTTCAATAGCACCAGGTATGTCTTAATTGCCAGCTCCACCCTCGACTCCAGTCTATTTAAATGGCCAAATAACCTCACTGTGTTACTCGCTTCTCCATGTTCCTCCATCATCACACTGCTGGTACCAAGCCCTAGGGAAAAGGGAGGGAATGCCACCTCCCCGACAAATTCCACATCTGTCTACTTCTCTCCAAGTCCAGGACTCCAGCCTGCTAGTCCACTGCTGTCTGCATCCTGAAGCACTGAGCCTTTAGAATACCAACTGCTTCTAAGCCTCCCCAACTTCCAATCAGAGCTGGGTAAGGGTTCTACCATCTGGCTCCAACCTCGCTTTCTGACTCCGGGTGAAGCTCTCACATGCACTACGATGCTACATTGATCTCGCTTCTATTCCCAGCACCCAGCAAATTCAATCCCACCGTGGGGGCCTTTGAGGCTGACGTGCTCTCCCCTGGGCCATTCACTGTCTAGTCCATTTTCAGCTCCTCTTTGGCCTACTGGGATCATGCCACGCTGGAGCCTGAATGGGACCATCTGTTCAGTCCTCAGAGCCTGTAAGCTTAGCACTGAAGAATATATAGCATTGATCTGTGCCCTGCCATGCTTCACAATGAACCTAAAGTGAGAATTCCAAGTAATAAGCAATTCACAGGCAGGCATAGTGGCGCACATCTGTAATCTGAACTCTGGGAAGCTAGGAGTTCAAGGCCATTTTGGCTACATGAAATCCTATCTTTTAGAAAGAGGGGGATAAACGTTGTTTAACTGGGCATCAAACAAAGGGTCATCCTTTATCTATCCTCTGTGTTCTAGATTTAAAGAAAGCCATTCATGATCATCTTCCCATAGTTACATAGTCTGCATGCTTGGGGAGATGTTGTCTCTCAGGAAAATCAAACATATTTCTTAAAACACCCTGTCAAATTCCACCCCCAAAGACATGATTCAGATCTGAAAGTCTCAAGGTAGGAGCTTCCCTGGCCAGAACACATATTGTTGAAAAGGATTTTGCTGACCTCGGAATGTTCTTGACTTTGCAACACTGAGCACCTTGATTCTGCTTCCTACTTCCTATTTTGCTGGGTTTCCTCATGTCTCAACTCCTATAAGTGGTGCTGGCCCTACACTTGCGTCTGTCTGTGGTAGAAAGTACGTTCACTTTGACCTTGCATTAGGAGAGATTTTTAATCTAGAGTCATTTCTTCAACTGAAAACTGGTTATGCTCTTGAATCGTAGGCTTTACGTGTTGAGTGAGGACAGACAATGCCTGCATTTCAACATACACACCCCACTACTGAGGTGTGGTTACCTTTCAACTATATCCATTGCTGAGCTTGTCTCCAAATCACTGATTCTCCTCATTCTCTTGCCTCTCCTCCCCCAGGGCTCCAAGGACTTTCTGCAGCCAGGTGACCTGCTGTGAGAAGGTCAGGTCATAACTGGGGGCCATCCCCGTAAACTTCTGGACACCTTCTCCTTTGGAAGTATGACTCATAAAGTCCTTCCTTCTGGGTCTCAACTTTCAAACTTTTTCCCGACAAATCTAAAGCTTGTTAACGGGATGTATGCTGAGCTCCGAAAGGAAGTGATGGAGGTTTTGGCTTGAGTCACCTCATTGCACTAGAAATTGACAGTCACTGGCAGCCACGTTCACTGGCACCCACGTTCTGTAGGGAGCAGCAACCTCCCAACAGGCTGAGCCGCAGAGAAGCCAGGAAACTTTAGCTTTCTGATTGCCTGTTCTATATTACTGGATGAAGACATTTCTCTAGATGCATGTACTCTCAATGCATGGTGGGGATTAAAATGAACTTGCTCAGGGACCTGGACCTTTTTTGAATGTTGTTTAAAATGTCCAGCCCAGAAACTACAGGGAATAAAATACACTATAAATTGTTCCCTACATCCTATCTTATGATCTGAACCCCCAAATCTCTCATTACAGGCAAGATGTCCGCAGAGTATACAGACCTGAGACCAGGGAGCGAAGTGGTACCAGGAGGAGTAGTGCATAGAACTCAACTTTCCCATCCAGAATCTTCTTTCACTCCTTCTCTATCACAGTCCTTATTAAGACACTAAGAGTTTGTGGTAGCTGAGTGGTAGGGAGTCTGCCAAGCAAGTCCCTGGATTCAGACGAAGGCAGATAGGATGGTAATAACACATTTAAAAAAAAGAAAAGAAGCTCATAAAACTCCATCTGTTGCTGGAATGTGAAGGATGAGTCCACCTGTAGTCACCACCAATGATCACCATAGAGCCCACACCCCAAAAAACCTTTACAGAGCTCCTCCCACAGCAACTTAGTCACCCACCCAGGAAATAAGTTCAGGACATCTAGTGCCAATGGTGCTTTTTAATGTGTGTGTTACAGTTCTGTTCTTTCTGCTACTGTGAGACAGTGCTCAGACACAGCCTAAGAAAGAAGGGAGATTTAATTATTTGAGCTGTATCTGCTTACAGTTCCGAAGAGGAGAAATAACCTCTTGTGTCGGAAAAAGAGCATGGTGGGCTAGTAGAAGCTGGAGGTGACTGGTTCAGGTCACGGTCTTTAATCACGGAGGCAGAGGATGCAAAAGCAAACTGTGGAAGGAGGTACAGGCTACCAAAAACCTCGAGGCCCTCCCCCTTCTACCTGCCTTCCTCCAGCAAGCTCCACTTCCTAAATGGACCTCCCCTTTCCAAACATTAACCTCGGCTAATGGTTGAAACACATGGTGAGCCTGTGCCCTGTGGCTAGCTGAGAGTTTCTCTCCCTCAGCTCTGTCCTGAGTCTGTGGTTGAGATGGAGAAGAGATGGCAGAGGAATGCTTGGTCCTCTTTTGGGGACTTCGAGTGAGTACCTCCACTTGAGAAGGGAGACTTAGGCATCCTTGGCTTCGTCCCTCCACCCTTTCCTCCATCCTCACTGTCAGCGGAGGAAGAGGGGAAGTGCAGACACAGCGGCTGAGTCTGGCTTGGCAGCTGGCTGGGGCACTGCAAGCTCCTCCATAGCTAAGTTCACTTGCTCTCACGGACCTTGGCAGCAAAGGCTGGACGCTCATCAAGGAAACCGACTGTGTCTCTTGTAAGTAACACTCGGGAGGACACATCCCTCTCTCTCACAGCGGCCCCGCCCATGGTCCATGAAATCATTGCAGAGCAGGTTTCCATGTGCCCCCACCAGGTTCTTACTGAGTCTCCCTACTTGTCTCTCTTCTCGGTTTTCTTCTTCCTAGTGGTCAAAGTTGAGCCACCCAGTGCACGACGGGTGGAGAGGGCTCTTTGCTCTTCACCCCTTCCCTCCATGCTGCACCTCTGGAATACCACAGCAACTACTTGGGGGGTGTCCTATGACTCCCTCAATCTACCAGCAGCTGCACAGCATAAACCAACAGGAGTTAATGGTCTCAATGGTCAGAGAAACCAGATGTCTCTTGGAAACCTGTAGCTACAGGAAACTTCCTGGCTTTTTCTCAGCCAGTGGTGTGCTAGCACCCTTGCGCATTGCCAGGATCATAGATGAATCGCCCTACTCTTCTCTCTTCACAGAGTGTTCTCCAGTGTCTCTGTCACCTTTCCTCTCTGCATATCTCCCTTTCATAAAGAACACTAGTCATAAGTAAGGCCCACCTGAATGGCTAAATCTACAAAGAAGTCACTTTCTAAGGAGTCAGGATTTCAACATTTAATTTTTTCAGGGAGATAAGTGTGGCATTCGTGTGTCTGATGTTACTCTTATTCCTTGATCACTCGTTCTTTGAACCCTACAGCAACTTTGTTTAAAAGATTTTCAATACATGTCACTAATCGCAGCATTGGACAGGCTAAAAGAAAAATCCCAAGTCTGAGGTTGCTCTGGGTTACAGAACAAACAAACAAGCAAATAATAAATAGATAAATAAATAAATAAATAAATAAATGCAAGGCTTTATGGCAGCTAAGTTTCCAAGAAGAACATCCCAAGATAGACACAAAATTATCACCTCCCACCAAACTCCTTGGGAAGAAAATAATGACAATGGCAGTCTGGGTGGTAAATTGCAGGATGTCCTTTGTCTTGCAGTCAAGCTCTGAAGCATCCAGGATGCCTGGCATGCAGAGTTGTGTAGGAATCAATAAAGGAAGCTTTCCAAAGAATCTGCTGACAACTGAATTTCAAGTTCCTTTGGTTTGCAGAAAACATTTCAATCCTGCCCACCACACCCACTGTACATGCCCAAAAGAACACATACTTATATACATACATTTATGCACACACACACACACACACACGCGCGCACACACACACACACACACACACACACACACACACACACACTTCTAAATAAAAACCAAGGACAATAGATACTTAATCATAGCATTGTAAAACCATAACCACAGAATCAAGTGGTTCAATCTGAAGCAAACTGAGCTGAGGCTAGGGATGTAGCTCAGTTGATAGAATATTTCCCTAGCATGCAGAAGACTCTAGGTTTGGCTCCCAGCAGTACATAAAACTGGGAGATACACACACACACATCACATGAACGCACGCACACACGCACCTGTAATCTCAGGATTGGAGATATGGATACAAGAGGAACAGAAGTTCAGGGTCATCCTCAGCTACGCTGAAAGTTTCAGGCCAGCCTGAGCTAAGAGTGAGACCCCCCCAAAAAATTGATTTAAATTTAAAGAGAGAGAGAATTTGGCTTTGAAAACTATTTAAGAAGTCAGGTTCTGCGGCACACACATGTAGTCCCAGTTACATGCAAGGCTGAGGCAGGACTTTGGATCAGATGCTGAAAGGCAGTCTCCACATTAACACAAGATCCCCTCTCAGAATACAGAGAAACAAACAAGCACACTTAAGGAATCGGGGGAGGGCTCAGCAGGTAAAGCAAACCTTGCAATGGCAAGTTCAAATTCTGGCACCCAGAGCCAATGGAAGCCCAGCACTGCCATCATGAAATGGGGAGCAGGGGTAAGAGAACTCGTGAGCCAGCCTGGAGGTCACAGCCCAGAGTGGCAGAAACAGCAGTGACCCTGGTGGAAGAGGAGAACCAAGACTTGCTGGTTGGCCTTTGACCTCCACATGCATCTAGTGGCACTTATGAGCATGCATAGAAACTCTTAATAAAAGGCTGGGGAGATGGCCCAATGGCTAAAACCTTTGCCTCACAAGCAAAAAGGTCTGAGTTCAGATTTCTGGATTCCACAATAAAAAAAAAATGTATCAGGTGGATATATATGGCAGCAGCCTTTATCTCCCACTCTGGAAAGTGGAATCGGGGAAAACCCAAAACAAAGCAATACAAGGAAGTAGAACAATCCAGGATGACTCCTGATGTCACCATTGAGCCTCCGCAGGCACACACAATCAAATGCCCTCTTGTATGCATGCACACTCAAGTATACCCAAATGCAAAACACATATACATGCCAAACAAAACAAACAACAACCAAAAAAAAAAAAAACCATGTCCACACAGACACTTAAGTGTGTAGTGGGGTCACTAGATGCACACACTCTCAACCGAGCAGGGCGCAGGGTCAGGTTGCTTTCCTCTGCCCCTCATGTATCTTGTTTGGATACAGATGCTCATGGGACCACAGAAGGCGGCATGTCGCTCCTCCTACTCCTCCCGATGATTTTGCTAAGTCATTTCTCTACCAAAACACAAAACAACACTTGGAGTCTTACCAATTGTGTCTGCCAACTCCGTTACGTAATTCCCGGCTTCCTTATCTCCATAGGACTAGCGAAGCAGGAGTCAAACCCATCTGCTCTGGCCTGCTCACTTGGTCTTTGGCTGATCCTCTGGAACCATGGGTAACCTAGTGCCCCTGAGCAACTCTTTCCTGGTTCTCTCTCCTCTCTCTACTAGGACTTGAATTGGCATAAATATGTCTGCGGATCAGTCTGCAGGCAGGCAGACACCAGATTCATGGATCTTAAAACCTTGAAGTTTTTGGAAGATCAAACCTAATATTCAAAAACCACACAGCTCTGTAGCATGAAAAGCTTTTTTGGCTGACAGAGGCAACGGTCTTTCCCAATGTTGTGGAAGTGGGCCTTCCTGTTTTCCACAGCAGAACAGGCCGCAAGTCATGAGACCCAAGAGATGCAGTTCTGCAGCTGTCACGAGCACACCGAAAGCAGCAAGAAGGCTCCAGGTACCCACACTTTGGGCCTCCCTAGAACAGATGACCCTGCAATTGAGGCACCTGACACCCCAGAACCAGGGAGCTTAAGAAAAGTCAGAATGCACTTCTGCTTAATTATCTCCCCTCTCTCTCTCTCTCTCTCTCTCTCTCTCTTTCACACACACACACACACACACACACACACACACACACACACACACACTGCTCAAAAGACAGCAGAGAACCGAGGATGTAGCTAAGCTCATAGAGAGCTTGCCTATCACAAAGCCCTGGGTTCCAGCCCAGCACCATATAAACTGGGCATGGTGGCATATGCACTTTGGAGGATCAGAAGTTAGAGATCATCACCCTTAGTGGACTGTGGAGATGTGTCCGGAGTTAAAACAAAAGGATCTGAGTTTGTATCCCAAATTAGCATGTAAAAATGATGGGTGGATATGGCAATGATCTACAATTCTGGCACTGAGAGCTGAGCCTGGAAAACCCCAGAGCAAAGCAATAAGGAAGTACAGCAATCCAGCATGATTCCTGATGTCACCCTTGGGCATCTACAGGTGCATACACTCAAATGTCCTCTAATACATAGACACACACAGTCACACACACACACACATATACACACACACAATCACACATACAATCACACATACACAAAGATCATCCTTAGTTAACAAAGCAAGTTTGAAGTTAGCTTGAGTTACATGAGACCCTGTATAAATAAATAAATAAATAGATAAATAAATAAATAAAACTCAATAAAAATAGTATTTTTAAAAAAGAAAACATAATCAGAGCCTATATTCACCTATGTCTGGTCTACTTTAGATGGACTTCTGCAATGACAGAACCTCAGTAGTCCACCTTTGCTTTACAGATGAAACTAGAAAACCGAACCAGAAATTTGCAGATGCCAGACTCCACCAGGAAGTATGGAGCTGCAAGTACTGAACAACAACCAATAAAATACAGGTGTGTCTAAAATTGAAGCCAGGAAGCCTAGGCCGCTTATATGGCTAAAGGACAGTGGGTGCCAGCAAGCAGGGAGGAGGGCACTAGTTGTTATAAAAGCATTAGACTGGTTAATGAAACCAGGTACAGTAACTCATGTCTGAATTCCAGCATTCAAGAGGCTGAGGTAGGAGGAATGCTGTGGACTCCAGATTAGTGTGAGCTAAGAACAAAACCTTACTTAAAAAAAAAAAAATGCGTGCGTGCGTGCGTGCATGCGTGCGTGCGTGTGTGTGTGTGTCAGTGTACATGACACTATTACATACCGGGATATATTTATACCAAATCCTGTCACTTTCCTCTTAGAGCAACAATTCTTCAGGCAAAGCATGGTCCTGCTACGTACCTTTTCATGTTTAAGAAATGCCTTCTTTCTACTTATCTCCCCTCCTGGCTTCTATGAAAGCTCTTCCACTGCAGAAGACATCCTGCCTGCCAAAGACACACACTCAGAGGGTGTCACACAGCCAAGTGACAAGGTGAACCGCCTTGGCGTGGAATGCGTGTGAGGCTGTTGCTCCCTGACACTTGGCTGTTTGGAACTGTGCTTCTCTCCTCTGGGACTCAAGTTACATCACAGGGATGTTACTGCATCTTTCTCGTATCATTTATGAATCATTGACACCTACTTACTTTAATGTTCACCATGAAGTCTCAGTTTTGTAATATTCCAACCAAAGCAAATTGCTCCCGTGCAGCAATGTGATGAGGTTTTACCACTTAATTACCTTCTGGACGCCACATATTACGTAAGTTCCGACATGATACAGAAAGCAGAAATAACCATACCTCAGCAGACATGTCCTAACACAAAACATTCTTAGAAAGTTTTCATTAAAACTTCAATTCCTAATAAACTGTTTTTTAGATGGCATGTTTTGCCTCATCTGAATAATTTATCCATTTTTTACAATCCCAAATCCCTCCTGGACATTTTCTTCATGCACGTGTTTAGATTCGTAATAAAGTTACCCCCAAATAAAAATTCATAAAAGTGAGACTGAGGTTATAGTTCAGTTGGTAGAATGGCTACCTAACATGCTGGGAAAGCCTGCATTTATCCCTAGCACCACATTAACTTGGTCAGGGGGTTTACACCTAAAATCTCAGAACAACGTGTGAAAGATGGAGGTAGGAGGACCAGAAGTTAGAGGTCATCCATCTTCAGATACAGGGCAAGTTTGAGACCAGCCTGGAATGCATGAAGATAGATAGATAGATAGATAGATAGATAGATAGATAGATAGATAGATAGATAGATAGACAGATAGATGATAGATAGATAGATAGATAGATAGATAGATAGATAGATAGATAGATAGATAGATAGATAGATAGATTAGATAGATAGATAGATTAAAAAGGCAGGGGAGGTAGCTCAGAGGTAAAAGTGCTTGCTGTGCCAAGCTAAAAGATCAGAGTTCGAATCTCCAGATCCTATATAAAATGCAAAATGCCAGACAGGTATGGCATTCAGCCCGTAATTCCAGCTCAACAAGGCAGGTCCTGGTAATCCCCAGAACAAACTGGAGAGCCAGACTTGCCATATCAGCAAGTCCTGGGTTTAGAGTTCCAGCATCGAAATATTAAGGTGGAAGAGTGATCAAAGGCAACTTCTGACATCACCACATCACCATAGGGCCTCCATACACATGCAAATTTGCAGGTACCTTCACATACACATGTGCCTATCTATGTGCAAAGCATACACCTACCTCTTGCATATGTACAAAACTGATGAATAAAAAAATCCAAAAGAATCCCACATAGATAAATAAATAAGGACCAGTGAGATGGCCCAGCAGGGCAAATGCACCTGCACACAAACATG
The DNA here is from genome assembly GCA_023101885.1 of Typhlomys cinereus. NCBI lineage: Eukaryota > Metazoa > Chordata > Mammalia > Rodentia > Platacanthomyidae > Typhlomys > Typhlomys cinereus. The sequence goes on from JALPQD010000036.1 coordinate 8,581,970, forward strand.
GCAACCTGAGTTCAATCCCAAAAGTCTACATGATGGAAAGGAGATAGCAGGCTTTAGAAAGTTTCCTCTGGGGAGTTGTGATAGTTAAGCCTGGGGGTCAACTTGACACACCCGGTATTAACTAAGCTGGGCTGAGACCACCTCTGGAAAGGATCAACTGAGACTACTTGAAAGGATAGTACACGCCCTAGATCCTATCAGAACTCCAAAGCTCTCAAAAGATTCTCCCAATACTACATCATATAAAAAGGAGCCACCAAGGAGAACAGATGCCTTCTTGCAACTGTGCTAGGAATCGTTGTTCCTGTGGCCGCCCGGACAAAGACAATAGGAGTTCGCCAGCCTTCAGCCATCACCCACTTGACTACCGAACTGAGCAACTAGCTATTGGCAGCCATCGTTGGACTACCTGCAGCCTTTTCTGGACTGCCTCGGCCATATCTGTAAGCCAACTCAATAAATTTCCTATATATATTATATATAATATATATATATATATATTCGTTCTGTGAATTCTGTGACTCTAGAGAACCCTAACTAATACAGGGGTGGCCAGAGGTATAGCTTAGTGGTTAAGATTCCTATTTGCAGACCCGGTGACCTAAATTCAATCACTGGAAGTCCACATGGCAGGAAGAGAGAAATGACTTTGAAGCTCTCCCCATGCATCATCATGGCATGCATGTGTATTCTCTCTCTCTCTCTTCTTCCTTCTCTCCTTCCCTCCCTCCTGCTCTCCCTCTCTCTCTCAGAATATTTTTTCTTTTTTATTATTTTACTTATTTATTATTTATTTACAAGCATATTGAGTACTTATCCCTGCTTCCTGCCATGGTCCCTCCCTTCCATCTCTTCATCAATCCTTCCCATTCCCTCTCACCCTCCTGTCTGATGCTTCTATGGACCCCAGAGTTCCCTCTGGCTTATCTAATCCGTGGGGGTTTAAGCCTCTGTGGCATACCAAGTTGCCTGTCTTCAGGCCACCCGACTGATAGGGGCATTTCCCTTCACTCATCCAGCTTAGTCCCCAAGGTTTTCACTGTATGTTCTTATCTTTCCTGAGTTCCTTGATAGTCTATGGGGCATGCTGGCGTATCAGTCATTGTGGAAATCTCTCAGAATCACACAAACATTTAAAAAAGATTCCTCTGATTTCCACACATGCGGCAACAGGAATGAATACCTGTTCTCTCTTGTTCTCTCTCTCTCTCCAAAATAAATAATACAAGATAAATAAAGTCATGAATGAATCACTTAAGGAAAGCATTGCACTGGTCATTTCACTCATTCTGGGCTACTGACTCTTTCTCAAACCTCTCACTTTCTACCATATTCACATGGCACCACGAACTCTATTGGGGTCACATTCTCTGTGAATTCTTGACTGGAAACTGCAGACTCCTATTTAGTACACAAACTTGTAGGATGAATGATTGGCAACCCTCATAGAAATGCCCACTAACCAAATGAAGCCTCAGAAAAACATCGCAAAGCAGAGTGGTGCACTATTCAAATGAGTCTGGCAATCAAGAAAAGAAGTCACTGGTTAAGTGGATGCTTTTAATATTTTACATGTTTCGAATAAGTCAACTATGAAACTATCTCAGTCACATGTGAAGCATAACAAAGTTAATCTCTTAGAAACAAAGAGAAGAATAGTGGATATCAGAGACCAGGCAAGAGAAAGGGCAAGGGAGATGGGAGAGACTGGGCAGTGGGTGCCAGGTTAGATTAGAGGAATAACCATTGTACTGACAGCCCAGTATATACTGCATATAACATATATGATTCAAAAAATTTAAAACTATGAAAACAGAATTTGAACATTTTCACCATAAAGAAATGGTAAGAGAGGTTTTTTTTTTTTACCCCTCACGGATTCTACATAAGTGAGTTCCACTCTTTTTCTCTTCTAATAAAATCTGCCTTAATCCTCAAAAAAGAAAAAAAATCCCCATCCTGAAGCTCAGGGACATCTGCAGAAGAGGGGGCGGTAAGATTGTAAGAGCAAAAGGATGGGGGGAGCAATGATTTGAAGAGTCTTCACACTAGATAGGGCTGAAACAATCATAATAGGATTTTGCATGCCCTGCACCATGTCTGTCACACTATTGACCTCACAAAGTCTAACATCGGCTAAAGGCACCAAGATCCTTGGAGGCAAGGGATTGATGGCCACAGTAGTGTTCCTATGCTTAAGGGGAACACGAGAAAGGGTTCAGGGAAATGCCACTGGGTCCTTTTACATCATCAGAAAGGAGGACCAAGAGGAGAGTTAGGCAAACACAATAAAGGACTCTCTGGGAATTGGGGGGGAGGCACTGGGAGATGGGGAGGGAGGGAGGGGGAGCAGGGGGTTCAGGGGGAGGACGGGGGGGAGGGAACTGGTCTACCTATTAAGTTTGTATGAGCGGAAATAATAATAAAAAATGTTAAGAAAAAAATGTAAAAGGTAGGTATATTTAATCTGATTTGAAAATTACATAATGGATATACAATGTGTATTGAAACATCATATGATATCACATCAATGTATGCAGTTTTTATGTTTTTTTTAATCAATTAAGAATAAACTTAAAATCAGTTTGGGTGACTTAGTTTACAATTACAGTACTCAGAGGTTGAGGCAAAAGGGTTTAAGAGTTTAAGACCAGCACGGGCTATCTGGGGACACTGTACCTAAGTCAAATAAAAAACTGAAAATTTAAAGAAACAACCCTTAAGTGACATTCTATGTCCTTACATGCAGAGTAAAAATCATCTGATATTCTGTGGAAGACAATTAAAAAATACAATGTTATCAAGTTACTAAGTCACTTAGACGTGAGTATTTCAGCAAAACTCTGGATATCATCTAAACAGAAAATAAACTGTCATTACAAACATCCTTTTGTCTGAGGAAAAATCCCTGCCAGTCAAAAGTGTTCAGGGAATTTCTCTTTTGAACATTTGAAGTATTTTACCACTTTTTTTTTTTGCATGTAACCCCAGGTTTAACACACTTAAGCTAATGATGCACTTAATTGTTTTTCTTTCTTTGTTTTTCTAAGACAAGTCTGTTGGTAGCCCAAGCTAGCTCCTACTTACAATCCCCTCGCCTCAGCCTCCTGAATGCTGGCATTACAGGCATGGGCCACCTTACCCAGCTCTGTGCTTCTTTCAAACTGCATGGAAGCAAAAGAACAACTGAAGTACTCAGGAAATCAAGTCATGAGAATGAATAGAAGGTGCCCCTGGTAGTTCTCAGAAGGAGTTCAAGGTTAGCCTGGGCTACATGGTAAGACTGTCGCAAAAGAAAAAGGATGAACAAAATACGAAATAAAGCACTGAAATCACTATGCATAGAATCCACAGACACTCAGGGGGACACCAGTGTGTCTCAATAACATGAGAATATTGTATTTTTTTAACTGTCTTCAGGACTCCTCAGCCTGCAGGGCACAGACCTGAAACACAAGCACGTTCACATCTCAGAAAGGTGAGCAACACAACAGGTCCCTTCAGAAAGGCAACAAAAGCACCAATCGCAAAGAGTGCTTGCTTTCTAGGTCAGAGTGGCCACCATCCCAGACAGGCAGTGTGGTCTCTGGGATGCAGATCACTAGATCGCACAGCTTGACAAACTAAGGAAGACACAAGGCAAGGCTGTCTCCCTCGGCATCCCTCCTCGTAAAGAATTAATGTCGCCCGAAGCAGAAGGGACGCTGGGCACCTGGCTGATGGAGACCACACCTGCAGGCTCATTTCCAAGTCAACTGAATAATGCGCATGTCACCTGATGTGGGGATGTCGAATGGCTATGAGAAGATATTTCACATCAAAATTTGTTCACAAAATTTTTTATATTCAATTATGCGTGTGTGTGTGTGTGTGTGTGTGTGTGTGTGTGTGTGTGTGTGTGTGTGTGTAGAACCACGATGAATACAGGAACCACCATGGACGGCTCCACCTCCTCGTTTACTCTGCCCTGGGATTCATACGCTCCGCCCTACAAGGGTCAGAAACGCAGGCTGCCCCCGCTTCTGCCCAGCGGCCTGCAAGGCAGAGGCTTAAACCTTGAGCCACCTCTCTAGCCCCCACAAAAATTTTTTTGTTTTATTCCTCCAGCCTATATCACATTGACTTAATGAGAAGCCTCCTCTAGAGAGGGCCAGCCTCCACCATTAAAATTCACTTTAAGGGTCTGAGGAGTAACTCGAGGTAGACCCCTTGTCAGTATGGTGACACCCTGAGTTTAATTTCCAACATCACACCCACCAAAAACAAAATTACAGGTTTTGTGATAGTGGTAGCTTTGCCATAAAAGTCACTTTAGTGCAAGTATGGGTTTTATTGCATGAAGTTGATAATTATTGCAAGTTAGTAATTAATTACGAACATACAAAATAAAGGACCTTATCCAGCCTGAGATATGAAGTACTTAAGAAGTTCCACTGGGGCAGGAGAGATGGCTCAGCAGATAAAAGCACTTGCTGCCAAACCTGGTGACCTGAGTTCAAACCTCAGAAACTACATGGTAGAAGTTGAAAACTGATTCCCGCAAATTGTTCAGTGATCTCTACATATTACACTCCCCCCCACACACACATACATGTACACTAAGTAAATGTAAAAAGTTCATTCTTAGCTGGGCACCATGGCACATATGGAAAGTGAGTCAGGAGACTATGAGTTTGAGACACACACACACACACAAATACTAATTGACAATTAGGCATTGTGGGATTCAGTGTGATGTGCTGATTTCTGCATACCACAGTCAGGAGCAAATTTTAATTATTTTTGATAGTGAGAAAAATATTGAGCTTGACAAAAAGCAGGGAAAAGATAACGATAGGTGGAAGCCCAGAGTCTCATCTGCCTAAATCACTAAAACTCACCTTCCTCCAAATGTATCACCCACTTACCAACCTTAAAGTCCTCTCTCTCTCTCTCTCTCTCTATCTCTCTCTCTCTCTGCAGTTCTGGGATGGAACCCAGGGTAGCGTTCGTGCGAGGCAAGTTCTCTCCCACTGAGTTACACCCCCAGCTTTCACTTTTCTGGAACACATGGCACACAGGAGTCAGTTGGAAATTCTGTACTGGCTCCTCACAGGAGCCCACGGGAAGATGCTCAGCCCATCTCTGAACACCTCAGCGCTTGGTGATCTCCCACCAGGAAGCCATTTCCTGGCTGGGCAGGCCCGGCCCTTCCTCCCACCATTCATGGCTACCTGTGGTTACCTCTCAGTTACAAAACTGAAGACGGCTGGGAACCACACCGACCAGCTGCTCTGGAGGCAGAACATTCACTGGAGGTGGTGGTGGGGGGCTGGGGCAGCATCAGCGGGAGGAAAGGCCAGCGCCTCGGCCTCCTGTGGTGTCAGTACTTTTGCTGAATACTGGGGATAAGTTATGGTCTTTAACTTTCCTCTTGAGTGAATTCCAGGAAGAGCGAAACCCCAGGACTGACCATCCCCCACTGTCCCAGAAGACTATTATCAATGAGGGTTTCACTGGCCTCCAGGGAGTTAACAGCATAGTTTCCACCTTACAGAATGGGTGGAAAAACTAACGGAGATACCACCTTACAGGGTGACTGAAGCAGGCAATACCATCTTGACTATGCCGTTTACTTATGCATACTTTTCACCCTAAACTGAAGCCTCAAGCCAGTGCCCCAGGACAGACCTGGGCTCTGACTTTGTGTCCTCTTCCCAACAAATCCCCTTCCTCTGTCATTTTTTTCTATGTGTGATTTCTATTTGCTTATGGGTTTTAAATATTTACAAGACAAAATCTCCATTACTTTTTTTTTTTTTTGCGTGTATGTGTTTTGTGTGTGTCTATCTCAGAGGGCACTATGTGTGATGGTGAGGCCCAAGGGTAACCCCAGGAATCTGGATTGCTCCATTTCCTCATTGCTTTGCTCTGAGGTTTCCCAGACTCCACCTTCCGGGGCCTGAAGTGTAGGCTGCCACCATTTCTGCTAGGCATTTGACATTTTTACATGAGATTTGGGAGTAAGAACTCAAATCTTCTTGCTTTTGTTCTTCTCACTACTAATCGGCTTATCTAGACCAACTTATCTGGACCTTATCAGAGCCTGGGCTTGCCCTGGCCTTAGTGAAAAAGAAGATGTGGGATAGAAGAGGGGAGGTTCTTCAACTGAGAGGAAGAAACTCGGGAGGTCAAGAGGCAGGAAAAGTACTAGAAAGAAGGTGACTTTGGTTTGAGGTGTCCTTTGGGGGCAGAAAATGCAACTGCCCCTTCCAGCTTCCTGAAAGCCAGGAAGTCTCTTTCAAGAACTGCACATCAGGAGGGTGGGGTGTCTACTTTACAGGGCTTCCTCTCTAAGAAACACTTCCACAGTCCCCTCCAGCCCCCTCCCACCATTTCATCCAGGCAACTTCCACACTTTTCTAAGATCCACAGGCTTTCAGCAGGCTAATTCAGAATATGAGTATTTGAAATTGAGGCTGACTTTCATGTTCCTCAGGCAGGGTTCTATCTAAGAAGTCTTATGTAGCTAAGGATGCTCCTGAGCTTCTGATTCTCTGACCTTCTTCACCTCCAGGGTGCTGAGATTTTTCTATAGGATGCTGAAGATCCAACCCAGAGTTTTGCCCACATTGGGCAAGAATTCAACCAAATGAGCTACATCCCCCCGCCCAGCCTGACTCTCAAATTTCAACGTGTAAATTTAATTAAACCATTAGTTAACAGGTTTAATTCAAGACACCTCCCCAGGGAACATGTAAATTAACGGTGACTCAAGGATTCAGCATTCTGTAGACCCCCTCAGGATCTCAGGAGCACCGCCCCTCCCCCACACTTGGCCTGACAAAGGACAGGAGGAGAATCTGTCATTTGTTGTTCTGTTTCTTTCAGTTAGTCTAGGTTTTATTTGATTTGGGGTCGGGAGAGAGGAAGCAGCAAGAAGACCTTCACTATGAAAGTACCCTGCAGTTTTCTACAGCGGGCGGAGGATGCAGAGTTGCAAACATTGGCCTATGTCTACACAATGGGCATTTTCTGTGCTTGGCTGGAAAATGAGCCCACTGTAGAAAACAGAGAGTAAAGAGGAAGCTTCAGGTTTGGGGGAGGTGCATCCCGCTGGACCCCTGGAACAATAGCCGTGGCCTACCCCTCTTCCTGTTCCTGAGCAGCTTTAAATAAGCTTGGGCTTTAGAGGCCCTATAATTCTGGAGGCCAGAGCTAAACAACTCTCCCAATTTGCCACAAGGATATCCATTCCAGAAAAATAAAAGATCTTCCATATCTAACCATATCTAAAGAAGCTTGACAGTTCCCTACTCATAAAACTACCTTATTTCCCCCCCCCAAATAGTGGAAAGGACCATAGGGACCATAGTGACTGAACCAAGAGAAAAATGTCATAGCTTTCTAATTAACTTTACTGCCTGAGCAGATATGCGTGGATATGTGTCACGGACAAAGGTGACGTGCTTTAAAATCCAGGCTGGCCACATGTTGCCTAGGGACACAGCAGAACAGCTTAATTGCGAAGGCCTCAACAATCCTTTAGCAATTTGCCATTGCCTCTTGAAAACACCACGACTGCAGTTCACTTGACGAAATCGCCCAAATGGCAGCTTCCCCTGGAGCAGAATTTATTAGCATCCTCCTCACTGCATGGCATTCTGAAGGGCATTTTGACAGGACATCCATATTTAAAGCTACACCTTTTCTCCTTTGACAAAATCATGGTCTAAGTAACCCAGTCAGTTACAGGCATTGAGACAGAAAAATGAATTAGGGCACTGACCCTCCCCTTCAGAAACTCACAGCCCAGGGTTTTTACCAAAACATTTTCTTGACATTCAATCTTTCTCCACATTATGTCCTTACTAGCTTTTATCTATCTATTCCAGCACTGCTTAAACACTTTTATGCTTTAAACTGTTCTACTAGTCTTTAAATAAGTACTTGTTGACAATCAGCTGAAAGTAATGATTTGGTGCTTAACTGTGTGTGGACTGAATTAATTTAGTGTCCCAGTGAACTCAAGAGTCAGTGCCTGGTTTGATGAAGTCTATGAACCTAGGACTAGCCACAGCAGTACAGAGATAGACCCTCTTCTGTCTCAGCCCTTGCTATCTACTGGTGCTGTGAGTTTTGATTTTCTGAATAATGTTAAAAAAAAAAAAAAAAAAGCACTGTAGCACCTCCACCTAGAATTCTGTCATCTCTACTCCCTTCCTCAAGTTGAGTGGAAAAAGAATGCAACTAATCACATTTTACTTCAAGTTCTAGACATCTTTACATGTTTACTATTGGTTAGATAGTTACTATCTAAATTCCAAACAACTGAACCAGCTCAAAACGTTATCACTAACAAGGCCACTAGCCGAGCCCCTTTACCTGGCTGCAGAATCCCCTCTTTTAAACACAGAATTAAGGAAATAGTGTTTGTGTCGCATTAAGGAAAGAGAGACAACTGTCAGCCTTGTGTCTTGATTATTCCATCCAAAGATGCAGTGTTTATAAACACTTCTGGCAATTCTCTACTAGTAGCAAGATCCTTCCTTTCAAAGCCTACTACTAAATGGATAAAGGAACAGCAGTCTTGTCTTTCCTGTCTTTACTTTGCTAGCACACACTCCCAGTTTACCCCAAAGGGAACCAAGACTGAATACAGGAAGGGAAAACATGAATGGACAGAAAGAGTCTGGACCACAATTTATCTTCTTTCCTGCCTCACACTATAAGCAGAGGAGGAAGAATCTTTTTTTTTTTTTCTCCTGCATCTGCTTTTTGAATAACAGGTTTGAACTTCTGGGAGCCACACCCCATCTTTTAACTCAGCCAAAGAACACTGCGCTACAATTGACCCAACAGTGCTGGAATCTACCAAGGAAAGGAAAGCAAACATTCAGTACGTGTCACCTGCCAATCCTCCTCCCCCAAACAAGCTTAGGCCCAACTTGCATTTCCACTAACCCCCACCCAATCCACACCCTCTCCAGGGATGTAGGGTAATGTTATTTATCATGCTGAAAATTTACAGGGAAGGAGCAGGGATCTCAGCAAGAAACAAGATAAGGCCAAGGCTCCATGAACTCAAAGTCCTCTGTCAACACTTGAAAATGTTCACTGGTTCTCTGGAATCTCAGCAGAGTGCTTTACTCACATAGAAGGTTAGTAAATGCAAAAGCAGCAGCTTTCAAACCCAAACTACAAGTTGCATGTATAGCGTATACATACATAAAACCATGCCTTAAATCTTTTATTGTATATACCAAAGTACAGATACAAATCTGCAATCGGCTTTCTTGGTTCTATATCCAGAAATAATGATAAATACCAATAGGAAGCTGAAATGAAGTGGAACTATTTATGTTATCTGGAAAAATGAGGAACAGTAGCTCTACTGAGTATCTACTATACATCAGGCAGTAGTCTTTATAGTCAATCAAGTAAGACTCCCAAGAAGCAAGTCTCCTGATTTCCTGATGATGATACCTGGAATCAGAAGGATTGATTGTCAAGGTAACTGCAGACAACCACTTGGAGAGTAGGGATTTGAAACACTAACTCACTTCAAAGGCAAAATGCTTAATAACGAAGGCAAAAACTGCAACACTGTATCACTCATTCCAGGATGCCTTCCCCAAACATCTCCTCTGGAGTAAATTTCCATGTCTTTCCACAAGTTCTACACATCTGGCCATTTGAAATCGTGACATGGGTATCTGTCTATACTTTCCCCCACCCATCAAATGCTAGCGACCTTCTCAACTACAGCTCCACCAAGTACGATCTACTTCTCCAATGTACTGAGCCTGGAGAAGGTTTAAACTCAGTCTTCGGTTTGTAAGAACTGTTGTCCAGAATTAAGCCAAATCCATGGGCGGCTTTAGTAACCCGGACATTTCAAAAACGCTAGTCAGCACAGATTTAGCTAAATAAGTCCTATTGTCTTTAGCACCAAACACAGAAAACAAATATCCTGTAATTCTACAAATTGGAAACGCTTCGAACAGAGTAAGTAAACACGGCAGCGGTTCTGAGTAATGAAATGGGTGTTTTCCCCTGGTGGGCACACCACAGAAGGTGAGCTGATAACATCAGGACCATTAGCCTCCGACTCACTGCGAGGAGTCCACCAGCCAAATATTTACAAGTACTATTTACATCCACTCTGAAGGGCTCTTGCTGTTTCCACACCAACTTGTGTAAGTAGGTGTTCCTGATGACGCTGTTGTGTATATTACACCGGATTGTAAGTATCGTAAACGTGATCGGCTGGCTGGTTAATTTTTTAAATTAGAGTCTGAAATCTTAGAGAGAGAGAGAGAGAGAGAGAGAGAGAGAGAGAGAGAGAGAGAGTGCTTAGGTATTTAGTGTGTACGTTTGTGTGTTTGTGTGTGTGTGCAAACCCCTAAGAACTAGTTAATGGGGTAGTGGGGGTCGACTGGAGTAAGAGAGTAAAAGGGTGCCCGATGGGCGTTTGGGTGAGGAGCGTGCCCGGCTTGGCTGCCGCGCCAGCTTCCTCAGGTGGCTCACCAGGATGCCCATGACGTCGGTCCAGAGTCGGGAAAACGCCTCGGATGTGCCAGCCTCTGGTCCGGGCTCGGGCTCGGGCTCGGGCTCCGGCTCGGGCTCAGGCTGGGACTCCGGCACAGGCTCCGACTCCGGCGCCAGCCCAGCGGCTCCCGCGTCTTCCTCCATGGCCGCGTCCCGCGCTGCGTCCCGGTCCCCGCAGCGCCCAGATCCCCCACCAGCGCGCGGCCTCCGGGGTGCAGGGTCCCCGCCCGCGGCGTCACCGGGCCGCGCCCCCGCGTCGCATGTCCCCAGCGGCCCAGGCCCAGCCCACTGAGGGGACCCCTAGCGGGCTCCCGACACCTCGACGGGAGGTGACCGCGCAGGCGACGCAACTGACAACTCCAGAAAGTTTCCCAGCCCCGCGAGGCGGCCGGGTAGCAGGAGCGAAGCCCGCACCACTGAGCGCGGCGGGGACCGCGCTTGGCCCGGGGGCCGCACAGCCTCCTGCAGGGGCGTCGCTTCCCGGGAGGGCGACCAGATCACGATCGCCGGCTGCCGGTGGAGCTAGCCAGTCTGGACAGGACCGCTCAGGGGAGACAGAGGAACCGCGGGATCCGGGCAGCTACTCCAGGGACCTCCCCCCGTTTTCAAAATGAACTCTTCCAGCTCCACATGACTCTGTCCCCTCCCGGCGAAAGAAAGCGTTTAGCAACAAAAGGTGCTCTGATGTCAGGCTCTGTGCATGGAAATGAGCCCCAGCCGCGAGAACAAACCGCCTGTTGAATGTGCTGCGGAGCCGCGGACGAGGCCCCTGATCTCGCCGCGGGTCACGGTCCTTTAGGCTGCTGCCGCTCCAGTTCATCCACAGCCAGTGTCCCCACGACCCTCGCCTCCGCCCCTCTACCCCCGGGAAGAATCACAGCCAAGTGCTAACTCCTGGACACCAGCCATTGTTTGGGGCGTGTGATGAGTGGGGACCTCGTGGCTCCAGAGTCCCGCAGGGCTGCGCTCCCTTGGGGCTCTCTGCTGATCCTCTGAGCTGTGGGGCATTCGTACCAGAAGGACTACACAAGGGCTGTTTGCAGAACTAAATGGTTGTGCCCTACAGACCTTGCACGCTGGGACCTTGGGTGTGTTTTTCCAAGGGGAAGGCCCATGACTGATTTATTTTATGAGGGGAATAGCCCTGAAAAAGTTAGCTTTTCCCCTGAGAGTTTCCCCTGGGAGAGGACCATACCTGTCCCTAATTTTGAGGCTGATCACGTTGTGGAACTAAAGAAATCAGGAGGACTCTGCCCCTGTTACAGAATTGGGGGAGGGGAAGTGGAGGGGTCAAGATATCAGGAAGAATCTGCCTTGGGTAAAGAGTTTGGGGGATTAGAGGGGAGGTCTGATGAGGGGCTCCGGAGAGAACCTTTGCTGATTTCAGGATTCTCTCCTGTTTTGTTGTAGTTCTTTTGCTCTAGGTACACAAGAAAGAAAGGGGGAAAGCATGGCCTCTGTAAATCTTCTTGGTGCTGGACCTGTTCCTACAACCATGAACAACCTAATGGACAAGTTCAAAAGGCAAAATAAGTAAGAGCCAAGGAGACAGTTCAACGGAGAAGGGTTCTTGTGCTCAAACCTAAGATCTCTGGAGCCACAAGTTGACCCAAGGAGGACAACTTGGTATGCCACAAAGGCCTAAACCCCAACAGTAGACAAGCCGAGGGGATTATGGGGTCCATAGACACAGCCAGTTAGGAGGGAAAAGGGAGGGGAATAGATTGAAGAGAGAAAGGAAGGGGAATGAGAGGGAGGGATGATGGAGGGAAGCAGGGATTAGTACTCAATATGCTTGTAAAACTAAAATAAACACATTTTTTTAAAAAAATTGTCCTTTGATCTTTATATGGATATTGTGGCATATGCCTTCTCCCTCCAACATATACAATAAAATATATAGATAAAAATAGATTTTTGATATCTAAGGTGTATAGCTCAGTGGTAGAACAGCACATGATTAGCTCCTTATTTCCATCTTTAACACCAACAAATCAATTTGTGAGCAAATTTCCTTGTTGTAGTTACTCTGCGTGTTTCATAAATTCACATCCAAATGAGGAATTTTATTCTCTTACCATTCTTAATTATAGTTTGTTGTTCAGCTTGGCAGGAGAGTTTATCCCAACACCAGGGGGCGAGGGAATTGGCCACACCATATCCGCAGGACAGCTGAGAGAGGAACGATCCTTCTTACTTGCCAGACTAGCATTTCTGAAGAATGCCACCTTCCTTAACCAGCTCCTTTTACCTTAGCCTTCTGCCCAGGAACTAGTCCCACCCACTATGGACTTGTTCTTCCCATCAATCAATTTCCTGCAGGCTTGCTCAGGGGTTATTTCAACTACCAATGCTTTACAACTGTGCCAGAGCTTAGCTTTCAGTTGTCAAGCTGGAACCTGTATCTAACTATGACATCCCTGATGGTACTATTTTTTAAGTGAAAGAAATAGAATAAGCACCCACAGTGTGGCACGCCCTATAATGCAGTAGCTGAGACAAAGGGATGCTGGGACTTTCAGACCAGTCTGCACTATGTAGTAAGTTCCAGGAAGGACTGCTATGAGATGCAGTCAGGAAAACCAAAGGAAAGAAGGGAGGAGGAAAGAAAGGAAGGAAGAAAAGAAGAAAGAGAAAGGAAGAAAGAAAGGAAGGAAGAGAAAGAAAGAAAGAGAAAGAAGGAGAATGTGAAAAGAGAAAACAAAAAGTCAGCCCTACCTGGAGATGACCACCAGTAATGTTAACACCCAGACTGAGACAGGATGACCCTAAATTTGGGGCCAGCCTGGACTGTATAGCAAGATCCCGTCTCAAACACAACAACAAACAAGGGCTGGAGTGATGGGTCAGTGCTTGCTGTATAAGCAGGAGGACCTGAGTTTGGTAAAAACAGGTAAAAAGCCTGGCAAGGCTGTGCATGCCTATGACCTCAACAATGGAAGGTGCAGGGGTTCTCCTGACCAGCCAGTCTGGCTAATAGGTAAGCTCCAGGTTGAGTGAGACCCTATCTCAAAAACAGAGGTGGAGAAGCATAGAAATTTCAACCTCAGGCACAGGCACAGGTGTATACACACACGCACGCACCCACACACACATCACAGATCACAGAAAGAGACAAAGAACAGCAGGAAAGAAAGAAAAAAAGGATGGGAGAGTAAAAGAGAGGAAAGGGAAAGGAAAAGTTGAGAAGTGAAAAGGAGAGAATTTGCTTGTAGTCTTAGGCATTGTGCTGTAGAGGAACGAGACCATACAGCTATACTTGATGCTTCCCCCACCCAATGCAGTTAGGTCCAAGGCTCCTTCATGCTCTATGACGTTGAGAATCTGAACAACTCCTCCACAGAAAAAGGCAAGCTCAGAAATGAAAGAAAGAAGCTTGTGTCTATAAAGACCTGAAAATAAGTAAATGAAGAAAAAAAAAAGTAAAAATCCTTTTCAGATAATACACAAGTACATTTAAGAATTTCAACTGACTAGCCAAGTGCCAGTTTCTGCTTCCGACAAGGGGCAGCTTCTCCTGCGCATAAAGTCCTGACAAGTGACTAAGCCTCAGAGACGGGACTGGGAGGAGCACAGGTCTCCAGCCCCAATCAGGAGTCTGTCCCTTTGACTCAGAAGACCTGGGGCAAAATACTGACCTCTCAGCCAGCAGTTTCCCCATCCAAGACAGGGCTAGGCCACACTAATTGCCACCCCCTCCTTCAGAGCTGATATACTATGCTTCCTGGCTGTCTAAAGATAGCTATAGTTTTTGCTACAGCACACACACACACTCACACACACACATATATAAATATGATTGAATCCTCAACAGCTTCCTTCCCTTAAACAAGTCAGCCCATCTTTGAACACCCCAGATGTTTATGCTCTGTTTTCTGGGGCTCCCTGATACCTGCCTGAGGAAATGAGATGAACAAGATTATGGGTAAGAGTGCTGATGTCCATGTACATAATGACTAATTTATTTTTGCTACATTACTGAGCTACCCTTCTACTTCGGGAGCATGTATCCTTATGATCATTTACAGAAAACGGAGCTCAAGCCTGCGAGATGGCTCCACAGGTAAACACGCCTACTCACAAACTTGGTGATGTGAGTTCTCCCAGAGCACACTTGGTGGAAGGAGAAAACTGGCTTCGAAAAGTTGCCCTCTGACCTCTAAATGGATTTTGTGGCACATGCACACTTATTTTTTCTGTTGATATTTCTCTCTCTCTCAAATAATTTTTTTGAATGAGGTTGAAGTATGAGGTATGGTAGCACATATCTGTAAATCCCAGTACACAGGAGGGAAAGGTAAGAAGATCAGGAGTTCAAAGCTAGCCTTGGCTGTGTGAAACCTTATCACAAAAGAATAAAATACAAGGGCTGGAGAAATGGCTCAGGGGTTAAGACTCTGCCTCACAAACAGAAGGTTCGAGGTTAGATCCCAGGACCCACCTAAAATCTCTAGGTAAAAAAGGCAGTGGCAGTGGCAGGTGGAGCCTGGGAAATCCCAGAGCAAAGCAAAAAGGAGGTAGGAGCAATCTAGGATGATTCCTGAAGTCACCCTTGGTCCTTCACAGGGACATGCAGTCCCTCAGACACACACACACATATTAAAAAAAAAAAAAAAAAAGATTTAAACTCAATTAGGGCCACTGGAACAGCTCAACAAGCAAAGGCACTTACTAAGCAAACTTGGCCATGTTGTAGAAGGAGGGAACTGACTCCCCCCAAGTTGTCCTTGGACCACTTCACAGTCATGCTTCTGTTCATGTACATGCTTGTGTGCACACGCACACGGGGTGAAGTGGATACACCAAGGTAATATATTAACATCCTACTTTCTCTTTTCCCTTTCTGAGAGGTGGCTATCCCAACTTGTTTGAACTGTGGAGTCGGGCCCTAATAAATGGGCTTATCCTCTTTATTCCCTTAAGACAGGTCTCTCACTGAACCTGCAGCTAGACTGTTGACCAGCAAGTCTAACATCCTTTGTTCACACCCAGCAGTCCTAGTTATGGGGTGAGTCCAGCCACAGCTGGCTTTTTATGTGGGTGCTGGGTTCAAAACTCAGCCTCACATTTGTGTAGCAAGCGCTCTTACCCACTCTCCAGCTCTTGAAGCATTTCTCTATTTTTTATTGTTGTTCATTTTGTTTTTTTTGTTGTCAAACAGAGGCATATATATCCCAGATTGACCCTAAGATTTGTTATGTAGCACAGAATGATACTGAACTCATTCTCCTGACTCCACCCCCCCCCAAGTGCTAGAATCATGGGGACACATTTCCACACTGGGCATGATAAATGTTTATAGCAACAGGACAGAAAGCTCTCAGAATGTGACCATCTCAAGATTGTTGGAAATAGCTCATGTCTCATGAGCTATGTAAGCATATAGCACATGTATACATATACACATATGTACATGTTTATACTGGCTGGCTTTATAAGTATAACTTGTTCTGTCTAAGGGATGAGGATTTCAAGTTTACAAGCCACACCTCCAGAAGTTGCAAAGTATTTAAGGTACAGCTAAAGCCCAGGGAAGTTATTAGGCCAACAAGAGAAAGCTACCTAGACTATTGTTTGGTGGCGAAGGTACAATTTTACAGTGGAAAATACAAATATAATGAATGAACTAAGACCAAACTAGGTCTGAAGTTGTTAAGCAAGTTGTTTATCTCATGTGCAAAGAGGAAAAAGTCTATCATTTAGACATAGCTTTGAGGTTATTGATAATCATGCAAGAATCTTTTCAGGCCAGAATTCTAACATCCTTCTCAACCCTCAAACCCACCTTTACCCCTGCTCATCCTATATCGATGAATAGGAAATGTCCTTGTTCATGCCTAACAGCTCTTGGTCACACAATGAAGTGATTCTGAGCCCTGGACTGTAAATGCTGAGCAATGGAATTGGGAGGTTCCCTCTAGCCAAGTGTGGCCCTGAAATCTTCGGTTTTCTTCTGTTTGTTTTTGTGATGTATGAGTTTTGCTTTAATTTGAGGTTGCTAGAGAGGACAGATCTACCCCAAACTATATCCCTAGCCCCTCTTCAACTCTCAGAGTGAAAAACAGAGAAACTAGCAGTATAGATACTTGGCATTCATAGAAAACTAATTCCATCTGGGAACTGAAAACGTTTTTCATCAAAATGTTGACATCACAGGCTTTGGGAGTCGGGTCAGTGCAGAAGGCACCTACTCACAAGCCTGGTGACCTGAGTCCAGCCTGAGAATTCCACATGGCGGAAGAAGAGAACTGACTTCTGAAAGTTGAATATTGATGTTCACCTGTGTGCCATGACATCCATTCTTCTCTCTCTGTCTCTTTCTCTCTCTCTCCCCCTCCCTAACCTTCTTTCTCAGTCTCTCAAGTAAATAAATAAAACAATTCATTGCTGTCCCCTGTTACTACCATTTGAATCCCATTTCATCCATTTATGTTTCCAGCCTTAGTTTCTCCTACCCTCTCTCCATTGCCTTTCAAGGCAGGGAAAGCCCTGCTGATTTGACTTCCTAGACTTAGGTCAAATTCATCCACTTCTCTCCATCTCCACTCCCAGTATCTGAGATGACACCACCATCCTATTTAGGACATTTGGTCCACAGTGCAGCTTCTTAAAGTGGGGTATAATCAGGAGCATCATCTGGGAATTTATCAGAAATGTAGATTTCCTGGACTGACCCCCCAGGTCTTCTGAATTTGCAACTAGAAGAGAGACTAGCAATTGTTAACAAGTTTCCCAAGAGGATAGTGATGTGCGCTCAATTTCCAGACCCCTTTCAAACTTTGGGCAGGTCAGAAGAAGTAGTTATCTCCTGCTGAGGAAATGTCGAGTTTTAATGCCAATTACATTTTAAAAGATGTAAGTTTATTTTTAAGAAATTGTTTTGGAACAGGTTAGTAGGACATGGTGTCCAATACCTGTAATCTCAGCACTTGGTTATAGAGGCAGAAGGATCAGTTCAAGATAAGCCTGAGCTGCCTGAGACTGCTTTTTAAAAGAAGGAAGAAAGGGAAGGAAAGAGGGAGACATTATTGAGTGGAGATATCCCAAGGCACTTGTTTTATTCTGAGATACTTCATTTTGGTTGTTTTGTTTTTTGGGGTTTTTTTTTTTTTTTTTTTTTTTGGTCTCCTGATTTTACTTTGTTGTTTTGAGACAGAGTCTGGCTATATAATCCTGGCTAGCTTTAAAGTCACTATGATGCTCAAGCTTGCTTCCTAACTTGTCATCCCCCTGTCTATCCCAAGTGCTAGGTCACAAGATAATAGACCTTCATGCTTAGCTGGTATTTGGTTTTATTTTTTAATAAATTGTTTTTATTAATGTGTACATGATGTGTATGTGCATGTGTGGGTACATGAACCCCAGGCGTGGAGATCAGAAGGTAACTTTATGAAATCAGTTCTCTTTCCACCTTTACATGGGCTCCAGGGATCAGACTCAGCATGCCAGGCTTACACAGCAAGCACCTTTACCTGTTGAGCCATCTCACAAGCCCTGCTATTTAACTTTAAAGTACAGACAATTAAAAACACATTCTCCACAAAATGGTGCATGTTTTAGAAAAACAAGAACTTCATTTCAATACTTCCTGTAAGCAAAATAGTCCATTTTGCTTTTTACCATACTGCTTGGCACTGAAAAATGATAAAGTCATCTGATCTTTGCCAACAGCCGGGGCCTTCTCTGGCACTCTTACACGGGGCATTCCACGGTGCCTTGGGGAACTAAATTCAAAGAAAGTCTGACAGAAAAAAATTTTTCCCCAACACAATCTCTGACATATTTTTCTTTCCCCACAAATGCCTTAAAGGTAAGCCAAGCCCACTCAAAAGCATTGCCTGTTTAAAAAGCTCCTTCAAGATCAGCGAGCTGGTGCCTTCCCTGAATGTAAACCTGGAGATCTAGGTGCCAGGCATGAAATCCAGGAGGTAGAAGGAGAGAACCAGCTTCTGGAAGTTGTTCTCTGACCTCCACATGCACATTACGGCAGGTACATACCTGCTCCCACTTTCTTCTGCCCACTCAATAAGTATGTTTAAGAAACTCTCCTCCCCCGCAATCGGGGGAACATTAGAGAGAAATCTGAAAAAAGAACAAACCAAAGGAAAATTAAATGCGGCCAGCAAATGAAAGTGAACATAGCCAGGATGAAGAGTCAATGCCATCTCCTCTAGAGGCATTCAGGGGGACTAAGCAAGGTGCCTGCCGAGCCAGGCTCAGGTCTTTGTCTGGACTGGAACTGTGAAGCACCCCGGTTCTGTCTGAAGGTCATTGTCTGATACACAAGGGTTCTCTCACTTCCTTCCCAGACTTTCCACATTACATCACAGGGTCATGCCACCTGCTTTCTTCCTTGCTTGTCTTTCCTTCTTTCTTTCCTTTTCTTTTTCTTTCTTTCTTTCTTTCTTTCTTTCTTTCTTTCTTTCTTTCTTTCTTTCTTTCTTTCTTTCTTTCTTTCTTTCTTTCTTTCTTTCTTTCTTTCCCTTCCTTCCTTCCTTCCTTCCTTCCTTCCTTCCTTTCTCTTTCTTTTTCTTTCTCTTTTTCCTTTCTCTTTCTCTCTCTCTTTCTCTCTTTCTTTCTCTCTCTCTCTCTCTCTTTTTCCTTTCTTTTTCTCTCTCTCGCTCTCTTTCTTTCTAAAAAAGATTAGATGCTCCCTCTATTAAATATTTCATTATTTTTATTATTATTACTTTGTGTGTGTGTGTGTGTGTGTGTGTGTGTGTGTGTGTGTGTGTGTGGTCATTGTGTGTATCTGTAGAGGCCGAAGAGTGACTTTGGGAATCATCCTGGATTGTTCTACCTACCTATTGCTTTGCTTTAGGGTTTCCCAGGCTCCACCTTCCAGGGCCAGAAGTTTAGGCAGCTACCATTTCTGCCCAGCATTTTCACCTAGGATCTGGGATCCAAACTCAGGACCTTCTGCTTATGAGACAGACCCTGAACTGTATTTCTAGTTCTCGCTCTTTCTCTTTTTCTTTCTCTCCTTTCTTTCTCTTTCTTTCTTTCTTTCTTTCTTTCTTTCTTTCTTTCTTTCTTTCTTTCTTTCTTTCTTTCTCTTTCTTTCTCTTTCTCTTTCTCTCTTTCTTTCTTTCTCTTTCTCTCTTTCTTTCTTTCTGTTTCTCTTTCTCTTTCTCGCTCTTTCTCTGTTTCTCTCTTTCTTTTTTCTCTCTTTCTTTCTGTTTCTCTCTTTCCCTTTCTTCTTTTCTTCCTTTCTTCCTTTCTTTCTTTCTTTCTCTCTTTCCTTCCTTTCTTCCTTCTTTCTTTTTTTTTGAGTTGTGGCTTTACTTTGCACCCCAGGCTAGTCTCATGATCCTCCTGACTCAGCCTCCCAAATGCTAGATGACAGGTGAGTGTCACCTTGCCAATGCAGACTGGATGCTTTCTTTCTCTTTTCCCCCCTTTCTCTCTATGTGTTTGCATGCATGTGGGTGTGGTGTGCATCATATGTGCATGTTCACATGTGCATAGGCACACATGTGTATGGAGGTACCTGTGGAACTCATGGTTGATATTGGGGATGTCTTCACTGATCACTCTCCAGCTTATATATGGGGACAGGGGCTCACATTGAATTCAGAACTCACTAATTCAGCTAATATGGCTAACCAGCTTCCTTCTGCGATCCTATCTCTATCTGCAACATGCTAGGATTATGATGAGCTGCCATGTCAATCCAGTTTTTCCTCGGTGCTGGGGTTCCAAACTTTGGTCCTCACATTTATATAGCCAGAGCTTTACCAGGGGAGCCATCTCCCCAGCCCAGATGAGATGATTTCTAGAGCCAATTGTAATTCTGAACTGTGCAGATTCTGAACTCACACATTATATTCGGTGCTAAGCTGTAAACCTAAAATGTCTCCCACAAGCTCATTTGAGTACTGATGTCCCAGGTTATGGCATTGTTGTACGGGCTGTGGACTCCAGAGGTGCTGCCTGGCTGGCAGGAACAAGTGACTGGAGACAGGCCTTTGAATGTTATACCCACTCCTGGTTCTGCATACACTCTCTGCTTCCTACCTGCTACTATGTGAAGAGTCTGCCACGCCCCCACTGTCATGAGCTCCACCATTGCCTTTCTTGCTGTGATGGACTGCAGCCCTCTGAAGCCACGAACCAAAACCGATCTCCATCCTTAATTCATTTCTATTAGGTGTTTTGGTCAGAGTGATGCAAAAGGAATGCATTCAGAATCATACATTATGGTGGGAAGCAAATTTCAGGTGGGCTGCCTCTGATTGCCCGTGAGGATCAAAAATGAACTGATTGCCATTCCATTTAAAGTAATGTAAAAGATTCAGACTCAACATAGAGACTTGAAAAGAATAAGATGTTTAAGTGGTCGCTCCTATGGACAGTCATGAGATTATGTGAGAGGGAACTGGCATTGAAGACAAGGAAAAGGAATAATGGCCACAGCCTGATTCTCAAGAATTCTGTTATGTGCTATTTATCTTTTCACTTACGAGAATGTGAAAAATGCTAATAAGAAACCAGAGATTATGTTATTTCCAAGTTTTGCAAGGACAGGCGCAAAGGCACAGCTGGAAGACATCTACCACTCAAATTCATTCATCACTCGTGTCTATTTTATAAGCTTTACCCTATAAGAACACCTGCTTGGCTCCCTCTGTTGCTTATGCATGGTTGCAGGAAAATAGAAATTTTCTATTATGTTTAAAATCTTTAGTTGAAACTGCTGCTTTTCTTCTTTGAGGTGCCACAGGGCGCATAGGGCAGAAGAGCTCCTGCCTAGAATGTATCCTGGTGAACATAGAAGACTGCTACAGTTTCATGAGTTGAAAGTTGATGTTGTTTAAAGTATTCCAGTAAACAATAAACCCACGATTTAATGACATTTATGTAGATACTTTTTTTCTTCTTTTGCTTTTTTTTTTTTATAGGATTTTGCAAATATTCCCATTCTTTTTTTTTTTTATAAATTTTTTTTTTTTTTTTAGTATTTATTAGTATTTATTCAATTGTGCGTGTGTATGTTTGTGTGTGCGCGCGTCTGTGTGTGTAGAACCACGGACGAATTCGGGAACCACCATGGACGCCTCCACCTCCTTCTGCCCCGGGATTCACAGGCTCCGCCCTACCAGGACCAGAAGCGCAGGCCGCCCCCGCTTCCGCCTGGCGTCTATACGTGGGATCTGGGATCTGAACTCAGGACCTTCCGCCTGCAAGGCAGAGGCGTAACCCCTGAGCCACCTCTCCAGCCCCTTTTGCTTTTTTCTTACTTGAGACAGGAGCTTGCTACGTAGCCCTGGCTGACTAGAACTGTGTCTATAGATTGTTGCCTGAAGCCTGCAACAATCCTCCTATTCCTGTCTCTGGAGTGCTGGGATTGCTGGCTGCACCACTACATTCAGCAGTGAGCAGGAATGAATGAATGTTTGTTTGCTTGCTTGTCTGTCTTTGTTTTTGTGTATGTATATTTGTAAATGTGTGCATGCCTATCCTTGTATATGTACATACATATGTGTATGCATGCAAAGGTCTGAGGACCCCCTTGGGTATTGTTTCTCAGATGTCATCCATCCATTTTTAATTTTTTAAATTTTATCTATCTATCTATCTATCTATCTATCTATCTATCTATCTGTCTATCTATCTATCATCTATCTATCTATCCATCTGTCTATCTATCTATCTATCTATCGTGTGTGTGTGTGTGTGTGTGTGTGTGTGTGAGAGAGAGAGAGAGAGAGGAGAGAGAGAGAGAGAGAGAGAGAGAGACAGAGCACTGTATGTTCCTGTAGAGGATCAAGGGTGACTTCAGGATGCTGGATTGCTTCTTTCTACCTCCATCTTGCTTTGCTCTGGGATTTCCAAGGCTCCACCCACCAGGGCTGGAAGCGAAGGCTTATGTTTCCACCTGGCGTTTTTAAGTGGGACCTGGGATCCAAACTCAGGACTTTCTGCTTGTGAGATAGAGTCTTAACACCTGAGCCATCTCTCCAACCCCATTTTTCATTTTTTGAGAATATGGGCTAGGCTGACTGGCCAATGAACTCCAGTTTCTGCCTGTCAACTACCTATATGGTGCTGGGATTATAAAGTGTACCACCACACCAGGTTTTTGTGTTTTTTATTTATTTATTTAGGGATTGAGCTCAAGTTCTTTTATTTGTTTAGCCAACATTTGACCAAATTGAGCTAACTCCCCAGATCTGCAGATTTCTTTGAAAGAACATAAACAACATTCTGGTAAAACATATGTTTACTCATTAAAACAAAGGGAAACGTGCTACCCATTTCACTACATGTTTTTAAAAGGAATCACAAATTACCTCGAGATGACTTAGAAGCAGCGTGCCCTGCCGATGACTGTGATTCATTCTAGTAGGCTTTGGGTTGACAAAGAACGAGATTTTTACACTAGTAACATTCATCTGCTGGCTAGGACAAAGAGACGGTCCTATTCTTCCGAAAAAAGAAAGCAGCTCTCAACTTCCCCTCCAACAGTAAAACTGTATTCTTTTGGAACCTCAGAACTATAGAGATCTTCCTTCCCACACAATCTAATACCCTACTTTCTCATACAATTGTTCAAGTCCATTGTCTTCTGTTGGATCATTTTCTCTCAAACTGTACACACACACACACACACACACACACACACACACACACACACTGAGGCTCAGTTCTCTCAATTTCTAAGCTGCATTCCTGCACAATTACAGATATAAATAAATGAACTGTGTGAAAAGCTCATCAAAAGAGGTGGCACCGTGGGATGGCCTCAATGAGCTTTTCACATGTAGAGACAGAAGGTTCTAGTTACTGGACACTGGGGTCAGAGTGACTTCTTTAATTAGGGCCCTGGTGGATCTGGCTGAAACAATTCCCTGTTTAGAGGACCTCCTGCTGTTCCTGTGGGACAGCATTGCTGTCCTGAGTGAGGTTTAAAAGTTAAAGGAAATACGTGGGTAAGCAGACATCAAATTTTCTGCACCATGCCTTTCTCAATGCATGAAAGGAAAAAAAAAAGCTAGTGGATTATGTAAGCACAGTTTTTCCCTATTTCCTTATAAATGAAACAACTAGGTGCTAGCGACCCTTTATCGAATGAATGTTCTCAAGCGTCAGATGATGTTGATTCCAATGGCAGAGAGACACTTAACAAAGAACACTTGTTCTAGAAACGAGGTCATCTGGACAGTCTATCCATGAAGAAGAAGCCTATTTTGCTTTCAGAGGTCACCTATCGGGGCAGGAAATCCATCTTTAAGCCAGCGAACCAACATCTGGCCCAAGTCTTTCAGGCTGAAATGTCAATTTCCTGATCTAAATGGGACACACATGGTAGAAAAAAGAGACGAAAAATACAAATCTTCATTTTCTGAGGCATTCTTCAACAGCAGGAAAGATAAGAATCCTCCAATCAAAACAAATGAAAACAGCAAAGAACTTGCATGAAATTTGTATTTCCTTGTGTAGCAACTTAAAAGGGTATGATCACAAAGGACAAATTAATCATTCACTGGCAAATTCATAATACACTCACTTATAACCTAAATTAGCTAATCACAATGCCTGTTGATTCATTCCACATTGGGCAAGAATTTACTTTTCTTGTTTGTTTGCTCGCTTATGGTGCAGGGAATTGAACCCAGGGTCTCACACCTGCTAAACACACGTTCTACTGCTGAGCCATAGTCCTGGCTCCAAGATTTACTTTTTGCTATTAAAAAAAAGTATTGTGAGGGAGGAGCTTACCAGCGGAGATCAACTAGAGAGAGTTTGAAGAAGAGGACTGAGAGAAGGATGGTCGTTATGGTTTGGGTATGAAATGATGCTCTTAGCGTCCCACGTTCAAGGTTTAGTCCCTTGTGACTGAAGTGACAAGGCAATGTTACTTTCTGACAAATGGGAGAACTTTAGGAAGTGGGGCTTAGCATGAAGAAGAAAATCACCTGTAGCCCCCCCAAATGTTATTCCTGGTCTTTGCTTCCTTCTCCCCTCTCTCTGCTTCCTGTCCACCATAAAATAAGCGGCTTCAATCTCATGGAGCCACTGTCATAGTATCTTGCTTTAACATGGATTCAGCATCAACATAGCCTGATGGGGGAATTTTTTTGTCACCAATTTCTTCAAGTACATGTCATCTTGATTCACTGAATGATGGACTAACACCCAAATTGTGAGTCCAGAAAACAAACAAATAAACAAACAAATTCCTTCTCCTTTCAGTTGAAAGGGCTGGGCATGTAACTCATTTGCTAGTGTGTTTGCATGAGGCCCTGGGTTTGCTCCTTAGCCCTACATAGAGCAGGCATGGCAGGCATAGGCCTACAATCTTCATGCTTTGGAAGTAGATTGGCAAGTGCAATTACATAGGGAGTCCAAGGCCAGTTTGAGGTAAACAAGACCCTATCATAAATGTATAAATTGAAGGAAAGACTTCAACAACAAGAGATATTGAAAGGATGGTTGGAATTAGGTAGGGCCCATTTTGGCTAAGGGGGACTGTTCTCCTTAGAAGAGGACAGGAGCAGGGATATAATCATATAAGCTATCATTATGTGGTAAAGGAACTCCAAATTCTCTCTTAAAAATGCAAGTGAAGAAATGGTTGGATCTGTAGCCCAAGGTAACAGGTGGTCGGTCAGTCACTGCATTTTGTGCACTGTAAGCTAAAGGAGTTCGTCTTAATGCTCTAGAAGAGCCCTTCTTCATGATTTTGGTTTTTCTAATTTCCCTGTTGGAACAGTGTGGCAGTTAGTTATGGATATCAACTTGACAATGGAAGGCTCAGCTTTTTGGCACATAGGTGGAGAATTAGTTGTTAGGCAAGCCCAGAGCGTGCCTGTGAAAGATTATCTAGTTGATCTTGGAAGACCTAGTCCATAGTGGGTGGGATCAGTCTCTGGACCAGGGGATAAGATGAGAGCAGTTGGTTCAACATTTTGGCATATACCAGTATGGCGTAATAGGGAGCATGAAAGTATGTCTCTTAGCTCTTCTGGTAGATATGGTGTGGCCGGTTCCCTTGGCTCCTGATGTTGATATGAACTCTTCCACCAAGCTGATGAACCATAACTGAGAATCATAAGCTGGAAAAACTCCTTGTTGTGTTAGACTGTTTTGGGTCCTATATTCTTATAAGCATCACAGGAGAAATTGGTACAATTCACAAAGGAAAGACAACATAGTCAGGAATTCTCAGAACTCTGTCTGAGTCCTAGGCTCCTGGGCTTTCTGTGAAATACTTGCTAGTTTAGAGTGACTGAACCCGAGAGACAAAGGTTCCCCAAACCTGAGAGACAAAAGTTCCCCAAATATCCTCAGAAAGAGTGACCCATCTTTCTTATGGGGATGCTTGAATGCCTCACTGTTAAGTAAAGGGAGCACAGCTTTCATATTGCAGCACGTCCAGACAGGCAGGAATGTACCATAGCAAGTAGTTCGCAGATGGAAAGTGAGCTGATCCAACAAAAGCAAGTTGAAGCTGCTAGGAGTCCTACTTCCCTGAAAGTTTTCTTAGTATTGCATCAAAGCTCCTTCATAATGCCTACTATTCATTTGCTTCCTGTTTTATGGCCTTTTCCCTCCTGCATATAGCATGATGCCATCCTGGACTTTGCCCCTAGTCTAACCTCAGAATGTTGTTGTGCAATGATTTGAGACATTCCTGGGGGAAGACTCATGAGATGTAGAAAATGAATGCTTAAGGGGGAAGCGAGATGAGAAAATAGGATATAGGAAGAGCTGGGGGTGGGGTGGGGAATGGCAAACTAAGGTTGTGAGGCACAACCAGACAAAAACCTCCTATGTCAAATTGAAAAAAAAACAACCTTTTTTTTTTTATTAAAAAAAATGATTGAGGGCTGGAGAGGTGGCTCAGGGGTTAAGTCTCTGCCTTACAGGCAGAAGGTCCTGAGTTCGGATCCCAGATTCCACGTACAGACGCCAGGCGGAAGCGGGGGCGGCCTGCGCTTCTGGTCCTGGTAGGGCGGAGCCTGTGAATCCCGGGGCAGTCCATGGTGGTTCCCGATTTGTCCGTGGTTCTACACACACACATACACACATGCACGCGCACATACATACACACACACGCACAAGTGAATAAATAATAATAAAAAAAGATTGACATACTCTATACAGGGGGATACAGAGAGAGGAAGATAGAATATAGAAGGAAAAAAAAAAGCCCTGCAACGCTCCTATCAGATAATTAAAACTACTGCTGCCAGATATGTGATGCCTCCTAAGGTTATCAGTCAGCAGTTAGAAAAGTCTCAAAGACAACTAAATTAGTGTAAGCTGTTGCCAGAGCTCTTGGTTGCTCTCCAGAAACTGAAAGTAAGACTTTATTGATGAAGACACTACCCATATTTCTCTAGGACATGAGAAAAAAAAACAAAAAAAATCCAGATGGGACTGGTCTGGAAACTTCCTCCTTGCTGGCCAGCTTTCCTAGTATCAGGAAGTACTATGCAAGCTGGTGGGAAAGAAAAGTAATCAAGTGTCTCATCAGTCTGTGAAAGTTGCCAGCTATAATAACAACCACCCTGGCCAGGGGTGATGATCAGTGCAATAATGGCATGACTGTCACAGGGGCAACCAACAGGCTTCTGATTGGGTTTAAGAACTGGGAACCTGATTGGAGGAAACTTCCTTTCAGAGTGGATGGTGTTAATTAAAAAAAAAAAAAATCACAACCAGTCAAAATGCAGAAAATAAATGACTCTGGACTGTTTGGTACAAAAGAAGGCATCTAAAATACAACTCTCCCCCCCAATACACACCTCAAAGCTCAGGGAACATTGTGGGAGAGGAAGCGATAAGAAGGCAACTTCCTGAGGGGGCTCAGATACTATCTTCTGAACATGAACTGTCACATCCATGAATTCACTGCAATTCAGTATGTCTGAAAGACCTACAACATATCACCACACAATGGGAAAGATAGCAAGAGGCCCCACACCTCCCTGAGGGTCTGACGAAGGTTAATGCTTTAAGATGGAAAGAAAGATGCCTTTCTCAAAGGTATAACCACCAATATATGAGTTATGTTCCAGGCACACACCATCAGTGGTAGTCCAGATGAAACTCAGTGGGTCACACATGTCAAAAACATGAAGTAGGAGAGAGACTTGTAGACAAGAAAAAAGGTTACAATGGGGAAAGGAGGGGAGAAGGGATTGGGGATTAAGGTGTAAAAAATCATAAATTCACTATATTTATGTACAAAACTCTGAAAGAATAAAAAAAGTAATGCCCAGTGTTTAGAAACCACTGCTGTTTTATGGCATCATAACCTGATGCCATCGTGGACTTTGCCCTCAGCCCAAGAAGGCTGTTGTGCAGTGATTGGAAACATTCCTAAGGGAAGGCTCATGAGACACAGAAAATAAATAGCTCCTAAGTCAGGAAGCTCTTGAAATTAGCAAAACTATGGCATCCCCTCCCCAAAGCAAAGAAATCTACGTACCACTGTTGAGGGTAGGAGACTTCTAGACCAGACCAACAGTGCGTAAGCAACTCTGATCACCAAGCTGACTGCCAGCTATGCAGATCCCCAGGGTCAAAGTTTCCATGTGTCGCCTGCCACCCTGTTGAGGAAATCTTTAGCGGTCTTTGACTTGTCCTGCTCCAATAAGTAGCTCTCACTCATACGTAAGTAACCCCACTAAGCTCATTGATTTGCCAAGTTGGGCTTTGGTATTATTGCTATTTTGGTCTGCAGTTGGATCCCTATCTGGAATGAACAGATACTTGTGTAGCATCTCCTCAGTTCACACGATGCTTGGCATAGTCAGCAGCAGCAGGACAGAACCAAAGAGGAGCTGGAGAGGAGTGATTGCATAATCCTTGCTAAGGGCAACATGCATGTAACTGAGGAGGAAGAGTCTGAAGGGGGAACATCCAGGGGGCTACTCCCAATATGACCAACCTTCCCTGTGTGGTGTGTGAGCATGTGCCTTCTTGCTATGGGGGGGGGTGGCATGGATCTTGTGTGCAGTAGGATGTATAACTAAGGCTGAGCCATCAGAGATGGGGGAATCCCAGGATGATAGGCTTTCCTCCTGTAATGTGGCACATTTGCTTGATGAATGGGTCCTCCACATAAGTATGGAGACAGCTCATGAAGAGTGCAGGTGAAAGGACTGAGCTTGACGGAGGTGCAGGCAATGTTCTCTGCTGAGCATGCTGTGAATGTGACCCTCTCGGAGCTAAAGATTGTTCACCCAGTGGAAGGTCCTCTCTGCAGCCTAGTGTGGCAATGGGGAGGCACATGCTGTAGCCGCTGCAGCAATGGAAGGCCAGGCAAAACTCTGCCAGGCCTCATAGCCCAGCAGGCAAGAGCTCAACTCTGATGCCCAGGAGAGCAAAAGCACGACCTCAATAGCCAGGTGGGTGACATTTGAGGTCAAACTAAAAATCTCCAGTCTGACTCCAGTGAGTTTATCAGGAACAGGGAGATGTACAGAGGTCCCATTGAAGCACCCCAGAAGTTAAAAGACTAGTAGAACATCTCAGGGAGAATGACTGGATTGTGATAGACTAAGTTAGCACCACCCATTCATGTCACTGTATTCATGTCACTGTAGCCAACGCTTTCCTAAGGAAGCAATTGATATAGGTGTTGAGACTGTTTGGGGCTATATTGAATCATGCTACCACTGAATCATGCTATCCCTATAGCTCCTGACTCCTAAAGTCACGACGCTAGGAACAGAATGTATTTGTGTTTTGGAGATCATACTTTCTGTTAAAAGGTTTCATTACCTAGACGGCATAATGCTCACCGTTAAATGTCTATGGATTTGTAAAAGTCTATGGATTTATGACAGTAAAAACAGCAGCAACAGTGGACAAAGAGGTGTGCCCACAAGTCACCACTTGCTACTGAATGAACATCACAGTGCCAGAGGTGGGCTATGAGTTGTTGGCAAGAGAGGCCCCTGTGGACTCAAAAATAAAAACTATTGTCACTGCTTTAAGTTGCATGCCCAAATTAGATGACAAGGCCCTCCTGCTGAAGATAACACATGTTTTGGTTGTAAGATGTGGAGAAATAAAGTTGAACAGGCCTGGAGGCTCCCTCCTTACAGGCTGGCTTCCCTAGAAGGCACTATGCAGGCTGCTGGCGGAGAACTGCCCTTGCCAATATTGTTTAGCTATAGACCATGCTTGCTACAGCACTAACATATGTTGCCCATTGGTGCAACAGTGGCATCGATTGTTTTGGATGCAACTAGCTGCTTTCTGATTTGAGTCAAGGCCTGCCCTACTGGAGGGAATTCACATATGCTACTGTAAGGCAGGGCAAAACCTATGGCTGGAGAAGCCATGAGTCCCAGTGGCAAGGCCACCACATTGTTTTCTCAATTGTATGTGCTGTGCCTGTTAAATTGCCTTCTGAACAATTGTGCTTTTGGCCATGGAGCACAACTGCTGTCTGCTTTGACTGGTAAGACGTTTTCACAGTGGGTGGTGGATGCTGATGGCAAGATAACTGCTGGTGGAACTCCTGAGAACAAGCGACCATTGCTGAGGCAGAGCGGCAAGTATTTAGCCACACATGGACATGGATGTCGCCCCTCCAAGACTCTGGCAATGCTGCGGAGAAGGGAGGGGGAAAGAACGTAGGGGCCTAAACAAAGGAGTGGAGTTTGGCATCTTCCCTTTGGGCATATCATAATACTATCTTGGACCATATCCCTCATTTCACCAAGTTCATTGTGTAGCCATTGGAAGCATTCTCTCCCAGAGAAAGGCTGGTAAGATTCAGAAAGTCAAGTGCTCATAGGTGTGAGGAGGTTCTCAAGCTAAGGAGACTCATGGGTCCCTTCCCAAAAGTGAACAAACTAGTACACAACTGTTGTGGAGGAACTTTCTGGCCTAGTACAGCAGTCTGGATGAGACTTTCTCTTGACCATGGCTGCAGTAAATCACGCAGGGAGCTCTGGGGTCGAAGCTTCCGTGTGTAATAACCTTCCCATAACTAACCCCAATGAACTTGCTGGCTGTGATAGTTAAACCTGGGTGTCAACTTGACACGCCTGACATTAACTGAGGTCAGCTGAGACCATCTGGAGATATTATCTGGATCAACACATTTACAATACAAAGATCAGCTCTAGATTCTATTCGAACCTCCCTAGATCTCATTGGAACCTCCCACTAGTGAACCAGACAAAAGGAGCCATAGAACATGAAACTGAGAAGAAGAGAGACTCTTCAGGAATCCTCAGCCTTCAGCCATCACCCACTAGCCTCACGGATGAGAGTGACTTACTTAGCCTGACTCTAGCTTTGGCCAGCCAGCCACCATGCCACCTCTGCCATGAAAGACTGTATCTCCCCTCTGGAACTGTAAAGTGAATAAATTTCCTTTTCTCCCTTAAGTTATTTGACTTTGGGTGCTCTCTCACAGCAATAGTTAAGAGTAACTGTTACACTGGCTTTCCAAGTTGGACTTCGGTGTAACCAGTACTTAGGTCTGTTATTGAATCTCTATGTGGGTAAAGAGACCTTTGTGTAGTATCTTCCAAGTCAGTGTCAGGTGACTTGGGAAGATATACCACCCTTGGAGTTTAATGTTCCTACATTTTCAGGTTTGATGATTAACATGGTGTTCTTTATCTTTATTATTTAGCAATTTCATCATTGCTTGGCTCTCTACAGGTCACTGGAGTTGCTTGTCTACATCCAAGACAAGTATTTGGTTTTCGGTCAATAATACCAGCAATTTCGCCCTTGATTTTTTCCTGAATACCAAGCCCAACTTTCCTTACTCTTCATCTCTAGATTTTCTGGTAAAAGACACATATTTTTTTAATTACTCAGTGTTGTGGCTTCCTTGTTCTGATGCCTTCCCTTTCTAAGCTGACTCCGAATCCACTGCAAACTTAACTAGGTGCCACATGTGATCAGACCTCTGCTCCTGGAGAAACAGACGGCAGCCTGTTGAAATACAGTCATCTCGGGGTTCTTTAGTTTCATTTGCTTTCATGACGTTACAACTTTGATCTTGCATGCACATGTCCACTTTACCTACAGACCTGGAGCCATGGTTCTCCGACTCCTGAATGGGCCGGAGTTAGGGCTCTCTGGGAAGTAATCATAACTACTACCTGCAGGAGCTTTGCTTCATTTAAGGACATTCATAATTTAGAAAAGAAAACCACCAAAACATGTCATGGCAGTCCTATCACATGCCACTCTCTTGATCTGTGAAGTAAGATACTTCACATTCAGTGTGTAAGAGAAGAAAAACCGAGAGTCCAAATTCATGATGCCCAGCCCTTCCTGAGAGCTTTCTTCTCATCACAAGTGCATTATGGGCAAGCCAATTAATCTGGGCATTGTGCCCTGAAGTGGGCCGTGGGCCGCTCCCTGTCAGTAACACCATGACATACATCTGTATCGTGTACCCACTTAATTTGTCCCTGGCGGGAATACATGAACTTTTATTGCTGCTATTATCATCATATCCTGTCTAGACTGAAAACAACTTCAGAGCAACTCCCCTAGCTGGCCCCACAATATCCAGGCCCCAGAATGCTCAGGCCCCATGTTGTCCGGGCCCTACCCTAGATTTCCTATCTAGACTGAGGAGGAGACACCTAGATGGTGTTAGATCTTAAGCTTCAGTAACAAACATGATGCTCTCTCTCTGTAATAGTATATTTTCAGAAAATCATTTGAACAAACAATGAAAGTTTTAGGTAGACGCAACATTTGGGTGATATTTGATTCTATTTTGAAAATCCTAGTATTCCAGGACATGAATGCATAAAGGGATTGCTGTCTCCTCAGGCTGCGAAGGGGAAGCACCCACTGGTCCTAGCCCAGGATTCAGAAAGGCTCATGTGCCCAGGGTACTGACAGGCTGCTTTGAGTTTTAAGATTTTTGTCAAGGCAAATAACGTTCCTGTAACTGAGGAAAGAAAACTTCTTTAATTAAAAAAAAAGTTCAAATTCATCTAAAAGTGAGCAACTAGTGGGGTCATTTGCATCAGAAAGAAAACTATGGTCGTCTAAGAACTGACCAAAGACCTAAGGAATAAGTGAGCACATCACTGTGGCTTCAGCGCAACCACATTCAACTCCGAGCAAGTTATTCTCTAAGATTCACTTTCTTCAGTTATAAGAAAGAGGATCATGGTAGTGCCAGTGACACCAATAAGCTCATTGGCAAAGAGTGCCAGGAGTGGCACAGAGGAAAGGCTCAATAATAATTTATTTATTAGATTCAATTATTTGTTTATTGATAGGATCTCGCCCATATCCCGGGCCTCCCTCAAGTTGCAACCATCTTCCCACCTCAAGTGCTAGGATTACAGGCAGCACCGCCACACCCAGCACATCGACTTTTCAAATGATTCCATGGAAATCATTTAATATAACAACTATACCTCCAGAAATAGGGGAATGTTCAATAATTCAGATTGTGATAAGTAGTAAGTATGATAAATACTTCATTTAATACCATGGATGCTGTCAGAGCATTGTCTTTTTAAATTAATCTTATTTATTTCTTTGTTTATGTGTGTGTATGAAACAGAGAGAGAGAGAGAGAGAGAGAGAGAGAGCGCACATGCGTGGCATAGCACAAAAGTAGAGACCAGAGGGCAACTTTCGGAAGTCAGTTTTCTCCTTCCACCATATGGACTTCTGAAGACTGAATTCGCGTCACCAGGCTTGCAAGCCTTATGACCTTGCTGAAGCTATCTCACTGCCCTCATTAACTGTCTTAAAAAATCATTTAAGGGCAGAGGATGTGGCTTTTTGGTAGGGCACTTGCCCAATATGAATGATGTCCTGGGTTTGATTTCCAGAACCACAAAACAGAAATCCTACATTCATTCCTGTGAAGATACTGGGTGCGTATGAAACCAACCTATCTTCCATGACTTCCTCTTCCTTGAGTCTCCTCTTGAGCAAAAGACACAGAGGGGATGTTGGCTGGAGGAGCAAGAAGGAAAATGAAAGGAGGCCCATTTCCAAAATTCTGCTTGAAAACCTAAAGTAAAACCATATGCCAGTCTGATGATGGGAAAATGACCATGAGTGCCTTAGAAATAACCCTCAGACTCCGGCAAGATAATTCATTCAGTGGGCTCAGCAAATTCCTCATTAGCATAGAAATGGTCTTCAGTCTGATCTAATAGGATATGATTAATAATTGGGAATAGTTTTCTTCTAAGAAACTGAAGGATTGAAGGAAACCCAATGTGATTTAAAAGCCCATGCCTGAATCCATCAAATTTGTTTTTCTTTTGTTTTGTCTAAACAATAGTATTGTGAGGAGTGGGCAGGGTCCTACTGGACACTAGGTAAGAGGAATTAGGCCGTGGTCTTGGCCTTGTATGTATTTACCACCGGTTTGGAGGGCTGAGGCTCCTCACCATATGGCTGATGAAATGAGAACTGCCAGTATTTCAGCTGCTCTGGGACAGGACTTGGGCCCTGCACGCTGTCGGTACTCTTGATGAAAGAACCTAGTGACCCTAGTGACCGCAGGGACTGCTGTGGCTTGCTTCCCTGTCCTCACTCACTCTCATTTCTGGTGTAAATTTAATGGAATTCTGAACGGAAAGCTCTGGGCTCATGCAAGAGGTAACCTTTCAGCGGAACAAGGTTTCCTTGTTGAAGTTTTCCAAAACTCTGGGAGCCTTGGGGTGGGGGTGGGGGTATGGAAGGTTGTTCGTTAGTCAAGGAAAATCAAACCAGCAAAGTTAAGTCTTTCGATTCGCCATTAAAACAGAGGACACAATCCTACCACCCTTGTGGATTAGAAGCAACATTAAAATGACACTGCATTTGCTTTGCAAATGTCAGCAAGCTTGTGCCACCTGTTGAGGGGTTGTGTGGGGGGGGTAGGAGAGTGAGGAATCTTAACACAGGTTCACATATTTAAGCAAACAAAGAGCCACTTGATTCATGTTCTCTCCCTGCCACCACCCTCTGCTCCTCTCTGCCAGAAATCCTTGGAATCCTTCTGCGGTGGTATTTTGTACGCAGAAGAGTATGAGTTGTGTTTACATACGTGCCCCGGGAATCATGGGGCCTTGAAACTTAGCAGGGTACTTTGCTTGGCACCACAGCTGCTAGCTTTCTGTTCCTGGACCATCCTCTGCTTGCAGTCACACACACACCCTAAGGAAATCACGGCGGAGAAGGGTCCTTATTCATGCTCGCATAGATTTCCTTCCCTAAGGCACCAGAATGGATAGAGGGGACAGACAGTCTGGAAACTTGCCCCAAATATCTGGACAACAGGAATTCATGTTGGAATCAGGATCTCATGGCT
This sequence comes from Typhlomys cinereus, assembly GCA_023101885.1. Classification (NCBI taxonomy): domain Eukaryota; kingdom Metazoa; phylum Chordata; class Mammalia; order Rodentia; family Platacanthomyidae; genus Typhlomys; species Typhlomys cinereus. The sequence continues at coordinate 8,616,771 of JALPQD010000036.1, forward strand.
ACTTCCATAGGTTTCCATCCTAGCCTCTGCGAATGAAGCATCTCTTCTCCAACACTGGAGTCTAGCTTGGAAGTTTGGTTCCATTCACCTCTCCTTCCTCAACATTTAAGAATTAGGGTTAGGGTTAGATCCCAAATCCCCATCCCATTTCTTTCCATTTTCATGTGTGTGGTATGTGCATATATGCCTGTTCTTTTGCATGTATGTGGGCACACGTGTGCATGTTCCTGTGGAGGCCTGATATTGGGAATCGTAATTGATCGCTCTTCTACCTATTAGAGACTGTGCTTGGTCTCTAATTAAACCCCGAGCTCACAGGTAGGCCTAGCTGGGCCAGCCAGCTTGTTTGGGGATCCCCAGACTCTACCTTCTGGGGTAGGGATTACAGGTGGGCTGCTACAGAGCCAGGCATTTTATGTGGAATCTGGAGATGGAACTAGGGGCCTTTTGCTTGCATGACAAGCGCTTTAACTGCTGTGGCACTCCTACCCCCTCTCACCTCTTCCTATAGATATCATATGGCCAATGCAACACAATGCAATCTGTAGATGTTATATTCTCTTGGTCTTGGCTGGTAACTCACCGCCAAAAATGGACAGTGTCCGGAAGTTGTGAATGTGAATAAACACCCCCTAAATTGTGTTTGGCTCATGTTTTCGTCATAGCAATGATGAATATGGAACTAATACACTTTGGTACCAGAGGAGTGGGGTTTTTCCATGAAACCAAGACCGCCTCTGTAGTCTGGGCTTGAATGGTTGGTCCCCGGCTGGTGGCACTGCTTTGGGAGGCTGTGGGAGGAAGTGGGTGCTGGAGGAGGGGCCTGGGGGTTAGAGCAGAGTTCTGCTTTCATCTGGACCTCTTTCTGTTGCCTGTGTGACCAGCCACACATTCCCACGGCCACAGATGGAGTCCACCCCAGCCGCCTTCCTGCCACAGGGAACTCTGTGGTCTTGTGGTCTCTTTCCCTGACCACAAGCCAAGGTAAACCTCTGCTCTGTAAGTTGTTTCTTTCTGGTGTTTTGTCACAGCAACAACAAAGTAAGGCAGTATTGAGGTTGTTTATTCCTTTGATTGTTTGTTTGGCTTTTTAAAAAAATTTATTTATTGTGTGTGTATGTGGTGTGTGTGTGTGTGTGTGTGTGTGTGTGTGTGTGTGTGTGCGCGCGCGCGCGCACCAGAAGGTACTGTATGCCTCTGTGGAGGACCAAGAGTGACTTCAGGAATCATCCTGGATTGTTTCTACCTCCTTCTTGCTTCGCTCTGGGATTTCCCAGGCTCCGTCTACCAGGGCTGGAGGTGCAGGCTTCTGCTCTTTCCACCCAGCGTTTTTATGTGGGATCAAAGTCAGGACCTTCTGCTTGCAAGACAGAGTCTTAACCCCTGAGCCACCTCTCCAGCCCTTGTTTTGCTTTTTGAGATAGGATGTAAGTTGCTCAGCCTGGCCCCAAACACATTATGTAGCAGAGGATGATCTTGACTTCTGATCTCCCTGCACACTATGCATTACTAGGCATTGTGCCTCAGTCCTTGTGGTACTTTACCAACTGAGCCACACCCTTAGTACACTTCACTGGACTCTAAACACTTGGACAGGTATCTCTGCATCCCCATGACACTGTGCCCTGAATACAATACGCCCTCAAGAAATATTCTTGGCAACTCTGTGGAAGCAGGGGCCACTGCCTGTGTGTTTAGAGACAGGTGGAGATCACTTGTCCCCTGTTCACAGTTGACCTCCATACCTTCAGCCTTAATCTATGGATAAAAGGAAATGGCCTTTGAGGATAACGCATTGCTTATGACTGCATTCCTGCCTAATGGACAGCCCTGGCTGTCCTGAGGAACGATCATATGTTAGTCTGTTCTGACCAGTGAGCAGGGTCAGATGGGAGCAATTTGAGCCCAGAGCTAGTGGGTGGATATGGCAGAAGCGGGAAGCAGGCAATGCCAGTATAGCTGAGATTAACCATGGTTTTGCTTCTGAGCCTAGTGTAAATAAACTAGTACGGGCAAGTCCTGTGTATGACCTCCATCTCTGAGGATTAAAAAATTTTTTTAAAATTTTCTGACACCGGGGTTGGGGATTTAGCTCAGTGGTAGAGCGCTTGCCTAGCAAGCGCGAGGCCCTGGGTTCGGTCCCCAGCACCGAAAAAAAAAAAATTTTTTTTTTGACACCTTCATACATGAGTGCAATGAATTTAGATACTTTTTCTCACGGCTCAATCTCATCCCCCGGCCCCGCCCCCCCCCATTTTCCCACTACATACTTAGTTCCAAGGATTTATAAGCATAGCTCTTTCTGTCATCCCCAGAGAATGAAGCCAGCAGACCTGCTTAGCTTTGCCACTGAAAAGCCATGAAGGCCTTAAAGAGCCTGTTTTGAGAGGGTGATGCATTTATACCGGACAGATTAGGCCCATTTGTGTTTAAAGCTTTGGTCTTAGCACTATTGGATATGGGAGAGTCTGAAAGAGGCCGTGTAGTGGCAGCTCTTCAGGTCATTAGGCCATGCTTTGAAAAGGACTCTCTCCCTTTTCCTCTTTCTTGCTCCTGGATGGGGAGTGAATGGCTCTGCCCTGCTCACTCACTTTCTGTTATGCTGTTCTGTGCTATCTGCTACAGGCTCAGGAGTAAGAATAGTCAATTGATCGGAGACAAGGAAGGGCCTCTGAAATCATGAGCCAAAACAAGCCTTGACTTTTTTGACATGATTATCCCATGTATTTACTATAATGGTCAAAAGTTGACTGACATGTGGCCCATCCCCCCTTTCAGAAAGCAATGGCTTTCAGTTCTTATCTAATATCCCACACTTTATTTTTTCCAAGTGGCATCACTGCAAACACCATGCTATTTCTGATGGGCCATGTGCACTATGATGGCTTATGATCATAACCTCAGTCTTGGGAAATCGAGGCAGGAGGATCAGAAGGTGAAATCATCCTCCGCTACATAGTGTATTACAGGCCAGTCCTCGACTGCATAAAACCCTGTATCAAAATAATAAATACAATAAAATGAAGCAAGAAAAAAATAAAAGGAATATTATAGACCCAAAATTAAAAGCAATTGTATTTTTTTCTATAAGATTGTATTTTCTATAAGATAGAAAAAAAACCCAGACTATTTCTGAAAACTACCAAGTTCTCTATGACACCTGCTATACTGTGTGAAAGTTCTGATTGCAGGCAAAGTGCTCAGACATGCCATATTGTTAGACATCAGTGCACATTTTTTTTTTGAATGGGGACTTCATGTACTCCAGGCTGGCCATGAATTGCTGATCCTCTGCCTTGGTTTCCCAAGCATGGGGCTGCTAATGTAAACCATTGCACTTGGAATTTTAGTTTATTTTTTTATGTGAGATAAAATACCATTGCTAAATTTTTCACTTACATACATGCATACATGTGCACACAGATACACACAGACATACGCAAGACAACAGAGACAGATAAAATACAGGGAGGTGTGTACCGAGACAAGGAACCCAGAGGAAAAGACAGGTCCAGAGATGGAAAAGAAGGGACGAAAGATGGTGAGAACGCACCTGTTGCAGTTTGTCTGCATGTTGCTGATTAATTCATGACCTCGCAGCTTAGGGGAACAAGGGGTGCGGGGGAGTTGCCACGCTCTCTTATGATCTCACTTACAGTTCTTAGTCTGGCTTGGCAGGAGAGTTCATTATCAATACAGTTCTCTCCATGTCATCCACTTGCTTAGGGAAAGTCCCGCCCACCATGGGCTGTGTCTTCCCACATCAATAATTGCTCAAGGGCTTGCTCTTAACTATCAGTTCTTCCCAGGTGTGCCCAGAGCTCAGCCTTCAGTGGTCAAGTTGATACCTATACAGTCTCTTCCATGACACATCTCGAGTGTCCAGACTGTCCCTGACCCACACTTTCTAACCTGCCGTCATTCAGAACTGCATACCCAAATGCTCAGATTCGGCTGACTGATTTCAGTGGGAGAATTAAGTAAAATGTGTTTGCATAGATATTAATGGGAGAAAAAAAATCTGTGAGGCAAGTGAGCGAGCTGACAAAATTCAACTGCCCAAGTGGTTTCCTTACTTTCCAGCAAAAGAGAGCTGAGTGAAGCCGACTAAGAGGCTGAACAAAGCATTTAATAACTTAGCAAGCAGCTGCCATGCAGAGCACGAGGGAGGTGACAGGTCATTCTGGTAGGGTCACATTCTCAGCGCAAACCATACATCATCCTTTGAAGCCCATGATCTACAAGGGGCGGAAGGGCAGTAAAGACAATAGGAGGCGCGAAGCTACGGCAGCCATTGAAGCTGCTTCATCATCCCCTGCTCCAGAAGCAGGCCATTATTTATGGGTTTGCCAGCTCATTATGCAGAAACTCTCCTAGGGCAGGACTCCTGGCTTCCTCCTGGTTGCCTAGGAAGGTGGCAAGTGGCCAGTTTTATGGGGCTTGAGAGATGACTAAGAGTAGCTGTCACCTCTTGATTTTAAAAATACCAAGGCCTGCTCGACTGACCCCCATCTACTTGAGCACACTATGCAAAGTACATCTCTCAAGGGGCCAAGTAAGTCCCATGGCCACAGCGATGCACCTTGCGCGCTGCTGGTGTCTCAGAGGTGAGGGGCTGACTGCTGGTGATGTCATCGGATTAGTTCAGCCCCACTTCCCCTCCTTGTTGTACAATAAGATCAAAGTAGTAGTGCTAGAGAGGTAGCTTAGTTGGTAGACTGCTTGCCGAGCCTGCGGGGAGCCCTAAATTCAATTCCCAGTGCCACATAAAACTGGACATGGTGGTACATACCTATGATCAAGACACTTGGGAGGGGAAAGGTGGGAGTATCAGAAGCTTAAGGTCATCCTCAACTATGTTTGCAAGTTTGAAACTTACATGGGTTATGTGAAAACCTGTCTAAAACAGGAGGAGGAGGAGGAAGAGGAGGAGGAAGAGGAAATGCAGAAGGAAGAAGAGGAGGAAGAGGAAGAAGAAGAAAGAAAGGGAGAAGGAGGAAGCTCAGAATCCACCAAGAGCTCCCAGGTTGTCTGATCCAGTCAGTTTGGTCTCCACCAGTTTTATCTGGTTCCTCGGAGATATGCTGCCCCTCAGGAGCCCCTGCCTAAGGCCGACTGAAATGACCTTTGGATCACATTTCTGTTCTTGCCCTTTAAGCTGGACACATGATGGAACTTCAGAATCCACCGATGACTAGGTGACTCAACTGTATAAGAAAACAGGTGAGCCAGACGAGGACATCTCATTTTAACAGAGGTTAGAGTCTTGGCAAGCCTCGAGTATTTGCTGCATGCTCAGAATTGACATGGAGGGGTCTGTTATCTAGAGCGAGGCTATTAAAAATGTGTGGTATTCTTCAGGGGGTAGCAGTGGGAGACCACTTAGGTCTGTTTGTAAGATAATCAAGTACACAGGTAACAGCTTAGATGCATCAGTTGTAAGATAATGACAGAAGAAATCTAAGAATCCAGCACAGATTATCTGTAAGGAAAAAATTGCCCTAGCGTGACATTATAGTAGTTCTGGGGTCACTACTACATTACCAGTAAAACACAATAATTGATTTTCAAACAATAAAGTTGTTTTTATTTACTTTTTTGATGATTTTATTTATTATTTGAATTTATTTCTTGAAACAGAGTCTCATGTATTCCCAGTCTCCAACACACGATGTAGCTGAGGATGACCTTGAACTCTGATCCTTCTGTTTGTTGAATCCAGGGCTTCTTGCAGGCTAGCAAGACACTTTAACTGCCAAGTCATCTCTATGGCCCTAAGGCTGTTCTCCATGTGCGCATGTATGATGTGTCAGAGTATGTATGTGTGCAGATACACAAGTGTGTACAGAGGTCAGGAGACAACCTTTGGTTGTCGTCCCTCACCTTTCTGCTTTGACACTGGGTACTATCACTGCTGATGTCGCTGCTGCATAAACAAGGCTGACTGGCCAGTGACCTTCAGGAGATTATATGTCTCTGCCTCACATATCCCCTGGGTGTTCTGGGATTACAAACATACATGCTACTACATGCAGCATAGATATAGAATCTGGGGATCTTCACGTTTGCCGGACAAGTGCTTAACCTGCTGGCTGAACCGTATGGCAAATCCCCCTGTAAGGATATTTTTATATAACTTTCCCCCACTGCTGTCCCAGTTTTAAGTGATGGAAATACCAAATGGCTAATAAGGAACATTCCATGAATGTGAGAATGTAACAAGACTAAGGGTGCATGTTCTTCCTTCTTTCTCGGGGAATAAAACTTAACCCTGGCTCAGTCCAGAAGAAACCTGTCTGTGATTCAAGGATATCCAAACAATCAACATGTACAGAAAAGACTCTAACAAGTCAAAGGAAGACCTAAAATATCTGCAGAGAGGGACACCTTCCTGAACTCAGTCAGGCCACAGATTCCCTGGAGAAAACTAAGAGTTAAGAAATGGCCTCATGGGTATTCAAAGCAGCAGATAGCAAGACCAGCAATGGCACAGTGGCAAGTAAATAAAGAGCTTGATCAATGGAGGAGACACTTGTGGGGACCAGACTACTGGGACTTTAGCGACCCAAGACTGGGCTGGTTCATCTCCTTCTGCCCCTCAGATCGCCCCTGATCTCTCCCATCGGTCTTTTGGGAGGATTATTCTAGAAACAGCCCTTGGACTCCCTGGTTCTTGAGCTTCCTTTGGGTGCAATCTATGGTGGGGAGTGACGGAGCAGAAGGAGAGAGAGGCAAGCTATATGCTGCTATCTTATTCTGTGTATTCATATCTATGTCCCACACTTAATGATATTTTAGCAGTTGCTGTGTCACTAAGGTCAAGAATCCCCCCTACCAGGGTTCTGGGGCATCCCCTCAGGCTTAGAGATGGTAAAGGAATCCTGATGTCATTGGCCACTTTGCAGTCTGTATGGTCTGAAGTCCCTCACAGTCTCACTTGTTTGAATGCTTGGTCCCCAACTGGGGAGAATATAAAAGTTTTTGAGACACAGAGTCTAGCTAGCAGATACAGGCCTCTAGAAAAGGACTCTTTTCTGTTTGCATATCCATTGCAAACAAGGAAGGAGTGTTTGGTCAAATACATTCTCATCTCCTGCATCTTATCCATGGTAATGTGACCACCCGCCACTGGTTCCTGCCCCCATAGACTGACCTGTTCCTGCCGCCTTCCCCATCTTGGCTTCCCCCCATGACAGACTGTACCCTCCAAACCATGAGCCAGAACAAATCCTTCCTCCCTCAAGTCACTTCTGTCAGATATTTGAGCACATTGCTGAGAAAGTAACCAATATCCTGCCCTTCTTTGTTATGGAATTCTGCACCTACTTCTAGTAAATGCAACCTTTGCAACCGTAGTCAGACACAGCCTCTGCCGGCCCTTACTGCCTATACTCAACCCAAGCAGGGATCAGAGTAAATGTGTCCATGACAGACCAAGAGCTCTGAGGGCTGAGGGCTTCCTGATTACAAACCCAGAAGAAGCAGAATCATTAAATTCCTCAAGATATAGGCCTCGTTAGTTAGGGGAGGCGAGGGTTAGAGAGAATCTGCCTACCTCAGAGACACCAATGAAGAAACGATATAAATAGCAGTGAAGATTAATACATTCCGAAGACCTGTCTAATTAGGTACTAACAGAATATAGGAGTAACTTCAGTAAAGTTTTCTAGAAGTCATGACATTTCAGTTTTAGACCTTGTAAACGTTCTGTTTCAAGTTTCTTCCTGGGTCTCACTATGTAGTCCAACTGGTCTTGACTTTGCTGTAGTCTACCTCAATCTCTTCTGGGCTGGGATTACCGGTATGAATCACCACAACAGACTCTTTCCAGTTTTTCAAATTGGAATGTTAATTAATTGATTCTTGAATTTTATTCCTTTTTAAAATGGGCATTAACTGCACACATTGACATCTGTGTCCTGTGTTAACTGCTTTCACAGGTTTTGACATATTACATATTTCAAAGCATTCTCAGTGTACCATTCAGTTTTCCCATATTTCAAAATCTCTTTTTACAACTGACTTGTAATTTAATCCCATTGCAATCAGCAAGCACACATTTATGGTTTCAATACTTTCAAATCAAGCCTTGCTCTATACTGGAAAATGTTCCATTTGTCCTAGAGATCAATCTGTTGGATGGAACCTTTTGTTAATTTTTCAAAAAAAGCTTAAAGAAATGAAATATCTGAATAAAACACATTCCTATGTCTTTCACCTTATCTATGTTTAAGCTTGGAGTAGAATAGTTATAAGCTGTTTATCTATCTATCTATCTATCTATCTATCTATCTATCTATCTATTTATCTATCTATCATCTATCTTCTATCTCATTTGTTATCTATCATTCACTTATTCATCTCTATCATCTATCATCTATCTACCTATCTGTCATGGTATGAAATGTGTCCCCCACAGTCTCATGTGTTTGGCAAGGTCATGTCACCTTGAGAGGTGGAGCCTTGCTGGAGGAAGGCAGTCACAAGGGGTGGGTCTTGAGATGGATTAGCACCACCCTACTTCCAGGAGAAGTTTGCCTTTGCAGCAAGCAGTCTGCAGCTCTCAGCTTCCAAGATGTGTGCAGTGACTTAGCCTCCTCCAGCTTTGGCCAGCCAGCTATGCCGCCTCTGCTTTGAGAGACTGTACCTCCTCTCTGGAACTGTAAGCTGAATAAATATCCCTTTCTCCCTTAAGTTTCTTGACTTTGAGTGTTTTCTCATAGCAATAGTTAAGAGTAACTGTTACACTATTTGTCTGTCTGTCTATCATCTATCTGCCATCTATGTACCATCATCACCCACATATATCATCCATCTAGTTAGCTAGCTTCTACTGTCATTGGTCTGACTAGCCTATCTCCTTTCTATCTTTCTGCTAAAGTCAGGACATGCATATGTAAACCATGAGCTTTTTTTCCAGGTTGCTCCATGCCCTAAGAGAGCCTACCTTAAAAGCAGCCATTGACTCCCTTTTGAGATCAAATGCAGAAGTAGGATGACTCTGCAACTTAGCGCACATACAAACACCACCAACTGTCTAGCTTGACCTTTAAGGAAGAGCAAAAGAGCAAATCAAAAAGGATGCTGCCCTTGTCACATCAGGACTATATGAGCACAATGGGTGTGCTAAAAGCCTATCAGGAGGACCAGTTTCTAGAACCTACTGGACACAGTGGATTGAGGAGAGAGTACAAATGGGCCCCATGAAAGGATACCTACCACTGAGATGGAGATGGCCCATAGACCTGTCATCTGAACAGGTCTATTGCATACATCAAGGGATTGAAGACAGAACTCCTCATTGTCTCTGGAGTTTCCACTCACTGTCATTACATAGTGAGTTATGTCCTCATTATCATTCAATTTACTCAATTTCCATCCATCCATCCATCCATCCATCCATCCATCCATCCATCTATCCATCCACATGGTACTAGTTGCCTGGATCTTGTGAAAATTAAAGTCCTGAATGCTAGCTATTTTTACAGATTCTAGTTTTTATTTCATTATCATTTTGTTGTTTTAGAGGCAAAATCTTGCCACACTGCCTAGGTCGGTCTGGAACTCTTATACTGGATCTTGCTGCCTTGGTTTCAGGCGTAGGCCCAGATGCCCAGACCAACTTTAGGGATTTGAAGGTAAGGTTTTTTTCTCAAGAGTATTCTTAAGTGAATTCCTAATCCAGTCACATCCTGTTTTCTTGCTCTAATGAAAGGAACAGAGTACTGTATTTCTAGGAGGGCTGGAGTCCAATTTAGTTTTTTGTGATTCTTGTTACTTGGCTTTCTATTGTTCTTGCTCTTAATGGGGCCTCTTTTCAGTGCTAGTTCATGAGAATACCATAGAAAACAGTAACCATCTCATGGATCTAGGAATGTCTGACTCAATGTCTGGTAACATCCTCCTGACCCAGGTGTGCACTGGAAGCTCTAAAGATGAGGATGAGTATAAATGCAAACAGATCACATCAATCAGTTCATTTCTTGGAATGCATTTAGGTTTTTAGCCAACTATATTCACTTTACTAAATCTCTTCTGACAACATGCTATGGTCATGCAGTCATGGGAAGAGTTAATTCTTTTCTACCCAAAGGCAATTTATTACCTTTCAAGTGCAGAGAAAGAACAGCTGGTGTGAAACAGACACCTGTGCATCAGTGAAAACGGTCCCTGGGAACTTACAGTTTTGTTTCCTTTCCAGCATCCTGACAACTTTCTGTTTTTAAATAGCATCCAATGAAATATAAAGGGCAAGAGAATCATTTCATTTGGCAAATTTGTTGAGATTGAGATTTTGTGATTGGAGCTAGCATCCATGATTACTGCTTGTTAGGTTAAGTCTTATAGCATCAGAAAATGCTGAAAAATTAATATCATTCTCAATCTCTAAAACCATTATGAAATAGAAATCTTAATAACGTAAGAATATAAGATTTCCCTACACAACATTACTGACTATCCTGCATGTGAGTGGAGTTAGTTTATTTATATTTTATTTACTTACTAGTGAGAGAGAGAAGGCATACTACAGCACATGGGTGGAGGTCAGGGAAAACTTTCAGAAGTCAGTTCTTTCCTTCCACCTTGTGGGTCTCTGAATATTGAACTCAGGTCACCGGATTCATGAACAGGCACCTTACCAGATGTACTCTTTAAAATTTATTTGTCCTCATGAAATGATTCTCTACACTCTTAAGGCACAAGAACACGGAAAAGCTAACTTTGTTCTCTTGTTTCCCAAACACTTTTCAATGCTGTGTGTAAGAGCCAGAGTTCAATAGGAATTTACTCCTTTAACACAAAAACATTTCTAGACTGCTTAAGGCATTTGTGAACACCCGGTAAACTTTCTGTATGATTGGATTTATGAATCACTTAAGAATACTTCAACACAAGAGGAAACCTCACCTAATTACCTCTCTGAGAGCAAATGCAAAGATTTAGTTAAAGTGGAAAATTACTACATACGAAATTATGACAGGGGCTGGGTATGTATGTAACTCAGTGCCCCAAAAACTCTTGTGAGCATGTACAACATTGTGCTGCATTGACCTTGTACTGCTATCCTCAAAATAAATAAGTAAATAAATGACAGGTTAGATAGATGATGATGATAACATATAGATAAATGGATAGATAGATAGATAGATGATAGATAATAGTAAAATTAGTTTAAAGCTGCAGTTTCATTATAGTTTCATTTAATGACTACTTACTTATAAGACTTTTAAGCTATTGATGCATACTGTTATCAATGGTAATAGTATTTTATTAACATTGATGCTCCCATGGAGATACTATATAAAACATACTGCTTGGCATACTTACATCCTAAATACTGTATACTATGTATAAATGGTGAAAAATATTTAGTGCTCACTTGAAATTCAGGTTTTAACTGAACAACTGCTTTACCAGACATCTTAAACTTTTTCTCTCTTCTAAATTTGACAACTAGCTATGAAGAAAACATCTGTGTTCTCATTTTGAAGTATGTCTGTATTGTCCATGCTCCACATGGATGCCTGTAACTCTCTCACATACTTTAGTCTGAGCCATTTTATCTCATCTTTCTTCAGGAAAACAAACAGACTAGGAAGAAAACGGCCTCCCTGCTGAGGCCCTGGTGTGACACTACACAGTGTCCTCCTTTGTACTTCCTGAGGTCAGTGGTGTAACACTACAAAGTGTTCTCCTTTTGCTTCCTGAGGTAAGTGGTTCCCAGGTACAGAGGACATCAAAGTCTAGAGATTCTCTCTTCATGCTGAATGACCCAATGACTGTGTCTCATTCTACAGACCTTTGCTTGGGTACTCTTCCAGAAGTTTCTTCTCACTTCTGGAGGAGCAGCCTGTCCTTATGGGAATGCCAGAAACATTAAGACAGCAGCCATGAAGAGACTGGGTCAGGTTAACTTCACAGCCATGGAGACGGGGCCTTCCTTGGACTGTGGGATCCCCATATTGTGAAGCAGTACGCAACTGTCAGAGTGGAATGCAGAGGGCTTGGAGCTGTGGTCCACCATGCACGCTCTCCTCCTCAAGTGCTCAGTGCTGAGAGAGCAGGCACCTGTCTTCTTCCTCCACATTCCATCAAACAGACATTGGACTTCTTGTGCCCTGAATAGGTGACACTCTGGACAGACAGGCTCAAAAAGGCTGCAGGTCCCAGCACATTGCTTGGAGGAGTTGGTAGAATCACATTTACTTTCATGAAAAAAATTTTTTTAAAAAATTTTGAGACTGGATCTTATATAGTCCAGGCTGGTCTCAAACTCACTACATTGCTGAGGATAATCTTGAACTTCTGATCCTCCTGCCTCTACTTCCCAAGTGCTGAGACTATAAGAGACCCTTGGTTTATGGCAATGCTGGGGATGGAACCCGGGACTTCATGAGTGCTAGGCAAGCACACTTACAGCTGAGCACAGCCCAGAGTTCCAAATCAGCATTTAAAGCTACTAGTGGGGTCTGTTATTCAAATTCATAGAATCGCAGTCTTCTCTCTGAAATGGAGAATGTAGAAATACATGGCATTCTGGCATGAAGCATTCATGAACATCATAAATGCCAAGCAAATGCTACTATTTTAATATGTATATATATTACTCTGTATGTGTGTGTATGTGTGTCCCTGTGAAGGACCAAAGGTGACTTCAAGAATCATCCTGAATTGTTTCTACCTCCTTTTTGTTTTGCTCTGGGATTTCCCAGGCTCCTCCCACCAGGACCTGAAGTACATGCTGCCCCCATTTCTGCCTGGTGTTTTCACATGAGACCTGGGATTTGAGAACCCAGGACCTTCTGTTTGCGAGGCATAGTCTTAACCTCTCAGCCATCTCTCCAGCCTAGAAGTGGGATTTTTTAAAAAAATCTTTTAAAACAGCGTTTTCTACCAGGTCTTAATGGTAACTAGAAAAATGCTTAAAAAGTCTCTCTATACATAATGAATGGTATTAGAATATTATAGAATTTCACATTTCCTGTTTTGGAAGACATAAGCAATTTGCTTCCCAACACATACAGCAAGGTTTCACGAACTGATATATATATAGATAAAGATAAAGATACACGCACACACACATACATATATATATAGAGAGAGTGAAAGAGTAGATGGATGGATAGATAGATAGACGATAGACAGACAGACAGATAGATAGATACATAGATAGATAGATAGATAGATAGATAGATAGATAGATAGATAGATAGATAGATAGATTGATAGACCATGGGGGCTTCTGGGGATTGAACTCAGGTCTCCAGGTTTACAAGCAGGCATTTCACCTACAGAGCGCTCTCACTGGTCCCGAGTGATATTTTTGTCTTCATTGGACTGGGAACCTCTAGAATGTTGGAAATGGAGATTTCACTAGAAGGTCAGTAGGGGGGCCCTCCGCACCCCAAGGGAAGCTCTGAGTGCTGTCGCGTGCAGCTCTCCCCTGTGGGCTCTGATAGAGCGGCATGCTGGGAGCCCTTTCACACCTGGTGCACTCGCCTGCACAGGGCTTTTCTGCCTGCCTCCAGCGCTGGTGGGCCAGCCAGAGCACTGCTTTGCTCCATGACATGGTTTCCAGTCACCAGGTCACAAGGAGGAGTCCAGAATGTCCTTGTGAGGGTCGCTGCAGGTTTTTGTTCTTCGGCTTCTCTCTCAGAGGGAGACACAGATAAGAACAGAACTCAGAAGGTAGACTCTGCTCACTTAAAGACTAGTGCACCTGTCCTTTTCCAAAGAGGAGCCTCCACTGTTGGCTTGTTTACTTTGGCTTTTCTCTGCAGGAGGGCAGAATTTAGGGACAACATAAAAACGGGGGTGGCCATCCTCAGCTACATGGGGAGTTTGAGCCAGCCTGGGCTACATGAGACTCTATCAGCACTCACACACAAGAATGAGGGTGTTTTGTTTCTTTTCCCCAGTTCCTTTCACGTGGACAGCCAGGAATAAGGCGTGCCTTTACGTCATCACCCCCTCCTTTGCTCATGCATAAGAGAGGACAGATTCGATTTTGGTCTCAGAATCTTCAGGTCTAAAAGGCTCGTCTTCTAGCCTTAAAAATACCTAATGTAATCAGGGCCAGACTAGAAACTACCAGAGGCAAAGCAAGGTAATTTCTCCTCTTTCAGGTAGATTTGTCATGCTGTAAGTAAAGGCCACGTTGTAGTCATGCAGGAAGAGAAATGGAGCACTGTGTGGTGACTTATGGGAAAGCTGTGGCTTGCTGGATCCTCCAAGGTAAAGACTCACTGTACCTTAGGTGTACGCTACAGATACACTGGTGTGTGTGTGTGTGTGTGTGTGTGTGTGTGTGTGTGTATGAGAGAGAGAGAGAGAGAGAGAGAGAGAGAGAGGAGAGACTAGGACAGAAGATTTACTAAGAATCCAAGGACTTTTTTATTTGCCTATATTGAAAGTGAGATATGTACTTGAGCAAAATGGCTGTGCTAAGATTTTTCCACTCCCATTCCCTGAGAAAAGTGATTGTCGGTAGGTAGCATAGCAAGTGGAGGCTACAGAACCCTCCTGAGCTGTTGAAGTACTTTAGAGAGAAAATTGGTGCTTTATCCAGGTGCTTATTTTTCCAGTCAGCCAGATGTAAGCACAATTAAAATTTTCAAGACAATTATTGTGTCCTGCTTTCTTCCCCCATTACAAGTAAGAGCTTGGGATTTGATCACACTGGCTGAGGTAGGTCTGTGGTTTAACATTCCTGAGGTGTTATTGAAAACATGGGCCATTCACAATCGGTAAGTACATCCTTTCTTGTGGAACAGCAGGAGCAACTGGGCATCAAGGACTCAGCTCTGTGCTAGCCAGGGCATCAGGCAAGTGTTTTATCAGTTTCCATCCCTTCACCCTGGAGAGAGAGAACCCACTATCATTCCCGTTGGCGCCTAACGGTAAGGAAGGTCTTATTCAGCTACCCTTCTCTTCAAAGCTGAAGTCGTTTAAGTAGGGTCTCAGAGTCACCGACATAGGGGACCAGGGGTTGTAAGCTGACCCTCAAGTCCATATTCCTAGTTAAATATTTGGATTCCGCCACTAGACTCTATTCTTTACGTGGTCAGAGTTTCCTGACCCTGACAGTTTCTTGGCTGGGTGTCCTCACTCAAATTCTGTTTTTTCTCATGGCCAACTACATACCTGCAAAGACATTTGTGGCCACAGGAGTGAATTTCTTTACAGAACTGGATCACACAGCTCAGGAAACATGGGTGCGCTCCAATGTGCACATTGATGTGGTGGGACCAGCCCCAGGGTGGCGGATGTAGACATGTCATGATTTGCATGTTGCCTCTCCGGATAGTGATTCACAGGGTTCCATGGAACAATCTGGCCACCCCATTCAGGATGATGAGCATTTTTCAGTTTCTTTTGCTCCTTGAATGTTAATGATCACAGAAATGTATGATCATAACGAGTATCTTCTAAGTTCCATTAAGAGCTAGAATCTTTATTTGTCCTCCTCTGGGGTCAGCTGTGCTGTGGTAACCTATGGTGTCCCTAGTAGAAAATTGGAGACTCAGTCTTCCGTGATTCACAAGGAAGATGCCGGCTGCCATCTTTCTTCTGCCTTCTCTCACCTACCTAGCAGCGAGCTCTGAAGGCTGTCAGAAAGACTTTAGCAAATGCAGACCTGACATCAGTAACATCGAGGACATTTCTCCAATTCTCTCCCTCCAGGATGAATGACTGTGTTCCCAGCACCAGAGAAAAGGGCAGATGGAATTGAGGCCAAGCTGAGGGACATGAGCCCTGCTGTCTTTTGTGAACCCCTTGGCATGTGTGACTCTACTTCTACTTTGAAAGGAAGAAAAGCAAGCAAGTCAAGGACATCTGAAGCCAGGCATTCACCGGGCAGAATTACAGATGGATCTGGAATGTTTCACTGGTTGCTGATTTCTCGCCATATGCAGGAGCCGGGCCTAAAGAGAAATGCGTGTCTGCTCAGTTCTGTTCAGGGCTGTTGTGGTTCTCAAAACCCACAGAGAACCTCCCCAGCACCACTGGCCTCCTACGGAGTTTGGATCTGCAGGCTACTACACTGTGGCCACTACACTGTGGCCACTTTATTTGGAACTATGTCCAAATTGGCTGAGGTCTTCCACATCACTATAGCTCTCGGTAGATTTGATCCACTTGGCGCTGAGTCAGACAAACCTATCAGGCTTGGTTTGGGTATGGAACCTTTGGCGTATGATATTCACACATTGTTGTCCCCTGTAGTTCATGTACTGGAGAGAGGAGGTGGGCTGTCAGACTCAGTCTGGCTCCTGCCACATGCTGAGTGGCAGAGCCCCTGCCCTTCACAGCTCTCCCAGGGTCAGAGCATCCCAAAGGCTCTTTCAAAGTGTAGAGTCCCGCAGGCCAGAGCATAAGCACTTGGAAGTGCCTGCGGGCTGTGTGCTGCTGGCATCTGTGTTAATATTCATATCTCCCTTCAAATTCCATTTCTGTGGAACATCCCATTAATCCACATCCCAGAATGAAGCTGGATGGGTGTCTAGGGTATAGAAAGTCCCTAGGCAGTTGTGCCACTCTCTGCCAGTGGTGGATGGCAGATGAGCCTGGTTTAAAATGGGAGGAGGAGGAGGAAGGGGAACAGGAGGAGAAGGGAAAGAGAAAGGGGAGGAGGGGAAAAGGAGAAGGAGGAAATGAGGTAAGAGGAAGAGGGATGAAGAAGAGGAAGAGGGGGAGAGGAGGAGGAGGAAAGGAGAGAGGAGAATTGGATTGCCATTAGTTTGCATGGTTTACTTCTTTATTTCCCTTAGGCAAAAAGAAGACTTAACTGTGTCTTCTAGGTGTATGAGTCTATGAAAAGACCATCACAGAAGACTTCTATCTGCCAGCTCATCTCCAGTACTTCATGAAGTGCATTTCCCAAGTTAGTTCTTTCCTGTCCTATGTCCAGTGCTTTTTCTTCCCATCCCCCACTTGATTATGTCACCAGTATTAACTATGCTAGCTTCTCCTTTTCGGAAGTAACTTAAAATAACCGAATTCTCTTACAAGTTATTATCTGTTTTTCTTGGCTCTCAATATTTCTTGTCCTTTTCTTCTTGGCCCCAAAGTCCCCTGGGAAACCAGCCACAGCATGAATAACCCTAACGACAAATACCTGGTGCACCAAGCTGGGGTTTTCTTATTCCCGACCCTCACGTTCAGCTTCTGTTTGCTTTTAGTGAACTTGTCCACACTCTGTGGATCAGTGACATCTTACTCCTCTCTTTATCTCTCATTACTTTTTCCCCTTCTTTTTAGCACTCTTAGAGAGAGCTTAGCCCATCTCACCAGACTGGGTGAATGGTTCTCACAGACAGAGAGATACAAAGATAGGGTAGACTTGAGAAGGTTACTTCTGTTCAGTTACAACTGACTTCCCTTCTCTCAGAGACCACGTGCTGGCTGACTGGCACATTTTCATTTCCAGAGCAACCTCCAGCATTCATCCCCAGTAGTCTGCACGCCCACTCCATGGGCAGGAATTGAGGGGCCTGTATATCACAGACCTGAACCATGAGGCTCAGAGAGGCTGATGGAAAGCAGCTGCGATCTGTCTGTTCCCTGCTACACTCCTGTCTCACCTCCATATTGAACTGCTGCCTTCCTGCAGTCACCTTTTGGCTCCTTAAAAGCTATTTCCACATGTTTTTTAATTTTTTTTTTATTTATTCACTGTGTGCATGTGTGTGTCTGTGTGTGTGTGTGTGTCTGTGTATGTGTAGAACCAGGGATGAATTCGCGAACCACCATGGACGCCTCCACCTCCTTCTGCCCAGGGATTCACAGGCTCCGCCCTACCAGGACCGGAAACGCAGGCCGCCCCCGCTTCCGCCTGGCGTCTATACGTGGGATCTGGGATCCGAACTCAGGACCTTCCGCCTGCAAGGCGGAGGCTTAACCCCTGAGCCACCTCTCCAGCCCCTCCACATGTTTTTTAAATGGATTGTTCTTGAAACAAGTTTGGGCAAATTATTAATCCCAGCTTTTCACAATGCCCTAATTGCTCAAAATATAGTGGCGATGTATCCATATGGATAAGAGATCTGCCGCACTTTCTGTTTACCAATCTCATTTCCTCATTTCCTTACGTATAAATGCATTGGCCTCAAACACACACCAAACGGCATTGACATTATGCACTTTGAAAAAAAAAATAATTAGGAGACGACCAATTTGTCATGAACTAACTGGGAAGACAGAATGCCCATGCATGGTGTTTATTGATGCCATCCAATAAAACTTAAGAAGTTAAATTAATCTGACAGAGACTTAATGAAGTACATTATGATTATGTTGCATGGTCTTTAGGCTTAAATGGGCAGCATCCAGTCAAAATAAGTGTCGCTGTGAGTTTACACAGCTTCACCACCCTTACAGGTTTTCTCTGAAAGTGTCAAGTTATCCACAATCTTATTGGGTGCAGATGTGGACACTATGCCCTGAATCCAAATGTCCGAACCGGTTCCCTCAGCAATCAAGGTTTCCCTATGCTCTCCTTTCCCTGTGCCTACTTGGGAATGGTTGTTGCTACTTGCATTCTGTCCATGCTTCCTGTACCTCCAAGTCCCAGATTCCTACTCTAAGGGATCCTTCAGTGGCTGCTGAAGCTGTTTTTCCCCTTCTTCCATGTTCTGGCCAGAGGACACCACAGGTGTCATGCCTTAGTCATGGTCCACCCTGTCTTTTGAGACAGGTTCTCTCACTAGTCCGAAGCTTACCAAGTAGACGGGGTTAGCTGGCCACTGAGCCCCAGAAACCTGTCTACCTCAGCCTCCCCAACTCTGGGCTTGCAAGTGTGCCCCAGACTCAACCTTCTTTTTTATTATTTTAAACTCTTTTGCACATAATGTAGGCTGAACAACTTCAATAGACATCCTAGCATATAGCCTCAAAAAGTAATAAATGAGGGAGCTGGAGAAATGGCTCAGGGGTTAAGTGTTTGCCTCATAAGTAGAAGGACCTGAGTTCAGATCCCAGATCCCAGGTAGAATTGCCAAGTGGCACTTTGTACTTCCAGTCCTGGAAGGCTGAGTCTGGAAGACCCTAGAGCAAAGCAATAAGGATATAAATCAGTCCAGGATGATTGTCAGTTACCTTGGGCCTCCACAGGCATACATAGTGCCCCATTCTATGCACATACACCCACACATGCACATACTGGCATTTAAACACTACAAAAATGTAGTAAGAGAGTATTATATATGTTCATTGGAAAAATACTCAGTGCATATTGCCAGATTTTCAAAAGTTGTGAAGTATTAATACATTAGCTTTACACTTGCATATAGAAGAATTATGTAGATATGAACATAAGTGAATCTCTATATTTATATACATATATATATATATAATTTCTTAAGGTATTCCAGATGCAGCTCCACATTATCTCTATAAGAGCCTAGAAGGGCTCCTGACAGACTCAGAGCTGACTAGTGTGTTCATCGAATGGTTCTGGTTATCAAACTCAGGTCCCCAGAGATCGCAAGGCAAGACCCTTACTAAGCGATCTGTCTCTCCAGTCCTCCTCAGTGTCTTGAGGATCTCTATACCCTTCAATATGGGAAAGAGTTGAGGACTGTGCACACATCCAACATTCTAAAGCACCCACAAAGAGCAATGGCACCATACACACTGTCCTAACTCCTTTACCTCTAAGAAGTGGCTGGCGTTTTTTGCTCATTTCTGGATCTATCATGAGAACCATGGCGAGAAAATGACAGGGATGGTGTGACACAGAATCACGCTAAGGACAAAAGGGAGTGGAGCTATCATGAAGAAAAGAGACCCTCTTACTTCTTGCATGAGTTGTATTAAATCTCTACTTTTTTATGAATTCCAAAATTCATTTTTTTTGAAACAAGGTTTCAGGTAGCTCAGCTGACCTCAAGCTACGAAGGCAAGGGTGAACTTGAAGTTTAAGTTCTCCTTCTTCCACTTTCCAAGTACAGGTGTGCACCCTCATGGTTAGTTTATTATGTAGCACTGGGAAACACCCAGGGCTTTGTACATGCAAAGCAAAACACACTTCTGACTGAGCCCAATTCCTAAGTCTTAACTGGGAGAAGTAAGGGAATCTCTTACCATGCATGTAAGAACCAACGATGACACACTAAAAGGTGTTGGTTGTGTTTTCAGTTAGACACCAACTATTTTGTGACCAAGCAAACTTGCCTCATGGGAGCCATGGCTCTTACTGTGTTCAGCTGCTGTTTTCCACATGGTCATTGCTGGGACCCATCTGAAATCACTGTCTAGTTAGACATTAGACAAGCAGCATCTCCACCTCCCAACATATACAACTCGCTGGCCTTGCTTTTAATAATGCCCCTGTTTTTCCAGATCTTCTCCAAGTCCTGTCACTGATGACCCTCTTTGCCTATATCTCAGAGGCTGATCTGACTGAAAAGAAACCTTTTCAAAGTTTATTCCCTCTCCCGGCAAAGGTCACCATCGGCCACCAGACAGAAGCTTGGATATAGGTGTGAGTCTTTCCTCCTGCCACTTTGCTGCTTTTCACCCCAAGCCACCAGGCAAGGAAAAGAGAGAGAGAGAGAGAGACAGAGAGAGAGAGAGAGAGAGAGAGAGAGAGAGAGAGACAGAGAGAGACAGAGAGAGACAGAGACAGAGAGAGACAGAAAAACAGAGACACAGAGAGAGAGAGAGAGAAATGAGAAGTCACAAGACTGAGAGGCTTTTGAGATCAGGTAGAATTGGGCTGATTATATCTTCTGCCATGAAGGAACCTATAGTGTGTTTGTACAAGGTGAGTCATTCTTGCCCTGCCTTGAGCTAACACTAGGCACTCCTGCCCTTCCCTTTCCTTCCCTGCCATCCACTCACAATACATGTTCCTCTGTTTCCTTTAGTTATGGATTGCTAGGTAACTTGGGCTAAGATGAGCCCAAATAATTCTTTGAACCTGATATTATATTTTGTTTTTCTTTTTTTTTCTCTTTGAAAAGCAAAGGGTGTAGGGAGGTCTTTAAATTATACACCACGTGAGACTTAGCTATTTCCTCTACCAACTCTCTAGCAATCTAAACAAAGGCCAGAAAATGACATCTCTCTGTACTGTCTTTTTTGGTAACTGGACCTTGATATGGATGATTTTGTCAACATGCTGTGTTCAGAGTCTAAGTTGCTGAGAACCAGGATGAAAATATTTAACTGCTGCTGGGACCCATTTTTATGATCTTACAGAGTAATCTCAATATAGGGTGTGTGTGTGTGTGTGTGTGTGTGTGTGTGTGTGTGTGTGTTTATTTCACATGTATGTAACTGGCATGGGACTTACTGAGGAAATTGTAGTGTTAACATGTTTTTGAAGTCAGGGAAAGGTGACCGATAAGCATCCATGTGGTAAATAATTGTTGCAGTGGGAATGTGTGTGAGAGGAGAGAGAGAGAGAGAGAGAGAGAGAGAGAGAGAGAGAGAGAGAGAGAGAAGAACGTGTGTTTGTGAGATAAAGAACAGTGAGAGGTGAATATGTGTATGAGAGAGATTGAGTAAGTGTATGTGCAAGAGTGTGCGTGTGTGCGCACATGTGTGTAGGTCACAGGATAGCCTCGCTCCTCACCTTCCACCTTGTTTTAGATAAAGATTCCACCTCACTTCATATGTAAGCTTCCAGATCATCCTCAGAGAGGTTCCTGAACCTGACCTTCACGTGCTCATCTTGGGATTTGGAATCTTCATGCTCGTGTTCCAGGAGAACATTTTCAGCTGAGACATGTTAGGCAGCATCTTTGAGTGTGGCTGCTGGTGATGCGGTGGTGAAGAGGGCTCATCCTGTCAGCCAATCCCAGGCCCGCTCTGTCGCTTACTGTGTGTCCTCTAAGTGACTGAAAAGCACACTTGACATGTCTCCCTTTCCAGAGATCAAGTCACCATTAAAACCAGGAAACTCCACTGATGGCCGGAGTCCACAGGTGCTGAATTTGATATTTGTTCTTGCACAGCTCTAGCGTGTCCGTGATTAGGAAATGTTTGTTCTGTCTGCCGTTCATTTTGTTTGGTGAAAAATGAAAGCCTGTCAGCACAGTGGACCTGCCTGGAATACAGATTTTAGCATTCTCTTACAAAACTGAAGCACTACTTTTTTTCCCCAGAAAAGACCGAAAGGTTAGTTCCCTAGTGGGCCAACAAATAAGAAACCATTGCTAAGCAGTTAAGAATAGGTAAACAGAAATGGCTTGGGCACCCGGAAGGTGTCTGGTAGGATGCCAGTGTGGAGCTGAGACTTAACAGCTTCATCAAAAGGGATGTGTTAAATGCTCATTAACTAAATTTACAAATGATTCCCGACTGGGAGGTGTTGATGACAACAGAGGAATATCACACACACACACACACACACACACACACACGCACTCTCACTCACTAATTACATGCATGTATGCACACAAAGCAGAAAAAAAGTAGTAACATTTTGCTTGGAAAATACACCCGAGATTTAATCATCTTAAACACAGATATCCAGGGAAAGCATTTGTATAGATTTCATTCGGAGTGAACAAGCAATTAGGGGAACACCTTACATCAACCTCCAAATGTGCAACACACACACACACTCACATGTATACAAATCTGCATATATACATGCATACACACTAACACACACATGCACAGAAAATGAATATTATTTTTAAAAAAGAAAGTAAAGCAAGGACCAAAAATTTTCTACTGTGATTATCAATGAACCCTAGTCAAACATCTCATAGTTGTCTGTTTTGAAACTGAAGAAAGGTTGTACTTTTGGAAAAGTAAGAATGATATGAATTTGCCTCTAGAAAAATCTTGTAGTCTTATTGCCATCACTCCAGAGAATGGCTTCCCTTGGTTCCTCGTGGCCATATTTCACGATGTATACCCCAAGCGGGCTGGGTTTGAATCATGGGTAACCCAGGCTGCGACCGTAGCAGCTTCTTCCTCCCTTTCTTTGACTTTGGAAAATGGCCAGACCACCTTCCCAAGGCTGCAGGTGGTAGGTATCTAGGTGCTGGACTTCAACGCAGGCAGCTTCACTTCAGACCTGAGTATGTCTGCTTCTTATCTGTCTCATAGTTCAACAGCAGCTCAGTGGATGTGTCTTATGTCTTGTGCTTCCTGTTCTTTGCAGTGCTGGGGGTGGAACCCAGGGCCTTTCCAATGCTAGTCCAGTGCCCTCCCACTGGGCGGCACCCACCCACCTCCAGAGCTTCTCTTATTGTGTATCAGGAAGACTATATGCCCTTCAAGTTCTGTTCCTTAAAGAACATCTCTGAAAACACAAATTTATAATAACGGCATCTGTTAGAGCTGTGGGAAGTGGGCGTGACAAGAAGTCAAGCGGCTTTCGCCCCTCGCCATATGTTTTCCAAGTTGGATGGTACACAGGAGCTTGCTGGTTGATTCTTTTTGTCTAAAGAGTCTGGTATTAAATATTAAAACTTTCCAACAATCTGTCTAAAGAAAGAGATTTACTTGGCCTTAAGAATATTCATACCACTTGGCTCAGGAGTTCTATTTTGGGGACTCTGTTGGAAGAAAGCAACCTGAAATCAAGACAGTGATGTGTACCTTAAAAGTTCATCATAGTGTCATTTCTAATTTTGAAAAAAAATTCAAAAAGTCCAACAAAGAAGAACTTGGAAAATTGTGCGACTTTTATGAGCAGAAAAACTATGGAGACATTAAAAAAAGATGCTAACAAAAAGTTCTTGGTAGTACTGCAGGGAAATGCACTTGATAACATTTTAAGTAGAAAAGCACAATATTAAATTATACATAAAACAAGGTTTCAAAGCTCTGGAAGAGACTTTAATAAAAGGGCAAAGAGAAAACACAGGAAATAGTGGGTACCTCCAGGGTTGGCAACCGTGTCTCTTTTTCTTGTTTTGCAGCTTTCGTTTGTTGTTCAGCACTAGGGCTCAAATCCCGGGCCTTGTACATATTATGCAAATAGATCTGAGCTACATAGTTGCCTCTGGAAGTTTTAATTTTTCCACAAACAAGCATGTACTACTCTTACAAAAAAATGGAAAAAATGATTTTAAAAAAGTCTGCTTGTTGGTTCTTATATAAAAACCGACTGGTAGGTTCACACGCTGGTGAGGGATGGGGTGCTCTGCATCTCTGGGTCTGAAGGAGCTGATTGTGTTTCTAGCTAAGAGACTCTATGTCTATATCACAGTCCTGGGTGGATGTTTGGGGCTGTCAGATCTCTTTGAGTACATATTGTTCATTGTATTTATTATTATTACTATTATTATTATTATTGTATTGCCCCAAAACATTTCAATATGCTTTTTTATCACCCCATCTACTATTGCAAGAGGAAGGTTAGATGAGAAAAGATCTTCATGGTTCCATGTGAGACCAGTGTAGACACACGCATGTGAGACCAGGGTAGACACATGTGACCAGGGTAGACTAAGTGACAAGTGACGGAGCTGTTCTCTATGACACTGTAATGAGATTAGAGGTTTCTCTTGTGACTGTGAGATGGGGGTGCACATTCTCTCCCTCTCTCCTCTTTCTTTCTGCCACCCTGCCTACATTCCACTTAGTCAGAGCCCCAGGGCAAACAGGCATGTGGCAGGAATGAGTGACAGCTGTCTCTGGGGCCAGGTGGCTTTAGGACAGCAGTCACAGCTGCTGCAGGAGGATGGCGATGGTGGGGGGGGAAGAAACAGATCCTGTCACCCCTTTCTTCCCCCCTGTTGGCCTCTTTATTTAGTGCAGTCGGCCACACAGAAGGTAAGTATCTGGCTGGTTTAAAGAGCTGAAGAGAGTCTCGGGTCAAGAAGGTGGCAGACCTTGATTTGGCAGCAAGCACATGCCAAGCCTGCTGGATGGCACAAGGCTGGAGAAGACGGAGAGGGGGTGCTGAGGGAGGGGGTGCTGAGGGATGCCTCCAGGCAGTCTTCTCGGGACACAGGTGTTCTTGTTTTCCTGCTACAGGTGCTCTCTGGACTTTTCATCTGCTCTGGCAGAGAAAAGCAGCTTAAAACTGGGGTTGCAGCCAGGACCCAGGGCCGGGCTTGGGCAGGAGATGGGAGCTGGGACAGCAGGTCTGGTCTCTCCTCAAGCTTGTTCAACCACATCGCGATATGAATGCATACACTGTAATCACTTTCATATCCGAGGAGCTCAATAAGCAATTTTTAAATTCAAGTCAAATAATCCAAAGGCATCATTCCCCTCCTTTCTCCACACAGGTGATCCCCAGTCTTCCCGCTGCCTCTGACCAAATTCAATTGTTTTTTTTTTTTCTGGCATTTTCTTCCTCATTTCTAAACCATGTGCTATCTTGCTATTTTTTCTTTTTATGTCTGTTATGATCACCTAGATATTATCTATTGACTTTTCAAATAACTTTCTTTTGATTGTAGAATCATGCAATAGTTCATTCTATGAAACTGAGTAAGTGTTTCCATCCTGGGACTTCTTTGGCTAGAAGATGATGCTCACTTGCACTTAGTGCTGGCGATTGCAACCCAGTGCCTTGCACGAGCCAGGCAAGCGCTCTGTCTCTGAGCAACACTCCCAGCCTTCTTTTTTACTTTATATTTTGAGACATGGTCTCTCTGAGTTGCCTGTGACCTTGAATCACCCTGCGGCTCAGGCAGGCCTTGAACTTGCCATCCACCTAACTCATCCTTCCAAGTTGCTGAGAATCAAGCTTGGGCCACGAAGCGTGGCTTACAAGCTGATATTTATATCCCGCCATGCCCTCCCCCAACCGTCTCCTTCTTTTACCCCTTTGCCAAGTTGCTCTGTCAGCTCCTGTCCTCTCAGAAGCAGAAACTTCAAGGTGGAATTTGAAATGCACATGAAGGAGAGCAAGCTCCAGACTGAGAACATGTGAGAGGGAGTGGATTGGGGTGCAGGGCTGCGGGGATCCTGTGATGCGGGAGGGAGCAGGTCCAGGTGAAGGACTGCAGGAGGATCCTGCGGATCCTGTGACTGAGGTACAGTTTCAAAGGCTCAGGGCCAGGCCTGAGGGACACCTGGAAACAAGACTGTCATGAGAGAAATGCTGCCCTGGGCAGGTCCAGCTACTCAGACAGTGCTGTCCTCTGCAAGGATAGGGAACCCAAGGGGGACACCATGCTCAAATAAGAGGGTATCTCCATGGCCGATAAGTTCATATTCTAACTTAAGGTCTATTCTTGTCCAGCACTTACATTACTGTAGGCTATGGCCATATTCCTTTGTACATTCACAATTCTTTTCTTCTTAGAGCTTTTACTTTATATTTTTTATATATATTTGAGAGAGACAGAGAGAGAGAGAAAGAGAGATAGAGACAGTGGGAATGGATGGATGATCTTTCAATTCTCAGAGCAGTCCAGGTGTTATCTACATGCAGACTGAGAATTACCCACAATCATAACTCATGCTGACCCACATCATAACTCAAGGCAGCAGGACCTAAGGAAAGAGTTGAATTAACCTGAGCTTTTCCAGAATTATTCAACATTTACTCAGCAAAATATTGTGGAGTGCTCACTACATTTATGGGCTGAGCTTAGGGATTTGTTATTCACTGACTCTCGTGTCTCACAAAAACTCTCCAAGTAGCCAACTTGCCTAAAACCAGTTTCTAAAATGTTTTCTTGTTCAATGAAAAGGTTGTTTAAAATTCAACTTCTGCTTGAGAGACTAGATTTCATTTTGTTGGCCTCTACTTTCTTGGCATTTGGGATAGTTCAATGATGAGAAAACTCAGCTCCTATAAAGGCACGACTAACTGAATTTCCTTTTTATAATGGGGACTAATTGAACCTGCCAGATTTATTTTTAAAGGATGGGATTGTTTCATGCACTCACAAGTGCCTTTTTCCATTTGACCTACTTTTGGACAGTCAAGTTCTTTTGAGTCAGTTTATGGAAAGCCTCCTATTCAGAATTCAAATTAAATTAAAATTCAATTTAATATTTATTTCTAGGACACCTGAACAGATGTACGAGTGCTCCAAAGGGGTTGGATTTCCCATCAGTGGACTTTTAAGTAACTTGTTCTGTAGTGAAACTGGAAAAGAAAATGAGGAAAGGAATCCGGACAATCCTGTACCCATACCTCTTGCCCTCCTGACTCTTCCTTCTCCCTCAGCAGCATCCAAAAAGGACTTGGGGATTCCTGTCCTCTGGTGTCTGCGATGGACATGAGATGCTAGGCTTCCCATTCTTCTAAGCCAGAAGTAAGGCTCTGCTACTGACTGTATACTTCAGAAGAAACAGACAAAACTCCCCAACAATCTTTCATATGTTCTTATCCACTCAACTGTGCTCTGAACATCAGTTGGTCATATGAGTATCTTAACATAAGAACAGTGGAAACAGCCAGAGGACCTTGAAACATTTATATAGGGACTTTATTTATTACAGAAATGCTTATAATTATTCACACAGACAGTAAGAAAGAGGGTATCTAATTTCTGTCTGCATAGTATTGTCCTGGATTTGGATTTGTCAAGGAGAGTGACCCAGCGCTCCTCTTGAGTCAAAGATCCTGTGTCTGCCAAGCTAGATTCAGACTCATTATTGACTGACACTTATCTTCCATCTTCATTGGCTTAAGTCCTTGGCCAGAGCTTTTCAAAGGACTATCATTTAATCCTTATGACAGTGCTGGAAGGCAGGTGTTGCTCCCATGCTGCAGAGGGAGGACACCAACTAGAAAGCAGAGAGCTGGAACTGAGCTGTCCACCTGTCTTCACATGCCAGCTGCTTCTCACTCTCATAATCCCACCCATGTATAGAAGTAGAAGTGAAATAAAAGTGGACAAATTCTATCATTCTCATGCTTTTGAAATTGCCTGAAATACTCATGAGGAATTTTGTGCAGGTGCCTTCATGGTTTTCCATTATTCTTTAAATAAACAGTATTTTCTCCTATACCATCCATCCATCCATCCATCCATCCATCCATCCATCCATCCATCCACTTATCATCTAATTATCCCTCCATGAATGAGGTGATGTCCATCCATTCACATAGTTATCCTTTTGATTATTTATTATGTATGGGACATACATATTTATTTATTATATTTGTAGTAAGTTCTGAAGAAATCTGTTTGTGAGGAGTTCTGAGCATAGAGAAGGGACTTATATAAGCAAATTTCACTGTAATATGGTAAACGTTAAGATATGGTGAGACTTATAAGGTGGTGTAGAGTGTAGAACTGGAAATGGGGATTTTATAACTTTTCTAGAGATTTTTTTTTTAAAAACAGACTTTCCCTGTTCAGCTCAGTCTAGACTTTAACTTGAGATTTCCTTGCTTTGGCCTTTTGAATGCCAGGATTATAAGATTGTAGTACCAAATCCTTATGGGAGGATTTTTTTTTTTAATTGGAGTCCTTAGAATTTTAGAAAGTCAGTGAAAGAACTTGCTGGAGTGTGTGTGAACATTTCTGGGAGAGTTTTATGGCTAAGAAGAACCGACATGAGAGCTTGGACCATCACCACCTTGGAGTTTCTACTATGTTCATGTTTGTGTGGAACAAGAATCTGTCAAAAAGTAGATGAGACAGCGCTCTAGGCCAGAGAAACCATGTGCTGAAAAGCATATGCAAATCATCCACTTGCACTCCAATCTAGGGGACTGTTTGAGAAAGAAGAGGAAGAAGGAGGACCTGGGATGGAGAGCAAGGGCTCAGATCTAGAAAGGAATGGTGTGCAAGTTGAAGAATGAGTTACAAGAAATTAAAACTGCCCTCAAAAGCATTATTACAGTTCATTGTAAAACTTAATTTCTACTGCCTTTGAGAGACGAGAGTTCCTTCTGTCCTTTGCCGTGCACTTGTAGCAAATTCTCTCTATGTCAAGACGAATTTGCATTCAGGAGTTGAGCTGGGAGCCTAAGCTTGTTTCTGGGTAACACTGTGCTCTGAATTCCAAATATGGCTCCGAGAACTGCGCACTGAGGCTGTGAGTTGGCATGGTGGCATGACCAGTGGGTGCTATAGTGGTAGCTCACTCAATGCCTGATATTCAATTATGGGACTTTGAGTGAAAAGGAGGTGAGAGAAGAGGATGTAAAGTGAAGACCTGCTCATTCTGTTGGTGAGAAAAGAGCAGCAAGGGGCTTTGGTATTGTGGACTACACTTGAGGTAACCATAGAAGAGAGGAAGGAGGAGGAAGAGAGACTCTATGAAGCAATGCTCTTCCCTTCTGTCACCCGGTTTTTTTGTTTCTTCGGCCCTCCAGTTCTCCAACCCTCCAACTCTTCAATGTGACTAAAGACTCTCTAGGAATCCTCCAACCTTCAGTGTCATCCACTGGCCTACTGAACTGAGCAGCTACTGGCAGCCATTGTTGGACTGCCTTGGCCATATCTCATAAGCCAACTAAATAAATTCCTTTTATACATATACACACACACATATATTTCATTCTGTTGATTCTGTGACTCTAGAGAACGCTGACTAATAATACATCCATTATACTTCCTTATTCTCAACCTGTAGGGTTGAGGAATTTGTCATGAAAAGTAACTAGGTTAGTTAAATTAAGACAGAGACCTAAAGCTGTAGCTCATTTGGTGGAATGTTTGCCTAGCAGGCACGACCCCCTGGATTTGATCACCAACACTGACTGTGCATGGCTACACATGCCTATAATCCTAGCATCCTTGACTACATAGTGAATTTGGGGCCAGCCTGAGCTATATGAGACTCTGCCTCAAAAAACAAAATGAAACAAATGAATTGAAAATAACAAACCACGAAATGAAGACATAGACAGAATCATCTCTCCAAAACCAAACTGATTTGCTCTGGAGCCATCTCTCCAGATGTTAAAGTTCCATTGCTGGTGGCCTTAGGTGGGTCAGGAATAGAACTTCCAAGCCTGATAATTTCCCCTTTCTGCCCGTGTTGATAAATACATCTTTTTTCACAAAACCCCAAATGTGCCCACTTCCTTCTCTAAAAGAAAGCCTCTGTCTCACTGGGATTAAGAGGGCATAGTCCCACGACACAGTTTCCAGTCAAATTCTGGCATGCAGAAAAGCCTTCCCTCTTCAAGAGCTGCAGGCAACTGGTCAAAGCTGAGCAGTCGTTTGGCATGGAGGCAAAATATTACCTGCCAACTGAGCTGCTCCCACCCTTGCTTCGGAGACCCAGGGAAGCTCATGGAACAGAATGGGCTTTATACTATCTGAACACTTTTGATGAGTGCATCTGCACCAAGTTCAAGGGAAAACCAGCCACTGGGCCTGTCCACTGACCCCTCATCCAGCTTCCCTTGGGGCCTAAACACTCTTGGGAGCTGCCATGGCTTTTGAAGACTCATATCTCAGAATTGTCACTTTGCTCACACCGTAAGATGGCACCGCATGCTTCATACACCATTGCTCTGAGTGGCACTTAATTTCCCATCACCCTTTATTCTTCCTCCCAGTCCCACTGTCCCAAGAGGAATCGTTCATGCCAGCAGAGGCTCCTGAGCTTCGCATGTCCCCACTGACGACATTTCTTCTGAGTCCCACGCAGTCATTCTACTCTCATTCCACAGCTTTTCACTAACTTAACCTGGTGCTTTCCTTCCCTCCTCACAGACAATGGGGGAGGGGGGATGGAGCAGAACCCCGGAAGTCACCCGAGGCCCCTCTCACCAAAGCCCAGGCTAGAGCCAGAGAAGGGGGCTGACCAGCAGAAGGGGGCTGGGCGTCTCAGCAACCATGCGTCCAACTGCCTGGCTTGTGACTTTCTATTCTCCTTGGTCTTCCATAAGCCTTATTTTTGTCTTATCTAAAAAGTTCAAAAACTTCCCCCTTGACAAAATACCATTTCCACAGAGAAGCCAGAAACAAAGCTACCCAGCAAGTCCAGAAACAAAATTTTCCAGGAGAATACTGGAGGTTAAAGAGTTAAACCGCCTGGCCCTGCTCCCCAGAGGCTTGTAATGTGAATTACAGAGTTACATCTTTCATTCTTAGCCTGTGTGGAAATCTTTTAAAACAAGTTCGTAGATAAGCAGGGAGTGGGAAAGTGGGGTCTAACTGTTAAAAGAAAAAAAAAAAACTTTGCTTGGCTTGAGAAACCTCTTCTAGCATCTTGAAAGAAAATAAATAGCTACATAAGTGTATTGATAAATCTTAAATAATAAACAGTCATGCGAATGCAAAACCTGGCAGAGGGGTTCCGGAGGAGCAGCCGCCTAGTTCCTTGCAATTCTGATCAATTCAAGAAGGCTTGAAACCGTTTCCCACCATAGTACCTTCCCGAACATTGTCGCCCAAATGTCAGAAGACTGCCCCAATCGCTGTTCGGTCTTAAAAGTTGACACCCTGTACTACATACCCCCAAATCTTGGTCCTCCATGAAGGTTGCTGCTGGTGGTCTAGGGGGCCGAAAGTTCCATGGTCCGCCCGTCTCTTCTGACTCAGGAATTCGCAGCACTGATGTAAGGCTCTTACTGGGAATCTGTTTTCAATTCAGGGCAGATGTGGGACACTCATGTAGCCCTAGAGATTATGAACTTTGAAACAAATCGCCTTCAGGATGATGAGTCCAGAGGAGGAATCTGCTTCTTCCAAATGCTTAGCATGGACGCAGTGACCAGAACAGAGAAGTGAGTCTGGCTGGTCAGGTCCTCACTGGAAAAGCAGATCCTACCGAATGCTCAGAAACCACGCTTAGGGAGCTATGTTAGGCGTTTGAACAGACCTTCAGATTCCTTAGTAACGAACGGCAGTGACCAACCTCCTCCCCACCCCCTTTCCTGGGCCCCAGGACTATCTCTGCACAGTATGGCTCACTGCATTCAGTTTTTCCGTAAGTTAAAATGGAATTGTTCTGCTTCAGAGTTCTTTCTTGGCTCAAGAAAGGGAAGGGAAGATCTGGTCCAAGGCTTCCTCAGAGACATGCAGAAAGCCATTTAACACAGCAAGCTTGATGTCTTAGAAATTCGCATTCATGCGGCATAAACTGTCCACATCTCAGCATACCCTTTGTTCAGAGACTATCTTGTGAAGATGGTCCATCCTCTGAACTCCCCCAAACTCTAGCTGGGGTTTAATATTGTTTAACCCAATGGAATAACTCTGAAAACAAGCAGGTTACAAATACACTGATTTTTAAAGCATCCCCAGAAAAAAATTATGAAAGTGTCTTTTCATAAAACAAAAGGTTTATGTGTATAGTCTCTTAAACTGTGAAAATTAATGTGCATGGTGTTTCCCTCACAAAGATAAGGTTTGGTGTTAGTCATGTCATTGAATTTTCAGAAAACAGTTGCATATGTGGAAAGCATACAACCTATTTTACAAAGTTAACATTAAGACTGGTGAGATGGTTTAGTAGGTAAAGGTACTTCTTGCTAGCCCTACTGACCAGAGTTTGATCCATAGTAGAAAGGAGAGGATCAACTCCTGAAAATTATTTTCCAATTTACACACACACACACACACACACACACACACACACACACCATGGTATAATGTATGTGATCCTCATACACATACACACAAAATAAATAAAAGCTTAAAAATATTTTTTAAAAAACAGTATGGATCGTCTAGAAGGAAGCCACCTCCATGTCTCTCCTTAAAAGGATAAACCTAGACAACCCTGGCCATAGTTTATTTATTTCTACAGAGAATGAATTCCATAGACATCTAAAGCCCAAGCCTGGGCTATCAGTGACATGCCTTAACCACACCTTTGGTGGGTCAGAGGGAGAAAGCTTTTTGATTATTTTTTTTTATAGGTCATTGCTAACTGCTACTAACTTGACATTTAAAATAAAGTTCTCCCACCTCAAAGCATATATTTACAACCAAACCTAAAAGGGCAAATTTTAGCTAAAAAGTAGGATCTAGAAAGAGAAACCTACCACTTACATAGATTGACTAGACTTCCTTTGTGTTGATATAATATTAAAAAAATGAGTAACAAAGGTGTAGCTCCCAAATCCTGGTCTTGCATGCAGGCAACAACAGCATACTTGCTAAGCAATTAGGATCAGTTTAATGCATGAACTGGTGTTGTATGAAAGTGGTTGGAGAAAGCCAGACGCCATCAGTGAGAGCAAGTAATATTGGTGGATGGCATGAGGTAAGGGACAGTGTGGTTTGGAACCAGTCCTGGCTCAGGAGACCCTTATTCTAGTTCTAGTGACTGCTACTGGTACTAGTTCTAGTGACTGCTACTGACTGGCCTTTAACCTTGACCCTAGTACTTCTCTGTCCTCTGCTTCTTCTCTTGTCCATTCAAGTAAAATGCTGATCTGTTCACCAACCCCCCAAAAGCAGAACAGAAACTCTGTCCCATGAGATGAAGTGTTTGGTTTTGAATCTGAGTCTCAGGACCATCAGATCAGTACACAGCAGAGTGCATGCTCACTGCTCACAACTGTGTGTCAGGCAAAGATCTCGACCCATCTCTGGGATGCTTTTCCTCACAGTCAAGAGAAGGAGCTCAGATCTACCGGGAAGGTCCGGCTAGGAAGAACACCACTATGGTTTTCTTTCCATGTGGTTGTTTTCAATTCTCAGCTATGGTTTGATAGTATAGGAATGTTCTTCAAGATGAGCATGTATGATACAGGTGCTACAGGTTAAATTGTGCCCAGTCTCCATTCTCAAGTCCCAACACTTTACACAGAATATGGCCCTATATAGAGACAGCATTTTTACAGAGGCAATTTAATTTGAAGAGGACATCAGTGGGGATCCCAATCCTATACAACTGGTGTTCTCATGAAAAGGGGACATTTGGGTGGGGGGAGATAACTCCAGGTTTAAAGTTTTTGCCTCCCAATTGAAAGGATCTGAGCTCAGGTAACCTAATGCCAGGCAATGGTGGTGGCTGCAATTCCAGCCCCTGAAGATAGAGCTGGAAAACCCAGAGTAAAGCAATGAAGAGGTAAGCAATCTAAGATGATTCCCAAAGTCACTCTTGGCCTCCACAGGTGACACGCTCCAGGGTCCTCTTGTATACATATTGCACACACAGATATACCCACTCATGTGCAAACACACAGCCACACGCAAGGGAGAAATTTGGTCGAATCCACAAGTGAGAATGCATGTGAACAGTCAGACTTGAGGAAACCGAGGAGGAAGGCCTGGGACAGACCCTTCCCTCTTCATTCTCAGAAGGAACAACCCACCTGACACTTTGATCCTGGACTTCCAGCCCTCACAGCGGTGAAGCAAGAAACCTGTGAAAGCGCAAACTTGTGGTACTTTATTGTGGCAGCCCTAGCTACTAGATCCAACTGTCATCCTCTGAACCCTCCAGTTGGCATTGTGCCTTGCATCCTACTAAGTTCCAGACACCCACAAATCAAGGGACTTGAGAATTAAGGGGCAGAGAAGTGGAAGAAATGGAAACTGGGAATGGGACAACCATGGACAAAGGTTTTTGGCAGCTATTTAGCTTTATATGATCAAAATACATTACATGCATGTGTGAAAAGTCACAAAGAAGTCCATTATTTTATTACAATTAATGTATGCTAGTAAACAAATCCTGGATACCTGCCTGTCCTCTGTCCCCCTGAACGCACATTATAACACTGAAATAATTGAGCGAAACACAGTAAAATGTTGAAAATATAAGAAAATGAACAAAGCAGATGATAGGGTAGCAGGATCACACACAGCTAGCTCATTGAGCTCTGGTGGGCACTGGCCCGCTGCGAAAATCAATGTCTCCAGCTCTGTACCAGTGTGTCCTTGTAGCATGGGACTTCAAGGATGGATCACATATCTCTTTACTAATTGTAAGAAGTTTTCTCCAAATATAAATGACAGAAACAACCTGTTATTTCACAGCACAAAGAGGTAGTCTATATTTTCTCTATCAAAGTACTTTATCTATAAAGTAGTTTATCAAAAAATAAAAGACAGTTGTGATTGTACCTCAGTGACTATTTCAAATGTCTGTCTCAAATCTGTGAGATCTGTAGTCTGAATACTGGAGTTGAGAAAAAAAATAGGTAACAGGGGATGTTAAGGGGTGGGTCTGGTGCACATTAACACAAACACTACACAGAGTAAGTTGCTATAGTTTCCAAAGATAAAGTCAGACTAGATCCAGCACTGGGATTCCCAGAGGGTAATCTGGCAAAGTGTAGAAGGGAGTGTGCAAACTCAGCACAAAGGAAGCACAAGGATTCTAAACTGTTAGGCTGATTAAAACCTACCTCCAGTGTCTTTCTTTTTGAGAAGCTTAGAGGGAGATTGTACTCTAAAAAAGTACAATATTTACGACCAAAAGCTGGGCTGAGCAAGGCAGGAAGTGGGAAGGAGGAAATATTCAAGGTGTTTGCACACGGGCCAGGCAGGTGGATGTGGTCCAGGGGGGACGGGACACCACAGAGGTCACATCACAACATCCAGGAACTCATCGATCAATGTTTCCCAGGGAACTTGGCCAGCAAGAAGTGGAAGAGCCTGAAGCTGTGCAGGCTGAGTCAAGTTCTGCAACTTGGAAATCAGCAGTCGTTTAGTTTCGCTCGTTTATATCTGTCCCTTTTCTGTGACTTGGTAGCTTGTCTGTATGTAATTTCCATCCACCCTTGTCTGGCTAACTTTCTCATGAGAGCGGAAGTCACAGTGAAAGCTTTATCGAGCTGTGCAGTATATCGTTTCAGAGGGGGAAACAAAATCAGTGACATCCGCCTCACGTGGTGATCCATTCCATCCTGCTTACGCAAGCTCAGAAAATTATCTTATTGCACAATTCAAATATTTTTTTCCTCAAATGAAACATTTTTTTCTTCTTATGATGCCTTTCTCAGCATTGTGAGTTATATTATGCAGAAAGAATTTCACAGTGCTGGAAATCATTTGTACCAGTCAAGATGTCTTCAACTAGAAAGTAACTTCTAGAAAGCGATTCTTCTAACAAAGAACAACAATAGCTGTTTTTGTATCTATTATTGCCGGTCAAGATCCCTTGGAAACATTGATCTATGAGTTCCTATCATTCGTGGCTCACAAACATGTGGCCCTTAGAATTTGTGAAGTTCTTAGAATTTGTGAAGTTTTGTGTGGCTTGGAGATGATTCATGTATGAAGACTCTAGACAATATCCCTTCCAACTCTGACTGGCTGCTGATAAGAGTCAATTCAGGGAGTTTTGGAGCACACAGGCTCCAACTCAGCTTCCTTGGAAAGCTAATCAGAAGGTATGGTGAGACCTAGTGGTTCCTTATCATTGGGCAAGCTAGAGACTATATTCCCTGACTTTTCTTATCTAATTTTTAAACAATCAACCTAAAACTACATTATCATTACCATTATTGTGTGTGTATACCTATGTATGCGTGTAATCCTGGACATCTAGTGGAGGGGGGCAGGTAGAGTTGATGCTGTTTTTTCTTTCTAGATAAACAAAACGTCAGGTTTGGAGCAGCAAGGTGGCTCACTTGGATTTCCTGTTCTAAGCAGAATTCTGGAACCTGGTTATCGCATCTTTCCATGCTCCTTACTAGCTTATCAGCTTCCCAACTTCCTTTTACAAGACAACAAAAACAAACACAACCTCTGTGTGCCTATGACTTTTTTTTATATCAGAATGGTTATGAATGATAATATGAACAATAGTGGTGGCTAATATCAGACCATTTCTGCCCTTTGTGCTGCATTCTCTAGTGTTCTGTGTACATTATCTTAATTACCCAAAAGAAAACTTGGTGGGTTAAAGGAAGTGCTTGCTGCGTTGCAAACATAAGGACATAAGTTTGATCTCTAGAGCTCACATAAAAGCAACCAGGCCTGGTGGAGTAGACTTCTAACACAGAACTGGAGACGGAAAGACAGACAGATCCCTGAGACTCCCTGACAACTGGCTTAATTACTTGGTTAGGTCCAGTACAGTGAAATGTCCTGTCTCAAAAAAGAAAAGGTGGACAATACTTGACGTTGACATCTGGCCTCCATATGTATGCACCAAACACAAGCACATGATCTTAATTATCTTAAGTTCCCATGAGGTACGTTATATCCTCATCATTATAGATGAGGAAAAGAGGCTAGAATAGCATCAGTAACTTGCCAAAGAACACAACACTGTCCTTATTTTTCTTTTATTTTCTTCTCTTTTTTTTAGATTAAGCATCTATTGATGGGTAGAGTACAGCTTCTGAATTGTCTTACCACCTCTCATACGGAGGTAAGATCTTTGAAGAAACATCTAGAAACAGCTCTTTGGAAACAATATCTAGCACCTTGTGATCGGAGAATCACAAGTCATTTTTAACTGACATAGACTGTATTAAATTGAGGCCTAGTTTCAGTGCCAGAAGCTTGGGACTGAGTTTTGAAGGCTTTATTTTAGGTCTCGGTCCATATTCCAAGGAGTCTGACTCCAATCAGACTAGGTTGGTGAGGGACTCAGTACCCCAACATCTATATGTCTATGGTTTCTCAAAAAGAATTTACTTTTTGTTAACTCATCATTGAGAGCCCCAAATCATTCCAGTAGAAATTTGGGGTTCTCGAAGTTCAAAAGGCAGGAAAAACACCCAGGTTAGCTATCAAAACTCTTCGTAGGGGCTGCGGAGGTGGCTCAGTAGATAGCTTGCCTGCTGCAGGACTGAACTGAGGACCACAATATGCACTTAAAAGCCAGACAGTGGGGCGGTCACTTATTATCCCACAGGGGACCTATCCTTGAGTAAAACTGGCTGGCCGAAATTGGTCAGCCTTGGGCTCAGCAAAAAACTCAATGCAAATAAAGTGGAGAATGATTTAAAAAGACATTTGGCATTAACTCTGGGTTTTCATATGCATATATATTTTTTTTCACATGTATCCCTTCATATACACACATGCATGCACATACACATACACACAACTGAAAGCAGTCCCTTTATTTGAATTTGACATAATTTTATGATGCCATAAGGAGTATGTGAAAAAAAGAACACTGTCATTTGGTATGGAAATTCATTTATTCTTTGTTTGTGCATGTGTGCATGCATATGTGTATGCATATGTGCATACACACAAGAAAGCACTTGAATGTGTGTGCTTGTGGAGGCCCAAGAATGATAATGGGAATCATCCTGGGTTGCTCTACCTCCTTATGGCTTTGCTCTAGAGTTTGCTAGGCTCCATGTTTCAGGGCTAAAATTGTAGGCTGCCCCACATCTGCCAGGTATTTTTTATGTGGGATCTGGGGATCTGAATTCAGGTCCTTCTGCTTGCCTTTAACTCCCGAGCCATCTCTCCATCCCCGAGAATTCTTTTTTTTTTTCCCCTACAAAAGGGAGGTTATGCTAAAATTGAAGAAGAAAATTATAGCTCTGTGAACATTTCAAAGAAATTAATGTCTTTTAACAGTTAAGATTACACATGTTATCCTGTATGTAAAGCTCCCTTCATTCAGCAAATATTCATTGAATGCTTAGTATGTGCTGGACGCTGGACAGACACCGACCACATTGGTTCCTGCACTCATGCAGCATGTATTTGAGAAAGACACACAGATAGATGCAGGCACAGGAATCATATGAGACCTGGCCAGGGTGTAGAAAATAAGTGGCTATGGACCACTGGACCCTAAATAGGATATCTAAATCAGCTTCCTACCTAAGGCTCAGGGAACTTCATAGAAGAGGGGGACAGCAAGAATGTAAAAACCTGAGCAGTATGTGCAGCCACATGGTAGCTTTCATTCAGGACAGAGCTGCTGCACCATGAACTCACTGAAGCTGTGTATACTCCCAGAAGACCTGGATGCAATTTGACCTATCAATATCTTGCCATGGAAGGAGAAGGGTCTTGGGAGGTCCCCAGAGCTCCTAAAGAGTACCGAGAGTTAATGCTGGATAGGGGAAGGGAAGCTACTTTTCTCAGTGATCTACTCACTGATGAAGAGATTCATGCTTCAGGGAGTCCTTAAGTACATGCCACTAAAGGTAACCCAGATGCAACTCAAAAAGACATGGAAATAGGAGGGAGGCTGCTAGGGAAGAAGCTTTGCAATGGGAAAAGGAGGGAAGGATGAGATTGGGTGATAAGGGATGAAAATAAAATAAATTCATTATATTCATGTGTGAAATTCTAAAGGATAAAAATAAATTTAAAGAAGATTATTAAAACATTTTTTTCTCTCCCTGTCTCTCTCAGTGTGTATGTGTGTTCTGAGGTGTGTGTGTGTGTATGTGTGTGTGTGTATGTTTTGAGACAGGGTCTCTGGTATCAGGCTGGCTTTGAACTTGTAATGCAACTGAAGATAATTTTGAATTGCAGTTTTACCTAGTGCATGTTAGGCAAATATTCTCCAATTGAGTCATCTCCCCCCCCCCCAGAAACCGTTAAATTTGACATAAGAAACTGTTTGGAGAGATGGAGACTGGTGGGAGAGGACATCTTTGTACTGGGCAGGCAGGCAGAGATGATGTTTGAACTAGAAGATGAAAGAGTAGGCTCATCTGCATGTAGAAAGACAAAGAAATCCATGAAGACAGAGTGCCTGAGGCAGGGAAGAAAAGGTGGGTTGTAGGAGCCTCGGGGAAAAGTAAAGGGTAAGTGGGACACAGAACAAATGGGGGGTTGGGCAGGGTGTGAGTTCACAAGCTCCTGAACAGAGCAGGCAACCGGCACAGACAACAGCGAGGGATGTGGATTTTCCTTGAAATCCAATAAGAAGTCACTGGAGAAGGTTAAGCGAAGCAACAGCGTGACCTGTGCCTCCACACACTTCCTGCGGTGCGTGGAGAGCGGGTCGAAGGACACAGAGGCTGATAATGAGCTTTCTCTATCCAAGCAGCACTTGTTAGAAAAAGCTGAAATTACAAACTCTTGCTTATTTTTTTGAAGCAATCTTCCACAAACCCACTCCTGCATCTCCTTCACATATCTTTAAGGAACCGCAGTCATCTATATTAAAAAGCTGGGTGGAGATCACCAAGCATCAACCTGCCCGGCTGAGACCAGCAATGCCCCGGACAACTCTCCTGTGGTTTGTGTGTCAAAATCAAGAACGGCGTCCTTTGAAAAAGCTGTCAGCGAGTAAGAGGCTTCAGGGCTCCCCTTCCTCAGAGAAACATGCAAAATCTAGTAGTAGGTAAACTTGTTCATTCCCAGGTGAGACATGAAAACTCCTGGCTTCTTCCTTTGGGATAGGAAACAATGGTAAGCAAAACACAACAGTACACAGGTTGTACCATTGCCATGCAATTATTTCCCCTATGATAAGACATTGAATGTCCTACTTAAAGTGAAGGCAGTCAGGCTTCCCTCTGGCCAGCTGAGAAATGAGTCTGTTCTCTTCTGGCACTTCTGTTTCCATTGTCCAGACCAGCAGGAAGACAAAGCAGAGATGGACATGTGTAGGTGGAGCGGATCGCTGCAATACCTTTGCAGCTCTGAAAGCTACTCTCCGGACCCTCAAAGAGATTCCTTTACATGTGTCCGTCCAATGCAAAGCGCGTTTCCATGATCCAGTTGTGAACTCTCAAACTAGAGGCTTGGAGGGGCAGCTGGCATGGTCGCCTTACTGCCGCCCTGCTACTGGGCACCGCCGCAGTCATCGGTTTTAATGCGAGTTGTTAATAGCACCTCTGTCAGAATGGTTGCCGAGGGCCTACGTTCTGAGCCGCGCACAGGTGTTCTCGGCCAGCACTGTAATGTAGGTTATTACACCATCAACGAGCCGCAGATGTGCTTTCTGTCTGAACTCAGGGGTGTGCGTGCCTGCCAAGTGCCTACCTCTTTCCACCGGCCTGGGTCTGCGGCTAACAAAATGCCGTTCTAGCTCAGTGGAGCCCAGCGCTGCCTTCTGCTTGCCCAGGACAGGCGTGTGGAAGAGCACTTAGGAATGCCACGAGGGCCCACGGTGCAGCTCAGTCAGCGGAGAGCTTGTCCAGCACGCGCCAAGCCCTGTGTTGCATCCCCAGAACCCCATAAACTTAGCCAGCCTGGACTATAGAATAAACAGGGGGGTGGGTGAGCAGCGGGGAGGAGGTTGGTCTCTCAAAAGTCAGGCGCTGATTTCCTCTGAAACTCAGCCTAGACTTCTGTTTCTTTCATCTGTGAAAGTGATAGTGAAGCATATGCATTTGTCAGTTCCTCAGGCCATTTATTTATTTATTTATCTATTTATTTATCTATTATTATTCATTTGTTTGTTTGTTTGTTTATTTACTTGTTTATTTATTTATCTATTTATTTATATTTTTGGCATCTACATGACACCATGAACCCTGGGGAGTTAAGATCATTCCTTCCAAAGAGTCTACATCCAGGTGCCCTGTAATTATTTCTTCTACTTCTGTTTCGCTCTTCCACCTACTTCTGAATTGTCTCTTGAAGCTCTCATTTCCATTGCCTCTCTGTGAAGCCCTAATGTTACTGCGTGCTCCCCTGCGTTGGATGTCTCCTCCACCTTATCTTGCTCTTATTTCCTTTCTTCTGAGTGTGAAAATCACGCCCATTGAGGTTTTCCTTATCCAACTTGGTCCCTGGGCTCTCTCCCACTCCAAGCCGAGTTTCCTTGAAGAGGACGAGCTGTCTGTGCTGCAGCCTGCCTCCCTGACACTCCCACAGGCACTGGGAGAGGGAGCAGAGGGTGCCTGAGGGCCAGCCTGGCTTGGAGATTCACCCGGGAGTCTGATGTGGAGATGTGCCGCGCCGGGATGCACCGGGGAGTCTAGCGCATGGCTGATGCAGCGCTTTCCCTGCCCCGTGGCCTCTGTGCAATGACCCCTCGGAGTAACATGGTTGCACAGGAGGAAAAATGAGCGATTTAGGAATGACGTTGACTTTCGAGAGTGACGTTGCCTCGCTATCTAGGAAAATCTCTCCGTGGCACAGGAATTAAGTGATAAGGGGGAGGTCAACTCCACCACCCCTTCACTGCCATTTTGGTCTTAAGTGGGGAGGTCAGCAGATGAGACAGACACTGGTGTGTGTGTGCGTGGTATTTGTCTGTGTGTCACCGTGTGTGTGTGTGTGTGTGTGTGTGTGTGTGTGTGTGTGTGTGTGTGTGTATAAGAGAGAGAAAGAGAGACAGATCTAGAGACAGAGAGACAAAGCGACACAGAGAAACAGAGACACGGAGACAGAGAGACAGAAAGAAAGAGATAGAAAGACAGAGAGAGCGAGAGAGAGAGAGAGAGAGAGAAAGAAGAGATCATAGAGCAATGGTTTCCTGTCTTCTGAGTGGGTCAACCTCAGGAGAAGCTAACACAGGGTCAGTCAGGCTTGGCTTACGGAGCATGACCATTTGAGCTTCCTTTCAGCTCCTGCAATGTTCTGACTGACCTTTTCCCTAGGCAGGTGGGGGAGACACTTTATAAGGAGGGGGGCAAATATGAAAACACATTAACGAGTGCTAACAGTGTAATCCAGGTTCTCCATTCTGTTGTGAGCTGCCTGCCTCTTTTTGTTAACCAATGGTGACAGAAAGAGCTTGCAGATATATGGATGCTTTCTTCCATTTCCTTCTCCTCTCCACCTCCATCATGTCGGATCCAGTTTACCTCCCCCTTTTCTTTACTCCCATGTCTTTCCTACCCCTTTTTGACTGATGGCTTGTGGTGGCAGCATGGAGGGGCGGCACTAACCTTGTTGTCTACCCCCCGCCCCAGCCCTTCCTCACTCCCGGGACAGGATTGTTTCAGAACAGAAGTACACACTGTCATTCCTGCAGCCTGACCACGCGCTGAAGCTACGGGCCAGTGACTGCGGGCCCTGGTGGCGCTGTGGCTGTTCTACATGGCTGGCACTGTTACAGAATAAATCTCCTGACAGGCAATTTGCTTTCTGCACCTGTATCTTCACATCCTTTGCTCTGGCAGTGAAACACATCTGGTCCCCTCTCCTTCCAGGATCCAACCTGAAACCTGTTTTTCCTTCAAGCTGGAAGTTCTGGGTGCCACAGTTCCCCTCGGGGGAGACCTATATTGAGCCAGCCGCATCATCATCTTTGGGGGGAGCTCCTACCACTTGGGCTGCCTCAGCGAATGGAACATGGCCTCGTTTGCACTTCCAGTAGGCGCCTGCAGTGTTCTGACCACCTGTCCTTTCTCCTGGGCAGATGGGGACATGCTTGGAAGTGGGAGGAATGTAAACAAACGTGAAAGCACATTGAAGATCCGACAAGTGATAATAGAAAGCAAACATCAAACTGATGTGCTTCTGACTGAGGAAGGAGTGTGTGTGTGTGTGTGTGTGTGTGTGTGTGTGTGTGTGTGTTTGTGTGTGTGTGTGTGTATGTGTGTGAGAGAGAGAGAGAAAGAGAGAGAGAGCAAAAGAGAGTGTCTTAAGAAAATCTATTTTAAAATGAAACACAGATAAGATATAGTAGGGATGATTTTAAAAATATTTACAAGAGAGGGAGGGAGAGAGAAAGAGACAGAAAGAGCAGAGGAGCATCAAGGAGAAGAGAAGAGAAGAGGAGAGAGAGAAACAGCAAGCAATGGAGCATGATACATGCCCTGGCCTGCATTTGCAGGTCAGAGGACAACTTTTGGAACCTTTCAAAAGTGGGCTCTGGGGATTGGATCCAAGCTATATTCTAGTGACATTACTCTCTGAGCCAATTTATCAGCCATTTTTTTTCTTTTCCTTTTGAGACAATGTCTATCCCAGCCAAGGCTGGCCTCCAACTTGATACGCAGGTGCTCCTTGGATTCACTTTGTATAGGGATTTAACATAGATTTTCTTTATCAAATACTAAATGGAGACTTCCCGCTGATGATTGCAGTGATGGAACATTTGGATGATACACTAACATTCACAAAGCCCTTCTAGGAGCGTTATCTAACACTGCATGGATTCAAAGCAGGGTACAGGAGAAAGTGACTGTTCTTATACTTATCTATGAAATGCATAAATGTTATCATAAAAATGGTTTTGGAGAAGCAAATATAATATGATAGATATAATCATTTAGTGACATTTAACTTTTTTCTACTTAAATTAGTTATCCTTTCCAAAAGATATTTCATAATAGGACAGCTAAGGTCAAACTTTCTTGAAAGTTGAAGGAACACTGTGATCTCTGTTCTTTTAGTATCTTCAAGTATTCTATATCTTATGCATATTATGTGCATAAGATACTTTTGGACTTGAAATATGCTGTTTTTATTCAGAAATTAAAGTAGGGAAAACAGTTTTAAAAATCAAGTTTAGCAAAGTGTGTGGTGGCCAATACCTGAAATCCCAGTACTTCAGAGGCTGAGGCAAGAGGAGGGTGGCTATGGAGCTGGGGCCGCAGATTGAGCCCCTTTCTTGAAAAAGGAAAAAGGGGTGAAGAGATGGCACAGCTGTTAAAGTGTTTGCTACACACTCAAAGTGCACTGTGGCACACTTGAAAGAAAGAAAGAAAGAAAGAAAGAAAGAAAGAAAGAAAGGAAG
Organism: Typhlomys cinereus; assembly: GCA_023101885.1. Lineage (NCBI taxonomy): Eukaryota > Metazoa > Chordata > Mammalia > Rodentia > Platacanthomyidae > Typhlomys > Typhlomys cinereus. The sequence continues at coordinate 8,661,090 of JALPQD010000036.1, forward strand.
GAAGGAAGGAAGGAAGGAAGGAAGGAAGGAAGGAAGGAAGGAAGGAAGGAAGGAAGGAAGGAAAAAGGAAAGAAAAAGCCACACTCCCATCTTCCAGGATCGCGAAGTCCAGTGTGACTTCCGAATCAAGATCTACAAGCAAGCAGACATGACAAGGTGGCATCTGTAATTCATGAATACAATTCAACAGATCTCAGCTTGAAAGCCCAGAGCTGGTGAGAGAAGGATAAGGAACAAGCACGTTTCTACATAGTCTGACATTCTAAATCTAAAAGAATGGAAGTGGGAAGTCGATAGCGTGTGAGAGATTGATTCAGTCCCAGCTGCCTTCCAGCTTGAGATCTCTTTGCCACGGGCAAGGATGTTTCCAAGATGAATGCCAAGTATAGACAGGAGCCTAGAACTCTGGGTGAACATGTTGCAACTCAGCTTCTAGTCAACATTGCAGTTCCCCTTCCCCATTCATCAGAACTGTAGTCAAGTGCCCCAGCCCTTCTACCCAGCAATCCTTTATGTATAAAGTTTAAGAGCAGAACTGGTCTTTCCTTCTATGCAGGCACTCAAAGACTTTGATTTGTTCTGAACTCTCTTCCAAGGGGTGGAATAGTGCTGCCTCTTGAAGACTTCACCAATGATATTTCTTCTCTCAGACTATTTTTTTTAATATTTAACCGTTTTACTGGCACACAACTCACAGAGCATACAACTTACTCATTTGAAATTCAGTGGATTTTAGCATATACATATATGTGTGTATATATATATATATATATATATATGCAATCATACTCACTATCAGTCGCAGAACACATCAGTCACACAAAAAGAGCCCCCCCAATCCCTTAGCTGCTGCCCTCCAAATCTCCATGCCGCCCTACATGACAACTATGATGCTACTTTCAACACTACAGATTGACTTTTCTGAGCATTTACGTAAGTTGATATTATACATTGAAATATACTCCCACACCCAATTCATATTTTTAAACCCTGAACTCCAATGTGTCTGAATGAGGTTCTGGGGCTGGGGATGTAACTCAGTTGGTGGAATGTTTGCCTAACAAGCAGGAAAACCTTGGTTCAATCCCCAGCACCACATTAAAATCATTGTGACATACGCCCATAATCTCAGCACTTGGAAATAAGGAAGGAGTTTGACGCCATCCTTGGATACTTAAGAAGTTTGAGGTCAGCCTGGGATAGCTGAGACTTTGTCTCAACAAAAGAAAAAAAAATGAGTGAGGTTTTAATGGTAGGATCCTAATACACTAAGACTGGTGCCTTCTAAAAGGAAGGAGCAATACCACAGTGGGTTCACTCAGTATAAATGCCACACGAGGACACAGGAAGAAGTGTGTGTGTGTGTGTGTGTGTGTGTGTGTGTGTGTGTGTGTGTGTCAGAGGGCACTTGAGTGTGTGTGCCTGTGGAGAACCAAGGATGATTTTGGGAATCATCCTGAATTACTCTACCTCTTTAATGCTTTTCTCTGGGATTCTTAGGTACTGCTTTCCAGGGTCAGAATTTCAGGGTCCTTGCCATATCCCCCCAGCATTTTTCCATGGGATGCGGAGATCTGAACTCAGGTCCTTCTGCTTGTGAGGCAGAACCTTTAACTCCTGAGCCATCTCCACAGTCCCATTTCAGTTATTTTTGAACGTTGACTATTCTGCTTAATAGTCCCATGATTACTCATGCATAAGGTTTTGTGTGAATCCGTGCTTTCTTTTGTCTTGGGTACGTCTCTAGAAATGGGGTAATATTCCAAAGACATTCCCATACATCTAATATTTGGAAATTCTAGGGTGACTTTTGAGGAGCTACCCAATCTTTTGTGAAGTGGCTGCCCCATTATACATTCTCACCACCAATGAGGGAAAGCAACAGTTTCCCCATGTCCTTGTCAACACCTGTCAGAGGTGGTCTTTGTTGTTAGGATCATTGTAGGAAATATGAAGTGGTTTAGATTAGAATGTACTGCAACAGCCAGTGCTGTTGTGCTATGTTTTCTACTGCTCATGGACCATTTGTCATCGTCTGTGGGGAGGCGGCCTTTGCTCACTTTTAACCTATAATCAGTTTTCCTTTATTACTTAGTATCTATCATTTTTGTATTCTATATGTAGGTTCTTTATCAGACATATGATTTGCAAATGATTTGTTCATTCTGCGTGCTCTAGTTTCCCTTTCCTGATGGCATCCTTTGCAGCACAAATGTTTTCATTACAAAATTCAAAAACTCAATTACAAATGTTTTGTTGGACCAGCAAGATGGCGTAGAGGGTGAAGGCACTTGCAACCAAGCCTGATGACTTGAGTTCGGTTCCTGAAATACACATGGTAAAAGAAGAGAACAGAGTCCCACAGGTTGTGCAGTGACTTCCACATGCTGCCCTGCGTCCAATCCCTGACGATAAACAAACAAATGTAAAAACATCTGTTTTGGGCATGTCAGTGGATGTCTATAATTTCAGCATCTGGGAGGCTGAAATCGGAGGATCATGAGTTTGAGGATAGCCTGGGCTATATAGTGAGAACTTGTCTTCAAAACACCAAAATTGGAAACTTTTTTAAAAACTTTTTGTGTTATTTCTTTTTTTTATTATTATTTATTCAACTGTGTGCATGTGTGTGTGTATGTGCGCGCGCGCATGTATGTCTGTGTGTGTGTGTGTGTAGAACCACGGATGAATTCGTGAACCACCATGGACGCCTCCACCTCCTTCTGCCCGGGATTCACAGGCTCCGCCCTACCAGGACCAGAAGCGCAGGCCGCCCCCGCTTCTGCCTGGCGTCTATACGTGGGATCTGGGATCTGAACTCAGGACCTTCCGCCTGCAAGACGGAGGCTTAACCCCTGAGCCACCTCTCCAGCCCCCTTTTTGTGTTATTTCTAAGAAATCCCAAATCTAGGGCAGCAGAGATGTATTCATATCTTTTCTTCTAATAGTTTTGAACTTCCTTGCATTTGGGTCTTGGATCAGTTTTTGAGCTATTTCTATATTACATAGGTAGATGTCCAACTTCATTCTTTGATATTTGTATATACAGTTACTGGCCATCATTTGTTGAAAAGATTGCTCATTTCCCAATTGAATTATGTAGGAATTCTTGTTCAATGGTATTGAGAATTAAATTTAGGGCCCTGCATATGCTGGGAAAAGTACTTTTCTGGCCCTGCTTGGGGACTCTTTAAATTTTTTGTAGATATTTATTTGCTTACTTCTTTATCTTATGTATGTGTGTAGGAGCAAGAATCATGGCACACATATGAGGGCCAGAAGACAACTTGTGGGAATCAGTTCTCTCCTTCTGCCTTGTGAGTGCTGGGCATTAACTCAGGTTGCCAAGTTTGTCATCAAGTCTCTTTGCTCTCTGAGCCATCTTACTGGATGATTGGGTATCTCATACTAACCAACCCAGGATGAATGTAAAGGGATGTACTTTTAGATTCTCAGTTCTGCCTTGATCTATACACTTACTTTTATTTCAATACCACATATGCGTAATTGCAGCCATGTAGTGAGTTTTGAAACAGGGAAGTGAATCCTCTGGCTTTGATCTTATGTATAGCTCTGAACTCATTATGTAGCTGTGGATAATCTGATTCTTCTCATCTTCTGCCTCTACTTCCTGAGTGCTTGGATTGTAGCTGTGCACCACCACACTCATTCTTCTGCAGTTCTGAGGGCTAAAAACCCAAGGCTTCATGCGTAGGAAACAAGTACTCTGCTAACTGAGCTACATCAGCTGAGCTCATTTTAGGATTGTTTGGCTATTATTGTTGCCTTGAAGTTCCCTAGAGTTTTGAATCCCTAAACCTTTTCTGATGCCTACTGCTCTGAGTCTTTATGAAGGTTTGACCTACATATGTGCTAAAACACACCTCACTGCTATTATCACCAAATATATTTTCTAATCACTAGAGTTGGGTCTCACTAACTCAAATTCCTCATAGATACTCTTGAGGGGAGGAGATGGACTTCTAAGCTCAGCTTTCCTGGTGTCCAAATAGTATATGACAATTCTCTTTGAGACTTAAGGCCTAATGGACAGATAGCCCAGGTATTATTTAAACTAACCACAACCTAAAAGTAAACGAGAAACAGAAAAAAAGTATCATATTCAGAATTCACTTGTGGTGAGTAGTAAAATAATGCACCACTAGAGAAAGATATAGCTTCCTTTGCAGAAAGAAATATTTGTTAGTTTTTAGGTTTTGAAATTCCATTAGGGAATTATGGGTGTCTCTTTTCCATATAACTGAGGAGACACATTTCAGGGGGAGGCAAAATCAGACTTGGACATAGAAAGAGGGATGAGTTCACCTGGCTTTGTTTTGTAGTGAGGCTTAGATTGAACATGTGATTTTTCTTTGTGTGACACTTTTTTTCTGTTCCAGAGGTTGTGTGCATTCCCCGATGTATCAGTTCATCTTTTTAATGATTCTTAATATCTGTTCCAGATGCTGGGGTTAAATCAGCTTGTCTTCTTTGCCACCAGGACAGAACGTGCCATTCAGCTTATGGAATCCTGGGTTCTGCCAATCATCCGCTGAGCTTTTCTTCAGCTTGACCAGCAAGGGGCACTAAAGCACAGCGTCTCTCTCCTCGTGCCTCCTGGCAACAGCACAGGAGGTTTCTGTAGGCAAGTAATTGAGCCAGAATCCAGATACTGTGTGTGCTCATAGTCGGCTCAGAAAAACCTGGCCATAGTCTCTTTCACATTTTTCAAGGGTATTGATACTTGATATTTTTAAGAGGAGGAAAGTTCTGATTGGGCAAAAAAGGCAGCGACACAATTCCAGAGCAGAATCAGTGTTTGCTAGCAAGCCATCGTTCTCCTGCCTAGTCAATACTCGCAGGTAACTGGCAGGATCATGTCATTACTTTGCTGTGAATCACTGCATTTTCTTTCCAGCCTTAGAACATAATGGCCAAGCCACATAATGTTTCCTTGAAAGGATGAATTGCTTGATGTTATGGTGAAAAATGATTATTATAGAGGCTTTAGTGGTCCCCCCCCTTTCCTTTACATTTTGCCTGCCTTTCCATCTGCTACTGAGGATGATTCCTTTATTGTTTTGAGTAAAGGATACCCCCTTCATGCTAGGCACACGTTATGAATAATTCCTTGTCATAACAAGGCATTGAAGTCCTTCAGAAGCAGGCATGAAGCTACCGTGTCATTGAGTATTTAGCGGTAGACATTCATCTCTCCCTCTTTGTAATTTTATCTCTGAGCCATGCTTAATGGCATCAAGGTACTGAAACATTAAGAATGGTAGAATTTACCCAAGCATGACTGGTGTTTGGTTCAATCCTATACTCCTGGCATTTGGGAGACAGTAGAATTGCAAGTTCAAGGCCAGACTGGGCTATACAGGGGGGAAAGAGAGAGAGAATATAATAGCTCATAAGCTAGAAGCAAACATCAATTATGTTTTTTAATTCTAAACCAAGGAAGAAAGCTTTGTCCACTTATTAACACCACAGAAAAAAATACATGTAAAGGTAATTAATCTAACATTTTTAGTATTCATGGTCACTTCTAGACCAATGTGTCAGATTTTTTTTCCCAATGTGTAACATTTTTGAGAACAGTTTCATTATTTTCGAAGCCAGTTTTCTTTGAAGACTTTAGGACCCTGCTTTCAGCAGACTGCGAGGATTATCTATTAAAGTGGATAATACAGGTCCTCACTCCTCTCATTACCACCCTCTTCCCCCAAATACAATCCTAAGCAGCAAATGTCTGATTACTGAAGAACCCTTAAGAAGTCTTAGTTAAATGACGGATAGTGCAGAGCACGGTTTCTATCTAATATTTTCCTCTCTGCTAGCCAAAATTAGAAAGCGGAGGTGGCAGAGAAAAGATTTTTTTTTAGGGGTTGGGGTGGATATCAAGAGTAAGTGAAAAGACAGAACAAAAGAAAAGAAAAATGCCTGATTCTGGTGTTCGAACAACCTGCACAATGTTCTGTCTTAGCTACTTGAGATGTTTGCATTTTTAGACGCTGAGATATCAGGTAGAGCCCTCGCCTTTCCCTGGGTTTTTATTCGCAGTGAACCCAGGGTCCATGATCCAAGAGACCATTAGTGACTGGCAAGGCTAAGAGCACGGGGTCCTGGGATTTGTTTGTGGCTCTGGTATTGGGTGAGTCACTTATCTGAGCCTCAGTTAGGCCCTCTGTACAGTAAAGAAGCATCCAGTCATTTAACAAGTGTGTGTAAAGTGCTTGCCGCACACCAGGTACCACTTGTAAGCACACAATTCTGTTCTGGGGATGAAAGGAAAGGATGTTCAGCACTGACAACCATGACAACAGATAATGGCCGTTATTGTCTATGAAAAATCTTTGTGCCAAGACACTAGGCTATATGCATGGGGCAACTGCTGAATCTCTGTATGCCTCAGTTTTCCTCATTTGCAAAGAAAGTATTCTGTCTCACAGAGCTCTTGTGGGATCTCAAAGAGGAACCCCTAGTGCACAGAACAGTGCTTAACATACGCATCATGTTAGTGTGAGCTCTCATTGCTGGTACTTCTGTGACAACCTGGAGTGAAGTGTTATCATCATTGCAAGGATGAAGTGAACTGAGGGTATGCAGAGAGAGGGAAGACAGTTTGGCTAAAGTCAGATGTGTGATAGGCTGAACGTCATTATTTTAATCTGTCTGACTTCAGAATCTGTGTTTTTCCCATGGCAACTTAGTGCCCTTTCAAGTAGTAGTACCCTGCTTAAGGCTTCAGAACTTGCACATGAGAAAGCTGCAGCTCAGAAGTGTCTTTCCCAAGATCCTCCAGGGGTCCTGATGAGCACATATGCTCACACATGTACACATGTGCACGCGCATGCGTGCACACACACACGCACACACACACACACCTATAGTCTTTAGGCTTAGTATTAATCTGGCAGGCTGTTTCTCTGTGCAAAGGATCTATCCTGCTAGGAATACATCTATTGCCTATCTTCTGTTTTTTTTCTATTAGATAATCAGTAAAGGATCCATGAAAAAAAATATATATCCCATTTGTAAGTCTTTGCATGAAGGTAGTTCCTTTTCTGACTTGCTTGTATTTAATCATTCATACATTCACTTATTCATCAAATCTTTACTGAGAATCAGACATTATACTGGTTAAAGTGGCTGAATTTTATGAACCTTGTTTTATTAGCATGCAAAATATTGAATCCTAATTGTATCTTATACAAATTAGTTGAAAAAGATGGGACACAGTAGAAGAAAATGTTGGCTTGTTTGCTTTGAACATCCCTAGTGGTTGTCACTGTCAGGAGAAGATAGTTCTATCAACACTTTCCAGCTTCAATAAGAAGCAAATTTTCTGCCTCTCTCCTTTGTGCGGATTCCCTTTGGGGAGCACAGGGCTAGAAATTATATATGGGGGTGTTTTACTGCCAAATGAATCTGCTTCCTTCTGAGACTCATGGGGAAAGTGACGGTTTTTCTGAACTGTTCTTTTTGATTTGAAATGGAAAATGTGCCAGATGTTCTGAAGAGCAACATTGCATGTGGCTGAAGATGACTTTGAGGAAACAACAGTCCAAACTGAAATATAGCAATTGTTTCTTTAAAAAAATTCAAACATCGTTTCCTGCTCTACATGTACTAAAAATATGGAGAGAGAGAGAGAGAGATCTTGAGGATTTGGACCTTTAAGGCAAACACTATAAATTTTATGCCTCCAAAGAGCAATTTGTCTGTCTGTCTGTCTGTCTGTCTGTCTGTCTGTCTGTCTACTCTGAGACAAGGTTTCAGGTAACCTAGGGTGGTCACAGGCCAGTTATACAGCTGAGAGTGACCTTGACCTGCCTGTGTTTAATAAGTGCTATGATTGGAGCTATCCACAGCAATACCCAGTCAGGTGGTACTGGGCCTCATGCATGCTAGGCAAGCATTCTACCAAGTGAGTTACAAATCCAGCCCCAGAGGCTATGACTTTGAGATAATATTTGCTAGTTGTTGTTCAAGGACGGCCACTTTTTCTTCCTTTAATTTTAAGTCAACTTTTCCCTGTGGATAGCTTTTAGATTAAAGCGAGCAAACAAATAAATAGAAAGCAAACTAGAAAGTATTCTTATGGTGGTTTTCTGGATTGTGTGCCTTAACTACCACAGATTGCTGCCCTCACTGGGCTTCTTCCTTTAGGGTTCTGATTGGGAGAAAGCTCTGAGAGGGAATATTGCTTAAAAGATAAATGCTTCTGGGGGTGGAGAGATGACTCAGTGGTTAAAACCTTTGCCTTACAAACGAAATGACCTGAGATGAGATCCCCATAAAATGCTAGGAAAAAAATTGCAGCAGCCTACAATCCCAGCCCTAGAAGGTGGACTTTGAGAAACCCCAGAGCAAAACAATAAGGAGGTAGAGCAATCCAGGATGATTCACAATGTCTTTCACACCCATACATACATAACATGTACATGCATAAAAATGATAAATGCTTCTGGGCCCGCCGATGGCTCAGTGGATAAGGCACTTGTTGCACAAGCATGACCATCAGAGTTCAATTCCCCAGAACCTTGTAAAGCCAAGCGAAGTAACATGGAAGCCACCTGTATCCAGCACTTGGGAGGGAGAGATACAGGATCCTCTGGACAAGATGGCCAGTTAGATCAGCCAGCTTTGGGTTCAAATGAGAGGATGCAGCTAAGTAAATAAAGCAGAACACAATTGAGGAAGACAACTGTTGTTAGCTTTGGGCTGCTACATGTTGCACATATATGTTCACTAACACATCTGTGAACATGTGCACATGTGTACACACCACACATACACACATGCAACATGCATGAAAAAATGCTATTTGGATGGCTAGGGAAGTATATGTTTATAATTTCAGTGTTCAGAAGACCAAGGCAGGAGGATTGCTGTTAAGTTTGCAGCCAGCCTAATCTGCATAGTGAGTTCTAGACCATCAAAGGCTGCTGAGTGAGATCCTATCTTAAACAAACAAAGAAAGAGACAAAAGCTTCCACTCATTTCCACTATTTGGCAATTTTGAAAAAGGAATTTTCAGCATTTTCTGACTTGTATTATTTATCTATATTGTAGGATCACCATGAAATTTCTGACAAGAAATTGAAATAAAGACTTAACATCGTGTGTTAATTGTCCAAATGAGCATGTAGTATCCCATCTGAAAGCCATAATTAAGAGACACCTGTTAGAGATGCTCATTAGTCACCACGAACAGTGCAGATGCTACAGTGGAAGATGAAGGGACACCTGCTAGAGATGCTCAGTTGTCACCACGAACAGTGCAGATGCTACAGTGGAGGTGGAAGATGAAGACACCTAGTAGAGAGACTTGCCAGTCACCATGATAAGGGCAGATGGGTTTTGATTCATCAGTTGCTAGAATTTGGGAAGGTGTAAGGAGGATCCAAGGTAGCAGCGCTTTACCAGCCAGTCTGAATGCATGACCCAATTTTATAATCTGCTATGGACGCTCTGTGAAATGAATGGGCCCCTGCTTTCATGAGAATGTCCCAAGGAAATATTCACATTCACAGTTTAGTGTTTCTTTCATTTTGTATTTTTAAGTTTTAAGTATTTATTTCGAGATCACATTTCATGTAGCCTAGGTTGGCACTAGACTTATGTAACTGAGGATGACTGTGAATTTCTGATCCCACTGGCTCAGCTCTCAAGTGTTGAGATTAGAGGCATGAGCCATCACCCGTGGTGGCAGGTGGTGCTTAGGAGTGAGCCCAGGACTTAGTGCATGCTAGGCAATGCTCTACTGAAGCACATTCCAAGTCTCTATAGAGCCTTTTAGAGGTCCCATAGACCTGTACAGGTTTTAGCATTTTACTAACTCTGGTTTTTGACATCCAGGATGGCCACCTCTGGATTAGCAGCTGGTATCATTTCAGTCAGCATGTTGGATAGTCATTGTCAAAGCATTGGGGTGGGCTGGCCACGTTCACTGGAGAACGCGTTCTTACACAAAGCTTCGATTTGCCTCATTGTGATCTCAGATTGTCCCACCATAGAAGCCAGATGCATCTAAGGCTGAAACTATTAATTTCTCAAGTTCTTTCATTAGACATTATTTTTGTCCTATTTTGTACTTCCCAAGAAGTCTTGAGATGACAACTTAGCTCTTGGCCTTGAGACTCAGGACCCCTGGGCAATTCTATTTCTGAGGAAAAATTAATAAACTGAGGTTTTAGTTTAGTATGAATTATTCTTATTGCCTGAAAAATTTCCAAATTTGTAAAACTAGACTAAAGACCATGGTAACATGACTAAAGTAAACATTCTGTCTCTGGGGACAGATCCTCCTTGGCTTTCTTCCCTGTTTCCAGAAGAACTTTTTGGAATTTTTTTTTTTAATTTTTACTTTTGACATAGGGTTTTACTATACAGCAAAGGCTGGCCTTGAATTGAAATCCTCCTGCCTTGCCTCTGAGTATTGAGGTTTCAGACCTATTGCACCACAGCTGGATGATAGAAAGTGGACAGAAAACTTCTTAGCGCAGGGGCCACCTACATTCTGGACACTGTTTAGTACAACGTACTGCATAGGGGAAGGGCTCGATAAATCCTCAGTGAATATATAAATGGGTTAATAATAGTGTGTGGCTTCTCTTAGAACTAGAAATCTCAGAGAAATGCAAACATTTTCTGAAATTTACAAATCATTTTGCTTTTGAATAAATTGTTGTAATAGTGTTCATCACATTTTAAGGCTAAAAAGCACTTGTTTAGTTCATGATCATCAGAGATATTCCAAACTTGGCCATGACTGAAGGAAAAATACCCTCCTAATGACATTTTTCTTCTCTAGTTTAGGATTGTATAGTTTCATACCTATCAGATATTCAAAAAGTAAGGGATTTGAGAAACAATTATATTGAGTGAAGTATCCCAGACACAGAAAATTAAGTGCCATATGTACTCCCTAATAGGTGGCTCCTAGTACGAAACCCACTTAGAGACACTCAAAGATAAATTTCTGTAATAACTACAGTAATTGCTAAGATTATGAACAGGAGGGATGGAGAAGGAGGGCCACACCAGTAACAAGGAGAGAGGGGACCATGTTACAGCAGAGAAAATAGGCCACCATCAAGGACTGCAAGTAGGTAATGAGACATCTGGTTAAGTTCACAGACTTTCCTTCCTGATCATTTACAACTGATGGGGTATGATCTTACCAGAAGGGGAGGACGTATAGTCTGGCAGATAGAAAGTAACCATTTTGCAGATGGGTGATTGACTCCTCCCTCACCACGGTTTCCTATTTTTATTACATCTACCTTTGAATATACTCTTATAATAAGACTCTAATTTAACAGGTCTTTATCTCTGGCCAGAGGGTGACATACCCATCAGGGTGGAGCCAAGGGCATTGCAGGAGCAGCAAAACTGAAAAAAAAATCAACAAACCATAATCCAGAACATCAGAGACTCTATATCAATCACCTGGAACTAGGCCAGCCTAATCTCTCCCCATCCTGAAGCTCTGGGAAATTTGCAGAAGAGGGGGTGGTAAGATTGTAAGAGCACAAGGATGGGAGGGGCAATGATATGCAAGATACTCCACACAAGTTAGGGCTGAAGCAATCATATTTAAACTTTACATGCCCTGTGCAATGTCCAACACACTACTGACCTCGCAAAGTCTAGCATTTGCTAAAGGCACTAGGATCCTGGGAGGCAAGGGATTGACAGCCACAGTAGTGTTCCTATGCTTAACGGGAACACAGGAAAGGGAAATGCCCCTGGGTCCTTGTACCTCATTGGAGAGGAGGACCCAGAGGAGAGTTTGGCATGCACAGTAAAGGATGCTCTGGGGAGGCACTGGGGGATGGGGAGGCAAGGGGGAGGGGAAGGGGGCACAAGGGGATAGGGGATTGGAGGGAGGGGGGGACCTGTGTACCTGTTAAGTTGTATAAGTGGAAATAAAAAAAAAAAAAGTAAGGGGTTTGAAATCCTTTTGTATTTGGTACTAAGGATTAGAAATTTTAAGCCAATCCTAGCAGACCTTGATTGAGAAATGTGAGAAATAACATAAATAGATGGCATCGGTGTCATTATGGATCATATTCAGCACCTCAGATTGTCTGTTTTGTGTTTTAGAGGAATATATCAGAGACAAATTCGCACATTGAATGACAATAGAAGTAATAGTTTGAAAGACTTGTAGCAGGGATCGGGGGTGGGACTCAGTTGACACAGTGCTTGACTAGCATACAAAGCCCTGGGTCCCCCTGGGGCCTATGTCCTCCCCTTTTATAGGTTCTTGGCCTGGTCTACAGTACCAGGAATGTGTTCCCTGCTGAAAAGTGGGCCTTAAATCCACTCGGAAAACAGTTGGTTGTTCCCTTGACATTCACGCCACTACTGCACTGATGGTCACCCCTTCCCAGGGGGTTTGTTATTGTAGCTTGTAGTTTTCACAGCTTGATGAGACTGGTACTACTGACCAGCAAGGAGAAAGCTGGGCAGACTGGTTTCAGGTTTTTTTTTTTTTTTTTCTGTATAGTATCTTCAGTAATAGGGTCTTATCTCAATTCCAGGAAGGCAATCAAAGGAATGGCAAAAGCCTATATTATTTTGGAGGTCTTTGAGACCTCCTTGACCAACAGCTTACCAGGAGGTATGATATATCTGGTATTGGGAAATTTTGCTTAATTGCTTCTGGTGGGAGCATCATAGAGCATTTTTCCATTATATCCCTTCTTCATCTCTTTGTATAGGATGTGTTGGATCACATTCTTTTTTGGAAAAAGAAGGGTTTTTTTTTATGTGCTTTAATGTAAGAGATTCCTGTCTGACTGGACCTTTAAATTGCCTTTGAAAAATTTACCATTATACCCATATATTGGAGGAATTCTTGACCTAGAAACTTCCTTTTGCAATGGAAAGTGTTTATTATAGAAAATCACAACTGGCTAAAGTGCAGAAAAATAAGTGACCTCAGACTGGACATGTAGACCTAAACAGGACATGTAGGCCACCTCCCACCCTGTGCTCAGTGAATCTTGCAGAAGAGGGGGCAGGAGTGCAGTCAGACAGTATCTTCTGGGCTCTTGGCCCTTCCATGAACTCAATGCCGCTGTGTGTATTTCCACAAGTCCTGCACATTTGGCTAGTCAACATTTCATTCTGGAAGGAAAGATCTGAAAAGGCTCCACTCCTCCCCGAGAGACTGTTGAGGGTTAGTGCTGGGGAAAGTGAGGCAGCGAAGATGCTTCCTCAGTGATACACCCACTGGTCTATGGTTCATGCTCTAGGAGCAGCACTTAGCATATACCATCGAAGGCAACACTGAGGAAATGCTGGGCCACACATGCTTTGAAAAGACATGAAAGTAGGAGGGAGACTGGCAGAGAAGAAGAGTTGTAATGGGAAAAGGGGGAGGGATAAGGTTGGGGACTGAGTATGAAAATATAAATTCACTGTATTCATATATGAAACTCCAAAATGATAAAAAATAAGTTAATAAAAAAATTAAACTAGGGCTCGAAAGATGGCTCAGGAGTTAAGACTCTGTCAAGCAAACAGAAGGTCCTGAGTTTGGTTCCCTGGTCACACATAAAAAACATCAGGCAGAAAAGTTGGTGGCCTGCACTTTCAGCCCTGGTGGGAGGAGCTTGGGAAATCCCTGAGCCAAGCAAGGAGGCAAAAGCAATCCAGGATGATTTTCAAAGTCGCCCTTGGTCCACCACAAGGACATATGGTGCCCTCTGACATATACACACACACACAGACACAGACACAGACACACACACACACACACACACACACACACACACACACACACATTAAAAAAATACAAAAATCTAACAAAACAACAACAAAACCCAAAGTCCTGGGTTTGATCTCTAGCATCACACAAAACTAGGTTTGGTGGCACATGACTCTAATCCCAGCACTTGGGAGATGGAAGCAGTAGGAATAGAAATGTAAGGGTACCCTAGGGTACACCATGAGTTTGAGGCCAGCCTGGGTTATATGAGGTCCTCTACCTCTCAAAAAAAAAAAAGCAAATAAAAAAGATTTGTACATAGGGCTATCTTCCTATACATCCTACTAATTTGTTTCTGATTTTACTGTTCTATAAGTCCTCAGTTCAGAGAGAGAAAGAGAGAGAGAGAGAGAGACACACACACACATATACAGAGAGAGAGAGAGAGAGAGAGAGAGAGAGAGAGAAGAGAAAGAGAGTTCATGTGTGTGTTAGGGACAAGAAGATGATTCATAGTTTAATTCTTGCTGCTCAACCACCAAAGTAAAGCCAAAAAAGCATACTCTGTCCTCCATCTCTAACATTTTAAATATAATTTTCTGAAAGAAAAAAAAAAAGAAATGCCTTTCTTTAGGAAGTTGGCTGTCTGTTTTGTATCTTGTCCTACAGAACCACAGCAGAGACAACAGATATTTACTATAGGATAATTGGTTGCTACAAATTAACAACACATCCCAAAATCGGCACTGGCTTCTGTCTGAGCAGTGCTGCCTGGAAGCGGAAGGTGAGAGGAAGCTCTGCAGCTCTGAGCAGGCCCATCTGCCGTCCACTTCTGCGCCATTTTCTAACTGCAGTCTGATGATAAACAGTGAGCCTGCTGTCACCTCAAGACCGATTCTATTAGCAGCATCTGTAACTGGTCGTACTGAGCTTCTTGCTGTCCTTGACAGAGGTTCTCTCCACATTTGGGAGAGAAAGAGTCAGGATCGGTGCTGAGGAAGAGAAGAGTTAGCGCTGTTTGTTTTCATAAGCAGAGAGGAAGTTCAATTCTCTTTAGAGCTTTTCTTATTTTTCTCCTTAGGGCTCCAAGCAGCTGTTCCTCTTGGGAGGGCTCCTGGCAGCAAATGGAGTTGAACACGGGGCACTGGAATGTGGGTCTGACAGAGGAATGTTGAGAGGCAGCTTGCAAAACACACACACACACACACACACACACACACACACACACACACACACACACACACACTCAGAGCCTAAAAACAGCTAATGGAAGGGCTTTTGCCTTTCAGGCTGGCAAAGCAAGAATCCACTTCATCCAGTCATTGGCCTTTCTTATTTTGCCTCTCCTGTGATGCACGCTTAGAGGAAGCAGGAACACAGCTGGGAAACAGATGTCTGGGTCAGCAGCTACGCGACACAGACCCCTCAGGAAAAACATCACCACCCATGGCAAACTCAGCTCCTTCTTCAAGTTGGCCTGGGAGAGAACATCAGTGAACTCTTTTAAAGACAGGCTGTGGACTTTGAAAGTCATTCTGTTAATTCTACAACATAGGTTTTGCCTTCGATTAGAGTTGCAAATAGTTTCTTAGTACCCAGAAACGCTGGCCCGCTCAATCTAGAAATGCTCATAGTAATAAGCGATGAAATAACATTCTACCCATGTGTCCATTCATTCAGATAAGGACACAGTATTCTGATGTGGTTATCGTGAAAGGTTGGGGAAAAGGCTGTGCCCTGTAAATGAAGCCATTTCTCCTGCATGGTGAGAAGACATGTCTCGTGTCAAGCAGGCAGGGGAAAACATGCACACTGGGACAAGAACCAAAGAGGTGTGATAGTTAGCTCTAGACCTTCAGAAGTCTAAGGCAGATTCTAGCCCCAGCTGGGAAAAGCCAGCATCCTATCCAGCCGAGGACATAGACCCAGAGCTGGCAAGGGAAAAGGGGACAGGCAGAGGAGGGTCCCATGCCCAGTCCTTCCCCTCGTTCCTCTGAAAATGCTCCAATCTAGATTCAGAGAACTTTGGAGAGTCCTGAGACTGTTCTGAGGCTAGCAGATGAGAGAAGCGTTAAGAGGAGGCCGGATCCTCTGAGGCCCATATGACTGCTATAGGAGTGACTTCACCTACGCCCAGCAAGCCTGGAGGATTTCCATGTGGTCACGTGGCAAGCTTCCCCTCATCGCCTACTGTGGAAGACCAGGTTCAACTTAACTATAAAGAACGGGTTTCTTTCGCTGATTTCTCCCAAGTGGAAGACTGCTCATCACTCACATCCCGGCCTTCCTTCCCAGCAACTAGTGTGTGCTGAAACTCAACAACGACTGACACGGCTGTTAGGAGGGCTGAGATGGAAAGCCAGCTAAGGCAGGATTCCAGCTCTCCCATCCCAGCCCACTGGAACGCTCCCATATGACCTGCCAATTGTTAATATCCTGTTTTTACAGGGTGGCCAACATATGGGATTTATACCATTAGCAAGGATAAAAATAGCGTATCATGCATGCCAATAGACCCGAGGACTTAGGTTTGTACAGCTTTCAGCCCTTCCTAATCCTTAAGGAGGAAACAATTTCTCCTTTTTCTTTCTTTTCTTTTTCCCTTGGTTTAGACTAGCACATAGGAAGAAAGAAAGCACCACAAAAAAAAAAAAAATGTGTCTAGCTGAAGAAGAACCAAGAGCATATGGGATTCTGAAGCTTAATAGAATAACTCACCAAAAAAGGCTGTGTGTGTGTTTGGGGGGGAGGGGAATCAGAATAAAATGTAGTATATTTGTTACCATAGCCACTATCTATCCCTTTTGAAGGAATATTAAAGAGGTATTTAAGCCATTCCTTAACCTGTAGATCACCTTGCTCGTGATAAGTCCAGTCTGTGAAAGCCACAACTAACACTGGGACATAAGGGACAAGTGAAAAGGACTCAGGACGGATGTACACTCACACTTTATTTGACCTTGAGAAAGACAGAGAACTACAACTCGGCATCTTTGTTGTGAGCAGAGAGCTTCTGAGTTCACTTGGGCACAAAAGTGTTCCCAGGCCAATTCTTTGCTCCCAAAACACACAGTCCAAAGACAATCAGAGTCTCAGAAAGTATCTTGCCAAGAAAAAAAATGGAACATTGCCTTTTTGGCTTCCCTAAAGAGCATTTCCCTCCAGGTTCCCACCCAGTAAAGAAGTCATTCACATATTTTCCCACCCTTTCTGCTCCCTCTGAATCACAAGGGCTTTTTATTTTAGCTAGTTATTTGTAAAGGGAAAATGGCTCTTTACAATAAGGCCAAAAACTAGTGTTTTTTTTTTCCTATTTTTTTCCTGTGTGTATGTGAGGGGATGCACGTGCCCGTGGAGGGCTGAGGAGGCTGATATCTGCACCCATTCTTAATTATTCTTCCAACTTATCCCACCTTATTTCAATACAGGGCCTCTAATTAAACCCAGATCTCACCAATAGGGCTGGTCCAGCTAGCCAGCTTTTCGGTTGATTCCTCATCTCTGCCTTCCCAGATTGGCAGGCTGTCACACATACCTGACATTTTACACAGGATCTTGGGGTCCGAATCCTGGATCCCCAAATTCTGGACTTGCCTTAACCACTGAGTTATCTCTCCAGCCTGATCAGTCTTTAGATCAAACAAAAAAGGTTAATAAAAAATAGCGGCAATATAAAATTGCCTGAATACAAATGTGGAACAGAATAATGGGTAGAAAAAAAAAAGACTGGCAGCAAATGAACCAAAATGCTGGAGTAACATAGGCATGTTTCCTACAACAGAGGTTCTTTGTTGAATATGTAAGCCACACTTGGGGCTGATGAGACTTCTCAGTAGATGGAGTTTGCTTTGTAAGAAGATGTGACCATCTCCAGAATGCACATAAAAAAGTCTATAATGGTATAATGGTGTATGCTTGTACTCCCAGAACTGGGAAGACTGGAGTGAACTTTGTCAGCTCACCTAGCCTACTCGGCAAATTCCAAGCCAATGAGAGACACTGTCTCAAAAAATAAGTTAAGTAGCAAATTGAAGAATGATACTTGTGGTTAACGTCTGACCCCCTCATGCGTGTGTACATACAGGTAACGTGCACACATATAACACATAAACAAACACATATATGCACAAAGATATGCATATATACAAATGAAAAAAGTTAAACCTACATCCAAATCATATTTAAAAATACATTCATGAAAAAAACTCTTCTTTTTCCTACTACACTTAGCATTACAGCTCAAACCCTTGACCATTCACTTGTTGACTAACTCCAAATAACAGGAAGCAAGAGCTACTGGGTAAAGTCAGTCCTAGCTAGTGCTATATTATTTGAAATTTCTAGAAATAGAAACAGTTAAGCTACCAAGAAATTAACAAAGGCCATGCTTGACTGTTTGGTTTAATGTTTCCTATTACACTGAAAATTATAAGAAGATTTAAAGGAGTAATCCACATAGAAGGAACTCAAGCTTTTCATTTTTAACCAAATTAAAAATAGTACCTAGGGTCAATGAGATGGCTCAGCAGGTAATAGCACTTACCATGCCTGACATGCCTGACTTCCGTTCCCAGAATCCACATGGTGAAAGAATCTCACTGCCCTGACTGTGGGCCACAGACATCATAGTTCTAAAAGTGATCCATGCTGGGCCATGCCATGTGCTGTGACCTGTGCCGGGGCATGTCACGTGCTGGCCCACTTGTGACTGACATAATGTAACATGTCTTCATGTTTATTCATTAGCAAGACTGAGGGAAATCTATGTGTTGTTGAACATACACATACAGACACAGATGCACGCACACACGCACACACACACACACACTCACAGTTGTAACTACTTTTCTTTTGTTACTATGAGAAAATACTCACAGCTTAAGTGCAGAAAGGGAGATCTATTTGACTTATGGTTCCAGAGGGAATACAGTCTGTTATGGCAGGAATCACACAGCAAAAGGCATGGCCTGAGGCAGAAGCAGGAAAGATGGTTTAGGTTCCATCATCATCATCACAGAGGCAGAGAGAGCAAGAGAAAACTACAGAAGCAAGGTCAAGCCATCAAACTCCAAGGCCAATCCCTGTGGCATCCTTTCCTTCAGCAAAGCTTCACCTCCTAAAGTTTGTTACAACCTTCCTGCACATTAGCATCAGCTAAGGATTTTAACATATGAGCCCGTGGGGAACAACTCCCATTCACAACATGACACACACCAAATAAAAAACAAGATTAATACTTATTTGAATATGTGTGTGCCAATAACCAAGGTAACCAATGTATTATCTACTGGAATCCTTGCATACATGATAGACACTGGAATTATTCTCATATATAAATGAGACGACTTGGGATATGAAAAGGCTATGTCAATTTCCCAAGGCCGTCATAAGCCCGAAACCAGATAGCTGAAGTCCAGCAGGGCGACTCCAGAATCTATCCTCTTGACTTTGAAGCTTTTCTACATCAGAAAATAGTACAGCTCTCCAGTTTATTCCTTTTGCGATGACTATAAGGTATTCTCGAGTCTCTGTTTAAATATTTATGCAGAATGTAAATATGTACTCTCTGAGATTTGACAATGGGCACCATCCTATGGATTTCTCAGATATCACTCAAAGGCTCTGTAAATTTCAAGTCTCTTCAAAGTAGGAAGAGATGCCATTTGCCTTGTGATTTTCATCTCAAAGCACATATTTTAAGCATGTTCTAGAAATGCAGCTGTAAAATGTTTGATAGAAGCACAAGCCTATGGCCACATGCTCAGAGGCACTTGGAATATTAGACAGTTCACTCTGCCAGTGATCTGTTCAATGTCTGACAACCAGTGAGCCGCATGGACAGGATGAGAGGCAGGTCTCAGTTCTCATTCTGGGCTCCTCTCATTATTTCTGTAGCTGGAGCTTAGGAGTAGATAAGAGCAACTTCTTGCAGAGCGACAGAATTTCAAAGAACCTTGAATCCAGTGGTCTAATTCCAGTGGATCTTTTGCTTCCCCATGATGGGCTTCAAATACTTTATGGATTATTTCAAGCTTACCAAAAATAGGTCCCTGGAGACTTTTTTTTGTGTATGTATGTGTATGTGAGAAAGAAGAAAAAGAGACAAAAACACAATCTGAAAGGACGGGGACTGAAAAGACAAAACTAATGACATGGGAAGTTAAATCTTGCCTTGAAGTCTGGAACTGATAACTTTTCCTGACCTCAACTGCAAGATTTTTCCCCCTGTAGGAAGCACAAAATTGTTTGCCACGCCTTTTACTCTTCTTTGAAGATTATCTCTTCTGCTTATTAGCTCAACACAGATCAAGTGACAACAAATTCAGCCTGGGATTTAAATTAAAAATAACTTCTCCTCTATCGTGTTGTAAGACCTTTGGCTCTGAGCTGACGAGTGCTGCAAGCTGCCTTGGCCCACAGAGGCCTGACATGTAGTATGTATGGGACAAGGACCCTGTCACACACTGGCAGCCTCAGGCGTGGGAAAGGAAGCCCGCCTCTCAGGGAAGGCAGCCCAGATGCTGAAAACCCCATCTTTTTTTGCCAAAGCATCAGTTGCGAGATTCTGGGTTCCATCACTGCAGTTATTAAAATAGGGGAACAAATGACTTCATTGTAAATCAATGACCTCATCCCAATAGCCATGCTCTCATCATTCTAAAGAAAGCTGCCTTTTTTGATGTCTGCCAACTTGCTAATGAAACAGATGACATTGGAGCATGATTCTATTCATCAGCAATTATTCCATGCAAACATCAAGGACTTGAATTCATCCTTCACTTAACCCACACAACTGAAACTGCCGTGCAGTCCTGGGCCAGATGTTGACTGATACCATGTGAGGAGTATGCTTAGTCCTAGCATAAGATAAGCTTCTTGCTTCTCAGGGATTTGAGTGTGTGTATGCATGTGCATGTATGTGTGTGTACATGCATAAGTGTGACAGCACATGTGTGAAGGTAACAGGATAAGTTCAGGTGCTTGTCTTTGATTTCCACCTGGCTTGTGATCAGGGTCTCTCTTTTGCTGCTCATCACTATGTAGGTCAGACTACTAGCTCATGGGATTCCAGATAATCTGCTTTCTTCACCTCCCATCTTGCTAGGAGTGCTGGCACTACATACTCCCACCTGACTGACTTTTACAAGCATTCTGGGCATTCAGACCTAAGCCCTTATGCTCCTATGGCACACGCTTTACCTGCTAGGCATCTCCTCAGCTCTGAGTGGTTCCTTTCTTCAGTGAAACACTGGCTCAGGTTGAAAGAAGGAAACAAAGCATCAAAATTCACAGGGATTAGGTTAGAGCTTTTCAATATTTCTCTGGTTCAGTTCTGAAGCTTTTTTTTATAAGAAAGAATAATACTTGGTACAAGACGTCTGTTTAACTGTAACGTGTCAGTGTCTCAAGAGACAGAGCTGGTGTGAGTCATGTAGAGGTAGCAAGAGGGCTGGTGTATGAACACTGGCTAGGCACTGACACCTGTCACCTCTCTTCAGTGTGTGCATGAGCACTCATGTGTGACCTAAGGCACATCAAGGCATTCCCTAGGCATCCTGTCTAGGCCAAGAAGAAATGAAAGATGGTCTTTGCAAGTAGGAAAAAAAGAATAAAGAAGCACTTATATAGAGCGACACTATTTCTAAAATCATTTGTGACATGTGTGTATGTTGTGTGCATTGTGCATATGTGTGTGTGCATTGTTCATGTGCCTCTGTGCATGCATGCATGTGCATGTATGTATGTGTCTGTATGCATGTGCCTGTTTATGCATGAATGTGCACTGTGTATGTATGTGTGTCCATGTGTATGCATGTGCATACACTGTGCATGTGTGTGAAGGTCAAAAGATAAGCTTAGGTTAGGTGTTCCTCAGATGCTGCTCACATTTTTTCCTCTTTTGAGACACGATCTCTTTCCAGCCTGGAATTCGCAAAGTAGGCTGGGCCAGCTGTCCAGCAAGCCTAGGGTTCCTTCTGTTTCTGACTCTCCAGCGTTGGGATCGCAGCCATCAGGGCAGCTTTCATTGGCTTGGGTGCGGGGGATTGAACTCTGCTTCTCATGTTTATGTAGCCAGCACTTTCCCAGCCAAGCCATCTCCCTGGCCTTCCTAAAATTATTTTATGAACCATTTTTGAGCTTATCTATATGTCATGGAGAAGAGATTGATTAGTGAGTCCACTTGTGCCGATGAGAGAGCTAAAATGAAAAAGATAAGCATGTGGGTACAATGATTTTCTTGAGATTGGTCGGCAAATCTGAACAAAACTTAGAGTAGGATTTAAAATGTCAGAAAAATACTGCCAAAATCTTGACAGTGGGAAGGAATCCAAATGCTGAGAAGAAGGATTAAAAGGGCTGAGTCAGTTTCTTTCCCACAGTGGTCCAGTTAGGGCTGGTGGCTTTCAGTTCCACATCTGTGGGCATACACAAGCACTGGATTGGACCCATACGGGAGAGCCAGCCAGAACCATTGTTTCCACTGGTAGAATACTGAAGGGTATGTCACCAGAAAGACCACACTGTGATGCTGTCATTTCTTTTAGGAAATGCCAACACACCCATTACTTGACCATCATGACTTCTTACAGAATAAACCACCCATACTGAAAACCAAGGAAATTTGTCCCTCAGACATGCTCAGGATCAGTGGTTCCACAGCTCTCAAAGTCCACCTAAATGTCACTGAGAGTCATGGTGAAATTTAATTGACATGTAACGTTATTGAGAGGTGGGATCTTTAAGAAGAGCTGATGAATCCTCACAGGTGTTACCGAAGATGCTGTAGAGTTAGAATTCTCTTGTAAGAAGATGGGCTTAGCCCCTGCTTGCCTTTCTTTCCTGGCCCTTTGGCAGATGAAGATGCTCTCTTCCTCCATGCATACAGTGTAAGAGGCACCATGCTAGAAGCAGAGAATGATCTTGCCAGCACCTGCTGACACCTTGACTTCAGACTCTCCATGTCCAACAACTGTGAGCCAATCACTTCCTGCTCTCTGAAATTTCCCCAATCTCTTGTATTCCTTTACAGCAGTACAAAACAGACTAGGACATGAGCACAAGTAATTCTTCATATTGCTAGTTGAACTAGCCATCTGGCATGACAAACTTACAGGCCAGCAACATGCTTGGTAATTGCAGATTCACAGTTATTGTCTCTGCTTCTATCTGACCTTAACCCTCTCCAGCTTACTGCAATCTGCTGCTAATTTGGTTAGAGAATGAAATTTCCCAGAGTGACATTTAAAGTGATTTTCAATAGACCCATAGTGATTTTTCTTCAATTAACCTGAAATGAAGATAGAGACAGTAGGAGAGGCATACTAATCTCTTCTCTACAGCTAAAACATATCTGAGACAGATGAGTTGAAAGAATATTTTGGCTCATGGTTTCAGAGGTTTTAGCCCATTGTTGGGTAGCTCTGTTGCCATGGTTATGGTGGACCAAAGCTGCCCACTTTATTGTAGTGAGGAAACAAAGGAGAGAGCGAGAGCGAGAGCGAGAGAGAGAGAGAGAGAGAGAGAGAGAGAGAGAGAGAATACACACATACACACTTCAAAGCGATCTTCAACCAGGCTTCCATTGTTGTTGTGTTTCATGATCCAATTCACCTCTCTCTAGCGCCACCAGCTAGAGACCAAGTCTTGAGCACATAAGACTTTGGAGGACATTTAATATCCAGACTATAAGAGGAATTTTCAGAGTTGTGATAAAGGGCCTGAGGAGATGTATTAAACAGATATTTACTGAGAATCCACTATGCACTGTTCAGTAAAGTTGGTTTTCTTTGGCATACTTTTGCAGACACTCAGTCTGGCAAATGACATGGTTTGCTCCTCTCTCAGCAGTCCTGTGGATATAATGTTGTCAGTTCCTTTGACCCCTGGTGCTAGTACATCAAACTAGATTAGGAATTGTAACCAGACAATCATAAGCCAAAATAAAACCACTTTTTCTCCTTTAAACTCTTTGGTCATGAATTTATCAGCAACTTGTAGATAAACTGAGGTGCTATCTACACTGTGAGCATATAGAGGGCCCTGTGTTTGGTGAATTTTCAATGCTCCAGTTCCCTGATTGACATGGAGATTTCTGTCAAAATCAACATCTGTTATAATGTGAATTGGCTATGGAGTTAGAACAGGTTGAATTTTGCTCTAAAGCAAGAAGACACAAATGGAATGATGAGATGCAGAGGAAATTATGAGTGTAGGTGGTAACTAGTAACTTAGGTGAGATAAGCAAAACTAATAGGATGGATTTGGTATAAGTAAAATGTAATGTGCAATATGCTAAGACATTAGAATAGATAAATGGGGTATAGAGTAGAACAAACAAGAGGATGGTAACAACAGAAGGATTGAAATGTCAAGTCTCAAGTGTTGCTTTGCTACCTTTGGCTGACAACTGGGTCATCCTCAGATTAGCTGCCCACTGGTAATTCTCAGTATGTTCTTACATTGTTCTCACGTGAACTGTGCTACAGCAGCAGAGAAAACCTTTTTCAGCTAGTGGATTGGCCAGAAGTTCTTGTCCTTTAATTGCTCCCATACAGCAAATATATGTCACTGGCTCCAGAGATGCTGTGTGTAGATTCCATTGCTCAAACTTTGTCCCCCAAACTATGCCATCAATGCAGAGAATGAAGACAGAGAACCTGCCTGGTCCAGAATTCAGATGTTGAACCTGCTTTGCACCTTGTTCTCAGGCACCTATCCTCTTTTTCCATCTGGGTTTTCTCAGTATGTTTTAAAGTTATGGAGCACACGTGACTCCAGCGTCCCATTGCAGTTTGGGTTCCCTCTGCTCCCAGACCTCTGGAAGACTCAGGATAATTTCCATATTGAGATACTATGACGTTTCAAACAGTCTCTAAGACTGGCTATCATTCTGAATCCTATGTTCATAATGAGTGAACAGGGTCCTTCAACGTGCTTGAACAGAAGGAAGTAATCTTACACTGCAGAAAAAGGAAACAAAACTAGAATACAATGTCTGTGCATGCACTGTCTGAATTTTTATTGATTGTGACATTTTAAAGCTTGACGGGCTTTACCCAAAACAGAGGTTCTAGAGATAACATAAATAACTAGCCAAGTGGGAAAACTGAAGACCGTGGGAGAACTTGGCTTTGACTCAATAGTAGTATTCTACTATCTATGTCTACTGTTATTATCTGCACAGAATTGTTAGAAACATGTCTGTACTGGTCCCCTTGAATAAGTGGGCTGAAACATAAGAAGGTGTGGATCTGACTCATCAGAATATATAAGAGTCAACCATAGGGCTATTGGATATGTTATTATAGCCTGGAAATTGCTGAGTTCATCTACAATTTAGACATCTGAAACCAAGTACAGATACATATTTTAAAAATTATACACTTTGCTAATCAGTTTAACCATCTCCTTGGAAAGCAATCATGCTGAAAAAACAAGAGTATTAGTTATCTTTCCATAATTGAGTAGGTCAAAAAGGTCAATAGGGAGTTACAGTGTAAGGAAATAACCTTTTTGATTAGAGATATTTGTTTTTCTGATTTTTATCTTTTCTTCCATCAAGTTGATTACATTTACCAGATTAAGGCCTTTGATTATGTGAGGTCAGCAATCAAAGTCTGTTGATTTACCTACAACACATCCCCTCACATCTATACTCCCATCTCTGCCACACATACACCAAAGCATCTTTAAAAATTCTTTTTTACTGACACTACATCAAAATGCCTTTAAACACCTACTATTATACCCATGCATTAGAGGAGCGCTCAGGATTCCTGCACCTGCAACAGAAGGTGTTTACTGTAGAAAAGCACCAAAATGCAGGAAGAAAGTGATTTCAAACAGGATATCTCTGCCTCACCCACACTCACCCCGAGGCTCAGGGAACATGGCAGAAGAGGGGGCAGTAAGACTGTAAGAGTCTGAAGAGAGACAGTGGTAGGTCAGACACTATCACCAGGACATGACAGGGCTGTGGCATCCAAGATTTCATGGCATATACAGTATGTAGGAACTGTCCTATCAACATCTCACCATGAAAGGGGAAAGATCTCAAGAAACTCCACACCTCCTGGAGAGACTGAAGAGGACTAATACTTATAGGGAAGAAAAGGAAGATGCTTTCCTCAGTGATATACCCACTGATTTATGCTACTTGCTGGAGCATGAATCATATCAAGCATATGTCATCAAAGACAAACCAGATGAAGCGCAATGGGCCACAGGTGAAAAGACTTACAAAAAGGAGGGAGTGTGACAAGGGACATGAAGGGTTGTGAGGAGAAAAGAAGGAGGGATGAGACTGGGGATTAATGAGTAAAAATATCGTAAATTCACTATACTCATGTATGCAACAGCAAAATAGAATAAAATCATACATGGTAAGCATTGATCTTATTTAAAAAATTCTTTTTTCCAGGCTGGTGAAATGGTTCAGTAGCAAAGGTGCTTGTTCCCCAAGTCTGACAAACGGAGTCCAATTCCCAGAGCCTACTTACTTGAAAGGCAGAAGGAAAGAACTGACTCCTCAAAGTATATTGTGGTATGCCCACCTATTCTAATAATTAAAATAAAATAAAATAAATATTGTTCTCTGTAGAACTGGGTTTGTGATGTGAATAAAACAGACACATGTCATGGTGATGCAAGTGAGCCCTGATTTCATTAGACCTGAACCAGAGTCTCATGGGGAAGGATGACCAAAGTGCCATGCATGGTCAGGTGTTAGTTAACAGTTTCTCCCCAAATTGATTCCTTTCTGCTTCACCTGGTCACAGACACATCCAGGGTGAACTGCGGAGCTAATGCCACGTTAGAGATAAAGGTCCTCAAGTATCTCACTTGGTCATCAGTCCAACAACTGCTCCACCTTCTTGTCCTCACTCTTCACCCCTAGTTAACTCAGCTACACCCGGATAAACCCAGGGGTAGGCAGAGATTCTGACAAACCTGGGTGCCTTGTGGAAACTTCAATGGGAGAAAGCAGAGGTGAGCAATGAACATAAATCCCCTGCCCTCACACCCCCACACCCCCACACTCCCACACCCCCACGCCCCCACCCCTCTCTCTCGCTGAAGTTCAATCTCATGACACACGAGTCAATTAAAAAGAAAATATTTCCTAAATTTGTTAGTTTTTTAAGTGTTTTCAAGAGACAGTACCTCAGACTACACTCTTAGTGAGAGAAATAATTCTTACTTGATTAAACTCAGAACCTGGCAATTAGCCCAAGTAGTTCTAATTTGTAGTAAATCAAAAATTTCTCTTTGAATTCTCTTTTCTTTCTGGTGGGCCAGAAAAGGGAGGACCACGTAGAAAATTTCTATCATGGTGAATTCCTTGCTTGATCACATTCTGTCTTTGTTGTTTATAAACAGTAAGCATACAAAAGCAGGAGTCTATTCTCTCTCTCTCTCTCTCTCTCTCTCTCTCTCTCCCCCCTCCTGTCTTGTCTTTTTCTCTCCACTCCTTCCTTTTTTCTCTATCCTCTCGCTCCTCTATCTCACTCCTTTCTCTCTCTTCTCTTTTCTTTTCTCTCTCTCTAGCTGGGAAAGAATCCAGGACCTAATAGCATCTAAACTCTCCACCATTGACCTACATTTTTATTCCTTTTTTACTTTTTTGGTTTTTGAGGCAGGTTCTCAGTAGATTGCCCAGGCTGGCATTGAAAATAATTGATTCTTTCTTATTCCTCCTTATCCCCAGAGACCAACACATAGAATGTGCACCATACTTACAACATTTTCAAAAGACACAGATAGCTCTTTGGATGGTGGCTACTAGACGTAAGTGTCAATTTGACAAGTAAAAGCTGAGCTCTGGACACATCTGTGAAGCATTGGTAAGTTAAGGCAAGTCCTAAGCAAGACTACAGGAGAGTATTTGATTGATGTGGGAAGACTCAGTTCCTGAGGGTCGGACCAGGTGGACAAAATGGAGGGAGCTGGTTCTTTAAAGTTGGCATTCTTTGGCATACTTATGTAGATTATCAGTCTGGCAAATGAGGTTTGCCCCTCTTCCAACAATTCCTGTGGAAATGGTGTGGTCAGTTCTCTTGGTTCCTGGTGTCAGTATGAACTCGCCTGCCAAGCTGGATTATGAATAGAGACCAGAAACATAAGCAAGAATAAAAGCCCCTTGTTCTCCTAGGCTTTTTAGTAGTGAATTTATCAGCAACATTCAGACAAACTGCAACAGGTGAATAGAAAAAAAAAAGGTAAAGAAGAAACAGAAAAGATGAGGATAGGATGGATGAAGACTCCAACCTGTGGAGAGCTTCCTCATCTCATGAGCTGGGGAGTAACTGGGATGGTGCAGTAACAGACCCACTTGTGTTGCCCACCTATGACAGAGTAGGTTGCTCCTCCATCCAACACTGGAGCCTCTACAGCAATGCAGATAGATCATCTGGCCTTGGTTTGAATCTTCCACAAATAAGTGGACTAAAGTTCAAGATCTGATTTCTGTATGAATGAATTTGGTTATTACAAAGTTTCCCTTTTATATTGAATCGAGCCTCCTGGCTCTATCATTTAAACCATGTGATAGTGATAAGGAATTCACCAAGAACATTTTCCACACCATAAGGCTATTTAATCTGGAGCCAGCTCTCATGCTCCCTTTGTACATTTTACCTTATGGCTCAAATACCACAACGCTTTGTAATCTTTCTCCTAATGACCTCTGAATCCTTCTTAAGATTCCTGCTATAAGCAAAACACGGAAATACAACAAACTTAGAATAGGCAAGAATGATCATGAGAAAGAAGAGAATTTTTTAACACTAAAACTCAGTGCAAAGCTACAATAATCAAGGCAGTGTGGCATTGATATAAGTATAGACATAAGGTCAGTAGAAAAAGCCAGAGTCCAGGAACAAACCCTAACATGCATGGTGAGTGACTTGCTGACTAGGCCCTCAGGACAATTAAAGGAGGAAAGAATCAATGGTGCAATCAGTAATGTTGCTATGATCAGATTATCCACATGAGAAAAGAGGAAGTTGAACCATTTCCCTAAGCCATACACAGAAGTTAACTCAACAAGGATCAATTCAATAAATTACGTTTGCCAACTTGTCAGGATGTAGAATCACCTTAGGGAAAAAAAATCTTTGGGTTTGCCTATGAAGGAGTTTCTAGATTAGGTTAATTGAGATGGAAAACTTACCAAGACTGCTGGAATGAACGAAAAAGAGAAAGGGGGCTGACCCCAGCATTCATCACTCTCTGCTCTCTGCCTGTGCATATAATGTGACCAGCTATGTCCTACTCTGTTGTCATACCTTCTCTGCCATGATAGACTGTGTCCCTTGAAATCGGAAGCAAACTGAAACCTTTCTTAACTTACTTTTGTCCAGTATTTTATTACAGAAATGAGAAAAACAACCAATATAGACATGAGCATAATACTAATACTGTGAAACTTCTAGAAAGAATTCTAGAAGTACATCTTCATGAACTTGGATAAGGAAGACAGTTCCTAAATATGCAAAAAAAAAGTCTCGCAAGCAACAAATGAAAAAAATACATAAACTAGTCTTCATATAATCAGAACCTTTTTGTTATAAACAGTACAAACAAAAAGGTGAATAGACGATCTACAGAACGGGAGAAAATACTTGTGCATGTGTACCTGAAATAACACTTCCATTCAGAATATATAAAGAACTATTAACATTCAACAATAAAAGGCTAAAAAGTACAATTTAAAATGGGCAAAGGATCCAATAGATACTCTTTTTTTTTAAAGAAGAAAAATGACCAATGAGCAGATGAAAAGATACATATCATTAATATTAGAAGCATCTAAATCAAAACCTCAATGGGATACCCATTAGCCCACAGTAGGGTAGCTGTAACAATGATATTACAAGGGCCACAAGAAATTCAAAACTTCCTACAGGGAATAATAGAAAGATAAAACACTGTTCAATTTGGAAAACTGTTTGGTAGTACCTCAATATGTAGAATATAGATTTACCATATAATGTAGTGACTTAAAGCATAGGTCTAGGAAACATAGTTACATAAAAACTACATGTGGATTCACAGTGGCCCAAGGTTAAAATAAAAATAACCCAATGTCTTTCAACTGGGAATGGAACAAGTAAGTTAAGTGTGGTATATTCATTTAATGAGGCATTTATTAAGTAATAAAAAAAAGAATGAGGGGCTGGGGAAATGATCAGTGGTTAAAGGGCTTGCTTCACAAGCAAAGAGAGTGAAATTAAGACCTCTAGATCCATGTAAAATAATGGATGTGTATGGTTGGCCCACTTGCAATTCCAGCCTGAAAGGTGGAGTCTGGGATTCCCTAGAGTAAGTAGCAAGTCAGACTAGTCCTATATAGGAACTCTGGGTTTTAGATACTCAGTTTTAAAAGAGTAAGGTGGAGGAACAATGAAGGATAATCCCTATAGTATCAGCCCTGGGCCCCCACATGCAT
This sequence comes from Typhlomys cinereus, assembly GCA_023101885.1. Lineage (NCBI taxonomy): Eukaryota > Metazoa > Chordata > Mammalia > Rodentia > Platacanthomyidae > Typhlomys > Typhlomys cinereus. Next base: position 8,691,266 of record JALPQD010000036.1, read on the forward strand.
GCATATTCATGTGCATGTACACACATGCATGGTCCCGTCCACATGCAAACACAACATACTACTCCATACATACATACATATAAAAATGGGGGAAATGGATAAAATAGTGACACAGGGTGCAAAATGGATGCATCCCAAACATGTACTCAGTAAAAGAACATGGTCACAAAAGGCCACATGTTATATGACCCCACTAATGTGAGAAGCTCAGAGTAGACTAGTCTATAGAAGTAGAAAGTACATTAAGGATAGCTTAGGGTAGATTTGGGGACAGAAATGACTACTAATGGCTACAAGGTCTCTTTAAGTATTATATAAATGACATAAAGTTAGATTGTGTCAGTAGCACCATTGCGAGAGTACATTAGAATGCGTGAATTTTATTGGTTACTTTTCTTTGGCTGTGAGACAGTAATCATACACAACTTAAGAGAAAAAGAGGATGTTTTTGGGCTTATGGTTATAGAGGGAGTAGAGTCAATTTATAGTAGGAACTGCATAGAAAAGCAGACATGGCTGGAGTCAGAAACAGGAGATTCAAGTCACTACAATCTTCAGGAAAGCAGAGAGAACAAGAGCAAACAAGAGGAAGTAGGTCTGGGCTACCAAACCTCCAGGCTCACCCTCTGTGACCTGCCTTCTTCCAGCAAGGCTCCACCTCCCAAAGGGGTCGCGACCTTTCTAAACAGTAACACCAGCTAAAGGTTCAAAACTTACATTCAGACTGTGATAGATTTGTCTACTTGGAATCAATCATAATAGCTTTTCTTGGACCTATTCTTTAGTGTTCTATTTCTGCTTGCTCTGTATCACAAAGTTTTTCTCCAAGATGCCAATAGGAACATCTGACAGGACAGAGCTGAGCTCAAAGACTAGTGGAGCATTAAACACTTGAAGACAGATTTGGTTCATGGCTCCGGCTAGCCATACTGTGACCTGGGTCTATTCCTCTCTGGAAGTCATTTCCCAGAATCCTTTGACCAGGTCCAATGGCACTTTTTTCACAGGCCATTCTTTGATCAGCTAAAATACTTATTTCTTCTATTTAATTTGCTGTAACAGTTTGTTTGCAATATCCTTGAGACATCCCACACTATTTCAACAGTAAGTCCCACGTGCAAATTGTAATTACTCACATGTGTGCTTAACGTTTATTCTAGGCCATCACAAATCTAATGGGAGGGATTATGAGTTTCTTTATACTTTTGCCTATTAAAATTTTGGGATGCTTAGTAAGTATTAGAAATAACAGATCAACAAAATATTAAGAGCTATTAAAATGCTATTAGAGCTCAATTCTGCCAGGGGTTATATATCTGAATAATGTACCCTGTATACAAAAATACAAAAATTCTAAAATAAATTGAAATGGTTCATACCAAGAAAACTCAGTGAGCGTCGACGCCTCTCCCTAATCTTTAATTATTCACAATCTAATTTTGCAATGGCATCACAAATTGTTGTTTAGAACTTAGTGAATGAATCATCTCTTGGGTTTCAAGCCAGCGACACTCACTTGAAACTTGGTGTTTCTTGCAAATACATTTTTTTCTGTTTTTCTTTCTTTTTTTTTTGTTGTTTGATACTTAGATAACTTCTGTGCCTTTTCATGTGCTTGTGATTACAGGTGTGTTTTTTTCCTAGCTGTGTTTTTGGCTTACAACAGAAAACCATATATCATTACCAGTTCATACTATGGCTAGAGAAAGATTCCAATATTCTACTTATAATTTTCATCCTTTATTTGAGTATTTCCTGAGTTCTACTGTATGCTGATTACATTACTCTCAATGTTGGCGGTAGCACAGTGAACAAAACAAATACAGTTTCTATTGTCAAGGAATTTACGAGAGAGAGAGAGAGAGAGAGAGAGAGAGAGAGAGAGAGAGAGAGAGAGAAGCCAAGGCAAACCAAGAACTGCACATAAAATCTTTCTGGTGGTTATTAACAAAATGAAGCAATGTGATGCCTGAATTCTAGCTTGCTCATTTTAACGACTGGCATGCCTCAGGCCACAATGGACCTTTCAGAATTAGTAACACACTGAATAGATTCACACTACTGTATGAATCTATATGTACTAAGCATGTATTACTCCAATACATCCTTAGGATCTGCTATAGTTTGGGTCCAGAATGCTTCTGGAAAAAATTCCCAGCTGGTGTTTTTAGAAGGTGGTGAATCTTTAAGACCTGGGTCCTAATGGGGAGTTATAGGTCATCGTGGGGTATGTCCCTGGTGGGACTTGTGGGATCCCCCCTTTATTTCCTTTCAATGCCAGCCATGGGGTGAGCATTCTTGCTCCACTACATGCTCCCTGCCATTGTCCTGCTTCGCCCAAAAGCAACAAAGCCCATCTACCCTAAAATGAAGCACCCAAAACTTTGGACAAAATGAACCTTTTCTCTTATTAAGTTGGTCTTCTTAGATATTTGTTACACTAATGGGAATCAGATTCATGCAATACTGTATTAGGTTCTTCCAGAGTCACAGAATCAACAGAATGAATATATAAAAAGGGAACTTATTGAGTTGCTTATGAGATATGGCTGAAGTAGTCCAATGATGGCTGCCAGTAGCTGCTCAGTGCAGTAGGCCTGTGGAGGATGCTGAAGGCTGGAGGATTCCTGGAGAGTCTTTAGTCATGTTGAAGACTTGGAGGGTTGGAAAGCTGGAGGGTCGAAGAAACCGGATTGCAGGAGGGAAGAGCGTTTTCTAGCACAGCTTCAGGGAGTCTCTCTTCTTCCCAGTCTCCTGTTCTGTGGATCATTTTATCTGGTCCACTACTGAGAGATTCCAATTAGATCTAGGGAGGTTCCAATTGGATCTAGAGCTGGTCTTTGTATTATAAATGTATTGATCCAGATAATCTCTTCAAGTGGTCTCAGCTGATCCTAGTTAATGTCAGGTCATACCATTCCCTTCTTCACTACCCCCAGCTACCTCAAACCACCCACCAATTCCAATCTTCAGTACTCAACAGACCAAGCTTTTGCTGAGTCTGGGTCCCTCCACGATGCTTAGAGATTCATATGAACCTTCTAAATGGAACAGCAGCTTCTTACTCTCCTTAACTGTGACTGTTCCAGGCACTAATAAACAACCCAACCCTCGTGGACCAAACATGAGGTCTGGCAGAGGCTTCTGGGAAGGGACATGTACTCGTCTATCACTGGGAATCCAGCAACAGCCTGGACAAGACACTTGCACTATGACATTCATCTTGTAGCCCAAGAAAAGTCCGTATGATCACACAGCTTGTTTCTGAGAAGAAATAGAAGACAGCAGAGGAGGAGCAACTGTCTTCAAGAAGCCACAACGAACCATGGATGGTCCCAGTTCTGAAAGGTGTCGCACCTGGAACCTTCTTGTAAGGGTGAGAAAGCATTGCTCTTATTTTAAAGTCACCTTTATTTGGGTTTCTGCTAGCAGCAGCTAAAGATTTTTAAACAGATAAAAGCAAACCAAACGCGCATACATAATGACTATTCTGAATGATTGATTAAATGTATATGCAGGCATACATTACCTCTCTGCTACATTTATGATAGTCACATTCATTTTTTGCTCCAGGCAAAAGAAACTATGTAATTAGGAAATCCCAGGGTTGAAAATAAAGCTCTGAATTTACTTCAATTAAAAAATCAATTCGTGTACAGTGATATGATACCAAAATAAAAGTTTACGGACTAGCTCATTGCTTAAGACATAGTAAGACATCAAACAAACCGACCTTTCTTTACGTTTCTTAATAAAAGAAATCTGATGTCCCATCCAGGCTTTCACTTTTTTCAGGGCAATCAACAAAGAATAGTCAGTGCAGTCAATTGCCTGTGGTTCCCCAGCCAGTTTCTCCGCAAGCATACATTATGTATGGAGATGAGAGGGGGAAGCGGAGTTCCTTTTCACACTGTCTTTTCTTCTAAACAACAGTTTCTCCACTGGGTCTACTTTTAAATAAAATGAAAGCCAAAATGCTAAACTATTGCTGCAGAAAGCAGCCTTCCCTAAAAATGAGATGCCAATTGTCTTGCAAATATTTTTGGTTTCTCATTTGCAATATTCTGTTGGTCACTTTGATATTGTCAAAGCTTCTGAATATTTATAGCGATTTCTTCTTTTTTTTTTTTTGGGCAGACAGTAGAAAAAGCAACTTTGCTGAGTTGTTATCTAGCATTTCACTCTTTATATTATTTATTTATTGACTGTACCACTGAACTACATCCACGGTCTTCAACCTTTATTTGTAAAGAACAGCCAGTTGTACTTATAAAACCACCGAGTATATATTCTGCATAAATTTACTATTGCAGGTTCAATCCTACATGTAACGTTCATATATTACAATTAGGTGTACAGTGATAACTGAGGTTTGGTGTGTGCTGGGCAGAAAAAGTAAGTAGACTAGTGTTAAAAATGGTCACTCATGGGCTGGAGAGATGGCTCAGGGGTTAAGACTCTGTCTCTCAAGCAAAAGGTCCTGAGTTTGGATCCCAGGCAGAAACACATCTGGCCCTGGTGGGCAGAACCTGGGAAATCCTAGAGCAAAGCAAAAAGGAGGTAAAAGTAATCCAGGATGATTCCTGAAGTTACCCTTGGTCCTCCATGGGGACATACAGTGCCCTCTGATACACACACATACACACACACACACACACACACACACACTAAATAAAATGTTTTTTTTTAAATGGTCACTCACACCTCAATCCCAAGTCTTCTTGTCACTCGCACACAGTAGCTGACCTGCTTGCCTTCTAGTTTGTTCTGACATAAATAGATTACCCCTAATCACTAAACTCCAGTGCAAGGACATAAAATACACTCCTTCCTCAACCTGTCTGGTTGGATGGGACAAGCTCTGGAGCTACTCTGGGTCACTATGAAAGTTACTTTCTCTATTGCTATAAACAAAATATCTGACAGAACAAATTTGAAGGAGGAAAGGATTATTTAGCTTATAGTTTCAAATGGATTTCATTCCATCATGGTGGGGAAGGTAGTGTGGAAGCAGCTCAGTTCCTGTTGGCAGGACAACAACTCATTCACATAGTAGTGAACAAAGGAACAGAGAAATCAGGCTAGAACCAGAAGATGTAAGCTTTAAAGGGCTGCTCCTAGGGACCCAATTCCACCATTCATCAGTTGGGAGACAAAAAAAGAATGCCCAGGGCAAGCTGACTAGTTATTCTTAATAATTGATGAATTTTGGGTTCAACACAGAAAACCTGACTTAATAATAAAAGTGATCAAAGAAGATACCTGATGTGAACTTTGGGCCTCTATACACATCCACACTTATGCACATGAACAACCAAGCACACCCATACCTCTCCAAACACAAAGAAAACAAAACCTCCAATAACCCCAAATAATATGATAGATACCCCTTAGCCTTTAGTTAGCTAATAGCCAGGCCAGATAAAGTTCCTTGCAACTCACACTGACCACAGGAGCCATCCTAATTCACTCCTGACTTATCTCCTGACCTCCCCTCCTGATATACTTTTCATTCTTTCACTCTACTCCACTTTACCTCCCTACTTCTTGAAACCCTTAACAGTGACCGAAAGCTATAAAAGACTGAAGCCTCCTTTTGTCTGCGCTTCTGTATAGATTTCCTCTTGACTTGCTGTTCCTGGTAGCTCTCTTCCTGTCCTCTCTGACTTTAAGCTGTCTCTCCCGTTCCAGTATTTTCACACCTTAAGACTAAACTCCGGGTCCCTTGACCACCAGGTCCTTAGCTCTGATAAAACGTATTTCTTAAGTCATTCCCACAGAGCTCCATGTGTTGACCTTACACATTGTCTAGAGTTGTTCTCATTTCTTGCTCCTACCCACAGACCTAAAATAGCTATGTCTATCATATTCCCAACTGTATCTTTGCTGATAATACAGAGGCACCCTTTCCTAGTACTGTCACGATTGTGAAATTTTTATTTATGTAGCACTTTGCCCTGAAAGCATTATCTAGGAACTTGATAAATATTAACGCACATTGTGACCCTCTGAAGCACATCTGGGGAAGGCGAGAGAAGATGTCCACTAGATGATAAGAAGCAAATATGGAATCCAAGACAGACAGATTAATTCTGAGTCATGTTTTCACTTTCCTTTCGTGCTCAGGAAATTTTTTTTAAATTAATTTTGTTTTTATTTTTACTCTTTTACAATCTCATACATGTAGACGATGCATTTTGATCATAGTTATCCCTATCTCCCTCCTGCTTTCCCTGAACATCTCCCTAGCATGTTCACTTCCTGCCTGGACAATATAAAATAATAGGTAAGCAAGAAAAGAAAACACATTAAGGATGTAGATAGTTACGATTGAGTTCTCAGTTTCACATGGTTAAGAAAACATGACAAAGCTGAAGAATAGCAGTTTTGTCTATCTTCCGTGAGACTAAGTTCATGGTGTGGGCACATGGAGGCCTGGCCCACAGGAGGCTGCCCATTTTGTGGGCACAGGGAAACCATCCCAGGGTGTGAGCACACAGAGCCCCAACCCAGGGAAGCCATTCCACATTGTGTACACGTGGGGCTTACCCCATGAGAGGCCTTCATGTTGTGAGTACACAGATGTGGAATTCAGGGTTTGACAGGCAGCGTGGTATGTCAGACTATTAATCAGTCAGCTGTCCACAGGTCAGAACTGAAAGTAGAATAAATAGTCTCCCCTCCATTCTGCCACTGTCTGATGCACACGGACACAGCAACTACATACACGTGCATCGCCTCTAGCTAGGGCTTGGTGCACACAAGGCAAGTGCTCTGCTACCGAGTCACCCCTTCAGCCTGAGTCTGTGCTGCTGAGCACTGCCTGGGCCTCTTGAGAAGCAACCAGTTTCTAGGCCTCTTTCAATCCTCTTTATGTCAGTTTCGTCTTCTGCTTGTGTTAGTCACACCCTGATTATGACTGTATTTAGCCAGATTTCCTTGCCTTTCATCTGAAAACCAGTTAGCCCAAAATAGTCATTATCCTCATCCTCATTATGTAGATAAGGAAGGGAGGAGCCACAAGGATAACTGAGGGAAACAAAGCTGGAAGCGGAAGCCCCCAGTCCATCACAAGAGACATTTCTGTTGCCAGGGGTTCACAGATTTGAGGTGGGTGTGAGTGACATCCAAGGGGAAGGAGGCAGGAAACGCCTACAACAATCACATTCAAAAGGTGAGAGAAGCACAAGTGTTTGGCATGTTTATTCTACTTTTCCTTATGTGGGAGACAATGCATTATCATGTATATAGTCACCACCACCGTGTTGGTATTAACTTGATAAACCAGTCACAGGTTCTTGAAGGAGCAGGAAATCTTATAAGAAGTCAGGGGCGAATGGAGTCATTCTTTTTGCTGTCAGACCTCAGCAACTTCACAGGTCAAGTGGAGGACAATAGATGTGCAATTAGCTCTAAGTGTCCCCTGCTGTCTCTGCCCAAGAGTGGGGCTCATTCTTAGCTCAGGGGTCTGGAGTTGGGAGTTAATCATACCAGGCTCCAGGTCCCAGGCCACCATGGTTTTTTCTCCCTAAGAAAGAGCTGAGTCTTGGTTTTAATGAAAGCAAAAAGAAAAGTTGTGATATTTCTGTTGCTAAGCTGTTCCGCCTAAGGATTATGATTATGTCTGAGAAAAGTGCTAACTGTTACTGACCTGTACAAATTTAGTGCTGCTAAGGAACCTATGTAACTCCTTTGCCTAGGAATCAGTTTTGCTATTGTGGCCTAAAGTGCCCCCATACTGCCAAGAGATACCATAGGTCAAGAAGAGGGAAACAAGCTCAATTTTTTTTCTTGAATTTAAGAGGATAAATAAACAGTTTATAAAAGAAAAGATGAATGTTTTTCAGTTTTACTTATGGAATGGGAAAAGATATGAAAGAAGAGGATGGAGAAAAAGATGTGGGAATAAAAAGGGAATTTTTATAGGTGGCTAGGATTGAAATCAGAACACTCATAGGCGATTAAGGCAGTTTTTATTTGAAGAGACAAAGGAATGAACTCACAGACATAGATCCCACGAGGGGCAAGAACGCCAAAAAAACAAAAAACAAACAAACAAAAAAACCTCACAGTAATGGAGTTTAAGTGGGACAAGTGAGTGAGGAAAAATTTCATAGACTTCAGACATGGAATCTGTGAAGGGAAAGGAAGCCGGAAAAGAACTCACATACTCCAGACATGGTGTCCATGAGGGACAAGGAAAAAGCTCACCGAGTCCAGATATGGAATCCATGAGGGTCAAGTGACCAGGAAAGAACTCACAGAGTCCATGAGCCAAAGACGGCTGGCAGGATCAGGGGTATTTACAGGGTCAGACAGGCCAGGGAAAAGTGGTTTTTTCTTATTGGTTAGTTCCAGTTTCTGCAAACCTGATTGGAGCTTTTGGTCCCCTATATCTCACTGGTCTGTTCATAGCCAAGCCCAACCCAGTCCACTTTGAGGCAGACCTGAAGGTGGGGCTGTTTCTTTTAAGAAACTTAGTTTATCTGCAATGGAGAGCTCATCTCCACATCCTTTCATCAACTGAGGGCTGGGGGAAGTTGGTGACTTTATCTCCGAGAAGGATTAGAAGCAGGAGTATGTGTCCCTTCAGAATAGTCCCAGCAGTGGGGATGACCTTCGAAATCCTTCCCAGTCTGGCCCTGCTCTGAAACTGCCTTGCTAGACAAGCATGAAAGCTGAGTTCCACTGATCTCCAGCATTCACATAAAATAGCTGGGCATAGTGGTGCACATTTATATGCCAGTGTTGGGAGGTAGAAGGCTCACTGGGGCTTACTAGTCAGCCAGTCTAACCTATTCAGAGAGCCCCAAGTCTCCAAGTAAGGGACAATTTTTACAAAACAATATGGACATTTCCCAAGGAAAGACATACAAGGTTGATCTCTGACTTCCCCATGCACATATATTTTACACACACACACACACACACACACACACACACACATCAACAGCAGAAAAAAATAAGGAGAAGGAGAGAAAGAGAGAGAGAGAGAGAGAGAGAGAGAGAGAGAGAGAGAAAGGCATGCTACTATGGGGAGTGAGAAGGGACACGTGCGCTCGCTCAGGACTTTCAGGGAAAGGAATCTTCTAGAATAAGGGGACTGAAAGGCTCAGTGACTTCCAAGTGTTGCAATGAACTTGAACTCCTGTGGCTTCCTCTGGTCACCACTGTTTCCACTGCCCTTTGAAATTCTAATTAGCCAATTAATCACTGTGTACAATCACTAGAGCTCACCAAAGGGAAAATCATGCTCTGGGTGGCAGCCAAAGCAATATCACCCTTTGTCTAGTTGAACACAAATCAAATCAGTGTTGTAGTTACAGGGCCCCTCCTCTTACCTTATATAACCACAGAAAATTCTACAGAATCCAAGATCACTTTCAAAATGAAGCCTCTCTGGAACAAAAGGTTACTTAAACATCAGAATTCAACAGAAGACCATATTTCTAGTTTCATTCCCTTTCCTTCAAATCTATTCACTTCCTGGTATTCAGCTATGCAAATGGAGGACATAAATTCAGGACTAAGTAAATGCTATTGAGGCTTTGTCATGTTAATACCAGCCACAAATGAAAGTAAAAATTTTATTTTTAGATTTAACCTTGTAAATTGCCCAAAAGCAATTTTTTTATTTCCAGCTGATTTATTTGAAGAAAATAGGCTCAGATTTATTGGGTCTGTTAATAAAAAAAAATTAAATGACCTCCTGTAGTTTCTGCGGCTATTTATCGATCCTTTTCAAATTCAGCAAGCGATTCAATCTGCAGAAAGGCGTGTTGAATGGAATGGGTTGTGAATGTAAAAATGAAATGAACATTTAGAAAGCATTTTCAAGTCTCAGGAAGTGGCTTTCATAAATGAGAGCAAATTAAATTCACATCACTGGGGAAAAAAAGTGAGGGATTTTATTTTAATGGTGGACTGCACAGAACTAGTTTATTGGCTATGGGATGTGTTGGCCACTGTTAAGAAGGCAGCTTGGAGGATGTTTTGCAGCAACTCTGATGAGTGAAGGATTCCTCATCACGGTAGCTCCCCTTCACACACTTCAATGTAAAAAATCACTTCTGCTACCACAAGGGTAAACTCCCCTTCTTTTTCCATCTGACCACTGAAATGATTATGACCACGGTAGGGGAAACAGAAGACTGTTAAGGTCTGAATATGTTACCTCAAAAACACATATGGAGACTTAATCCCTTGTGGGGGCAATAAGAGGTGGGACTCTGTGAAAACAATGAGGGGCTTATTGCGTGTAGAAGGGCTGGAGGAAACCCACTAAGGCCTTTATCTCTTCTCTTCCTGCACGTTAGCACACAGCATCCATCCCTTTCCTGCTGGCCTGTCTTCTTCACACAGAGTTCCAGCTGATATTTTGGAGCAGAGGTGAGACCCTCATCAGACAAAATTTGCTGGCAACTTGATCTTGGATTTTCAAACATCTAGAACTGTGAAAAACAAATTTCTATTACTTAAAAATTAACCAATCTGTAATGGACTGGAACAAGTTCACTGGACTTTTCAAAACTGCAAAAACAGGAGGGATGCTTTCCCAGACGGAAGACAACATGGTGTCACCTGGCCGAGGCCACATCGTGTGTGTCTTCAAAGACTCCCCATGCCACCTTTATCATAGACAACATTATTGATTCTTTTTTTTTCTTGACAATTTTTGGGCTTTTTCAGTGTTATGCACCAAGCAATGTGCTTTGTCTGCAAGTGTCTGTCTTGTACACATCTTTCTTGTGACTCAGTACTCTTAAGGCTTTTGATCTGTACCTTCAAGGCCAGCTTTACTCAGTGAAACTTCACTGTGGGCTTTTCCTTGGCTTATCCTTTCTGTGAGCAACCTCTTTAGGCCTTTGATATCAAGCAGTCCCCGTGTTTCCAGTTTTTCACAGCTCACTGACTGTTCCTCATCTCACATTTTATAAGATTAAGCCAGAAACCACTGTCTTTCCTAAGATGTGCTTCTAGTGTTGCCAGTGTCTTCCTGGAGACCTCAGGATTATTTTCTCAAATCTTCGGCAATGGCACTGTTTTACTTTCCTTTACAGCTGCTGTCATAAAATGCTTGACAAAGCAAGTTAGGGGAGAAAGGATTTATTCCAGCTCATAATTCTGGGTTTCAGTACATCTTGCTAAGGAAGTCAGGCCAGCAGGAGCCCAAGGGCACTGGTCAGATGACTTCCATAGTTGGGAGCAGAAAGTAACAGATGAGTGTATATGTGTCCCTGAGTTTCAGATCCCGTTCACCACCATGTTATATAAGCAATCCAGAACCTCAAGCCCAAGGAATGGTCTTGCCTGCACTGATTAAAGCAATGGAAACAATCCTGTACAGGCTTGTCCCGAGGCTAACTTTAACTTGGAGCCTCTTTCTCCAGTGTGCCCGGACACCTAGGGGTCAGGTTGTCAATTAATATGATCCATTCCAGGCACCTATCTAGAACCTTTCTGATAGCTAGGTGAGAAATACACTCACTCTGTACTGTAGAGGTCCCCACATCCTCTGGTTCCACCAGCAGGCTGGGGATGGGAAAGGCTGCTTCTAATCTGCAAGCTGGCAGGCATCCAAACAGCTCTGCCTCCCTGCTCCTCACAGGTGCCACCTCTTAACCTTATTCTTCACCTTGGTGACACTTGGAAGGAGGCTCATGTACAGATCTGCTGGCTTCCCTCCCCTACTTCCTTCTGTGTGATGCTCTATCCTGTTCTGATCTTTGCCTCCAACTCGCTGTCCCACATTGTCTTTCCAGAACACAAACATGCCATGCACGTTCAAATGCCGTCAGTGGCTTCTCCTGGCACTCAGAGGACAATTTCAACTCTGTCACCACGGCCTGGGTCTTTATGTTTCCTGCTACTCAACAGAGTCCAAATAAACTCTCCCCAGTAAAATTAGGCTATTCTTTATGGGTCTTTCAACATTCTGGATGCTCCTCTCATTAGCTCACCCATCTATTCATCCATCCTTCCAGGCATCTGTGCATCCTAAATCTATGTCAGTCACTGTCTTGTGCACTAGAAAGACATGAGCAAAACACTCTGCTCCCTGGAATCTAACTCTACATAGAACACAGTCAGTAACACTGTAAACTGATGAAGGGGATAAAATAAGGTAATGAGATAACAAATGATTTGGAGATACTTCCTTTAAGGAAGGTAGGGTAGATCTTTCGGGAAGAAGCACAAACAAATTGAGCAATAAGGATGAGAAAGACTAGGACACACAAGAATGTAAGGGGAGAAGATTTGGGAAGTGAGAAACATGAGCGCCAAGACTCCTGCTGTGGGAACGAAATGGTCGAGAGGCAGACAGAAGCCAGGCCAGGCCTCTGAAGCACAAAGGATGACAGGAGGAAAGTCAGATGTGCTGGAAATGGCAATGGGGGCAGTCACGGGGGTCACCATGGGTGTATCTCTGCTACAGTGGAAGGAAGGACAGCAGAGTTTTCCTCCTTCTTCTCTCTTGTTTTCTTTTCTCCTTCCTTCCTTCCTTCCTTCCTTCCTTCCTTCCTTCCTTCCTTCCTTCCTTCCTTCCTTCCTTCCTTCCTTCCTTCCTTCCTTCCTTCCTTCCTCTCTCTTTCTTTCTCTTTCTTTCTTTCTCTCTTTCTTCCCCTCCCTTCCTTTCTCTCTCTCTTTCTTCCCCTCCCTCCCTTCCCCTCTCCCTCCCTCCCTTCCTCCCTCCATTCTTCTATCAGCCCTTCTTTCCTTTTTTCCTGACAGGGTCTCACTGTGCAGCCTAGTCTAGCTTGGAACTTCCAGTCTTCCTGCCCTTGCCTCTTGATCCTGAGAGCTAGGATTACAGACACAAGCATTTTTAGTTCTCATCATGAGAGAAGGTGGCAGCTGGCCAGGAACAGGTTATTGCAGAGGTGTATCTCTGAGAACTTGAACTGGGGAGATGGAATGATGAGCCATGCTTGGGGTAGATTTGGGATGCATTACTAGTGGGAAGTACTGACAAGTTTTGCATAGTGGTTGCTTGATTTTGAGATTCTTTTTGCAAGAATAACATCTCTTTGGGTAAAAATATTTCTTTTTTTTGGTTGTTTCACCTGTATTTTGCTTCTAGTAGAGTACCTAGTGTTTATTTAGTTGTTAATACTAATACTGGTCTGTGAATGAAGGAAGGAAAGGAAAAAACAAACTATAGCTGAGGCGGTCAGGATAATGCTTTACAGTAACAGTAAGACTTGATCTATGACTTAAAAGATGGTAAAATTACAATTGGTACAGATGGAAGCATAGGGAGGCAAGACCCTACATTTACAATCCTAGATCAGGAATCCAAATGAAACCCACATATTTCCTGTCTTAATACTTTAAAGTCATAAGTCAAACTACAGACTGTTCAGCAAAATGTGTTCTATTTTGAGTTTATAAATTAAGCTAACAAGCTGTTAATATATACTGTGTCATTTTCCTTTGACAAATAGGCCTTGTATCACTAGGTCTAGAACTTGGCAGTGATTTGGGAGAACCAGCTTCTTATGCAAAGTGCGCCCTCTTCGTTCTGCCCCCCTCCCAACAGTCCACCTTGCACTGTGAGGAATCTAATCTATACAAGTACCGGTCTTGCTCTGTGAGTGTAAACTCACTTCCTTACTGGGCAGTCCAAGAAAACTGCAAGTTGGGCCACTGTAACAAAGAATGTTGACTTTCAAGATCAAGACTAAACTAAAGGATGAGGGCACCTCGGAACTGCCAGTTCTTTGGGAGGAAAACTCCCTAAGTCAGAGCAGGGTCCCTTAAATGAAGGGTCCATCTAAACCTAACCTGTCAGAAGAGAATCATGAAGTGTGTTTAAATACAAGGACTGTTTTGTTTGGAGCAGAGAATTCACAAAGGTGAGTGGGGATCAGATCATAGAAGCAGAAGAATGTGAGGATAAAGAACTTGAGTTTGGAATATATGGGCAGCAGGGAGTCAGATGTCTTTCAAGGAGGGTGAAAGATAGTCTGACTTTTGTGTGCCTGGTGTCTGGTGAATGAGAAAATGGGAATAGAACAAAGAGGACTGGCGAGGTTATTGCAAAAATTTGGGAACATGAAGTTATCAGAACTGAAAACAGACAGAAAGAGGTTTGTGGAAATTTTACAAAGCAGGTATGATCCATTTGATGTAGGTGCTGGGGGGGTGGGGGAGTTGGAGAAACTGGGCCACAGATATGAGGATGAGATCAAATGTTCTGGGATACTTGTTTCCTAGTAATTCTCTTCCCTGTAACCAGAGCCAAGCCCGGCGAGTCACGCCTCCCATGACAAGGTTCCTCAGCAGGATCTTTTTGGTCCCTTCCACCATAGCATCCACGCTCATGAGAGCGTGGCTTAGCTCTAATTTCCAAGTTATGCTTATTTTGGGTTGGAGGGTAGCAAGGGCTGTTTCCAAGCTCATCAAAGTATGGAAACCAGAAGGAAAGGACAAACAAGTGTTTTCCGAGGCAGGTCAGATAGAGTGAAATGCACCATGGAGAAGTCAAAGAGGTTGCCAGGGCCGCAGGGATGCCAAGCTGCCTGGATTTCAACCCTGCTCTGCCACCCACCATCTGCGTGAACTACAATGTTGAAGGCAGAACTCCATCCCAAATTCCTGCCAGTCTGGGTCTGTTGTCTGTCTTGATAAGGATGGTAGGCGGGAACAGGAAGCTGTCTTCTGAAGTGCCAGCACCAGTCCCCACTACCATGCCAAGGAGGTGAGGCCAGCACTTCTGGCTGCAAAAGGCAGATATCCACTTCCTCAGGTGCCCTGAGATGGCCGTGTTGGAAAGAGTACCCACAAATGAAGGGAATTTCCCATTAAACACTAGGCCTATAGGTGTGTGTAGCTGAATATATAGGGAGAGAGAGAGAGAGAGAGAGAGAGAGAGAGAGAGAGAGAGAGACAGACAGACAGAGAGAGAGAGAGAGAGAGAGAGAGAGAGAGAGAGAGACAGAGAGACAGAGAGAGAGAGAGACAGAGAGAGAGAGAGAGAACAGTTTTATGCCTTCCATATATTGGCACATGAAGTAACCTGGCAGAATCTTGTGCAGTCTTTCCTGAAGTTGTTTTCTCGGGCAAGCCCTCATTGTGATCATCTGTAGTTCTGTGCTAACTGGACGTTTCTCACTGGTTCTGCCGTTCTCTTCCTCCTTCCACTGTTGCTTGGCAGCCGAGTGTGTTTTCCATCTCAATCACGGCACATGATTCCAAGCAGATGTTTTCAAAAGTGCTTGACTTTTAAGCGGAGTGTGTGCAGTGGCCTCTTGAGGGTGCCGCAGTGCTCAGCCCTGATTCTGCTTGAAGATGAGTGTCCCAGAGGGTCCTGGTGGCCTGGGAGCAGAAGGAGCTAGGATGTTCCAGGTCCCTGCTGGGCTTCCACAGGGCTGTCGGTGCGTGGAGCCTCCCTGGAGGTGGTGTCTCGGAATTCTGGCCCTATCTGGCTATCTGCAGCAGTACAGGTTCAGCACGGACCAAAGGGCCAGCAGACTTTTCCAGTTTATGCTGGTTGTCTGACGTTGTACAATGCTTGCCTTCTTATCTGTACAATGCCTTCTTATCTGTACAATAGGGATCATATAGTTACTGTGGTAATGAAAAACAGCATGATAAAGCCCTTAGTGACTGAGGGTTATGGAGTAAGCCCTCTGCTTTGACCAAATAATAGTATTATTCCTATACTGGCTGAATAATAGTATTATTCCTATCTAGATAAAAAAAACCCTCCTACACTGTGGATATTATTATCAGCTACTATGGACAAGGTACAGAGAGATGTACCACGCCCAAGTGGGAGAGTGGACTGATCCTACAGTTTCTGTAAATTGCTATTCAGTGTGAAATGGGGTACCCAGCACACAGCACATTGCTGTGTTGGGGGCCCCAGGTGAGCACTTCTTAGCACAGGATTTTACTTAATTCTCTATGCTGCTTCCTTAAGTGTCGTCTGTGCAAGGTCATTACTCTCTTCCAGACAGTCAGGAACAGAAGGAGCTAAGCCAGGTGAGAAGGGAAATGTGCTGTGGAGAAAAGCTGGCCTCGGGCTGGATCCTGGTGCTATAGGCCTTGGGTGGAGCTGACCTAAGCCGTCATCTCACAGGACTGTCCCCAGAAGCCTCTGGGTTTGCTGGAGACACATGAGTCTGAAGCCACGTGCCTTGACTCCAGGCTATTATTTTTCTGTTTTTGTTCCTGGTATTACAATAACAGCATCACTTAACCACTATAAGTAATTCAACAGACTTCATTGTTTTTTCCCCCTTAGCCACAAGTCTTACCATAACAAACCATTACCAAAATGAATAAATAGAAAAACTTAATTTGCACAAGCACAAGGAAGTACAGAAGGACAAGTAAATAAGACATCTGGGCATTTCTTCAAACGAAAGTAAGTTCTTAGGAAAGAAAAGCTTAAAAAAAGTGCATAAAAGTTAATGTGGGAAATGAATACTGCAGATTCTATCACGTCAGTAACACTCTGGAAGTTACTGCCCACAGTTGCACGTTGTGAAGTATTCAGGGTTAGAGATCAGCCAGGTTTTTTATTTAATTTTTAAAATTTATTTATTCAATTGTTCGTGTGTGTGTGTGTGTGTGTGTGTGTGTGTGTGTATGTGTGTGTGTGTGTGTGTGAGTGTGTGTGTGTAGAACCATGGGCTATTTTGTGTTAGCTTTGCCTGCTAGATGCCATAAGATTTTTCTGTTATGGAAAAGTTAGACCATGTTCTGCCAGTAGATGCAAATGGAATTTACATTTGAGCTTAAGATCTGGGGATACAGCCAAACTAAACCACCTTTGAGCATCACTAATAAGATGGCCATTGAAAAGGACTTTCTGCCTGACTGACGGTGACTCATGTCTAATTCCAGCACTTGGGAGGTTGAAGCAGTAGGCTTATGAGCTTAAGGCTAGCCTAGGCTACATAGTGAGATTCTGTCTCCGGAAAAAAAAAAAAAAGTTGTTTCCTATGATATCTAAACTGGGATGTGTCTAAGGATTGAATTAGTAAATATTTTTTTAATCTATTAGGATCCTCTCAGGAGCAGATACTAAGGCCAGTTGGTGAAGCGTCTGTGTATGTTTCTTCATGAAGACCACCCTTTCCACTCCCGAGCACCCACTCAAAATACAAGAACTTTCAGTGTTAGCTTTTTTTTCCTTCTTGGTCCTGTGTATTCAGCCTAGGGCCTCAAGCTTGCTAGGTAAGTGCTCCACCCGTGGTCTGTGTCCCTGGCCTCAGTGTTAGCTTTTGCTGAGCCAAGCTGTAACAGCCCATTTGCCATGATTTAAACATAGACTTATCAACTCATTCTCCTCGGCCACAGCGGGATGCCTATTTTGAAGATATTTATGAATTTCCTAAGAAACTAATCTTTGCACATATGGGCCAAACCAGGAAAAAAAAAAAGTATTGACCGGATTTCCTACTGCTTTCCAAATAGCGCTATTTTCTTCTAGACAGTTATTGGATTTCAGTTGGAATGAAATAGGTTTTAGGTTCAAAGCTACTTGAGCTGACAGAAACATCAGACAAGCCAGCAGGCCCTTTCACAGGCGGCCTGCCTGGCTGCTGGCAAGGCTCTCAGGCCTAACTTTCCACAGAGTAGGTGACAGCATGGCAGAATCCCAAAGCATTTTGGGAACCAGACATCTCTTGGCTCCTGGGGACCACTTATGGGGTTGGGTCCAGCTGACTCCCTGGGTTGATTTGCTCTGGCACTAATCTTGCAGGTTTTTCTCTTGAAGACCACAGGCCTGGACACGGATAGACAAAGCTTGGTGTGTTGGCACCTATGATAAGCACTAATGCTTTCTCTGTCTTTCTATTCAGCTCTACTCAGAGCAAACATATGGAGCCTACTGGTTGCTGTACTGTTTATACTGGAGGCTCAAAATCTTGTATATTGGGCCACACACTGGGGTCATAGGAGAACTGCTTCTCCATCCTTCCCCTAACCCCCAAGTATGTGCTCTCAGAGTTCTGAGCTGGGAGAAATACTCAACATGCATCTTGGCCTATCTTAGGACTTAGTTAAGTTAGGTCCAAGTGACACTGAGATGGATTCTGTGGGAGTCCTTATTATCCTGAGAGATGATGTTTATGATACAATGTATACATGTACTGCCACAGTTAATCCTCAGGACTCCTCTTTGGGAGGACTAAAGAGATGAAGGAACTTAGCTACATTCATGTAGCTGAAGTAATGAATCCAAGACCCAAATCCAGGGTGGGTTAATTGAAAACCCCACCAATTTAACTTTTTTTTTTTTTGCTAAACATATCTCTTAACTTTCTATATTAATATGGGGAATGGAGGGAGATACAACATTTTGTAGGAAAATACTCTTCTTGACTTCACATTTTCAAAATGCATGTGTTGTGAACTTCTATCTATTATCAAACACGTACATCAGAGGCAGCTTGGCCCAGTGTCGCAAGCCATGGAAACCCTGTCAGGGGAAAAGCCAGCCCAGTGTACTATACTCTGCGTGGAGTGACAGCGCTGTCACAAAGGTAATCATGCAAAAAGCAAAACCTGCCATCATCAACTTCCTGAATTCCTGAGAAGGAGCTGTTTTCTGCTTTTGGCTAATGATGAACACACTTCTATTCATCATTTCCAGTGCTGTACTCTTGGGAGCAGGTTATTGCAACGATCAAACCAGAGATATAAAAGGCTAGGAAACATTTAGTTTTCACAAAAATAATGGTTTACAACCTGAGTAAATCAAAAGAATAACAGGGGATGGGGTAGAGGGGGGAGTAGAAAAAGAGAGGGGAAGATAAACCAGACAGCACAGATGCCAGCTGGAGATTCTTTCCAGAGAGCTGGGCTTTGACAGTGGTCTGCATGGTTTAGTATTGCAACAATGAAAGGAAGGACCCACAAGCACATACAGACAAAAGATAATCACAACTTTCTGGGATGAAAATCCCACCTCTGATGTGATCCCTGGTTTCCAGACTGACCAGTGGGTTGTTTTTAAGAGCAAAGGGCAACCAAGCAGTGTTAAAAAAAAACCCTGAGTGTGTCAGGGCTATTTTTTGAAGAACCAGAGTAAGCCCCTCCCCTCCATCTTCTCTCAGTGGCCTACCACACTCATGCACGTACAGTCCCTTTGGCCATGATAGGTCAGGCTTCTGAAGCAAAAAAGCCTCACTCTTTGCTGCAGTTCGCCTGCATGGTTGCTGATAAATGACAATCACACAGCTTAAGGGAACAAGGGGTTTATTTCCTTAGGACAGTTTGGTTACAGTTCTCAGTCCAGCTTGACAGGAGAGCATGCACCAACACCAGGGCCTAGGGAACTGGCTATACCTTCTTTATGCAATGGCTGAGAGATGGACGATCCTTACTTGCCAGACCAGCATGTCTGGCCAAGTGTATAGAAGGATGCCAACTTTCTCAACCAGCTCTCAGTATTTTATCACCTGTTCAAGGCCTAGTCCCACCCACCAAGGACTGGGTCTTCCCCATCAGCTAGACAATCTCTTGCAGGTTTGCTCTGGGCTTAACTCAACCATTAATTCTCTACAAATGTGCCCAGAGCTCAAACCCTCAACTGTCAAGTTGGCACCTGTGCCTAACTATGACACTCTTCAAAGTTGAATTTTGCTATTAATTTTGTTGTGGAGCAAATGGCTATCTTCTAGAAGCCTAGAAGAGTCCTTAGCTGGGATTTGTGGGTAGGATTCTCTGAAAGAAAGTGAGGAACTTTGACAGTGAACCTGTGCTTGGACTGTCCCGTGGAGAGGGGCCATTGTCATGGGCAGATCTACAAAGAATCTGGACTTCTTCAGGGGTTTACACTAGAGTATCATGCAAATCCTATTTAAAAACTGAAAATCAAAATGACTGGGGGAGGCACGGATAGGGCATGAGCAAGAGGAGATGGGGATGCAGGATATAGCTTTCCTCAGGAGCATCCGTGCTGTGTGTGTCCTTTAGCACAATAAGCCTTGCTACTCAGGGGCTCAGGATTTAGGGGTTCATCTTTTGAGTTCAAGCGTCATTCACATGGTCACTCTCTTTTTTTGTTAAATTAATTAATTTTTTTTTTAGTTTTACAGCATATTGAGTACTTATCCTTGCTTCCCTCCATCCCCCTCCTTCCCATCTTCCTCTCTTCCCTTCATTAATCCATTCTACTTCCTTCCACCCTCCTGTCTCACTGCTTCTATGGACCCCAGGGTTCCCTGTGTCTTGCCTACTCTTGTGAGGGTTCAAGCCTCACACACTGTCCCTTTCTAAAGCTTGTGTGACCTTGCTCAATTCTCTGCTCTCTCCCCACCTTCCTCATCTAGAGACAGTTCCTGTCCCTTGAAGGGGCTCCATGGACAGAGCAGCTTTTCAACCCAGAATCTTACTCTTGAAAGCAATCGAAAGTGTTTAACATGGAGAATCACAATGGGCCAAAGTGCAGAGAGAATGACTGCAGAGTGCTCCTCCCTGAGGAGAACGTGTAAATCACCCTCCATCCCAAGTCTCACGCAAGAGAAGGCTGTAAGAGGGTGAGGAGAGGCGCTGCCAGATAGTATCTCTGGGCAGTGACAAGGATGCTGCGTTCGTGAACTCACTGCATTTTACTTCCAAAAGACCTGCACATGACTCCACCTACTGACATTTCAGATGGAAGGGGAATGATCTCAAGAAAAACTACACCTCCCCAGACACTGTTGAAGGTTAAGGGATAAGGGGAAGGGGAACTACTTTCCTCAGTGGTTGCACCCACTGATACAGCATCCATGCTCCAGCAAGTACCCAGGCACATGCCAATTTAGGGGCCCTTTATGAAACTCTGTGAACTGTACAGGCAAAAAGACATGAAAGTATGCAAGAGACTCGTTGGGAAGGAGAAGGTTTTGAATGGAAGGAGGGGGCATGGATTTGGTTAACATGGGGGGGTGAACATGATATAAACCGTTGTGTTTATATAAAATGGGGGATTAGTGGGAGTGGGAGGGTACAAGAGAGGGTCACAGGGCAAATGCAATAAAAATACATTGTATACGAGTATAAAAATGTCGTAATGAAAACCATTATTATGTATAAATTGAGTCATGCTAAAATAGCAAGGGACCATGAGAGGTACTGAAATATGAAAAACTTTCTTCAAAATCAATTTTGCTAGATACAGAATGTGATAAAATTGCCAGCATCGTTTCTGTCTCATCATTTCATATGTAGCAATTAGTAATAATTTGTCATGAACTGGGTTTTTAGATTGCTAGGTTTTCTTGTTCATTTCTCTCTGCACTTGTTAGAATGGAAATTTATTCTTTTAGCATCTTTGTTTTCAACCAACATCAGTGAATTATCATTCCTAGTACATACTGTAATAGATCATGAAGATATATTTTAATTTTCTTTTCATAAGGATTTTTTTTAAAATTTTATGTTATTGGGGATGTCAGGTATCTTTAGAAGATGTAAAATTTCTTTGTATTTTAAACTTAAAAAATTAATATATCTGGGGGAAAAAGATAATTTATATTAGCTGAAGGAGCCAATGAGGAAGTGTGTTCAGGACATACACTCCTCTGTCCAGAGCCCTTGGGGCCAGAAAACCAGGTATTCATCCAGTGGTATCTTCCTATACTGGGTATTATTGAAGAATTATATGAGTATAATTATATACATATATTAAAATTTATATGCATTTAAAAAATTCTTGGATTAGCATGAAGACGAATGGGTTTTCTCTAAGCATCTTCACAAACAGATCATTATACTTCACTCTCAACCACCCCTTTTCCTCTTGTTCCTCCTCCTTCCCTTGCAGCTCCCTTTCTTCCCCAGTTAGTTTGCCTTGTTCTCCTTTCATATGACCCAGTGCCCTCTCTACTTCCCGTCTCCCTGAAGATCTCTTCTTCAACCTCATGATTCCTGTTTTAGTGTTGTGACCTACAAACATTCATATATAAACACATACTGTATATAGTTAATCCCATTAACCATAATCAAAGTCTGAATATTTCTATCACAAGGCTGTATGAATATTCATGAGAAGGGGATGAATCAAGGTGACAAAAACATTAGATCAACCAGATCAAGTTTTGCCACTGAAAATGTCCAATTTTCATATGTCTTGGATGTTTTGGATTAGGACAAAGCAATTGCAGATCTATCTGTTCTCTGTAGGTGCCAGCAAAGTCCTGATTCTCTATTGATGTTGACTCACTAATCCTGGTTTGTCCCTCTATTCACCTCCTGTGCCAGCTTGCCCCACAGCTGGGACAGTCTCTCACCCTCACACTCCTTCTGTGCCCTATTCAGCTCTCTCTTTCTAATGCCTAGGGTGGAGAGGATCTCTCCCTCTTTCCACTTTATCCTCAACTCTCACTTCCTTGCCACAGGGGTAGTGTGCTGCCTAACGTATTCTTTGCCAAATTATCTTTGACAGTTTTATATATAAATACAATGAATGCCATTTCACCCCTTATCACCTCATCCCCTTTCCCCTCTTTTTTCTTAACCAGTTTCCCTCCTATTTTCATGTCTTTTTTTTTGTGTGGCCCACTGAGTTTCATTGGGGTTCTCTATACTTGCTGGAGCATGGCTGTCACTGAGGAAAGTAGTTCCCTTTCCATGGCCAGCATTAACTTCAATAGTCTCTCAGGGAGATGTGCTGCCTGGAGACATCTTTCTTCTACCAATGTGAAATGTTGATGTTACCCCAGAGTTGCTCTAATCTATGGATGTAATGAATAGCATAGCTTGTGGCAATTTGATATATTGTCCTTACAATGAAATCTTAGTAGCCCCCGCAACACCTCCCCAAGGCACCACCAGGTCTATGACTTCCCAATCCACAGGTACCTAATCTGGTTTTCAATACTAGGTATGTTTTCTTTTGCTGAAAATAGGCCTCAAATCTAATCAGAAAGCAGTTGGTTACCCCCATAACATTCATGCCACAATTGCACCAATGGTCACCTCTTGCTAGCGTGGGTATTATTATAACTCCCAGAATTCACAGCTGAGTGAGACTGTTGAATACTTTTGTACTTCAATAACCTTTTGCCTACATATTCTTGAGGCTTTCATGGCTACTCCTAGTGCTGTGATTGGTTTGCTGGCTGTAAGATTTTTCCTGGAGTTGACCTGGGACATTCCTCAGTCCCGTTCAGGTATGCCTGAGAGCAACCCTAGCGTTTGACAGTGACGCAACAAAGTCACTTGAGACCAGTGCTCCTGGGTGCTTTCCTCTGTACCAGAGTGCCAGAGAGAGCAAATGTGGGCTTCAGCATCAGTAAGACAGCTGGGGATGTCACTTTGGTGGCTTAGTGACAGTCATGGCACATGGCAGCTGCTGACTTCATTATAACTGGCATAATGGAGAAAGCAGGAAGAGACATGACTCCTCATAGTTTGTGACCTTGGGAAAGTTACTTAAAATTTTCTGGGTCTTGGCTATTAAATGGGGTGTAGGCCTATCTGAGAATAGGAATATATGAGACAACACATAGAACTAACTACATAGATAACTATGGCAATCATCCCAATAAAAATTTACTTCCAAGATACTTCCAAAAATTTTCTTTATGCATTAGGGGGCCCCTGAAGGGTGGAGACATGTCATTTTTTGTATACATATAAAATTCTTAGCATAGGACCAGACCCACAGCAGCTGGCCAATAAACCACTGAATAAGCAGACAGAGACTGTAATTGTTTTGAGTCTTGCAAGCTTATAACACATCCACTTCTTCCTATTCCCATACCTATAGTTTGATAGGAGATCTTTAGGGTGAAGGTACTTGAGTTACAGCTTAAGGTTCCAAATCAGTATGCTTTTCTCAGATGTGACAACAGGTTAGATTGTTATAAGCTCCTCACTTAAGGCTGTGTTCTGCTTTAATAAAACTTTCTCCTCCTCTTCCCATTCTCTTCTCCCCCTTCCTTTCTCTTCCTTCTCCTCCATTTCCTCCCCTCTCTTCACCTCTCTCCCCTCTTTCCTCCTCTCCCCTTTCATTCCCTCTCTTCTTCCACCTTTCTCTTCTTCTCCTTTCTTCCCTTTTCCCTCCTTTCCCCTCCTTTTCCCTCTACTCTCCCTTTCTCTCCTCCCCGCCTCTATGCTTCTTTCCCCTCCCTGGTGTGCGTCATTGATCCTTGCCTTCTGCTCCTGCTTTGCATGTGATGTGCCCAGTTCCCTGGGATCTGATGCTGGTGTGGCTATCCCGCTGTGATGGACTATATTTGTAGCTGGAACTGGGAGCTGAGCACAGCCCCTTGCTACTCCAAGTTGTTTGGCTCCAGTTATTTATTGTAGCAACAAGTTATGAAACTAAAACAAGGTAAAAGAAAGAGGCTGCTGGAGGCTTCTGATATGCAGAAGTAAGACACTCGACCCAATGATAACAGGTGAGCACAAAGTAAGGAGTAAGGAGCAGGTTAATTCCTCATATTCAGTCTGTGAGACCCAACCCTCCTTCAAGGACTCAATAACACTGGTATACTTAATCTAGGCAAGTCAAAGGAACTATCTCTCAGTTTCTATTTTCTGCCCATTCTTTTTTAATTTCATTCAATGTAAGTGTACCTGTTATCTGAGACGAAGTCCACATGACTATTCAGATATACCAAATTCATCTTGCCTGGTGGTGGTAGGGGTGTAGCTAATAGCAAGAGGCCACAGTTTCCCATTAATATTGCAGTCACAGGGGAGGAATTGGGCTGTGAGATGGAGGCATATTAAGGAATAGCTCCCAGACAAATGCACCTTGTGAGCCCATCTTGAATCATCTGACATCTGATTCATGGCAAATCAAAATTCAGGTGCTTTTTACATCCGCATTAGTTTCTATTAGTATTAATGGGAGATACGCATGTGTATCAACACACACATTAGTGAAAGCGGACTCCCTGAAGGGTTTCTGCTTTGAGGCAGCAGCTACCATTATTTGTACCTTCTCCACAGTGGAAATAGAACTGTGTCCATTAAAAAGTGTTCAGTAGTCCATGCTCAGCAGAAAAAGGCTTCGTTCGTAAAAGATGCAAATTCAACTGCATTGCATGTTCCTAATGACAGGCTGCCAGCAAAGGCCCAAATCATGCTATGACTATAATTTGCTATTTAGGATTTATTATTTATATATCAACTGCGTTCAGTTTATGTGCAAATGAAGAGAAAAACACCTCTTCAGTGCTTTACCATTCGTTTTAACTTATTTTTTTAAATTAATTTTTGAGACAAGGTCTTATGTAGGCCATGTAGTGGAGGATGACCTTGAACTTCTGATTCTCTTGTCTCTACTTCCCTAGTACTGATATTCCAGGTGTGTACTACTATCATGAGTTTATCAGGTACTAGGGATAAAATCCAAAGCCTTGCATATACTAGGTAATAATAACTGAGCTATATCGCCGGCTGTCGGCCCTTTATGCCCATGTCAAAGATGACGAAAATGTCGTCAGGGTATCCATGTGCAAACCCAGCTGCTTAGGAGATTGAGGCAGGAGGGTTGTAAGTTAATCTAGCAGTACTTTTTCTCAAAATAAACTAAAAAATATGATGGAGATGCAGCTCAATGGGAGAGTGCTTGCCTAGCATGTGCAAGGCTCTGAATTCAATGCCCAGCACTGCCAAGAAACAAAAAAGGACAAAGAAAGTCTATGTGTGGAGGTGATTAGTGAAATGATGTGCTCCAGAAGTTAAAAAAAATAGTGTCAGAAGTCATCTTCTCCACCTTGCAAAGGAAGAAACAGCTAAGATATACCCTATTTATTTTTCAAGGTGGGGGAGGTTTAAGTAAAAATTAAGGCCATAAGAATTTAGTATATATATATATTATCTATCTCAGCAATAGTGGTTTCCACTGCTAACAAAAGACTCATTTTTTTAAATGGCTTAATCTTATGGAAGTTTCATTATTTTACAAACATCAAATACAGACTGCCTCAGGGTGCATCTTTCTCTGTGGTCTGCGATGGTCTTGCCTCCTCCCCTACTTCCTCCCACCAACTGAGCTTTTGCCTCAAGAGTGAGATTGGTTGTTAATGTTTCCGTATGTTGATCCCAAGATGCCAAAGAAGAAGAATAATCTCTCTGGCCCCTCCTTTGTTAGTAGGACATTTTTTTCTGAAAGTTCTCTTGCATTGCATTAAATGGGTACTGTGCTTTAAATAGGGGTCCAGGGCTGGAGAGATGGTTCTGGAGTTAAGCCTCTGCCTTGTAAGCAGAAGGTCCTAACTCTGGATCCCAGAGCCCATGTAAAAAATGCCAAATGGAAATAGCAGCAGCCGGTACTTCAGGCCTCAGAAGGTGGAGCCTGAGAAACTCCGGAGCAAAGTAAAAGAGGAGGTAATATAATCTAGGGTGATCCTGGAAATCACTCTGGGGACCTCCACAGGCACGTGCACGCGCGTATGCGTACACACACACACACACACACACACACACACACACACACGAAGAAAGAAAGAAAGAAAGAAAGAGAGAAGAAAGAAAGAAGAAGAAGAAGAAGAGAAGAAGAAGAAGAAGGAAGAAGAAGGAAGGAAGAAGAAAGGAAGGAAGAAAGAAGACACATGTTTCCATGCGTTCCTTAAACCAATGCATTAGTTTAATCCCCAAAGTTATATGTTAATGATAGCAAGAGGATGGAAACTTGATTTGACCATAATGCTCGCAGTTGAATCCTAACGTGTGTGTGTGTGTGTGTGTCTCCTTTCTGTCTCACATCTTGTGATGCTCTGTGAACCCTGGGATTCTATCAGCAAGAAGTCTCTAATCAGATATGTCCTCTTTAAGGCAAGGATTGGGCCAGCTCAGTGATAGAGTTTTAGCACATGTAATGCCCTAGGCTTGGTCCCCAGCACCACAGATGGGCCTTTAAATCCCTGCACCTTCAGAAGTCACCCATTTTCTATCTTTAGCTGCCTGCTTTCTATTGCAATGCACAATATGTGTGTGTATATAAAATGTAAAAATGTTTAATTATAGTAACAAAATATTGTCGAATACATCAATGTTAGCTTATGTTCCTTTTCCCAAACCAGTGAGTTGATTCGAATAATGTGATTGATTTGAATAATCGCTTTTGCCATCATATTCCATGAACTCCAGGATGGGTCACTTTCTCTGGGCTCACGATTTCTCAGAAGAGGCCAGATGCCACAGAGAATTGGGGCTCAGCCATAAGAAAGCAGGGATGGGTCAAAGGGGAAGGGATTGGCTATCATCCTTTTAAGTACCACATTGACCACAATTTGAATGTCAGCACTGTGATCCTTAAAAGATCTACTTAAGTGCAGTCAGGAGCAGGAGGGGCCTCACTACACATATAACACAATGTCAGGGTTTCCCCTGAAACGGATTCAGCACAATTGGGCCACAGATCGAACACTAAAGCCCAAGGCTCAGAACCCACTCAAGGTTAGCAACAAAAAATCAACTGACTCTAAGCTGGAAACTTTGACCCCCGGCTGACAGGTTTTTAAAAATGAACACAGAGGAGCATGTTTGGGAATTGAAATATTAATAAAATATAGGTGTTGGGGTATTGTCATATAGTAGAAAGGCAGGAGGAAATCCTCTTTGATACCTCAACTTTCCATTCTGTCCATCTCACTTTGCTCACCTTCCAGAGATTCCTCGGTGCACACATGGTTTTCATATTCTGTTCTTGCTTCCTCTGTCATGTTTCCTCCTGGTGCCTTTTATAGTAAAATCTAGATAACCAGTAACTCATAAGTACCACACACTCCTTTAATCAGTGTGGCTGACTGGCATAGTGAACACAGGGAAAATAATCTTAGAACTGGTTATTTCTAAGACAGATATTTAGAACCCAGGAAGGAATCTAAGCATGTAGACATGTCCCGAGTGATTTCAATAGATTAAAATGTAATAAAAGTACAGTCCAGTTCTTCAGTAGCACTGAGTCCCATTCCAAATGCATGCCTTGCGATATGTGTGATCAGGTCCTGGATTGGCCAGTGTAGATGTGGATGTTTCTATCAGCACAAAAGATTCCAGTGGAGCATCTGGGAGATGCAACCATCCTAGGAAATGATGAGTCAGGATTGTGACTTGTGTGGGTGATGGTTCCCTGGGGAATCCAGGTTGACCAGTACAAATGCTATTAGTGGCAGTTGGGTTAGGCAGGTCTGACTGGTTCATCTGTGTTGGATCAGGGACCCAGACAGAGGCTGGGTTTTAGTGGGTGGAGAGTCAGCAGATAAACATCACTAAACAGAGTGGTTGCTTTGAGCAAAGGGTGGATCCAGTCTCTAATAATACACAGACAGGACACAGGTGAGAGGTGCTGGGCTGCAAAGACACTGGGGTTATTATTTGAATCATGACCGAATTGAATGTAAAAATGCATAATGACATGAAAGTGGGAGGGGGACTGGCTAGGAAGGCAGGATCGATAATATCAGGTAAAAAAATCACTTAAATTTGTCATGTGCTCATGTATGAAATTGTCAAATAATAGAAAAATTGAAAATTTTAAAAATGCATGATGTGGGCTGGAGAGATGGCTCAGGGGTTAAGACTCTGTCTCAAAAGCAGAAAATCTTGAATTTGGATCCCAGGTCCCATGTAGAAATACCAGGTGGAAGTGGAGGAGGCCTGGATTTCTGGCCCTGGTGGACTGAGCCTGGGAAATCCCAGAGCAAAGCAAGAAGGAAGCAGAAGCAATCCATGATGATTCCTGAAGTCACCCTTAGTCCTTCACAGGCATACACAGTGCCCTGTGATACACGCACACACATCCCCCCCACATATACAAAATAAATAAATAAAAATATTTTTAAAAATAGTTATCAAATTTTGAAGAAGAAAAGTCTGAAGAAATATATTAGTAACAGTGAATTTAAATGTGATAAAATAATACTTGGGCTAGTGGCATAGCCCAGTGGTAGAGCTCTTGTCTAGCATGTGTGATATGCTGGGTTTGATCCTCAGCATTGAAAAAAAAAAAACCCATGAATGTAATTTGCAAAAAAAAAATCAGAACAACAAAAAAGCCCCACAATTTTAGTGAAACACTGATATAAGGCAAAAGATCTCTCTCCAAATTGCATTCCCAATAGTGCTGATGTAGGTCCTCTGGACATAGCACTAAAGGCTTGAGATCTTAAGAGACCAAGAAAATACATTAATTACATCTAAAGAAACTAAAGCCAACAATTGAACAATATACAATGTTTGTTTTCACCTCCACAATTGATTGTAAAAAAAAGATATTTTTAATGGAAGGAGGAGTTCATGAACTCAAAAACACCCTGACCCCTTTGGAAGTCTGGGAACTCAGACTAGACCTGCTCAGCACCACCACTAGGGGGCGGGATGGGGCAGCCGCATTTGACCTGGAGGCTCCAAGCAGATACAAGGTAAGGTGGCCCCTTTCCCCAGGTTGCGCTCACAGACGCATGGGCTGAGCTGTGGATCAGCAGATCAAGTGCCCACGGCTCAGTCCAGGCCCACCACACGCCAGACTAAGGACTGATGAAAACAGACGAACCGGAGTGAGCACTTGTTGAGAGAATGGTCAGAGCGGCCCCTTCAGGTGAAGATTTCCCAGGGAATGGACCGAGGCAGGAACACACAGGTGGTGGAATTTAAGGCTACTCACCCTGGAATCACATGATAGGGAGCGACAGGCAGTCACCTGCTAGACTCGTCAGGCTACGTTTAACTACAAGAAAAGAGGCAAGTAGCAGACATATACAACCCTCAGACACAAAAAGTGTCTTGGGAACGCTGTGCTCACTCCAAAAGCAGCTCATGAAACAGGTATGTAGGATTTCTCCAAGGCAAAGGCTGAGCAGCAGAGAACAAAGGGAAGTTAAGGCAATCCCCCCACACCTCTTGGCAGGTTCTGCAAGCGCAGTGACTGTACTTACAGCAGGCCGGTGATCAGGGCTCTGTCCACGGGAGAGTCTATAGTTGCTCTCCTGTTGCCAAGTGACATTGAAAAATCACCCTATTATAATTTGTGATAAAAGCAGCAGCTACTTAGAGAAGTGACCAATAAACACCCCAAAAGACAAATGGCTGTAGGTAGACGACCGATGAAAGTTGGTAATTGTGATGCCTTGTGAGGCCAACAGGAGGAAGCATCGGAGACGGAGGAGAGGGTATCCCAGGCTCGTGACAGTCCATTCATTTGGGTCACCTGACAGTCTTGGGGAAATTTTAGTCTCAGTTCCTAATACCATATGTGAAGCACACTGGAAATGGTGATACATCATGCAAATGCAAGTTATCATTAGGACTAACCCATCTGAAGTGGAAAACCACTGGCAATTCTAACGATGCTCTCATTCGGGGAGCTGGTATTGGAATGCTCGTGCAGTGTTAAATTAAATGTCTGTATATCACCACCGGGATGCACAGGATCAATGTAAAGTCTATTTTGTTTTTCTAGAGCCTCAAGCTTGTGGGGAAGGGGGGCGCAGAATGACCATGTAGGGATATGAACAAGTCCTGCAGAGACTTCTCCCTCGTGCTGTTCTATTTTAAGTTGTTGATTGTGGTTGCGTCTATGATAGCATCCAACACCTACTTCACTGGATCTAGTCCCTTCTTCAGCTCAAGAGTTCCAGCTGACCACGTTGAAGCGGCCTACAGAAAGCATTATTCCATATTTTCCAACATGTCAGAGCCTGCCAAGTAGGCTTGGGATTTTTGGTAGTGGTGGGATCATCAGCTGCTCCATTCCCCCAAATATCTGATTACCCACAAATACATAATGTGGTTCGGTGGTGGAGGAGGCCATGGTGGAGAGCCAGACTGAACACTCACTGCAAGTTTTCTGGCAGTTGTCATCAGCCAATGAAACCCAAACTGAGACCTTCTACTGCCAATGGCTTTGGGTAGTGTGTGTCCGTGCTCCCAGGATGGAAGAGCTGCTGACTAGGTAGGGGTAGAGATGAACGAGAGTCTCTCTACTGGAAAGAATAAGAATGGAGAGAAAAATGAGCTTTTGAAAGCTTAACAAAGACCCAAATGGATTTATGGAAGGGAGTGCCATGCAGGTCTGGGTGAGAAGTGATAGCTTGGAAACTACATGTGGCAGGCAATAGTTAGCCCATTTTTACTTCAGGAAGAGTCGCTCTCACATTCTGCAGCAGCTGCTACTGTTTGGATTATGAATAGCAATAAGCCATATGGCATGGCAGAAATGAATCACACATATTTTCACATGGACAAATATTATTATTCCAAAGCATAAACACGTCAATATGAGTGTGGTTTTTTTTTTCTTCTGGGAAGAATATCACCCCTGATCTCAGTTATAAGAAAATGACTTACTCCATACATGCAAAAATTACCTGCCAAAGAGAAAACCTGCACCCAAGCCTGCCCTACAAATATTCTCTCCTTATTTGCAGTCAGCCACATTTAGTGTGACAGAGGAGAAGTAGAGAGGAAGGAAGAAGGGAAGGAGTGAGGGGAAAGCTGATCCACAGAAGGATGATGTACTGTCCTAGCTCTGCCATCTGGTTGGCTGTCTCCAGAGGACCACTTGCATAATGAAGCAGTGTGCTTGCCTGAGAAGGATTGTGCCAAATACCTAAAAGCCAAGTACCTAGGGAAGTGAAGGTGGAAAAGACTTAATCAGGCCACTTAAACATGTCAATCCAGGGGTCTTATGAATTCTGAAGCATCTCTTGTGCTGTGTGTGTGTGTGTGTGTGTGTGTGTGTGTGTGTGTGGTTGTTTTGTACCTGAGACAGGTTCTTAAGTTGTAGCTCAAATTGTCCTGGAACTCACTAAGTAGGTTGCGATTGGGATCCTTCTGCCTCAGTCTCCAAAGTAATGGATGTAGCCACCATGCTCAGCCCACATTTCCTTGTCTAGCTCTGATTGGATTTCAAAAGTCTCCAGGACAGTGTTCATAACAGATGACACAATTCCCATAACAGTTTACCCATGTGGCCAATTCCCTGGGTATATGTGCATTAGTTTGTGTGTGTGCAGGTGTATTGTGTGTGCATGGGTGTGGAAGCCAGACCACAGCCTTAGCTGTCATTCTTCAGGCTTCATCCACCTTGTTTTTTCAGACAAGGTCTATCATTGGCCTGGGATTTGCTTAGTTGGTTAGGATGGCTGGCCAGTGAACCCCCAGGGTCTGCCTGTCTCTGCCTCCCTGGTCCTGAGATAACGAATGCAAGCCATCATTCATTTTTTACAAACATGGGTTTTGGGGGAGTGACCTCAATTCTTCGTGCTTGGCTAACTCAGTGCACATAGAGAACAGTTTGTGTTCCAGGCTGGAAGCTCTCAGCATACACAGCACAGGTCTACCCTGGAGACTTTGCAGATGCTAGTTTGGGAGCCCCACTTTAGACTGAATCAGAAGTTCTGGGGGAATGTCTGTAGGCTCAACTTTGAGAGTCACTGTTGTGCCCAGTTATCTGGCCCTATGTGGCACTTCTGTTTGCCTGTGTCCCTCTTAAATTTCAGTGTCCAAAATGAAACCGTAATATATACCTTGTACTCATTAGTGAAGATAAAATATCTATGAAATGCCACACATATCAGTTATTATTATAAGTAGAGGTCAGAGGACAACCTCAGGCATTAGACCACTCTTATTTGAGACAGGGGCTCTTGTGGTTCGCTGCTGTCTGTGCCAGGGATTCCCCTGTCTCTGCCTTCCCATTTTTCTGTGGGAGAATGCTATCATGTCTGGGTATTTGTGGGTTCTGGAGAGTTGAATTCAGGTCCTGATACTTGCATGGCAAATGCCTCTGCCCACTGAGCCATTACCCTGAGTGCTGTATGGTGTTATCCTCCAACCATATAATATGTTGCCCTTTTGTAATTTGCACCCAGTTTAGCCTAAGGAGGTGGCGTATAGCAATTAGAAACATGAGACTCAGAAAGCACAGAGCTCAAAAGTCTCAGGGAATTCTTGAAACTAACAAGACGCAGAGGAAGAGTGAGCGCCATAAGAAAGCAGCGAACAGCTGCTGCAGAAGATGCTCCACGCAATCCAGCAGTCTGGAGGAGACTGTGATAAGTGGAGCCGGCTGCAAGTCAAGCAGAGAGCTTCAGGAATGCTGCTTCTGCCGCATCATCCACGGAGGATGGGAGCTCTCAGTGATGCAGCGGCCTTTAAGTCACTCGTGGTCCTGCAAATAAATTCTACTGCTTGCCAAGCTGGACTTTGGTGAAGTGATTACTTTGATCTTTTTGGATCCCTATCTGGGTCAAGAGATGTTTGTGTTGAGTCTCTCCAGAAAAAAAAAGTGTCGCAGGACACTGGCCTTTGTCTTAGTTGTTATTGTGGAGTCATCACGACACATTATACCAATGAGAACTAAGGTCAAATAAACATGAGCACTGTCCACTGTCAGTTCTTAGGGTCAGACACTCTGCAGCGTCTGGTCTCCTATGTACAACTCAGATATTTCCATGGTGGATGGAAACGCAGAACCTGTATTGGAAATGATAACGTGAGGAAGCGGCAAGGACGAATGAAGTATCCTTACCCTTGGAAAGGAAGTGATTTTATGACAGAAGCCAAAAGCACCAAGAGCATGAGGAGGAGGAAGGAAGACTCCCCAAAAGAAAGGAATCAGCCACAGGGATGTCAACCCTTCAAGGAACATGAGGGTGGAGGAGTAAAAGCAGAGAGCAAACATTAGTTTTGCAGATTCTCCATTTCAGGCGGCACAGAGACTTTGTTTGCTTGTCTGCCTTAGACTTCTAAATACAAAACAAAATCAACAACAGCAAGGCCTCCATCCTCCTTCCATTTTTGATTAAGGGCTATTTTGAATCTTGCTGCACACAAAGTTTAAACGGCCACCCGTGGGAGTTCTGTGTTAAAAGTCACCCAGTACGAAACTCTGACTTTCATTCAAATAGCTACTGAAGGGGAGCCAAGACGCTGCCCTTCACGTTGTTCAAGAACGCCACCAATCACCCTGTCTTGGCACGCACGTGGGCTTCTTGCAAGGATATCAGCAGGTGTTTTCTGAACGCTATCCAGAGTCACACTGGACAGCGACACAGCAGAGGTCACATCAATAATGCTAGGCAGGATGATGGCAGCCCCCCTCCCGCTGGCCCCAGGTGCTGGCAGGGATCTCAGTGCCGTGCAGAGCTGTTAGCCAGCATCCAATGTCACTTGAACATATTCAAGGCAGAGACTAACTGAGCCAACAGCTCAAGTCAGCGTTCCAAAGAAGAGAAGAACTGCTAGGAGAGGAGAGGTGGGAGAAAAAGATATGCAAATATTGTGTCAGTAAGTTCCATTTTAGAAAACTGGAACATTTCCAGACAATACAAATGCTTCAAACGTATCATGACTGTTATGTCTCCAATTCCACTCTTTGGTAAATCTCAACAAATTATAGCAAACGTGAAAAGGTAATTAGGAAGCCTGTGTGTTGCTGGCATTGCTCAGAAACGAGCAGAGTAACAGAAGATAAAACTCCAGGAGTAGACACAATTGAGAAATAACATGACCGAATTTCCCCAGACCCCTGCTCTCAGGACCACTGGCTGAATGAGCAACTTTTCCATGTGACCTTGACCTTCCCCCAGTTCCCCACTCTTTCCAAGTCTGGATTCAAGACACATCTACAGCTTTCCTCCCTACCCCACCAAAGAAGGGTCAAGAACTCACAGCAGGCTGTGGTTCAGGATTCTAAACCAAGAACCATAGAAGTTGAGACAGGAGGATTGTTGTGAGTTTGAGGCCAGTCTGGGCTACAGATGAAACTCCATCTCAAAACACCAAAAAGTGGGGCTAGAACATACCTCAGTGAGCACAGAGCTCACCTAGCATGCACGGTGCCCTGGGTTTGATCCCTTATACGCATTAACTGGGTGTGGTGGAATTCTATGGCACTGGGGAAGAGGAAAAGGCAGGAGGATCGAAGTTTAGGTCATTCTCAGCTGATAACCACAGCCCAAGGCCAGTCGGGGATACCTGAGATCTTATGTCAAAACAACAACAAAAACAAAATCACAAGCCAACCAAAGGGGAAAAAACTGGCGCGCAAATTTTCCTCCTAATTCCAACATTCCTACTGACCTGTTAGTGATACTGAGAAGTTATCTAACTTCTCTGTGCCTCGGCTTTCTTTTCTGTAAACCAGAAGGTTGGATAAATTGGAGTTTACGAGTTCTCACACATGGCAACAAGAAGGAGAATGATCGTGTCACTTATAGCTACCTTCAGCCCCTACTGATTACTGTTGAACTTTCAGATTTATTTATTTATTTTTGTCCAGGCTTGCGCTTGTCTCACTACGCAACCAAGCTGGACTTGAAACCATGGTCCAAACCCGTCACCACTTCCTAATGCTGGGACTGCAGGCGAACTACAATTCTTTTTCAAGGACTTTCCCCTCTTCTAGATTGCTCTGTGAGATCTGGATGCAACATGTGGCTAAAAGCGTACACAAGTTATCAATGATCAGAATAGGATGAAAATCACATGAAATATGCTTGTGGTTCCTCAGAGTTCCTGCCTTTCATGATTCAAAATTCCTGACACCAGTCTTGGTACTCCCAGTGGCAACACAACTCTCGGAGCTTCTTTATTTTGTAGACCTGCCAAGGTAACTTGCCTCTGTTTCTTAACCATCAAGTGAACTGTGTGTGTACCCTCTTTTTTCTATAGCTAAAAGACACTTCATGTTGAACATAGTCGAGCAGAGTATATGCATTGGAAATTGATTCACCTAAAGCTGAAATATTGTGCTAAGTACTCAGTGACCAATGGGCACACAAGTCAACATGAAGAAAAAGGTAGAGGCAGGAGATACGAATTAGCTAGGAATCAGTGAAGACAGGGAGGGAGAAGGAAGAATCATGCTCATCAGGCAGAAACTAAGAAGTAGATCTTAGAAATTCTAGCCACAGTATTATCAATCTAGCTAAGAGTTTAGAGGAAGAAAATGTCCAGGTGGCAGAAGTATTATCGAGATAAATTCTGGCCCACACTCTTGGGATAGGTACTGGTACTAGTGCATAGAGTTTTCTTGAAAGGACTGTCAGGGAAGTACAAAAAACATATGTTGGCATTTAGGAGTAAATTTAAGGAGAAGAAGCAGGTTTTGATGGTGAGCAATGGTAGACAGTTAACTAGACAAGATATTTTGCTTTGTTAACTGATGTACTTTGTCCTGTGCAGGATTCCATCAATCAGCCAGTGTTCCATGTTTTTCCTTAGAAACATGCTTCTTTTTCCCATTGTCAGCCCCACATGAGGGTTGGATTAATAACTATAGCTCTCAGGTTGGCCTCTAGAACCTACAAAACCCAAGCAATGGCACCAAACTGATTTTCTACAACAATGCTCTCATCCAGCCATATTGTTATTCCAATACTTCCATAGCTCCCATTTCCAGCTGCGCTTAAACCCCTCCTTAGATATCTCCAGGATCTTCTCAAGCTTATCCATCCCCAAACCCACACACCCTTTATTGTCCAGTCACTCAATAATGTCCCGGGACCAAGGGTGTTTTGGCCTTAATACCATCCCCTCTCTCTGGGTGTTCCTCATTCTCCATGTTGACTGCTCCCTGGTCTCAGACAGTTTCCTCCTGTGGCTCCTGAAGGTTTCACTGACTTCCCTGACACCAGCATGGCTCTTCACTTAATTTCTACTCTGTGCCCTCTGCTACCCAATTACATACGATTTTGTTATCTAATTGTTTCATGCATGTATTTCTTGTCTCTCAATTATATTTTGACCTTCATGAGTCAAGACCATGTCTGTCTCTGATACTCTGTGAAAAGGTGAATTCAGAGTTGCCTTCAGGAACATTTGCCAGAAGTTTGTGTGAAAAGGAAGCTTATGAGAGCTCATTTGTAGGAAGGGGAGGACAGCCACATGGTGGTCCTGAGTAGAGATACTAGTCACCATTTTCCCAAAGTAAATGTGTGTGGACACCTTACCCATTGCTGTATGCTCATGGGCAGCTGCACTTGCTTGCTGAGGCTGGGCTGGGTGGCCCTGCTGCGCTGGCATGCATGCAGGTAGGACACACACTCAGAATTATGCATGATGACTTGAAGATGTATTTAGAGGCAAGTCCCAGATTTGAATTTCTAGGAAGCCACTATTACCCTCTTTGAGAAAATAATTTTCCAGTCATGTCCCACAAGGAATTGATTTTTCAAAGCTACCAACGCAGTCTGTAAGGATGAAAACATGCAAGAACTCAGTCCTGTAAAGAAACAGTAGAATCGGGCTAACTGTGGTTGGAGAAACTAACCAAAGCACTCTGGCTGCTAAGAAGGCAGGGACATAACACTGAGTCGCTGCTTCTGTTTCTCCCTTCCCATCTTCTCACCAGCAGAGTGTCAACCCTCTTATTAAATTTGTGTGCCTCACAATCTGTATGGTGAAGATAATAACCTGCTGACCACGAGAAAGGTGGGGCACATTCATTATAATTGGAAGGCACTGGGAAAATATAGCAGACTGCTCAAATCCTTCTGTGGATTCAAGTAGTTTTCCGAGTGTACAATGGCTTGCAATAGATTTCACCCCCTCCTGGCCCAGGAAGGGCTGGTCTCCAGGAGTTCAAGCTGACAGATGCTTCACCCATCACTGGTCTGGAAGGTGGTGGAGAGAGAGACTGCTGAGTGTGTGCCAGCTGCCTGGGGCCACTCTCTGGGCCGCTGATCCAGCTCTCTCATAGGGGAGTCACCACCTGCTTGCCAAAAGTTGGTGTCAAGTATAGGGTCAGAGGCGGAAGCAATGGCAAAAGGGAGGCTCCAAGGAAGAGAATTTTCAACATGGCACTTTGTTCAACCAAGGTTTAGGGGAACAACAGGCCAGCCTGGGTTGCACAGTAGATGGTCACTGCATGATTTGTACAGCTTTTTCCTGTGACCATCTTATGAGGAGCTCCTAGGAGTGGGAAGAGCCAGTGCCTGCCTCTCAGTTCTTCATGCATTTTCTGAGCTCAGACTGTGTCTGGGCCATGAACTGCTTTAGGGCCCAGAGCCAGGCGGAGTCTGCTGCGGCCTCAGATCCCACCCCTGTCTGAGAGCTGGTTTCTACAGGCCGTCAAGAATGAACTCTTAAAAATCCCAGAAAACTCTAAGACTTGTAAGAACACAGACATGGTCATAACGCTTGCTAAGTAGACGAGTGAATGAATTAGTTAAGCAAGGGCAGATGTGTCAAATGTTGGAAGGCCGGAACAATTTCATTTTGTTCAACACTAAAGAAAAATGAAAGTGTGAATTCTTCAGGAAAGTGGATGGAACTGGGTTGTGTTGAGTGATCTTATCCAAGCTTAGAAATACATCCATCACGCTCTTTCTCACATGGGGATGCTAGCTTCTAATTTTTATATATGTGTATATGTGTGGGAGTGAGTGTGAGTGAGTGGTCACAAAACTAGAAAGAAGCCTAGTTTTGTGAGAGGTTTTAAGAGAGAGAGAGAGTGAGTGAAGCATGTAAGCAGAGAAAGGAACAGTAAGGAGGAGAGGGTACAAACTATGGGGGCCGGAGGGGAGAGAGAACAGGCATCAGTCAGTCACAGCTGAGCATAATGTCATAAGAAAACCTGTTACTTGACATATTGATCAAAAATGCAATGAAAAGTTTGAATGCTCATCTAAAAATTGTGCTCTGAAAGTTATACCTACCTATAAATAATATACATTTTCTAAAACTCATTTCTTTCAAAGTATCATATAATGTGCCTTACCAGCTTAGACACAACATTTAAAGTTAAGACGCCAGGAGAGCGATTGTCATTTAACAAGCACAAGTAACTACCCCAGAAAGCAGTACTTTAAATTGCTCTTGGAGCCAACTTCATGTCACAGATCATACTGAGTTTTCACATTCCAGTGAAGCTTGAA